>OZ038382.1:131064941-132417441 GCA_964036045.1 Eutreptiella sp. 'Long Island Sound 2002' | reverse complement strand
ATATATATATACATATATATATATATATATATATATATACATATATATATATATATATATATATATATATATGTATATATATATATATATATATATATATATATATATATACATATTATATATATATATATATATATATATATATATATATATATATATATACATATATATATATACATATATATATATATATATATATATATATATATATATATATATATATATATATATATATATATATATATATATATATATATATATATATATATATATATATATATATATATATATATATATATATATATATATATATATATATATATATATATATATATATATATATATATATATATATATATATATATATATATATATATATATATATATATATATATATATATATATATATATATATATATATATATATATATATATATATATATATATATATATATATATATATATATATATATATATATATATATATATATATATATATATATATATATATATATATATATATATATATATATATATATATATATATATATATATATATATATATATATATATATATATATATATATATATATATATATATATATATATATATATATATATATATATATATATATATATATATATATATATATATATATATATATATATATATATATATATATATATATATATATATATATATATCTATATATATATATATATCTATATATATATATATATATATATATATATATATATATATATATATATATATATATATATATATATATATATATATATATATATATATATATATATATATATATATATATATATATATATATATATATATATATATATATATATATATATATATATATATATATATATATATAAATATATATATATATATATATATATATATATATATAGTCATAGTCATAGTCATAACCACTTATCATGCCGTCTACTGGAGTTACCGGGCATCTCGCGCCGACAGGTGGTTCCTGCCTCGCTCGATCCCGTGGGTCCCAGGGCTGCCTGAGGTGGCCCACAGCATGACGGAGGACCCAGAGGACCGGGGATACCGGTCAACCAGGCTTTGGGGGCAGTGGCAACTGCAAAGCGTTAGCATTAGCAACGGCGACGGACGCTGGCCCGTTTGTTCGCCGGGGGTAAGGGGGCAAGGCAAAGCAGCGCAGCAGCATCGCAACAAGCAGAAAGCAAGGGCATCTCTGTCCGTCGCAAAGCGGCAAACAAGGAACAAAGCAGCACGCATGCGGCGAAGCGAGAGCTGACCCTCCGTCGTTCGCGTACCCCCGCCACCGCGGAGACATCCATCACTCATGACCCCATGGAATCCATTGCCGTCTGCGTCCTCGAGACTGCCCACCACCCCTGACTCCACGTATCCCTCTGCCAGCACGCAATAGCCCGTATGTGCATAGCCAGGATTTCTGGGAGGCTCCACCCTAGCCTGGCCCTCAGCTTTCATCGCCCCCATGTCTCCACAATGTACGCCACCGTCCCACCGCACCAGTCCCCTAGTATAGTACAGAAACACGGTATCAATTCCACGACACCGTGGCCCTGTGCTGCCCCCACACCCCAGATATATATCATGCCGGCACCCCATGTCAGGGGCCAGCGCCCAATCTGCTTCGAGGTATCCACTTGCCCACATCTAATATATCTTGAGGGTCTACAGGGGGGGACGCCGGCCGCTACGCGACGGGAGTGGCGCAACCCGTGAATATCGCTGGCTGGGATTCAGGCTGGTGGGTGCCGTAGCTTGGTTATCGACCCCCTGTAGGGGTGCCCACCAGAGGCTCGCCCCGGGCCGTGGTAACCGGGTGCACCTCATCTGGCCCACATACAATGCCCTGGCGCCTACCCTTGACCCTTACCTGCACTGTTTGGCCAGTTTCCGTGGTTGCGCCTCTTCCGCCACAGCAGCGGCCAGGCCGCAGGTTCGGCCCCCACCGACGACGTGGCGAGCCTACTTATAGCATTGGCCCGCGCGTCACCCCCCGGACCACTCAGCATGCCGCTCCTCTGCCCTCCTCGCCTCTAGCCGACCGGACTGGCGCCCCCCAGGGGTAAGCCGTTACAGTGGTGAGGCGACTGCATACTCTTCGCTACGACGCCGCGCAGTACCGCCGTTGCCACGCCGACGCCACCTGCTAGCCGCCACGACACGCACCACCGCAACCACAAGGCCATGGTCAGAGGTTAGACTATGTACATGCCCGCAGGCACGGTCCCTCTAGTTTGTTAACGGGGCCAGGGGATGCCCCCGCGCTCCTCCTGAGTTGTTAGAGGGGTCAGGGGGACACCGCAGTACCGCCATGCATCCCCGTGCTCCCCCACTGTACGGTTCCCCAGTACCGCCGCGTTCCCCCACCGTACGGACCCCAGTACCGCCGCGTACTCCCACCATACGGTCCAAAGTACCGCCGCGTTTACCCCCAGGATGCCTGTACACCGTCATCTGGAACTTCCCCGCTGCTCCCCCACTGTACGATTCAGCAGTACCGCCGCGTACCCCCACCGTACGGATCCCAGTACCGCCGCGTTTACCCCCAAGACTCCAGTACGCCGCCACCTGGAACTCCACGTGTCCCCCGTGAGCGCTCCTCCCATGCTGCCACGTCGTCTCCACGACGCCCGCCATACTGTCCCCCTGACGATCCCATTGTCATATCCTTCCACGCACACATCTTCGCCCCGTCGCCGCTCCCGGGGCCTGCAGGCTGACCCCGCAACCCCGTGTAACACCCCCAGGGGGCGCCGTAACGCCGTAACCCCCAGACAACTCCGTGCACCCCCGGTGTATCCCGAGCAACCACTCTCAACACTGCCATAGCCGGGCCGCCAGTAGAGACCCCGGTGCCATGGGAATACCCTACAGGGGTTTGGGCCTTATTACCCTGGTCGGGACGACCCATGACACCTCACTGTTGTATGCGGCGACCCGGGGCAGGCTGGTGAAGCATCCCTGTCCGACCCTCGTGCACGGGGGCAGTACGGCTCACCATCAGGCCGGCACGACCTGTCACATCCCGTTGGCCGTCATACGCCGCCTGCCAGTACCGCACAATCAGGCCGCGAAGGCACTGCTACTCAGGCGCTACCCCCTCCGCTGCGTCCAGCGTAGGGACGGTAGCTGGTGCACCCACAATTCCCAACCCCATCAACCTGCACCCCCGGCCCCCACCACGCCGTCACCATTTCCTCCGCGATGCCACAACCAGAGTATCCGTGAGTCGCCCTCCAGAGCCGCCCACCACAGCAACAGGGGCAGGGCCGCAGACGGCGCTCCAGGGCACCGTACCCCTTCCACTCGGACGCTCTTCAGGCCATCCTGGATAGTCTTCCAGGCACTTGAGGACATCTGTCCAGAGTGCCGCAGTGCCCACCTCGCGTTAGGCCACCCCCTATCGGCACGCTCCTTACATGTCCCGCACAGCGGGGCGGAGGCACACTGATGAACCCAAACTGACACCGTTTCCCCGCACCCGTGGCATCGCTGCGGAAGCACAGACCGCGATGGAACGCAGCTACCATCACAACACTGCGACCACAGGTCCTGCCATACATCGCAGCACGCGTCCTGGAGCCCGAGCAAAGCCCTCGCCAGCGTGCGTGCTATGGCGCAACTGAGGAGGCTGCGCCTCGCTTCCTCCCACGTGGACACCGGGCGGAGTATCGGTCGCCCGTCGGGCATCACGGGCAGGCTCTCAAGCAGCCGGGGCCACCGCGCCACTTTGGGGCTGCGCGTGCCATGCGCCAGGAGCTCCCAACCGTAGTCTCGCAAGACCTCCCCGATGACATCAACCCCGTCCTGCTCCGGGCCCCTGGCGGAAGCCAGAACCAAACGTTGTCCTCCCGCCCGAGCCTCAATGACCGCCTCGAGGCCCAGGGTGTCAAGGGTGTGACGGGCATCGGCAGCCACGTGGTCGTCCCCCTCTGGCAGAGACCACATGGCCTCCGTGACGTGGCCTTGCGCGTCGTCGCCCTGTACCCGTGCCAGCTGCTTGGAGCCCACTAACACTGCCATGGACCGCTGCTCCATGACCGCTGGTACGGCTCGTCGCAGCTGCCGGTCATACAGCCACAACGTACCCACGTCAAGTACGACAGCCACCGCCAGGACTGGGAGACTGCACAGAGGTTGCTGAAGGACCGGCAGCACCTCGCGAGGCCAGCCCATGACGTTCCCCACTGCTGGATGGTCGGCGTACACCTGGAGCCAGGGATCACTCTGGCCGTCAGGGCTTCTCACCTTGGTACCACGCACCTGGGCCTACGACTGCGCCGACACCACGCGGGACCACTCCCTGAATGCCGTGATGTCCCGCGCCACCCAGGAACCGATCCACTGGTCGAAGGCCTGCGCCACCGCCGCCATCCAGTGAGGGAAAAAGGACAGGGCCTCGTCATGCTCGACGCACGACCGCAACACCAGCAGTGCGTGCAGCGGTGCCCTCTGAAAGGTTGCCCGCAGGTCGCCGGGGAGGCCGGCAAACAGGTTCCACGGCGGAAGCTGCAGGATCCTCCCTTCCGGCGGGCAGAAGGGTGTGTCACCGCGCAGGAACGCGTATATTGCCCTCCTTCGATCTTGCATCGTCGGCTGCATGATCTGGGTGAGCCGACGGTTCCTGCGGGCATACACATCTTCCCCAATCTGGACCATGTCCTCCACAAAGAGCCTGGCCTTGGCAGGGCCCCGGGACGACGCCGCTCGCACCGCAGCGAACAGCCGCTTCAGGTCCCCGGGGACGACACCCGCCATCAGGGAGTCAGCCCACCTGCAGCCGTGCTCCCTCCATGCTACGAACTCCACCGCCATGTCCGTCAGGGGCAGCTCCGCCGTGAACTCCTCCACACGCCTGCACAGGAGCCCAGCCACCTCCTCGTCCCGCGCACACAGTAGGCGCATGTGGCCAATGTCCTCTTCCGGCCCCCCACAGAAGATACAGGGGTGGGCTGGTATTGCCATACGCGTGAGCTTCTGTCTCCACCGTCGCATGACCTGCATGGTGGACAAGCGACCGTCACGTGCCCGCAGCATATTCCTGTGCGTTGGGCCGTGATGCACACCTCCCAGGGGCATCGCCTCGCAGACGCCAGCCAGTGGCGTGTGCGCCCTGGTGCGAGCCGCCAGCGAACGCCACTCCATCTCCCGGACTTTCTGAAGGGCTTGCATGGATGGCACACGCGGCTCGAGCTCACCATTATCCCCCGGCACCAAGAGGATGGCGTGCTCATTCGGCAGGACAAGATGGACTGGCGGGGCCATTGCACGGGCCGCGGCAGAGTCCGGTGCCTCGAGCGGGACCGCCGCCAAGTGCGAGCTCTGCCTCACCACCCAGTGGTGCGGCCCCCCAACTCGGCGTGGCAGCCGCCGCAGCCCTTCCACTATCCAGCTCAGTGCGTGCTGATTGACCAGATGTGATGTCGGCCCCTTGATGCCACGGTACAGGGCCTCCTGCGCCCTGCGGAGATGCGCTCCTATGACGGACGCATCCACCACGTGTACCGTGCACGCTGACGGGGGCGTGTGCAACAAGTACGCCGCCGCGCCAATGATCTCTGCCTCCGGGACCGTGCCGTAGATGGCACCCGTCCATGTGGGGATTCCGTGGCTGGCCACCGCCACGTTTGTGGCGTCGTCTCCCTGGGGCAACGCGTCAGACGATGTGACTTTAGTCGCCACCGGCACCCAGCAGTACCGGTGGGGCTCCAGCCACGCCACGTCGGAGTGGGGGCTCTGCACCACCTTTCCCAGGGACGCCGCACTGGAGGCCGTGAGCTCCGGGGACAGGACCACCCTCGGTCGATACACCGCATGTGGTCTCCAGGCCAGGTCACATCCGCAGACTGACTTGATGGCGTCCAGGGCGGTGGTATACTCCGCTCCCCAAAGTGTTGCGGAGCAGGAAGGCTGGTATACCACCACAGACCCCTGCTCCACTGCGCCGCCATCACGCAACGACGTGACGGCGACGTGCGGATCGTGCGGCACGTTGGACATCCGGACCACTTCGTGACCGAGTACTCATCCGGATCCGGGATTGGGCCTGCCGGCAGCAGAAGAACAATTGCCCATTCGTTGCACTTGTGCACCGCCGCGCACGCCCTGGAAAACGCTGGCCGCCCGTGCACAACCCACAGTGGTGGCGGGCTTATGCCGCCCCCGGCGTGAGGAGTGAGCAGGGGGACGGACGCCGGATCGTCTTGCTGTTGGTAGCCCTCAAAGACGTCCCCCAACAGAAACACTCGGGCGGCTAGCGGGACGAACGGCATGGACAGCCCCGGGTTGGCCGGGTCCCATCCTTCCTCCCTGTACCCGCCCACCACATACACGTCCCCCGCAGCGGACTGTTTATTGCGTTTGCTGGCCTTCTTTCGGCGCACCGGGTGTATTAGCCGGTGAGTCAACGGACCGGGCAGCTGCCGCCGGAAGACGTCGCGAAGCCCCGTGAGCCACACGTGGTCCAGCTGGAGGGGCCCTACTCCTGCGTGCGGAAGGTGCAGGTGGTCCTCATGGCACTCCTGAAGCTGGACCGCCCAGTGCCCGGGCGCAGGGCAGGGGAGCCGCGCATGCGGGAGGTCATTTGCGGGATCAGTCGGGGACTATACTGTCGCATCTGTGCGGGGTCCCGAGAGAATGCAGATGTCCCTACCCTTGAAGGTATAGGATTGGGACATCCACTTCCGCCCCGGCCACTGCACTTGCGGCAGATGGGCGTGTACACACGAGTACACTGACGATGGCATGAGAAGCCCTACGCGCAACGTTCCCATCGCTCTGAGTACCCTGTCCACCCACGTATTGCCAGCGTGTGTGGCGAATGACGCAGAGGGCACCATGAACTGCCCGCATACTCCGTACTGCACGTGCATGTCTCGGAGCATGACCCGCAGCTCATCCCGGACTGTCGTCGACCTGTGGTGGGTGAGCTAAGCCATGGTCACCACGACGGAGTCGCGGCATATAACCTGGACATCCGCCAACCGTAGCCCATGACCTGACCGCACCGCCACGTTGGACAGGTCCTTGGGCAGCTTCTCGAACTGCAGGGCCGCAGCCTTGATGGCAGTATTCAGCTTGATCACCGCCTCCGCCGTGTCGGACAGGTAGGGAGCCGCGTACCGCACGATGCCTCCAACCACATCCGCCATCACCTCATGAGGCACCGACGCCGGCCCTAACGTGTTCTTGCACCAGCCCAGCAGAGCTTCACACCGGAGTACATGTTTCTCCTTCATGGTCGCCATCCCCCTGGGATCGAGGCGTAGGCCCAAGTATGGTACCGTGCCCTTGGCACGTAAGCATACCCATGGGGCCGCCGTGTTCCCTGGGCTCAGGCACACCATGATCGAATGGATATATGGATGTATATATATATACATACATACATATATATATACATATATATATATATATATATATATATATATATATATATATATATATATATATAGTCATAGTCATAGTCATAACCACTTATCATGCCGTCTACTGGAGTTACCGGGCATCTCGCGCCGACAGGTGGTTCCTGCCTCGCTCGATCCCGTGGGTCCCAGGGCTGCCTGAGGTGGCCCACAGCATGACGGAGGACCCAGAGGACCGGGGATACCGGTCAACCAGGCTTTGGGGGCAGTGGCAACTGCAAAGCGTTAGCATTAGCAACGGCGACGGACGCTGGCCCGTTTGTTCGCCGGGGGTAAGGGGGCAAGGCAAAGCAGCGCAGCAGCATCGCAACAAGCAGAAAGCAAGGGCACCTCTGTCCGTCGCAAAGCAGCAACCAAGGAACAAAGCAGCACGCATGCGGCGAAGCAAGAGCGGACCCTCCGTCGTTCGCGTACCCCCGCCACTGTGGAGACATCCATCACTCATGACCCCATGGAATCCATTGCCGTCCGCGTCCTTGAAACTGCCCACCACCCCTGAGTCCACGCATCCCTCTGCCAGCACGCAATAGCCCGTATGTGCATAGCCAGGATTTCTGGGAGGCTCCAGCCTAGCCTGGCCCTCAGCTTTCATCGCCCCCATGTCTCCACATGGTACGCCACCGTCCCACCGCACCAGTCCCCTAGTATAGTACAGAAACACGTTACCAATTCCACGTCCCCGTGGCCCTGTGCTGCCCCCACACCCCAGATATATACCATGCTGGCACCCCATGTCAGGAGCCAGCGCCCAATCTGCTTCGAGGTATCCACTTGCCCACATATAATATATCTTAAGGGTGTACAGGGCGGGACGCCGGCCGCTTCGCCCGTGAATATCGCTGGCTGGGATTCGGGCTGGTGGGTGCCGTAGCTTGGTTATCGACCCCCTGTAGGGGTACCCACCAGAGGCTCGCCCCGGGCCGTGGTAACCAGGTGCACCTCATCTGGCCCACATACCTGTGGTGGGTGAGCTGAGCCATGGTCACCACGACGGAGTCGCGGCATATAACCTGGACATCCGCCAACCGTAGCCCATGACCTGACCGCACCGCCACGTTGGACAGGTCCTTGGGCAGCTTCTCGAACTGCAGGGCTGCAGCCTTGATGGCAGTATTCAGCTTGATCACCGCCTCCGCCGTGTCGGACAGGTAGGGCGCCGCGTACCGCACGATGCCTCCAACCACAGCCGCCATCACCTCATGAGGCACCGACGCCGGCCCTAACGTGTTCTTGCACCAGCCCCGCAGAGCTTCACACCGGAGTACATGTTTCTCCTTCATGGTCGCCATCCCCCTGGGATCGAGGCGTAGGCCCAAGTATGGTACCGTGCCCTTGGCACGTAAGCATACCCATGGGGCCGCCGTGTTCCCTGGGCTCAGGCACACCATGATGGAATGGATATATGGATGTATATATATATACATACATATATATATATATATATATATATATATATATATATATATATATATATATATATATATATATATATATATATATATATACATATATATATATATATATATATATATATAGATGTACATACATGTATTTGTATACATATGTATATATTTCGCTTGGACGGAGTAGAAATTGAGTAGAAGGGACTGGATATTCACTTGGAGGGAGTTGAAATTGAGGGGGAGGGAGTGGATTTGCGCTCGGCGCTAAACGCGTTCAAAACAGCCAAGCAAAGGGCAACGCTCGCCAATCACACATCTGTCAGTAAGGATTTAAACAGGCGATTTCACCGAAGAAATTGTAAGAGAAGCTGAAAGCTGCTATCAGATGTCCAGCCAGAAGGTAAAATTCGAAACTCTTGCAGTAATTAGAACAACAACATAAAATTCATACCTTTCTGTCAGTTGCGGTGGTTTTGTCCGTTACGCGTGTCGCCTGTTCGTATGCAGTCTTTCGCACTCTGCTAGGGCCGCGGTCTGCATACCGTCACCGGGTGGATTCGTCTGCGCGATCCCTGCGCGGTATCCCCGCTGATTTCGGGCCAACGGACCCCACATCAGACTGGCGAAATGGTTCTTGGGACCTTTTTCAAAACCGGCTTTGAGAAGGGCCTCACGTCGCACGAAAGTGTTGTGAAGAATGTACTACCACTGCTTTTGAAAACCAAAAATTCATACTGGCCCCTTTCGTTCGCCTTCAATGGTTCGGCACTTCCCCGTCAAGCCGGTACAGCCTTGAACAACAGACTCAAGCTCACTGGGAAGAATCGCCGAGTGTGTATTCCCACCAGTTCTACTCCGGCCATAGACATCGCACAGCACAGGAATGGAACGACATCTACCGAAGACTCCGACTGTCAGGTTTGTGTTGCAACCTTGTAGCAAGTCTCCTCCTGCCTTGCTTACAGCGTGTTTCCTCGAATTCCTCTCTTCTTCACCGCAGATCTTCATCTCATTGTCACAAGCCCAAGATGTCGCCCCAGCCCACAGCGAATCTGTGCAGCAGAAGTGGCGTGAAGCACTGGACGCTGTCAATGCAACTGCGACAACCTTCAACAATGCTTTCGAGATCGCAAACGAGTCCCTGAGCAAGGAGGTAGCGCGTTTCACTTTCGCCATACCGGAAGAACCCACCACAAAATTGACCTCGTTTTCTTATTCTCCTTTCTTTTCTCACAGACGATGCACCGCTTGGCAATACCGGCTGCCTTGAAGGAAGGCTGCCTGTTTTCCCACGATGGCGCTTTGGGATCAGATTCTGCCGATGATATCAAGTACACGGTTGTGACGCACGATCCAACGGCCGCACTATACTTGAAGTATGCGTGTCCTGATATTTGAACGTACGTGCGTTTCTTGGGAGCTCACTTTCATATCCACCCCTTCCTTTCAGGCATATGGCAAACCCAACACCGCAAGTTGACCCCGTACATTTCCCCAACTTGTTCTCAGTATATCACGTGCATGACTACGCTTTCGCCACTCCTCGGATTATTGGTGTGTTTGCTTTGGCAATTTTTGCTAAAGTAGCACGCACCGCCTTTTTGTCGCGAATGAAAAAGGGGGAGGGAC
The DNA here is from genome assembly GCA_964036045.1 of Eutreptiella sp. 'Long Island Sound 2002'. Classification (NCBI taxonomy): domain Eukaryota; phylum Euglenozoa; class Euglenophyceae; order Eutreptiales; family Eutreptiaceae; genus Eutreptiella; species Eutreptiella sp. 'Long Island Sound 2002'. The sequence goes on along the minus strand of OZ038382.1, from coordinate 132,406,948 downwards.
GGACCATTGTTGCCCCGGTTGGCGATACATACCAATATGGCCTGTTCCAAAATTGCATGCATCATGCCTTGTGCACGATGTCGAAAGGTTAGGGCATATTTCCTTGTGTGAGCATCTTTGGCTTGGCTGCACAGAGGAGTTTGGCGGGGTGAGTGAAAAAGAACTCGGACTGACGACGCCGCAATTTGTGATGTATGATTTGGCTGAGAGGACCGTTTTCGTGAGCGGTATGCACTGATCCATTGTCGCGCATATTAGTTTGCTTGAGCACAATGGTCATGGGGGTCGTAAGTCGGTTGATCTTTTTGAGCCATCGAGCTTTGGGCTTTGGCACACAACCTGTGATCTCTAATGAACGGTTGCCCCAACGGTGGCCTTCGGGTGTGTTGCGTTCTTGGGAGTAAACCCTTAGAGTATGCGCATGGTATTGGAATTCTTGCATCATGGTGAGCCATATCACACATGGTTGACGATATACTATGCCATGTGCACGCTTGTGACGCACTTTGGACAATCTAAGCCCTATGCCTTCGCTACGTGTGCACGACAAAGATTCAAACTTGAAGTGCTACGCGAAGTTGAAACGAGCAACCAAGTTGACATTTTTTTGACCACTCGTGAACTCAAGTAATATGTCATAGGTGGTTGCCTTGGCCTTCGCCTTTCTTCATGTGTTGTGCTTGCCCCTACATTCCATACGTGGGTGTTTGGGCCGTGATTGGGAACACCGGGGTCTCCCGTGTCGTCGCAAGTGTCACTAGCTCATCCATTCCGCCACCCGGGTAATAAAAAAAAGGAAATGTTGGCAATTTTGATTGAAAAAGTCAACCCGACGGCGCAAAATGTTCGCATTGTGCAGGATCGACACGAACATTGAAGGACGCGATCCTATGCATGGGAGGCCTCGTTGCGTTCCACGTCTACGGAAGCCTGACCATGGCATGCAATTCCTTCGTAGATTCCTCTGGTATGGCTTTGTCACGCAAGAAGTGTCGTATTTGAGGGTTATTGAGCCTTTGGCAAAAATGGAATTCGACAACTCCAGTGTTGCATAGGTCATGCATCGGTTATGGACGATTTTCAATATTCGGGTACTCTTTTCTTTTGAATTTTGAAGCATCCAATTTCGATGCCATACATTACCCATGGAAAACAAAATGACACCATTTTTTTCGTTTATCATTTCACCATCTTAGAAGCAAGCAATATGTCTATGATTATTGGTGGATGCCTTTCAACACTTGCATTTCTTCCGTCTCTCGGCTTTGGTTGTCATGTGCACCCGGCGATGTTATTTTTTTGCAGGCAAGCTAGTGGTGGTGTTTGGTGGCAAAGTATGTTCCCCTTTGCTCGCAACAGTATTTTCGGATGTACAGTTCCGCAACTCTGCACCTACACACCAACATTTTTTTGATCCGCAACGCCATTGTAATGTACTTATGAAAAGGGATTTAATCCTTGAAGCCGTGGGTGTGGTTGTTTCCCTCATTGTTTTAATTGTTTGAAGATGGTGAGAGGAAGGGGAAGGAATTCCTCGTGCTAGAAACATAGACCGCAAACTCCTCAAAAAAAAAATTGCTTCTTTGATTGTTGCACACATTCTTCGCACCTAAATCTTATCTTTCACTTTCCTTGGTCAAAGGGATGTGCATAGTAGTTTTCGCATCCCCTTGGGCCAAGGATAGGAGGACCTCCCTCCCCGACCAAAGTGACCATACTGGGAACGAAATGTAATATTGAGAAAATGTTGTCGGGCCATTTTTGGTACACGAACTGTGTCCCAAACCCCCCCCTCCTCTCTTCTAATACATCCCTACCCTTCCCTGGCCCTCTTTGCAAGTGGACCGCGATGGGCGAACCCAACCCACCCGACCAACCACCCCCCAAAACAATGCCTAATTGAGAATTTGTTTTGTTTGCTTTGTTCACTGGTTTACCAGATGAAAATCTCGCAAAAGAAAGAAAGAAAGAAGCATCATTCCTTTGTAATGTTAATGAGTAGCACTGAACACAGAGTGTCCGGCACACATAGCGTCTCGTACAGAGTCAGCCATTGATGATGTGCCACCCGGTAGTACTTGCAGCTAGCCACACCCACAATTGAGTATGAACCGGCCGCGTGCCCACGGTTTTGCCTGTGCTTGACCACATGTGGCGTGTGGCTTGTATTGCAATTGGCATGTGTAGGACATTTGGCCTTCTGCACATTTTCTCTGATTGTAGGCGCCTTTGAGCAGCCCTTCTCTTTATGGCGCACATCACAATTTGTGGACCAAGAATGGCATCAGCCGTGCCTGGAATGGAGTGACTACTGATTCACCTGCGGCCCCGCAGGTTTGTGAATCGAAGTCAGGTGCATTCTCGGTGTTGCCATGGGTGGGGGGGGGGGGGAGTAGAGTTATCTTTGAGTTGGGCTCCGGCAGATTACTCTTGAGGAATTTCGCATTGAACGAGTGCCATAGCTGCGCCATCGTGTTGCCAGCAGGTACAAGGAATCCGTTTTTAACGCCGAGTGCATGATGTTCCGGTGTGGAAGGGTTCATATCTTGCCATCAGAATGCACCCTCTGCCCGTTTGCAGTTTGCAACAGATTTAGTGGAAAGCACTGGAAAGGCTACATACTGCACAGCGCCACTCCCATTGCAAATGGGGGGCAAGGTTCGACCACGAGGATCCAATGCGCTGATTGGAGCTGACAGTGAGACTCTCGAGATCGACCCAGCCCTAGCTTGGAGGCCCAATGTTGTTTCTACTGAAGGTCTGGGAGCCTGTGGTGAGTAGCATTTGTAGTGCAGCATGCAAGGTACACAGGACTGCGTCACACAGCTACACACCGAGGCCTGTTGCATTCCACCATAACACGTTAGACCACACGACACCACACCGCGTCACATGTGCCATTGCATTTCCATGAAAGCCCATTATTGGACAGTCACAGCGACAAATGCTGCAGGAATTTGAAATGGGAAACCTGATGGAGAGACAAGGAAAAAATATTGCGTGCTCATTGTGACCCACCGAAAAGTTTGTGGGGTTACATCCCTGTTCTTGACATGCATCAGACCACTTGATTGATCGCGTCACGCCACACCATTCGCAACCCGCGGTGCATTGGTGGGTGCCACCAAGGTGTTGTGATCAGTTCCATGGTTTGACGCACCGTAAGCAAGCCCGTCAAATGCAAGTGACGGATTTTTAAAAAATGGGAATTTTAGATCGATACCCATTCTGTTGTTTTTTGTTCTTTTGTTTTTTCCATTGACTATCACAACAGGTGCAAGATTTGTGTTTGTTGGTGGTGGAGATAAGTCGCTAACTGTGCAGGAGGCAGCAAAGCTGTTTGCTGACAGTCATGCTGCATACCCCACTGGATTTACCAACAAAAAGAATCTGGCAGCCAAGTTCGAAGAATTGGTATGGTTGACACCTCTGTGTGTGCGCGCGCGTGTGTGTTTGTGTGTGTGTGTGTGTGTGCGTGTGTGTGTGTGTATGTGTGTGTGTGTGTGTGTGTGTGTGTGTGTGTGTGTGTGTGTGTGTGCGTGCGTGTGTGTGTGTGTGTGTGTGTGTCTGTGTGTGTGTGGGGGGGGGGGTGTTGCATGTGTGTGTGTTGTGTGTGGCTATGTTGGTGTGTGTGTGTGTGTGTGTGTGCGTGCGCGTGTGACAAGACAGGTACACCCACGCTTCCGTTTGGCCCCTAGAGTTGCGGATGTGGATTCCCACGCTTCAGTGTGGCCCCTAGAGTTGCGGATGTGGATTCCCACGCTTCGGTGTGGCCCGTCCAATTCAGAATATGTACTCCCGCGCTTCGGTGTGCCCCCCCAGACTGGGGATATGGACTCCTAGATTCTAGTGTGGCTCCTCAAATTAGGTTTATGGACTCCCTCGCTTTGGTGTGGCCTCTCGACTTGAGGGGTGTGGACTCCCACGCTTTGGTGTGGCCCCTTGAGTAAGGGATATGTGCTCTCATGCTTCAGTGTGGCCCCCAGAGTCAGGGATATGGATTGCCACGCTTCGGCATACCCGTCCAATTCAGGATATGGAATCCCACCCTGCTGTGTGCCCTCTCACACAGGGGATATGGACTCATAGATTCTGATGTGGCCCCTCAAATTCATTATATGGACTCCCACGCTTTGGTGTGGCCCCTAGAGTTGGGGATATGGGCTCCTACGCTTCGGTGTCGCCCCTCAAGTTGGAGATATGGACTCCCACGCTGCGTAGTGGCCCCTCGACACAGGAACATTGAATTACACGCTTAGGTGTGGCCCCTTGAGTTGGGGATATGGGCTCCCATTGTTCATTGTGGCTACTTACGATGGAGAGTTGGGGATATGGACTCCCACGTGTCCGTTTGGCTGCTGGAGTTGGCGGCGATATGGACTCCCATAGTCCGGTGTGGCCCCTAGAGGTGCGGTATGCACTCCTATGCTTCGGTGCGCCCCCCTTAGTTGGGGATATGGATCGCCACGCTTTGATGTGGCCCCTAGACTCCCACACTCCGGTGTGGCCCCTCCAGTTGGAAACTCCTGGTGGAAAGTATTCCCCAGCCGTAATGCGTCATTTTGAACCCCCCCCCCCCCCGCGGTGGCGAAAAAACCTCTCACAACAAAACATCCTCGAAAGAGAGGAATGAGAGGTGCCCCCGCAGAGGTGAGGATTTGCTCCCCAAGTTGTTTATGTACATTTGGCCAAAGTAACTTGACAGTCTCACTGGGGCTTACCATCAAGGCTAAGCAAGTATGCTTCTGGGTGTACACAATGATTTGAGTTTTTGGAGATAGCCTGTTTACCTTGCTTGTTCTAGGCCACTCAGAAAAGGATTTTTACCAACTGAGAGCGGGACATTTGTCCCTGTTTTCACAAATGCTACCTCCGCCCCTTGGTGTCCCTTCCATTGCTAGCACTAGCATGCTTGGTACAAAATGTGGTGTGCACCCCCCGGTTTTTTATCAAAGCTCCTATTCTTAGCTAATTTTACCAAAAACCCCCACCCTATTTCTTACGAAAAAAACCCACTAAGGTTTGGTGAGTTTTTTGGCAGATTCGGGGGGGCTGGGTTACGTAAGAACTAGGGTTTTTTTTTTGTAATATTGGGCATCATTTGGGTTTTTTTGGTAAATTTGGGGGGCCCATAGTGCCCCCTATCGTTTTAGCGAAATTAAGGGGTGATAGGTGGTGTTTTGCATATGCAAAATTTCTGCATCAGGCTGGGCTCTGCAGAGCCCAGACCAATTGTGTAAGTCATTTTAGGCCCCAATATTGCACATTTTAGATCTCTGGGCTCTCCAGAGTCCAGGCTACAAGTTATTCCCTTTGTGCCCACCCCCGTTACAACAATTGGCTCATGTATACAGTGGTCAAGTGGCCACGCGACATGGCGCTGGATGAAGTGGTATACTTTTCGCGACGCTCTAACATAGTCAACCTAAACACTGTCCCCGATTCGGTCGGCAAGAACAGGAATCAAGGATACAACTCCCGCATACACGCCTATATTAGGATTTTCCAACAACCTGGGCTTTGCAGAGCCCAGCATTCATATACTTGGAACTTAAGGGGTGCCTATTAGGGTTTCCCTCGTGGCTGGGCTCTGCAGAGCCCAGACCTTCACAATGTCCCATCTTAACCCCTTTTGTGTGACATAATAGCACTATGACACTTTGAAACTCATTCTACATGTGGTATGCTGTTATATTGTTCTAACCTAAACGCCTCTCCGACAGGAGAACTCGCAGGTCTTGACGGAGCGCAGGGGTGACCGCCCTAGCCTCCCGGTCAACAAACTCCCCCAACAAGCGGCCCATGGCCATTGTCAAGTGCAAAATGCACAAGACGACCCAGGCACGTGGCAAGTTCAAAATTCGCTGCGTACCGCAGCCAGCGGCTTGCAAAGAAGGCGTCCCAAGGAGGAAGACCGTGTAGTGGGCCTCATCACGCTCCATGGTCCGCGGGATAGCACTACCCTCCCAAGTCTTCTTTTGGGCACTCCATATCCTTGGTCGCCCCCGTGCAATTGGATCCTCCCGTTGCCACGGTGTTGCCCAAGGCCACCGGGATCTCATGGCCCTTCGCCTCATGGGTCACACACATCCTCTCCCGGCCCGGCTTGGTGCGGTCAATCAACCGCTCTTTCCCATTGACGTTCATCGTCCGGGGGGATGCCTACCCCGTGGCCGGGGGCAGTTGGACCCAACTCACCATCTCCTTGGCCAACTTCGACCGCTTGGCCCGCTCCCCCGCGGGCCTTTGGGTGTTGAGCATGGCCAATTGCGATGACAAGGCCATGGACACCCTTGGGACGCTATGGAAGAGCAATTGGGAGGTACTCCTCTCACCTAGTGCCTTTCACTTGTTCTAGTTTTGATCTAGTTAGCCTCGGACACCGCTCGCTAGAAGGTAGGCTAGACTAGACTAGAACGAATTGAACCACCCCCAATGTCTCGTGTTTAGGTCATTCAAGACATCATCGACACGGGGCTCGTCCAATGGGGGGCCTCCAAGGAGGAGGCAAAGGTGATCCTCGGGGGGGCTCAACCGTGGACACGAAGGGTGATCGGGGTGTCCACATGCCCCTTCCAACGGGCTTCAAAATCCCGCTCGGTACAAATTGGACGGGAATAGGGGCCACTGGGGACGGTGCGGTGGTACTCCAGCTTACGTAGTGTGTAGAGCTTCGAGAGGGCCATCCACGAGGACTTGGGGGCCCTCATGTTGAGCACAAGTTCACACATGGCGGTTTTTGGGAGTAGGGAGGCGGCGAATGCCTCAACGGCGGCCTTGCATGCCTCACCCCTGGTTTGGGTAGAAGTGGCGGTGTTCACATATTGGACAGCGTTGTTGAATTGCCGCCGTGCTAGGGGGCATGATAGCGCCCACATGGCCAAGTAATGGCCCACCCGCTCATCCTTGAGGTTTGAAGCCCCACCCAAGTCCCGTAGTGCCTTAGACAAGAGGGAATTATCCTTCCCGGTTGAGGAGGGAGCAAGGGGGCAAGTGGCGAGATGTTTCATAGCAAAGAAATGTGTAATATCTAAGCGCGCGAGAAGGAACCATGGAACAATGCACTACGGACAATAGGAACCATGCATGGCGGAACAATGAAGAAATTGGCACATCTGGGTAGACATTATATCGTTCTAGTATTGATCTAATCTAGGCTAGAACGTATAGGCTAGAGTGTTCTGGGCTAGAACAAGATTGGATCTTCTAGCGTGTACCAAGGGATAAGCGACAGACCACAAGAGCACCAGTCATAGACAAGGCATGGAAGCTGCATACACTCTAGTCGACGAGTATAAGGCACAAATACACACAAAACAAAGCACAGAAATTGTAAAACCCTTTACGTGCGCTGTAGCAGGTCCATCAGAACTCTGGAATTGGATGTTGTACTCACTATAGACTCATGTGTCCCCAGATGTGGTTCAGAAGCACCTACTAACACGTGGACACACAAAGACTATTCCCCCTTCTAAATCCCGAGCAAATGAGGAATTATCAACAAATGGTTGACACCAACGAAAAAGGGATCACAAATGGCACCGAAAAATGTATCATCGCACAGTGGGTAGTGGCAAAGCAGTGCCCAACATACGCACTGGCAACCGCTCGAGAAAGCAAAAAACACTGGCCAGACAGATCAATGAAATTGGGGCATACATGACAGCGCAAAATGTAATGTGGCTCAGCGAATAGTGGCAAACCTCTGCCCAAAATACACACTGGTAAACTGGTAAACTCAAAATGACAGACACATTCGCCTGAGCTCTGCAGGGCCCAGGAACAGGTAACGGAACATGTCAGGACCCAATCAAGGGTACATATTGCATCTGGGGTTTGCTGTGCATGGGCTGGTGAAAAAGTAGCAGATAAACAGAGGATCTGGGGCTCATAGACACAAACCTGGCACCGTATATGCACCAAAATTGTGAACAAACTCGACAGTTCATTCACTGTGTCACCGGGGGACGTACCAAAAGAAATGCCATAGCACAATGTTGTGCTGATACAACCAACTTCACAGGGACATGACTACACTGTTGAGAAGAGGGCAACACTGTGACCCTCTAGGCAGCATGCAAATTGGCCTGAAACAACATGCTGGGCTCCGCAAAGTCCAGCAGTACAAAACTCGTCATATTCGGGGGCAAATCAAGCCAATTTGACAGGTTCAGCAGAGCCCAGCTCAGTGCAAATTGAAAAAATGGTAGTCACATTCAGTCACAAACACGTACAGAGACAAACGGGTTGCATCATTCATTGTCCCACAGCTGTTTGGGACTGCACAGGACAGGCCCAGTCATATCAGGCACTCACAACTCCAGCACAGTCACACAGTTTGTGTCAGTGGTTGTATGTGGCATGGTCGAGCGACAGTCATGATGCAGTGGTACGTGGGGCCTCCAGTCACTTGCCGTTGCTCTTGCCGTTCCTCTTGGGTAAGCCAACCCGGACACCAAGTTGCAGGGTGGCCTGGAGGCCCTCAACTGCCTTTTTTTTCTGCGACGGGGATGCCACATTGCAAACCTCATGGCAGCAAAAGGCTCTTTGACATGAGGAAGTTAAGCTGCACGTTGAGTGTTCCATCTGTTTCTTGGGCCACTTTTGGAAACCAAACAGCTTTTGGCCCAAAAAAGAGCAGACTTCGAAGGGCATCTGCCGACTTGGTGCCAGAGCCCTGGGCAACCTCCCGCGAGTTTTTTGGCTTGAAAGTTGGATTTGGCAAGGGCAGCACCTAAGCTCTAGGATGGCTAGTCGAGTAGAGCACGAGGCGGTAGTGGCCAAAATGGAAAGGAGACGTGTTGCAAGTTGCTTGCTTGCTTGCTTGTTGTTGGCTAGAGTTAAGGGGAGAGGGGTGTGCTAATATCTCTCGGGATCATTCAGAGTGCGCCAACACGGTGGGTTTTGGCATTTTTCCCGGGTTTAATGAATTTTTGGTCCAATGCGCCAAAATTTCGTCCCGTTGGGGGGGGGTATGTATATTTTTTGAAATCTGTGAGAAAAGGCCGGTTCAGAAATACATGGGTCGAGGGGGGTAGATGATCACATTTCTGAGCAAATGGAGCTGCAAAGTGGACGATGCGCAAGACAGGGCAATGCTCGAGGGACCACTGATTATTCTCAATCCAAATCGTCGTCATTGTTGCCCCTTTCCACGCGGGCAGGGACCCCATTGGGGCACATATCCCCCTGCTTGTGAATTGGAACATATTTTTTCAGTTTTTCCCAATCCTGCAGCCTGCGTGCCTTGACTGGCACCCACCCCGTGTTGAGAGGCATGGCCCACAGACCGTCAGTTGTCAAGTCCACGTTTCGCTGTTTGGTCAGCTGGGCCTTGCGCCAGGCAATGGTCTCACTGTACCCTGATTTCACCCAGATAAAGCCAGGATGGGGCTGCAGGTTCACAGGGTCTGGGGTTGTACCAAAATCCAATCATTTAATCTTGTCATCCGGAATCAAAACAGGGGTCTGCTGCTGGTCCAGATGGCTGGCTGAAGACTTATAGGCACCGCCCAGCCATTTCGACACATCCCGTGCCGTCCAAAACGGATGAAAATCTCAAATATACCGTCAGTACAGCATGCAGACCCAGGGTGTTCCAAATAGCCCTTTTCAAGGGCTTTCCGAATATCTCTTGGGGACGGTCAGGAATATGCCAACACGGAGCGTTTTCAGGGATCGCCGTGATTGTTGCCTCGTTTGTGCCCGCTGAGTGTCCCAAAGGGGGGGGTATGTGGGGTATATTCGGAAAGCCCTTGAAAAGGGCTATTTGGAACACCCTGGGTCTGCATGTTGTACTGACAATATGTTTGAGATTTTTGTCTTTTTTGGACAGTGCCTGTGTTGCTTGCTGGCTGTTTTTGTCAACAGACAGCCACCATGTCCAGATGCAAATTCACGCCACGTGCTGTTGCATCCCCGGATGCACCGCAACAACCTTTGACTCGCAAAAGAGCACGCTCTGGGGGTGCTACCTGGGTGCAGGTTAGTCGCATGAGGACCCCTAGCACCGCAAAAAAGCCTCGTACAGGTGGTTCGAAGCACCCTGCATGTGACCACGAGGAACACCAGATTCTATCCGCTTCTGAGGCCACTGCTTTTGCAGCGCAATTTTGGGATAAAAAGACGCACCCCACCAAGGCTTCACAACAGGAATTTCTGGCAACCTGCATTGACGTCGATTTGGAGCAAAATGTGAAACATGCAGGTCGCCAGAAGTACACCAGAAAGAGGGGGCATCAAACAAGATATTTCGTACCATACCGGATTCAGAAGAATGAGTGATCCTCAGAGCATTGCCTGTGCCCTGTGTGTCCTTCCGTTTACAGCTCTTTGTGCAAAACTGTGACCCCCCCCCCCCCAACCCATACATTTCTGAAACGGCCTTTTCTCACAGATTTCAAAAAGCATACACATACCCCCCCCTACGGAATGAAAATTTAGTGCATTGGACCAAAACGTGAGAAAATCCTGAAAAATTGCGAATTTGCTCCGTGTTGGCACGTTCTGAATGTCCCCGAGAGATATACCCCACATCCCCCCCCCCCCCCCCCCCGGGACATACAGTGGGCACAAATAAGCCAACAATGACAACAACCAGCGAAAACCTACCGAGTTGGCGCAAAACGCGGTGATCCCGAGATATATGTAGATATGTATGTCGGCCAAGTGCCTCCCACTCGATTTATTCCAGTCCGCTTTGAGTGGACGGTCAGCCTGCCGCAGGTTCCGTCCACGTCCACACCGTTCTGTTACTGCTGCCTCACTCTCTCCTTTCTGTAGGGCCTGCACATCTGATCTGTATTCAGAAATTTAACAATTGCACCCAGTGCACGCGTGTGGTGCACATTGTGTGTCCTGCTACATCCCTGCATTGGAGCAGTGTGTCGGCATGCATAAAAGTGTGTGTGTGTGTGTGTGTGTGTGTGTGTGTGTATGGAAATACATGTGTTTGCCATGTGCTTGTGTGCTGTGGAAATGCATAGCAATGCATGTATGTCCTTGTGGGCATTGCGTGCGTCTTTGCAAATGTGCGCACGTGCTCATGTTTGTGTCCCATTGTGCATTCGTTTGCATGTTTGGATGCCCATCAGTATTTTGTGCTTTGTTTCTGTTGCTGTGTGTGCTTGCGCTTGCAATCCGTGATTGTGTGCCATGTGTGTTGATAAATGTAGATCACATTTGTACAAGTATTCGGTATTCCATCAGTTGCTTCTGGGCTACTGCCACATACCGCCGCCTTTGCAGTTTTGTATGATGGGATTTTGCAGGTTAATGCCGCAGTCATTACTCTTCTTGTAGCTGTATTTTCCTTCACTACCGGAGCCAACAGCAGCCAGCCATTGATGCAATGGCTGCTTACAGCAGCTGCATTTCCGCATATCATGTGGCGCATTTTGCTTGGTCGTGCATGGTTTGCCATTTGTACTGCTGGTTTGATGTTTGTTGATGTTGATTTTTGCAGCACAACCGTGCAATGAGAATTGTTCTATGACGCTGTGTATTTTCCTGCATCGTCAATGCAATGCTGGTGATCTGGTGTAGTCTGGTGGTTTGCAGGTAGATAACCCTTTTGGCTTCAGTTTTGCTGTCAGCGTCATTTGGCTGTATTGATTTCATTGCAGGCTGCCACTGCCAAAGGAGCTGCATTCTCTTCTGTGTCGAATATTGACAGTCTCCAGCTGTGGTATGTCCAGGCCAAGTCCTGGTTTCGACCTTCTTTTGCCCAGCTGCATGATTCATTTCACAAATTCTGGCAGAAAAAATTTGATTCAATTCGGTTTGCCTTCTTTTTGGGGTCTCCGTGTTGCAGGGACCGTTGGCAAAATCTTGGAGAGGTTGCGAGCACAGTCAGGCTATTGCTTCGGGAGAACCCCCCAAAATCGGCCTCAAATTTCCGGCCCCTTGAATAAATCTCGTTTTGCCTGTGGAAAGTTTTTCTGTTGTGGGTGGGTGGGTGGGTCGGCCAGGGCTGGCCAGGGCCCCAAACCCCCCCCCCCCCTGCTGGGGTCCTGAAGCAATAGCCTGACCACAATGAGTGAAGGATCAAGGATGCAAAGATGTCAAAGATGGCAAGTGGTTCTGGCGCTGTGACGGTCTCTGTTGATTGGGCCATTGTCGTTCTTTGATGTTCTTACTCGAAAAGTATCATATGTTGTTCGCTCAATCTCCTTGATAAGCAGCTTTTTTTTAGATCTGAACAGTGATTTAACACAGTTTTGGTTGAACACCAATCCCCCCCCCCCCCCCAAACCATTGGGCGCCTGCCAGCAGAGTGAACCCGCCTTACTTGGTTTGTGCCCCCACAAGGCACCCAACGACATTGCACACACACAGCAATCCCCCTTTACCCCCAATGCTGCAACCCATGTGCCAATCTCTGGCTGAATTAGTTTGCCCTGGAAAGGCACAGTGACCCCGTTGGCTTTGATCAGTCAATCCGGTCCACCTGACTGTGGCCTGTTCTACATTTCATTGCCGTTGCCACAATGCACAGACAGAACACAAAACCAAACAAATGGCAAGGTGTCTAGACATGCTGGGAACCACTGATGGGTGGTAAAATGTAGTGGTCCAGAACCCCCTGGACCTGTGTTGCATTCCCCACATCAGCCTCCAAATTTCCCTGAACCTTTTATATTGTTGCCACCAAAACCCCCCCCGCCATGTACCAAAAAAGCCCCCATTTTTCCCCCAAAAAACCCGATTTACAGAAAAAGGCATTTTGAGCAAACACCCCCGCCCCATTCGTAAAAAAAACTCCCGTATCTTTACCCCCCCCCCCCTTGGGAGATAACAATCTCCCCCAAAATACCCCATTCTTTGCCAAACAAACCCCCCACCCAAGATCCCTACCAAATGTGTATGTTGTATTATGAAGGAATTTTTTTTTTGTGGTGAATGCGAGTAACAAAAAAAATTTGTCATGTCGTGGTTTTTTTTTTTTGTGGCAAGTGTTGTAAACCCACACTCGCGTTACCGCAAAAAGAAAATTCCATGGCGTGACAATTCTTTTTACACACATTTACCGCAACAAAAACAATAATACACGATTTGACCTGTTTTTTTGTACATGGTTTACCGCAAAAGAAATTACATGACTCAACCGCAAAGCAAAAAAATTAATACATGCATGTACCCAATCTGCCCTTTTGTGTGCCTTTTGAGGAAATGCGTGCAATTCTTTAGCGGTAAATACGAAAATTATACAAAATACTTGGCTTGTTTGTTTTTTCTTCGGTAAATGCGTCAATTTTTTTTTTGCGGTACTTAGTGTAAATTACCCCAAAAATTGAAAAAGTGAAACAAATGCAATTTTTGCAATACATGCGCAATATGTAGAATTGCCGGTTTCGTGCAGCACCCCATAGTGACCTTAGCAGCAGGACCCTAAGTCCAGAAAGCACCACGTACTCTAGGTGGCCACCAAATAGTTGGGACTCGGCTACTATGACATACTAGAAACAAAATCAAGCTCAAGAAAATGGCTCTGGTAGGGCGATGACCGACATCGTTGCCACCATTGTACGCCACCAAGGCACTAGGATGGGGGCAATATAATAGCATGCTTATATGCTCCACCATTGGTACACCAAATACGAGGAGGGGAATATAGTGAAGCAAAATGCCTACTAAACGTGCCCTTGCTACAACTAGCTGCAAAACGTGCGCTTGTGGATGAGGTCACATTTTGTATCTGTGGAATGGGCTTTGCACCAGGATTGGTGTTCAACGGACAAGCCACGCGCCACTCAGCTGCCAGCTTCTTGGCCAGCTCATTGATGAACTGCTGGTCGGGCATGCTCCAACTGGCCAAGTGCACCTCTGGAATAGCTATCCAAAACCTTGCGCCACTCTCCATGGATCAGGACCTTGGGACGGGTGTCCTCCTCTATCGAACAAGTGGCCATGAAAGGTTGTGCCTTGGCCTCCGGCCTTCCAAGCTTTGCTTGCCCCCATTGGCCTCCATAGGCCCCAAGAGGTTGCCATTGGCCCCCATTGGCCCCCATAGGCCCCCATAGGTTGCCATTGGCTCCCATTGGCCATCATAGGTCCCCGTAGGTGCCAATAGCCCCCCATAGGTCCCCACATGTCCATTTGTCCCCATAGGTCCCCGTAGGTCCCCATCGGGCCCCATAGGTCCCCACTGGTCCGCATAGATGCCTACAGGTCCCCATATGCCCCCATAGGCCCGCCACAGGTCCCCACAGGTCCCCGTAGGCCCCCATAGGTCCGCACAGGTCCCCATAGGCCCCCATTGGCCCCCATTGGCCCCCATAGGCCACCATAGGTTGCCATTGGCCCCCGTTGGCCACTATAGGTGCCAATCGCCCCCCATAGGTCGCCATATGTCCATTTGTCCCCAAGGTCCCCGTAGGTCTCCATAGGTCCCCATAGGTGGGAATAGGTCCCCATAGGCCCCCATAGGTCCCCCATAGGTCCCCATAGGTGCCCTTAGGCCCTCATACGTCTCCATAGGTCCACATAGGCCCCCATAGGCCCCCATTGGCCCCCATAGGTCCCCATAGGTCCCCAAAGGTCCCCTTAGGTCCCCAAAGCTCCCCATAGGTGCCGATAGGTCCCCATATGCCCCCATAGGCCCCCCATAGGTCCCCATGGGTCCCCATGGCCCCCATAGGTCCCCATAGGTCCCCATTGGCCCCCATAGGACCCCATACGTCCCCTTAGGTCCCAAAAGGTCCCCATAGGTCCCCAACGGTCCCCATAGATGCCAATAGGTCCCCATATGCCCCCATAGGCCCCCCATAGGCACCCCTAGGTCCCCTCAGGCCCCCATAGGTCCCGATAGGCCCGAATAGGCCACCATAGGTCCTCATAGGCCCCATAGGTCCCCGTAGGCCCCCATACGCCCCCATAGGTGCCCAAAGGCCTTTATAGGTCCCCATAGGCCCCCAATGGCCCTCATAGGTACCCATAGGCCCCCATAGGCACCCCTAGGTCCCCTCAGGCCCCCATAGGTCCCGATAGGCCCGAATAGGCCACCATAGGTCCTCATAGGCCCCATAGGTCCCCGTAGGCCCCCATACGCCCCCATAGGTGCCCAAAGGCCTTTATAGGTCCCCATAGGCCCCCAATGGGCCTCATAGGTACCCATAGGCCCCCATAGGCCCCCATTGGCCCCCATAGGCCCGCCAACGTCCCCATAGGTGCTTCGGGCCCCCATGGGTCCCCATGGGCATCCATAGGCCCGCATAAGTGCCCGTAGGTGCCAATAGGTCCCCATATGCCCCATAGGCCTCCCATAGGTCCCCATATGCCCCAATAGGCCCCTCATAGGTCCCCATAGTTCCTGATAGCTCCCCATAGGTCCCCATAGGTGCCCCCAGGCCCTCATAGGTCCCCATAGGTCCCCATAGGCCCCACGATTCACCGCATCCTTTGTACACTACTGTAATCCTCATGCGATGAATGGCCGAGGGGTCTAAACCCTTCAAGGATTCACTTCATCCGCTGTAAACGTGAGGCGGTGAATCCTTGAAGGGTCTAAACGTTTCAAAGATTCACTGCATCCCGTGCACACTAGCATAAACCTCATGCGTTGAATCGTTGAGGGCGCTCAACTCTTCAAGGATTCACCGCATCCCCTGTACACTAGTATAAACCTCATGCAGTGAATCCTGGAAGGGTCTAAACCCTTCGAGTATTCACCGCATCACCTCTACACTAGTGTAAGTCTCATGCTTGAATGCTTCAGGGGTTTAAACTCTTCAAGGATTCACCCCATCACCTGCACAATGCTGGAGAACCCATGCCGTGAATCCTTGAGGGGTCTACACCCTTCAAGGGTTCACCGCATTCCCTGTAGCATAGTGTAGAACAGATCACTGTAGAACCCATGCGGTGAATCCTTGAGGGGCCCTCCAAGTATTCACCGCATCCTTTGTAGTTGAGTGTGGAATAGACCAGTGTATAACCCATGGGGTGAATCTTTTAGGGGTTTGCACCCTCCAAGTATTCACCACATCATTTGTAGACTAGTGTAGAACCCATGCGGTGAATCCTTGAAGGGTGTACACCCTTCAAAGATTCACTGCATCCCCTGTACACTAGTGTAAGCCTCATGCGGTGAGTCCTTGAAGGATCTACAGCCTTCAAGGATTCACCCCATCACCTGCACATAGGTGTAGAACCCATGCGGTGAATCCTTGAGGGGTCTACACCCTCCAAGAATTCACCGCATCCCGTGGACACTATGGTAGAACCCATGTGGCGAATCATTCAATGGTCTACATCCTTTAAGGATTCACCGCATCTCTTGGAGATTAGTGTAGAAGCCGTGCGGTGAATCCTTCAGGGGTCTACACCCTCCAAGGATTCACCGCATCACTTGTAGACTAGTGTAGAACCCATGCGGTGAATCTTCGAGCGGTCTACATGCTCCAAGGATTCACCGCATCTTTTGTAGACTAGTATGGAACCCATGCAGTGAATCCTTGAGGGGTGTATACCCGTCCAAGATATACCGTATCCCTTGTAGACTAGTGTAGAACCCATGCCGTGAGTCCTTCAGGGGTCTACACCCGTCAAGGATTAACCGCATCCCTTGTAGACTAGTGTAGAACCCATGCGGTGAATGCTTGAGGGGTCTACACCCTCCAAGGATTCACCGCATCCCCTGCAGACTAGTGTGGAACTCATGCGGTGAATTCTTGACGGGTCCACACCCTCCAAGGATTCACCACATCACCTGTAGACTAGTGTAGAACCCATGTCGTGAATCCTTGAGGGGTCTACACCCTCCAGGGATTCACCGCATCACTTGTGGACTCGTGTAGAACCCATGCGCTGAATCCTTGAAGGGTCTACACCCTTTCAGGGATTCACCGTATCCGCTATAGACTAGTGTAGAACCCATGCTGTGAATCCTTGAGCAGCTTCCAGCCTCCAAGGATTAACCGCATCACTTGTAGAATAGTGTAGATTCCATGTGGTGACTCGTTGAGCAGTCTGCACCCTCCACAAATTCACTGCACCCCCGTTACACTGGTGTAAGGCTCGTGTGGTGAATCATTGAAGGATCTACGCCCTTCAAGGATTCCCTGCATCTCGCAGACATTAGTTTAGAACCCATGCGGTGAATCCGTGAGGGGTCTACCCCCTCGAAGTATTCACCGCTTCACTTGTAGACTAGTGAGAATCCATGCAGTGAATCCCTGAAGGGCCTACACCCTTTCAGGGATTCATTGCATCCCTATAGAGTAGTGTAGGACCCATGCGCGAGGACTGACCGTATCGCTCGTAGACTAGTATAGAACCCATCCCGTGAATCCTTGAGGGTTCTACACCCCTCAAGGATTCACCGCATCACTCATAGACTAGTGTGGAACCCATGCGGTGAATCCTCGAGGGTTCTACACCCTCCAAGGATTCACCGCATCCCCTGGAGACTAGTGTAGCACCCATGCGGTGTATCCTTGAAGGGTCTACACCCTTTCAAGGATTCACGGCATCATTTGTAGACTACTGTAGAACCCATGCGGTGAATCCTTGAAGGTTTTACACCCTTTCAAGGTTTCACCGCATCATTTGTAGACTAGTGTAGAACGCATGTGGTGAATCATGGTGGGGTCTACAAGCTACAAGGATTCACCGCATCCCCTCTAGACTAGTGTAGAACCCATGCGGTGAATTCTTGAAGGGTCTACATCTTTCAAAGATTCACTGCATCACTTGTAGACTAGTGTAGAACCCATGCGGTGAATCCTTCAGCAGTCTCCTCGCTCCAAGAATTCACCGCATCTCCCGTACACTAGTGTAAGCCTCGTGCGGTGAATCCTTGAAGGGTCTACACCCTTCAAGGACTTCCCGCATTTGGTTCTACACTAGTCTACAAGTGCTGCATTGTATCTTTGAAAACGTGTAGACCCTTCAAGGATTCACCGCATGGGTTCTACACTAGTCTCCAGGGGTTGCGGTGAATCCATGGAGGGTGCACACAGCCTCAAGGATTCACCGGCTGGGTTCTACACTAGTCCAGCAGTGTTGCGGTGAATCCTTGAAGGGTGTAGAACCCTCAAGCAATCACCGCATGGGTTCTACATTAGTCTACAAGTGATACGGTAAGTCCTTGGACGGTAGAGACCCCACAAGAATTCCCTGCATGGGTTATACACTAGTCTACAAAAGAGGCGGTGAATACTTGGAGGGTGTAGACCCCTCAAGAATTCAATGCATGGGTCCTACACTAGTGTCTAGGGGATGCAGGGGATTCCTTGAAGGGTGTAGACCCTTCAAAGATTCACCGCACGAGCCTTACACTAGTGTACGGCGGATTAGAATGCATGCGGTTAATGCGTGAGGGGTTTACAACCTTTAAGTATCCAGCATGTAGACTAGTGTAAAACCCATGCGGTGAAGCCTTGAGGGGTCTACACCCTCCAAGGATTCACCGCATCCCTTGCAGACTAGTGTAGAAACCATTGTGGTGAAGCCTTGAACGGTCTACATCCTTGAAGGATTCACCACATTACCTGTAGACTAGTGTAGAACCCATGCGGTGAATCCTTGAACAATCTACACCTTCCAAGGATTCACTCCATCACTTGTAGACTAGTGTGAAACCCATGCGGTGAATCCTTGAGGCGTCTACACCATCCAAGGATGCACCGCATCCCCTACAGACTAGTGTAAAACTTATGTTGTGAATCCTTGAACGGTCTACATCCTCGAAGGATTCACCACATCACGTGTAGACTGGCGTAGAACCCATGTGGTGAAGCCTTGAACGGTCTACATCCTTGAAGGATTCACCGCATCCCCTGGAGACTAGTGTAGAACCCATGCGGTGAAGCCTTGAGGGGTCTGCATCCTTCAAGGATTCGCCGCATCACTTGTAGACCAGTGTAGAACCCATGCGGTGAATCTTTGAGTAGTGTCCACCGTCCAAGGATTGACGGCAGTTTACACCCTTTCAAGGATTCACCGCATTACTTGTAGACTAGTATAGAACCCATGCAGTGAATCTTTGAGCAGTCTCCTGCCTCCAAGAATTCACCGCATCCCCCCTACACTAGTGTAAGCCTCGTGCGGTGAATCCTTGAAGGGTCTACACCCTTCAAGATTCCCGGCATCCCCTATTTACTAGTGTAGAATCCATGCGGTGAGTTTTTGAGGGGTCTACACCCTTCAAGTATTCACCGCATCACTTGTAGATCAGTGTAGAACGCATGCGGTGAATCCTTGAGGGGTCTACACCCTCCAAGGATTCCCCGCTACACCTGCAAAGTAGTGTAGAACCCATGCAGTGAATCCTTGAAGGGTCTACATCTTTGAAGGATTCACCACATCATTTGTAGACTAGTGTAGAACCCATGCGGTGAATCCTTGAACAATCTACACATTCCAGGGATTCACTACATCACTTGTAGATTAGTGTAGAAGCCATGTGGTGAATCCTTGAGGCCTCTACACCCTCCAAGGGTTCACGGCATACCCTGCAGCTTTGCGTAGAACCCATGCGCTGAATCCTTGAAGGGTCTACACCCTTTCAGGGATTCACCGCATCACTTGTAGACTAGTGTAGAACCCATGCCGTGATTCCTTGAGCAATCTCCAGCCTCCAAGGATTTACCCCATCACCGGCACACAGGTGTACAACCCATGCGGTGAATGCCTGAAGGGTCTACACCCCCCAAGGATTCACCGTATCCTGTAGACTAGTGTAGAACCCATCCCGTGAATACTTGAAGGGTTCTAATCCTTCAAAGATTCACCACATCCCCCATAAACTAGTGTAAGCCTGATGCGGTGAATCCTTGAAGCGTCTACACCCTTCAAGGATTCAACGCATCACCTTCACAGAGGTGTAGAACCCATGCGGTGAATGCTTGAGGCGTCTACACCCTTCAAGAATTCACTGCATCACTTGTAGACCACTGTAGAACGCATGCGGTGAATCCTTCAGGGGTCTACACCCTCCAAGGATTCATCTCATCCCTTGTAGACTACTGTAGAACCCATGCGCTGAATCCTTGAGGGGTCTACACCCTCCAAGGATTCACCGTTCACTTGGAGACCAGTGTAGACCCCATGCGGTGAATCCTTGAGGGGTCTATACCCTTCAAGTCGTCGACTAGTGTAGAACCCATGCCGTGAATCCGTGAGGGGTCTACACCCTCCAAGGATTGATCGCATCCCCTGTAGATTATTGTAGAACCGATGCGGTGAATCCTTGAAGGGTTTACATCCTTCAAGGACTAACCGCATCACTTCTGGACTAGTGTAGAACCCATGCGGTGAATCCTTGAGCAGTCACCTCCCTCCAAGAATTCCCCGCATCCCGTGCATACTAGTGTCGAACCCATGCGGTGAATTTTTGAACAGTCTGCATTTTCCAAAGATTTATTGCAGCACTTGTAGACTAGTGTAGAAACCCATGCGGTGAATCCTTGAACAATCTACAACTTCCAGGGATTCACTACATCATTTGTAGACTAGTGTAGAACCCATGCGGTGAATCCTTGAGCAGTCTCCTCCCTCCAAGAATTCACCGCATCCCGTGCATACTAGTGTCGAACCCATGCGGTGAATTTTTGAACAGTCTGCATTTTCCAAAGATTCATTGCAGCACTTGTAGAGTAGTGTAGAAACCCATGCGGTGAATCCTTGAACAATCTACAACTTCCAGGGATTCACTACATCATTTGTAGACTTGTGTAGAAGCCATGCGGTGAATCCTGGAGGGGTCTACACCCTCCAAGGGTACACCGCATCCCTTGGAGATTCGTGTAGAACCCGTGCGCTGAATCCTTGAAGGGTCTACACCCTTTCAGGGATTCACCGCGTGACTTGTAGACTAGTGTAGAACCCATGCGGTGAATCCTTGAGTCTATACCCTTCAAGTTGTCGACTAGTGTAGAACCCATGCCGTGAATCCGTGAGGGGTCTACACCCTCCAAGGATTGATCGCATCCCCTGTAGACTATTGTAGAACCCATGCGGCGAATCCTTGAAGGGTTTACATTCTTCAAGGATTCACCGCATCAGTTGTAGACTAGTGTCGAACCCATGCGGTGAATCCTTGAGGTGTCTACACCCTCCAAGGATTCCCCGCATCCCGTGCATACTTGTGTCGAACCCATGCGGTTAATCCTTGAACGGTCTGCATTTTCCAAAGATTTATTGCAGCACTTGTAGACTAGTGTAGAACCCATGCGGTGAATCCTTGAACAATCTACAACTTCCAAGGATTCTCTACATCACTTGTAGACTAGTGTAGAAGCCATGCGGTGAATCCTTGAGGCCTCTACACGCTCCAAGGGTACACCGCATCCCCTGGAGATTCGTGTAGAACCCATGCGCTGAATCATTGAAGGGTCTACACCCTTTCAGGGATTCACCGCATCACTTGTAGTGTAGTGTAGAACCCATGCGGTCATTCCTTGAGCAATCTCCACCCTCCAAGAATTTACCTCATCACCGGCACACAGGTGTACAACCCATGCGGTGAATGCCTGAAGGGTCTACACCCCCCAAGGATTCACTGTATCCTGTAGACTAGTGTAGAACCCATCCCGTGAATGCTTGAAGGGTCTAAATCCTTCAAAGATTCACCACATCCCCCGTGAACTAGTGTAAGCCTGATGCGGTGAATCCTTGAAGGGTCTACACCCTTCAAGGATTCAACACATCACCTTCACAGAGGTGTAGAACCCATGCGGTGAATCCTTGAGGGGTCTACACCCTTCAAGGATTTACTGCATCACTTGTAGACCACTGTAGAACGCATGCGGTGAATCCTTCAGGGGTCTACACCCTCCAAGGATTCATCGCATCCCTTGTAGACTACTGTCGAACCCATGCGGTGAATCCTTGAGGGGTCTACACCCTCCAAGGATTCACCGTTCACTTGGAGACCAGTGTAGACCCCATGCGGTGAATCCTTGAGGGATCAATACCCTCAAGTTGTAGACTAGTGTAGAACCCATGCCGTGATTCCGTGAGGGGTCTACACCCTCCAAGGATTGATCGCATCCCCTGTAGACTATTGTAGAACCCATGCGGTGAATCCTTGAAGGGTTTACATCCTTCAAGGATTCATCGCGTCATTTCTGGACTAGTATAGAACCCATGCGGTGAATCCTTGAGCAGTCTCCTCCCTCCAAGAATTCACCGCATCCCCCCTACACTAGTGTAAGCCTCGTGCGGTGAATCCTTGAAGGGTCTACACCCTTCAAGGATTCCCGGCATCCCCTATTTACTAGTGTAGAACCCATGCGGTGAGTTTTCAAGGGGTCTACACCTTTCAAGTATTCACCGCATCACTTGTAGACTAGTGTAGAACCCATGCGGTGAATCCTTGAGGGGTCTACACCCTCCAAGGATTGCCCGCATCCCGTGCATACTAGTGTCGAACCCATGCGGTGAATCCTTGAACAATCTACAACTTCCAAGGATTCACTTCATCACTTGTAGACTAGTGTAGAAGCCATGCGGTGAATCCTTGAAGGGTTTACATCCTTCCAGGATTGATCGCATCCCCTGTAGGCTATTGTAGAACCCATGTGGTGAATCATTGAAGGGTATCCTTCAAGGATTCACCGCATCACTTCTGGACTAGTGTAGAACCCATGCGGTGAATCCTTGAGGGGTCTATACCCTTCAAGGATTGATCGCATCCCATGTAGGCTATTGTAGAACCCATGCGGTGAATCCTTGAAGGGTATCCTTCAAGGATTCACCGCATCACTTCTCGACTAGTGTAGAACACATGCGGTGAATCCTTGAGGGGTCTATACCTTTCATTGATTTGTCGCATCCCCTGTAGACTATTGTAGAACCCATGCGGTGAATCCTTGAAGGGTATCCTTCAAGGATTCACCGCATCACTTCTCGACTAGTGTAGAGCCCATGCGGCGAATCCTTGAGCAGTCTCCTCCCTCCAAGCATTCACCGCATCCCCCCTACACTAGTGTAAGCCTCATGCGGTGAATCGTTGAAGGGTCTACACCCTTCAAGGATTGCCGGCATCCCCTATTTACTAGTGTAGAACCCATGCGGTGAGTTTTTAAGGGGTCTACACCTTTCAAGTATTCACCGCATCACTTGTAGATCAGTGTAGAACCCATGCGGTGAATCCTTGAGGGGTCTACACCCTCCAAGGATTCCCCGCATCCCGTGCATACTAGTGTCGAACCCATGCGGTGAATCCTTGAACAATCTACAACTTCCAAGGATTCACTTCATCACTTGTAGACTAGTGTAGACCCCATGCGGTGAATCCTTGAGGGGTCTACACCCTCCAAGGGTACACCGCATCCCGCGGAGATTCGTACAGAACCCATGCGCTGAATCCTGGAAGGGTCTACACCCTTTCAGGGATTCACCGCATCACTTGTAGTGTAGTGTAGAACCCATGCGGTCATTCCTTGAGCAATCTCCACCCTCCAAGGATTTACCCCATCACCGGCACACAGGTGTACAACCCATGCGGTGAATGCCTGAAGGGTCTACACCCCCCAAGGATTCACTGTATCCTGTAGACTAGTGTAGAACCCATCCCGTGAATACTTGAAGGGTTCAAATCCTTCAAAGATTCACCACATCCCCCGTAAACTAGTGTAACCTTGATGCAATGAATCCTTGAAGCGTCTACACAGTTCAAGGATTCAACGCATCACCTTCACAGAGGTGTAGAACCCATGCGGTGAATCCTTGAGGGGTCTACACCCTTCAAGAATTCACTACATCACTTGTAGACCACTGTAGAACGCATGCGTTGAATCCTTCAGGGGTCTACACCCTCCAAGGATTCATCGCATCCCTTGTAGACTACTGTAGAACCCATGCGCGGAATCCTTGAGGGGTCTACACCCTCCAAGGATTCACCGTTCACTTGGAGACCAGTGTAGACCCCATGCGGTGAATCCTTGAGGGATCAATACCCTTCAAGTTGTAGACTAGTGTAGAACCCATGCCGTGATTCCGCGAGGGGTCTACACCCTCCAAGGATTGATCGCATCCCCTGTAGACTATTGTAGAACCCATGCGGTGAATCCTTGAAGGGTTTACATCCTTCAAGGATTCACCGCATCATTTGTGGACTAGTATAGAACCCATGCGGTGAATCCTTGAGCAGTCTCCTCCCTCCAAGATTTCACCGCACCCCCCCTACACTAGTGTAAGCCTCGTGCGGTGAATCCTTGAAGGGTCTACACCCTTCAAGGATTCCCGGCATCCCCTATTTACTAGTGTAGAATCCATGCGGTGAGTTTTTAAGGGGTCTACACCCTTCAAGTATTCACCGCATCACTTGTAGACTAGTGTAGAACCCATGCGGTGAATCCTTGAGGGGTCTACACCCTCCAAGGATTCCCCGCATCCCGTGCATACTAGTGCCGAACCCATGCGGTGAATCCTTGAACAATCTACAACTTCCAAGGATTCACTTCATCACTTGTAGACTAGTGTAGAAGCCATGCGGTGAATCCTTGAGGCCTCTACACCCTCCAAGGGTAAACCGCATCCCGCGGGGATTCGTGCAGAACCCATGCGCTGAATCCTGGAAGGGTCTACACCTTTTCAGCGATTCACCGCATCACTTGTAGTGTAGTGTAGAACCCATGCGGTGAATCATTGAAGGGTATCCTTCAAGGATTCACCGCATCACTTCTGGACTAGTGTAGAGCCATGCGGTGAATCCTTGAGGGGTTTATACCCTTCAAGGATTGATCGCATCCCCTGTAGACTATTGTAGAACCCATGCGGTGAATCCTTGAAGGGTATCATTCAAGGATTTACCGCATCCCTTCTCGACTAGTGTAGAACCCATGCGGTGAAGCCTTGAGGGGTCTATACCCTTCAAGGATTGATCGCATCCCTTGTAGACTATTGTAGAACCCATGCGGTGAATCCTTGAAGGGTATCCTTCAAGGATTCACCGCATCACTTCTGGACTAGTGTAGAACCCATGCGGTGAATCCTTGAGCAGTCTCCCCCCTCCAAGAATTCACCGCATCCCCCCTACACTAGTGTAAGCCTCATGCGGTGAATCGTTGAAGGGTCCACACCCTTCAAGGATTGCCGGCGTCCGCTATCTACTAGTGTAGAACCCATGCGGTGAGTTTTTAAGGGGTCTACACCTTTCAAGTATTCACCGCATCGCTTGCAGACTAGTGTAGAACCCATGCGGTGAATCCTTGAGGGGTCTACACTCTCCAAGGATTCCCTGCATCCCGTGCATACTACTGTCGAACCCATGCGGTGAATCCTTGAACAATCTACAACTTCCAAGGATTCACTTCATCACTTGTAGACTAGTGTAGAAGCCATGCGGTGAATCCTTGAGGCCTCTACACCCTCCAAGGGTAAACCGCATCCCGCGGAGATTCGTGCAGAACCCATGCGCTGAATCCTGGAAGGGTCTACACCCTTTCAGGGATTCACCGCATCACTTGTAGTGTAGTGTAGAACCCATGGGGTCATTCCTTGAGCAATCTCCACCCTCCAAGAATTTACCCCATCACCGGCACACAGGTGTACAACCCATGCGGTGCATGTGTGAAGGGTCTACACCCCCCAAGGATTCACTGTATCCTGTAGACTAGTGTAGAACCCATCCCGTGAATCCTTGAAGGGTTCAAATCCTTCAAAGATTCACCACATCCCCCGTAAACTAGTGTAAGCCTGATGCGGTGAATCCTTGAAGCGTCTACACCCTTCAAGGATTCAACACATCACCTTCACAGAGGTGTAGAACCCATGCGGTGAATCCTTGAGGGGTCTACACCCTTCAAGGATTCCCTGCATCACTTGTAGACCACTGTAGAACGCATGCGGTGAATCCTTCAGGGGTCTACACCCTCCAAGGATTCATCGCATCCCTTGTAGACTACTGTAGAACCCATGCGGTGAATCCTTGAGGGGTCTACACCCTCCAAGGATTCACCGTTCACTTGGAGACCAGTGTAGACCCCATGCGGTGAATCCTTGAGGGATCAATACCCTTCAAGTTGTAGACTAGTGTAGAACCCATGCCGTGATTCCGCGAGGGGTCTACACCCTCCAAGGATTGATCGCATCCCCTGTAGACTGTTGTAGAACCCATGCGGTGAATCCTTGAAGGGTTTACATCTTTCAAGGATTCACCGCATCATTTCTGGACTAGTATAGAACCCATGCGGTGAATCCTTGAGCAGTCTCCTCCCTCCAAGATTTCACCGCACCCCCCCTACACTAGTGTAAGCCTCGTGCGGTGAATCCTTGAAGGGTCTACACCCTTCAAGGATTCCCGGCATCCCCTATTTACTAGTGTAGAATCCATGCGGTGAGTTTTTAAGGGGTCTACACCCTTCAAGTATTCACCGCATCACTTGTAGACTAGTGTAGAACCGATGCGGTGAATCCTTGAGCGGTCTACACCCTCCAAGGATTCCCCGCATCCCGTGCATACTAGTGTCGAACCCATGCAGTGAATCCTTGAACAATCTACAACTTCCAAGGATTCACTTCATCACTTGTAGACTAGTGTAGAAGCCATGCGGTGAATCCTTGAGGGGTCTATACCCTTCAAGGATTGATTGCATCCCCTGCAGGCTATCGTAGAACCCATGCGGTGAATCGTTGAAGGGTATCCTTCAAGGATTCACCGCATCACTTCTGGACTAGTGTAGAGCCCATGCGGTGAATCTTTGAGGGGTCTATACACCCTTCAAGGATTGATCGCATCCCATGTAGACTATTGTAGAACCCATGCGGTGAATCATTGAAGGGTATCCTTCAAGGATTCACCGCATCACTTGTCGACTAGTGTAGAACCCATGCGGTGAATCCTTGAGATGTCTATACCCTTCAAGGATTGATCGCATCCCTTGTAGACTATTGTAGAACCCATGCAGTGAATCCTTGAAGGGTATCCTTCAAGGATTCACCGCATCACTTCTGGACTAGTGTAGAACCCATGCGGTGAATCCTTGAGCAGTCTCCTCCCTCCAAGAATTCACCGCATCCCCCCTACACTAGTGTAAGCCTCATGCGGTGAATCCTTGAAGGGTCTACACCCTTCAAGGATTGCCGGCATCCCCTATTTACCAGTGTAGAACCCATGCGGTGAGTTTTTAAGGGGTCTACACCTTTCAAGTATTCACCCCATCACTTGTAGACTAGTGTAGAACCCATGCGGTGAATCCTTGAGGGGTCTACACCCTCCAAGGATTCCCCGCATCCCGTGCATACTAGTGTCGAACCCATGCGGTGAATCCTTGAACAATCTACAACTTCCAACGATTCACTTCATCACTTGTAGACTAGTGTAGAAGCCATGCGGTGAATCCTTGAGGGGTCTACACCCTCCAAGGGTACACCGTATCCCGCGGAGATTCGTGCAGAACCCATGCGCTGAATCCTGGAAGGGTCTACACCCTTTCAGAGATTCACCGCATCACTTGTAGTGTAGTGTAGAACCCATGCGGTCATTCCTTGAGCAATCTCCACCCTCCAAGGATTTACTCCATCACCGGCACACAGGTGTACAACCCATGCGGTGCATGTGTGAAGGGTCTACACCCCCCAAGGATTCACTGTATCCTGTAGACTAGTGTAGAACCCATCCCGTGAATCCTTGAAGGGTCTAAATCCCTCAAAGATTCACCACATCCCCCGTAAACTAGTGTAAGCCTGATGCGGTGAATCCTTGAAGCGTCTACACCCTTCAAGGATTCAACGCATCACCTTCACAGAGGTGTAGAACCCATGCGGTGAATCCTTGAGGGGTCTACACCCTTCAAGAATTCACTGCATCACTTGTAGACCACTGTAGAACGCATGCGTTGAATCCTTCAGGGGTCTACACCCTTCAAGGATTCATCGCATCCCTTGTAGACTACTGTAGAACCCATGCGGTGAATCCTTGAGGGGTCTACACCCTCCAAGGATTCACCGTTCACCTGGAGACCAGTGTAGACCCCATGCGGTGAATCCTTGAGCGATCAATACCCTTCAAGTTGTAGACTAGTGTAGAACCCATGCCGTGATTCCGCGAGGGGTCTACACCCTCCAAGGATTGATCGCATCCCCTGTAGACTATTGTAGAACCCATGCGGTGAATCTTTGAAGGGTTTAAATCGCTCAAGGATTCACCGCATCCTTTCTGGACTAGTATAGAACCCATGCGGTGAATCCTTGAGCAGTCTCCTCCCTCCGAGATTTCACCGCATCCCCCCTACACTAGTGTAAGCCTCGTGCGGTGAATCCTTGAAAGGTCTACACCCTTCAAGGATTCCCGGCATCCCCTATTTACTAGTGTAGAATCCATGTGGTGAGTTTTTAAGGGGTCTACACCCTTCAAGTATTCACCGCATCACTTGTAGACTAGTGTAGAACCCATGCGGTGAATCCTTGAGGGGTCTACACCCTCCAAGGATTCCCCGCATCCCGTGCATACTAGTGTCGAACCCATGCGGTGAATCCTTGAACAATCTACAACTTCCAAGGATTCACTTCATCACTTGTAGACTAGTGTAGAAGCCATGCGGTGAATCCTTGAGGGGTCTATACCCTTCAAGGATTGATCGCATCCCCTGTAGACTATTGTAGAACCCATGCGGTGAATCATTGAAGGGTATCCTTCAAGGATTCATCGCATCACTTCTGGACTAGTGTAGAACCCATGCGGTGAATCCTTGAGGGGTCTATACACCCTTCAAGGATTGATCGCATCCCCTGTAGACTATTGTAGAACCCATGCGGTGAATCCTCGAAGGGTATCCTTCAAGGATTCACCGCATCACTTCTCGACTAGTGTAGAACCCATGCGGTGAATCCTTGAGGGGTCTATACCCTTCAAGAATTCACCGCATCCCCCCTACACTAGTGTAAGCCTCATGCGGTGAATCGTTGAAGGGTCTACACCATTCAAGGATTGCCGGCATCCCCTATTTACTAGTATAGAACCCATGGGGTGAGTTTTTAAGGGGTCTACACCTTTCAAGTATTCACCGCATCACTTGTAGATCAGTGTAGAACCCATGCGGTGAATCCTTGAGGGGTCTACACCCTCCAAGGATTCCCCGCATCCCGTGCATACTAGTGTCGAACCCATGCGGTGAATCCTTGAACAATCTACAACTTCCAAGGATTCACTTCATCACTTGTAGACTAGTGTAGAAGCCATGCGGTGAATCCTTGAGGGGTCTACACCCTCCAAGGGTACACCGTATCCCGCGGAGATTCGTACAGAACCCATGCGCTGAATCCTGGAAGGGTCTACACCCTTTCAGAGATTCACCGCATCACTTGTAGTGTAGTGTAGAACCCATGCGGTCATTCCTTGAGCAATCTGCACCCTCCAAGGATTTACCCCATCACCGGCACACAGGTGTACAACCCATGCGGTGAATGCCTGAAGGGTCTACACCCCCCAAGGATTCACTGTATCCTGTAGACTAGTGTAGAACCCATCCCGTGAATCCTTGAAGGGCCTAAATCCTTCAAAGATTCACCACATCCCCCGTAAACTAGTGTAAGCCTGATGCGGTGAATCCTTGAAGCGTCTACACCCTTCAAGGATTCAACGCATCACCTTCACAGAGGTGTAGAACCCATGCGGTGAATCCTTGAGGGGTCTACACCCTTCAAGAATTCACTGCATCACTTGTAGACCACTGTAGAACGCATGCGGTGAATCCTTCAGGGGTCTACACCCTTCAAGGATTCATCGCATCCCTTGTAGACTACTGTAGAACCCATGCGGTGAATCCTTGAGGGGTCTATACCATCCAAGGATTCACCGTTCACTTGGAGACCAGTGTAGACCCCATGCGGTGAATCCTTGAGGGATCAATACCCTTCAAGTTGTAGACTAGTGTAGAACCCATGCCGTGATTCCGCGAGGGGTCTACACCCTCCAAGGATTGATCGCATCCCCTGTAGACTATTGTAGAACCCATGCGGTGAATCCTTGAAGGGTTTACATCCTTCAAGGATTCACCGCATCATTTCTGGACTAGTATAGAACCCATGCGGTGAATCCTTGAGCAGTCTCCTCCCTCCAAGATTTCACCGCATCCCCCCTACACTAGTGTAAGCCTCGTGCGGTGAATCCTTGAAGGGTCTACACCCTTCAAGGATTCCCGGCATCCCCTATTTACTAGTGTAGAATCCATGCGGTGAGTTTTTGAGGGGTCTACACCGTTCAAGTATTCACCGCATCACTTGTAGACTAGTGTAGAACCCATGCGGTGAATCCTTGAGGGGTCTACACCCTCCAAGGATTCATCGCATCCTTTGTAGACTACTGTAGAACCCATGCGGTGAATCCTTGAGGGGTCTACACCCTCCAAGGATTCACCGTTCACTTGGAGACCAGTGTAGACCCCATGCGGTGAATCCTTGAGGGGTCTATACCCTTCAAGTTGTCGACTAGTGTAGAACCCATGCCGTGATTCCGCGAGGGGTCTACACCCTCCAAGGATTGATCGCATCCCCTGTAGACTATTGTAGAACCCATGCAGTGGTTCTTGAAGGGTTTACATCGTTCGAGGATTCACCGCGTCACTTCTGGACTAGTGTAAAACCGATGCGGTGAATCCTTGAGTCTCCTCCCTCCAAGAATTCACCGCATCCCCCCTATACCAGTGTAAGCCTCGTGTGGTGAATCCTTGAAGGGTCTACACCCTTCAAGGATTCCTGGCATCCCCTATTTACTAGTGTAGAACCCGTGTGGTGAGTTTTTAAGGGGTCTACACCCTTCAAGTATTCACCGCATCACTTGTAGACTAGTGTAGCACCCATGCGGTGAATCCTTGAGGGCTCTACACCCTCCAAGGATTCCCCGCATCCCATGCATACTAGTGTAGAACCCATGCGGTGAATCCTTGAACAGTGTGCATTTTCCAAAGATTTATTGCACCACTTGTAGACTAGTATAGAACCCATGCGGTGAATCCTTGAACAGTCTACAAATTCCAAGGATTCACTACATCACTTGTAGACTAGTGTAGAAGCCATGCGGTGAATCTTTGAGGGGTCTACACCCTCGAAGGGTACACCGCATCCCTTGGAGATTCGTGTAGAACCCATGCGCTGAATCCTTGAAGGGTCTACACCCTTTCAGGGATTCACCGCATCACTTGTAGTGTAGTGTAGAACCCATGCGGTCATTCCTTGAGCAATCTCCACCCTCCAAGGATTAACCCCATCACCGACACACAGGTGTACAATGCATGCGGTGCATGTGTGAAGGGTATACACCCCCCAAGGATTCACTGTATCGTGTAGACTAGTGTAGAACCCATCCCGTGAAGGCCTGAAGCGTCTAAATGCTTCAAAGATTCACGACATCCCCCGTAAACTAGTGTAAGCTTGATGCAATGAATCCTTGAAGGGTCTACACCCTTCAAGGATTCAACGCATCACCTTCACACAAGTGTAGAACCCATGCGGTGAATCCTTGAGGGGTCTACACCCTTCAAGGATTCAACGCATCCCTTGTAGACTAGTGTAGAACCCATGCGGTGAATCTTGGAGGGGTCTACACCCTCCAACGATTCACCGTTCACTTGTAGACTAGTGTAGCCCTCCATGCGGTGAATCCTTGAGGGGTCTATACCCTTCAAGGACGCACGGTATCACTTGTAGACTATTGTAGACCCCATGGGGTGATTCCGTGAGGTGTCTACACCCTCCAAGGATTGATCGCATCCCCTGTAGACTAGTTTAGAACCCATGCAGTGAATCCTTGAAGGGTTTACATTCTTCAAGGATCCACTGCATCCCTTCTAGAATAGTTTAGAACCCATGTGGTGAATACGTGAGGGGTCTACACCGTTGAACGATTCACCACATCCCATGGGGACGAATGTAGAACCCATGCGGTGAATCCTTGAAGGCTCCGCACCCTCCAAGGATTTACCGCTTCACTTTCACACTAGTTTAGACCCCATGCTGTGAATCCTTGACTGGTCTGCACCCTCCAAGGATTCACCGCATCCCCCGTAGACTAGTGTGGAACCCATGCGGTGAATCCTCAGGGGTCTACACTCTCCAAGGATTCACCGCATCACTTGTAGACTAGTTTAGAACCCATGCTGCGAATCCTTGAGCGGTCTACAGCCTCCAAGGATTCACCGCATCACTTGTAGACTAGTGTGGAATCCATGTGGTGAATCCTTGAAGGGTCTACACCTCTTCGGGGACTCATCGCATCCTTGTAGACCAGTGTAGAAACCATGCTACGGATCTTTGAGCAATCTCCACCCTCCAAGGATTAACCCCATCACCTGCACAGAGGTGTACAACCCATGCGGTGAATCGTTGAGGGGTCTGGACCCTTCCGGGATTGACCACATCCCTTGTAGACTAGCGTAAGATTCATGCGGTGAATCCTTGAGGGGTTTACACCCTTCAAGCATTCACTGCATCACTTGCAGACTAGTGTACAGGTTAGGGCGTTGTGAATCCTTCGGCGGTTACACCCTCCAAGGATTCACCGCATCCCTTGTAGACTAGTGTAGAACCCAAGCGCTGAATCATGGAGGGGTCTACACCCTTGAAGGATCCTTCATCACTTGTAGGCTAGTGTAGAACCCATGCGGTGAATCCTTGAGGGGTTACCAAGGATTCACTGCATCACTTGTAGACTAGTGTAGAACTGATGCGGTGAATCCTTGAGGGGTCTACACCCTTCAAGGATTCACCGCATCCCTTGTAGACTAGTGTAGAACCCATGTGGTGAATCCGTGAGGGGTCCAGACCCTCCAAGGATTCACCGCGTCCCCAGTAGACTAGTGTGGAACCCATGGCGTGAATGCTTGAATGGGCCACAGCCCCCAAGGATTCACCGCATCACCTGTAGACTAGTGTAGAACCCATACGGTGAATCCTTGAGAGCCTCCACCCTCCAAGGAGTCACCGCATTATCTGTAGATTAGTGTAGAACCCATGCGGTGAATCCCTGAGGGGTCTATACCCTTCAAGGATTCACCGCATCACTTGTAGAATAGTGTAGAACCCATCCTTGAGCAATCTCCACCCTCCAAGGATTCACTGCATCCCCCGTACACTAGCGTAAGCCATGTGCGGCGAATCCTTGAAGGGTCTACACCCTTCAAGGATTCCTCGCATCCCCTATCGACTAGTGTAGAACCCATGCGGTGAATCCTTGATGGGTGTACATCCTTCAAGGATTCTCTGCATCTCCCGTAGACTAGTGTATGACCCATGCGGTGAATTTTTTGAGCAGTCTGCTCGCTTCAAGAATTCACCGCATCCCCCGTACACTAGTGTAAGCGTTGTGCGGTGAATCCTTGAAGGGTCTACACCCTTCAAGGATTCACCGCATCCCCTATAGACTAGTGTAGAACGCATGCGGTGAATGCTTGAGGGGTCTACACCTTTCAAGTATTTACCGCATCACTTGTAGACTATTGTAAGACCCATGCGGTGAATCCTTGGGGGGTCTACACCCTCCAGGGATTCACCGCATCACTTGTAGGCCAGCGTAGCACCCATGCGGTGAATCCTTAAGCAGTCTCCAGCCTCTAAGGACTCGTATCACTTGTAGACGAGTGTAGAACCCATGCGGTGAATCCTTGCGGGATCTAAAGCCTTCAAGGATTCACCGCATCACCTGTACACTAGTGTAAACTTCATGCGGTGAATCCTTCAAGGGTGTAAACCCTTCGAGGAATCAACACATCACCTCTACACTAGTGTAAACCTCATGTGGCGAAACCTTGAAGGGTCTACACCCTTCAAGGATTCCTTGCATCCCCTATAGACTAGTGTAGAACCCATGCGGTGAATCCTTGATGGGTGTACATCCTTCAAGGATTCGCTGCATCTCCCGTACACTAGTGTATAACCCATGCGGTGAATCCTTGGGCAGTCTCCTCGCTTCAAGAATTCACCGCATCCCCCGTACACTAGTGTAAGCGTTGTGCGGTGAATCCTTGAAGGGTCTACACCCTTCAAGGATTCACCGCATCCCCTATAGACTAGTGTAGAACGCATTCGGTGAATGCTTGAGGGGTCTACACCTTTCAAGTATTTACCGCATCACTTGTAGACTATTGTAAGACCCCTGCGGTGAATCCTTGGGGGGTCTGCACCCTCCAGGGATTCACCGCATCACTTGTAGGCCAGCGTAGCACCCATGCGGTGAATCCTTAAGCAGTCTCCAGCCTCCAAGGACTCGTATCACTTGTAGACGAGTGTAGAACCCATGCGGTGAATCCTTGCGGGATCTAAAGCCTTCAAGGATTCACCGCATCACCTGTACACTAGTGTATCCTTCATGCGGTGAATCCTTCAAGGGTGTAAACCCTTCGAGGAATCACCGCATCACCTCTACACTAGTGTAAACCTCATGTAGCGAAACCTTGAAGGGTCTAAACCCTCCAAGGATGAACCGCATCAATGGTACACTACTTTAAACCTCATGAGGTGAATCCTTGAAGGGTGTAAACCCTTGAAGGAGTTGCGGCAACACCTGTACACTAGTGTAAACCTCATGTGGTGAATCCTTGAAGGGTCTAAAAGCTTAAAGGATTCACCGCATCACTTGTACACTAGTGTAAACTTCATGCGGTGAATCCTCGAAGGGTCGAAACCCCTTGAGGAATCACCGCGTCACCTCTACACCAGTGTAAACCTCATGCAATGAATCCTTGAAGTGTCGAAACCCTCCATGGATTGACTGCATCACCTGTACACTAGTGTAGAACCCATGCGGTGACCCCTTGAAGGGTCTACGCGCTCCAAGGATTCGCCGCATCACCTGTACACAAGTGTAGAACCCATGAGGTGAATCCTTGTGGGGTCTACACCCTCCAAGCATTCACCGCATCTTTTGTAGACCAGTGTCGAACCCATGCGGTGAACCTTTGAAGGGTCTACATCCTCCAAGGATTCACCACATTACTTGTAGACCAGTGTAGAACCCATGTGGTGAATCCATGAGAGGTCTACACCGTGAAAGTATTCACCGCATTCCTTGTAGACTAGTACAGAACCCATGCGGTGAACCGTTGAGGGGTCTACACCCTCCAAGGATTCACCGCATCACTTGTAGACTAGTGTAGAACCCATGCGGTGAACCTTTGAGCGGTCTACACCCGTCAAGGATTTGGCGCATCATTTGTAGCCTAGTGTAGAACCCATGCGGTGACTCCGGGGTAGTAAGGTGAGTGCAGCGGCTAGTGCTCCTGAGGCGCGGGGGATACGAGTCGGGGTCACTCGTTTGCTTCTTAACGTGACCTCCACACTGCACCTTGCTTTGCATCCCCTGCCAGCACCCCCTCCCAACACGCTTCGCCGAGTTGATTATTGTAATGTCAGGTGGGATGGGTGCCCACTCGGGTCATGGGCACACGAAGCCGAGACATTGGAGTCGGCCAAGGACGAGAACATCATGGTGAGCGGGGTTCGTCCTTGGTACAACATGGCACTAAGGTACCAGTTTTGTGGCTTCGGCATGGGCAGAGACGACGAGCAAGCCCATCATGCGTTGGGGCATGGGGCATGCATTGCAACCAATGCTGGACCGCCGCATGGGGCTCACGTGTGGCTGGCTAACGGAGACAGCGAAGGGTGGAGCCTATTGGTGCAGATGCAGGCGGGTATTGACCTCCGACTGTACTGCCTTGTGCCTGACACCATATGCAGGAGGGTCTAGTTCCTGCATGATGCTTAACTTTAGTACCGAGCCTTCGTTTGGTATGTGATCAGGAAGTCCGCGAGGAAGGTGATTTGCGAAGGGGTTCGTGATCAGAAAGTCGACTGAGAAGTGGTTCTGAGAAGGGGTTCCTGACCAGAAAGGGGTTGCTCAAATGGGGTTCTCGGCAGCGTTCCTGATTAGGGCGGGGGTTCTCAACTTGGGTTCCTGATGGGTTTCCTACTCACATCCCAGAACCCCTTCTATTTCCTGTCACGCCGGTATGCCTCGGTAGGTCACTGTTGACTTCCGGCCGACATTGGTGGTGCATCAGCGGTCACTCATGGGCCATGGGCCTACAACAGAGGATGGACCAGAAGGGCAGCAAGTGCCCCAGATGCGCATCATAGGGGTTGGACCGGGCCCCCATGTGCGTTGGGCGATACTACCAAAGGCAACCAAGCCGAGGATCCAGGCTATGTCACAATGCACCATGGGACAGGGGAACACGAAGTGATGCAAGCAGTGCGTACTGCGTATGGGGATCTATGGGGATGTCGTGTAGATTGCTTCGCACAGTGTCGTGCTACGTCCCTGACTACTTTGCCGGTGAGTACCCTTGTGACTACGAAAAAGGATACAAAAAAGGAGCCGTGTAGCCCGTCGCGCCCCAGCAATTGCTGTGGCTGTGGGTGCTGTGGGTGCAGCTGTGGTGGGTGCTGTTGCTGTTGTTGTGGCCTTAGCTGCTCTGGCCGCTCGGTCCAGACCACAGACGCCGGTCAAGCGGCCTGCACCACCAACACAAATGGCGCCTCCTCGGAAAGCAACAAAACAAACAAGCCTGGTATATGAAACTGTAGAGTATGTTGATAACTTGGGAGAGGTCTCGGATTCATGCAGCTCCTTGTCCACTTTCGGAAGCATCTCCACGGATGCCTCTAGCTCAAGCGCCATCACTGTCAGTGAAGAGGAAAGTGGTACTGACAGTGAATAGGGACCCTGGTGCACAGTGACAATGAATAGGAACCCCGGTGCACCAACAGAAAAAAAACTGTTTCTTGGACTATGCAATGGTTTGCATTGAATGCTTCTCTGGAAGGAGTGTGCTGCCTGCCTCCTGACCCTGCGTGGCTCAATCTGTGACCAGGGTTTTTTGTGACGCATATCGTGATGCCTCGTCACAACAGGGGGGGGGGGGGGGACACTCCACCCCCCGGCTAGATCCATCCATCCATCATGACAAGGATAAGGAAGCGAACCCCGCTCCCGCGCTTGTCAAAATTTGGAGGAAGCGGTTTCCGGTTCGTGCTGGCTTGAAGTCTGACCAAGAGACATGTGATAATATGTGGACAATTTGCAAAAGTCGCACGCGCAACGGTGGCGGGTCTTTGCTCTTTTTTCCATTTTTTTTTCTAGATTATTTTAGGTGCACGGCCTGTCTTAACATACCATATTCGTGTTTTGTAGCCAACTGAGTACGGGAACAAGGGGTCCGCCGGTGTGCATATATCTACGTCCATGCAGGGTCCCCAACGCTTCAGAGCGGGGGGGAAAATCAGAAGTGGCCAACAAGTGGACACGTGAGCTACATGACTCCAACCGTCTAGGGGTTCCCCAATGCTTCACAACGGGGGCAAAAATCAGAAGTGGCCCACAAGTGGGCCGCTTGGCTACATCACCCATGAAAAGCACCACCACCACCGTGTGCACCGCCGCCGCAACAACAAGGCTCAATGGGTTTGGTCTATGTGGACGTTCTTTGAGCGTTTCGATGCTTTGTGTTTGTGGTGCAAGTATGGGTGCAGAGTGTGGCAGGGTCGTTCAAAGGTTTGGGTGGTGCCAAAGCTTTTTTGGTAACCATTCAGGGGTTTCTGGGTAATAAATGGGGGGTTTTTGGGGTCTTTTTTTCTTCTTGTAAAAAACCGGGTTTTCTTTTGGTAAAACACGGGCGGTTTTTGTGCAAGGTTTGGTTTTTTTGTTTGTAAGGAAAAGCGTTTTTTTTTGGCAAGAATTGTGTTTTTTTTGTGAGAGTCTTCATTGGGGGGTTTCGCAATGACTGCCAAATGTTTGGGTGGTGCATGGGTTTTTTTGCTAAGATTTTTTTTGTCAGGTAAGGGTTTTTTTTTTGGGTGAGAAGTGGGGGGGGCTTTGCGGGGTTTTTTGGTGAAAAACGGATTTTTGTGGTAAGGTTTGAGAGTTTTTCTGGTTGAAAAATGGGGTTTTTCCTGTAAGAGTTGGGGTTTTTTTTTGGTGAGAATCACAGGTGTGCCCTTTCCCCAGTTCGGGTACGCGACCCCCCCACCCCCACCCCCTCCCAGCCCTGTGGGCCCACTTAGTTACCAAGGGTCAATAGCTACCGGCCATACATATGGTGGCGCCGAAGGCGCCCGATTTTTTTTTTCATTCCCCTTGCCCACGTAGCACCCCTCCCTGCCTAGGCGCTAGAGCACACCAAAACTATGCTTCAACCCAACGTTGACTCTAATGCCCACCCCAACCCTCAGCCTGCTCCTAATCCTACACCTACTCCTAACCAGGATTGAGTATTGGGACCGAGCTTGTGGGGGAAGGATCATCGTCTAGGAGACTTCAACGACAAATGAGGTACACAGTGGAAAGTGGATGAGAACTGCTCAAATGGGGCTCAAAATGAGCTGTTCTCATCCGTTTGGGCACCACAACTCGACTAGGATCATTTGTGGAAACCCATGGTTTTGACCCGTTTTTTGAGCCATTTGTGGTCCCAAAGCAGCCCATTTTCAGTGCCCTTTGGGCTTTGAGAGGGGCCAAAATTGCTCAACATGGGCTCAAATTGTAATCATTCCACTTGTTTGTGCACCCCAAATAGTCCAAAGGTATCTTTGGAAAAACACATTTTTGATCCATTTTTTGACTTATTTTTCGTCCCAAAACAGCCCATTCTCAAGGAATTTTGTGACTGCGGAGTGGCCAAAATGGCTGGCAATGGGCTCAAAAAGGGCTCATTTCGTTTTTGCACCCCAAATGGTCTAGGATCATTTTTGGAAAAACACATTTTTGATCCATTTTTGACTTATTTTTCGTCCCAAAACAACCCATTTTCAAGGCATTTTGTGACTTTAGAGGGGCCAAAATGGCTTGCAGTGGGCTCAAAATGGGCTCATTTCACTTGTTGAGGAACCCCAAATGGTCTCGGATCATTTTGCGAAAAACCCATTTCTGACCCATTTTTGACTCATTTTTTGTCGCAACACAACCCATTTTCAAGGCATTTTGTGACTTTAGAGGGGCCAAAATGGCTTGCAGTGGGCTCAAAATGGGCTCATTTCACTTGTTGAGGCACCCCAAATGGTCTAGGATCATTTTGTGAAAAACCCATTTTTGACCCATTTTTGACCCATTTTTTGTTTCAAAACACCCATTTTCAAGGCATTTTGGGATTCTAGGAGGGCCACAACGGGCCACCACGAGCTCAAAACGCGCCCAAAACACTTGTTTTGGCATTCCATGTGGTCCAAGGTCATTTTTGAAAAAAGTCACTTTTTTTGCACCCGGTGGACCTTGCTGACGCACTGTGGCACCCACCTCTTTGGGCTACCTCCCGCAGCTTGCGGTAGCCCACTGGGCCTAGTAGGTATGGGCGTCTAGGTGGCATTTGTCGTTAAAGTCTCCTTGACAATGTTCGTTCCCCCAACAGCTCGGTCCCAATATTCAATCCTGGTTAGGATGAGGGTCACCAAGCTGGTGGAACCAGTCTTGGTTTTATAACCCCCTTTAGTGTCTAGGGTGGACGTAACAGGTTTGGCAAGCAAGCAAGCAGCAAGCAGCAAGCAGCAAGAGAGCAGCAAGTAGCAAGTAGCAAGCACGCGCGAAATGGGCAAAAATCACATCTCCGTCGTGGTGCCTCGGATTCGGCCAAAATTTTGGTGGATGCTACCTATGGGTGCGAGGGACAACCACACAAAATATGAGCCAAAAACTCAACGGTGGCGGCCAGGCCTAGGCGTCGCAAGTGCCGGACCTCCATTTCGAAATCTGCAATTTAAGGCAAAAATCAGCCTTTTTTTTGCCCAAAACCGCCCTAGAACCTGCTGAAAACGGCCAAATGAAGTGAAATAGTGGCTACTCTACACATGCACCTAGACTTCCCCGTGCCGAAGGTCCCTCTAACTCCACAATATGTCCGCGACCGGCCCTCAAAAGGTCCCCCAAAAGCTCCAGAATTTGTGCAAATTGGCCGCCAACAACCCCAAACCAAAAAAAGACCATATCTCGGGCTACGTGGCTCAAAACGCGATCTCGAGCGCACCTAATCCGCCTGCAACCACCCACTTTTGGTGGTTTCCACACCAGGTAGGCACTGGAAAGTGGACGAGAGCGGCTCAAATGGGGCTCAAAATGAGCTGTATTCATCAGTTTGGGCACCACAACTGGAGTGGGATCATGTTTGGAAAACCAATGTTTTGACCTGTTTTTGGAGCCATTTGTGGTCCCAAAGTGGCCCATTTTCAAGGCCCTTTCAGCCTTGAGAGGGGCCAAAATTGCCCAACATGGGCTCAAATTGTACTCATTCCACTTGTTTGTGCACCCCAAATAGTCCAAAGGTATCTTTGGAAAAACACATTTTTGATCCATTTTTGACTTATTTTTCGTCCTAAAACAACCCATTTTCAAGGAATTTTGTGACTGCGGAGTGGCCAAAATGGCTTGCAGTGGGCTCAAAAAGGGCTCATTTCACTTGTTTAGGCACCCCAAATGGTCTAGGATCATTTTTGGAAAAAACACACACCTATGACCGATTTTGGACCCATTTTTGACCCATTTTTTATCGCAACACAACCCATTTTCAAGGCATTTTGTGACTTTAGAGGGGCCAAAATGGCTTGCAGTGGGCTCAAAATGGGCTCATTTCACTTGTTGAGGCACCCCAAATGGTCTAGGATCATTTTGCGAAAAACCCATTTTTGACCCATTTTTGACCCATTTTTTGTTTCAAAACAGCCCATTTTCAAGGCATTTTGGGATTCTAGGAGGGCCACAACGGGCACCACGAGCTCAAAACGCGCCCAAAACACTTGTTTTGGCATTCCATGTGGTCCAAGGTCATTTTTGAAAAAAGTCACTTTTTTTGCACCCGGTGGACCTTGCTGACGCACTGTGGCACCCACCTCTTTGGGCTACCTCCCGCAGCTTGCGGTAGCCCACTGGGCCTAGTAGGTATGGGCGTCTAGGTGTCGGTTAGGGCAATTTTGAGGCGTGGAAACCACCAAAAGTGGGTGGTTGCAGGTGGATTAGGTGCGCTCGAGATCGCGTTTTGAGCCACGTAGCCCGAGATATGGTCTTTTTTTGGTTTGGGGCTGTTGGCGGCCAATTTGCACAAATTCTGGAGCTTTTGGGGGCCTTTTGAGGGCCGGTCGCGGACATATTGTGGAGTTAGAGGGACCTTCGGCACGGGGAAGTCTAGGTGCATGTGTAGAGTAGCCACTATTTCACTTCATTTGGCCGTTTTCAGCAGGTTCTAGGGCGGTTTTGGGCAAAAAAAAGGCTGATTTTTGCCTTAAATTGCAGATTTCGAAATGGAGGTCCGGCACTTGCGACGCCTAGGCCTGGCCGCCACCGTTGAGTTTTTGGCTCATATTTTGTGTGGTTGTCCCTCGCACCCATAGGTAGCATCCACCAAAATTTTGGCCGAATCCGAGGCACCACGACGGAGATGTGATTTTTGCCCATTTCGTGCGTGCTTGCTCCTTGCTGCTTGCTTGCTTGCCAAACCTGTTAGGTCCACCCTAGACACTAAAGAGGGTTATAAAACCAAGACTGGTTCCACCGGCTCGGTAACCCTAGCCCTAGCCCTAATCAAGACTGAATATTGGGACCGAGCTGGTGGGGGAGGGAACATCAGCTATGAGTGGTGAGGGACATCAATAATGATTCACACATTGATGGCTCTTGACAAAGTGAAATCAGCTTGCAAGTGAACCCCATCACCACGAGGCCCACTTTCAGAGCTTTTTGGACTTCTCAGGGGCCAAAATGCTCCAAAATCAAAATGGGCTCATTTCACCGGTTTGTGCTCCCCAAATGGTCTAGGATGAGGGTTCGAAAAATGCGTTTTTGACCCATTTTGGACCCATTTTTGGTCCCAAAACAGCCCATTTTCAAGGCATTTTGGGATTTTTGGTGGACCAAAATGGGCCACCACAAGCTCAAAACGGTCCAAAAACACTTGTTTTAGCGTCGCACATGGTCTGGGATCATGTTTGAGAAAGTCATCTTTTTGCCCCTACTGGACCCTGTTGACCCATTTGGGCACCCACCTGTTTGGGCTTGAGCTTGCAGCTTGCCGCAGCCTAGTGGGCCTAGGTATTGGGGTCTAGGCATCCGTTTGGGCAATTCTGAGGAGTGGAAACCACAAAAAGTGGGGGGTTGCGGGTGGAGTAGGTGCCCTCGGAATCGCATTTTGAGCCATGTAGCCAAAGATATGGCCTATTCTTGGTTTGTGGCTGTCGGCATTTGGAGCTTCTGGGGCCTTTTTGGGGCGTTTCCGGGACATATCATCATCCCCCCCCACCCCCCCCCCCCCCCCTCCCCACCACCCCAAATCGCCCCACCTGGACCCCCCCCCCACCGACCTTCCTGCCCCCCCCCCCTGCTCCTCCCTTAACCCCCCCTCCATTACCCCCCCCCCCCAAGGGCCTTTGGCCCACTTCTACTGGGGGGGGGGGTCGCGAACAATAGCGAGGAGACGGCCCCCCTGTGGTGAGAATTTAGGGTGGGGAGTTTTTGGTAAGATTGGGGGGTTTTTTTGGTACAAAATGGGGGGTTTTTCGTAAGTCAGGGGTTTTTTTCTACAAAGTGGGGGGGGTTTGGTACATGGCGGGGTTTTTTTTGATACGTACCAGAATGTCCTGGCATGGCTTTGTAGGGTTGCCAGGGTATTGGTGCTGTTTAGATGCCCCAATGTATGGCGCTTATTTGCACTGACCGAGGTCTCTCTGCTCTATTCTCTGCTTTGCAGATCGAAAATCTTACTGAAGATGATATGCACTACTGAGTAAGGGCGATATGGATTTCACAAAACATCAGCAAGGAAGGAGTGTTTGGGAGGCTGTATATTTGTTGCTATTGGATGGTTAGATTAAATTTTGATCTCGCATTTATCACTGTTCCATGGTATATGATTTGCACAGCTCCAAGTTTGAGTTCCACAGCAGAGAACAGCGAACAGCAAAGCATGAGTGCAAAATTGGTAGGATGACACTGGGGGGGGGGTGGGAACTGAAAATTTCTGTTGAATCAGCAACGGGTTTGGTCAACTTCTTTCAGTATTTTGCAGCAGGTGCATAAACAGCTGCACATTTGCAATGTAGATGCTTGGAATTGAGCTACAGCAAATAATTCCAAAATTCTTGCTTTGTACCCATGATTTGGTGATATGGTGGATGTGGGATACTTGTGTTGCAGTTGTTGTTTACATTGGTGCAGTGGTACTTTGCAATTGGCTCATTGTTCCTGGTTTAAAATGTTGTGCACTTTGGATGA
This sequence comes from Eutreptiella sp. 'Long Island Sound 2002', assembly GCA_964036045.1. NCBI lineage: Eukaryota > Euglenozoa > Euglenophyceae > Eutreptiales > Eutreptiaceae > Eutreptiella > Eutreptiella sp. 'Long Island Sound 2002'. Next base: position 132,363,819 of record OZ038382.1, on the reverse strand, counting down.
TTTTTGCCACAGCTGGCTTTGATTTCTGATTTCAAGATTGGAAACCACATTGCAACATCACATGCACCACAAGGTGTGGATAATTAGTACCGAGAAATAATGTGCCCACCGATTGCATGACACTACATCGGTCTATTTAAAAGAGATCTTATGGCCGGGGCTAATCATGTTAAGCATGGTGAGGGAACTGCATATTTCTGTGGTTCAGGGAGAGGTGTCACATTTTTGAGAAACATCAAACAAACAATGGCTCCATACCCTTTGGTTCACAGTATGCATCTGCATAGGTATTGGTGCCACAAAATTTTTGTTTTCAGTTTGTGCGTGAAGATATCTGTGCATATGCATGTGTGGTAGCCCCCCCCCCCCCCTTGCCACGCCGTAAAAAAGTATGCATTGTCTTTGTTTCTGCCAACCCTACCCACAATGCTGGGTTTGGGTTTCTCTATCTTGTTGCCCACAAAAATGAAGGCCTCTGGTTTTGAGCCATGAACAGGGCGTTTGAGGCGCTACTTTGGCAATTCTCACTGCCTTGGCCGGAGACAAATACCACAGGAAAGGTCACAGCCAATTGCGATAATGGGTTTTGATGCAAGAACCGGAGTACAATCTCAAAGGACAACCAAAGGTTGTTGATTGGTTGCTTTTTGGGCTAGTGCTAGTTTGGTTTTTGGCAAGTTCATGTGGCACAGAATTGGTTTTAAGTTGTGCAAGTTAAGCATGGATTTTCTCCAAGGCTGTGAACTATTGGCCAAGTTGCAGAAAGATGACTCTTTTTTTCATGTGCATGAGCCAAAGTACAGAGGTTGAGGGGATAGGGTGGCTGGCGGATCAAATCGTCTCTGCTTATGTCGCTGCCCTCCACTCATGTAGTACGGTGGCTGAGAGAGAGGAGCTGGTCGGAGGACTACTGCGTCTACCACTCTTTGGTTGGCAGCCGGCGATTCTCTGTGAAAAAGTTGATCTCTCCATCGGTTTGGTTGAGTACCAAGTTGGCCAGTGGTTTGGCCGGTGGCATAATTTATGTTGCTAGCGGTTTATGCAAAAAGCCTCCGTAGCAATAGCGGAATTGTGATGGTTGTTTGTTCTTTTATTTTTTGAATTGTTTTTTTGGTTGCGGATAGTTGGGCCACGAGGACAAAGGGCCAAGAAAGTAGAACCCATATTTCGGCTGAATGAATGTCCCACACTGTGGCGGGGGTTGGGGAGGCGGGGAGTAGCTCCTCTTCCGAGAAGCAATCGAGCTGCATATTTGCTAGAGTGGGCCAAAGACGCTAAATGTGCAGGCAAAAGCTGTCCTCCGCATGCAGCAATGCAAACACGTTTTGAAAATCCTGGTTGCACCCTCCCCCAGGGGCTGTCAACCCCAGGCGAGGGTGCCGAAGGGCAAATTTTCCGTGCGATGGATTGGGGTGAGTTGAGTTTTGGATGAAGCTGTTGCGCATGAACCAAAGAAAGGGCCGAGGTTACACAATTTTTTCTTTCATGAGTAATTAGGGCATTGTACAAGTTTTGGAGGCAAGAGGATTTGAGAGGTCGGGTTTTTTGAAATGACATCATCTTTTTCGTTTTCAAGGGGATTTTTTTTGCAAATCTTCTGCGAAAACATTTTTAAAACCTTTCTTCCCCCCCCCCCCTCCTTTTTGTAATAGCCACGCCTTTGTCCAAGTTGCAGTAGGCGTAGGGACCGTATTAATTTAGTACGTAATTTTACTTCGGCACCAAATGTAGTCCAGCCACCCAAGACATGGGTTTGGTGAGGAATTGGCTAGGCTACATGGGGTTGTGAGCGTACTTTACAAGAGACCACATGTAACGCAATTTCATTCCGAAGAAGTCGAAGTTGCCTAAGCCCAAACTAGCCCCGAAACCTCGGGCAAAGGCATCTTCAAAGGCATCTTCAAGTAGTGAGCATGTGGAGTTGTTCCGCATGGTGTATGATCGCAAGAGGGGTTTCCATGCTGAATATCATAGGCTTCTCATGCCTCAATGCTTGTAAGAACATAGGTGTGAACCTGAAATTTCATGTTTCAAACACTTTCTGCACCAACAGCCATATGGGCAGGATTCCCCGTCCACCCAGCTTGTGGGCTTTGGCTTTTGGAAACCGCCGTCCCCCGCAGGCCCTCCAAATGCACCGACCGCCTGCCCGGCAGGACTCTCTGTCCCCCCACGTGGTGGGCTTGGGGCTTTTGGGACCGGCGGTCCCCTGCAAGAACTCCATAGCCACGGACCGCAACCTGGGCAGAACTCCCGGTCCCCTAAGCTAGTGGGCCCGGGCCTTTTGGGTCCAGCTGTCCCCTGCAAGAACACCCTAGGCACCGACCCTACCAGGACCGGCCCCTGCTGTACCCCTTCCACCATAACCCGTCACTCCCAGGGTCTTGCTCCTCACCAGGGTCTGCATTTTCCCACAAAAAAATAGAAAAAGGCTCCTTCACACAAACCCTGATCCCTTGCAATACCCAACTCCCAAGTACAATCCAATCCAATCCAATCCAATCCACACTGGGGCTTCCGTTCAACACGCCGGTTGTCTCACGGTGCACACGGAGACACGGCGGTGGGCATGTACAAGAATTGCACCAAAAAGGAAGCCCTGAAATTGGCATATGAACACAAATAAAGCAAAGTTGGGGAAAGATGGAAACGTACACATTCACAGCCATAGACCCCTCATTCCCTGGACTCAAGACCTTCCCTTGACTCGCCAACATGATGCCCTGAACCCAGTCAAATATGATGGCTAAATGCCATGTGTCGAAAGTCACTACACAAACCCATAAAATGTGTTCCCTCCCAAGCCTCTAAATCCTAGCCCAATAGGGGAGGTGGCGTGTCATGGCCTAGAGTGGCACTCAGGACCATGCCCTACCTTGACATAACCTTGGTTGGACTTGGAGTCGATTGGGCTTGGAGAGGTGCCCCATGAAGATGACCTCACAACATGGCAAAATCAGGCAAATCACACCATTATGCCCCAAATTAATTATATACTCAAAAATGCATACGGCAAATATTCAAATGCTCCCCGCATGTGTCAAACCGGAAAGTGATATACAAGGGTGATATAGACCAAAGGTCCATGCCCAAGAATATCTCAACATTGGCTCCGAAACCCCTCCGGTTATGTACATGACATGCTTCACAAGTCAACTCATGAATTTGAGATCTAATTTTGTGAGGCCTCGTATGCCACACCAAAGAGACCACGTGATCCGGCATATGGTGAGGTGCAACACTGAAGCATATGCCAACATATAAGCAACATACCATAGTTCACGGATCTCTAGGCACTTTACTGTTAGCCGACCAGTTGAGCACATAAAGTACAAAAATGAGCATAAAATGAGGTAAAAAACATGCAAATAATGCCCAATTCAAGATAATTACAATAGTATATAACTTCGCTCACCCATGGTATCAACATATGATTCAAAACACAATTGCTTGGGACCATTTGCAAACAATCCCCCCACTTGGATCCCCACATGGACGCATAGGGACACCTTCGAACCTCCTCCCAACACGCACCATGAAAATGGGAAAATCGATAGTGGCGCTTGTGGGTCGCTCCGTAAGCCCTCCCACATGCACTATATGAGCGGTAGACTTAGTCTAGCGCCATGGAGCTCACCATTGGGACATGGGCGAAGCCCTTGCCACGTATGACTCCATATATCTTCCTACAAACGGGGATATATAACATGGGCGTGAGCATATCGAAGCACATACCATGCATATAACACATACCCTCAAAAAGTGGCTCCCACCATGATATGCCATGCCCCTCCATGGACATAACTTCACGTTAAAAATACGTAGGAACCCAAGGAAAGTTTCGATGCAACACCAACACTCATGCGGTACACTCGAAAGTCGCATTAAAATATTCGGTTGCACGGTCCAAGAGGTATATATCACTTTCTACCCTCTTAACCATTATCCCTTGCTACACCGGGCATCTGTACACACCAAAGGCGTTTGATGCTTCCTAAATTAAGTTGAGACCAAGGCAGTTCGGACCCAATTCTCGAAACTGGTATTCCTCGCCGTGAGCCGGAGATATGACCTTTCAAAGTGGCCTCACGAATCAATTTTGTTTCTCCTTTATCTCCAAGAAAAACGAAGGAGATAACCAAAGGAAGGTTGATTCGTGATCGGGGAAAAATGTATGACCACTCGAGATTCATCATATCAAGTGCGGCGATGTCGAAGTCGAAAATCCGATTTTGAAAGTCTGAAAAAATCGGATTAATTTTGCGAGTGTATAACATGAAAATTGCGGAAGCAACGAACCCTTTACTGATGAAATCTGACCCTTCATCGGGGTTTCCGCCAAAATATCTGCAAATAACAGTTAACCAATCGGTTACCGCAAAATCGCGAGCCAACTGACAGTCGCAGATACATTGACAATCAGAACGAAAGGCTGAAAAATTACGGAAACATTGTGATAAAAAAACCCTGTTGATTCCTGATATTCTGATATATAAATCTCAGCCGGCGGCCCCTCGGTATTGAATATGGCCGCTCATAGCTGGAATGGCCAAACGTATCACACTATCACATCAGGTTAGGTCAGGTGGATTGGAGAGTATGATATCAGCCAATGGCGGCTTGCCGGCACATAGATACACACCCCAAGTGATCCAAAGATGGCCACGGGGGTCCGAACCGGCTTCAACCCCCTTCTCAGAGCGTTGTATCCGCTCGGAAGTCATTGAAGAGAGGACGGGAGGACCCCAATGGGCTCCAACCCCCCCCCCCCCCATGTCCCAAGGACACATGGAGGCCCCACACACGTCGTAGGCGCCCCCGATGCCCCAAGTGAGCGGTGAGGACACTCATAATCGGTGCCCTACGCCATATCCGGTCTCCCCTTGATCTACAACATGGACCAAGGGGATCAAAGATAGAGAAACGTCGTCGGTCGACCTAAATAAGTATACCACAATGAAATATATATGTGGAGATCGAGTGAAGGGGGTATATGGCCAATCAAGGCCCAAAAATCCCCGGATGAACGCCCTCACCCGTCTCCCAATCACAAAAACAAACAAAAATGCCAAGGGGGATCCATTACGGTGCTACTGCAGCCACCAAATGGACCAACACGTCCTTGACATCCAAAGAAATGTTCTTTTTCTTCAGATACTCCATCCAGACCGTGGTGTACCTCGGCACAAAGCTGCTCGGAGGCTCCCAGGAATCCCTGGATGCGGCGAATCCCTTCCAACGGACCTTGTAAAGCCTCCCCCCAGGCGTCCCCGGCTCCGGCTTGTCCGCCAGGATCCTCTCAGCGGTGAAGTCGTCGTCCTCACCCTCGTTGTCCGAGTCCAGATCTCCGGCTGTGAACTCGAAGGTGACGGGACGTCCGCTGGGGTCTGGTGCTCGGGGACGAAGCTGGGTATGGTCGCGGTCCAGGATCTTGTTATCCCCTACACGAACCGCATACACATCCTGCCCGACCTTCCGCACGATTACCCCCGGCACATACCAAGACGCCTGCCGATGCCTGGACAGGACATCCTTGTGGTGCCGCTCCACCCATACGGTGTCCTGGAGAGCATATTTCTGGGCTTTTCCCTGCTTGAAGTACTTGGCCCTCTTCTCATGCTCGTCCTGAAGTGCTTTGCACACCTTGGCCGCCGTGTCGTCCGCCTCAGCCATCATAGCGTTCACATCCCGGGCCACTGTGCCATGGTTCAACCACGGGAGAGTGCGTGACACTTGATCCCGTAGGAACAGGATGCGATGGGGTGACAGTCCAGTGGGCCCCGGAAGGTCATGGTACGCCTTGAGTACTCTCCACAGCGAATTATACCAGTTCCGGCCCGGTTCGTCAATGTGCAGCTGGCGGAACTTCTCGAACATCTGCCGCCCGGCCACCTCAGCCCGGCCATTCGACCGGCTGTGGTACGCCACGGTCTTGGCGTGCCGAATCCCCATGTGCTTGCACATCGTCTTGAACCACGTCCCCACAAATTGACTGCCCCGATCGCTGCAGATGACAGCTGGGACATCAAAAATCGTCAGCCAATGCCTGATCATGGCATTTGCGACGGTCTTGGCCTGCAGACCCACTCCATGCTTGTCCTTCTTGTCCTTCTTCTCGGACTTCTTGCCAGGGACCGCCACGATATACCCGCTGTGCCTATCCACCGCCAGGATGACACAGTCGTAGGTCTCTCCTTCCACGGTGACCTCCGGCATGGCGAACACATCCATGGCCACGGACCGCATAGGGGCCTCCGGTATAGCCGTATACACCAGGTTGCCCGCTGTGGAATGGTTCCGGGCCCTTCGTGGCCCGACACACGGCACAGTATCTGCAGTACTTGTCCAGGATGGCGTAGTACCCCGGTGGGAACTTGAAGCGCCACTCCAGGTCCTGCTGCAACTTGTCCTCACCAGGATGCATGAGCTGGGCGTTATGCCAGTGGTCAATGAGCTCCTCCATTCGGTTCTCAGGGACCAATAGCTTGTCCTTGAGGAATAGTTTATCCCCATCCTAGGTCAAGCCCTCGGGCCATTCGTCGTCCGACGGGGCGCTCACGGCATTCCAGTACTTGCTCCAGTGCTTGGATGCCGCATAGTCATCCGACCAGTCCTCTGTGAGCACCGACCTGACTAGCTGTACAGGGGCCACCATCCATTTCTCGAGGGTTTCCTCTCGAATAGCTTGGACTCGGGCGCCCCAGAACTTGGCCAGGTCCGTACGGTTTGCCATCACCACAAAGCACTTGACCCCCTCTTGCTCCATGGCCTTCTCCATCTCGATGATGCGCTTGGCCTCCTCGGTCTCGTCGGCGTCCCCATGGCTGGATATGTCCATCCAAGCCTTGCCCGCGGGGTAGGCCCATCGACTGAGGCAATCTGCCACAGTGTTGTCCTTCCCCGTGATGTATACGACGCTGAGGTCGAACTTGGCGAACGTCTCATGCCATCGGGCCCTCCTTGCCGCCGGTCCCGAGGGGGTGTCGACGTGCTCCTTGTGCCAGCTCTGCAAGGACTGATGGTCTGTACAAACCACCACCGGTTGCAATCCGATGTGGCCAGACCACTTCCTGAGCGCACAAACAATGGCGTATGTCTCCTTCTCCCTCGCGGTCCAGGTTCGGCGTTGGCCCTCGGCCAGGATCCGGCTCCAAAACGCCACGGGTACGTGCGACCCGTCGTCCCGGATCTGCTCAAGGACCTCCCTACAGCATAGTCCGAGGCGTCCGTCCGTAGCACGAATCCCTTGTCCGGGTCCACCAGGAATAGCCCCAGCTGCCCCAAGAGTCGCTCCTTCAGGCGGCTGAACGCATCTTCGGCCTCAGGGGTCCAGGCAAGCTTCTTCTTGCTCCCCTTCCGGCCATCGAACGTGCCCACCTGCAGCATCTTGTGCAGCGGCCCCGATAGTTCTGCATACATCCGGACATAGCCCGAATAGTAGTTGCAGAACCCCATGAAGGATCGGAGTTCGCTGATGGTCTGGGGCTTCTCCCAGTGGTGCAGGGACGCCAGCTTCCCAGGCATGGGACGGCGTTGCCCGTGACCAACCACGTGACCCGCGAACTCCACTTCCTTCAAGAAGAGTGAGGCTTTGGTGGGCTTGCACACCATGTTGTGCTTGTCCAGCTCGCTGAGCACTCGGCGCAGATCCTTCTCATGCGCTTCGATGAGCTTGTCCTCAGTCATGTCCTCCGTGCCGGACCCGATGATGATGTCGTCCACAAAGGGGTCGGTACAGTCCCGGACAGGACCGAGTTGGTCCTCCATCATGCGCTGGAAAGCGGCGTTGTCATTCTTGGCGCCCATAGGCACCACTTTCCACTGCATGGGCCCCAGCGGCGTCGACATCGCTGTGCAGGGCCTGGAGTCCGGGTGGAGTGGCATCTGGTGATAGCCGTATTTCAGGTCCAACACCGTGAAGATCCGCTTTTTCTGTTGTTTTTGGAGGATGGTGTCGATCAGAGGGAGCGAGTAAGAGTCGTGCTCGGTTTGCTCGTTCAAACCCCTGTAATCCACCACCAACCTCCACTCGCCCTTCTCCTTCTTGGGCACGATAAAGGCTGGGCTGGCCCACTCACTGTCGGAGCGTTCGATCCAGCCCCGCTCAATAAACTCGGCCAACAACTTCTTCATGGCCTCGGCCCGATCGCCCTGAAGTTGGTACTCCCGATGACGATAGATCCTGAGGTTCGGCTTCAGCTTGATCTTCGCTGTGCCAAACCTCCCACGATCTGGAGGGTTCTTGTTGGCGACGCCACTGAATAGCCGCGGATAGGCATTGATCAGCCTCTCCTTCAGATCGGCGACCTTCGGGTTCTCCTGGGCCTCTTCAGCCGCTTGCTTCGGTATCCATACAACCGACCGCACTGCGGTATGGGCCTCTTCTGGGTCCGAGTCCAACTTCTCCTCGTCCGATATGCCGTCTTCATCGTCGTGGGGCGCGCTTCCCACCGATAATTTTCGGAAAATTGCGGCATCGGACTGGTTCTTGTCGCTATGGGCCCCCATTCTCGGGAAATCCCACGTCGGCGGGTCCGACCCAACCGGACCATCATATTGGTCCGCGATGTGATCCATGACCCTCGCCACGAACTCATCCTTCTCGTACTTGCCGGTGACCAACATCTTGTCATCCCACCAATGCTGAGATGTGACCATGGCCCGCCCCTTCTTGGCTGCCACACGGTCCTGCATCCCCATCCGCATGTAGTTGACGACGTGGTTGATCTCGGAGTAGGACAGGATGTCAATGCCATCAATTGGCTGATCCGTCCCCTCCTTGGGCTCAAACATGACCCGCATGGGCACCGCCTCCACTCTACGGATGAATGCTTCATCACCCATGGGCTGGGCTTGCGCCCCATCCACCAGGAAAGCCTTGGTACCCCACGCTTGACCCGGGGAGGGCATTGATACACCCTTGGCGTCGATGAACAGCTCCTCCTCTGGCCCGAATGACATCTTGTTCAGGGTGATGGAGTCCAGCGTCGACTTGAGACCTTCCAGCGGACATGGGGTGGATCCTATGCCGGTTATGACCAGGATCCCCTTCGCCCTATCGGCGACGATCTTCTCCACCGTACGTCTGGTATTGTCCAGGGAGCCATGCGAATACATGGGCCCCCACTCCTTCAAACCCCAATGCCCGTGCCAGGCTGAGTCTCCTCGATGCCAATGCCTCCTACACTTCCGCAAAGGTGGGGCATCCCGGGAAGCGAAGACGTCCGTCTCGGGCGCTTCGGCTCCCAGCGTCTGGATCATCCTGTCATACACCTGCGGCGCCATTCCATACTCTGTGAGCTGAACTCCGCGGTCTCCTCTGGACTTGGCACCCACAGCTTGCACCGCTCGGACGATCAGATCCTCCTCCTCAGCATTCCACGGTTCCCGGCGCCTCGGACTCCTCCGCCATGGGTGTGTCGCCCATGCTATCCTGCGTTGGCTCCGTGTGCCGGGCCACAGGCGCCGTTCTGGCTCTGGCAGGCCTCTTCAACGCCTCGGCGTCATGCTCCAGGCTGGGTTTTCGGGCCGTGTTCGCCCTTGTCGGCGGTCTGGCCATCTCCTCCGACTCCGAAGGGTAAGCTGTCCGATAGCCCTTGGAGTGCCCCTCGGAGTCTGCAGCTGACCACAGCCTGACCGGGCTGCGATCCGTCTCCATCGCCCTGGCTTCCGCCGCGGGTTTTGGGGACCCACGCTTCCGGTATTGCCGGGCTCTGTCGTTGCTGCCAGTCTCCCTCCAACTCCTCCGCAGCGGAGCGGAGATTGCAAGCCTTGCGGCATTGCCTTTCACACATGGAGGCCAGGTCCTCCATGTGTAGCCCATGTCCTGCAAGGGCTCTCCGTTCTCAGCATCTTCGCTCTTCTCGGGCTTCCCAGTCCGGCGTCGACTGGACGGACTCCACGATCTGCACCCGGGGCGTCCTTGGGCAGGGCTCATGAGGGCCCAAGTCCCCGGTGCGGCGGTAGGGGGCAGGTACTCCTCTGCTACCATAAAGAATGTCCCTACCAGGACCGGCCCCTGCTGTACCCCTTCCACCATAACCCGTCACTCCTAGGGTCTTGCTCCTCACCAGGGTCTGCATTTTCCCACAAAAAAATAGAAAAAGGCTCCTTCACACAAACCCTGATCCCTTGCAATACCCAACTCCCAAGTACAATCCAATCCAATCCAATCCAATCCACACTGGGGCTTCCGTTCAACACGCCGGTTGTCTCACGGTGCACACGGAGACGCGGCGGTGGGCATGTACAAGAATTGCACCAAAAAGGAAGCCCTGAAATTGGCATATGAACACAAATAGAGCAAAGTTGGAGAAAGATGGAAACGTACACATTCACAGCCATAGACCCCTCATTCCCTGGACTCAAGACCTTCCCTTGACTCGCCAACATGATGCCCTGAACCCAGTCAAATAAGATGGCCAGATGCCATGTGTCGAAAGTCACTACACAAACCCCAAAAATGTGTTCCCTCCCAAGCCTCTAAATCCTAGCCCAATAGGGGAGGTGGCGTGTCATGGCCTAGAGTGGCACTCAGAACCATGCAATACCCTGACATAACCTTGGTTGGACTTGGAGTCGATTGGGCTTGGAGAGCTGCCCCATGAAGATGACCTCACAACATGGCAAAATCAGGCAAATCACACCATTATGCCCAAAATCAATTATATACTCAAAAATGCATACGGCAAATATTCAAATGCTCCCTGCATGTGTCAAACCGGAAAGTAATTTACAAGGGTGATATAGACCAAAGGTCCATGCCCAAGAATATCCCAACATTGGGTCCGAAACCCCTCCGGTTATGTACATGACATGCTTCACAAGTCAACTCATGAATTTGAGACCTAATTTTGTGAGGCCTCGTATGCCACGCCAAAGTGACCACGTAATCTGGCATATGGTGAAGTGCAACACCGAAGCATATGCCAGCATATAAGCAACATACCATAGTTCACGAATCTCTAGGCACTTTACTGTTAGCCGACCAGTTGAGCACATAAAGTACAAAAATGAGCATAAAATGAGGTAAAAAACATGCAAATAATGCCCAATTCAAGATAAATACAATAGTATATAACTTCGCTCACCCATGGTATCAACATATGATTCAAAACACAATTGCTTGGGACCATTTGCAAACAATCCCCCCACTTGGATCCCCACATGGACGCATAGGGACACCTTCGAACCTCCTCCCAACACGCACCATGAAAATGGGAAAATTGATAGTGGCGCTTGTGGGTCGCTCCGTAAGCCCTCCCACATGCACTATATGAGCGGTAGACTTAGTCTAGCGCTATGGAGCTCACCATTGGGACATGGGCGAAGCCCTTGCCACGTATGACTCCATATATCTTCCTACAAATGGAGATATATAACATGGGCGTGAGCATATCGAAGCACATACCATGCATATAACACATACCCTCAAAAAGTGGCTCCCACCATGATATGCCATGCCCCTCCATGGACATAACTTCACGTTAAAAATACATAGGAACCCAAGGAAAGTTTCGATGCAACACCAACACTCATGCGGTACACTCGAAAGTCGCATTAAAATATTCGGTTGCACGGTCCAAGAGGTATATATCACTTTCTACCCTCTTAATCATTATCCCTTGCTACACCAGGCATCTGTACACACCAAAGGCGTTTGATGCTATCTAAATCAAGTTGAGACCAACGCAGTTCGGACCCAATTCTCGAAATTGGTATTCCTCGCTGTGAGCCGGAGATATGACCTTTCAAAGTGGCCTCACGAATCAATTTTGTTTCTCCTTTATCTCAAAGAAAAACGAAGGAGATAACCGAAGGAAGGTTGATTCGTGATCGGGTGAAAATGTATGACCACTCGAGATTCATCATATCAAGTGCGGCGATGTCGAAGTCAAAAATCTGAATTTGAAAGTCTGAAAAAATCGGATTAATTTTGCGAGTGTATAACATGAAAATTGCGGAAGCAACGAAACCTTTACTGATGAAATCTGACCCTTCATCGGGGTTTCCGCCAAAATATCTGCAAATAACAGTTAACCAAATCGGTTACCGCAAAATCGCGAGCCAACTGACAGTCGCAGATACATTGACAATCAGAACGAAAGGCGGAAAAATTACGGAAACATTGTGATAAAAAAACCCTCTTGATTCCTGATATTCTGATATATAATCTCAGCCGGCGGCCCCTCGGTATTGAATATGGCTGCTCATAGCTGGAATGGCCAAACGTCTCAAACTATCATATCAGGTTAGGTCAGGTGGATGGGATAGTATGATATCAGCCAATGGCGGCTTGCCGGCACATAGATACACACCCCAAGTGACCCAAAGATGGCCACGGGGGTCCGAACCGGCTTCACCTGGGTAGCACTCTCTGTACCCCAAGCCAGTGGGCCCGCCTTTTGGGAACTGCTGCCCCCAGAGGCCTCCGTAGGCACCCACCACCTGGGCAGGCCTCCCCATCCCTCAAAGTTGTCTGGCTCGGACGATTGGGAGCTGACGTCCCTCGCAGTCCCACCATAGGCATGGAATGCCACCTGGGCAAGAGTCTATGTCCCCCCAGTACGTGGGCGTGGGCTGGTGAGAATTGCCGTTCGCTTCAGGTCTCTAATAGGCACCAACCGCCACCTTGGCAAGACTCCTTGTCCCGCAGCTGGCAGGCCCGGGCCGTTGAGAACTGCAATCTCCCGCAGGCCCTCAATGGGCATTGATCGCTGGGCGGGCAGTGCTCGTTGTCCCCTTGGTTAGTGAGCCCACCCGTGGGGAAATGCCGTCTCCCGCAGGCTCTACATAGGCATAAACCGCCGCTTGGATAGGACTCTCCGTCCCCCCAGCTCTTGAACTGGGGCCGTTGGGAACGGGCGTCCCCCGCAAGCCCTCCATGGATACCGACCCTCGCCTTGGCAGGACTTTCTGTCCCCCTAGCCGGTGGGCCCGCCTTTTGGGACAAGCCGTCCCCCGTAGGCCCTCAACAATAATCGACAGCCACCTCGGCGGACCTCTCGTCCCCCCGGCTAGTCGGCGCGGCCTTAGGCAACTGCTATCCTCCGGCCCTCCTCCATAGGCACCGATCGCCAGGGTTGGGATAAGCGATCGTTTAGCGACTGAATGATCGCTTGTTTATTACGCTTAGGGAAATTTATTAACAAAGGACGTTCTAACAAACGACGTCACGCAGGCCCTTGCCGCCGCGCGACGCTCGCACTTTCTGTGTGGTTTCTCCGATGTTTTGCGTTGTCAGGGCCTATGAACTGCACGCCTTTAAGAAGCACACGATTTCAAAAAGCACAGGTACACAAAACTGGTGCGTGCAAGAAAATGCATACAGACCGTTTTTGAAACATGCTCCTTGTTTCACGAGCGTGTCTGCAGGAGTCTGCAAGCAAACATGAAGAGGTAACATAAGCCGCTGATAGGTACACCCGAAGGTCGCACAATGACCAGATCAACCCATCGTGCAAGATAAGTTCACCGAAAGAAGGGCTGAGTGCCGACGTGAGAACAAGAATCAGCCAATGACAGATCATGAAGATCGGGTTCCACCTGAGAAGTCAGTGGCGCATTGCCAGAGACATGCCTCAAGGTATATGCCCCCCCGCATGTCACTGTTGTGGCGCAACGTGTTGAGTTGAGCGCCGACTTGAGAATAGGAATCAGCCAATAACAGTTCGTGAAGACCATTTTCGAGCTCAGAGGTGACTGGTGCATTCCCGCACCCATACCTGAAGGTATTTGCCCTACTACCTGTCACTGTTGCGGCGGAACGTGTTGAGTTGAGCGCCGACGTGAGAACAAGAATCAGCCAATGATAGATTATGAGGATCAAGTTCGACCTGAGAAGTGACTGGCGCGTCAGCGCAGACACAATCGATGGTCATCTTTTTGTTTTCTTCGCAACACCATCTCGTTGAAAACCGCCTCAGGGACGGAATTGCAGGTAGCCACATTCCTGCTGCCACCTGCTGAATGGTCTCGTGCACGACCAGTAGCAATCAGGCATTTCAGTGTTTTGTCGCAGTAGTTGCACGTCCAATCGGTGGTGTGATTGAGAGCGTCCCCACGCCGGAAATGTTTTTCTTTTGTCGGATCTTACATGATAACGTTTGCAGCAGAGCCAAGGAAAGATTCAAAATAGATTAAATGACTGAGATCTGATAGGTGTCTAGAAAGTCTGACTAGACATCCCTTGGTGGCCTGCCACCGATAAGTGAGTTTGCTAAGCCACCGAGTGTGGACAGCAGTCTAGATACGGATGTCCTGGCTCGGTACCAGTTGGTCCCGCAATCTCATGCCGCACCGCAAATTGACGCAATCGTACAGAACAGGCCCTGGCACCCGCATCGCGGATGCACAGAAGCGCTGCGGCAAGGGTCGTAAAGGAAACTGTGTCCTGTTCCTGTTCCGAAAGCAAAATCAATATTTGAGTCATCTAAATCAATGAAAATACCCAAAAAATCACCGCTGTTATAGTTAGTGCGCTTCCCGCTGGTCGTACCAAATCAGCGCTAAGTGACGGTTTCTCCTGCTGCCAAGTAGTCTTACTATGTGTCGCAGTTTGCCGAAGGTATGTTTTCGTCAGCTAAACAAGGAATGATGACACACAGCACGTGATACGGTGAAATTGCAGTGTCCTCCAATTAGACGCCGCCCATGACTATTTGTTGAACGCCTTGCCTCTTGCCTGCTTTCAAGGATGGTGGTGTGTGGAGAGGCCGCCGGAGCGGTGCTGAAGCGTGGTGACAAGCCTATAAAGGTATGATCAGAAGAACGCGAACGCTTCGACTTGCCTGTGACCAAATCATCCCTTTTCTTTGTGTGTTGCACAGCAAACAGAAGGCGACGCCACGATGGAGGAAGCGCCGAAGTCAGGCGACGACATGAATGAGGAGGCGCCCAAGTCACGCCACGACAGGAGTGAGGAAGCGCCAAAGGCACAGGAGCACAGGAGTGAGGAAGCGCCAAGGTCATGCAACGACAGGAGTGAGAGAGCGCCAAAAGGCACGCGACGACAGGACTGAGGAAGAGCCAAAGGCACACAACGACAAGAGTGAGAGAGCGCCAAAGGCACGCGATGACAGGAATGAGGAAGCGCCAAATTCACGCGACGACAGGAATGAGGAAGCGCCAAATTCACGCGGCGACAGGAATGAGGAAGCACCAGAAACACGCGACGCGCAACAGGTTTGGACACAGCAGGGCTGCTGCACCAGCGATGTTGCATTTGCAAGGACTGCCTCTCGTACCTCTGCCTCTCGTATGTTTCTCTCAGCAACACAGAGGAGAGGCGCTGCAGGAAGGAAGTGGAGCCCCACAAGAAGCGCCTCAGCCAAGTACACCCATGCCCACACTGGTATGACATCATGCGCAAGGTGAGCTGCGGACAGCAAATGCCATGATGAGACATGTATATGCTCCCCTGCGTGCCACAGGAGAGTTCACAGAACAGTTCAGACATCATGCCTGCGCTCATGGAACTCGGTGATGAAGAAGAAGCAGAAGCTGTTGGCAGAACACAGCGAGTCTGTAAGTTGCAGGTAGCAACCATGGACGTAGTTTTGGTTTCTTGCTATGTGACAGTCTGTAAGTCTGAGGCACTGCCAGCAACAATGCAGCAAGTTTTGGTCTCCTGTTCTTTCGCCTTTTGCAACCTCAAGGGCAAATTCAGTGCAGGCTGAAGGCTCATTGACAGTTAGGGTAAGCAAGTTGGAGTGTCAAAATAGGGTTTTATCCATCTGGTCTTCAAACCAAACATACGCCAAAATGATGTTTTGCAAAAACATGGGATTCTTTCGCAGCAACATAATTGCTTCCTCCTTAGCATGTCTGATTTTCCGATGCCAAGTGTTTGCTGTGTTGTTTTGCCGCCGTTGTGAGCCACCCTAGGTCAAAGAGAAGCTCCATTGATGTGTTGCCTTTTGGCAGAGGCAAGTGGATGTATTTCAGCAGGCACCGCGTAGTAGAGCAAGGACAGCAGCATTGAAATACATGAAAGGAGAGTACCCTTCAATGGGAGCAGCTGCAGGGCAACATTCAGTGAAGAAGTCCACTGTCACCTATTGGGTGGCGCAGTGCAGATTGATGGGCATCTGTCCAATGGCTGAAGGACCCACTGAGGCAACACCACAACCCGCTCCTGCCAATGCAGAGCAGGTCTCTGTGCCCGCTGTCCCACCTTCTCCAAAACCGGGTAGTGCAGCACACAAGGAAGCATACAAACAGGCCTACAAATTGGCAGGCAAAATGTACCGTCGCAAGTCTGCCTCTGCTGGCACTGTGCAACAGCGCCTCCAACTGAAGTTTGGTCTGATTTGAGTAAGACTACTGTACGTAGAGCAGCGCAGCGCAAGGGCCAAAGTCCAAAGAAAAAGGGACGGCAGTGCATTCTGCCCCGGGATCTGGAAGATGAGGTTTTGCATTTCATCGGGCGACTGAATGCCAAAAATCTGCCTGTGTTGAGGGAGAGAATAATTGCGATGGTGAATCATCTCCTCCTGGGGCGGCTGGAGGTGGCCCAGAGATTCAAGGGTAACAAAGTTGGCGAGAAATGGTGGTACCGGTTACTGAAAAAAAAAACAGCCTTCGCATGTGCAACATCACAACCATCCAGACACACCGCCTGAAGTGGAGTACCCCTGAAAATGTGAAGGCTTGGTATGACACTGCAAAGGAAACAGCCCTTTCCAGAGGACTCGCCGTTGTAAACCCGGATTACAGTGTAAGTGAACCCGATTCCCCTGAAATTCTGTGGAAACACCCTGACAGTGTGATGAGCTGTGATGAGACCGGGCTGACAATGGATATGACCAACAACAAGAAAGATCGTGGAAATAAGTCCGTACGGTTCGCGGTAGGAAGTGCGAGGTAATTGCACAAAAATCATCCTACAGATTTTCTGCCATTGGCGGCAACACGAGGGCACAGAGCCTGCCACCCATGCTCTTTTTTCCTGGTACCTCTTTTACTCTTGGCCAAGCCATGGGCGGTCCAAAAAGCTCAGCTGGCCTTCCTGCCACTATCCACCATGATTGTACAGGGGCGGCCACATGTGCTGATGACATGATGCTGCGTTTTGTGCAGCAGAATATTTTGCCTAATGTTGTTCCAAAACCTTCTGAAACACTGCCCGTAATTCTGATCCTTGACGGTCACGGGTCCCACATGACTGTACCTCTGCTGGACTTCTGCAGAGAGCACCATATAATTATAATTCTGAGACCCCCGCACATGACACACATCACACAACCTGAGGACACCCACAATTTTGCCAAACTTAAAGTGCTGTGGCGGATGAAAAATTTTGGTCTGCTGTCCGACAGAGCTGTTAGTGGTAATTGAGGTGTATCTGCGCGTCTTTCACCTGCTGACGCCATGTCCTGCCTGAAGAAGCCCTGGGAGGCGGCCTTTGACCCACAGGTGAATGCTGCCGGTTGCCGGGCTATCGGTCTGGCGCCTTTCACACGGCGCATTGAAAAAAGTTGCTGGCTGAGGTTAGGGACAGGGCTGTTGCAGGCGATCTGCTGGTGCACCTCTCTGTGCAGGAGCATCCAGAATCTCTGGTCAGTGCCATGTTTCCTGCCCAGCCTGTTGATGACTCCCTTGCACAGGCTGAAGGCAGCTCTATTTGCCTTCACTCTGGAACGTTCTGGAACCGCGGACCAGTAACAGAAACAGTCGTATATAATAAGATCAAGGAAATTGTTTTTGCAAGGGAACAGAAGGAACAGGAGAAACATGACAGAAAAAGGAAAAGGGAGGAGGTGTCTTCTGCAAAGAGGGAGCAGGCACTGCAAGAAAACAGTCGTGTCCTTTCACTGTTGCAGCAGTGCACGCGACTTTCACAGTTAAGCTGCAAGCAGTTGTCGGCACTGCTGATTGCCCGTGGCCTACGATGTGCCAAAACAAAGCCTGGACTGCTTGAGCAGGTACAGGGACTTCAGTTGGAGGGTGGCGTTGACAGCGTTCCCCTACCCCAGTCCATTTCTGCAGTCAGTGACAGTCATTCTGACAGCGGCAGTGAAAGCTCTGTTGTATCTGCAGGTCAGCAGTCAGATGATGAACACTCTGACAGTGAACAGAGCGAGGACTGTTTTTTCCAGCCAAGATAGTGGACAGCTGCACACGCGGTAAAAGCTTCTGCTACCGTGTGCGTTGGGCGGGCTATGGGCCTGCACATGATACATGGGAGCCACACAGCTCCCTGGGAAAATCTGGCAATCAACCATTGATCATGCAATACCAGCAGGAATGCAAACAGTGGCCCCCACTGAAGAAATGGTCTGATGTGCAACAGCCTGTCACTGTTTGAATGCAGTTTGAATGTCTTTGTTCTCTCTGTTTGTGTTGATATACTTTTCTTTTGCAGCCCGTCACAGTTTCTGCCAAGGGCATTTCAACGAGTCGAACAGTTCATGCACTATGCACTGCCGCTTCGCACATCAACTGTGGATGTATTCCGCTTTTTTGCAGTGCTCAAACCTTTGTGCATGTGTTTCGGAATTCTATGGCAAAAAACATTTTTTGAATCACAATGATGCACAGCTGCAGGGATATAATTTCAGTGAGCAAAAACTGCATCCAAAGCACATGACATTGCAGTGACCATTGCCGGAGTAGTCAAATAGTCTCCGAATCTGTCAAAAAACAAATTTCTGTACAATGTGTTCTATTTGCAGGAAAGGGGTTATTTTTAGGACCAAAAAGGAGTTTGCGGTCTTGGCAAAATCTGCTATGTAAATGTTGAGGTAAATAGCAAAGAATGTTGCAGGGGCCCCACAGGAGCACAAGGTTCAATAAACACCCCCATGGGTGAGGTTCATTTTGTTTTCATGCATCACGCGTAGTGCAATTTCGTACAATTGTGCACCTATTTGAGGGACCAACTGGTAGACCGGAAAAACATCTAAGCATGAACGTCATTTCAAAGGATGTGATCCCGTTTGTTTTTGTTGCATATAATGGGGACATGTCACCTGATGACATCATGAGCCCCCGCAATCATTAGTGACATCAGCAGTGATGGCATGAGAGATTTTGGAAAAAACTTTGAGAAAATGGCTTGGAAAACATTTTGGAAACAAAGTTTGAAAACAAATTGTGGAAAATGTTTTGGAAAGGACCGGTGGGGTGTAATAGAAACACGCAAACCATTACAAGCAAAGGGAAACGACATTAACAGGGCCAAAATTTAACAAACGATGTTCGTTTATTTTCATGGTTTGTTCGTTCGTTCGTTCGTTCGTTCGTTTATTTTCCAAAGAAAATTAACAAGCAACGTTTGTTAATCTCCACCCTGCTCAGCATTTTTGAGCTGGTGCTGGTTCTTGTCCCAAAGTCGCTGCTGCTAACACTCATTGTGCCTTCGAGCCCAGAGGACGAGTGCATTCCCACTCTTCCTCTTTCACAGCTTCGATTAACCCTGGTGGTGACCGCTCGATTGCCAGTACCGTGTTGTCACGCTCGCATGCGGAAAGGCCGTCTGCATGCTCGACAAAGCAGGAATGAACTTTTTCTGTAGCAGGTTTAGGTTCTGACGTTCTGACGCTGCCTTGGGCTCCACGTGGTAGTTTTGGCCGCTCACTCTTCGATGCTTGCCCTACTGTACCTTCGGGTCTCTTTGGTTTTTGAGCACGGATCGTGGATTCCAGCTTTCGTTCGTTGCCTCCGATTCCTTGGCTTCATGTTTCTCACCAGTATTTTCACATACAAAACCGTGATCCCAAAATCCAAAAATTCGATACCCTCTCTGCAGCGTAGCATGATGCCCAGACCACATCGGACGCACTGAATATTTGAACATCGAACTCCATTGTTGCTTGCTGCTGTAGCATGTTCTTGCTGTCGTCCACAAGGGCTAAAACTTCATGGACCCTTGCCGGGTCTGCAGTCCTGCCGTCATTCCTAAGGCAACACAGATGTGAGCACCATAAAGATTTAGACTCTATGCACTTCACTGCTATTTATACTTCACTGCTAACCAAACCACCAGAACTTCCAGAAGGCCCACTCGCCCGCCGGCTCCTGGCCCGGTGCCAACAAGAATTCTAAGCCGGGCTAGGCACGCAGCGCCGCGGGCAGTCACCACTGTCAGCACACATAACCTCTGAGAATGTGATTTACAGGGACACGCTGTCGAGAGAAGGTTATGTTGGGACAGGGGAGTCTTTTAAACCATAAAGCCGAGCCTCTGACGAGAGCAACACATGGCCCTGCGACCCTGCAGACGCAACCTAGCGTCCGCGGACTGCAATACCCTAACCGCCCTAAAGCAACATCGCGCACACCGGCCAACCCAACCACCACTACAGGACATACAAACGTGAGCACGAGGAAGCACGATTCATTACGAGGTGAAATATCAAACCCTTCAAAGAGCCCACCCGTGGAGGCTAACCTGCGGGCACAGGCACGAAAATAACATTACCACACATGCACCGCGCCTCAGGACTCCTGTGGAGAGCATGGGTGCGCACCGTGGGAGGTGAACAACCGGAGAGGCATTGCCACGGAATGCGCTGAACATACCAGAAGACCAAGCAGGACTGAGCGAGCATCGAGGTCAGAAGGCTCTGTGCCATGCGATATGACACATTGTGGCCTTCGCGGAGGCGGAAAAAAAAAGGGATTGCCAAACCGCTTTTTCCTTGGGGGGACAAACCGCAAATTTGTGAAGGTGGCAACAGCATCAGCATCACCCAGCCAGGACGACAGGTGACACACGGGGCATTGAGGCGAGCCAAGCACCAGCCCGGCACACCTGATCATGGAGGAAGGCCCAGCACCAGTAGAGCACAGCCGGCCTTGACAGCGAGCCACACACCAGCACCGCACGCCCGACATTGGTGGCAGGCCGCGCACCAGCACACACACCCAACCATGGAGGCAGGCCACGCACCAAAACAGCATGTTCGACCATAGTGGCGGGCCCAGCACCTGCACAGCACGCGTGACCAAGCAGACTGGCTGCGCACCCGCACAGCACACCCTACCAGGGCAACGGACTGCGCACCAGGACAGCACACCCGGGCCAGGGGGCCGGCCACGCACGAGCACAACACGCCCACGCAAGGCGGCCGGCTACGCACCAGCCTGGCACGCCGGGCCATGGAGGTGGGCCACACGCCAGTACAGCACGCCCAACCAATGAGGTGGCCCGTGCACCGGCCCAGCACGCCTGGCCATGATGGCAGGCCACGTTGCAGCACAAGAAACCCGACCATGGTGGCAGGCCACGAACCAACAGCCGCACGACACGCCCGACCAGGCCGGCGGTGTACAGGTGGACCATGTCCCAGCGCGGCACGCTTGACCATGCCGGCGGGCCCAAAACCAACACAGCCCGCCTGACCTTGGAGGCGGGCCCCACACCAGTACAGCACACCCGACCATGGTGGCGGGTGTAAAAAATTTGGGGAATTTGGGCCTCTCAGAAGCTTTCTGGAGGATGTCCCCCAAACCTCTCAGATCTTCAAGATCCTAGAACATTAGTTTATTTGCTCATATTTGGCTTACATTGCAAGCTAAAAGCTTACTGCCAGAGTCTACTGCTCCTAGGTACACTCCAGAGAGGAGTGATCTAGGATGCATTAGTAGCCATACATAAATAATCACATTTCACATGCTTATAATGTGATTTCATCATGTTTGATAGCATTTTAGAAGGTTCTAATGTATTAGAAGCTATTTTGAACTAATTTTGAAACTTCAGATGGCCTGTCGCGGTCTTTTGTCGCCGACACCGATTTACGTAATATTGACAAGCCCTGCGACTCAATAGACCACTCAGAAAATTGCAAAAAAGTAGGTCTTATTGCGTTTTCAATGACCATTCTTGTTACATTAATTTTTTTGTTATTTAGGCATGTGAACCCGTATTACTGGACCAGCCAGTTTGTCCAGCTCCATGTTCCTTCACGACTTTGTCTTCTTGCTGTTGCGTGTGCTTCGTCTATGCCAAAAAGATCACTTGCAATGGAGAATATTTAAAGACAATTTGATTTTGAAGTGCAGGACAAGGAAAAGGGTTTAATATGCACCCCAAAGGACCCAAGCCCAAGCATATGATAACAGTCCAGTAATCAGAGTTCGAGCAGGACTACAACGACCAGGACGACGCGCAGAAGCTGGGCCAGCGTACACTGTTCAAGAAAAGGGAGTTTCTTGCTTGAATTTATTGAAAAGTGGAAGAAACTTTCAAAACTTGACGGTATAGTTCCATGTACCTCCATCGAAGCTTCAAATAAATTCGAAAACTGAGAAAGCGCAGGTCCTAGCGCGCTTCACGCAAGTACAACGACGCCAGAGGCTTCAGAAGGGCTCGCAAAGGCGTCCAGATGGTTTATTTCAATACGTTTGGGAAAGATTTTGAAGGAGTTTAAGTGAAAAACAGGTTTCAAGAACTTGGTGAACTTCTACAACACAAGGCGACTTCCCAAGGCTTCAGCCATGATGACGACGACGACCTCTACGACGACGACGTGTTGCGAGAGCGCTGCCAACCAGCTTCCAGAGGCGCGCCTCAGGCGCTTTGAGGCCTAGGGCCCTTGATTGTGTTGCTTTTGTTTGCTCAACTTTGCATGCTTTTTGAATCGACTTATCAAGGCCTTTCTTCTCCTTGCCTACAGTCCTACAAGTGACGCTATGTCAAGGGAAGGGACAGCTTGGACGGTCTGTGACTACAAATCCCCACCTCAGTCACAGTTGACCCTCTTTGGACTCCAGAAGCTTTTAATTTCTTCCACCTCTTTGATCTCCCAAAAGGCCAAAAATGTCGAATATGGCCTAACTCATCTCACGCATAACTTCTCGCGAGTGCGTTGAATCGCGCTAAGAAAAGCCCCATTGCAAAGTACAGAGCGTCAGCTTTGCCATACACCTTTCACTTTGTCGTAACTCAACAGGGGATATTTTTTGTGATTTTTGAAATGTGATTCATGGATCACTTGTTGCCCAACCCTCTAAAACACCCAAAAGTGAAATTCAGTGTTTGACGCATATCTTCGTGCCATTGTGCTGAAAAAATCTGAATGAAACATTTTTTGAATCTAGACAGTAGTACGCTTCTACTGCATACTTTACTTTCTTCGAAAACATTTTTCTGCTATTTTTCGTATCCCTAACAACGTCACCAATGAACCACATTTGCAAAACCCTC
Organism: Eutreptiella sp. 'Long Island Sound 2002'; assembly: GCA_964036045.1. Classification (NCBI taxonomy): domain Eukaryota; phylum Euglenozoa; class Euglenophyceae; order Eutreptiales; family Eutreptiaceae; genus Eutreptiella; species Eutreptiella sp. 'Long Island Sound 2002'. The sequence goes on along the minus strand of OZ038382.1, from coordinate 132,340,667 downwards.
AAAAGTGCCTTTCGTGCTTCCTTCATATCTCCCAGAGAAAAAAGGTTTGAGGTTGGATATTATTTTTCTGAACAACACCAAAGTATGTGCTTTGTAACCCTGAGTCGTTTTTGTTTTCTGAAAATCGAATTTGCTAGGTAAAAATGCCGCAAGTTACCACACAAACCACTTGGTGAAAAGTCATGAAACATGGTTTTGGACTGTTAATCATTTCTCTGGGACCATGGTGAGTTGAAACCGAAACCCAGGTGTTTTACAAACACTGGAGCATGAAGTTCCGAAAACGTGTTTACTTTGAATTTCCGTGAAGAGGAATGTATTTTTTCCATGGTATTCAGCTTGGTGCATGAAAGCATGTTTTCAAAACTTTGGGTCATGATGCTACAAGAAAAAGACTTTTCTCAGAGTCTATACTGAGTGAACAGTCATCAAAGTGGTTTCGGAAAGGTAACCGTGTCTAGTTTGCAGATTTTCAATCATTGCAGCTTTCAGAAAATGGGATTACCGTGGAAAAGATTGATTTCCTGATGTTTTTGTGATGGTTTTTCAGCATGTGTTACAAGTGAGATTCATGTGTCTCCCCTCAACGTTTATTCCTCTGAACCTATAATGAGTTGGGGCAACATCAAATATGTTTCCAACAAACCTGAAGACATGCCCTACACAGTGCACACGGTCATTCTCTGACATATCAGCAACATAGTAGAGAAAAAGGTTGCAAACGTTGGGTGTTTTCAGTGAAAAACAGGTATTTAACATCAATGTTTGGGTAAACAATTCGCGAATCTTTGGTCTTCTAACCTCGAATCATTGTATGATATTGCAGTTTGTGATTTTTTGCATCAGTTTTGATTTATTTCTGACTAGGCTTAGCCTAGGTAGAAAGGCAGATACCTTTAGGAATTACTTAGACACACAATGAAAAGTGAAACATTTTAATGTCTTTTTCGGCCACAAAACAAACTTGGCCACAACCATTAACAGACTGCTTGCGACCGCCACATTCACGGTCCTATCCGCTCGGAGACTCCTCCGAACCTAGGGTCCTGATTACAGGGTACACGATGGTGCATAGGGCGCACGAGCGACATTCCCCCAGTAGCTGCGCAGACGGGTTTTGGGCCGTGCGGTGAAAAGCGAGGCACCGAGGAGGAGGGTGGAGAAAGACGGGTGTGAGGGGAAGGCGGAAGAGAAGACTCAATGCAGGAGCACCCAAGTGAAACATCAAAATACCGCACCCCACCAAACCATTTGCATTGACCTCTCTCTGGGCCTTTGTGACCATCCTGCAATGAGAGAGGTTGGTGGTGGGACATGGCCGCGGAAGAAGCTTGGAAAACCTAACTACTCTTACGTACTCTAGCTAGCTAGCTAGCTAACTAGCTAGTGTAGCAAGCTGTGTGTACTCCATCATTCATTGACGCGACATGGTTCCATGTAGTTCTGAGCACGGGCTGTGCCCTCTCTTCGGTTGCTGTAAGGTACTACAACTTGACGTTTAGCCTGAGAAGCGCAATCGTTCAGGAGGCACCATGAACACCAGAAGATCCGAATCACAACTGATTTAACAAACAGGACATTGGGTGCCTGCAATAAAACAGGCAATGGTTTATCATTAAAACATCACAACACTAAATTGTGCATTGCTTTAATAATCTACAGGCGCACGTGCGCGCCTCGCATAGCCTGCGGTGCACTGGTTTGCTGCACGCCCCTTCCAAGTCAGTCCAAGGGGACCTGGGGCTGACTGACACACACAAACAGTGGCAGCCTGTGCACTGCACACCAAAACTGATGTATAAAGAAATAGACACTCAGAGAAACACAGAATTCCTAAAACACCCTGGTGCCCAACGATGGCAAGTCAGCTGGTGTCAGGGGCTCCTGTGTCCCCTGTGTTTCAAAAACAGATACTTGGAAGAACTGGAGTGCATAAAAGACATGGATCTAATCAGTGCCCAATGCCAAAACAAATCCTGCACAAACATATGCAAAACCCCAGCTCAGAAATTAGTTCATATAAATAAAAACCAAAGGCATTCCAGAAAACACCCAAACGGGCACGGCAGCAAAAGCACATAAAACAATCTGTTGTGGACTGACCCACAGGGTGCAGCAACCCTTAAGCTAATGAAAAAAGCTGCTGGTCGCCTCCAAGGGACTTAAGCCCCACATATCAAACTTATCTTAAAACCTTTGCGCAAAATTAACTTCTGAGCATCTCTGGTAGGGGCTGGTGCTGGTTGGCTGGGCTTGGCGGGGGGAATTGGGTTGCCTTAGTAAACCAAGGTACCTGGGCGCACCAACGCCCCAGCAGACAAAATGTGGCAGGGCAACAGCCAACATGCAGAGTACGCCCCTGGAGCACACACTTTCTGATCCACTGCCCGTCTCCACCCCGAACAGCCAAGAAAAAAGCAGAACTCACTGACCCCTGGCCCCCCAAGCAGACAAGATGAATACCTGCACAGCTCGACACCAGAGATGGGCGTCCTCCCTCCGTACTCCAAGTCGACAGCCCGCATTGTTGCCTCTGCCCCAGTCCGCACAAGCAATGCATGAGCACATGCAGTTCAGGGAGGGGGAGAAATAAGACGTCGCAAAAACAAAGCCTGACTGACGAAGAAACAGACAGCACTGGGAAGGGGATGCAACACCACTCAAGTTGGAAACGTGTGTAACTGGGCTTTGAGATATAAATTTCGAAAACGGAAACAAGGGTGCATATCAGTGCCAACCCTTGAGCACAAAAAGAGTGCTTTTAGATCAAAACTGGCTTGTGACACAAAAGCCATTTTGACATTCAGCTCATTTAGAGCCACATTCAGACCAAGGACCGAAAACTGATGGAGGATAGGCGACACTGGATTGCCTGGCGCTGCTCCTTGCGCCCAACGAACTTAAGGAACAGTGGTGGAGCGCCTGCCCCTTTCATACGGCCCTCGTTGCTTGAACAGCTGATTAAGCAACACAGGTGTGCCACTGAAGCACACACCGCCTGACCACAAGCACGCTCACACACGGAACACACACAGCGAACCTTTAAGTCACTCGGCAGCACTACTGCTCACCAGCCGTGCTTTGGTGTAGGCGGCCGTCAGGTCATCCCCAGCCCGCGTACTGCGCTGGCCGCTGCCTTCACGAACTCCCGGACGCCGAAGGTGACTGGCGCCACTTCCTGCCACCACGAACGCGGCGCTTGTGTCTGGATGCTGCCAAAACAGCTGCAGCGAGCGCCAAGGCAGCAACAACAGCAAAACTGCGTGAAGCAGACGAGCTTAGAACACTGGCACTTGCAGGCTGCCCTGCTCTCGGATCTTGATGTGGCGTGACCAAAGCCGATGCTGTTGGTGAGGCGGCTCGCAACTCCTCCCAGGCGTCGTTCAAGATGTGTTCACGGTCAAACTGCAACACCGCCGCAGTCTCCAGCGCACACGAAAGAGAAGAAAGAACGCGAAACTCATGGGAAGGGGGCACAAAACCCACAGCTGGCGGTTCACCCTCAAGGCAACGAAGCACATTTTGCGGCTGCCACATGCGCAGTCTACGTGCATAGTCTTCACACTACATGTCCCACAGCGCCGCACGTTGCGTAACTTCACGAAGAGCTTCCTCCCGTCGCTCAGACAAGGACAAACTACACAGCCGGGGCACATCTGAACTGTCTAAGGTCTTGATCTCGTCAACCGACTTGATCTTACAGCGGCGGCGCGGCATTCTGATCCTGTGTCTCAGTGCAGTCTAACGGATTCGTTCTGGTTGTCAAGTTTGTTAAATTGTAACGTACTACGACTTGACGCTAAGCCTTAGAAGCCCGATCCCTCAGGAGGCACCATGAACACCAGATGATCCAAATCACAACTGATTCAACAAACAGGACATTTGGTGCCTGCAATAAACAAGCAATCGTTTATCATAAAAACATCAGAACACTAAATTGTGCATTGCTTTCATAATCTATAGGCGCAGGTGCGCACCTCGCAATACCTGCAGTGCACTGGTCTCCTGCAGTTGCTGAGACTCTGCATAGACTAGATGACTTCTCGTCACGGTCCGCCACGTATGCGTGTGCTGAGACCCTTTCCGGAGGCGTGGATTCGTCAAGGTACTTCATTTGACCACAATTGCAATCGAGCTAGGAAGTGATTTGTCCTCATTTCACTCTACCATGCACATCATCCTTCACTTCATGGCCGTCAAGGCAAGCGTTTGACTAGTGACGTATTCAACTCTCCACTCGGATTGCATTTCACTCATTTCGTTTGGTCAGGTCGCTCATTGTTTGCATTGCACTTTGCAAATCTTACGTTTCATACTTATTGCATTACTTCCTTATTGCAAGGGCTTGATCATAACACTCAACGTGCAATATGGTCCGTAATTGATCTGCCCTACGTAGTTCCATGAGCACCTTTTCTCAATAGACCCCGAGTTTTGGATCGCAGCGACGAACAATCAATTCGTATCCACTCAATTCTTCTTGACTAACGCCAGGTTGTGGGGAATGAACCTCTTTTCCGTACCTCGCGATCATTGACCTAGGTCATTTGGTCTATAGAGCTAGTTTATCCTCAAATTTGCTACCAAACCACTTCAGGTTTGTTCCGCCTCGTTACCTTTCGCTAGATCGCCTGATACAGCCTCAAGTACCGGGTTTCGAGAGGGCTCAATTCAGGGTCCGCAGTCTATAACATCACATTCTCTATCTCCCCAACAAGACCATAACATGCATGAGAGACCTGATTGGATTTGTCACACATTCCTTCCCTCATCACACTATACATACAACACACACACCAACACATACCATGAGTCATTTCATTATTCCATTCATTAATTTGGATATCACACTCTGATGAATTGCTGTAGTACCACTTTCATCAAATTTATGCGTACGAGCCGATTTCTGAGTCATTTACTTAGTGTAGATAGTCAGTGTCCGCTTACAGGAGCCGGCATTGGTATCACCCCGCCACATCTTTTTTGTGTAACACAAGTGAACAGGTCTAAGCTTGGTCACTTAGCCTGCGACTTGGCTAATGCGTTCCGCAATGTGTTAGTGAGGAGTCCTGCGCCGGTAGCCACCGAGACCAGCGGTGCACCATGGTAGGCTCAATGAAAAGGAGTATCGAAAGGTATCAAAAGCCTACAGTAATGGGCTTCTACCCTCGCGCGGGTAGATAAGTACTTTCACTGCAGTGGGATAGACCCCTTCTCTTGCGGTACAGATAGATGATGGAATTAAGCTCCAGGAGAATTGCCTGAATCCTGGAATCCAGTTGAGCGGAATGCACTCTTTGTGTAGGAAGACAGGCCCCGCACCGATGGCTGTGTACAGCCATCTGCTGGGCCAGGGGCTCGCCGTGATTAGTCCTCAGGTAAGGTACAGGACACACTTTAATTACGATAGCATTTTTCGGAGATTTACTACTTCTACCTGTCTGAGACAACCTACCAATGATCCATATTGCGTATGAGGCAGTGGCGTCCCTCCAGTTGTGTAGGATATCCGTTGGCTTGCACTAGAGCTGAACGGCGTTCCGGGGAAAGTTCCGACCTTTCCAACTTTTTCCATCACTTACCTACTTCGTTTCCAACCAACCCCAGGGCACGAACCCACCGCTACCCGTAAACCCACCCCTACATTAACCTACAATTCATCGGGTTTTGTCATCTTCAGCCCTTGCCACGACCCATATATCTTCCTTCTCCGAATTTACATGATGAACACACTTCTACACTTTCACTTCGTAGTGAAAATTATTTGCATTGGTGATCGAAGTCATTTAGGATTTATCTATACAAATCAGTATTCCCGCTAGCTTCATATCTCATTGGATTCCTTTGGGCTATGTCCTGCTGAGGAACATGGTTCATATGCTCTGCATCTGAGGCCCGGAGCAATTTTCTGTAATGGAATATTGATTCTTTTGTACATGATTTCTAGGCATGTTAGGTAACTGACGTTTCAGCTTTACCTTTAGTGATAGCAAGAAAGTATGAGTAAAAGGTTGGTAATGAACAACTATATCCTCAACGCTTTCTTGGCGGAAGTATTAGTATAGAGCCCCGTACGGATCAATCCTTATAGCCGGGATAAGAAAGAGCAGATCCGGGTCAGATGAGGTTCGTCACTTTTCTAATTGTGACTGCCACCCCCCGCTAAACTAATCAACAGTTTGCCATTATTCATCCTGCCTCGCTTTCTCTGTCCATGTAATGCAGGCCACGAAACCCATTGCATCAAAAAAGGTACCACAATGCATCCACTGCACCAGGTAGCCACATGGAAACGTGTCCATTGAGTAAGGCGGTACATCCTCTTTTTGCATGACGGAGACATGTCATGTCAATAGACAGCTTGGGCAGAGCTTCAGTTTCCATGTTAACCGCATGTTGCATTTCATTGTCAATTGGTATTGATTTTCCGTATAGCTCATTGGAATTTATACATTTACAGCCAGGTGTATTACACGTTCCCTCAATTTGTGCCTGAAGATTTGAGTTATCATTGTTCATACTTTGTACGCTAGCTTTTTGCTTAGTGTTTATCATAGTTCATTGGGAGCCCTACTATACGTACTTAAGACTTAGGAACTTTACCCTCTTAGGTGGAGATATATCTTTACCTCTAGGAAGGGGGTACTCAAACATTTCAAAAGACACTTGGAACATTCAATACGAGTGTTCCTTATGCCCATAACCCTCCTTATGTTAGAGTATCAGCTTGTCATGAACATTCTTAGTGAATGTGCATGAAGCTTAGGAAGGGGGTGTAATAAGTTGGGGCATTTGGGCCTCTCAGAAGCTTTCGGCAGGATCTCTACTAGACCTCTCAGAGCTTCAAGATCCTAGAACACTGGGATATTTGCTCATATCTGGCCTAGATTCCAAGCCTAAAGCTTACTGCTAGAGTCTAATGCTCCTAGGTACACTCCAGAGAGCAGAGATCTAGGATACATTCCACACCTTCGGGGAAATCCTCACCTGCACCCCCGCCAACCCCAACGAAGCTGCCCCTGAGGCTGCCATGCCACAGGCGGCATCGGAAGCACTCCTCCGGGAAGCAGTCCAGGGCCTCCGCCGCCCCTACATGCCCGAAACCCTCCACCGGTGGCTCCAGACCAGCCGCCCCCGGGCATGGGCCATCGGCGCCCCACAGGCCTCGCCACCACCCCACCACCAGCACATCGGAAAGGGAAAGGGCAAAGGGAGAGCCCGCGGCAAAGGGGGGAGGAGAGGCCCAAGGTAGCAGGTAGGCCCCCACGGGGACAGGGCACCCGGGGCAACACAACACGAGGGCAAGGAACCACCGGAGGAGCACCAACACGGGGAAAAGGAAAGGCCAGGGGCCATGGCACTGGGAGAGAGGCCCCAACAACGGGCACCAGGACGCACACCACGAAGGAGGGGCACGTCAACCAGAAGGACCAGCACCGCCCCGGCCCCCCACTTAGTCGACAACCCGCGACCCCCAAGGGGCACGGCCAGACCAGAGGTACCAGGTCGACCACCCCGGAGGCGCACACCCGCCAAGACGCGCAGCCGCAGCCCAGACCTGACGCCGCACGAACCGCACCGGGTAGCGCCCAGCGACCACCAGCCCCCGCACAGGGGAAGGAGGGTACACCCACATGAGGGGAAGGGGATACACCCACACAGGGAAGCGCCGAAAACACCGCCTAACCCACCACCACACCCTAACCGCCAGGCGACAACCCTGGCCACAGCAAGGGCCACCACACTGACGCAACGGCACGGGCGCCGGAGGGGGAAGGGGACACGGCCGGGACACCAAGGACGGAAGACGACACAGAGGCAGAGGGACAGGACGGGAGGGGACCCAACACAGCCGAGGGGACCACGACACCCCACCCCACAGAACCCGGCACACCCCTAGGGGCAAGGACCCCCAGAGAACCGGAAGCAAGGCACAGGCCCCCAGGGAGGTCAACCCCGCAGGCACCCGCCGGACCCACCAGGCCTGAGAGCACACCGAGACCCCCGCAACACAGACCCAACGAGGCGCACCACGCCAGTAAGAAAAAGGGCTTTTCCAATGCTTTAGGGTATACTTTAGTTGTATTAGAGGTGCTCTGAGCACTCATGCATTTCCATCTGAGTATTGGCTAACCAAAATGGGTGATAACACATTTTGAACTATGGAACCAGACACTAAATCAGGATGTAATGTGGACCCCTTAATCCCCAAGCTATATGCACTAAAACATTTCTTCCTGGGTGACTGAGGCACTGATATACTGAAGGCAGAGCCTATGAATTTATCTATGTTTTCTCATGAATTCTTAGCTATCCTAGTAGTATGCACCCTAGGGGGCTGGGGAACCTCTTTTTGAGAGGTCCTGGGTTCAATACCCAGCCAGCCTAGCTAAGTGGGAATATCTCATGTGACATGGCAGTGACCTCAGCGTCACAAGCCATGCCACGTCAGCACCTATGGGACCCAAAAACAAAGAGTGCACATCTCTAGACGGCACTATGGAAGAGTGTGAGCCCATGGGGCAGTTTTCCAATCTGTTGTTCTCAAACATGTAAAATATTTCATCCTGAGTTGCAATGTATGTCAATTGCTGTGGTCTATTGTTGATAGCTGTCTTTATCGAACTCGTTGTGACTGCAGCCCTTCATGCTTTGATCCTGTTTATCTTCTACTTGCTTATCTCTGGCTTGGGTTATCCTGGATCGGTTGTAATTCAACAATAAAACATTTTCCTCATCAAACACAAGCAGCAGGAACCCTACACCAGCAGCAAGCAGCAGGAGAGGCACATCAAAAACACAGTGCTGAAAACACTATAAAACCTTCTGGTAGCAAGAGGCAGACAGTCTCAGCGTACCGGCAGCAACCCCCTGCCGTACATCCAGTGCGCCGAGAACTGTCATAAGCAAGAATGGCGAATATGGACACAAAAAAGGAGGACACCGACGTGAGGACGGCGCCTGAGGCACCAGCAATGCCAGCACCTGGTGAACCTGGACCTGGACCTAGCGCTGTACCTTTGGTGCCCTTACATGGGCCAGTGGACGTGGTTGATGACTCGCTGGAGGGACTTCAGTCGGCCTTCTGGGCCCTCTGAGTCGAGGAGGTGGACCCCAACCCTGTGAAGAGAAAGAGGGAGAGAGAGAAGGATGCAGGAGAAAGCATGGCAGACGAAGGAGTAGACCATGAGGGCGCACCAAGCACCTCTGGCCTCCACGCATCACCCTCGCCTACAACCACCAGACTCCCACCTCCAGACCCAGCCGCTGCAACATCCACACCTATAACCACCCCGCCTAAGGCTGAGGGCACAGGCTCTACTGGTACGCCTACCTACCCTGCCTATGGTGTGGACCCATCTACCACTGCGTTTCCAGAGGTAACTACTGCCAGTGAGCGAGTGGCCTCCAGTTCTGCGCCGCCATGGTATGCGGCTGACTATCACCATCCTCTACCCGCTACGGGAGCCTATGTGGATGTTCCTGGGTATGCAACCCTGAGTGGGCTGAGGAGAGGCCCTGAGTCATGCAGGAGCAGGAGTAGAGGATCGGGGAGATCCTTCAACAGGTCCGTGACGCGGTCGGAGATCACTGAGGCACTCCAAGGAGGCACTTCTGAAATTGTTGGGGATCTCCCTCAAGAGATTCGGGCTAAACTCGAGCTCCTGATTCCTACCCAAGTGTCACCTACCGTCCTGGGAGTTTCACCCCACCGAGTACAAGCCAACCATCTGGTGGCGGGGTTGACAAACACCCTTGGGAGCCTGAGGAGCCGACCGATGCCGACCCCTGCAGTGGTACTGAGAAGCCCTTTCATACCAAGAACGACCCAGCCTCCCTACAGCCGCGTGGGGAATTCCACGAGAGCCGAGCTGGACAGGCTGGGGCTGACAGCCCTGAGGGCAATAGTTGACGTTGAGCCCTATGGCTCAATTGACCTAGGCGGAGACCCCTCTGATGGGGAGCCGCCGTCCATGACTTCTGCTTCACCCTCGGAGGACGACGACCCTGAGGACCCCGAGAACCCAAATGGGCGGAAGAAGAAGAAGAAGAGGAAGACCAGGCGCCCTGAGGGACGCAGGTCACAGGAGGATCAGGCTATTGCCACCTCCAAGATTGTGGTGAACTTGCCTGAGTTCACAGGCAACGATCTCAGCGAGTTCCCCCCAATGACCGGCCAAACCCATGCTAGTGGGCGAGTCAAGTGTGATCTGCTCCTGCAGTGCTGCAAGACCAAGTACCTGGAGAAGCAGGTCAAGCTTATCGTGACGAAGTCCGCCACAACTGCCGCTGTGTTGGTTGCCTTGTACAGGCAGTACCCAACCTATGAAACCGACCTCTCTATCATGGCCGAGATCCAGACCCTGGCCGTGCTGCCCAACAACCCCAAACCTGGCAGGGTCTCTGAGCTACTGGCTGACCTGGATCACTGGGCTGGACGATTGACGCCCGGTTCCTACAGCAGCGACGACCTGCTTTTCTGGTTGGTGGCTAAGCTCCCTCAAGAGCTGTGGGACGAGTGCCGGTCAACGACAGAGCGCAAGGCTGGAGCCCTCAACTACAAGGATTTGTGTGTGCTACTCTTGGAGCTGGCGCTGGAGAAAGAAAGCGACCAGCACCTGAACGCCTACCGTCCTGGAGGGGGAGGCTCTGGAAGCCATGGCAAAGGGTACCAAGGACCCAGACCTGGACAGGGGTCTACCCCCAAACACGCCCGTATCATGGACAATGTCAAGGAACTCTTCTGGTGTGATGCCAGAGATGAGCCTGGCCACCTGCAGCACGCCCCTGACTGCGAGCAGCGAGACTGCTTCGTAGTCCAAGGGAAGAAGCAGGAGACCAACACCGGCGCCAAGGCAAAGATGCTGGATCACTAGGGGTGTACTATTACCTGTGCCTTCTGTGGGAAGAGAAAGCACTACGACGATGAGTGCTACCACAGGCCGCGCCTGTCGGCAAAGCTGAAGGGCAAGGATCCTGGCAAAGGTCCACCGAATGACCGGCAAAACCCATGCTAGTGGGCGAGTCAAGTGTGATCTGCTCCTGCAGTGCTGCATGACCAAGTACCTGGAGAAGCAGGTCAAGCAGATCGTGACTAAGTCCGCCACCTTTGCCGCTGTGTTGGTTGCCTTTGGACAGGCAGTACCCAACCTATGAAACCGGCCTCTCTATCAGGGCCGAGAACCAGACCCTGGCCGTGCTGCCCAACAAGCCCAAGCCTGGCAGGGTCTCTGAGCTACTGGCTGACCTGAATCACTGGGCTGGACGATTGACGCCTGGTTCCTACAGCAGCGACGACCTGCTTTTATGGTGATGGCTCAGCTCCCTCAAGAGCTGTGGGACGAGTGCCCGTCAACGACAGAGCGCAAGGCTGGAGCGCTCAACTACAAGGATTTGTGTGTGCTACTCTTGGAGCTGGCGCTGGAGAAAGAAAGCGACCAGCACCTGAACGCCTACCGTCCTGGAGGGGGAGGCTCTGGAATCCATGGCAAAGGGTACCAAGGACCCAGACCTGGACAAGGGACTACCTCCAAACACGCCCGTATCATGGACAATTTCAAGGAGCTCTTCTGGTGTGATGCCAGAGATGAGCCTGGCCACCTGCAGCACGCCCCTGACTGCGAGCAGCGAGACTGCTTCATAGTCCAAGGGAAGAAGCAGGAGACCAACACCGGCGCCAGGGCAAAGATGCTGGATCACTACAGGTGTACTATTACCTGTGCCTTCTGTGGGAAGAGAAAGCACTACGAGGATGAGTGCTACCACAAGCAGCGCCTGTCGGCGAAGCTGAAGGGCGAGGATCCTGGCAAGGGTCCACCGAATGACCGGCCAAACCCATGCTAGTGGGCGAGTCAAGTGTGATCTGCTCCTGCAGTGCTGCAAGACGAAGTGCCTGGAAAAGCAGGTCAAGCAGATCGTGACTAAGTCCGCCACAACTGCCGCTGTGTTGGTTGCCTTGGACAGGCAGTACTCAACCTATGAAACCGACCTCTCTATCATGGCCGAGATCCAGACCCTGGCCGTGCTGCCCAACAACCCCAAACCTGGCAGGGTCTCTGAGCTACTGGCTGACCTGGATCACTGGGCTGGACGATTGACGCCCGGTTCCTACAGCAGCGACGACCTGCTTTTCTGGTTGGTGGCTCAGCTCCCTCAAGAGCTGTGGGACGAGTGCCGGTCCAAGGCAGAGCGCAAGGCTAGAGCCCTCAACTACGAGGATCTGTGTGTGCTACTCTTGAGGCTGGCCCTCGAGAAAGAAAGCGACCAGCACCTGAACGCCTACCGTCCTGGAGGGGGAAGCTCTGGAAGCCATGGCAAAGGGTACCAAGGACCCAGACCTGGACAAGGGACTACCCCGAAACACGCCCGTATCATGGACAATGTCAAGGAGCTCTTCTAGTGTGACGCCAGAGATGAGCATGACCACCTGCAGCACGCCCCTGACTGCGAGCAGCGAGACTGCTTCGTAGTCCAAGGGAAGAAGCAGGAGACCAACACCGGCGCCAAGGCGAAGATGCCGGATCACTACAGGTGTACTATCACCTGTGCCTTCTGTGGGAAGAGGAAGCACTACGAGGATGAGTGCTACCACAAGCAGCGCCTGTTGGCGAAGCTGAAGGGCGAGGATCCTGGCAAAGGCTCTGGCAAGGGCGGTTGCAAAGGCAACAGCAACGACTGCGGCAAGGGCAAGTCGAAAGGACGTGGAAAAGGACAAGATAAGAACCAAGGTGGATGAGGAGCAGGCGCTAACCGCCAATCAGACAAGGACAACAAGAACTGGGACAAGAACGGAGGCAACTCCAACCCTAATCCAGGGGGGAACTCCGAGCCCTCTGGAGGGCAGTCTGGTCCTACCAAACGCTCGCAAACTCAGGCCCAGCGAGAACAAGGAGCCAAGCGTGAGCATCAAGGTGGTGATGACGGCAATGCTAGGAAGAGAAGCCGTTTCATGAGGATGGCCCGCAAATTGCGGAACAAGGGGTTCGAGGTGACCTGTCCCGCGGAGTTCTGACGGTGACGCTCCGGTGGGGCCCTGGACCTGGTGTTCTGGGTACGTATCCGACTAGGGGGGCGTGAATACCTGAGGGTATTGGATACTGGAGCCACCACATCTATAGTGGCCAAGAAAATGTTACCTTGTGGGAGCCTGAAGAACACCATGACCACCGCGGCTATACGAATGGGGGATGGACATGTGGTGCACAGCTGCGAGGACTGTGGTGTGGAGGTACCTATGGGCTCCCGGACTATCGCTTATCGGTTCTATGTGATGGACACTGGGGCTTCGACTTTGTATTGGGGACTCACTTCTTCGTGCACCACTCCCAGATACAATCCCTTACGCTGCAAGCTCCCTAGCTCCTCTACGTGGACCACCGCAATGGCAGAGAGTCCGTGCCACTGGAGCAGTGGGAGCACACCTCGAGCTACCTGAGGGTATCGAAGGAGGAGCCCTCGAACATGATGGCAGCCTCCAAAACTGAGGACTATCAACTATTGGGGGAGGTCCTAGATCAAAGTCTGAAGGAGTTGGGTTACTCCAGAGAAGACCTGAATGTGGAGTAGTTCGCCAGCGACAAGCAACATGTCTTGGACCTTTACTGCAGCAAGGGGAAAAACTGCAGCTACAAATTTTACTGGCCTTCTTTCGGGATGGCCAACGGGAACCCCAGGTTTGGTGACCTGGGGAAGGTCTTGACCAAGCTGGCCCTGGAACCTTCCCGTATGGTCCTGTGTTCCCCCGATTGGGGAGCCCATGGGGGCAACGAGTACTGGCGAACCCTCCTTGACAGGCTGACTATCAGCTCTGTTCGGTTACCTGATGAGGCCATCTACGTGCCTCTGGGACGTAAGACGCCCATCAGGAAACCCGTATGGGGAAGTATGCTCAGAGTGGTGGACGGAGGTCTTACTTCCATCCCCTGGGAGGACCTGGACTCGGCTATGGTCCTGGCTATACAACGAAAAAGCGATGGACTCACCCTGGGCGACTTGAAGGATCGACTACGACCTCGAGACTCTATTGAGACTATACCCGGAGGAGATGAATACGCCATGACTAACACCAACGCCCCCAACTCTCCCTGCCATGTACCCCTTCCTGATGGAGTCTCTGAGTGTGGACGATCGGAGCTCCCCAGCTCTATCCACTCGGATAACGAAACTGAGCACGACGCCTTCTTCGTGCAGACATGCGTGGAGGAAGTGGAGAACGCCGAGTATGTCGCCCCACTGAAACCCCTACTCTCCATGACGGTGAAAGACCCCGTGGACGAAGAGCTGGATCCCCGATCCAGGCTAAGGGAGTACGTGGACTCCAAGAGGAGGGTGGTGGCGAAAAAGCTATGCTACGCTAAGCCTGCCCGCAGCTCATGGCCACTGAAGCAAGGACGTATGGGAAATCTATCCCAATTGAAGGAGGACCTGGAACAGAAGATCACCACCTGGCAAAGGGAGGTAGATCCTAAGCCCATGAAGAGCGTGTGGGGTGCCCATGTGAGGACCCCAGAGGAGGACGACCTCTCGGAGGAATGTGTATGTGAACCTCCTAGAGCGTGTCTATGTTGCCATCGTCCACCGGAGATGGTTGAACGAGACCTACGTTATGCCTACCAAGGGTTGAAGGATACTACCAAGGGCGAAGAGTCGGTGGAGGATCACCTCCCGACGTCTATTACTCAGGGGGCAAGCAACTTACACTGTGACGAGGACATGGAGGACAAGATCAAGCTATTGGACCCTCGGGTGGAGAAGCTTATAACGACCTATCTGGAGGTGTTCGGGGAACTACCACCCCGAGCCTCATGTGACAAGCTGGTACAGATGGACCTCAAGCTGAAACCCGAGTTCGTGGGCCATAAGATCCGGAAGAGACCCTATCCCGCTCCTAAAGAGCAGGCCGACGAGATTGAGCGACAGATACAAGAATGTATCGACGCTGGCCTAGTCCTGGAGTATAGGGACGGGGACTACCCGCAACACTGCAGCCCCTGTTTCCTGGTGGCTAAACCTGGGTCTACAGCCAAACGGCTGGTAGTGGACTGCGGAGAGCTGAGCAAGAAAACGCTGAACCACTCAGGGTCCATTCCTAATATGGAATCTACCCTTGAGAAGATGGCCTCCTGTCGCTACAAGACCAAGATGGACAAGAGGAGCGGATTCTGGCAGGTGGACCTGACGCCCAACGCTCATGAGCTACTAGCCTTCATCACCCCTCAGGGGAGGCTATTCAAGTGGAAGGCCATGCCCTTTGGCGTGGCCAACGCACCCGCTTTTTTTCAAGAGCTGATGAACAAGATCCTGTCAATCCTACGACGAAGACCTAAGGTGCAAGAACTCATATCCCGTGGGGCACAGATGCAACCACACATCGACGATGTATGCCTCGGGACCAATACCCAGGATGATCACCTAATCCTCTTGGGTGAGTTTTTTGCGGTCTGCTAAGAGAACCACACATGACTCAAGCTGGAGAAGTGTGAGTTCATGCAGGAGACCATGCAGTACCTGGGGTTTGACTTTGGCTATGGGTGGTGGACCCCAGCGGCCTCTAAGGCCAAACCCCTGATGGACGCTAAGGTACGACACGAAGACCCCAAGAAAGGACTTCATGATGTACGCAGTTTCATTGGGGCGTGCAACTTCTACCGCCGCCATATCAAAAACTTCACCTACACCAGCGCCATTCTGATGGACCTGATCAAGAAGAGTACTACCTGGCGCTGGGGCCCACAAGAGCAACATACGTTTGACGAGCTCAAAGACAAGCTGGCCAACGCTGAGTGCTTGGGCGTGCCCAGAGCACAGGGGGAGATTATCCTGCTGACTGACGCCAGCAATGTGGGCGCTGGTGGAACGTTGTTCCAATGGCAAGCACTAGAGAAGGAGGAGTTCAACTCGGGTATTTCCCAATGGGGGACTGAAGGTCTCAACCGCGATGGAACTCTCAAGCACAGCTACCCTGAGGACAAGTGGGTCCTAGTACCCCTGGGCCACTGGAACTGGAAATGGAACCAGGCCAGGGGGAACTACTCCACCTATGAGCAGGAACTGCTCGCGGGTATGCTGGTGCTATCCTCTCAGGCACGACTGTTGGGGAATAACCCTGTGGTCTGGCTGTGCGACCAAGAGCCGATCCGCACTTTCCAGAAGGGTCCCCCTCCTGAGAAGGCCAAGCTACGGCGCTGGTGAACCTACCTCAGCCAACTACGGCTGCCGGTACACCATATCCAGGGAGTAAAGAACGAGTTTGCAGACTACATCAGCCGCAACAACTTCGACGCCCTGATTGGTGCCCGGTCTGAAGCGCTGGCTAAGGAGGCGTTCAGCCGTATGGACGTGCACGCGGACCTCACCATGACTATGATACGCCCCCTAGATGGACTCCAACAAGCGGAGTACCTGAAGGTTTGAGGTTTGAGGTTTGAGGTTTGATTTTGCGGGTACTAGACGCCTTTCGGCCCCGGGGGGCCACCTGGTCGGGCCAGGTAATATCCTCCACACCGGGTCCTAGTGGGGGGCCCTCTAAGACGCACCTCCTGCCTTGTGGCGGAGTCCCCCGGGTTCACAGGGCTCGGAGCCCCGTCCCTCCCCGACTTGCCCTTGTCGCCACTCCCCGGTCAGTGAATCAATTCGCAGCCGTGGCTGCGAGCGCTTACCCACTGCGTCGCCCCCCTAATGCGTTGTCGTCCGGGGCGCCGCAGCTGCCGGGTCCGTGCTATTGGCTTGTCGCCAGTGGCACCCCCTTGGGCTGGCGCGGTGGCTGCCTAGCCTTGGGGTTGGGGCGTGGCGCAGTGCGCCACTACTGCCTTGGCGGCTGCAGTGCCCTGGTCGTGCGTGCGCGGCGCTCGCGGCCGGTTTGGGGGGCTCTGGCCGGTACCTGGTGTCGTGTCTCCCCCGTTTCCCCCTTCCCGCCCCGCATGTCCCGCGCTGTGTGTGGCGGGCCGTCCTGTCCAGGTGTCCCGTACCCTCGCCCGCTGGTACGCCATTGCACGCGGTCTGTGCGTTCCGTGAGCTTGGTCCGGTCGCCCTTCTGGTATTCCCCGCATCCCCTTTGTGCATGTGTGTGCTCGCGCTCCCGCGGCGTCCGCTTCCCCCCCCCCCCCCTCCCCCGGTGGCGGGGCGCGCGCACCTTGCGCAGTCCCAGCCCTGGGCGCTGGTAGGGCCCTTCCACGCGGTCTGTGCCCCTCCG
The DNA here is from genome assembly GCA_964036045.1 of Eutreptiella sp. 'Long Island Sound 2002'. NCBI lineage: Eukaryota > Euglenozoa > Euglenophyceae > Eutreptiales > Eutreptiaceae > Eutreptiella > Eutreptiella sp. 'Long Island Sound 2002'. Next base: position 132,323,476 of record OZ038382.1, on the reverse strand, counting down.
CGTGTCCTGCCCCGGTCCCTTGCTCCGTCTGGCGTGCTTGGGGGGGGGGGCAGGTCCCGTTTCCCCCCTACCTGACTTGGGGTTGTGCCCTCCCCGTGGGCCGGGCCTGCGCGTCCCGGGCGTTCCCGTGCCGCGGGGTGGGGTGGGGGGGGGGGGCCTGTGCGTGTGCCCCCCGTTTCTGCGGCCGGGGGGGCCAGTGGGGCGGGGGGTTGCTCTGCCTCGTTCCGTCCCTCTGCCTTCCCTGGGCAGGCAACAAAGCGGGCGTCACTGGCGTCGTTGTGGTCATGGAGGGCGTGGACCCCATACCGCTCCGGTTCGTGCTCCCTTGCCGTCTCCGGGCGCGGTCCGTGTGGCGTTCTGGCGCGTTGGCGCGGGTTCGCTTGTGCTCCGCGGTTCCTGTGGGAGCAGGCGGCTGGGTCGGGGGGGCGGGCCTTGCTCCGGCCCCCCTCTCAGGCGCCGCGGTCCTGCCGGGGGGAGAGGGGACCATCCCCTCTGTCTCGGGGAGGGCCGGGGGCCGGCGCCCCCGCGGCTTGCGGGCCGGGGGGGGGGCCGGGGGGGGGGTCGCGCCGCGGCCCTCCTGCTCGACCTCTGGGGGGCGGCCTGGGGTTCCCTACCCTGTCCCCCTCTCGTTGCCGGCGCATTCCCCCCCCGGCGTGCGCCTTCGGTCGGGGTCGCGGGGCCGCCCCGTGCACCGGGTGCGGCCTGCTCGGCCGGAGGGGGGGGGGGAGGGGCGGCCAGTGAACCGCTTCCCCGGGGGCTCCGACAGACCCAACCCGTCCCTCCGCCCTCCCTGATCGGGCAACATTGCGGGTGTCACTGGCGATGCTCTGGTCACGGGGGGCGCGGCCCCCATACTGTTCTGGTTTGTCCTCGCGTGCCGCCCCCGGGCATGGTCCGTGCGTCACTCCGGCGCGCTGGTGCGGGCTCGCCTTGGCTGCGACCCCTGGGGGAGCAGGCGGTGGGGGCTGCCGGGGCGCGCGGCGTGCGGGTCCAGCTGCGTCCCCCCCCTGGTGTTGCGGTCCCTTCTTGGGGAGGGGGGACGCCCCCCCGGCTCCGGGGGGGCGGAGGGCCGGCGCTCCTGCGGCTGGCAGGCCCGGGGGGGAGTGGGGGGGGGGGGAGGGGGGGCCCCTCCGTTGCTCCCCGCCCCCCTGCCCTGTTGGGTGGCCAGTGGCCCCCGCCCCTGTCATCCTTTGTCTCCGGGGCGCCCCCCTGGGGTATATCCGTGCTGTGGGGGTTGCCAGGCGGCCGTGGGCGTCGGGCGCGGCCCGGTCGGCCGCCAGTGGGTCACTGTGGCGGGGGGGGGGAGGGAGGGGGGGAGTGAAGTCCTTGCTCTGGTCCGCGCCCCCGCCTTCCCCAGGCCGGCCTCTGAGTGGGCCGCTCCGTTTGCGCCTTCCTGGGTGCCGCTGTTCCGTTGTTGGCCGGTAGCGGGTAATGCGGGAGGGTGCAGGCGGGCCACTGGGGGCGCTTGGCGCGCGGCCACGCTCGCCGCGGCCGCGGTGTCCACCCTCTGGGTGCAGCGGACCCCCCGGGGGGTGCAGGGCTGCTGTCTCCCCAGTCGGCCGCCGTCCGCTCTTGGGTCGGGCGGCAGGGGGAGAGGGTAAGGGGCCCTGGTCCCCTGACGCCGCCCCCTGACGGCCGCGGGGGGGCGGCCTGGCGGTTCTGGCCTCGGGGGGCCAGCCGTCCGTTGGGGGGGGCGCACTCTTCCCCTGCCCCCCTCTACCCTGTGAGAGTCGGACTCTCGTGCAGGCCCTTGCTTGGGTCCCCTGCTCCCCTCGCAGTCGTCGCGCGGCGCTTGCCGGCTTGGGGGGGGGGGGAGGGGCGGTGGGTGCTGGGGGCGGCTGTGTGGGTCAGCGGTCAGCGATTAGTGAGCTGCGGGGCAGTGGGCCCCCCCTCGCGGTCGTTGCTCCCGCCCTCCCTCCCACGGGAGGTGGCGCCCCTCCGTCGCGTTGTACCGTGGGGAGGACGTGGGTCGGGGGCCCCGGCTCCGCCGGGGGGGGGCGCCCCGCGGCACTGTCCCCCCCCCACTGTCTCGCGCCCGCCGTCTGGGCCGTCACCTGCGTTGCCGCTTGTGTGGGGATTGGGGCTGTGGCAGTGGCGGGTTTCGCCGGCAGTAGCGCCAGTGGGTCAGGGTGTTGCGCAAGGCCCGGGGGAGCCAGTTGCTGGCGTCCGCATCCGTGATGCGGAGCACCGCCCCCCCCTCCAGGAAGGCCGGCCACATCGGCGCTCTGTTGGGCCACGCCGTCTGGATCACCGCCCAGAGGACCCTCTCGTGGTCCTCCGGGGCCGCCCACCCCCCCGGGGGTACCTCCTGGTTCCCCCCGTGCCTCCTGAGGAGCACGGCATCGAAGGGCGGGTTCCTCATCCCCCTGGTGGTCCCCGAGCAGGCCCACCTCAACCACCCGTACAACTCCACCACCAGGCGGAGGGCCTCATCCACCAGAGGGTCCGGTACCGTGCCCCAGTCCCGGTCCCAAGGCCGGGCCCCCCCCGCCCCCCGCGCCTGCTCCCCCTGCGGCCCCTGTGCCTGCGGCGCCGGCGCCGCGCCCTGCCCCCCCCTCACCGAGGCCATCCTCGCCGGCTCCGCCCTCGGCGCGGGGGGGGCTGGCTGGTGCTGGGGTCGTGGGGGTTGGGGGGGGATGAGTTCTCTGGCGTCGGGGTCGATGTTGTAGAGGTGGGCGTGGTGGTGGTGGTGGTGGTGGGTGTGGTGCGCCGGCATTTGTTAGATGCCGCAGGGGATGCACCGCACCGGCTGCACGTCCGGCTGCGGGGGCGACCCGCCCCCCGTCCCCCTCCCTTCGCTCCGGCCTCCCCCCAGGGCTCCCATGCCCTGTCCTGCCTGTCCCCGGGGGCCCACGGCGCCCTTGCCCTTGCCCTTGGGTCCTTTCCCGGCCCCAACGCCTCTGTCCCCCTGTCCGTGCCGTGGGTCCCGCTGCCTGTCAGCTGCGCCCTGGCCTGCACTGCCGGTGCCCGTGCCCTTCCCGTGCCCGTGCCCATGCCCTTGGCTGCGCCCACGCTCGCCCACCGCTCCTCGCTCCGCTCCATGTGCCCCGTGGCCGCCCGCCTTGGCGCCCTTCCTGCTTGGCGCCCTTCCTGCTCGCGCCCCTGCGCGCTCTTCCCGTGTCCTGACCCCTTCCCGGCTCCCTGCCCCGCGTCGCGCCGTCCGCTGCCCGCGCTCTGTCCCCCTCCGCTGCTGCTGGCCTCGGCGCCTCGCCCGTCTCTGCGCCCTCGCTCCTTGCTGCGTGTGCCCTGGCCCGCCCCCTGCGTGTGTCCCTGGGCACCCCCCCTGTGGCCTCCTGTCCCCCGCTCCGCGCTCCTGTGGCTGGCACCCTGCCCCGCCTGCGCGCTGCCCCCCCCTTCTTGGATCACACGCCGGGCGTCCCGCTGCCTCTGCAGCTGCGGCAGCCTGACGCCCGGCGGCAAACGCTCGGGCGCCGGGGGGCGGACGTGCTGCTTCCGCCCCGGGGAGAAGGGCTTAGGGGGGAACGGCTTGGGGGGGCTGGTGTGGGTGTGGGTGGGGTTGGTGTGGGCGCGGTACTTTGCGCCCTCCCTGCCCACTGCTGCTGCTGCAGCGGCCCCCGGCGAGGCGCCCGGGGCCCGCGCGGGGTCCGTCCCCCGCGTCCGCGGCATGCTGGGGGCCGTGGCGTGGCTGGCCGAGGATGTGGCGCGGCCCGCCGGGGCCGCGGTCTCAACCCCTCGTGCACTCTCCCCGTCCCCCTCTGCGGCCGCGGCTGCCCCCGGCGAAGCGCCCGGGTCCTGCGGCGGCGCTACCCCCCGCGCTGGCGGCGCGCCGGGGGCCGCGGTGGGGGCCGCAGCGCGGCTTGCTGGGGCTGCGCTCTCAGCCCCCCGTGCGCCTGGGGCCCCCTCCCGGGATGCGGCGGCAGGGCTTGCTGCTTGGGCGGCGGGGGCGGTCTCCTCGGCCGGCGCAGGCCCCTGGGTCGACAGCCCGGTGTTGGCGGAGGCCGCCCGGGGCTGCTTAGCTGGCGGCCCGACTGGCACCGCCGCCTCCGCCAGCCTCCGCTCTTCGCGCTCCTCGGGGCTCTCCCCCGCACATCCCGGGGAGACCGGGGAGCGGGAGCGGGACCGACGGTGGTGGCGGTCGTCCCGCTGGGGGGAGCCATCGGAGTCGGATATCACTGTTATCCTGGTAGGCACGCGTGGTGGCAGGTGCGCCCTTCTCACTACCTCCCGATGCATCTCTGTCGTGCCGTGGGCAGTGCTGTGCAGTGCTCTGCGGGGGGGAGGGGGGGAGGGGGTGGGGGGCCGGCGGTGGTGTCAGCGCCGTACGGGCGGGGGCCGGTGGCCATCCATCGGCACTGGGAAGGGAGGCGGGGGAGCCACGCGGCCAACGCGTCGCGCCACAGCTCCCAGTCCCGGGTGGGGCTCAGGGCCCTGGGCCCCCGGGGGTCGTCGGGTGGTGCCGGGGGGAGCCGCAGTAGGTGGACCCCCGTAACGGCGGTGACCCCCTGTGTTCGCAGGAAGGTGTGTACCCCGTCCCGCGCCGCGGGCGCCGGGAGGGGGGGGCGGGGTACGGCTGCTGCCCCGTAGAGTTGGGTGGGTGTGATCCCCAGGACCCGCTCCGGGTCCCCGCGGGTCGCGACGACGAGGAGGAGCAGGGGGGTGCCCGGGCGCTCTTGCCAGAGGATCTGCCCCCTGTAGTGGGCACCCCTGGTCCTGGAGAGGGGGGGGGGACAGGTCTGGGTTGGCCCAGCCGCGGGACGCGTGCGTCGCCGGCGTGAGGCCGGGGCACCAGGTGAACTCCCTGGGGAACGACTCACACCTGAAGGCGTATGGGGGGGTCAGCCTGGCGCTGTCGTATACCGGGTTGGTCGGTCGGGGGCGGTTGGGCGCCTCGTCCGCGCCTTCCACGAATACCGTGATTTTGCCCACCTCCAGGTCCTCGTCCGGTGGGTGTAGAAGGTGGAGCGCCGCGTCCAACTCAGACACCCCCCCCGGGTATGTGGCCCGCGCCTGGTTCAGGTACGGGGCCGTGTCCCCGGGGCAGCGCGTCCCGAGGGCGTGCAGCAGGGCTGTGGTGCTGCTGCGGAGGGACATGGCAGACCCCGCTCCCGTCAGCCACAGGGTGTCCCCCATGGACAGGGGCCGGCCCGACCGGTTGGACTCACGCCACTCCATCCAGTGCCCGTAGGGGGCCGCCCCCGGGCTGATGAGCCCAGGCTGGACGGCGTTCACGATCCGGTGCATCGCCGGGAGTAGCGCAGCCCCTCCTCCGTTCAGGGCGCGGACGGCCGGGAGGGCGGCCTCGCTGGGGAAAGCCCTCGCACTGCCCGCCGGGTCGCGTCGTGCGGCCGCGTGCGCCTCATGCGCCTTCGTCACCGCGTCCGCTACCAGGCCCTGAACGGCTGCCTCCTGCGCTCGGCGGTGGGCCCTGGCGTGTCCCGGCCCGTCCCCCCGTCGGCGAGGCATGGTGCTGCGGGCTCTGCAAAGTGTGGCGGCGGGTGGGGGTCACGGCGCGAACACGTGCGACAGGTGCGCAACGGACGTGGGGTCCGGCAGGTGCACGTGGATCCACAGGAGGGCGGCGCCTGCGAGGCCCGCACGTTTGTGTGAGGGGGCGTGTGCTCCCCCGATGCGCCCGTGGAAAGCCTCCTCCTCCGTGCGCCTCTGCGGGCCCGCGGGAAGTTCGGGCCAGGGGCACGCGGCCACCTGGGAGCACTGCGCGCACCTGTTGACCCCTGCCGGCGCTGCGGAGGACACCGTGTCGCATTCCCCGCAGAGGTGGCAGGTGTGTGGGAGGTGGGAGGGTGGCGACCAACGGCCAAGGTGGCTGAGCCAGAGGTCTGCCCACCTCTACCGGAGGGGGTCCCGGATCTCCAGCAGGCGGGCGCGGACGCGGCGCCCGTAGTCCCTGCCGAGCGTCTTCCGCTGGACCTCCGCCATGTGTCGTTGGGGAGAATCCCGTGGTCTTGGAAGGCTGCGATGAGGTCCCATGCCGGGCGGGGATGCCCCTCGGGGGGGGTTGCCATATACACGTGGCGCCCGGTGAGGTGGGGCGCCAGCATGTCCCACTGGCACTCGTCCGCGGCGCCCCGGCGGAGGAGGGCCAGTAGGTTGCCGTCTGCCACTGCCTCCCACTCTACCTGCAGCCCGTTGCAGCTGTCCAGCTCCTGGCGCAGCGCGGCTGCAAGGTCGGTGGGGAGCATGGGGAGTAAGGGCCCCCGGGTGTTGTCCAGCCGGGACAGGGCGTCGTCGTATACAGGCCCCCCAGTTTTGAAGTGCGCCACGTCCTCCGGGCCCGTCCTCCGGGGGTGCCATCGGATGGTTGCCGCGCCGTGTCTGCATGTGTGTATCTCCGTGGCCCCGAGCACGTTGGCGGTGTGAAGGACGATGCGGGGGGGGACGGGCGTTCGGACGAGCGAGGAGACATCACCATTCCATCCTGTTTGTGGCCCCGGGGCCGCTTGCAGCCATGCCTTTGTCGCCGCGTCCCACAGGTGGTCAGGGACGGCCTCGCGGATCATGGTGGGCCTCGGCCAGGTGTGCGGCCCCCACCCCTCGAGCGGGATGGCGGCGTATCGTTGCGCAGGGGTCCCTGGGGCGCGCGTGGCGGCGCACCACCGGCCCCACTCGCGCGCCCACTCCTCGCCCACTATCTGTGCCTCCCACGCGGTCATGGAGCCGCGCCCGATGATACACGGTGGGAAGAGGGCGTTTTGCACGTGCTTTGAGAAACCCCCCAGCAGTTTCTGGTACGGGTGGGGGTATTCCTGTGGCGGGCACTCCAGAGTGCCATTCACAACACCTAGGGAGGCTACGAAGTCCTTGCTAGGGCGCGGAGGAGGAGGAGGGCAGTTGCCCTCTGCCGCGGTGAGCCATCGGTGCACCCGGGCCGCCGCGCTTAGGGGCTCGCGGAGGAGTTGCTCCAGCCGGTGGTTGCGAAGCTCCCATGCAAAATCTCCTAGCCGGAGCATGTGGTGGAGGAAATCATCCACGGAGGTCCCTCCTGGCGGGTCGTAGCAGGCTGTGGAGCGGAGGTGCGCCTCCGCCTCCTCGGGTACCAGCCCAGAGCAGAAGACTTCCGTCCACGCGGCGCCCGCGGAGCGCCACGAGGCCACCCACAGGGCTTTGTCCCCGGGCGGGGGCTGGCGGGCCGCCTCGTGCACCGCCTGGCGGTAGTGGGGCCAGAGGAGCCGCGAGTGCACCGGGGTCTCCTCCGGGCCGCCTCATAAGAGGCACGGTTGTTGGAGGACGGCGACGCTGGAGCGCCGCTCCTTACTGACGTGGAGCCTGCGTTGCACCGGTGTGTGGCCGTCTCTGGCCCGCAGCGCCTGATGGTTGGTGGCCGTCGCGGTGAGGTCCCGGGCGTGGACATAGGCTGTGGCGTGGGCCGCGCCCAGAGGTGTGTGTCCTTGGTGCGTCAGCGCATGGTCCGTCTGTGCCGGTTGCGTGATCTCGCCCAGCGTCCGCATCGTGGGGGGCCGTAGGTTGAGGGGGCCGTCATGACCGGCGACGATGAGTTGGGCGTGGCTGGGGCCCGGGGGCGTGTTCTGCAGGACGGTGTCCTGGGACGCCGCCCAGTCCGCCTTGTGCAGTAGGGTGTCGCTGTGGTGTGAGGTGGCTCGGACATACAAGAACGGGTGCCCGGCGTTATGTCCTCGCGCGCGCAGGCCGTCCCGGAGCCACCGTAGGAACATCTGGTTGACTACCTTTGCCGCGCCCGCGGGGCCCCCCGTGGTCCGCTCGCAATCCGCGTGTCGCAGGAGGTGGAGGATGACTTTGGCGTCCATCGTATGGACCCATGGCCGGTGGGCGCCGTATTGCAGGGGGATGGAGGCGGCCACCCCCTCCCCGTCGGGCATCATGCCCGAGATGGCCACCGCCCATGTGCGGCTGAGGTCGGCGGCGAGAGCGACGCTGGTGGCGTGCTTGCAGGGTCCGTCCCCCGACGCATCGGAGGGGCTGTGGCCCCAGGCTCCTGGGATCCAGTAGTACCCGGTGGGGCTGAGCCACCCCACGTTGAGGTCGGCGGAGTGCCACCGGACGTCAGGGTGGCTGGGGGTCAGTTAGTCCACGCTCAGCGCCCTGGTGTTGCCGGGGCGGATTGCCGGGTGGTCGTGCAGTCGGATTTCCGCTCCGGCGATCGTGCTTGCCCAGGACCGGAGTGCCGTCACATTGTTCCCTGAGCCACGCCGGGCCTCCGCGCTGGTGCACCACCAGGTGTCCCGTGCCCTCCAGCTGGTCCTCCAGCGCGTGCACCGCCATGTGTGGGTCGTGCAGCACCTTGGTAGCTACCAGCAGGGCGGTGCCGGGGGGGAGTCCACGGGGCCTGGGCTGGCCTGCCCCCACCTGCACTACCACCCACTCGGTCTGGAGCTGCGCTTGCTCCGCCGCTTGGGTGCATTGGTCGTCAGTGGTCACCAACCACACCGGTGTCGGCGCATGGGGACGGGGGCGCAGGGACTCGGGCCACGCCAGATCCGAGTTAGGCTCTTGGTGCTCGTTTTCCGCGAGTACGTCGTGCAGGATGTACATGAGGGCCGCCGGCGGGTGGTACGCCGCCCCCCGCGTGGGGGGGGATAGGCTGCCCCGACGGCGGTAGCCCCCGACGTGAAGGTGCAGGCCGTCCGGGGTCACCCGTGGGCCAGTGTGGGCGTCCTGCTTAGCCCTCGTGGGGTGGACGAGTCTCAGGCGGGGGTCCCGCGTGCCGTTGGTGTGGAAGAAGTGGACCAAAGCGCCGCGCCACCCGGGGTGGTTGGTGGGCTCCTGTTCGCCGCGGCAATAGTGGAGGTGTTCATCGGCGCATTGGTTGAGGCATTCCCGCACCGCCGTCGGCCACGGGTCGTCGTTGTCGGGGAAGGGGTGGTGTGGCCCGTGGTGCCCATGCCACGGCGTCGCGTGCGGCACTGTCAGGCGGCACGTGTCGCGGTGTTGTAGCTTCGCGGTGCGCAGCGTGACGATGGTGCCCGGTGGGGACTGTAGTTGGACGTGGGCTGCCCTGGGGCACGCGATGGGGTTGTAGAGCCCCACTCCCAGGGCGGCCAGGGCCCGGGGTATGCGTCGGACTCAGTCGCCCCCCGCTAGGGTTGCGAACTCGGGGACCGGGTGGTGCACCTCGGGGCATATTCCGTGTGCGCCGGCTATTTCCCAGAACATCTTGGTGACCTCAGCGCGCACGGAGGTTGAGCGGTGGTGGACGAGTGTACCCAAGAGGGCCACCGCTGCCTGCTGGCACTGCGTTGGCACCTCTGTGAGCCCCAGGGTCAGGTCATCCCGCAGGCTGTCCCGCGAGGCAACAAAGGTTTACCACGCCCTGTCCATCGCGACCTGGATCGTGATGTTGGGGAGGTGGTGCGCGGTGTCGGAATTGTCGGCGATGAAGGGGGCAACGTACTAGGTCACCCCCCCAAGGATCGCCAGGATGACATCCTGCACCACGTTCCGTGGCGCGAGGGTGTTGAGGCACCAGTGGTGCACCGCCGCCCGGCGCAGCCGGTGTTTGCGCTGCAGGGAGAACTCCCCGTCCGGCTGCAGCTGGAGTCCCAGGTAGGGGACGGAGTTCGCCGCTGGTACCCAGTGCCATGGGTTTTCCAGGTGGGGACGGAGGCGCAGCTGCAGGCCCGGGACCCCCTCCGTGGCGGCCATGGCACACTTGCGGGGGTTGAGCTCCATGCCCATCATCCCCAGGTACGCGGCCACCGCCTCCACGCCCTCGACGAAATGCTGCAGCGTGTCGGCCACTACCAGCAGGTCGTCTATGTAGGCCTGGATGAGGCCCCGCTCGGCCTCTCCAGGCGGGCGCAGACGGTGCCCCTCGGCCCTGAGCAGGGGCTCCAGGAAAAGCGCGTACAGCAGGGGGCTCTCAGGGTTGCCCTGCTGGACACCGCGCAGCATGTGGACGGGTTGTGTTAGCCCGTGCGCGGTGACGATGCGCAGCCTGGCGCACGTGTGGAGGAAGAGCAGGAGGTCGATGACCTCCGGCGGCACGGAGAGGTGGCGCAGGATGAGGTGGAGGGCGCCGTGTGGGGCGGTGTCGAAGGCCTTGCGGGCGTCAAAGGAGAAGACGTAGTTGGGCCTTCCCCGTTGGAGCTGCCGCTGCGCCATGAACAGTGGGGGACGGGTGTTGGAGCCAGGGAGGGCCCCTTGTTGCCAGTCGCTGACCACTCCATGCCGTGTGAGCACTTCCGTGATGCGCTGGGTGAGGGGGCCCGTGAGCAGCTTCATGTCCAGCTGGCCTAGGGCTATGGGCCTGTAGTCGTCCAGTCTGTCGGAGCCCGGTGCCTTGGGGCTGAGCCAGATGTGCACGTCCCTCCAGTGCATCAGTGGCGGGGCGCCGCGGAGGATGGCCCGGTAGGAGTGGACTAGGAGCCACTGGACGGGTGCCTGGAGGGCCTTGATGAAACGGGCCTCCACGTGGTTGGGACCCGGGGCCTTGCCATCGGGCTTCTCCAGGGCGGACTGGAGGTCCTGCATGGAATACTGCTGAACCTGGGCCCAGGCCCCGTCGGGGACCCGGGGGACGTGGCAGACGAGGACCGCCTGGAAGCCGGGGAGGTCCACCGGGCGTTTGTCATACAGTTCCCGCCAGAAGGTGCGAACCGCGAACATCACGTCGTGGGCCTCCGTGAGGAGCATTTGGGTGTTGGGGACCCGCACGTTCCAGAGGCCTGACGGGCCATGGGCCTCTACCTCTATGGCTCCCCGCACGGCTTTCCACCGCTGGGCGATGTCGGGGGCGTGGCGGCGCCAGAAATCCTCGATGGCGTGCTTGCGGTCCGCCGCCAGGAGTGCGCGCAGTTGGCGGATGTCCTCTTCGAGGGCGGCTGCGTGCCTCTCCAGCTCCTCCTGTAGCTGGCCCTATGTGGCCGGGCGGAACCCAGGCGACGCACCCCGCAGATCCTCCGCGAGCCGGAGCGCCGCCTCGGACCAGATGCCATGCCGTGCCGCGTCTGCCTGGTATGCCGCCGGCTCGCACGCTGCTAGGGTGTCATAGCGGAGGACCCCCGCCTGGAGCCGTTTCCTGCTCTCTGGGGGGTCCCACCCCGCTGGGTCCGTCCCCGCCGGGGACGGCTGCCGGCGTCCGACCACACGTGCCAGGGCGTCATGCGCCGCGTGGAGGTGTTCGAACACCTTGTCCACAGCGGGTATGGACCCATAGGCGTGCTGTTCTGCGGGACCCAGCCAGGGTGCCAGGGAGGGCTCATCCTGTGCGGCGGTGACCGCCGCCCACAGGCAGTGTTGGACGGGCGCGGCCTCGGCGTCGCACAGGAGGAGGCGGCCCTCCGTGTGGCTGTAGGGCGTGAGCATCGTCGCACGCCCTGCCGCGTTGAGGAGGCCCGGCAGGGCCAGGCGGACCGGGAGGTGGTAAGATCGGACCACCTGGGGGTGTGCCATGCCACGGGCCCAGACGCTTTCCTGCAGTGACCACGGCAGGAGGGGTTCGTTGACCAGGAAGGTGTCCACCCTGTGCCGGGACGGGTGGAGCGTGGGGGTCATGTCCTCCTCGCCGCCTGCCATGGCCCTTCAGAAACCGCGGGCCTCCCAGCCCGCGCGGAACTGCTCCGTGCCGGGTTTGAGGTGGCATCCATGTAGACGTTGGTGTTGCCTGCAATGACCACCGGTGTCTCCCACCAAGGCTGCGCGCCGTGGCATACATTTGTATGTCGGCCCAGAACGCCGCCCGTCCCGCCCACGGGGAGCAGCCTGCCTGTCGTCCGTGGACGTTGATGAGGGTGAGGCCTCCCCCATCCGTTCGGATTTCCAGGGCCGCGGCCTTTCTGGGGACGATTTCCGTGAAGCTGGGCACCTCGTGCTCTGCCACGTACTTGCTGCTGACCGCGGTGAGGAGGCCTCCCTCTCTCGAGGTGGAGGTGGCTCCCGTCTGCGCCAGCCGGCTGCTGAAGAAGAGGGTGTACCCCTGGTCCCGGAGCGCCGCGGCCACGTGCATCATCTGCGCCTGGGTGGCAATCCCTGTTTCCTGGAGCATGATGGCAAAGCCCCCCACCCGGGGTAGCATGCCGGTGCTGAGGTGCTCCTTGTTGGTACAGGCCGCCCGCCCCCGGCGCCGCCGGAGCGCTTCCCGGAGGGACCGGTCTGGCGGAACGAGGCCGTTGCGCAGATTCCATGAGAGGAGCCGTAGGGCGTCGTCCGCCACGTCCTCCTGGAGTCAGCCATCCCGCATCGGCATTGCCGCTGGGTCCGCTGGGGCAGCCAGGTCTCCTGGGTGCGCCGGGGCCATGGGGTGCGGGGAGGCCGTTCCCAGCGGGGCCCACAGGGGGGCCAGGGGGGCCAGTCCCGCGGGGATGGACCCAAGTTGGGCGGCATCGCCGGTTCTTGGGGCCGCTCCGGGTGCCTCCTCCTCGCCGTCTGCGTGGCCCGCCGCCTGCAGCAGGGGGCGCCGGGCGTACGGGGCGTGCCACGGGGACCTCCGTGCCCTCCCTTGGAGGATGTTGGAGGCCGCCTCCTTGTCGTCCACCGGGGCTGCAGCGTGCACTGCGTGCCACGCCGGGTGTTCCAGCATCGCCCCGCTTGTGTACTACTTGTCTGCACACAGGGGGCATTTCGTTGGTTCTGTCGCCCCTCGCGCCGGGGGGAGCGGCACCGACTTTTGGATGGCGCCCTCTGGCGCTGGTTCGAAGGGCAGGTTGGCCAGTGGAACCATGTGTGGCGCTAACGCGCGGCCCGGGGCCGCCGCATCAAGGGCTCGGGTTGCGGGCGCGGGCCCGAGACTCCGGACGGTATCGCGCTGCGCGTCTGTCTGCAGCCACGCTTGCCAGTGTGTGGCGCCGATTGGGCGGTCGGGCTTGCCCCTCCATTGCAGGTCGTGGAAGCCTTGTAGCCAGTTGTACACTGCGGTCGGGACCGCCAGCTGGAGCTCTAAGTCGGCGGGGTGCGCTGCTGCCGGCCACACTCCCGGCCTCGCTGCCCTGGTGTTGTCCTTCAGCCGGACCTGGAGCAGGAGGGCGTGGTGTTCGCCCTCCCGCAGCGCCTTGACGATCATGCGGGTACAGTCCGCCACGCGGACTACAGCTTTGGGCCCCGGCAGGCGCTCGGGGTCGCAGACGACGATGTGCGCGTCCGCCGGGCTGAACATGCAGACCACCCACTGCGGGCCCTGCTGTCCCCGTTGAGCCACCGCTAGGGTAGCCGCCGGGCAGGCTTGTGTGATGGGCCCCGCGTAGAGGTCCGGGACGTCCATGGCCCTGATGGCGTCTCCCTGCCATGCGGCCCGTAGAGGTTCCTCCTGGTCGGGGCTCCAGACCAGTGCGGGGGGGTGGACCCATCCAGGTTCCTGCCTTCTCCTTGGGGCGCTGACGGTGTGTAGCAGGACTGCTAGCGGCCAGGGGTCCGCCGTCATATAGTAGGCCTGGGTGGGCCCCTGCCGCCAGTCGACATGGGGCTGGGGCGGGAATGGCCGTTGCCTGGCGGTGCCGTGCCAGACAGTCCAGCGGCCCCCGGTCAGGACGTGCGACCGGTACCCTCTGGCGTGGCCGTGCAGGCTGGCCTGGTAGCCTGCCGTCTGCAGCACCAGTGCCTCCCCCTGCTGAGGCCCGGGAGGGGGTGTGCCGCCGCCCGCGTCCCTGACGCGGGTGCGCCCGCGGAGTGTGGCGTGCCAGGGGTGGGGCGCATCGTGCTGCGGCCCTTGTATGCTTCCCGCGATGTGCGCCGGGCCGTGGTGGTGGACGAAACTCTCCCCGCCGTCTGCCAGCAGCGCCGCCGCGACGACGTATAGCTGCTCTGCCGTGAGGGGTGCCGTCTGTGTGTGAGTTGCGGTTTGCTGGCGGGGCTGCGTGTCTCGGCAGGGGACGTGGGGCAGCAGTTGCGCTGGCCACGCCGCCACGGGACCCATGGTGACGGCCGCGCCCGCGGACGCCAGCGCCGTGCTGTCCGTTGGTCTGTACTGCCTGAGCCCCGTGGTATCTCAGGCAAGGTGCCTGCAAGCCACCGTCCAGGCCACAGCTCCGCAGTACGTGCAGTCCGATTCGGCCCCATCCGCCCCGTTGTTTCCCCTTTGCTGTACTGTGGTGGCCGTGTCGAGCGGGGGGCCCTGCTGCAGCGCCTCCGGGCCCTGCCCCGGCGAGAGGGCGGGCGGGGCTGGCTGCGGGAAGCTCTGCGCGCCCAGGCGCTCCGGGTGCGTGTGGTACGGGTTTTGCCGGCGGTGCTCCGGGGCCGCCCGGGGTAGGAGGAGGAGTTGGTGTAGGTACCAGTGGCCTTGTGCGGTGGACGGGTTGCTGAGTGTCAGCCACTGTTCCACCACGCCCCCCGGGTGCGCGGCCTGGACGCGGCGCTGCAAACCCAGACGGCCCAGGCGGTTGGAGGTGCCCGCGGGCGGGATGTGGGTCTGCGGGTAGAGCATTCGCAGCGGCTCCAGCGCCAGGTCGAGCACCTCGTCGGTGAGTTGCTCCGTAAGGGCTGACGACCTGTGCTGGGCGTGGCGAACCCCGGGTGTGGGGGCCGTGAGCTGTTCGAGCACCGGCCCCGGCGGGTACCGTGCACCCGGGTTCGTCAGAGACTCCCTGGTGTGGTTCAGCATGGCCCCCCACACGTCCCTCGTAAGGGCGTGTTGGGGGGCCAAGGAGGGGACCGCCCGTAGGAGGCGGTGGCACGCCGGCGGCGATCGCATGGGCTGTGAGGCGGCCGCAGTGATCCACCTGCACGCCGTGACGGGCACGATAGCCCCCTATTCCACGGTCCCCATGCCCTCGGCGTGGAGTAGCGCCTGGCCCTGGACCAGGGGGAAACACGGGTTCGAGTGCCCGCCCTCTTCCCTCCAACGTACCCAGCCCGCCCCTGCCTGCAGGCTGCGGAGCAGGGCCACGCCGGGGAGGAGCGGCTGCGGGAAAGCCCCCTTGACGGCTTGGGCGGCATGGGCCAGGGTGACCATGGGCAAATACCACAACGCGAGGACCCAGGGGCCCGGCAGCGGTCGCGCCCCCTCTTGCGTCCCCTCGCCACTCGGAGTCTGGTGGGGCGGCCGGGACGGTGCTCGTCTGCAGGAAGTGGCGTGCCCTCTTGTCGGGGTGCCGCTGGAGGGTTGCCGCGAGGCTGAACCCCTCTGCCGCGGATGCCACTGGGAGGCCGCCCTGGCGCCTGCGCCAGGGAAATCCTGGCTGGCCGGCCAGGTGTGGAGGTCCCGGGCGATTTCCTCCGCGGTTCCTGTGGGGGCGTCATCCGGTGCCAGGTGCCACATGACGGCGAGCACCGCCCATGTGGAGAAGGGCCACGCCCGTTGGGGGGGTGTACACCTGGATGGTCAACTGTGGCTGAGCCCGCCGCACACGGGATGCGTGGAGCACCCCTCAGACCATGTCCGCCGCCAGGACCAGCACCATTCCCGAGGACCCACGATGATCCCCTCCGCGGGTCCGCCGTGGCGGCCCCGGGTGTGCAAGGTCACTTCCGCTTGGCCCGTGTGGGCGACTCGGTCGACGGCCTCCTGGATGTTCACGCTGCCGCGTGCGGTCTGATCCAGGATCCAGCCCTGCGCCAGCCCGTAGCGCAGGGCGGCGCGTGCGGCCGTGTGTGCCACCGCGGGCAGCGCTCTGTCATCGGGGCCGGGCTGGGGGTGCTGCTTGGGGCACCAGCCTTCGCCGGTGCAGTGACCCCGTTTCCAAGCGGGGCAGAGGGTGGGCACGCTGCCCGCCGGTGGCGCAGGTTCCGCGGGCGTGCTGCCCGTGGAGGGCTCCGGGATTTCCTCCAGGTCGGAGTCAGCGCCCGCGTCCTCTTGTGGGAGGTCTCCCTCGCCGCCTCTGAGTCCCAGCGCCCTGATGACCTCGTGTGCTGCGTCCAGCGTCGGAGATCGGGGGCGTGTTTTGCGTGGGGCCGCGGGTTCCGCCATTGTTGTGTCGCTGTGCCTAAGAGCAGGGGGTGCAGTGCGGATTTCCCGTGGCTGGTGTACGTGCTGCGGGCGCGGCGGGGCGTGGGTTGGGGCGCTTGTACGCTGGTTCCGCGGGCCGGCGTTCGTGTGTGCGTGTGGGCATTAGGTGCTCCCCCCCCACCATCCGTGGTGCCCCGTGGCCCGTGACCCGTGGCGAGGGGTGTCTGAGGCTGGGCGCTCTCCCTCCTCCGGTTGCCATCCTCCTGGGGGCTGCCGGGGCCCGCTGTCCACGTGCTGTGGGCACGGGTGTGCGGGTGTGGGGCCCAGCACTGTCCCCGTGGCTTGTATGCCCTGTGAGGGGCGTCTGGTGTCAGGCGCTGCCCCTCCCCCGGCTGCCCTTCCTCGGGGGCGGGCAGCAGGGGTTTCCGCGGCCCGTGTGTCCCGGGTGCGGGTGCCGTAGCGCGCCCCCTTGCGGGCCGGCGTTGCGCGCTGTAGGGGTGGCGGAAGGGCGTCCCCGGGGGGGGGGACCTTTTGCCGTCGTGCGGGGCGTCTGAGGTCAGGCGCTCCCCCTCCCTTGACTACCCGCCCTCCGCGCGGGCTGTCGGGGTCCGCCACTGTGCTGTGGGTGCGGTCGTGCGGGCTTGGGGGCCCTGCACTGTCCCCTTGGCTTGCATGCCCTGTGGGAGCTGCGCGCCGCGGGGGTGGTTCGGGGCCGCCCCCCGGGGGGGTGGCCTGCCACCATTGCCAGAGGCGTCTGGCGTCAGGCGCTGTCCCCCCCTCGGTCGCTCGTCCCCTGGGGCGGGCAGCCGGGGTTCCGCGACCCGTGTGTCCCGGGTGTGCTTGGTGCGAGCGTGTTGGCCCAGCACCGGCCCCACAGTGTGTGCGCCCTTGTGGGCTGGCGCTGCTCGCTGTGGGGTTGGCGGGAGGGCGTCCCCGGGGGGGGTGCCTTTCACCGTTGTGAGGGGCGTCTGAGGTCAGGCGCTTCCCCTCCCCCGACGGCCCGCCCTCCGGCGGGGCTGTCGGGGTCCGCTACCCACGTGCTGTGAGCGCGGGTGTGCGGGTATGGGGGCCCAGCACTGTCCCCTTGGCTTGCATGCCCTGTGGGGGCTGCGTGCCGCGGGGGTGGTGGGGGGCCGTCCCCGGGGGGTCGGGCTGCCACCGTTGTGAGGGGCGTCTGGTGTCAGACGCTGTCCCTCCCCCGGTCGCCCGCCCTCTGGGTTGGGCAGCCTGGGTTCCGCGACCCGTATGCCCCGGGTGCGCTCGGTGCAGGCGTGGGGACCCAGCACCGGTCCCACAGCGTGCGCCCTTGCGGGCTGGCCTTGCGCGCTGTGGGGGTGGCAGAAGGGCGTCCCCGGGGGGGGCTGCCTTTCACCGTTGTGAGGGGCGTCTGAGGTCAGGCGCTCCCCCTCTCCCGGCTGCCTGCACTCCGGGCGGGTTGTCGGGGTCCGCCACCCACGTGCTATGGGCGCCGGTGTGCGGGGGTTGGGGCCCAGCACTGTCCCCTTGGCTTGCATGCCCTGTGGGGGCTGCGTGCCGCGGGGCTGGTGGGGGGCCGCCCCCGGGGGGGGTGGCCTGCCACCGTTGTGAGGGGCGTCTGGTGTCAGGCGCTGTCCCTCCCCCGGCCGTCCGTCCTCTGGGGCGGACAGCCGGGGTTCCGCGACCCGTGTGTCCTGGATGCGGTCGGTGCGGGCGTTGCGCCCCAGCAGCAGCTCCACAGGGTGCGCCTTTGCGGGCCGGCGTTACTCGCTGTGGGGATGGCGGAAGGGCGTCCCCGGGGGGGGTGCCTTTTACCAATGTGAGGGGCGTCTGAGGTCAGGCGCTCCTCCTCCCCCAACCGCCCGTCCTCTGGGGCGGGCAGTCGGGGTTCTGCAACCCTGGTGTCCTGGGTGCGGTCAGTGCGGGCCTGGGGCCCAGTACCGGCCCCACAGCATGCGCCCTTGCGGGCCACCGTTGTTCACTGTGGGGGTGGCAGAAGGGCGTCCCGGGGGGGGTGCCTATCGCCGTTGTGAGGGGCGTCTGAGGTCAGGCGCTCCCCCTCCCCCGACTGCCCGCCCACAGGGCGGGCTGTCGGGGTCCCCCCCCCACGTGCTGTGGGCGCGGGTGTGCGGGTGTGGGGGCCCAGCACTGTCCCCTTGGCTTGCATGCCCTGTGGGGGCTGCGTGCCGCGGGGATCGTGGGGGGCCGTCCCCGGGGGGGGGTCGCCTGCCACCGTTGTGAGGGGCGTCTGGTGTCAGCCGCTGTCCCTTTCCTGGCCGCCCGTCCTCTGTGGCCGGCAGTCGGGGTTCCGCGACCCGTGTGTGTTGCGTGCGGTCGGTGCGGGCGTGGGGACCCAGGACCGGCCCCACAGGGTGCGCCCTTGCGGGCCGGCGTTGCTCGCTGTGGGAATGGCGGAGAGGCATCCCCGGGGAGGGCGCCTTTCGCCGTTGTGAGGGGCGTCTGAGGTTTGAGGTTTGAGGTTTGATTTTGCGGGTACTAGACGCCTTTCGGCCCCGGGGGGCCACCTGGTCGGGCCAGGTGATATCCTCCCCACCGGGTCCTAGTGGGGGGCCCTCCAAGATGCACCTCCTGCCTGGTGGCGGAGTCCCCCGGGTTCACAGGGCTCGGAGCCCCGTCCTTCCCCGGCTTCCCCGTTTCGCCACTCCCCGGTCAGTGCATCAATTCGCAGCCGTGGCTGCGGGCGCTTACCCACTGCGTCGCCCCCCTAATGCGTGGTCGCCCGGGGGGCCGGCGCCGCCGGGCCTGTGCTACTGGCTTGTCGCCAGTGGGACCCCCTTGGGCTGGCGCTGAGGCTGCCTAGCCTAGGGGTTGGGGCGTGGCGCTGTGCGCCACTACTGCCTTGGCGGGTGCAGTGCCCTGTCTGTGTGTGCGCGGCCCTCGCGGCTGGTTCGGGGGGTTCGGGCCGGTACCTGGTGTCCTGTCTCTCTCGTTCCCCCTTCCCGCCCCGCGTGTTCCGCGCTGCGTGTGGCGGGCCGCCCCGTTCGGGTGTCCCTTACCCTCGCTCGCTGGTACGCCATTCCACGCGGTCTGTGCATTCCGCGCGCTCGGTCCGGTTGCCCTTCTGGTAGTCCCCGCGTGCCCCTTTCGTGTGTGTGCGCTCGCGCTCCCGCGGCGTCCGCTCCCCCCCCCTCTGGGTGGTGTGGCGTGCGCACCTCGCGTGGTCCCGGCACTGGGCGCTGGTAGGGCCGTTCCACGTGGTCCGTGCCCCTCCGCGTGTCGTGCCCCGGTCCCTCGTTCCGTCTGGCGTGCTTGGGGGGGGGCGGTCCGTTCCCGGTTCCCCCCTACTTGGCTTGGGGTTGTGGGGGTGGCGGTAGGGCGGCCCCTGGGGGGGGTGCCTTCTACTGTTGCGAGGGGCGTCTGGGGTCAGGCGCTCCCCCTCCCCCGACTGCCCGCCCACTGGGCGGGCTGTTGGGGTCCGCGATCCACGTGTTTTGGGCGCGGGCGTGCGGGTGTGGGGGCCCTTCCCTGTCCCCTCGGCCTGCACGCCCTGTGGGGGCTGCGCGCCGCGGGGCGGGTCCGTGGCGTTCATTTGCCAGGGGGCGGCCGGGGGGGGGGCTGTAGGGCGGGGGGTCGCTCTGCCTCGTTCCGTCCCTCTGCCTTCCCTGGGCAGGCAACAAAGCGGGTGTCACTGGCGTCGTGCTGTCCATGGGGGGCGTGTCCCCCCATACCACTCCGGTTCGTGCTCACCGGCCTTCTCTGGGCGCGATCTGTGCGGCGTCCTGGCGCGTTGGCGCGGGCTCGCTTGTTCTCCGCGGCCCCCGTGGGAGCCGGCGGCTGGGGCGGGGGGGCAGGTCGCGCTCCGGCTCCTCTCTCGGGCGGGGCGGGGACCATCCCCCCTGCCTCGGGGGTTGGGGCCCGGGGCCCCTGCGGCTTGCGGGCCGGTGGGGGGTTGGGGGGGGGGGGGTCGCGCCGCGGCCTCCCTGCTCTCCTTCTGGATGGCGGCCTGCGGTACTCCATCCTGGCCCCCCTGGTGTCGTCGGCGCACTCCCTTCCGGCGTGCGCGTGCGGTCGGGGTCGCAGTGCCGCCCCGGGGTAGGGGGGGGTGAGGGGCGGCCCGTGGACCGCTCCCCCGGGAGCCCCTGCAGATCTGAACCCCCCCTCTGCCCTCCCTGAGTGGGCTGTGGTCACGGGAGGGTCATGTGGGGCGCGGCTGCCATACTGTTCAGTTGCGCGCGTTGCTCCGGCACGCTGGCGTGGGCTCGCCCCGCGGCCGCGACCCCCGCGGGAGCAGGTCCAGCCGCATCCCCCCCCCCCCCCCCGCGTCGCGGTCCCCTCTGGGGGGGGGGGGGGGGGCGTCCCCTCGGCTCGGGGGGGGCAGAGGGCCGTTCCTGTGGCTCCCTAGCTGGGGGGGGTGCGGGGGGGGTGGGGGGGATGGGGGGGCCGCCCCCCCGCCCCCCCGCCCCGTCGGGCGTCGGCCTGCCTTCCGTTGCCCCCGGCGTGCCCCTCCGGGGTATACTCGTGCCGTGGGGGTTGCCGGGCGGCCGCGGGCGTCGGGCGCGGTCCGGTCGGCCGCCGACGGGTCAGTGCGGCGGGGGGGGGGGGGGGGGGAGGGGGGGGGGGACTCCCCAGCCATGGTTCGCGCCCCCGTCTTCCCCGGGCCGGCCTCTGATAAGGCCGCTCCGTTTGCGCCGTCCTGGGCGTCCCCGGTCCGCTGTCGGCCAGCAGCAGGCAGGGCGTGTGGGCGCCTGCCTCGGCCGTGGTGCCCCCGCACCCCGGGTGCAGCGGCCTCTTCGGGGGGGGTGTGGGGCTGCCGTTTCTTCGGTCTGCCTCCTTCCGCTCTTGGGCCTGAGTGGGAGGGGGGGGGGGGGAGTGGGGGGGGCCCTCTGGTCCCCTGGCGACGCCTCCTGACGGCCGGGGGGGGGGGGCGGCATGGTGGTCCCAGCCCTGGGGGCCAGTCATCGGCTGGGGGGTCGCACCCTTCCCCCGCCCCCCTCTACCTAGAGCCGGACCATCGTGCAGGCCCTCGCTGGGGCCCCTCATCCCCCCGGCAGTCGTCGCGCGGCGCTGGCCGGCCGGGGGCGGCCGTGAGGGTTAGCGGTCAGAGGTTAGCGGGCTGCGGGGCAGCTGGTTCCCCCCCGCGCTCGTTGTCTCCGCCCTCCCTCCCGCGGGAGGTGGCGCGCTCTCCTGGGTCATGCCGTACCGTCGGGGGGGCGTGGGTCGGGGGGCCCAGCTCCCCGCCCCACTTTCTTGCGTCCGCCGTCTGGGCCGTCACCTGCGCTGCCGCTTGTGTGGGGGCTGGGGCTGTGGCGGCGGCGGGTTGCGCCGGCGGTAGCGCCAGTGGGCGAGGGCGCTGCGCAAGGCCCGGGGGAGCCAGTTGTTGGCGTCCGCATCCGTGATGCGGAGCACCGCTCCCCCTTCCAGGAAGGCTGGCCACGTCGGCTCCCTGTCGGGCCATGCCGCCCTGATCACTGACCTGAGGACCCTCTCATGGTCCTCTGGGGCTGCCCATCCCCCTGGGGGTACCTCTCGGTTTCCTCTGTCTCTCTGGAGGAGCACGGCATCGAAGGGCCGGTTCCTCAACCCCCTGGTGGTCCCCTGGTTGGCCCAGCACAACCACCCGTACACCTCCCCCACCAGGGGGAGGGCCTCCTCCCCCAGAGGGTCCGGGACCGTGCTCCAGTCCCGGTCCCGCGGCCGGGCCCCCGCTGCCCCTCGCGCCGGCTCCCCTCGCTGCCCCTGCGCCTGCGGCGCCGATGCCGCGCCCCGCCCCCCCTCCGCCGAGGCCATCCGCGCCGGCTCCGCTCTCGGCGCGGGCAGGGCTGGCTGGTGCTGGGGTCGTGGGGGTTCGGGGGGGACGAGTTCGCCGACGTCAGGGTCGATGTTGTAGAGGTCGTGGTGGTGGTGGTGGTGGTGGTGGTGGGTGTGGTGCGCCGGCATCTGTTGGATGCCGGGGGGGATGCACCTCACCGGCTGCACGTCCGGCTGCGGGGGCGCCCCGCTCCCCGCCCTCCTCTTCTCGTCCCGCCCTCCCTCCCAGGCTCCCATGCCCCGTCCCGCCTGTCCCTTGCGGCCCGCGGCGCCCTTGCCCTTGCCCCTGGGCCCCTTTCCAGCCCCCTGCCCGTGCCACGGGTCCCGCCCCCCGTCCCCCACGCCCTGGCCCGCCCACTCGCCCACCGCCCCTCGCCCCGCCCCCTGCACCTGGGCGCCCTGCTCGCGCCCCTGCGCGCCCTTCCCGTGCCCTGGTCCCTTCCCGGCCCCCAGCCCTGAGTCGCGCCCTCCGCTGCCTGCGCTCCGCCCCCCCCCGCTGCTGCGCCCTTGCTCCCTGCCGCGCGTGCCCTCACCTGCTCCTTGCGCGCGCTCCTGGGGACTTTTTCTGTCGAATCCTGCCCCCCGCTCCGCGCTCCCGTGGCTGGCACGCAGCTCTGCCTGTGCGCCCTCCCCTCCTTCCTGGATCACGCGCCGGGCGTCCCGCTGTCTTTGCAGCTGCGGCAGCGTGACGCCCGGCGGCGAGCGCTCGGGCGCCGGGGGGCGGACGTGCCGCGCCTGTCCTGGGGGGAAGGGCTTGGGGGGGAACTGCTTGGGGGGGCTGGTGTGGGTGTGGGTGGGGTTGGTGTGGGCGCGGTACTTCGCGCTCTCCCTGCCCACTGCTGCTGCTGCGGCGGCCCCCGGCGAGGCGCCCGTGCCCCGTGCGGGGCCCTTCCCCCACTTTCGCAGCGTGCTGGGGGTCGCGGCGTGGCCGGCCGAGGCGGTGGCGCGGCCCGCCGGGGCCGCGGACGCAACCCCTCGCGCGCCCTCCTCGCTCTCCTCCGCTGCTGTGGCGGCCGCCGGCGAGGCGCCCGTGGCCCGTGCAGTGCCCGTCCCCTGCTTTCGCGGCATGCTGGGGGTCGCGGCGTGGCCAGCTGAGGCGGTGGCGCGGCCCGCCGGGGCCGCGGTCGCAACCCCTTGCGCGCCCTCCTCGCTCTCCTCCGCTGCTGTGGCGGCCGCCGGCGAGGCGCCCGTGGCCCGTGCAGGGCCCGTCCCCTCCTTTCGTGGCATGCTGGGGGTCGCGGCGTGGCCAGCCGAGGCGGTGGCGCGGCCCGCCGGGGCCGCGGTCGCAACCCCTCGTGCGCCTTCCTCGCTCTCCTCTGCTACTGTGGCGGCCGCCGGCAAGGCGCCCGTGGCCCGTGCGGGGTCCGTCCACCGCTTTCGCGGCGTGCTGGGGGTCGCGGCGTGGCCGGCCGAGGCGGTGGCGCGGCCCGCCGGGGCCGCGGTCGCAACCCCTCGTGCGCCCTCCTCGCTCTCCTCTGCGGCTGCGGCAGCCCTTGGCGATGCGCCCGGTTCCTGCGTTGGGGCTACCCCCCGTGTCGGCGGCCTGCCGGGGGCCGCGGTCGGGGCCGCGGCGTGTCTCGCTGGGGCTGCGGTCCCCGCTTCCTGCGCGTCTGGGGCCCCCTCCCGGGGCGGGGCGGCAGGGCTTGCTGCTTGGGCGGCGGGGGCGGTCACCTCGGCTGGTTCAGGCTCCCGGGCCGGCGGCGGCGGCCCGACCAGCAACGCCGCCTCCGCCAGCCTCCGCTCCTCGCGCTCCGCGAGGGTCTCCCCCGTCCACTCCGGGGAGGCGGGGGAGCGGGAGCGGGACCGGCGGTGGTGGCGGTCGTCCCGCTGGGGGGAGCCATCGGAGTCTGCCATCACTGTTATCCTGGTTGGCATGCGTGGTGGCAGGCGCGCCCTTCCCACTACCTCCTGGTGCATCAGTGCCGTGCCGTGGGCAGTGCCGTGTGGTGCTCTGCGGGGGGGAGGGGGGAAGGGGGTCGGGGGCCGGCTGTGGCGTCAGCCCCGCACGGCCGGGGGCCGGCGGCCATCCACCGGCATTGGGAGGGGAGGCGGGGGAGCCACGCGGCCCGTTGCGAGGGGCGTCTGAGGTCCGGCGCTCCCCCTCCCCCGAATTCCCGCCCTCTGGGCGGGCTGTTGGAGTCCGCCGCCCACGTGCTGTGGGCGGGGGAGTGCAGGTGTGGTGGCCGGGCACTGTCCCCTTGGCTTGCATGCCCTTTGGGAGCTGCGTGCCGCGGGGGTGGCCGGGGGCCGTCCCTGGGGGGATGGCCTGCCACCGTTCTGAGGGGCGTCTGGTGTCAGGCGCTGTCCCTCCTCCGGCCGCCCGTCCTCTGGGGGGGGCAGCACGGGTTCCGCGACCTGTGTGTCCCGGGTGCGGTCGGTGCGGGCGTTGGGACCCAGTACCGGCCCCGCAGCGTGCGTTGCTTGCTGTGGGGGTGGCGGAAGGGCGTCCCCAGGGGGGGTGCCTGTCGCCGTTGTGAGGGGCGTCTGAGGTCAGGCGCTCCCCCTCCCCCGACTGCCCGCCTTCCGGGCGGGCTGTCGGGGTCCGCCACCCACGAGCTGTGGGCGCGGGTGTGCCGGTGTGGGGGCCCGGCACTGTCCCCTTGGCTTCCATGCCCTGTGGGGGCTGCGTGCTGCGGAGGTGGTGGGGGGCCGTCCCGGGGGGGGTGGCCTGCCACCCCTGTGAGGGGCGTCTGGTGTCAGGCGCTGTCCCTCCCCCGGCCGCCCGTCCTCTGGGGCGGCCAGTTGGGGTTCCGCAACCCGTGTGTCCTGGGTGCGGTCGCTGCGGGCGTGGCGACCCAGCAGCGGCCCCAGAGCGTGCGCCCTTGCGGGCCGGCGTTGCTCGCTGTGGGGGTGGCGGAAGGGCGTAACCCGGGGACGGCGCCTTTCGCCATTGCGAGGGGCGTCTGAGGTTAGGCGCCCCCCCTCCCCCGACTGCCCGCCCTCTGGGCGGGCTGTCGGGGTCCGCCACCCACGTGCTGCGTACGCGGCTGTGCGGGTGTGGGGGCCCATCACTGTCCGCTTGGCCTGCATGCCCTGTGGGGGCTGCGTGCCGCCGGGGTCGTGGGAGGCCGTCCCCGGGGGGGATGGCCTGCCGACGTTGTGAGGGGCGTCTGGTGTCATGCGCTGTCCCTTCCCCAGCTGCCCGTCCTCTGGGGCGGGCAGCCGGGGTTCCGCGACGCGTGTGTCCTGGGTGCGGTTGGTGCGGGCGTGGGGACCCAGCACCAGCTCCACAGCGTGCGCCCTTATGGGCCGGCGTTGCTCGCTGTGGCGGTGGCGGAAGGGCGTCCCCGGGGGGGGTGCCTTTTACCGTTGTGAGGGGCGTCTGAGGTCAGGCGCTCCCCCTCCCCCGACGGCCCGTCCTCTGGGGCGGGCGGTCGGGGTTCCGCGACCCTTGTGTCCTGGGTGCGGTTGGTGCGGGCCTGGGGACCCAGCACCAACCCCACAGCTTGCGCCCTTGCGGGCCAGCGTTGTTCACTGTGGGGGTGGCGGAAGGGCGTCCCCGGGGGGGGTGCCTATTGCCGTTGTGAGGGGCGTCTGAGGTCAGGCGCTCCCCCTCCCCCGACTGCCCGCCCACTCGGCGGGCTGTCGGGGTCCGCCAGCCACGTGCTGTGGGCGGGGGTGTGCGGGTGTAGGGGCCCAGCACTGTCTTCTTGGCTTGCATGCCCTGTGGGGGCTGCATGCCGTGGGGGTCGTGGGGGGCCGTCCCCGGGGGGGGTGGCCTGCCACCGTTGTGAGGGGCGTCTGGTGTCAGGCGCTGTCCCTCCCCCGGCCGCCCGTCCTCTGGGGCGGGCAGTCGGGGTTCCGCGACCCGTGTGTCTTGGGTGCGGTTGGTGCGGGCCTGGGGACCGCTGGCTCATATATGTGTCTTGTGTAGTGCTATTGCTTGGCCATCTCTTCTTTCCTCCTCACCTATTCGGGTAAATCCGACAGCACCGGCCCCACAGCTTGCGCCGTTGCGGGCCGGCGTTGCTCGCTGTGGGGGTGGCGGAAGGGCGTCCCCGAGGAGGGCGCTCTTCCCTGTTGTGAGGGGCGTCTGAAGTAAGGCACTCCCTCTCCCCCGAATGCCCGCCCTCTTGGCGGGCTATGGGGGTCCTCGGCGAACGTGCTGTGGGCGCGGGTGTGCGGGTGTGGGGGCCCGGCACTGTCCCCTTGGCTTGCATGCCCTGATGGGGCTGCGTACCGCGGGGGTGGTGGGGGGCCGTCCCTGGGGGGGGTCGCCTGCCACCGTTGTGAGGGGCGTCTGGTGTCAGGTGCTGTCCCTCCCCCGGCCGCCCGTCCTCTTGGGGGGGCAGCCGGAGTTCCACGACCTGTGTGTCCCGGGTGCGGTCGGTGCGGGCGTGGGGACCCAGTACCGGCCCCGCAGCGTGCGTTGCTCACTGTGGGGGTGGCGGAAGGGCGTCCCCGGGGGGGGTGCCGTTCGCCGTTGTGAGGGGCGTCTGAGGTCAGGCGCTCCCCCTCCCCCCACTGTCCGCCTTCTGGGCGGGCTGTCGGGGTCCGCCACCCTCGTGCTGTCGGCGCGGGTGTGCGGGTGTGGGGGCCCAGCACTGTCCCCTTGGCTTGCATGCCCTGTGGGGGCTGCGTGCCGCGGGGGTGGTGGGGGGCCGTCTCCAGGGGAGTGGCCTGCCACCGTTGTGAGGGGCGTCTGGTGTCAGGCGCTGTCCCTCCCCCGGCCGCCCGTCCTCTGGGGCGGGCAGTCGGGGTTCCGCGACCCGTGTGTCCTGGGTGCCGTCGGTGCGGGCGTGGCGACCCAGCAGCGGCCCCACAGCGTGCGCCCTTGCGGGCCGGCGTTGCTCGCTGTGGGGTTGGTGGACGGGCGTAACCCGGGGACGGCGTCTTTCGCCGTTGCGAGGGGCGTCTGAGGTCAGGCGCTCCCCCTTCCCCGACTGCCCGCCCTCTGGGCGGGCTGTCGGGGCCCGCCACCCACGTGCTGCGTACGCAGGTGTGCGGGTGTGGGGGCCCAGCACTGTCCCCTTGGCCTACATGCCCTGTGGGGGCTGCGTGCCGCGGGGGTGTTGGGAGGCCGTCCCCGGGGGGGGTGGCCTGCCACTGTTGTGAGGGGCGTCTGGTGTCAGGCGCTGTCCCTCCCCCGGCCGCCCGTCCTCTGGGGCGGGCAGCCGGGGTCCTGCGACCCGTGTGTCCTGGGTGCGGTCGGTGGGGGCATGGGGACCCAGCACCAGCTCCACAGCGTGCGCCCTTGCGGGCCGGCGTTGCTCGATGTGGGGGTGGCGGAAGGGCGTCCACGGGGGGCTGCCCTTTGCCGTTGTGAGGGGCGTCTGAGGTCAGGCGCTCCCCCTCCCCCAACCGCCCGTCCTCTGGGGCAGGCAGTCGGGGTTCCGCGACCCTTGTGTCCTGGGTGCGGTCGGTGCGGGTGTGGGGACCCAGCACCGGTCCCACAGCGTGCGCCCTTGCGGGCCGGCGTTGCTCGCTGTGGGGGTGGTGGAAGGGCGTCCCCGGGGGGGGCGCCTTTCACCGTTGCGAGGGGCGTCTGAGGTGAGGCGCCCCCCCGCCCCGACTGCCCGCCCTCTGGGCGGGCTGTTGGGGTCCGCCAGCCACGTGCTGTTGGCGCGGGTGTGCGGGTTTTGGGGCCTGGCACTGTCACCTTGGCTTGCATGCCCTGTGGGGGCTGCGTGCCGCGGGGGTGGTGGGGGGCCGTTCCGGGGTGGTGGCCTGCCACCGTTGTGAGAGGCGTCTGGTGTCAGGCGCTGTCCCTTCCCCAGCCGCCCATCCTCTGGGGCGGGCAGTCGGGGTTCCGCGACCCGTGTGTCCTGGGTGCGGTCGGTGCGGGCGTTGCGACCCAGCAGGGGCCCCACAGCGTGCGCTCTTGCGGGCGGGCGTTGCTCGCTGGGGGGCCGGCGGAAGGGCGTCCCCGGGGGGGGTGCCTATCGCCGTTGTGAGGGGCGTCTGAGGTCAGGCGCTCCCCCTCCCCCGACTCCCCGCCCACTTGGCGGGCTGTCGGGGTCCGCCACCCACGTGCTGTGGGCGCGGGTGTGCGGGTGTAGGGGCCCAGCACTGTCCTCTTTGCTTGCATGCCCTGTGGGGGCTGCGTGCCCCCGGGATGGTGGGGGGCGTCCCCGGGGGGGATGGCCTGCCATCGTTGTGAGGGGCGTCTGGTGTCAGGCGCTGTCCCTCCCCCGGCCGCCCATCCTCTGGGGTGGGCAGCCGGGGTTCCCCGACCGGTGTGTCCTGGGTGCGGTCGGTTCGGGCGTGGGGACCCAGCACCAGCTCCACAGCGTGCGCCCTTGCGGGCCGGCATTGCTCGCTGTGGGGGTGGCGGAGAGGGGTTCCCGGGGGGGGTGCCTTTTACCGTTGTGAGGGGAGTCTGAGGTCAGGCGCTCCCCCTCCCCCGACCGCCCATCCGCTGGGGCGGGCAGTCGGGGTTCCGCGACCTTTGTGTCCTGGGTGCGGTCGGTGCGGGCGTGGGAACCCAGCACCGGCTCCACAGCATGCGCCCTTGTGGGCCAGCGTTGTTCACTGTAGGGTGTGGCGGAAGGGCGTCCCCGGTGGGATGGCCTATCGGCGTTGTGAGGGGCGTCTGAGGTCAGGCGCTCCCCCTCCCCCGACTGCCCGCCAACTGGGCGGGCAGTCGGGGTCCGCCACCCACGTGCTGTGGGCGCGGGTGTGCGGGTGTGGGGGCCCAGCACTGTCCCCTTGGCTTGCATGCCCTCTGGGGGCTGCATGCCGCGGGAATTGTTGGGGGCCGTCTGCGGGGGAGCTGGCCTGCCACCGTTGTGACAGGGGTCTGCTGTCAGCTGCTGTCCCTCCCCCGGCCGCCCGTCCTCTGGGGCGGGCGGTCAGGGTTCCGCGACCCGTGTGTCTTGGGTGCGGTCGGTGCGGGTGTGGGGACCCAGCACCGGCCCCACAGCGTGCGCCCTTGCGGGCCGGCGTTGCTCGCTGTGGGAGTGGCGGAAGGGCGTCCCCAGGGAGGGCGCCTTTTGCCGTTGTGAGGAGCGTCTGAGGTCAGGCGCTCCCCCCGGAAAGCCCGCCCTCTGGGCGGGCTGTCGGGGTCCGCCGCCCACGTGCTGTGGGCGCGGGTGTGCGGTTGTGGGGGCCCGGCACTGTCCCCTTGGCTTGCATGCCTGTGGGGGCGGCGTACCGCGGGGGTGGTCGGGGGCCGTCCCTGGGGGGGCCTGACCTGCCACCATTGTGAGGGGCGTCTGGTGTCAGGCGCTGTCCCTCCCCCGGCCGCCCGTCCCTTGGGGGGGCAGCCGGGGTTCCGCGACCTGTGTGTCCCAGGTGCGGTCGGTGCGGGCCCGGGGACCCACTATCGGCCCTGCAGCGTGCATTGCTCGCTGTGGGGGTGGCGGACGGGCGTCCCCTGGGGGGGTGCCGTTCGCCGTTGTGAGGGGCGTCTGAGGTCAGGCGCCCCCCCTCCCCCGACTTCCCGCCTTCCGGGCGGGCTGTCAGGGTCCGCCACCCACGTGCTGTGGGCGCGGGTGTGCGGGTGTGGGGGCCCAGCACTGTCCCCTTGGCTTGCATGCACTGTGGGGGCTGCGTGCCGCGGGGTTGGTGGTGGGCTGTTCCGAGGGGGGTGGCCTGCCACCGTTGTGAGGGGCGTCTGGTGTCAGGCGCTGTCCCTCCGCCGGCCGCCTGTCCTCTGGGGCGGGCAGTCGGGCTTCTGCGACCCTTGTGTCCCGGGTGCGGTCGGTGCGGGCGTGGGGACCTAGCACCCGCCCCACAGCGTGCGCCCTCGCGGGCCGGCGTTGCTGGCTGCGGGGGTGGCGGAAGGGCGTCCCCGGGGGGGGTGCCTTTCACCGTTGTGAGGCGCGTCTGAGGTCAGGCGCTCCCCCTCTCCCGACTGCCCGCCTTCCGGGCGGGCTGTCGGGGTCCGCCACCCACGTGCTGTGGGCGCGGGTGTGCGGGTGTGGGGGCCCAGCACTGTCCCCTTGGCTTGCACGCCCTGTGGGGGCTGCGTGCCGCGGGGATGGTGGGGGGCCGTCCCCGGGGGTGGTGGCCTGCCACCGTTGTGAGAGGCGTCTGCTGTCAGGCGCTGTCCCTTCCCCAGCCGCCCGTCCTCTGGGGCGGGCAGTCGGGGTTCCGCGACCCCTGTGTCCTGGGTGCGGTCGGTGCGGGCGTGGCGACCCAGCAGCTGCCCCACAGCGTGCGCCCTTGCGGGCCGGCGTTGCTCGCTGGGGGGGTTGCGGAAGGGCCTAACCCGGGGAGGGCGCCTTTCACCGTTGCGAGGGGCGTCTGAGGTGAGCCGCTCCCCCTCCCCTGACTGCCCGCCCTCTGGGCGGGCTGTCGGGGTCCGCCACCCACGTGCTGCGGGCGCGGGTGTGCGGGTGTGGGGGCCTGGGGCTGTCCCCTTGGCCTGCATGCACTGCGGAGGCTGCATGCCGCGGGGGTGGTGGCGGGCCGTCCCCGGGGGGGGTGGCCTGCCACGGTTGTGAGGGGCGTCTGATGTCAGGTGCTGTCCCTCCCCCGGCCGCCCGTCCTCTGGGGCGGGCAGCCCGGGTTTTGCGACCCGTGTGTCCTTGGTGCGGTCGGTGTGGGTGTAGGGACGTAGCACCGGCTCCACAGCGTGCGCCCTTGCGGGACGGCATTGCTCGCTGTTGGGGTGGCGGATGGGCGTCCCCAGGGGGGGTGCCTTTCACCGTTTTGAGGGGCCTCCAAGGTCAGGCGCTCCCCCTCCCCCGACTGCCCGCCCTCTGGGCGGGCCGTCGGGGTCCGCCACCCACGTGCTGTTGGCGCAGGTGTGCGGGTGTGGGGGCCCGGCACTGCCCCCTTGGCCTGCATGCACTGTGGGGGCTGCATGCCGCGGGGGTGGTGTGGGGCCGTCCCCGGGGGGGGCTGGCCTGCCACCGCTGTGAGGGGCGTCTGGTGTCAGGCGCTGTCCCTCCCCCGGCCGCCCGTCCCCTGGGGCGGGCAGCCGCCGGGGTTCCGCGACCCGTGTGTCCCGGGTGCGGTTGATGCAGGCGTGGGGACCCAGTACCGGCCCCATCGCTTGGCCTTACAGCGTGGGCCCTTGCGGGCCGGCGTTGCTCGCTGTGGGAATGGCGGAAGGGCGTCCCCGGGGGGGGGTGCCGTTCGCCGTTGTGAGGGGCGTCTCGGGTCAGGCGCTCCCCCTCCCCCGGCTGCCCGCCCTCTGGGCTGGCTGTCGGGGTCCGCTACCCACGTCCTGTGGGCGCGGGTGTGCGGGCGTGGGTGCCCTGCACCGGCCCCGTGGCTCGCGTGCCCTGTCGGGGGCTGCACGCCACGGGGGTGGCGGGGGGCGTCTCGGTTCAGGCGCCCCCTCTTCCCTGCTGTCTGCCCTCTGGGCGGGTTGCCGGGGCCTGCTGTGGGCGCGGGTGTGGGTGTGTGCGGTGTGTGTGGTGTCTGTGCGGTGCGTGTCGTGGTGCGTGGTGCCGCCTTTCGCCTGTCCCTCTGGTGCTCCCCTCTCCGGTGCTTCGGTGCGGTGTTGTGCCCACCGTGTGCTGTGTGCCTGCAGTGCTCCCTTCCCTGCGCGCGTCCTTTGCTCGGTTGCTGGCTACCCCCTGTTTCTTTCGTGGCTTCGTCAATCTTTATGTTTTCCTCTGCTCGCCCTTCTCCCTGGCATGCACTTTTTCCCTGCCTCCGCTCTGGTGTGTGTCTCTGTCTTTTTCTTTGCCGGCTTGTCTTTCTCTCTCATTGTGCCCTGTGAGACAAAGAAAGGATGGGGCTATGTGGGCCTTCGGTGGCCTGGTGCGGTCTTCGTGTAACGTTGGCACCACGTTCGTTGCGGCTGCGTGCTCCATTGCGCGGCGTATAACGTACCTGTCTTCGCACTTGTGTCTACGTGTGTGCGCAGGCTCCTCCCCCTTCGCGCCATACCATGGTGTGCTGATGTCTCTCTCCCCGTACCCATACCTTTTCGTGTGTTGCTTGTCGTAGCGCCGTTGTACTCCCTATGCAAAAGGGGGCGTGCCAGGGCGGGGGTCCTCCTTCCTACTCTCCCTGCTCCCTGGTTGGTTCCACACCTTTGTTGGTCTCGGTTGTTGGCGTGGGTTGGGCGAGCGTGGTGTGTAACATACTTGCACTTGCACCGCGGCTTGGTATGTGCCCCCACCCTTCACCTTTTGTTCTTTTCGTTCGTTGCTCCTCTCATGTGCGCGGCGTGGCATGTAACATACTTGCGTGACTCCCTCCTTACCCGTATCTTTTTGTGTGATGCGTGTCTTGGCGCCGTTGTACTCCCTATGCAAGTGAAAGTGTGGGGGCGGGGGTTGTTCCTCCTACTCTCCTTGTTGGGCCGGTCTTAGTTCACACCTTTGTTGGCGCGGGCCCTTGTGGCCCTGCCTTGCCCTTGCGTGCACGTGTGCGTGCTCTTCACCGCCTCGCGCGGTTTACATCATACTTGCATCCGGCATGGTTCCACACACCTATTTGGTTACCTTTGTTCGTTGGCCTTCTCGCGTGTGCGGTGTGGCATGTAACATACTTGCGCGACTCCCGCCTTACCCGTGTTTTGTCATGTGTTGCGTGTCTTGGCGCCGTTGTACTCCTTGCGTGGGTGTAATATACTTACCTCACCCACATCTTTTCGTGTTTCGTGTGTCGCGGCGCCGTTGTACTCCCTATGCAAGTGGGCGTGCGGCGGCGGGGGTTTTGCATCCTACACTCCTTGGTTGGTGTCTTACTCTTGCGGTGGTGTGGTATGTAACATACTTATGCCATGTACTTGCTCTCTCCTCGCCTATTTCTTACCGTGTTGGGCTTGCTACGGCGTAGTTTAGCGTTGTGTGGCTTTCTCCGCCGTGGCATGGTTTATATCTTACTTGCACCCGGCACGGCTCCACACACTTCTTTGGCCACCTTTGTTCGTTGTCCTTCCCGCGTGCGGGGCGTGACATGTACCATACTTGTGTGGCTCCCTCCTTACCCACATCTTTTCGTGTTTTGCATGTTACGCGGCGCCGTCGTACTCCCTATGCAAGTGGGCGTGCGGGGGCGGGGGTTTTGCATCCTACATGCATGGTCTCTTACTTGAGGTATGTCTCCACCATGGCGCGACTTGAAACATACTTGCTCTCTCCTTGCCTACATCTTGCCGTGCTGTGCTTGCTACGGCGTTATTTAGCGTTGCGTGGCATATAACATACTTGTGTTGCGGCGGCCGGTGGCGTTGTCGTTGTTTGTGTGTGTTTTGTATTTGCTTGCTTTCTTGTGTTCCTCTTTGTGCGTGTGATCCCTTTCTTCGTGGTTGGGCCGCGCACAAGTCCCTAGCGCCTAGGGCACGCACTTTGCTAGGTGTTTTGGGGCAAGCAACGCTCAGCTTCTTCGCCGTCGCGACTCTTTTGTTCTTCTTTTTTTTTGTGAGTGTCCCAAATTTTGCGACCTCGCCAAACAGCGGCGTAAAATTTTTTGGGGAGTTTCTGAGGTCGGAAAAGACAATTTTTTGCTTTATTTTTTCTGGCTGTGCGTCTTTTTCTTGTTTTTTTTTTCTTCTGCTGCGCGCGCGCGCACGTTGTTGGCCCAATCATCTACCTGAAGGAGTTTGGGGATATATACAAGCGCCTGGAGAAACGCCTTGAACCCCTCCTGGTCAACCAAGAACAGTGGAAGAGGGACAAGAGCTACCTCTGGCACGGGGACCGCATCGTGGTACCCAGTGACAGAGTCCCAGCGCTGCCGAAGTGGACCCATGAATCCAGCGGTCATGTGGGTGCTGACCGTACCCTGAGGCTATTCAAGCAGTGGTTCCACACTACGTGGACTGATGACCAACTGTGGAAGACCCTCCAGCCTATCGTGGACAAGTGCCCGTGTAGGTCCTGCAGACCGGGGGATATCAGGGACAGAGGTCTCTACTCAACCCTGCCCATCCCTCACTGTGCTAACAGTGTTCTCTACGTGGACTACACAGAGATGCCGAAGTTCGGGGGCTATGACTTCGCCCTCGTGGTAACCTGTGGGTTGACTAGGTTTACCAGGGTGTTCTGCTGTACCAAGCACATTACCGGAGAGGAGACTATCAAGATACTCCTGGAAGAGTGGTTTTGTGTCTATGGGGCGCCCAAAGACATCAACTCCGATGAGGACGTACGAGTACGCTCAGATACCGGCTGGTACAAGAGGGTCCTGAGGTCCCTCAATGTCCAGGTGTCTATGGGGATCCCTTACTCTCACACGAGCAACCCCCTATGTGAGCGACAGATTCGTGTTCTCAAAGAGGATGTAAGGATATGGTGCAAAACTGAACGCACCAGAAACTGGGTGAGATTGTTCCCATCATATCCTTGATGATGAACTCCCAAGAGAGTTTGGCGACGGGCTACTCACCCCATGAGCTATTCCTAGGGCGCCTGGCGTGGTTCCTACATGCTCCCTATCCAGAAGACACTCATTCTTCTGTGGGTGAGTGGGTCCAAGAGCAACAAGCCAAGGTGGACAAGGCCAAGGCTATGCTCCAGAGAGTGAGGGAGCGTCAGTGGAACAAGAAGAACAAGCACCGAGTACCTGCCACCTACCAAGAAGGGGACTGGGTGCTTGTGCACCACAGCCGACTACCCGCCTGGCCACGCTCTACCAGCGATGACCCATACTTCGGGCCCTACAAGATTCTATATGTGGATGGACACCGTATAACCGTGCGGTGTTCTCTGCATCTATGGGGGACCCTGGTGTGCGCTGCTCAACACCTGAAGCGCTACTATGATCCTGAAGACCTCTGTGGGGAGGAGTGGGAGCTGAACGACGAGGAAATTGCCGCCCTCGACCTACAAGGGGCTGCCAGCCCTATGGAAGTTGAAGGGGACCTCCCCAACATCAGCGCCGAGGAGATGGCTAAGGAGGGCTTCTACCTGGTGAAGTCTCTCCTACGCCAACGCTATCGCCAGGGTTGGCGCTTGCTCACCCTCTGGGAAGGGTTTGGAGTCGAAGAGGCCACCTGGGAGCCCTTCTCTGCGTTTGTTCTACCTGAGGGACGCCTAAAATCAGTTCTGGTAGACTACTTGTCCCAGAACAACCTTGGTGAGTTGCTGAGGCTCACTGAGACGCTTGCCTCCAAGACTAAAGCTAGGGACTGAGCCTTACCCTTGATTGCCTAAATGTATGTGTGAGTGTGCTACCCCTAAGGTGATGAGAGCAAGCCGCAGAAATGGTGTCCTAATTATACCCAAGTCTGCGCGCTTGCTAAACCTGAAGGATGTCTTACCGGTGCCACGGGGTACGCCCCGGGTCTCTCCTGCCCTAAGCGCCCAATTTCTGTGCTGGCGCAAAACCTTGGGGGAATACCCAGCGTACTAATTTAGGTATTGTTTTCCCTACCTATCTGCCTACTACAGGGAGGGGTGGCCAAAAGCTATGAAGGCTTGAAAACGCCTATTTGCTACGATGGCCAAAATCTAGCCTAACACTGCCACTGCCCACCAACCCCGCTAAAATTGCAGGAAAAGGGTGGGACAGTGACACACGCACTACAGGTCCTACACACCCTACAGTGGCACCATCTTGGTGGGCGAGCACTTCTGCAACTGGCTCAAGCCCCCACTCAGGACTACCACTCCTACACGCACCCTCTACTGGGTGGCCTTGAAGAAGAAGTGGCGAGCCCTAGCGGCTCACCTGTGAGATCGCAAGAAAACACAGAGCTACTAAGCGTCTGTGGCCTAACAGGGACGCCACAACGCGTTTCCCTGCAGGGCTTTGAGGGAAGGAGTGCTCTTTTCATGTGCACAGCGTGAATGTTGAGGATGTCGGACTGCCCTTGCCACTCCTGGCTGAGCCGCAGTTTTTTGTTTGTGTGATCAGCGCCGCATAGTTTAGCACGGCTTGAGACTGCACCAATTCACCCTGGCCTTCCCACCTGTAAAGCAAAGGCAAATGACTGAGGTTTGCGGCTGAGGAACCAAGACTACCTCCACGTATTATACGCTTCTCAGGTAGCCCTATAATACACTGTCCTCAAACCTCAGTACAAGCAAGCAAGCTTAAGGAACTCCGACCGTTCTCTTATAGAACGTGGGGTGGAGCCCCTGGGTAACCTAAACAAGGGTTGTACCGAGCGCACCACGCGTGGCCTACCCTTTATTGCACGTGTGAATGCACGAGCATGCACGAGTTTTGTAGCAACCTTGTTCAATTCTTTCTTTTTCCTAACAATCGTACCATCAATCACAAACTCCACCAGGGGGTGGCCCCACCTGGGCTTACCTACCTTACCTACCGCTGGCGAGTGAAGCAACGTGAGGGAAAAGGGAGACACAAGCAAGAAAGGACGCTATGCATATGTGTGTATGTCTAATCACCCTGAACTTACCTCTAATCATCTGCAATCTTCTAATCTACCCCTCTATCGTTTGTTAGCGCTGCTACAAGGCACGTTCACGGAGACACGAGACGAGCAATGTGCATGCTGCATACGAGACCAGCACACCTGTGGTTTATACCTGATTCATTGAAGTCCTTCTGTTGATTTTCGAATTCTTGAATCTTGAATTCTTTCTGCCAGTGTGGGTGGAATCTTTATGTTTGTATATTTATGAGTGTTTCGTCATTTTCGTCATTATGCGTAACATATGTTTATAATCTTATTAATTCTTCATTTTCCGGCGCTTCGTTAGGACCCGCTCCTGCGCGGCGCCTTTTTCTGTGTGTGAATTTCTTGATTTAAACAATCAAGAGATGATCACAAATTTTATAAAAATGTGCATCTGATGCACAATTGGATGCTGTTCAGGTATTTGGTTTCAGAAAGATTCTAGGCCGTCATTTAACGGATTTAGGTGTTGTCGCTTCGCGTTTGCGTGGATTCGTCCCTCATCCTCCCATTCCTCTGTTTTACAGATATCCTCGCAAAGCCTCGCTGAGTAGACCGCTGTTCGGGCCGAAAAGCAGCAGCAGGAGACTGAACCAGAACCAAGACCCCTCCAAGGGGCAATTCTAATTAAATCAGCGCACCCTCGTCCCAGTACCAGGACAGGTGTCTCCATCAGGTTCCATGAGACTGGGGTCTAGCGTCCTATTGGAGTCTGGCGTTGGGTTGTGTTACGCTGCAGCTTGCAGGGAGGGATGCAAATGCATATGGTCTTGGCATGCCCTATTCTAACCCAACCAAGCCACAGGAACCTCTGCAGCGCCAAGAGCGCTGAGTTTTCTGTTAGAAATTGTCATTAACAATGCAGCAAGAGTCGCTGGCCATGGTAAAGCGCTCTTTTCCAGTGTTAGGGAAGCTATAGGTATTTTAAAGTAGGTGTGAAAACCAAGGAAAGGCCAAGAAAAAATCCCTTTTTCCTGAAAGTGCGACAGTGGTGGCCACCACAGCACATTGGGGGGAGTAAGAAAAAGTGCTTTTCCAATGCTTTAGGGCGTACCTTAGTTGTATTAGAGGTGCTCTAAGCACTCATGCATTTCTATCTTAGTATTGGCCTAACCAAAATGGGTGATAACACATTTTGACCTATTGAACCAGACACTGAATCAGGATGTAATGTGGACCCCTTAATCCCCAAGCTATATGCACTAAAATTTTTTTTCCTGGGTGACTGAGGCACTGATATAATGAAGGCAGAGCCTATGAATTTATCTATGTTTTCTCATGCATTCTTAGCTGTCATAGTGGTATGCACCCTAGGGGGCTGGGGCACCTCTTTTTGAGAGGTCCTGGGTTCAATACCCAGCCAGCGTAGCTAAGTAGGAATATCCCATGCGACATGGCAGTGACCTCAGCGCCACAAGCCATGCCATCTCAGCACTTATGGGACCCAAAAACAAAGAGTGCACATCTCTAGACGGCACTATGGAAGAGTGTGAGCCCATGGGGCAGTTTTCCAATCTGTTTTTCTCAAACATGTAAAATATTTCATCCTGAGTTGCAATGTATGTTAATTGCTGTGGTCTATTGTTGATAACTGTCTTTATCGAACTCATTGTGACTGCAGCCCTCCATGCTTTCATCCTGTTTATCTTCTACTTGCTTATCTCTGGCTTGGGCTATCCTGGATTGGTTGTATTTCAACAATCAAACATTTTCCTCATCAAAAACAAGCAGCTGGAACCCTACACCAGCAGCAAGCAGCAGGAGAGGCACATCAAAAACACAGTGCTGAAAACACTATAAAACTTTCTACGCCTAACCACGCCCCCTGCCCACCAGCCAGCCACATAACCTCAGCCCGCGTCCCACACAACAAAGCAGGCCAGACTAACCAGCGTGCGACGCCAAAACAGAGGTAGGATGGATCCACCACACACCACGGCACAGCGAAACACGGCACAACGCGAAGCAGCACCGCACACCGCAGCACAGCGCACCGCCGTGCAGCGCACCGCGACAAGGCACCCCACGACAGGACACAGCACAGCAGAACACGGCGCGGCGCGGCACAGCACAGCGCAGCCCGCCACGCCACGGCAAGACACACCACGGCGCGACACGGCACCGCAGGGGACGACAGAGCAGGGCGCACCGCAGCACAGCACAGAACAGCATAGCACAGAACAGCACGGCGCAGCACAGCAAAGCACAGCACAACACAGCACGGCGCACCAAAGCACACCACAGCACCAAAGCGAGGGACGCTAACCGCGGGTCTAACGCAAACAAGCCGCCTCAAACCCCGGAAAGGAAGGGAACGCTCCCACAACCGTGGGGCGACACCACACCAGCCCACCACACACGGGCTGGAGGCCACCACAAGCCCGTTGGTACAACCCCCCCCCGCCGGCGGCGGCCCGCCCGCACAAACCGCGACCAGAAAGTTAGACCCGCCACCACCAAACCGGCACCGCAGGGGTGGGGTGACACAGGACAACCCAAGCCCCGGTAACCCATGACCTCATGAAACTGGCTGGCGGAACCGCCCAGCCGACAGAACCAGCCCCTAACCCGACAGGACAGGCCACCAGCTCAAACGTGTACATAACCCACCCGACCCATGGGGCTGGGGCACAGCTTGCAGCCACCCACAGCACCAACAGCGACCCGGTTAGCCAAACCGAATGCCGACCAGTGCGTGCACCAGCCAAGGGAAGGCAGAGGAAGGAACAGGCAACCCCCCCCGGAAAAAAAATAAACACAAAGGGGGGAACCCCCACCAATCCATGAACACACACCCGCTGGCCAACGGGAAGAAAGGAAAAGGGGGGAAACAGTCACACAACCGCGAAGCCGCGCACCCACTCCAAAAGAGCCGGGCAACTCCCCCAGCCAGGCAACACCAAAGGCGACACCCACGGGCCCCCCCGATAGAACACCGGGGGACCACTCCTCCCAGCCCGAAGACGCCCAGCCATAAGCAGCGGCCCACCACGACCACAGGGCCGCCGAAGGGCCGGAGGAAAAGACATCCCGGAGAGGCCGGCGCACACCCCAGCGGAGAAGAAGCGGGCCACTGGCCACACGGACGCGGACACAGCAAAAAAAAAAAGAAGAAGAAACCCAAACGCAAGGGGAAGGTGGGGCGGAGACCAAACGGCCCAGGACTGAGACAGGCAACGGCAACCACCACAGAGCCACAGCAGACAGGGCCCAGAGCCACACCCACGGACCCCCCCCCCCCACGCAGCCAGGAAGACCGCAAAAAAAAGGGGGGGGGGAGAAACCCCAACCACGGCGACCCCCACACAATCCCAAGCCACAGACAGCCCCACCAGGGGGTGGCGGCAAACGGACGGACCGCGCGCGAGAGGTCACACGCCCCAACACCCCAGCCAGAAATAGCGGGGCGCAGGACAACCCAAACCCAAACACACGCACCACAAACCCCAGGCAAAACTGGCAGAGCACAGCCAAAACCCATATCCAAACACACACACCCTAGACCGCAGCGAGGAATGGCGGGGTTACCGTGGAGCCCAACCCCAAACGCACGCACCACAAACCCCACCCAGGAATGGCGGGGCAAAGCGAAAATTCATGCCCAAACAAACACACCCTAGACCCCGGCCAGGAATGGCGGGGTCACCGCGAAACCCAGACCCAAACACAAGCGCAACACAACAGTAGGAAACCCAGGGACCATAGCGCGGGCACTGAGGCAGCCCGTGCCATGCAGGTGGCCCGGCCAAACGAGATCCGGAGCCCAGGGGTAAAGCTGCATCTTAAGGCCTGCGCCACTTTGGGACTCGAGGCGGAGCGTGCGACAGCCAAGCACCTGGGAACCAGTACCAAGAGCATGCATGCATGCCTTGGGAACGGGATACGCAAGGAAGTCCGATGAACCCCTAGGGTTCCGCCAAAAGGAGGGGATGTGCGCAATCACGGGGGCACACCCTCCCGGCATGACAAGAACGTCACGCTGGCAGCAAACAGCCCTCCCGGTGATGCCGGGGGCCGCTTTGTTTGGGGCCACCACTCAGGTCTAGCGGGATGTAAGTCGCCTCCCCTCTTCAAGCGCGGAGCCTCTTCCTGTGCGGCATAGCGGCAACGCCAGCGGGAACCATGGGCCGCCTTCTCACGACCGAGTGCACCTACCTACCTACCACTAGCCATACATGAATAATCACATTCCATATGCTTATAATGTGATTTCATCACGATTTATAGCATTTTAGAAGGTTCTAATGTATTGGAAGCTATTTTGAAGTTGTTTCGAGACTTCAGATGTCCTGTCGCGACTGTGGACGTCTTTTGTCGCCGACAGCGATTTACGTAACATTGACATGGCCTGGGCCAGCACAACATGCCCAACCATGGTGGCGGGCCAC
This sequence comes from Eutreptiella sp. 'Long Island Sound 2002', assembly GCA_964036045.1. Lineage (NCBI taxonomy): Eukaryota > Euglenozoa > Euglenophyceae > Eutreptiales > Eutreptiaceae > Eutreptiella > Eutreptiella sp. 'Long Island Sound 2002'. The sequence goes on along the minus strand of OZ038382.1, from coordinate 132,283,359 downwards.
ACACCTGCAGAACACGCCCAACCATGTTGGCGGGCCTCGCATCAACAGACCACGCCCGCCCATGGTGCCGGGCCGTGCACCAGCACAGCACGCCCGACCATAGCGGGAGCCCCAGCACCAACACAGTAGGCCCAACTAGGGAAGCGGGCCACGCACCATCACAGCACACCCCACCATAGTGGCGGGCCGCGCACCAGCACGGCAGGCCCCACAATGGTGGCGGGCCATCCACCAGCACATCCCGCCCGGCCATGGCGACAGGCTACGCACCAGCGCAGCACACCCGACCACGGTGGCGGGATACGCTCAAGCACGCACGCCCGACCATGGCGGCGGGCGCAGCGCCGGCACCGCGCGCAGGAGCACCTATGGATAACGCACCATACGCGCTCGGGAGACCGGTTCATCCGTCCCTGGCCAACCCGGCCCGAACAACCGAAATGCGCCCAAAACGACGGACCACGGCCCAGCACGCCCGATACCAGGACAAGGAGACGACAGAGAACCAAAAAAACCAGCTAAGCATAGCACTAGCGAGAACACCACGACCACAAACCCGAGCGCGCCGAGCACAAGCAAGCCACGAAAAACCATCCTTAACGCAAAACAAGCCGTGTGGGAGACGACTCGGAACACCCCGACCAAAGTGGCCAAGCCCAAGCGGGCCACGGCGCAACCCAACACAATCCGACCGGTCGGAGCTATGACGAGAGCAAACCAACACAAGGCACCGGGTACACACCGGTCGCAGCAAAACAAATCTCACGCCTGACAGCCGGCCGCAACAAAACCTAGACAAGAAGGACTCCACAAACCCGGCTACGCACACGCGGGCATTCGCACGTGGAACACAACTGAGACCACATCATCCCCACGGCAGCCCAGGTGAACAGGCGGCCCGACACGACGTGCCCAACATAGGCCAGCCAAGGCACAAACCGCCAACACCGAAACGGAAGAGACGACTACACAAACAACATCTAGCTGCGCAAGCGATGATTGCAGCGCAAAGAAGCCAACGGCAAACAAGCCGAGCATGGGGCGGCTAACACAACCGTACACTAACAAGACCGCTGAACAAGCCACATCCCAACCATATATAGAACACAAGCAAGCCGGCCACCAACAAACGAGCCAGGCATGCAGGGGTTGAAATGGGAACGGCTTCCCATTGGTTGGCGACACCATGGTGCGCCACGCCCGCCGACGACCATGCCCACAAAGACGACAAGACAGTGCAACTCTACCGTTACGCAACCGGCCAACCTACATCAACAAACTACAACGAATCCCGCGGCCCCCCGGGAGAGTGCCAGCTCGACGGAGTCAGGAGGCCTGACCACGCGTCACGGTATGCGAGTCCTGTAGCATGTGCTTCTTCAAGTCGTCTCACGCCTACTAAAAGCCAACCTAGGTGGGGGTTGCCCGGATACAAGCCCCTAGCCCTCGGGCCCTGGAATCCGGAGGTTGATGAGGAGGTACGATGGGACCATCTGCCACGTATCGTCCGCCGAAAGGAGAGGAATGTGAGGCTCCGGTTGAACATGAGTTACCTCTCTGGGCAGAATTCGCTGTAGGGTGCTGCTCGTGGCGACCGCGCCCTTCCTCCACGTGGAGCAGCTGCTTTGCGGGGGCACGTGAAGTAGGGCCCTGGGTGGGTGAGCAAAACCCCCTGTTATGCCCCCCCCCATTGGCAACCCCAGTCCCAAGACGACCTACCCTACCTACATTTTGGAGGTTTTTTTAGCACCTTTCAGGGGATTTTTGAGTGTTTTTTTTGGGGTTTTATAGTACATTTAGTAAGAAAAAGTCACTGCCATGTCTTTCTTGGAGGGCTTCATCCAGGTCAAGCCCCCCTTAAAGCCCTTTTGTTGATGCTAAGACTAACTTAAGTATCTTTATTACTCTTTTGAAGCTTTTAGTACACTTTCTCAAAGTAACTAGGGTTATAACCCTAGCCCCCCATGAAGTTCACCCCTACCACTCAACTGAGCGGAGGTATCTTCCTTCATGGCGGTTATACCGAAAAAAAATAGGCAATTCATGCCTTAGGCCTTGGAGGTTAAACCTAGTGGTCTCCCACCCAAAGACCCCTATACTCAATTGTTTGTACCACCTATTTGAGTTCTACCTTTTCACTGTTTCTCAATTCAGTTGCTTGGCCAAGTCATAATCTCTGTCTGGCCTAACTCCTATGCCCCACATTCCTAACCAGCTCCATTTCATCCAAAAGAATGCACATGAACTGCTTGATGCTAACTTGGAGGCTAGAGTCAGGCCGGTTTTCACATAAAATCTTTTGTACTATCCATTTGTGATTGAATCTTTTTATTTATACCTGCTTTGTCTATCTGCAGCCCTTCTGTGTTACACTGGATTTCAAACTATTCGTTGATTCGATCCACATCCTGTTCTTGCTCTACTTGCTCCTTTGGTTTTGGGATTTCACCATCAAAAACGTGCAAGATTTCATCAAAATGTATAGGGCACTAATCAAGGACATCTTTCCGGTAGCAGAGGCAAACCCTGAGTACCTTTCGAACCAACTCTGAGCAGAAACACAAGAAAAGCACACTGAAAAGCACATTAAACATGTCCACTCAACTGTCCTCCAGAACCTGGCCGATCAGAAGTGTACAAGTACAACTTGGCAGTGTAGCCCACCCAAAGAGTGAACCTCCACTCAGAGCAGCATCTGGGTCTCAGGAAGATCCAGAGCACAGAAGGGCGAATCTAAATCCGCCCAGAACAACCCCATGAACCATGGAAACCTTAGCGGCCCATGGTGAGGACAGCCTGCAAAGGCTCCGCAGGCGTGTCGAAGCTCCATCGCCTGGTCGGCCTGTCCGGCCTCGTCTTCTACTGTTCTTGGAGGTGGTCCTGAAGAACAAGAGGACCTATGAAGGAGGATGGACGAGTTTATGCTCCACGAGGAGTAGCACAAGTCCACCGTAGGGGAAGATGGAGAAATACCTCTTAATGCCCTCGGGTCGCCGCCCCAAACTGAGATGGGTTCCTTCCTTTATTCGGGGCCATCTACAGACATGGCGGACACAGTATCACTACAGAGACGACCAAGAGTACACGAGCACCTGAGAGCATGGCATCCAGACCTGCCGATAACTTCAATGGCTCCTGAAGAGAGTGTCGATCCTCTTTGCCCAGAGACCACCTATGGGGCTCTGGATCGCACGGCCGAACCTTTGGCCAAACTTCTATCCGGATCGGAAGACCCGGATGCGACGGCTCTGTCAGAGGCTGTCCAGGCTAAATTGGGTATCGCTGAACCCTTACCCAAGCCAGCACTACTCTCACCTTCACCCGGATTGAGCACGTTGGCTGATGATCTCAAAAGATCAAGGGTGTCCAGGTTGCTACCCAAGGTCACTTGCCCCAGCCCTTTTCATCCTCGCGCCAGGACAGTCCCAATTGCTGAATTACAGGACGTGCCTGTGACAGAGACTGAAAAAAAGAGGGCTGTCAGCCCTGGCACCCCTTGCCGGCGTATCTCCTTCCCCTTCAGGCCTAACCCCGGGGAGTGGGAAGATGGGCAGACCGATTGCCTAGGCGAACATGCAGCTAGAATTGCCAGAGCTCGACCCGAAAAATCTGCCCGAGTGGGCAGAAGAATTTGCTGAGTTTCTTTTGCTAACAGGCCAATCCAATGTGGATGTGGCCACCAAATGCTCACTGCTGAAACCCTCATGCAAAAAGAAATTTTTGCAAAAACAGGTGAAACAGATTGTGAAAACCTGTTCAACCTGGGCAAAGGTACTCCAAGGACTGGAGAAAACATTCCCAGTCTATGAGACTGACCTCAGTGTGCGCACACAGATAGAGGAGCTACCTATGCTCCCTGAGTTTCCTTCCGCTGCGCGAGTCTCTGAATATGTGTGCGACCTAGAGTATCTGTTTTCACGGATGAACGTGGGCTCCTAGGGAGCCACTGAGCCCCACCTGTGGCTCATGAGTAAGATTCCCCAACGTACGTGGGATCACTGCCGCGCTACCTCTGAGAGGAAGAGCCGGACCCACTCGTACGATGAACTGGTGGACCTGCTGATTGAGCTAGCTCTTGAGAGAGAGAATGACCCCCACAAGGAGAAATTTCTCAAGAAGCACTTGGGTCGAGGTGGTACCCCTACCCCCAAACTTGGCAAAGGGAAAGGGCCTAAAAAAAGCACTAACGCCGACGAGGGAGGTGGTAAAGGAAGGGGTAACATACGTGCCATGAATGAGGTTAAACCTGATGCAGGTACACCGCCTCTGTTCTACTGTAAACCTGTCAATGACAAGGGGGGACCTTGTCATGCCCCTGACTGCGACCACCGCAGTAGTTGTATGCTGCAGATCAAACGACAGCAGCACTCCAAGGATGGGAAAACTGTGAATCATCCAGATCATTTCAGGTGTACCATCACCTGTGGCTATTGTGGCAAACGTTGTCACTACGAGGACGAGTGTCACATAAAGAAACGCGAGAGTGATAAACTCAAGCGGCAGGAGGCGGAACGCCAGAAGAACCAAACACCCACCAGAAACCCCCAGAATGGGGATAAAGGTGGTAAAGGAGGTGGCAAGGGGGGTGGCAAAGGTGGACCCCCTAACCCCCAGAGGCGCTCCTCAGCGCCCGCTGCTACTCCCCCTCCTGCCGAAGGTGACCCCAAGAAGCGCCCACAGGGGGATAACGCTTCCCCTGAGGGGAATAACTGCAAGAAGAGGCGACTGGCCAGGATGGCCAAGTCCCTCATGGATGCAGGGGTGGATGTCAAGTTCCCTGCTGATGAGTAGGTGGGCGGCTCTGAAGAGGAGGACTTGGTTTTCTGGATCCTCGTGAAAATCAGGGATCAAGTTTTTCGAGCGGTGCTTGACATCGGTGCAACACTTTCCATAGTGGCCCGGCGCCTGCTAAAAACGTTCAAGAAAACTAAGACTGTGGCCATAAGAGTAGGGGATGGGCGTACCATTCATTCCTTGGGGGGGATTGATGTGACTATATGCCTGGGCGACGAAACTGTGACCCAACACTGCAGAGTGTTGTACACCAACGCCTTTGACATCGTCATTGGTACCGACTTCCTACGAAGAAACCCCCAGGTAAAAATGCTGTCTCTCCAGTGCCCCTATTCTTTGCACTGCAACTTTTGCAGTGGGCTCTTCTCCGTACCTTTGGAGCTGTCAAGACGAAAAGAGTCCGGGCTGCGCTACGCATCCAAGACTAACTATCGTACTGAAAACTACTAATTGGCCCGTGACGTTTTTGAAAATGGACTGGCGGCCCTTCAGGTAAACCTGGATGAGATCCAGGTGGAATTGTTTGCGAGCCCACAGCAGCACATCATGCAGTTGTACTGCTCAAAACATTTGAACAACGCTTTCCGTTTCTTCTGGAAAGCAATGAGCCTAGCGTATGCTAACCCTCCCTTCTCCCTGCTCGCGAAGGTTCTAACCAAAATCGCTTATGAGGAAGGAAGCGTTGTCATGTGCACCCCTGACTGGGGCTGCTCCGGTGAACACGCTTACTGGCGCCGTATGCTACATGAATGACCGTGGAAAGAGTGCAACTCCCCAACAGTCCCATCTATGTTCCTGAGGACTCAGACACAGCTATGCAGGCCCCTGAGTGGGCAAGTTTCTTATCCATCGTCGATGGATCTCTCAATCCTGTACCCCTGTGTGACCTAGACCAGGTGTTACTGAAAGAGGTCATGGGCGAAAATCCTGGCCTGACTCTTTCCGATCTCAAAAATAGATCTCCTGAGCACCTATCTGCCACACTTACAGGGTGTGAATTTCCCGATGGCTATCTGGAACCTGCAGCTGTTAAGGAGGATGCTGACGACCAACTGTCTGAGATCGCCAGCACTATCCCTCCAGTTGATCCCACCTGTGTTGAGGTGAAACACAGTGCCTTCCTAGCCAAGCTGTTGCTGGAGAAGGTAGATCTAGAGTCAACCTCAGAACCTACTTCCCCTGTTGGGAAGCCGGTGCTACACATGCAGCCTATGCACACAGGTGAACCCGTGGCCCGGAGTCCTGATGCTCTAGCGCGGCCTGCTTCTAATAACATGCCACTGTCTGAGCATGACACTCAGGAACTCCGACGGCTGTTGTACTTGAAGGCCGAAGGTATTGAGCGCCAAGAGCGGCTGCAATACCTCAGACAGACCTGGAAATCCTCCATCTGGTCTTAGGAGGACAATGATTCCTATACGCTGCCTGATCCTGAGATACCGCTAGTGTATTCTTTGCACCATGGGCAGCAATGTTCCCCTGAGTGGCACGATGGTTCTGTACCTGCCGAAACTGCTGATCGGCAGAAAAAGAAAGAACATGGAAAGAGCAACCTCCATACTGAGGAGGATTTCCTGCAGAAAATCGAGAGTCTTAACCTTGACCCCCGACCGAAGAAACTGCTGCTAACCTATGAGGAGGTGTTCGGCGCCTTGCTGCCCCCCCCCTCTCTTGTAAAGAACTGGTCCAGATGGACCTGAAACTGAAACCTGAATTTGAAAAGACGCGAGTGAGGTGTCGTCCCTATCCCGCTCCATAGGAACAGGTTGAAGAAATCGAGCGCCAGATGCAGGAATGTATTGATGCTGGCCTTGTGGAGGAACATAAGAAGGGAGACTACCCCCATCACTGCAGTCCCTGTTTCCTGGTTGCTAAACCAGGGTCGGCTGCCCTACCACTGGTTGTTGACTATGGTGAGGTCAACAAGAAAACCCAGAACCACTCAGGGAGTATTCCTAACATGGAAAATACCCTGGAGCGTATTGCCAAATGCAGGTACAAGACCAAAATGGACAAACGCAGTGGTTTCTGGCAGGTAGACCTAACCGCCGCAGCTCAGGAGCTGCTAGCTTTTATAACCCCTAAGGGTCGTGTGTTTAAGTGGAAGGTCATGCCTTTCGGGTCGGCTAATGCCCCAGCGCTCTTCGAGGAGCTAATGAACAAATTTTTGTACATACTGAGGCGCAAACCTCTGGTACAGGAGTTGATTTCTCGGGGTGCAGAAATGGAGGCCCACATCGACGACGTGAGTTTGGGTACTAATACCCAAGAGGACCATGTCCTTCTCCTCCGTGAATTTTTCATTGTTTGTCAAGAAAACCATCTCCGAATCAAACTCGAAAAATGCGAGTTTATGAAAGAGGAGATGGAATATTTGGGTTTCGATGTGGGGTATGGCAGGTGGAAACCAGCCGTGTCTAAGATGCAGCCCCTACAGGACATGCAGATTTGCGATGACCCTAAGAAGGGTCTATACGACGTGAGGAGTTTTGTGGGCGCCTGTAACTCCTATAGGCGTCACATGCACAATTTTACCTACTCCGCTGCCCCTCTCACTGACCTAATCAAGAAAACTACTCCCTGGAGGTGGACCGCCAGAGAGGAGGAGTGTTTCCAGGAGTTGAAGAGGAAAATTGCCTCCTCCAACTGCCTGGGAGTACCCCGCCCTAAGGGCGAGATACTCCTGATCACTGATGCCAGTGATGTAGGGGGGGGGTGGAACGATCTACCAATAGCAGGAGCTTAACCCAGCCGAACTAACCCACTGCCATTATCGTACTAGTGGACTGAACCGTGATGGTTCCTTGAAACATGACTATCCTACCAGTGAGTGGCGGCTGGTGCCACTGGGACACTGGAATTGGAAATGGAACCAAGCACGTTCCAATTACAGCACCTATGACCAGGAACTCCTGGCCGGTATGTTGGTGCTTTCGTCACAATCCCGAGTCCTGGGATCTAACCCTATTGTCTGGCTTTGTGACCAGGAATTTGTGAAGTCTTTTCAGAAGGGCCCACCACCAGAGAAAGCAAAACTAACGCGGTGGTGGACTTACCTGAGCCAGTTCAGGCTGACAGTTCATCATATCCCCGGTATAAAAAATGAACTGTCTGACTATATATCGCGCAATAACTTCGATGCGCTTATAGGTGAGAGCTCTGAGGCACTCGCCAAAGAGGCTTTCCAGCGTATGGATGTCCAACTTGACCTGTCAATGCGCACTGCTGGACTCCTGGAGGGTTGGAGTCTAACCGACTATCAGTCAGAGTATAAAGAAATTCTCCAAACCCTCAGCACTGGTCTCGAACCCCCTGTCATTGACGGGCACCAGCGGTAAAAAAACAACCAGTACCTCTTCTACGAGGACCGTATTGTTGTGCTTGAGGCACGACTGGGTGGGTGCCTACAGTGCCCCATCTCAGTTCTGGTCACACTGGCGCTAATCTCTCAGTGGACTTCTTCCGCGAGTGTTTCTACTCTAGTCTAACCCTGACTGAACTGAGGTCTCGTATGCAGACCATTGCGGATGCTTGTGGCTGTCATGCCAGCAAGCAGAGCGACAGTAGGGATAGGGGACTGATTTCCAACTTACCCATACCCTATTGTGCTAACTCTCTTCTCTATGTGGATTTCATCCACGGCCTACCACGCTTCGGCGGCTATCATAGTTGCCTAGTGGTCAGCTGTGGCCTATTTCGCTTCACCCGTGTGTTCCCTTGCAATAAGAAAACCACAGGTGAGCAGACTGTGAAACTGTTGGTCGAACAATGGTTCGAACCCTATGGGGCACCTAAGCAGGTGCACTCTGATGAAGATGTACGCATCCGCAGTGACACTGGTTGGTACAGACAATGCTAAATGCCCTCAACGTAGAGGTAACCACAGGTGTGCCCTATACCAAGAAGTCTAACCCTCTTTGTGAGAGACAGAACCGTGTGGTGGAGCAAAACCTAAGAATCCTGATGAAACAGGAGCGTACCAAAGACTGGATATGTCTAGTGCCCTGGGCAGTGCTGACCATGAACTCACAGTGAAGCTCTTCTATGGGTTTCACCCCGCACGAACTGTTCCATGGATGACGACCTGCTTGGTTCTTCAAAACCCCCTTTCCTGAGGACTTCAAGAGCCCTGTGGGAGATTGGCGGGAACACAAGCAGTCTATGGCTAACGGGGCTGGGACTAACCTGAGACACATTCGTGACCTTGAACTGAGCCGGCGGAACCGCCTACGGCGACCTGCCAGCTTCAAGGCTGGTGACCTTGTTTTGGTTCACTATTCACGCCTACCCTCCTGGCCACGTAACTGCCTACAGGACCCTTATTTTGGACCCTATCGTATCATCAAGATAGATGGATCCAGGATCCATGTCACGTGCAGTGCACGTCTAGGTGGTGAACTGCTATGTGCACCTAAACAGTTGAGGCACTATCACTCCCCTGACGATTTGTCCTGGGATGAGTGGCGCCTCAGCGACAGTGAGGTCGAGCGTATTGACCTAGAGAAAGCTGCCGGCCCAGAGGAGGCAGGCGAACTCGAAGAGATGACTGCCGATGACATGGCAGTTGATGGTTACTACGTGGTTGCAGGTATTGCTCGCAACGAGTATAAACAGGGCTGGAAATTCCTAACCCTGTGGGATGGATATGGGTTATTTGAGGCGACCTGGGAAGCTATGTCACCCTTCATACAACCAGATGGGAGTATCAACCCCATCTTCTGCTCCTACCTCGTTGAGAACAATGAGGGGCAGCTACTAACGCGTGCTGAGACTCTGTCCCAGCATAAAAAGAAAAACTAATTTCCATGTGTCAGTCTGCTGACTGTGTTCTAACCTTACAGGTGCAGTGAGCACTCTTGTGCAGACATGCCTGTTTATGGGTGTAAGAGCAGTTGTCACAGTTGCCCCGCATTGCATCGCACGACAGGACCATTAGCCCCCCGTGACAACCACTCCCTGGCCAAAGGCCATTGGTTTTTCACAGACCACTGCTTACTGAGCACTGCACTGACCCTGTCTGTGCCCTGCAGTCCCATGCCTATGGTTCCGAGCGTGGACCAGGTGGCCGCTTATCAGGTTTGCAGCCACCCAGCGAGTGTATGCCTTGTTGACCATGTGTTGCATGGGGACTGCCCTGATGTAATGACCTTGGGGAGCCAACGAAGAACGGTGGCTTACTACACCAGGGGGGAATGACAAGCAAGGTGTTATGAGGCAAGGTGTGCCTTCTCTCCTTGGGGACAAGCGAGCCCACAGTTAGGACCCCCTACTGGTCCAGACCCATGGGGTTCTACCCTTCCTTACAGGGTTTACCATACCCCTAAGTGTGCTACGTATCTTTGGCTGTGTCTCACTTCTCCCCCCGGCGTGGCTCCCGGAGACCGGGCTTCGCTGATGTCGGACCGAAGGTCCTAATCAGGTACTATTACCACTCCTATGGCGCCCAATTTCTGTGCTGCCGCCTATCCTTGGGGGAAGACGGCAAAAGCCATACCTACTAGAGGGGAGGGGTGGCCAAGTGTGCTAAGGGCATATAAAACGCCTATTTGTGCTAAAGGCCAAAAGCTAACGCACTCCCCTGCCCACGAGGAAAAGCACGCGGGAAAGGAGACTCCACTACACTACACTCACTAACGCCAGCACCAGCCTCCGAAGGCAGGGTGAGCACTCATCACTTGCACTCAACACCTGCTAGGCTTGCTGACCCTAACACCTACACACTCTACTGGGAGTTGATGGCAATGAAGTCTCGGCTCCTATTGACCCCCCTGTGAGAAAGCAAGAGAACACAGCGCTACCAAGCGACTGTGGCCTAGCAGGGACGCCACTACGCGTTTCCCTGTCAGGGCTTGGAGGGAAGAGGTGCTCAGTGTGCGTGCATAGCGTGGATGGCGGTGAAGTCGGACTGCACTCACTGCAGTTATTTGTTTGTGTGATCTGCGCAGCATATTTTAGCGCTGCTCAATGGGACTTCACCAATCGCCCTTACCTTCCCACCTGTAAAGGAAAGGCCAATGACTGAGGTTCAAGACTGAGGAACCAAGACAGCCTCCACGTATTATACGCTTCTCAGGCTGCCCTATAATACGCTGTTCCTGAACCTCAGTACAAGCAAGCAAGCTTAAGGAACTCCACCCGTTCTCTTAAAGAACGTAGGGTGGAGCCCCTGGGTAACCTAAACAAGAGTTGTACCGTGCGCACCACGCGTGGCCTACCCTTTAATGCCTCATATGCATGCACAGATATGCAAAGGGTTCCCAATTTCTCCTTCTCTTACCTAATCTTACTCAACATAACCAATCAAAGTGTGACTCTACCAGGAGGTGAGCTCCTCCTGGGCTTACCTACCTTACTCACCACGCATCATGTGAATGCCGAGGAATACACCAGCGCAAAACAACCCTACGCGCTGAAACAAACCCACGGCGAACTATAAAGCACCCTAAGCGATTAATGCACTGTGTGTCATGCATGCTTTCCTTGTCTTGTTTCCTGCAGAAAGAAGAGAGAGAGTGGCGCACTGCACAGCGCAAAACAAGCCTAAGCGTTTTAAGCAACCCTATTTTAGCGCTACGGCAACACGAACACGAGCAAGCACTTTCTTTTCTTACCTGTGAAGAGAGAACAAGGGTGAATTGGGGCACAGGGAAAGCGACACAGCGTGTGAATCGCGAGCACAGCGCATATTCTAACCCTACGTGCGCGCTGCGCGCTCCATTTGCATCGCATACCTTTCATTCTTGTTTTGACCTGTGCAGAGCAAAGGAGAGGAGCACCCGAACCCCCAACGAACACAGCGTTGACAACCCTACCGTTTTAACGAAGCAGCCAACACAAAACCAATGCATGCGTGTGAAATGACACTGGCATACCTGAGAGGTGGGTTGCCCACGTGCTCTGTGGTGTGGGTTCATTTTCAATACTTTTCCCTAAAGTTTATAAAAATTTTGATGCAACTGTGCAAAAATTTTCTTTAGAACTTTACAAACTACGGCTTATACCTTCTTTTTCAAGAGCCGTTTACGCTTGCGCAACCCTTTTTCTGGAGTCCGCTTCTGTTGCGCTTGTTTGCAACTTTAAGTTTTGGTGTAAAAATGACGATTTCTCGCGTTGTATCGTCGATTTTTAGCGATTTGAATTCTTAAATCGCTACACCTTTCGCTAAACCACAGGATTCACTCCCTGTTGGTTTCATTTTCTATTTTTTTCAGCTCCTCGAGATTTGTGTCCTCCATTGGGAGTATTGCTCCGCCCTGGCCCTTGGTCAGGACGTTTACTGAACTGCTGCTTATGCAGCGATAGCCGTCCGCATCAGAGCGTTCGACTGTACCCTAGTGGGCAAGCATGTGTGCTCTAGGGAGGGAGTCCTGGGTTCAAACCCCACCAACCCCAAATTTTTACCAAAAGGTTTCGTCGCACGCTGGCAACTTTTCAGACATGCCCCATCGAAGGGACATCATTCACGGTACATTACACTGTTTTTCAAGGGTACCTACAGTGTGATAGGCTTCTATGAACTGATGAAAATGTTTTTGGTAGGTTTAATGCACTTTTTGAGTTATTTTGGGAATATTTGAGCCTTTTTCCTTGCTCCTACTAGCTTGATCAACTAGTACTCCAGGGGGCAGTAAGAAAAAGTCACTGCCATGTCTTTCTTGGAGGGCTTGATCCAGGCCAAGCCACCCTTAAAACCCTTTCAGTGATGCTGAGACTAACTTAAGTATTTTTATTACTCTTTTGAAGCTTTGAGTACACTTTCTCAAAGTAACTACGGTTATAACCCTAGCCCCCCATGAAGTTCACCCCTACCACTCAACTGAGCGGAGGTATCTTCCTTCATGGAGGATATACCGAAATAAAATAGGCATTTCATGCCTTAGGCCTTGGAGGTTAAGCCTAGTGGTCTCCCACCCCAAGACCCCTATACTCAATTGTTTCTACCACTTATTGTGGTTCTACTTTTTAACTGTTTCTGAATTCAGTTGCTTGGCCAAGTCATGATATCTGTCTGGCCTAACTCCTATGCCCCACATTCCTAACCAGCTCCATTTCATCCAAAAGAGTGCACATGAAGTGCTTGATGCTAACTTGGAGGCTAGAGTCAGGCCGGTTTTCACATAAAATCTTTTGTACTATCCATTTGTGATTCAATCTCTGTATTTATACGTGCTTTGTCTATTTGCAGCCCTTCTGTGTTATACTGGATTTCAAACTATTCATTGACTCGATCCACATCCTGTTCTTGCTCTACTTGCCCCTTTGGTTTTGGGATTTCACCATCAAAAACTTGCAGGATTTCATCAAAATCTATAGGGCACTAATCAAGGACATCTTTCTCGTTTTGGGAGCTTTTTAGTACATTTCAGGGTTTTTTCGGGGCAATGTGAGCCATGAATCTCAGTCCCACACCAGGGTTGTCTATATGTTGTGCTGTATGTAGAACACTCGTGGGGTGGTTGGGGGGGGAGGGGGCTTGCATTCTTTTTATGTGTCTGCCTGGAGCTGCATTCTGCTTTGCTTCACACTAGCAGATTTGAATGGGGTCCCCCATTTAGTTTTGGGGACCCAATTTATCCATTGTCTACCGTCTACTGTTTAACCACCTCCCCCGACTTTCGACTTTCCCCCCCTTTTTGTCAATGAAACAGGGGCCCGCGGCAGTGTCTTTTCTGCCGAAAACAACTTTTGTGCAGGTGCGCCTGCTATTTTCCAAGTGGCATTTTTTTATTCCACTTAAACGACAGTGTCTGTAGGGTTGGTGCCTGAGTGGGGTGCAAAGGGTTCTTCGGCGAATGTGCGGGGTGCGAGAGGATGCTCAGGCACAGAGAGTCAAGGAGAGCGAGGCTGAGGGGTATATTGTCATACCTAAAAGATTAGGTACCCCTACGAGCCTCTCTTCCCTCCACTGCCGGCAGCCCCTCCTTGTTCCGCTTTCTCAAGGTTTTGGTTAGGGAAAAGCTCAGAAAAAGATACAGAGGACAGAATCACTGAGCAGACCTGTCCCCCCACCCTTTTCTCCACACTTGCAACAATTGAGTTGTCGTTGTCTGTACACCCCCTCTGCACCTTGCTTCACTTCCCGATAATATGTCCTGATTCAGGGATCAAGAATGAGGGAATCGCTGGTTATGAGGGTGCCAGCCAGGGATTTTCGGGACGAATTGGCCAGGACAGTAAATACTACAGTAGTTTCATTGAGTCATGGACACATTTGTTGTGAGTCTTTGCCCAATTGTGCTGAATTATAGAAGTAGACTAAGGTGACAAATGGGTCAAAGACAGTTCCCACTAGATGGGTCAAAGACAGTTCCCAATGGTAAGGCCCCACTACATTGCCAGAAGGACGGGGGGTCCATGAAGTAGCAGATGTGGTGCAGCCACGTACGACATGGGTTTGAGGATGAATTTGCCAGTTTCATTGAGTCATGGACACATTTGTTGTGCGCTATTGCCCAATTTTGCTGAATTACAAAAGTAGCTTGAGGTGACAAATGGGTAAGGTTTGGAACCTGATAGTTCTCAAAATAACCGGTTTTAAACGATTATTTTTACAAAAATAACCGGTTTGGCCGATTAATGGTTTTCAAAATAACCGATTTTTCCGATTAATTGCCCTTTACTAACCAAAATCTTGCAATCGGCAAAAGAGAGCCCATACAAAACGGAGCACACCGATGAACACTACGTCGGAAGTTGTAATTCACCATCGGCCATCGCTTATTGCTACCAAAGCCTCCGTTTAGTGCAAAAATTGGACAAAAGGTAGTGCCAAACAGAACCCAAAAGTTTTGGAATCATTCCGATTAATTAGTTTAAATCAGTTTTCAAAATAACCGGTTGTGCCAATTGTTTTGAAAATAATCTCCGATTATTGCCGATAACCGGTTTTTCGATTAATTCGTAAAACCGGTTCCGAACCCTACAGATGGGTCAAAGACAGTGCTGTGTCACACTCCGATTAGGTACCAAATGTAGTGCAGCAACATAAAATATGGGTTTCGGGACGAATTTGCCAGTTTCATTGAGTCATGGACACATTGGTTGTGAGTCTTTGCCCAATTGCGCTAAAGTACAGAATTAAACAGAGGGGACAGATGGGTCACACGGTGCCATAAAGGAGGAAGCAAGTAGCTGCAATGGACAGTATTCACCCCAAAAGGACGTGGGTAGAGGTGTGCGGGGTTGGCAGGGCTCGAGACATGGTAAAAGGGGCTTTTCCTGTTTGGCGGATGTAAATTTTTCATGTGGTGAAAAGGGGGGGGGGTTAGTACAAAAGGGGGGTTTTTTTAGTACTAATTGGGGTTCATTTAGAACAAAAAAGGGAGGTTTCTAGTACAATAAGGGGAGTTTTTTCGTATAAAAAGGGGGCTTTTTTAGTACCAAAGGGGGGGCTTTGTATAATAAGGGGGGTTCCAGTACAAAAAGGGGGGGTTTTTTAGTACAAAACGGGGGGGTTTTAGTACAAAATGGGGGGGTTTTTTGGTACAAAGCGGGGGGGTGTTTTTTAGTACAAAGCAGGGGATTTTTTTGTATTCACCACCCCCACCCCTCCCCCCAAAAACTGGTACCCAAGTAGGGGGGGGGGGGTAGAGGGGTCAAAATCAAATCTTTGGAGGATCATTTTGTCTCGCAAAAATAATGATTTTACAAAGGGTCCAGTATGATGCCTTGGGGTATGCTACGCGAACAACCCCAAAAGGGGGGGGGGTGCATGGCGTCCGCACCCACGCTTGATCTAACAACCTCTCTTCAACGTGATTACACGACGTACAACATACACACAAATCCCCCCCCAATTTGGTGGTATGAACACGAGTCGGCCCAGCACATCCACAGGTCTACAACGGCTGCAGCCCACGTACCCTCCCCCCTCCTTGTCGTTCCCGACCCCAGGGAAGACGGTCCCCCACCACCCCCTGGGGGACGGTCACCAAGTGACGGTCCTCCACCCCCCCGCCCCTGGGGGACTGCACCACCACCGTACACGCACATTTGCAGGCACAGAAATTGCAGCATGCAACGAAAGAATCCAGCATAGGATGCGTTCAAAGGGCTGCCAATGTACGGAGACCTACTCGCTTGCTTTGCAAAGACCGCTGCGGGCGGCGGTGAACCAATGCCCGTTGCTCTGCCCGGGTTGAGGATGAAGCCTCCGATGGGGCAGGGTGGGACGGAGAGGGAGCACGTGGCAGTGAGAGGCGCCGAACAGACGCACGGTCGTGCAAGACTTGCCATCACAGTCATAAGTGATGCGGCGATATGCATCACCGTGCTCCGAATGTCCAACAACCTGCGCCAAAACAGGATCCCCGTGGAGCGGATGAACATCACACTTGTCCCAAGGGGAAACATGGTTGTGCTATCAAGTTCCATTTCAGCGAAAGTGAGCACAATGTCCTGCCATGAGTGCAAGGGATACAAGTGGCAGTGCCCCACAACACAGTCACCCACACAACAACACAATGAGCCGCAACAAAAAATTTTGGGTTGACCAAGTGACGGTCCCCCACCCCCCCCCCGCCCGGGGAGCGACAAGGGGTGGGGAACGACAAGGGGTGGGGGGGGGTAAAACCTTAAAACAGGGATATTTTCAGACTGGCTGGTCAACCGCTGAAGAGTGCCCCCACCCCACCCCATTTGAGGATGGGCCCAGAGATACCAGCCATTTAAATGCAGCAGGTTGCCAAACGGCTTGTTGACGGTGTGGCCTCCAGATTTCTGGTCAGACTTCGAGTAGCATGTACTGGGGGAAAATGCAGCAAATCTCGGACCATCAAGAACACTGCAATGTCCCCTGTGCAGGGGGAGCACGTTGCCTAGAGGGCTGGAGACTACTGTGATCAAAGCATAGTATACTGCAGGAGTCAATCCGCCGTGGCGCAAAAGAATCCCGAAAAATTAAGAAGAAAGAAGAACACTGGAGCAGTGGAAACGCAGAGGAACCTGAGGATGGGTGCCGGCTGGGGCTCATGGGGGACAATCATTTAAGGGTCAGCTCAACACCTTGGGTTGCCGTCCAAATTGGAGGCGGAGGGAATGGCTGGGAGGGGGGGGGGCGGGGTGACAGCGTGTAGTGGTGCACGAGCAGTGGCCCGGCGCATATGGCACTGCACAGTGACTTTAAGGGTAGTACCATGGCACTGTACTGTGAGTGCGGGGTCGTGGTACATTGAGCGTCCACAGCGGTTGGCAAACCGACGGGTATCTGGGAATCAGGCTGGCCCTGTCAGCAGTGCAGACGCCCGAATCGCATGGGCCAAAGTAGGTTTGGGAACGCCGGATTTGTACGATACATCCTCGGGCAAAGACTCCACAAAGCTCTTGAGCGGCGGCAGAGCAAGCAAGGTGCAGGGTCATTTGCGAGGCAATTGGACATGCACCCAGGGACACTCTGCTGGACAGCGGGGAGTAAGCCTCAATCTCTGGCGGATGCAGATACAAGTTGAGGTCGGGCTGTGGCTTAGGCCGACCTATTGCATGCCCCTCCCCACACCAGAGGCTCATCACTTTCAGGAGGGCACGAGCCCCTCGAGCTCCAAATCGTCATCTTTAGAGGGACCCCCTAGTGCGGTCAAGCAGGAAAGGGGGAAACAGGCCCACCGCAGAAAGTTGCATGCATGCAGGTGTGTGTGTGTGGGTCGGTGCGGGTGGGTGGGTGCGTGGGTGTGTGACGCCGAACCAACATTCACAAACTCTGATAGCTGTTGCTATGATACATGACACATCACCTATCCACAGCTCTGTCCGTACTGCAGCAGTTTTTCTTTCGAGGGAGATCCATGCGCAGCCATAAGGTGGCAGCCATATTTGTTCTGACTTGAGCCAGTCCACTTTATGCCTGTTGTCCACCTCTTCTGCTGAATCAGAACCTCTACTTACAGCCAGAACCTCTACTTACAGCAGGCATTTCAATATGTTCTGTGCTGGCTCTGATGTGCCTGCCTGCAAAAGGACGCAGGATTGTACATCTGGTTCCTCCTTGTCACATAGGATGCCCTGTGGCAGGGGGCCTGATGAGGATATGAGGACTGCTGATCGTGGTGGCAACCTTGTGGCTAGGCCTGGTGTATTACCGCACCCCCCTTGTCCAAACTACGCAAAACCTAAGTCCTAAATCAATATGGTCCCAACGCCTACTGTAGCTGGGACAACACTGTACTACCGACCACACTTGGGGGCAGTGATGCAAAGACGCGACTTCGCATTCTCAAAAGCAAGGGCAACAGATGCATGCATGTGGGCACCAGCATGGTGCAAAAAGTGCATAATTTGGGCCCTCAGGACATGTGGCAAGCATCAGACGAAGAAATAAAAACTTCTGGACAAAACCAGAAGCACCAAACCCATGTCTTATGTACCTGCACTACATTTGGCACCAAATTCAATCAGGTCCTAGATTAACACAGTCCCGAAGCTTGGCCATGGGGGAACGTTTGCCCGGCGCGCGCCCGGCGCGCTACTTTTCTATTCTCCATGAGAGGGTAAATCTGGGGCTGAAGTCGGGATAGTTAAGCCCCCCAAGTAGACCACGTTGGACTGCACACCTTCCCGACAAAGCACGTTGCATAATAAGGCAATAGCTGTGAATTCAACAACTCCAAATCAAAGAAATCACCTCGGGTACGAGAAGGTCCATACCCATCCCAAATGAAAACATCAGCCGATGTCCCGGGGGCCAAGGGGCAAATCCATATAATATTGCCAACATATCAACAGCAACAGTCACCTTATAAACATGCGACGCATACTTAGGATTCCACAGGTCGGCACTCCATATCCCACCAATGGATTTGATGGGCATGGGGTCTGTGAAAATGTGAAAGAAGCATCAAAATACCCTTTTTCAAACAACAATAATGCCCATAGTATCACAAAGTATGGGGTTCTAGGATGGCTAGACGTCCAAATAGTTGCACTGCGCACGCACTGCGCTTAGTGCACCCCCTAAAAGGTCACCGGTGGGGCACAGGTCAAAAAAGATGCCCGGCGCGCTAACGCTCCACCCATAGATCGACGATGGCCAGCACCCTCCAGACTCACTCCAAGAAGACTCTCAGTGCCTTGTCCAGCAAGCCCAGGCCACAAATCAATGATGCTCGTCACCCTCCAGAATCACTCTGGCATCGGTACTTCCGGTCTCAAAGCGGCGAAGCCGTAGGTTGGCCATAAAGCGACGATGGTTGTCACCCTCACTCTAGGAACTCTCAAAGTGCATTGTCATGACTACGGTGCCGTGAGAAGTGGTAGCTTGGACAAAAAGGGGGGGGGGGGTAGGTGTCTATGTGTGTGCGCGAGACGCCCAAGACTTTTTTGTTATGCCTGAGTGCATGCGTGGGTGTTTGCCTAGGTTCACGCGCGCATGAGCAGTCATTCAAGTCATGCTCAAACTGTGAGGTTCAACATCCTAACGTCTTACCTCCAAGCAACGGTAAATGACCAGAAATTGACGGAACCAACGCCTAGTGTTGCTAGACAAGGGCGTTGCTTAGGCGCCGGAACTTGCATGGTACACGTATAGACCGTCCTGAGGGGGTTTGAAGCGGAGATGGTGGGACACAAGCAAAGGGCTGACATGTGCAACAAAACACTCATAAGCAGTGATCATTGGGAAGCAAAAACTGGCACACACAGTTTGAAAACTTCGAACATTACGGGTTCACAGGCTCAGAAATGAAGCCCTTCTTGGTCAAGCTATAACGCATTGTGCACTGCTGGACGTGCTTTTTCTTCTTGCCCTGTGCCTCACCCTTTGCCAGAGGTTTGGGTGCAGGTTTTGGGGCTGGTTTTGCGTCTCCACCCTCCTCCCTGCAAAGCCAAAACAGCCAGCACTCTGTCATCGTGTATAAATGTCTCCGGTCTGTCCATGAACAGCTCTACCCAAATAAAATAGAAACAGACCTGAACCGGAATGCAAAACTTATGTTTTTGGCAAAACATTGGTTTTGGGGCTGGTTTTGGGACAGCAATATGCGAAGGGATGCAAGCATCATCCACCAAATCTCTGGTCAAATACAACTTTCCGTTGAAGACATGCCCCAAACCCCAAACGCCTCTATCCGCTTTTGCCCACAAGATATCCACAACCTCGTCTTTCTTGGCTCTCTTTGTGAGAGCCACCTCTGAGTCCCCACCACTAGTACCAATGACAACACGGCGACTTTCTGCACCAGTGGACCGCGTGTAGTACAATGGCCAACCTCGCTTTATCCAAGACATGGTGTACCACTCTGAAAACCAAGAGGCAAAACACGCTACAAATGCCCTCTTGGCCAACAGAGCTGCCTTGACACAAAATATGAACGTTGTGCATCTCAAAACCACGGTATCAGGAAGCAGGCACGGCACACAGTACAATGAATTAAAAAATACACCGCCAAAATCAACGGTGCAAAAATTGACGGAACCAACGCCTAGTGTTGCTTGGACATAGGGGTTGCTTGGACAAAGGGGGGGGGACACGCTGCAGAATCACCATGAGTTCAGTGTTCTGAAGCCCTGCAGCGGCATCCTGGGGGACTGGGTAGGGCTATCCATTGCAGGGTGACGCCAACAAACCACAACTCCTGCCGTATTACCCTGTGTGTGCGCCTGTGTGTGCGCACATGTGTGTGTGTGTGACAGGGGGCGGGCACCATATTAGAGAAGAAGGCCTGCATGGGTCTACGGGCCGGCTGGCTGGGGGGTGCCAAGATCTTTGAAGAAGGCGCCCCCCTGCACCTGGCCCGCCTAGGCCAGAGCCTCTGGGCAGTATGGTGAGTGTGTGTGTGACAGGGAAGAACCACATTAAGGAGGGCGCTAGCCTTTTGTGCTCGGGGGTAGCACAGTCGTGCCCTCATGGTCCTAGGGTCGGTGCCAGTGGTTCCCCATGGGAGCAATCCCCTCGGAGCAAGTGCTGGCAGTCCTCCCCATTGTTGGATCATATTAAGGAGGGACACCAGCATGGGTCAGTGCGGGGTCAGCTCGAATGCACGATCACAGGCCATATACTGGGTCTGGCAGCAACGCTGCCAGAAAGCCCAGATCCCTGAATCTGGCCCCTTGCCTTGGTGAGAACTCACTTGGTGGAGGGGTATGTTACTCCTGTCCCTGCGTACCCATGTGTGCATGTGTGACACTCAAGATCAATCAATCAAATGCATGTGGCATGGGAGGGACTGTTGTAGTCAGGGGGGGGGGGGAAATTGCGGTCTGGGGGGGTCGAATCCAATTGCGAAAAATTGCGGAAAAATTGCGGGAAAATTGCGGAAAATTGCGGAAAATTGCGGAAAAATTGCGGAAAAATTGCGATGTCGTAAGCGGCCCTCCTGAACCCTCAAGGTGCAACAACTCTGGACAGGTGGCTCAGAATTCTCAGAATTTCACTGAAACAAATAGTCTATGGGCAGTACACTTACAGGAGGCGCCCCTCAATATCACCGTGGAATTGCAGCATGAACCGAAGGCGGCGGATGTTGTCATCCAATTTGTGCTGCCGCTTTGAAACTGTCCTACACTGTGAGAAAAAGCGGTCCACATCACCACCAGAAGTGGGCTGCGTAATCAAGAACAGCACCCTCTCTTGGAACGGTGAAGGGGCACGAGATTGCCACCATTCCTGCAAAGCAGTTGGCCCATTTATATCAACAACATTGCAGCGGATGTATAGGCTCCATTGCTCTGCAATCTCTGGCACATCGGACACGCACATGCAAACATGCAAACATGCAGGCATGAAAAAGACCAAAAAAGCGAAGGTAAAAAGACCAAAAAAGCGAAGGTAACCATATTGTGCCCAACTGGGTTTGAACCCAGGACCCTGGAACTACAGTGCAGTGGTACTACCAATTGAGCTATACCAGGTTCTGGCGACTTTGCAACATTTGAGAGTGTATGGAATAGTAAAAAAAAAAAAAATCTCATTGTTCTGCACCAGCGTGGGGAGGTGGTCAGAAAATCGGGAAGTGTGAAAAATTGCGGAAAAATTGTGGAAAATTGCGGAAAATTGCGAAAAATTGCGGAAAATTGCGAAAAATTGCGAAATTGCGGAAAATTGCGAAAAATTGCGGACCTCAATTTTCCCCCCCCCCTGTGTAGTGCCTTTTCAGCAAAGCAGTGAGGCCCTCTGGAGAGGGGCTTTCAGGTGATCTACACATAGAAAGTGTGTGGGTGTGTGCGCGCGCACGTGCACTTGTGGAATAGCATCATAATCAGGCCAGTACGGGTCAGTACAGAGCAGGTTCTTGGAGGGTATCTCAGAGGCTGGCCAGGTGGGGCCAGCGGCGTTCTGTTCCCCCTCCTCGTGTGTGTGTGGCGGGGGGAGGGGGGGGGGATTGTGCCGTGGGTACTGAGTGTTGAGGAGTGCCTGTAGGCCACTGCCACCATCCTTGCACTGTGCGCATTCACTCCCTTCGTGGGAGAGGGCAGACGCCTCAGAGAACCCGGAAATTTGCGCGACAATACACTTCGTGTCACCGAGTCACAGGCATTCGGGAGAGGGTGCAAGAGAAGGGTCAGAGAGAGGGTGGGGGGGATCAAGCAGAACCCTGGGACCCAGGCAGGCCCAGGGTTGCAGCCTCCTTGACACACCACCCAAAACTGCAGTGTATTGGCGGCAGTGCCAGCAGAACAACAGGAGCATCGAATTGCATTCATACAGCGTCAACCTTGACACGCGTTGTGTGCAGGTAATGGCCCATCTGCATTAACTGCTGTCGGATGGCAGCGGCCCACAGCGCCTTTGGCAGGGGCCTTCATGAAAATTGGCCGGGAGCGGACGGCCTGAAGATCCCCTTGGGAAGGTCAGCTCTGTCTGCCTTCTCCAATGAAACAGGTGATGGGTTCCAGTAAATGCCCAGCAAAAGGGTTGAGGTCGGCAATTGGATCATACTAGCTCTGATGCTGTTCCGTACCAATGCCAATGCGTTGGGGTTGAATTCTTTTGGAATTTCTTGAAATGGTTCCGATATCAAAAGAACATCTGTTCACAGGATTTGCCATTGGGACTGGAAAATGTTGTCGCCTGGATCGGCTGCGGAGCCTTGGGGCTGGGTACCCAGTGAGAGGAGGCACAGCACAGAAAATGCGCAGTCCGCTCTACAGTTGCGTCTCAATCAAACAACAACTCACCGCGAAAGTGAAACGTGGGGTGTCTGGTCCTGACACACATAATCCTACTCTTGGCCCTTGACAGCTACATGGGCGTAGTTGCCGTCGCAAACATAGGCAAAGGAGAGAGTGTGTAGACAATCTATCCTGTGCAACAAGAGCAACGGGGGCCGCCGCGGTGACGGACGTACAGAACTGAGGGGCCACTGGCCAAAGCCCCGACCAGCATCAGAAATGCCATGCAGACACAAGGCTAAAAACTTGCAGAGTCCGCGGCTGGAAATCCAATTTCTTGAGAATATGCTCATTTCCTGAACAAAATGTGTGGGGCACTGGGGTGGAGTGAGGCCCTATGCGAGTTGACCTTCGCCCTTCCCCATGCATGCCGAGCCCCATGGTGGACGGGGACGCCTCCCGGCCCCGCATGCAAGTCTGTTCATTTGCGTCGGTAGACCACACCACCAACAAAGAAGAGCACTTTGGAGCCTTCTGAAATCAAAGCCCAGAAGGTCTTCAGAGCCGTCAATACGAGGCTGTGCTGTCGCTCGCGACATAGACCACGAAAATTCGTGACACAAATGCCATTTTCCCCCTACCGGAAGGGCACCGGCGCAGCAGGCGCGAGGAGGGGTCAGACTGCTGACGGAATCACATGAAACTTATAGAATGATCCTGTGGCAAGCAACAGCTGTGCATGTGGACACACAGACACAATGACTGTCATATGTACTTCACCACCTGGCGCATCCCTGCGTCCTGGTGGGGATCAGCCCCAATGCACTGCAGTGCAAGCACCCGCGCCGCGGGGGCCACCGGCTGGAGGCTAGAAGTGGGTGGGGCGCGGGGCTGAATTGAGGAATGGATGCAGATGGGCGATGACAGACTGTGGGGCGGTCCATGGGACGGTGCTGACAACAGCCGCATTGGCAGTAAGTCGTGCCACACGCCCCCAGATCCCGCTGAGAAACACGACGCGCCTTCGGAACATTGCGCAGCACCTCCTCCTTGCGCATCCAAGAAGTGCTTCTATGCGCCATAAGAACAGGGCTTTTTGGTTTAAATAGTGCTGGCATTGGGTGCCAGAGGGGAAACAAGATGAGTGGGCGTCAGCAGCCCAGCCTACAGAGAGCGGGGATGGGGATACTACGCTGTGCAGCGCAGTGGGTTGATGCTTTTCGAATACTTGTCGTGTTGTTGCAGTATACATTGTTGCAGCCTTTTTAGGATCTGTTTCCCGAGGAACTTGATGGAGGGCTTAAAGAGGCTTTGAAGAAGCCCGCCATGCGTTGCGGACGGGCTGGGGCTTACCAGCGCGTGGGCGTCGTCTGGCTCTATGCGCGGGCTGATATGGGGCATGATATGAATCTGATATTGGCTGGAAATGATGCAGTTTTCCACGTGGGCAATTCAGCTTCAGTACATGTTCAGGTTTTGCGTGGAGTGCCAGTGGATTGTATATGGCGATGGTATACGGGTGTTGTGTGACAGTTTATAAGAACCCTTTTCAGTGGGTTTTAGCGAAAGAAATTCAGGTTCACATGGACCCCAATCCTTTAGAGGAGGGACATTCAGATGATCACTGAAGTCATGAGCCCAGGCGGGACAAATTAAAATGGGAAAACGGGTGTCCAGAGGGGACTCCGGAATCGTAGGCGAAATAAAATGCGGTTGTTTTGCGGACTGTGGCAGGGGTGACCATGGTTGTGAGGATGGGACTATCAACCAAGCAGCGACCCATATCCTGTAAGGGATCTTCAAAAACAACCATCAGGTGTGCACACAGGACACCGTTGCTGACGACGACTCAGAGAACGGGACGAAGAAATCAGAAAGAGGCGGGGGTTAAATGGGGCACACTGAGTCAAAAATTTGGGTGCCCCGTTCGGTTTGACCTGGACAGGTGCACTGTTTGGGGATTGGCTGGGAGGATCAAGCAGAATTGTTCAAGTCATGTACGCCTCGAACGTTTGAAAGCATCTCTACATCGGACATGGGACAGGCCAGGGAGAACGAAGATAGTGTTAAGTGGGTCAGAGGGCTGAAAAAGGGGATCAGGAAAAGCGATGCCAAGAATCCTGGTGCTTGCTTTCCTCCAGACAATAGCTTATACGCCGGAGCTCCAAGCCTTTTCCCGCGACTGTGCCATTTTGTGGGAACTCTGGGGCCAGGTACCGCCTGCTGACCGGAAAATAGTGTGCTTGGCTGAATGGATCGATTCTTGCCGCTCCCAAACATTTTGAATCTCCTGAAAACCCATTTCCTTTGGAAGTAGCTTTTTCTCGACAACATTCGGGTCACGCGGCTTTTATCTGGACATAGGGGGTGGTCTGATAAGCATGCACATGCCGCGCCCTCTTCCCCTCTTCTGGCCATAGCGCTAAGGCCTCAGTACGCATCCATCATCCCCGAGAAGGCCCCTCTGCCATGGCTCTGTGCAATCATTCGACCAGTGCCATTGGGGATGGACCAGATGCAGCGCCGCAGGCTGGAGGGGCCAACACATCTGGGGAGGCCAGGCTGCTTGCAGCTGGAGGTAAGTGAGGAGCCTGGTTTAATACGGGTGTTTGGGCTGGGAGCCCTCCGCTGGTGCTGGGGTTGGAGATGGGTGCGGTGGCCATGAGAGGCACCGGCGTTGCATGCGCCACAGCAGCGGCGGGAGCCTGAGGCCCAGGCAGAGGCTGGACCAGCGTCTCCCCACTGACCCTGCTCGGCGAACTCAAAGCAGGACTTAAAGGCGTTGACAGAGGGTTTGTGGTGGTACTGGATGGCATCAGCATTGACAATCCCAGGCCATTGACAGCCACGCCGATGTTCCCCGACAGTGACCCGTTGGAGACGGGTGCGTTCGGGTGAGGGGGTGGGATTACAGGGTTGGGGAGCTGGGGGCTCGAGAGTGCCGCAGTGCCTAATGTAGAGGGCACGGGCAGTCCTGCAGGGGCCGGTAGCGACCCCATCGCATTGGGCACACCCACGAGGTTGCAGAGGTTCGTGAGGGACGCGAGGCTTCCCAGAGCAGGGCTTGTGATCGGAACAGGGGTAGTGGCGGCGGCCCCGGAGGTCTCGGGAGTGGGAACGGCGAGCGGCACGTCGCCAGGGTTGACGCCATCCCTGAGCCAATAGGCAGATGGCAGACAGTGGAAGAGGACCTTGTCCTCTCGTGCGGACACAATAGACCCATTTCGTTTTTTCGGAAGGTGACGCTTCTTCTTCTCTATTTCGTGCACATTGTCGGAAGAGCAAATGGCAACTATTATGTGGATGATATGGAGGGCTGGGGTGCACGGTGCGCGATGGGAGAACCAGATTTCAATCTAAAGAATTGACAAGAAGCCACTGTTGGGACGAGTTAGCCCCCACATATCTGCAAACACATTCTTGCTGCATCATGGAAGAAGGCAGCAGCAGGCCCTACTGCATTCTTGCTTGGAACGTGGATTGAGAACCAGGCGTGATAGGACAAGAAGGGAAAGAACAGAGGCGGCTCTGATGAGCGTTCGGACATCTGCACGAGAGAGGGGGCCGGGTGTGTTTCCGTTGCTGAGGGATAGAAAGAGCTGTGGGAAACTCAAATCGGAGTGTCCGGCACTTTTCGATTCGACTGGTGATCAATATGCGGATCAACTAATTCTTCGGCGGCCTGCACCATCCCCCATCACTGACCAACGCCCAATTTCACCAACCCTCAAAAAAGGGGGAGCGGGGAGCATTGGAAGAATGAAACTGCCGCAAAGATTTTTGTGCAATGTCCCTCTGTTGGCTGAATATGCAGCGTTTCCTAGTGGTCCCTTGTGCACTTGCAATTCCCAGTGTGATGCCAAGTGACACGAACATACACAAACATGTCAACCTGCAAAAAAAGTAAAATGACACCGCCCTGGTTAAATCAGATGGCAGATTTTCAGCGAGCGTCATGAATTTGGGAACGAGTCCCCCATGCTGCCGCGGAATCGGCGTTTGCAAGGGCTTCGCTTTCTCCCCCATCAATGGCTGTACACTGCAGGAATATCAAGAAGCTCTTCAATTTTGTAGGAGAGCTTTGCGTGACCACAGCCATTCCCCCGCTTGTTCCCCCGGCTGTTTGTAAAAATCGAGATCCTGTGAGGTGCCATCAAGGCAACATGGGAAGTGGGGGAACTCACTGGGGAAACGCTGCATATGCAGCCAAAAGAGGGAAAGCAGAGGACCACAGCATTGAAACTCTATACGGGAGAAACGGCGCAAACTTTTTCTTACGCAGGTTACGGTTCTCCCCCCAGCGTATGCCTTTGAGGTCAGGCAACGGGCCTCCTGCGGTCCTACCCTACCTCTTCCATGCAGACAAGCACCTCACGTTCCATAACAGCGGCAGCTGGTATAGCGGTGGAAACGCGTTGTTCGCATCGGGCTTCAATCCTTCCGGAGGAGGGACGGTGATTGGAGGCCACGCCGGCGGCTGCACAGCCTGGAGCTTGGCATCAACATCTGACACTCCAGAGCCTCCCCCTGTGAGGGACATGGGGGCGGCTCCACACAGCTCCGGCATGGGCAGCTGCCAGGTTCGCTCTGCCCGCGCTAGAGCCTCTTCCATAGCGACCTTCAAGAGGACGCGGTGCTGGACCCAAATGTAATGCGCGACCTGCGCAAAGCATTGCATGAGAGGGCACGGGCTTGCAGGGTGCAGCCGATGCGCGCAATGAAAGAAGAGGCAAGAGCTTCCATTGTGACGTGCCGTGCACAGCAGAATGTCACTTTGCATTTCTGTCACCCGCATCCATCTGTGTCTGGCACTCCCAGCCTGCTGCACTCTCCTTCACCCAGCGTTGTCTTCCATCGCCCCCACCCCAGGGACTTGCTTGAGCGAGGGGGGAAGGGGGTCCAGGGGAGGGGGGGAGGAGGGGAGGGGGGGAGGGGTCCCCCCACCCTGCCGGAACATACCCAATCCACAGGGAACAGAAAAATTATTGGAGAATGAACAACTCAGCACATGGAAATGTCATGTTGTCGGCCGCAAAGATGGAATTCATCATTGGATGTCAATTCAGGGTTCCCACGTCTCCCCAATACACAACAACTACAACAAAGCGGGACATTCACCATCTCATGCCAAATGACAGTGATCTTTCTTGTCAGTCAGAATTAGACTCGCCTGAACCGGTCGCGTGTGGCCATTTTTTGTGCCACAGCGACAAACTCGCACAGTGTGGCCATTGGTACGCTTAAAAAAAGTGTGGCACATGCCTTTTGTGCCTCGTTGTAGGCTTTTTGTCCTTTATGACCGGTGATCCTATCATTAAACCTAAAATAGAGCAGCGCGTCAATTACGTCTTCACGTTTTGCGCGTGGCAACGGTGGGACCGGGGAGCTGAAATACACTGATAACGAGTGTTGGGGCAAGGTAGTCTGGAAAACAAGGTATATGGAGCACACATGGAGCAATATGTACACAGTGTATGGCATGCGCCGAAAGCGCCGAAAAATTTTTTCCATGACAAAAACATGTTCCCAAAACCCAGGTTTTCGGGTGCACTTGAGCTGAGGGGGGAGGGGGGGAGGGGGTCCAGGGGGGAGCCCCCCCCCCCTTCCGGATGAAAATTAAAGCAAATCCCTGCCCCCACCCTCCCTCCCATAACGTGATCCCTCCCTCCTCTATACTGGTCAGCACGCAGGGCAGAACAAGAAGAATGCTGCAGGTGCTGCGGAGGGACGCGAGAAAGGGTTGCGACCTCTGCAACAGCAATGTTATTCTGTGGCACCATATCCGAATGCCTCAGCTTGGACAAGAGAGCGGACCGCCGGAATGTCGACTTGCGCCAGAACTGGGGTAGTTGGCCCTCTTTGAGCATAAAGTGGAAGCCCAAGATGAGGATGTTGCGGGCAAAATCAGCAACGAACATCTTTGCGGGCATGCCTATGGAAGGAGCATATTCCTTGACATCACCTAAATCCCAAGACCCCCCTTCGCCAAGCCACCAAAGACAATTCGAAAAAAATGCAACTTGCAAACAACTCACACTGCTCAATCAATTCCCACACTACTGTTGCACAAACTCACACAATATGCCAGCCCTTGACGCATCCCCATCCCCCGCTCTTTGATAAACCCCAGTCCTTGATAGCCTCAACTCTGGAAATGCACACGGGCCAAGTAGCCTGGCAACCCTCGACAAATAACCGCTGGTGGAACGCGCATCGTGCAAGCAGGAAATTGTTTTTGGTTGGACGTGCGGTTGCTCGACGTTGCCCTGGTGTTTGTTGCACAGTGTGTATGCGCGGATGTCGATGTCGTGTGTGTAATAGTGACGATCCCACTCAGTTTTCTCAAACAAAAAAAAATCCTCAGAGATTTGCTGAGCCATTGAGAGGGATCAGGCTACTGCAAGATTGGCCTCACAGAAAACCACTCAAATTATCAACACGCCGCCCTATGGTGCATTCCAACCCCCCCCCAAGCTAGCCAAAAAACGCGTTCCAACATGTACACAACAACTCCCTGCTTTTTATCAAAATGTATCTCATCCCCCCCCACCACATGTACCACACCCATCGGTTATCGGAGGCCACCCAAAATCGCACAGCCAACCCATGTTGGTGATGAAAATAGCCCAGTCCTCATTTGAGGGCGCCCTTAGGGTGCTGGTCAAGGGGTACCCAAGATACAACCTAGCGCCCCTGCCGCTGATTCAGGGGACTTCGAAGAAGAAAAGTCGATGGGACGAAGGTTTGGATCAATGGTCACAATGGTCACAATTGGTAATTACAAATAGGTGAACCGAGTTTGGCCCACCACAGTGCAAAATTGCCTAAAATGTCCCTTTTTGGGGGGCCAACACGTATGCCCAGGTGGTGCTAGATGGCTCCCCATGGGTTTGTTTGTTTTCTTCGGATCATCGGAGGTCACCCAAAAAGGCGCTTTCCCAGCCAACCCAAAAGAACTAGTGTCTGTCCTTAAATGCACTTGACAATGCTTTTGAGCTTCTTTGGGCTTTAGTACGCAAACGGGCCCAAAATGGGGGGCTCTGCGGCATTCCCAACATATGTGGGCCATGTGGGATTGATCTAACAACCTGTGGGTAACAAAAATCTAGCCCGGACGCCCCCCCCCCTCCTAATTTGCCCATTTGGCCTTTCAAATCATTCACCTTCCCCCGTCCACGAAAATCCATGCCAAAGTCACAACCAAAGGTCTTTCATTTGCCAAAGGTATCCAAGGTTTTGTCACCTGTCAACCCTAGGGACATTGCGCAGAGAGGACGTCGGTGGGTCTAGATACTCAATGTGTGGCTTAGAAACGCTCAATGAGACAAGGCGCAAGGAACAAGTGTGGCTCTGTGCCCCTAGGAGACAGGGTACAAACAAAGTGCGTTGCAACCTATAAACAATGAACTGCTCACCAGTGGGGCCCTTTAGGATGGCTGATCGGGGGTACCCGGGGGTAGAACTTGGGACCCCAACAGTGGTTAGGGGAACCCTACGCAAGAAAAGTGGAATGGAACCCGGGTCTAGAGGCACGCTTAGCGGCCACAATAGGCCCACCAAGTTTTGCCCACCATGGTGCAAGACAACCGCCAAGGGCTGGGTATCGTCAACGTTTGGGAGTTACATCCACAAAGACAACCTGCATCCTCTTGGCCCTCACAAAGGCATTCACACAAATTTCTCGAACACAAATGCCATGCTATGGGACCTGAGGCGTACGTCCGGCTTCTAGACTATGGTCAAGTTCAAGAAATTCGGGCTTTGCCCCCCAGCCCTGCAAGCCCATCAACTGCACTTCGCATCGATTGTTGATCTCAAACCAAGAAAATCATGCGCAAAGCACAAACATGCATCCGAAGCTCGATCGCATTTGTGACGGTCTGGTGAGACGCTTGTCCAAACGGTGTGCTGGGTTAGTTGAAGGAGTTTAGAGGTCGTAATATCGCCCGAATAAATTTAAAGATAACCTTCTGCAAAACACGAACGAGATCGGGCGTCATCTCCAAATTCCACCACAAGAACAAAGGAGAGTCGGGCAACATACGATGAACCAAAACGTTGTGCCGTGGGTTGTTACGAATGAACCGTTTTTGTTCCTCCGACATGTTCAAGAACAACGCTCGGGTCCTGTCACGAAACCTCCAGCCCTCCTTTGTACCATCCGTTTGGCACTTGAGGCCGTAGTACATGCATATCTCCCGAACGGAATACATCCGGTGTTGTACTAGATCATTGAACGGACCGTAGAATGGGATGCTTTGGTCATGCGATGCTACTGTCGCCAACGTAGACCGTTCTTCGATAGCCTCCGCGGGACCGGGAGCTTCGGGTACTGTCGACAAGGAGGAAGCGAGATCCATGGAGCTGCTCGCAGCGCGGCTCTACACCTGGCCCAAACCGATGGCCATCGCCAATTGTTCATGTTACATCGTCACGAGCTATTTTTATGCATGTGGCCTTCGACTCGAGTCGTAAATAGATTTTCACGAACGTGGTTTCGCAAATGAGAGTTAAACTTCCGTACTCGACGTCTTCCACGCAATGGTGTCGACAAGCGTACCTTCCAAAGCTGGACCATCCATGTTGGTTGCCCCATCAACAGGATTCGTGCCAAACTACAAATGATGCGCGAAGGAGCCCAAGTTAAGATTCATGCACAGCTCAACATCTCTAAAGTGCATGACACCGCACAACATTATTGGTTGTGGCACTCGCTAGAATCGGGTTGGAATCGGGAGCAAATCTAAAGTAAACCTGTGGTGCAACCGTTGCCACGCCGTTCACATT
The DNA here is from genome assembly GCA_964036045.1 of Eutreptiella sp. 'Long Island Sound 2002'. Lineage (NCBI taxonomy): Eukaryota > Euglenozoa > Euglenophyceae > Eutreptiales > Eutreptiaceae > Eutreptiella > Eutreptiella sp. 'Long Island Sound 2002'. The sequence continues at coordinate 132,251,739 of OZ038382.1, read as the reverse complement.
GGCGCCGAGCCCTTGTCCTTGGGCTTGCGTTGTGCCGCGGAGCGCAGCTAAGCAAGCAACGTGTTCCAAACTAATGCCCTTCAATGGTGGGAGCGGCATAGCGGGGAAGAATGTAGCGGTGTCTATCAAATTAGGTGGCGTAGACGGAGCGGTTGGCAAAGGGGGTGCGGGTTGCGTGAGGACTTGTTGGAGAGAGGATTGATCCACGAGTGCATGTTGCTTTGGTTCTTGTGGAAGTGGTTGAGATGAAGCCGTTGGTACCGGTGATTGATTTTGCGGATCTTGCGGTTCTTGTTGCTGGTGTGGTCGTTGCGGTTGTGGTTGAGGTTGTGGTTGTCGCGCTTGTACTTGCGGCGGTGGTGGTTGTGGCGAATGTAGTGGCGACGGTTGCGGCTGTGGTTGCGGTTGTCGTGGTGGTTGCGGGTGATGTTGATGTTGTTGGGCGGCAAGCTGTGGGTGTTGCGGTTGTGTTTGTGCGTGTGGTTGCGATTGAATGCGTTGTAATGGAAGTGTACTTGCCAAGTCACACAAGGCGGATGCCGCATCTAGAGAAGAAAGCGGAATCGGGCAAACAATAACCACGAAACATCGCAAAATGCATTGAACATGTCGCTCGGCACTCGCCGGGGATCGATTCGCACGCCCAATTGTTGTAGCACGCTAAACTCGCACGTCCACGCCACAAGGAACACGTGGTATGAAATTGTGACGAGGCGATGAAACATACCAGCCGTAGGAAGTTTTGAGACTGGTGGTGAATTGTTTAAGAAATGGTCCATAGGAGGATTGACCATTGCGTTTGGATGGCTTTGCGCGATGTGTTCGAGCAAGGTAATGGCGACAGATTCTTGCTTTGGGGTGCCATTTGCCAACGTGGCTTGGGGCGGGTTTGGTGCCACTTGTTGTACAACCGGACCATATGCTCCGGCGGAATATGAGTCATCAATATTCATGGCCATGGATGAGTTGTTGACTTCTTGCGGGGTAGCGTGCTCCACAGCATGCATTTCTATTCGTTGTGACGTCACGTCTTTGAGGTTCACCTTCTCTCCCACATTCATCGGCATGGGACGGGTGTTGACCTCTTCGAGCGTCATTGAAAAATCTTCCGACGAATAACAGCAAGCTACCATGCGTTCAGGGCAGGACAAGAATTTATCATCCAATCATTGAATTGAGTCAAAATGATGAAAGTTATTCCAAATTTCGACAGCCCCTCAAACCAGGGCGTGTAGCTCGCGAGTAAAAAAACGCTGGCTTCCAATTGCGACGGAAATCGCGGGTAAGCTACGGATATGGCTAAGCAGATACGGGCCCGTAGGCAGATACTGTGGATACGAGCACGCGCGTCAAATTTCACACCTGCAGATCCAAGCGGCGGCGGATAATTGCCAACGACGACGACCAAACTGGCAAATTGCATGCGATTTGACTGATAGGAAGACGACCGGTAGCACTGTGCTCGAATTTCTAGTGTAAAGATCAAACGGCCTTCGGCCTGTGGAACCTCGAGCGTCAAACGGGATGTCAAAGAAAATTGTGAAAACCAAATCCGCAAACTAACTCATATATGTTCCAATTTACTCTCCAATGTACCCAGCTAAACCCATTACTCTGCCCAAAGGCTGGGTACCTTTGCTCAGATTGTAGGTAGGTACGTATGGGCACCAAGATGGGCACACGATAGTTGCTCCAACGGTAGGCACACACACCCAAATTTCAAACAAGATGTCGAAGAATCTTTTGAAATGAAAATACGTAAACTAATAGGTATGTTCCAATGTAACCCGGTCCAATGTAATTTTACTATCTATTGTTGTTCACACTTTTTGGCAAGGGGGCCGAACCCTTGTCTACAACATCTTTAGGCTAGGATGTTGTCCGCAATATGACACCAACAGTGTGAAGTGGAGACAGCTTTCCTTTTCAACGTTTGTGCTTCCAACCTACGTGGCAAAAAGAGGCCACAAGGGCCAACATTGATGTTTTGCAAGTCATTTTGGTGCAAAGGAAAGGTAGTGGGTTCAATGCTTAAGCCATGGTGTATGACCATGGGCATGGCAAGCTAGCATGTTAAGCGGGCTAAGCTCTAAGCTGGCATGGTAAGCGCACAAAATGACTAACCTGGGTGAAATATTTAAAATCAGAAAAATTTAGATATCTGGCCTACCACCTCAACGTCGAATATCCCAAAAGTTGAATGAATCTAGTTTTGGACCTTGTTCACGATTTTGGCATCCAAACTTGAGCAGTGTGCATCAAGATGCCAAAATTGCGGATATGCGGAAATATGCGGAAATCGCGCTGTTTAGCGCATGATAATTTAGCAGCTGCCGATCTGTATAAATTTTCACACAGCAATGCATTCAGATCGATTTCTGCTAGCAAAAAACAAAATCGCAAAATCCGCCAGATGCCAGACGACGCGCGCGCGCGCCGCCTGTTCGCGATATAGACGGAAGCTATATCATATACATATATATATATATATATATATATATATATATATATGTATATATATATATATATATATATATATACTCCAAAGTGTCCGACATTCGCAGCGTTTCTCGGGGTGGAACCTCAAGCTTACGCTCTTCGGTAAAATGGAACGGCCTTCGGCCTTTGGAATGCCCACCCGGTGACGGTATGCAGACTGCGGCCCTAGCAGACTGCGAAAGACTGCGCACGAACAGGCGACAGGCGTAACTGAAAAAACCACCGCAACTGACAGAAAGGTATGAATTTTATGTTGTTGTTCTAATTACCGCAAGCGGTTCGAATTTCACCTTATGGTCACTCATGTGGTGGACATCTGATAGTAGCGTTCAGCTGCTCCTACAATTTCTTCGGTGAAATCGCCTGTTTAACTCCTTACTGACAGATGTGTGATTGGCAAGCGTTGCCCTTTGCTTCGCTGTTTTGAACGCATTTAGCGCTGTGCGCAAATCAACTCCCTCCCCCTCAATTTCAACTCCCTCCAAGTGAATATCCACTCCCTTCTACTCAATTTCTACTCCCCCTAAGTGAAATATATACATATATATACAAATACATGTATGTACATCTATATATATATATATATATATATATCCTCTAATCTACACCCCTCTCCTAAAAGACACGCGGGTTTATTATGTAGGAGTCGAGCACAAGGTGGAGGGGAAGGCTAATGGGAATTTATATCCGCTCAGAAAGAGCCCATCCGTACGTATGTCCATCGAACCGCAATGTACCGTAACCGTGTGGCAGTGTTGGAGGAACGAAGCACAGTTGGCAAAACACGTGAAGGAATTAGTTGCGAGTCTCGTGGTAATCAATTTACAAAAACAGTTGTTCACCGTTTTTTTTAGAAAATGGATCACCCTTTGTTTGAGGGTATTGTAACAAACCGTTCGCAACAATAGAAGGCGCGCACACAACGTGGATGACTGCTTTGACGGTTGTTGCAAGTAAATGAAGGTAACTCCGTGCGGAGTACACCTTGACTCGTACTTTTGTTGCAAATAAGAGAAGGTAACTCCGTTAAGAGTACACCTGCATCTTACGTCGTTTAATGATAAGTGAAGGTAACTCCGTTAAGAGTACACCTGCATTGTTTGTCGTGCACTAATTGTACCCTGCTCTTATAGATTAGCAAATGGATGAAAAAAATTGAAGGTAACTCTGTTAAGAGTACATCCGCTTTGCTACCAAAATGTTTTCCGTATGTTTTAGAAGATGCATCACCCTTTGTGTGAGAGGATTCTAACAAACCGTTTGCAACAATTGAAGGTGCGCGCACAACGTGGATGAGTGCTTTGTACGCTTGCTGCTTGTAAATGAAGGGAACTCCGTGAAATGGAAACCTTGACTCGTATTTCTGTTGTAACTAAGAGAAGATAACTCTGCTAACAATTCTCCGCTACGAGATTGGTCCACTTATGACACTGTGAAGCTACTTCGCCCACCACATCCACTGTCGTGGATGGATGTGGTGTGTTAATTGAAATATTCGAGGTGTTGTTGCGGATCGTTGTTGCGGATTCTAATTAATCGGAATATGGAACCCTTTAGCTCTTAACTGTGGTAAAATCATAGCAAATCCAATTTCACCCTTTCATTTGCAAATCATTCATGTAAGTGCATGGAACCACAATGTGCGTGGCAAAAGATACAACTAGTTGCAACGGAACTTCTCATGCGGCCGAACTGTTGTGTGAAATGTGCAAAGGGACGAAGCACGTGAATGTTGATGTTCGCCTATTGAGAAGCGCTACACGCATCATCATCTGATGAAGTTGGAGGCTCTTGGACCATTCAAGTATGGAAGAAATGCATATTCGACTGCACAATTGCGGCGGCAGTGCACGAATAATATAGTGTGGCACGACATGTCGCACACATGTATTGAACTAGGCATTCAATTGCATCAAGGAAGCACATTAAAAAGACACAAGCTTGCCGCTTTCCTTCTTGAACGTAAGTACAATATAAGTTGCTTTGCTTTCCTTAGTCGGCTTAGGATGAACTGCTCTCGGAAATTGAATGGTGCGGTGATAACTGTGAGGCTCCGTGCCCTCATTGGTTGTCCCCGGTGTTGGCAATTCATGTGCCAATTGCAATTCGTTCACGTGGACGATAGCTTTGGGGGGTATACCCCTTGGACTCTCGAAGTTCAATGTAACGGCATTGGCATCCGCTGTACCTGTGACTCCGTGTCGAGCGAGTATGATGTACGAATCCTCGGTTTCGTACATTGTAATTGGTATGGCGGCCTTGTGTTTCAAGTCTTGAGGGCGGATATAACTTTGAGTTGGTGTTGCGGGATTTGGTTGTGGAATTTTGCGCGGTGGTGTTGCATCCATGGGAGATGTCGATGCTGACGGAGATGATACGGGCAGACATTCAGTTGTGCTTGCTGGCGTGTACACCCAACCGCATGCAACACAATCACGATGCTGGAGGTCCGGAACTGTGGTTGCGCCGCGTGAGAACTTACATCCCGAAGGGGACTCATCCCAGCACTTGAATGAGTAAGTTGTGCCCCATTTTTTGATCTGCGCCGGTACTCCGCACAAACATGACGGCCAGTCATGTGGGACATGTTTTGGCGGCTCCGTCCACTTGAAAGCCCCTTGATGACGGTTGTCCGGCTTGTCATTTGGGCATGCAAGGAAAGCTCGGTCAAAATTTGGAGTCGCTGAGCCGCTAACCTTTGGGATGAGCTCGGCTTGGCACACAGGGCAGGTGGGCGCATTGTCCATTATTGAAGTGCAGGTAATTCCGTTAAGAATAAACCTAGACAGAGGGGATGGCGATGTGTGAGATTTAGATAGTCGTACTAGAGCATAGCCTCGGAGTAGTGGTGCATGAATGGCAACCCTGTCCCTTTTTGTCATTTGAACACCACGGACAAAATTTTAGGGCGGCTTCCATCCGAGTATTGCTGGAGTACTCATGATGCAAGGCACGCAATGTCAAACATAAACGTAAGTGATGGAAACGAGTGCTAAGTGAAGGTAGCTCCGTTAAGAGTACACGTGCATTGTACGTCGTGTACTAATAAGTGAAGGTAACTCCGTTAAGAGTACACCTGCATCCTACGCCTTGCACTAATTGTACCCTGCTTGTATGGATTGCCAAATGAGATGGTTGAAAATAGACGAAAATAAGGGGAGGTAACCCCGTTTAGAGTACACCAACTTTGCTACCGAAATGTTCACCGTTTTTTTTAGAAAATGGATCACCCTTTGTTGGAGGGTATTATAACAAACCGTTCGCAACAATAGAAGGCGCGCGCACAACGTGGATGACTGCTTTGACGGTTGTTGCAAGTAAATGAAGGTAACTCCGTGCGGAGTACACCTTGACTTGTACTTTTGTTGCAAATAAGAGAAGGTAACTCCGTTAAGAGTACACCTGCATCTTACGTCGTTTAATGATAAGTGAAGGTAACTCCGTTAAGAGTACACCTGCATTGTATGTCGTGCACTAATTGTACCCTGCTCTTATGGATTGGCAAATGGATGAAAATAATTGAAGGTAACTCCGTTAAGAGTACACCCGCTTTGCTACCAAAATGTTTTCCGTATGTTTTAGAAGATGCATCACCCTTTGTGTGAGAGGATTCTAACAAACCGTTTGCAACAATTGAAGGTGCCCGCACAACGTGGATGAGTGCTTTGTACGCTTGCTGCTTGTAAATGAAGGGAACTCCGTGAAATGGACACCTTGACTCGTACTTATGTTGTAACTAAGAGAAGGTAACTCCGTTAAGAGTACACCTGCATCGTGCGTTGTGTACTAATAAGTGAAGGTAACTCCGCTAAGAGTACACATGCAACCTACGTTGTGCACTAATTGTATGTAGGTTTGTTAAATTTGCAATGTAGCGGAATTGATTGCAGGTCTGTTAATCGTACCTCTTGAATGCTAATTAAAATCACAATTTTAGAGGACACGCAATTGCACGCAAGAATGAAATAAATGTGTAATACATGCAAAAGAAGTTTTCCGTGTTGGTGGGCGCCATACAAGGAGCATTAGCGAGTTTGGAAGAAATAATATAAAGACGATTCCTCATGTATGGCAACTAGTTAGCTAACGGAACATGTCTCTTGCACACCCAAGAACTTGGAATCGTTGCTTTGCTAGTGCGTCCGACGGGTTTTTGTCGGGATGCAGTTGGAGACTGAGAGTGCGGTATTGTAATGTTACCAAGGTGCTATCTGCGGCTCCCAAGAAGTGCAAAGCATGCTCGCGGCGTTTTCGTCGACTTAAATTTTCGTCCGTGATAAGGATTAACCACTTTTTGATCTCGTTCTCGGATAGTGTAGCATGATTTACCGGAGCTTTTTCTTGCCGTTGTTTTGCTGTTGGCGGCTCTTGGCTTGTTGATTCCGAAGGACGGCTCGAAGTGGATCTCTTGTGTCTAGTATTTGACTGTTCGTGGTCCTCTGGTCGACTCTTCTTGGACCTTGGCCCGGACTCGGAGTTGGATGACCGCTTCTTTGAGGAATGTTTGCGAGACCTTTGGTCGGCCTCGTGTCCACTCTTGGGATGTGGTTGACGGTGCGATTGGTAGCGTGGTGGCTCGCAAGTTCGGGTACGTGGAGGCATATTTGTCTTTTTTGACTTTGGAATTTTTCTTGTAGGAGTGGTCTGTGCCGGTGTAGTATGTGGGTTTGCCCCCGTAGTCCTTTTACCTGTCCCACTCTTCCTACGGGTTGACGGATGCGGAGGCTGTGGCGCTTTGGACGTCGAAGACGGACCACTTGATGAATTGGATTGGGGGTTGCGAATTGCAGCTTCCATGTCGCTGCTGGTGACGGTAGGAAGCGGCCCACCCTCCGTCATTGCCCAGTCCACTGGTTCATCATACTCTCTCAAAGCATCTTCATATGCCCAATCTTGAAACGTATTCACCGTAGAACGCAAGCTGCTCGTATCGTCGGCAAAAAGCTGGAGAACGCTTGCACAATACGTCAAGAACCACCGTGGGAGTTGCCCGGTGAGTCGATTGGTGTGACACCATTGCATGGCGAGCATGACGACACGGAAGCCACATGTATCGGAATCGGGTTGAGTTCCATAATGATGCCATGTAAAAGACCATCCCATTTTACTCATAATTGCCCGGAACCATGCGCCACAGGTAGATGCGTTATCTTTAGGATCGTGGACGACCAAGGTCTTGTGTACAATGGAAATGTCCGTGACCAACACGTAGTGAACTCCAACAGTGGAGTGCTGCGAGGTGAGTAGTACGGGTAGGGCATCTCCCGGAGTATACACAACCTGCGACGTCGGAGGATGTTGCATTATTACTGCCAATGTCACATCTTGGATGACCGGCTTAACGGAGGAATTGCCCTGTGGCAACAAGACCTCTAGTAAGCATTGCACTGCTGCGCAAGACAACCATGAACTCTCCAATAAGTGCACATTGTTCTCCGTGGTATCGCTCCTTTCTTGTGGCCAAAAATCCTCTCCAAAGTAATTAAGTCGTGGCTGCAAATGGGGGAAATCATCGATGGATGACGGTACCAGTCGTACAGGCCCTTGTGAATGTGTAGGCGATGGTGTAGGTGATGGAGGTTGAATGTGGTTTTGCTTTTGTAGGATGCGTTCTTGAAACTGGGCTTTGGTTCCAGAAGTTGATAGCTTATGTGCAGCACACAATGTCCGCAATTGCACGACCGACATTTGAGCCAAGTCTTGGGCCGCAAACACTCGTGGGTTATTACACGCGTCCAATAGTTCGAAGCCTTGTGGAAGTTGCCGTGTAGTACCAACCGGTCGTCCTTGTTTGCGGATTTGCTCCGTTCCATCCTCGTTTAGATCATCAATGTCCAAAGACAGCTTGTCTCCACGCAATTGTCTCTCAATATACGACCAGTATGGAAATGACACATATTGGATAATGTGGAGCATGTTGACCTTCAATATCCGAGCATCCAACCGATGTGGGAGTTGACTTACGACACTCCAAGCACGATGGACACACATAATTCCAATTATGAGTGATGTTGTAAATGTTCTTCGTGGATAAGGAGGGATTTGGCTTGGTGGTTTGGGAGACAACACGTTTGTGGCCACGAACCAATCCCATAATTGCACGTAATACGGATCAACAAGGAAAGCGTCACGACGGTAATTGAGGATGAATAGGCCTTAAAGTGAACGAGCGCGTGATAAAGCAACATATGCGTGTGCTGCGGCAAAGAAGGCAGCCATGTCCACCCATACGCGGTCGTAAGAGCAGCCCTGCGTACCGTGCACGGTACATGAGTATCCGGGAAGCATAGGGAATCGGATTATTTTGACTTGCACGGATGGGCCGTACACCGGAATAATTTGCTGGAAACGGCAGATGGGGTACTCCCTTGCGTGCCCCACCGGGCTTACCACAATGACATCATTCGACCATCTTTTGATCACAACAAGTGTCGAGTTAACGAGTCGATTTTCGATGGACACATTGCGAATAAGCCGTGCCCTCATGCCCGTTGCGACAGACACTTGCTTAGGTAGCACACGACGATTGCGAGAATTGATGTAGGCGCACATTGCTTGATTGGTAGGGGCACCACCCATATCAACGTAGCTAGCATCGAACGTAACAATGCTTGACCCCAATTGAGCCATGAAATGTTCATTTCATCGGTTCATAGCATTTCTACGGCCAACCAACATGGGGGCATCCTCCAAGTCTTGTAGTGACACATCGGAATTTAGCGCTATGCGTTGCTGCAGAATTAAGTGGTCCTCGTCACTCTCCTCTCCAATCCGCACACGATTAAGCAAGTTAATGAAATGTGCATCGTCTTGGCGCATTACGTCCGTCAGCACAAACGGAACAAAATGGTTTCGAAAGAGTGCACTGTCAAAGATATCCAAATCAACAGCGGGTAGTTGCAATGGATCACCTAAGAGGAGCACTGTAATGCCACCAAAAGGATTGAGCTTGTCGCGGCGTACCTTGTGTAGCACATCATGGAGCGTGTGAAGGAGTTTGTTGGATAAGAGGGAGAACTCATCGACAATAATCATATCGGCAGTTCGAATCATCCACCACAAGGTTGCGCCTTCCTTCATTTGCCACTCCAAGTCCAAAGATAATGAGAACAGGCTGTGGATTGTGCGTCCTCCAACATTTAGGGCGGCTACCCCACTAGAACTACAAACTAGGATGCTGAAACCAAGCGCTCTTAACTTGGCAGTTAGCAAGCGAACGACATAAGACTTGCCGGTTCCCGCAACCCCTGTGAGAACAGCACACAATTGCGCAACACTACTTCCACTTGATGTGCGGCAATGCAGGGAAATATCCGGACCATTCTCAACAGGTTGCCGTTGAAAATGTGCAATAAAAATGTCAAATACCCGGCGTTGCCCTTGGTTCAAAGCATTCACAAGCGCCTCTGCTGCACGCGTGTCGTGAGCATCCATGAATGCCCTTAACTCCTCCGCCAATTGGGGATCCAGTTCAGCTTCCTCGGGCATTGCTGGCTCATCTTCTCCAAACCGGTGCTTTTCAAGCTCATCTAAATCGGACATGTAGGTATTGAGGAAGGTGGAGTCTATGATCTCTTCGGCCATAAGAACTTGTGCAAGAAGTCGCAAACGCTCAACGGAATAGCCACGTGCTTGGGCATTGTTTAAAGTTTCTCTTGCCTCTTCCTCATAACCACGAAACAATCCTCGATGAATACACTCCTCCATGTATGTTTTAGTGACATTGTTGGATGAAAGGAATTTCCGCTCGTGGTCTGCTTTTGTGAACGGCTGTGACAATAATATCTTTTGCAAGAAATACAATTCTGCATCTTCTCCATACGGGAGGTAAAAGTGCCACCTTGGGATCGCAGTGCGCCTTCGCAGAATCCACTTTTTTCCCACCTCGTCCGTGAATGTCTTCTCCAACTTTTCTGGTGGTGATGGCCACCAATATGGTTTATTGCCCTCATCAGGGCGTACATTGGCTTGAAAACGATCTCCGCTCACTGCATCATCGGAATCGCTAGAAGGAGAATCATATGCAAAGTCCTCTGCTGGATTGCTTGCTATAGCTGTGGAGTCTCCGGGTTCACGTTGTGTTCGGCGATAATAGCGATAGTAGTCGGGGTACTTGATGGGTATGGCAGCAATGGGGCGTTCCAAATAGTGGTCATAGCGATCCAAATACCAAACGTCTGTGGACGTATCTTCTTTTGGGAGATGCTTTCGACGCTTGAGCCGTCCTAGTTTAGGCCATGGATCTGTAGGAATCCATACCACCTCTCGGCTACCTCGACATTGATGGATTCCTAAGAGCATCATGCCGTTCTCCATGCGTCCCAATGAACGCAACTTGAGCAAACGCTCCACATCGCTTGCATCGGGCGAGATGGTGATGGGCACCGTCAATGACTTTGCTGGCTTTGTGAGATATTTGGCGAGATATAATTCCCAACCCAAAGATGTTATCCGTTGCACATTATTGTGGCACTGGAGTCGAACCAACAAACGGCGATTGTGTGGAACAACACATGCATCTTCGGCATCATATCTGCGATAAAGCAAGCGGACTCCACTGTCATCCAATTCTTCTCTCTCCTGCGGCACACTAAAGGGATAACCTGACTTGCACTTGGTGCATACACGCCCACGACCAATATTGAAACACTTGTCGGGGTAGCATTGATGCACCATGTTGCACTCCTTGTACAGATCCCGTAGGTATGCTGTGAACTTTGGATCAAAGCCGTCACTTTCACGGGGCATTGTTGCGCAAACCACATCGTCCGGAATGCTGTTGGCGTCACACCATACCACGCCATGCAAATGCACCCGGCCTCGCTCTTGATATTCAAATCGAAACCAATAATCCCGCACCTTTCCAAATGGACCATTTTTGCCAATAGCCAAGAACTCTCGCTTGAATATCTCCACCCGCTTGTGAAACGCCACACAAGCCTCCATATCGTGGCCATCTTGGATTGGCTTGTTTGGCCCTGTGTTTCTGGGGTATTCTCCAGGCCACACAGCTCCTGCACGGCACCCTTTTTGCACAGCAGCTTGCAAATCGGCCCAGTTGTCATTCATGGTCAACGTAATGAAAAGGTCCGCTTTGCCAAGTTCACGACTCATGGCTGTAAGATCTAAATGTCGCGAGGCCCAATAAGAACGGGTTCCAACCAATTTTGAAGGTACATAAGTTCCATACCGATAATACGGGTTGAGCTCGGCCGTACCTTTATCGGTCCCCTCGCGCTCGAGATTGTGGTTCATAGAATTGACACCGTCTTGGTAGCATGCACGCGGCTTTTTGCCTTGACTGGTAGCCGGAGTTGATGGCGGTGTTGTTGACGTTGCTGCATATTGGGAACTAGATGGAGGGTGCTGCGTGCTTTGGGTTGCAGATTGTGAAGATTGACTCGGCTGGGTGCATTGACTTCCTTGCGGACACTCCGAGGACGACTGTGGTGATTGTGAGGTAGATTTTTTTGGCGCCGGTTTTGGACCCGTGGAACTCCTCGCACTTCTCAAATGTGCTGCAGTAATGTCCTCTGCCCGATCCGCACGTTGAGCCTTGAAATTTCGTTGATTCCAAATCAATTGGTTTTTCATCTCTTCGCTCACTTGGAAAAACGACCACCACCGGTCCCGACGCCATCGGCTATCAAAGGCAAGATAACGACTACGGTAGTAGGCAGCACATCCAATTCCGCAACCTACGGTATATCCACCAACGCCGCCAGGATACAAATCAGGCCATACACACGGTTCCAACTTGGGGTCGTTAAAATGCAAATAAGTGTCATTGGCCAACGATTGAGCGGCCGTGGTAACGTTCCCACCCGCTCTTTGGAAGGGTGTCCGATGGAGGAAGCCCACTTTGTCCGAGTGAGGAGCAAAATCCGGAATGATGTTCCGTGGGGCATCACACTCCACAGCCCAAGCAACGTACTCATCTTGTAAATGGTATTCCAAGCGTTTCCCGTACTTGTCTTCATACGAACGCTGTGTAAATGTGCCCATGGTGGTGGCCGCATTCTCCAAGTATCGGTACAACGTCTCATAGTGCGCCAAGAATCGAGAATAAAAAGGGTGAATTTTTTTGAGCAGCAACAACGCTTGGTTCATTTGACGGTTGCTTTGCTCGCTGTCCTTGGGCTTTTGGTAATCGCGCAAAATATCCTCTTTCATTGTCATGAAACCATAAAGTGCATTGTAGTGTTGGCTTGGCTTGCGGCCGACACCAACGGTACCAATTGCATGGTGCCATTGCTTGTGGCGAAGATCCACGTGCTTCAGCGTATTTGAGTAGAGGGCCCCAAGTGCAATTTGTCGCTTCTGGTACTCGGTGAGGTCCGCAATTTTTGAGGGGATATTGTAATGGATGTCCCCATCCAAAGTGTAGCCATAGTTGATCGGGTCATACTTCGCGGAATACTTGCTACAAACGTGGCAAGCATACATACGTGTAGCGGAGTGCCAAACAGGAGTGTCATACACCACAAAGCGGCTTGTGCTACGTGCAGGAGATCGCGGGGGAACTGGAAACGGTGCATTTTTGTACTTCAAGTAATTGGCGAACATCTCGTTGCGGAATGCAAATATCCCACTTGTAACCAAATCGGTGGGTGGCACGCCAAACAAAGTCTGTGTACGTATCTCGTCAGTATTGCGTGGAACCGTAAACTTGTGTCCCCCACCTATTGGGCCCCAAAGGAGTTGACCACACCGGTAGCAAAGTGCATCAAAAATTGGTGAGTACAAAGTGTCCAAACCATCAAGCCAATACTCTCGAACCGACTTCAAAGAAATGTTGGACGGCGATGATGCATTAACACGGAACAACTCCCGAGACACTGTACGAACAACCCCAGAAGAACGACGCCCCGATGCCTTGATGTGCTGCTTCTCCGGCGCATTGCCGTGTCCACCAACGATGCCCTTATTCCGTTGCGATTCTGGCGTGTTGTTTATGCCTCCGAAGGAACCCTTAGCCGCTTGGGACTCCGCGGTGTTCTTTTTGCCCTTGATGGCTTGGGACTCCGCGGTGTTTTTCTTGCCCTTGTTGGCTTGGGACTCCGAGGTGTTCTTCTTGCCTCCACAAGACCCCTTGGCCGCTTGCGACTCCGCGGTGTTCTTCTTGCCTCCAGCTGAACCCTTTGCCGCTTGGGAATCCGCGGTGTTCTTTTTGCCCTTGATGGCCTGGGACTCCGCGGTGTTTTTCTTGCCCTTGTCGGCTTGGCACTCCGAGGTGTTCTTTTTGCCTCCACAAGACCCCTTGGCCGCTTGCGACTCCGCGGTGTTCTTCTTGCCTCCAGCTGAACCCTTTGCCGCTTGGGACTCCGCGGTGTTCTTTTTGCCCTTGATGGCTTGGGACTCCGAGACGTTCTTCTTGCCTCCACAAGACCCCTTGGCCGCTTGCGACTCCGCGGTGTTCTTTTTGCCCTTGATGGCTTGGGACTCCGAGGTGTTTTTCTTGCCTCCTGACGAACCCTTGGCCGCTTGCGACTCCGCGGTGTTGGTTTTGCGCTTGTCGGCTTGGGACTCCGCGGTGTTCCTCTTGCCTCCACAAGACCCCTTGGCTGCTTGGGACTCAGGAGTGTTCAAACTTGCCACCGTCGGTGCTTGGATCCCAAGTGCGGCGCGCTTTTGCAATCGCTTCATCAGCGTGGCGCGCAACTGCGCATGTCGCCGACGGATGGTACGCGGGGAGACTTCGCTATGCAGCTTGATGAACTCGGCCACCGGGAAGTCAATGTCCGTGTCCAAGCATTGTTGCAACTCGTGCTCCCAGCGATTTGACATGGTGCGAAATAAAAGGTAACTCCGTTAAGAGTACACCTATACTCCAAATCCAATTGCTGAGAGCAAGAAAAAAATTAGTTGGGAAAAAACAAAGTGACTACTTGGGGGGTAGAAGCATCATTGATAATGTTGGTGACACCTATACTTGTACAGCCTCAAACCCAACCGGATGGCAGTATCTTGTTTTGCGTTGGTGGGCCTTACTTATCTTCCCAAAGAATGAGCCCCATTCCTACCCACTAGTACCCTCGCCCAAACGGAACCTCACCTTTTGGTACCCGTGGAACAACAAAGCACACAAACGGCAAAACACGGCAGGGAACTACTCGTCCCTCTTGTACCAAACACTCCAGCCTATTGTTGCAACTCTTGCGTGAATGTGAAGGTAACTCCTTTAAGAGTACACCTGTAATCCAGGTCGAAACACTAAGAGCAACGGGCAGAGAAGAACAAAGCACACAAACGGCAAAACACGGTCAAGAACTACTCGTCCCTCTTGTACCAACTCTTGCTCCCATGATTAGACATGGCGTGAATGTGAAGGTAACTCCGTTAAGAGTACACCTGAACTCCAAGTCCAATCACTAACAGCAAAAGGCACGAAAGAACAAAGCACACAAACGTCAAAACACGACAAGGAACTACTCGTCCCTCTTATACTTGGCGTGAATGTGAAGGTAACTCCGTTAAGAGTACACCTGTACTCCAAGTCCACTCACTAAGAGCAAAGGGCACGGAAGAATAACGCACACAAACGGCAAAAAAAGACAAGGAACTACTCGTCCCTCTTGTACCAAACACTCCACACTATTTTTGCAAGTCCTGCTCCCATGATTAGACATGGCGTGAATGTGAAGGTAACACCGTTAAGAGTACACCAGTACTCCAAGTCCAATCACTAAGAGCAAAGGGCACAATGAACGAAGCACACAAACGGCAAAACAAAGCAAGGATGACTCATCCTTCGGTACCAAAAGGGACACAAAATTGCACTTGTTTTTGTCACATAGTGGCCCATTTTCAAGGCATTTTGGGATTCTCCATGGGCCACAACGCCCGATCTTGGGCTCAACACAAGCTAAAAACACTTTCCTGAGCCTCCCAAATGGCCCATGATCACTTTCAGAAAATTGCGTTTTTCACCCAGTTTTGACCCATTTTTGGTGTTGAACCAGCCTCTTTTCAAGGCATTTTGGGATTTTCCGTGGGCCAAAACGCGCACCACGGGCTCAAAATGGGTCCAAACCACTTGTTTGAGCATCCCGAATGGTCCAAGATCACTTTTGGGAAAACACGTTTTTCACCCATTTTTGACCCATTTTTGGTCCCAAAACGGCCCATTTTCAAGGCATTTTGGGATTTTCCGTGGCCCATAACGCACCACCACGGGCTCAAAACGGCCTGAAAAAACTTTTTTGAAGATCCCGAGTGGTCTAGGAACAACTTTGGAAAAAATGATTTTTTTCGCCCCGGGGACCCTGGTGGACCCACCGTTGGGCCCCACCGTGCGCGGGCTGGGCTGCCCTCCGGCTCCACCAAGTGACCACTGGTACGGGGGTCTGAGTGGCTCGTTGGGCGATTCTGAGGCTTGGAAACCACAAAAAGTGGGGGCTTGCGGGTGGACTAGGCGCCCTCAGAATTCGGATTTGAGCCACGTAACCCAAGATACGCCCTGTGCTTGGTTTCGGGGTGTTGGTGCGCATTGCGCAGGTTTTTGGGGCTTTTTGGCGCCTTTTTGGGCCGTTTCTCGGACATATCGTGGAATTGAAGGGCACTAGAGAGCTCTTTGACACGGTGAAGTCAAGCCGCACGTGCGGTGTACTCACCATATCCCTTCGTTTGGGCGTTTCGCTTGGGTTTTGGGGCTGTTTTGGTCCAAAAACGGCTGTTTTTGGCCAAAAACTGCGCATATTTGGGAGGGCACCTCCCGACTTGGCGCCCCCACCCCGGGACGCCACTGGTGAGTTTTTGGCTCAAAACCTGGATTTGGCAAGGGCACCACCTGGGCTCCAAGATGGCCAGGGTAGAGTAGAGCCCGGAGGGATGAGGCGGAGCAATGGCCAAAACGATGAGGAGAAGTGCTTTTTGCTTGTTGCTTGTTGCTTGCTTGTTGTTGCTTGCTTGTTGTTGCTTGTTAGCTAGATTTAAGGGGAGAGGGGTGTAGTAATATATATAGATGTAAGTATGTAGATATATATATATATATATATATATATATATATATATATATATATATATATATATATATATATATATATATATATATATATATATATATATATATATATATATATATATATATATATATATATATATATATATATATATATATATATATATATATATATATATATATATATATATATATATATATATATATATATATATATATATATATATATATATATATATATATATATATATATATATATATATATATATATATATATATATATATATATATATATATATATATATATATATATATATATATATATATATATATATATATATATATATATATATATATATATATATATATATATATATATATATATATATATATATATATATATATATATATATATATATATATATATATATATATATATATATATATATATATATATATATATATATATATCTACATACTTACATCTATATATATTACTACACCCCTCTCCCCTTAAGTAGTAATATATATAGATGTAAGTATGTAGATATATATATATATATATATATATATATATATATATATATATATATATATATATATATATATATATATATATATATATATATATATATATATATATATATATATATATATATATATATATATATATATATATACGCATACATACACACATATTCACACACACACATACATACATATATATATATATATATATATATATCTATATATATATATATATATACATACATATATATATATATATATATATATATATATATATATATTAATATATATATATATATATATATATATATATATGTATATATGTATACATATATATATATACATATATATATATATATATATATATATATGTATATATGTATGTATCCTCTAATCTACACCCCTCTCCCAACTCTAGATGGCTGCACCATACGGCTCTAAGGTACGTGCAAAGTGCACAGTGTGGTGCATACATGTGGTGGAAGGGGCTAAATTCGGTCAAAACGGGCTCAAAACGGGCTAAAAACACTTGTTTGGGCATCCCAAATGGTCCGGGATCACTTTTGGGAAAACCGCGTTGTTGACCCATTTTGGACCCATTTTTGGTCCCAAAATGGCCCATTTTCAAGTCATTTTGCGATTTTTCATGAGCCAAAACCCGTTGCCACGGGCTCAAAATGGGCTGAAACCACTTGTTTGAGCATCATAAATGGTCCAAGATCATTTTTGGAAAAACACATTTTTGACCCATTTTTGACGCATTGTTGGTCCCAAAATGGCCCATTTTCAAGGCATTTTCAGATTTTCCATTGCCATAAAACGCGCCACCACGGGCTCAAAACGGCCTAAAAACACTTGTTTGAGCATCCCAAGTGGTCTAGGAACAACTTTGGAAAAAAACATTTTTTCGCCCCGGGGACCCTGGTGGACCCACCGTTGGCCCCCACTGTGCGTGGGCTGGCCGGCCCTCCGGCTGCAGCGAGTGACCACTAGTACGGGGGTCTACGTGTCTCGTTTGGCGAGTCTGAGGCTTTGAAACCATAAAAAGTGGGGGGTTGCAGGTGGACTAGGTGCCCTCGGAATTCGTTTTTGAGCCACGTAGTCCAAGATACGGCCGGTGCTTGGTTTCGGGGTGCTGGTGCACATTGCGTGGTTTTGGGGCTTTTTGCCGCCTTTTCGCGCCGTTTCTCGGACATATTGTGGAGTTAGAGGGCACCAAAGGTCCCTTGGTCACAAAAAAGTCAAGTTGCACGTGGTGTGTAGCAACCGTTTGCCTTCGTTTGGCTGTTTTGAAGCCTTACTAGGGCTGTTCTGGGCAAAAAATGGCTGTTTTTGGCCCAAAATGCGCTGTTTACGGAGGGCACCTCCCAACTTGGCGCCACCGCCCCGGGCCGCCAGCGTTGAGTTCTTGGCTCAGAACTTGGCTTTGGCAAGGCCATCACCGAGGCTCCAAGATGGCTACATGAGCAAAAAATCCGGAGCGTTGGGACGGAGCAATGGCCAAAACAGCACGGAGACGTGTTGTTGTTGCTTGCTTGTTGCTTGTTAGCTAAATTTAAGGGGAGAGGGGTGTAGTAATATATATATGTATATATATATGTAGATGTATGTATGTATGTATGTAGATATATATATATATATATATATATATATGTATACATACACACATACATACATCTACATATATATATATATATATATATATATATATATATATATATATATATATATTACTACACCCCTCTCCCCTTAAATTTAGCTAACAACAACAACAACAACAACAACAACACGTCACCATTTCGTTTTGGCCACTGCACCTTCCCATCGCCTCGGGCTTGACCCCACCTTAGCCATCCTAGAGCCTAGGTGGTGGCCTTGCCAAATCCAAGTTTTGAGCCAAAAACTCACCGCTGGCGGCCCGGGGCGGTGACGCCAAGGCGGGAGGTGCCCTCTCAAATCTGCGCAGTTTTGGGCCAAAAACAGCCATTTTTCGCCCAAAACGGCCCTAGTAAGGGCTCAAAACAGCCAAACGAAGGCAAACGGATGCTACACACCACGTGCGGCTTGCCTTTCCCGTGACCAAGGGACCTTTGGTGCCCTCTAACTCCACGATATTTCCGAGAAACGGCCCAAAAACGCGCCAAAAAGCCCGAGAAACTGCGCAATGTGCACCAGCACCCCGAAACCAAGAACGGGCCGTATCTTGGGCTACGTGGCTCAAAAATGAATTCCGAGGGCACCTAGTCCACGCGCAACCCCCCACTTTTTATGGTTTCCAAGCCTCAGAATCGCCCAACGAGACACATAGATCCCCGTACTAGTGGTCACTTGGTGCAGCCGGAGGGCCGGCTAGCCCACGCACAGTGGGGGCCAACGGTGGGTCCACCAGGGTCCCCGGGGCGAAAAAAATCATTTTTTCCAAAGTTGTTCCTAGACCACTTGGGATGCTCAAACAAGTGTTTTTCGGCCGTTTTGAGCCCGTGGTGGCGCGTTTTGGGTCATGGAAAACCCCAAAATGCCTTGAGAATGGGCCATTTTGGGACCAAAAATGGGTCAAAAATGGGTCAAAAACGCGTTTTCCCAAAAGTGATCCCGGACCATTTGGGATGCTCAAACAAGTGTTTTTAGCCCGTTTTGAGCCTGTTTTGACCGAGTTGAGCCCCTTCCACCACATGTATGCACCACTTTGTGCCCTTCGCACGTACCTTAGAGCCGTGTGGTGGAGCCACCTAGAGTTGGGAGAGGGGTGTAGATTGGAGGATATATATATATATATATATATATATATATATATATATACATATATATATATATATATATATATATATATATATATATATATATATATATATATATATATATATATATATATATATATATATATATAGTCATAGTCATAGTCATAACCACTTATCATGCCGTCTACTGGAGTTACCGGGCATCTCGCACCGATAGGTGGTTCCCGCCTTGCTCGATCCCGTGGGTCCCAGGGCTGCCTGAGGTGGCCCACAGCATGACGGAGGACCCAGAGGACCGGGGATACCGGCCCACCAGGCTTTGGGGGCATTGGCAACTGCAGAGCGTTAGCATTAGCAACGGCGACGAGCGCTGGCCCGTTTGATCGCCGGGGGTAAGGGGCAAGGCATGGCAGAGCAGCAGCACTGCAACAAGCAAGCAATACTCCTAGGGGGGCAGCACTGCGGCAATCAAGTGACAAATGCAGCAAGCATGGGCACAAGACGAGATTGAAGATGGTGATGTTACCCACGTGCTGGCTCGAAGGCCTTGGCGCCTGCAGCAAGCCCAGCGCTGTCCCAACCGTAGTCACCAGGGTATTCACCGGTCAAGTATTCAGGAACGTAGCTGTCCGCAGCGTTGGGGCCCAACCACCTCGTGCGGTGAGGACCACACCAGTCCGACAAATCCAGCTAGGAGGAGGCCTCCTTCTTCTTCCCAGCATCTGTGAACATGGCAACAGACGGCGTGTAGTGGGTGGTGATCTCAAGGGTCAACCCGTTCACCACAAATGGATCAACAAAGTGGGAGGCCCAGTTCTCAACAGGGCCCTGGCCGGTGATGGCAGCCTGCACATAGTAGCCGAACATGGAGAGCATCGCCAAACGGCCCTTCCTGATCTCCTTCACCTTCAGCTCGGCAGCCATATCAGGGTCGTCGGCCAAACCAAGGGGGTCAAATCGCTTGCCACTAGTGTACACCAGATCAAGGTCACGTCCACCGAATGGATCACCGTTCACACGGTAAGCCTCGATGGCACCCATCAGGACAACTTGGCAGGCCAACACGGCAATGATGTACTGGGCACGCACCAACACGGGGGCACCAATGTAGTTCCAGCCATAAGACTCGAAGATCATGGCACCAGCCTTGAACCACACACCTTTGCTGGCACCATTGTCGATGGTAGTGTACTGCCGCAGCAGCTTTGAGGTCAGGTACCAGAGAGTACCCAACATAGCCCAGCGATCGTGCAGCACCTCAGCCTCGCGGACGCGCTCGAAGGTCTTGGGGTCTACTGCAAGCCAAGCGCCGTCCCATCCGTAGTCACGAGGGTACTCACCGGCCAAGTAGTCAAGGACGTAGCTGCCCACAATGTTAGGGCCCAACAACTTCTTGCCGTCAGGACCATACCATCCCGACAAATCCACCTCGGGGGCGGCGGCCTTCTTCTTCCCAGCAGCCGCCAACATGGCAACAGATGGCGTGTACTGGGCGGCAAACTCAAGGGACAGCCTGTGCACCGCAAATGGATCAGCAAATTGGGAGGCCCAGTTCTCAACAGGGCCCTGGGCCGGTGATGGCAGCCTGCACATAGTAGCCGAACCTGGAGAGCATCGCCAAACGGCCCTTCCTCATCTCCTTCACCTTCAGCTCGGCAGCCATATCAGGGTCGTCGGCCAAACCCAGGGGGTCAAATCGCTTGCCACTAGGGTACACCAGATCAAGGTCACGTCCATTGAATGGACCACCCTTCACACGGTAAGCCTCAATGGCACCCATCAGGATAACCTGGCAGGCCAACACAGCAAGGATGGACTGGGCTCACACCAACACGTGGGCACCCATGTATTTCAAGCCATCAGACTCGAATATCATGGCACCAGCCTTGAACCACACACCCTTGCTGGCGCAATAGTCGACAGCAGTGTGCATCTGCAGCAACTCGGGGGTCACGCACCCGAGAGTACCCAACATAGCCCAGCGATTGTGCAGCACCTCAGCCTTGCGCAGGCGCTCAAAGGTCTTGGCGTCTGGTGCAAGCCCAAGCCCATCACTGTTCCAACCGTAGTCTCCAGGGTACTCACCGGTCAAGTAGTGGGGGAGGCAGCACGACACTGTGCGAAGCAATCTACACGACATCCCCCGCACTACCCTACCCTTCCCTGTTCTGCCCCTCTGCGTGGGTTGTGTTGGGCCCTGCACCCCCTAGTGTCGTGGCCTTGTCCCCTCATTCTACTACAGGCCCCGTTGTCTGAGCACTAAGGACGACACTATGCTAAGCAAATTGCACAACATCACCTGCCCCACCCTACCCTTCCCTGTACTGTCCCTGTGCCCGGCTGTGTTGGACCAGGCCCCCCCCGTCGTTCTGGCCCTGTCCCCCGTCCTTCTCTCACCCCTTCCATCTGTGCACGCACCGTGCAAAGCAACATGCATGGCATACCCGCTCCCACCCCTCCCTCTCCCTTTTGGTGCCCGTTCCTGGGTCTTCCCCAGTGCCCTGACCCCTCCCTCCTTCTGGTTGTCCTACCCCTGTCCCCTCCGGTTGCACATGCACTATGCAGAGCACCTAGCACAGCAAGGCAGGGCAATGAGCAGGGTGGTATGGTCAAACCGGCGGTGCCCCGACCGTAGTCACCAGGGTACTCACCAGTGAGGTAGTCAGGGCAAGAGGCATCAGAGAATTAGCCCAACCACGTGTTGCGCTCTGGGCCATACCAGGCAGCGGTGGCGAACGTGGCCACAGGGGAAGGAGCGAACTGGGTAACATTGGCGCCGGTCATACCTTTCCCGGCGATTGATGTTCCCATTTCGTAACGACATTGATTGAATATGCAGCAGGGGAGGTACTTGACTGTGTGGACCGCCACCTCCCATCTACTTCTCACACCCCGGACTGTCGAATACTCCTCAACCTCCTATGCACCCTCAACATCGGCGGACTCAGCATCAACCTCCTCGTAGTCCTTCTCCAAGGCAGCCAAATCCTCACAAGCCTCAGAGAAATCACCTTCTTCCACCCTCTCCGACGTGCCATTGCACGAAGGCACACTTGGAGTACATCAAGTCAAACTTGTGGTCAATGCGGGCAACCACCTCGGCGATGGTCGTGCTGTTGCTGATCATGCACACCGCATGCTGCACCTTCGCCAAATCACCACCAGGTACAGCAGTTGACGGCTGGTAGTTGATACCACCGCTACAGAGGTGTTCACATCCTTGGGAACAACATCACCGCGGTACATCAGGCAGCAAGCCATGTACTTTCGGTGACGAGGATCACACTTGGCCATCATGGAGGTGGGCTCGAAGGCAGCATTGGTGATCTCAGCAACGGACAGTTGCTCATGGTACGCCTTCTCGGCAGAGATGATTGGGGCCCAGGACGACAACATGAAGTGGACACGTGGGTATGGCACGAAATTTGTCTGGAACTCAGTGACGTCGACGTTTAAAGCACTCAAAATACACAGCGCTGCCTGAGACAGACCATTTTGGATGATGAAGTCAACCTGCCTGGCAATTGCACGATCAGACAGAGGAGGCAGGTAGGAGAAGGTCTCGAACTTCTGGCCGTCAATAGGAGTCCAGACCTTCATGTCCTTCTCACCAGTGGTGCCAGCCATGGCCCAGTAAGAGGTGGAGGAGGAAGCGGCGGCGGTCTGACCAGGCTTCTGAACCACGAAAGACATCACCTGCACCTGCTTCACGGAGTCGAAAGCGGCCAAACGGACGTAGCACTGAGGGTAGGCCTTGCGGCACTCAGCAATCTCGTTCAACACCTGGCTGGCGTCAGTGCAGCCGAACATGGGCAGCTTCCACATGGTCCAGTAACGGTTGTCATAGTAACCGGCGGCAGAGCCAGTGAACCGGACAGTGTTGTCCTTGGACACAAAGATGGTCTCCTTGGAGGCGAACTCCCGGCATGGAGACAGACCCTTGGCGATGATCATCTGCACCTGCTTGGCGATCTGAGCATCAGTCATCAACGGCAACTGGTAGGGTTAGCAGCCAATGCTGCGGCGTCCCAACCGTAGTCACCAGCATACATCCCCACCCGTGCTCTGTCTGTCTCCCTCTTCCCGCTCCCTCTCTCTATGCGCGCACGGTGCAGGGCAACTTGCGTGGCATCCGCGTTCCCTCCCTTCTCCCCCCCTCTCCGCTCTGGCACCCTGGCCCCCTCCTGCCCCGTGTCTGCCCTTCCTCTCTCGCCCTCCCCTTCTCCTCTTCCCGCCCTCCCCCTGTCCCCTTTGTCAGCGCTTGCACTGGGCGGAGCAATATGCGAGGCAACCCTCCCTCCCACTCCCACCGTTCCTTTCTGCCCTCCTGTGCTCTGGTCCTCGCCTCCCTCTCGGCCGCCCCACCCTCACCTGTCTGCTGGGCTTTGTGCACTGCACTATGCACCACACGGTACACAACACTATGCATGACCCAGGCGCCCTGGGCCTCGTCTGTTCCCTGGCTGGCCTACCCTCGTTCTCCCCTGCACCGATTCCCCACGCAGCACTCTGCGTAACACCATAAACGCAATGTGCTAGCACTGTGCATGGCATGCACCTTGTTCACCTGTTGTACCCATGGCGTTGGACTGCGGGTTGCTCGGCTGCCCGCCGCTACCGCAGCTCCCTCAGGAGCCGCCGCCGCGGGTGGCTGTTGCGAATGCCGCGGGGGGCGCGGCACTGGAAGGCCCCGGCTGCCCCCCGGCCAGGGTTTCGCTGTACCCCCCGCGGCGCCTGGTCGCCGGGGGGGATCCATCACAAAAACCTGCAAGAAAGCGAAAAAAAATAGACGGAAGCTGTATTATTTACATATATGTATATATATATATATACCCCAAAGTGTCCGCCATTCGCAGCTTTTCTCGGGGTGGAACCTCAAGGTTACGCTCTTCGGTAAAATCGAACGGCCTTTGGCCTGTGGAATGCCCACGCGGTGACGGTATGCAGACTGCGGCCCTAGCAGACTGCGAAAGACTGCGCACGAACAGGCGACAGGCGTAACTGAAAAAACCACCGCAACTGACAGAAAGGTATGAATTTTATGTTGTTGTTCTAATTACCGCAAGCGGTTCGAATTTCACCTTCTGGTCACTCATGTGGTGGACATCTGATAGTAGCGTTCAGCTGCTCTTACAATTTCTTCGGTGAAATCGCCTGTTTAAATCCTTACTGACAGATGTGTGATTGGCGAGCGTTGCCCTTTGCTTCGCTGTTTTGAACGCGTTTAGCGCTGTGCGCAAATCAACTCCCTCCCCCTCAATTTCAACTCCCTCCAAGTGAA
Source organism: Eutreptiella sp. 'Long Island Sound 2002' (assembly GCA_964036045.1). Lineage (NCBI taxonomy): Eukaryota > Euglenozoa > Euglenophyceae > Eutreptiales > Eutreptiaceae > Eutreptiella > Eutreptiella sp. 'Long Island Sound 2002'. The sequence continues at coordinate 132,226,733 of OZ038382.1, read as the reverse complement.
TATCCACTCCCTTCTACTCAATTTGTACTCTCTCCAAGTGAAATATATACATATATATATGCAAATACATGTATGTACATCTATATATATATATATATATATACACATATATATATATATATATATATATATATATATATATATATATATAGATGTAGATATGTAGATATATATATATATATATAGATACGCATACATACACACATATCCACACACATACATACATACATATATATATATATATATATATGTATATATGTATACATATATATATGTATATATATATATATATATATATATATGTATATATATATATGTAGATGTATGTATGTATGTATGTAGATATATATATATATATATATATATATATATATATATATCCTCTCCCAACTCTAGGTGGCTCCACCACACCGCTCTAAGGTACGTGCGAAGGGCACAAAGTGGTGCATACATGTGGTGGAAGGGGCTAAACTCGGTCAAAACGGGCTCAAAATGGGCTAAAAACACTTGTTTGAGTATCCCAAATGGTCCGGGATCATTTTTGGAAAAACGCGTTTTTGACCCATTTTTGACCCACTTTTGGTCCCAAAATGGCCCATTTCCAAGGCATTTTGGGATTTTCCATGAGCCAAAACCCGTCGCCACGGGCTCAAAATGGGCTAAAACCACTTGTTTGAGCACCATAAATGGTCCAGGATCATTTTTCGAAAAACGCCTTTCCGACCCATTTTTGACCCATTGTTGGTCCCAAAATGGCCCATTTTCAAGGCATTTTGGGATTTTCCATGGCCCAAAACGCGCCACCACAGGCTCAAAAAGGCCTAAAAACACTAGTTTGAGCATCCCAAGTGGTCTAGGAACAACTTTGGAAAAAATGATTTTTTCCGCCCCGGGGACCCTGGTGGACCCACCGCTGGCCCCCACTGTGCGTGGGCTAGCCGGCCCTCCGGCTGCATCAAGTGACCACTAGTACGGGGGTCTAGGCGTCTCGTTGGGCGATTCTGAGGCTTTGAAACCATAAAAAGTGGGGGTTTGCGGGTGGACTAGGTGCCCTTGGAATTCGTTTTTGAGCCACGCAGCCCAAGATACGGCCCGTTCTTGGTTTCGGGGTGCTGGTGCACATTGCGCAGTTTTTGGGGCTTTTTGGCGCCTTTTTGGGTCGTTTCTCGGAAATATCGTGGAGTTAGAGGGCACCAAAGATCCCTTGGTCACGATAAAGGCAAGCCGCACATGGAGTGTCGCAGCCGTTTGCCTTCGTTTGGCTGTTTTGAGCCCTTACTAGGGCCGTTTTGGGCGAAAAATGGCTGTTTTTGGCCCAAAACTGCGCAGATTTGGGAGGGCACCTACCGACTTGGCGCCCCCGCCCCGGGCCGCCACCGGTGAGTTTTTGGCTCAAAACTTGGATTTGGCAAGGCCACCACCTAGGCTCTAGGATGGCTAAAATGGAGTCAAGCTCTAGGCGATGGGAAGGTGCAGCGGCCAAAACAGAATGGTGACGTGTTGTTGTTGTTGTTGTTGCTAGCTAAATTTAAGGGGAGAGGGGTGTAGTAATATTTATATATATATATATATATATATATATATATATATGTATATATATATGTATACATATATATATATATATATCTATATATATGTCTATTTTTTTTCGATCTCTTACAGGAACTTTTGATGGATCCCCCCCGGCGACCAGGCGCCGCGGGGGGTACAGTGAAACCCTGGCCGGGGGGCAGCCGGGGCCTGCTAGGGCCGCGCCCCCCGCGGCATTTGGAACGGCCACCCGCGGCAGCGGCTCCTGCGGGAGCTGTGGCAGCGGCGGGCAGCCGTAGCGTGATGCTTCTTTGGCAGCACGTGCAGTCCGGCGCCCAGAGTATAACTGGTGGGCAAGGTGCAGGTGCGTGCCGTGCGAAATGCTTGCAAATTGCGTGCGTAGTGCCCTGCATAGAGACAAGCGTGAAACAGAGCAGGGGAGGGCGAGAGTAGGGCAGCCAAGGAGCAAGAGAGGGGGACGGGTTGCCTCGCGAATTGCTCTGCGCAGTGCTGCAAAGTGCGTGCATGGACAGGGGGGGCAGGAGACGGACGGAGGGGTGGGGTCAGGGCGCCAGGAGGCAGGGCCCCGCGCAGCCGAGCACAGGGGCAGAAAGGTGAAGGGTGGAGCAGGGCAGAGTATGCCTCGTAAAGAATTGTGCGTAGTGTCCTCGCGTAGTGTTGTGCATCTTGCACGTCAGTATCTCCTCCACCCTGGTGAAGCCTTCGACCCTTTGGTTTTGGCTGACGATCCTGACACTTTCGCTGAGCTGGAGGTGAAGGAGATCAAGAACGGCTGCTTGGTTATATTCTCTGTGTTCGGCTACTACGTGCAGGCCATCGCGACTGGAGAGGGTCCTGTTGAGAGCTGGGCCCCCCACATCGCCCTCCCATTTGCCGTGAAAGGTATGACCAGCGCCAATGCCACCCTGCCTGCCTGTTCGCTTTTTCTCCTGTGGCCATGTTCGCCACCGCTGCCTGGTATGGCCCTGAGCGCAGCAAGTGGTTGGGCCCATTTTCTGATGCCTCCTCTCCTGGCTGCCTCACTGGTGAGTACCCTGGTGACTACGGTTGGGACGCTGCCGGTTTGGCTGCTGACCCTACCACCTTCGCCGCCGTGTACCATGAGGCCGAATTGACCCACGCTCGTTGGGCTATGTTGGGCACTTTGGGCTGCTTGACCCCTGAGTTGTTGGCCAAGTACGCTGGTGTGCAAATCGATCAGCCTGTGTGGTTCAAGGCTGGTGCTCATATCTTCCCTGAGAGCGGTCTGGACTACCTTGGCAGCTCCAGCCTGGTGCACGCCCACTCCATCCTTGCTGGCGGGCCTATTGTGTGCAGGGTGGTCCGCTGCACGAGTATCTGCATCTGCTCCACCCTGGTGAGGCCTTCGACCCTGTGGTTTTGGCTGACGACCCTGACGCTTTCGCTGAGCTGAAGGTGAAGGAGATCAAGACCGGCTGTTTGGCTGTGTTCTTTACGTTCGGCTACTACGTGCAGGCCATCGCGACTGGAGAAGGTCCTGTTGAGAGCTGGGCCCGTCACATCGCCGACCCATTCGCCGTGAAAGATATGGCCGGCGCCAATGTTGCCCTGCTCGCTCCTTTCCCGGTGGCAACGTTCGCCACCGCAGCCTGGTATGGCCCTGAGCGCAACAAGTGGTAGGGCCCATTCTCTGATACCTCCTCCCCTGACTACCTCACTGGTGAGTACCCTGGAGACTACGGTTGAGACGCCGCCGGTTTGGCTGCTGACCCTACCACCTTCGCCGCCGCGTACCATGAGGCCGAGTTGACCCACGCTCGATGGGCTATGTTGGGCACTTTGGGCTGCTTGACCCATGAGTTGTTGGCCAAGAACGCTGGTGTGCAAATCGATCAGCCTGTGTGGTTCAAGGCTGGTGCTCATATCTTCCCTGAGGGCGGTCTGGGCTACCTTGGCAGCTCCAACCTGGTGCACGCCCAGTCCGTCCTTGCTATCGCGGCCCGCCAGTTTGTCCTGAAGGGTGCCATTGAGGCCTACCGTGTGAAGGGTGGTCCTCTGCGGGTGCATCTGTATCTGCTGCACCCCGGTGAAGCCCTCGACCCTCTGGTTTTGGGTGACGACCCTGACACTTTCGCTGAGCTGAAGTTGAAGGAGATCAAGAACGGCTGTTTGGCTATATTCTCTGTGTTTGGCTACTACGTGCAGGCCATCGCGACTGGTGAGGGTCCCGTTGAGAGCTGGGCCTCCCACATCGCCGACCCATTCGCCGTGAAAGGTATGACTAGCGCCAATGTTACCCTGTTCGCTCCTACCCCTATGGCCATGTACGCCACCGCTGCCTGGAATGGCCCAGAGCGCCACAAGTGGTAGGGCCACTCTCTGATGCCTCCACCCCTGACTACCTCACTGGTGAGTACCCTGGTGACTACGGTTGGGACTTCGCCGCATACCGTGAGGCCGAGTTGATCCACGCATGTTGGGCTATGTTTGGCACTTTGGGCTGCTTGACCCCTGAGTTGTTGGCCAAGTACGCAGGTGTGCAATTCGATGCGTCTGCGTGGTTCCAGGCCTTCTGGGTGTTTAACAGTGTTTAACAGGTGGCCAAGGTGCGTGTCGTGCGACGTGCTTCGCAACCTGTCATGCGTCGTGCTTCGCATAGTGCGCGAGAACCACCGGAGGGGGCAGAAGCAGGGCAACCAGAAGGCGGGAGAAGGTGAGGGCATTAGCAACATAGGTGCCCAAACAACGGGCGCGGAGAGGGAGAGGCAGGGGCGAGGGGACGGGTTAAGCAACGCACATTGCATGCACAGGGCGTGCGAGAACAGAGGGGGCAGGAGAAGGACGGAGGGGCGGGGACAGAGCGCCAGGAGGTGGGACACCGCACGGCCAGGTGCAGGGGTGAAGGGCGTGTCGTGCGACGTGCTTCGCAACTTGTCATGCATAGTGCTTCGCGTAATGCACGAGAACCACCGGAGGGGGCAGAAGCAGGGCAACCAGAGGGCAGGAGAAGGGGAGGGCAACAGCAACACAAGTGCCCAAACAACGGGCGCGGAGAGGGAGAGGGAGGGGCGGGAGGACGGGTTTGCATCGCACATTGCACGCACAGTGCGTGCGCAGACAGAGGGGGCAGGAGAAGGACGGAGGGGCGGGGACAGAGTGCCAGGAGGTAGGACGCCGCACGGCCAGGTGCAGGGGTGACGAGTGGGGCAGGGCAGGGTGTGCCTCGTATAGTGTCACGCGTAGTGCCTGTAGTAATAAACTGGCCTGAGGTGCTGCTCGGCCGCTGGGCATACTCTGGTGCCTGACCCCTCAGCTGCTGCTATCGACAATGGTGCCAGTACAGGTGTGTAGTTCGAGGCTGGTGCCATGGTCTTCGAGTCTTATGGCTTGAACTACATGGGTCCCCCCGCGTTGGTGCGCGCCCAGTCCATCCTTGCCGTGTTGGCCTGCCAGGTTGTCCTGATGGGTGCCATCGAGGCTTAACGTGTGAACGGTGGTCCATTCGGTGGACGTGACCTTGATCTGGTGTACCCTAGTGGCAAGTGATTTAACCCTCTGGGTTTGGCCGACGACCCTGATGTGGCTGCCGAGCTGAAGGTGAAGGAGATCAGGAGCGGCCGTTTGGCGATGCTCTCCAAGTTCGGCTACTATGAGCAGGCTGCCGTCACCTGCCAGGGCCCTGTTGAGAACAGGGCCTTCCACATTGCTGATTTGTTTGCGGTGAACAAGTTGACCCTTGAGATTGCCATGCAGTCCACGCCATCAGTTGCCATGTTAGCAGCTGCTAGCTGCTGGGAAGAAGCAGGAGGCCACCCCCAAGGTTGGATTTGTCTGGCTGGTATGGTCTTGACCGCAAGAAGTGGTTGGGCCCCGACGCTGCGGACAGCTATGTTTTTTGATTACTTGACCGGTGAATACCCAGGTGACTACGGATGGGACAGCGCTGGGCCGGCAGCAGGCCCCAAGGCATACGGGCCAGCACGTGGGTTGCATCACCATCTTCAATCTCGTCTTGTGCCCATGCTTGCTGCTTTGTTTCTTGGTTGCTGCAGTGCTGCCCCCCTAGGCATTGTGCTTGCTTGTTGCAGTGCTGCTGCTCTGCCATGCCTTGCCCCTTACCCCCGGCGAACAAACGGACCAGCGTCCGTCGCCGTTGCTAATGCTAATGCTCTGCAGTCGCCACTGCCCCCAAAGCCTGGTTGGCCGGTATCCCCGGTCCTCTGGGTCCTCCGTCATGCTGTGGGCCACCTCAGGCAGCCCTGGGACCCACGGGATCGAGCAAGGCAGGAAACACCTGTCGGTGCGAGATGCCCGGTAACTCCAGTAGACGGCATGATAAGTGGTTATGACTATGACTATGACTATATATATATATATATATATATGTATGTATATATACATATATATATATATATATTGTTGTATACTCCCTCCCAGTGAAAATACACTCACTTCCCCTCAATTTCAACTCCCTCCAAGTGAATATCGACCCCTTCCTACTCAATTTCACCTCCCTCCTGCTCAGTTTCCACTCCCTCCGGGTGAAAATCCACTCCCTCCCAGCGAAAATCCACTCCGTCCTACTCAGTTTCTACTCCCTTTATAAAAATACATGTGTGTACATCTATGTATCTATATATATATATATATATATATATATATATATGTATATGTATGTATGTATGCTCCCTCCGAGTGAAAATCCACTCCCTCCAAGCGAAAATCCACTCCCTCCTACTCAATTTCTACTCCCTCCAAGTGAAAAATATACATATATATACAAATACATGTATGTACATCTATGTATCTATATATATATATATATATATATATATATATATGTATGTATGTATACTCCCTCCAAGTGAAAATACACTCCCTTCCCCTCAATTTCAACTCCCTCCAAGTGAATATCCACTCCTTCCTACTCAATTTCACCTCCCTCCTGCTCAGTTTCCACTCCCTCCGAGTGAAAATCCACTCCCTCCAAGCAAATATCCACTCCCTCCTACTCAATTTCTACTCCCTCCACGTGAAATATATACATATATATACAAATACATGTATGTACATCTATATATCTATATATATATATATATATATATATATGTATATATGTATATAGATATATACAGACACACACACACACACACACATACATATATATATACATATATATTACACACACACACACACACACACACATACATATATATATCTGTATACATACATACATATATATATATATATATGTGTGTGTGTGTGTGTGTACATATTGAGAAGGGGGGTGTGGACTTCCGCTTGAACGGAGTTGGTACAGGTTGACACATTTTGCGTTCTGTGTGTGACGACCCAAGCCCTCAGTTGAGATGCACGCACCGGCTTTCAACCCCAGTTGCCTGGATCATGACGTGCACTTCTAGAATACCACCGAAGACACCAATCTCCGATGAAAAGAAGGCCAAGGCAACGGCATATGCTGCAGCCATGGCAGCGGAAGGGCCATCGCTGATGGAATTAATGGGGAGCGTGCCTGGCCCACGATAGCATAAGAAGCGGAGCGTTTCCTTTGCCTCGCAAGCCGAGGTACAAACACTCACGCCCAAGGGTGGGCACCAAGTACTAACCTCTGCGCCCATCTCCACACCCAAACATGAGTCCCAAAGCGCGAAGCCTGACCCAAAGCCTGACCCGAAGCCCAACCCATCCCAGCCGTCAGACCAACCGGTTGCAGCCGAGGCCATACCTGACCCAGAAGCAGAGGTGATGGTGGATGACGCGGAAGACGAAGGGATTTCGCAAACACCCCCGAATCTGGACATGCCGGATCTAGGCGAGTTCACCTCCCAAACGTCCTCTTCACCAGAGCTCCCCACCCCTTCTACCCCTCTTACTTTGACGCCTACCTCAAGCCAACAAACATCACAACCTTCTCAATCTTCGACGGCTTCATCGGGGCCGTCTAGTATTGGTGATGTAGATCTGTCCCAGGATTGGGATGAGGTAAAGAGACAGATCCATAAGTGCACGGAAAAAATGGAACTCCGTGACCGTATCCAAAAATTGGAAACGTGGGTCGCATCCTTAGGGGACTCTCCTTTTCGAAAAAAGGTGCAGCAATTTTCCTCCGGGAGGCCGAAGAGCGGGGCGAGCTCACCCAGACAGCAATCTCCTTCCTCTCCTTGCGAAACAAGGCCGATCTTTGGGCCCGAGTGCAGGCTCAAGTAGGGTGGGAGGATACCCACGATGCCCGCCAGCCCGTTTTGGAGCAGCTTGACATGAGCCGTCAGTGGGCTCATGAACTGCTAGGTCTGACGCGTGAGGCCGATGAGGCCGTCGTTAAAAAACGGTATCGGAAACTGGTGCTGTGGGCTCAGAGGTTTGACATCAGTGTCATTCAAAGAATCAATGGGGCGAAAGACATCCTTTGTGGGGATAGCCGACGGCTGTATGAGGCTCAATTGAACGGCCTCGTTGCACCACGGGGAGAAGATTCAGGGGATGACCCTGCTCTTTGGCTGCGTGAACACGTTTGGTGGCCATCAATGGCCGACGTGGACTCTCCGGAGCCCATGCAAGCTGCTCACCCCGGCACCACTGTGCTGCACGGACCCATTAGCCCTGAGCCAACTTCAACCTCCTCACAAACCATTCACCGGGAATATATTGATGCCGACGAAACCCCATCTGCTGCCGAGGGCCCTGCATCTGGGGTAGATGGCATCAGAGTCCTAGGCGTTTTGTTGAGAAATCGTGAAATAACGGAACAATGGGGGGGTGATCGTTGGATTGGGGATAATTTGATTGAAATTCGAGTGCAACTCATGAATTTGCTGCTCCATTGGAAACTCGGCCTCCAGCGAAGGGTCTGGTCTGTTACCCTTTGGCGGAAAAAGAGCTTGCCACAGAAGGAAAACTGCTTTGACGTCGATTGGTTTATTTTGGTCTGTGGCGAGCAGGGGCACTGGTGGGTGGCAGTTTTTCTTCATCTGCTCTCGTCCCCTGAAGTGTGGATTCTGTATTCTCTGTGTCCGGATTCTGCCAAACGGCAACAGCGTGGAACCGTTCTGTGGGACCTCCTGAAGCGGCATTGGCAGGTGCATAACCAGCACCAGCCATGGCCATTCTCTACCGACGTGAACCTTAAGAAACTTTACTGTGTACATCAGCCAGATGGTTGGTCGTGTGCAGTGTTTGCGTGCTGTGGTGCAAAGTGGGTCGTTTCCCTTGTTTTAGGCGGTAGCGAGGTTGATTTGTCACCTCTATCGCTAGAACTAAGCGACTTAGACCTTAGGAATATTTTACGTAATTGGCGGAGAACAGTACGTCTGCTGCATACGGATGTAGTTCCCGATCATCCGCTCTTCCCGGATTCTAGAACACCTTCCTCAGTATCCACAATGCCTGCCCGTCGTGAGGAACAGATGAAGATGGCAGAAGAGGAAGGTATGATATATCACTGTTGGGCGAGCGTCTCGCCAATGCATGCCAGCAGCAGTCCTCCCATCGTCGCCTACAGTGCCAAAGACGAAGGAGCCAAAAGAGCCGAAAGCAGGCAACATGGAAGGTGTGGGGGCAGCACCGGAAGGTGTGCTACTGATTTCAAACACCTCGGATGCAAGAGGCTGATAGGCTTGGCCCAACAATACAACGCACATCCCTTGATACAGGTGCGGGGCAGGCGGAGCAAGCCGCAGAGGAAGCGGGCAAAGCAGCGGCGGAGGCAGCAGCGGAGGCAGAAGAAGGAGCGGAAGGAAGAGCAGCGGAGGAAGTCGCCGCCGCGGAGGAAGCGGGAGGAGAAGCGGCAGAAGGAGCACCAGCACCAGCCGGAGAGGAAGCAAGAGGAGAAGAGACGGAGCAGGAATTGCCAGAAGAACTCCCTGCAGGTTTGCCAGGAATTGCACGACACTACACTGTGACACTACATTACTACGCCTCACCATGGGAGCCTATCAAGTTCGTGCATCAGAGGCCCCCGGTAAATCAATAGTCAGGGCGTAGTCTATCAAGTTCGTGCGTCAGAGGCCCTTGGTAAGTCAATAGTCAGGGGTTGGCCTATCAAGTTCGTGCATCAGAGGCCCTTGGTAAATCAATAGTCACGGGGTAGCCTATCAAGTTCGTGCATCAGAGGCCGCTGGCAAATCAATAGTCAGGGGGTAGCCTATCAAGTTCCTGCATCAGAGGCCGCTGGCAAATCAATAGTTAGGGGGTACCCATGAGACCCACTGGGGGGGGTATTTTCTTCGAACGAACTTCAGTCTTCGAACGAAGATTCGAATCTTCGAACGAAGATTCGAATTCGAAGACTGTATTTGCTTTAATCGCAATTCAATTAAATCCAATTGAATCCAAGCTGCTGGGGAGAATTGCCGCAAAAGCGCAGCAACAGCAGCGCGCGCACCAGATTGACAGGCGATTGCCGCAGACTTGTGCCAGAAAAACGCAGATTTGTGCCAGAGAGACGCAGATTTGTGCCAGAAAGAAGGGTTTTTTTTGTTTTTTCAACTGATTTGTTGTATTTTTAAGGGTGTCACTGTTTGACCAATGGTGCAACTTGGAATTACGCTCAAAAACGCGGTTGGCACGACGAATGCTTATAGCCAGGACGTTGAGGACGCGCTTGTGCAATTTTTCACCTCCTCCGGCCTGGGACGCCAGCTTTTACACTCAATCTACACACGAGTCAACCCAGGCGCTGACAAGCAGAGATTGAATCAACTTCTACGGTGGCACAGCGATGCTCAATGCTCGCCTGAAGAAGCAGTCGCTTTGCTTCTCGATTTGGGAATCCCTAGACGCCGCCTTCGGGTTCTATCGCGCTTTATTTCCAAGCGTGCGGACGTATGGTACAAACAGACTGGCCTAAGGTTTGGGAAACCAATGCCAGGCCGCCGGAGAGTCAACTTGGCTTGGAAAAGAATGAAGGAGCCCCTGCACCTTGTTGGCCACATCGACAAGAAAACTGGCATCCGAAATGTCTCCTGGCCGTTTGATCACTGGATCAACTACGTTTTCACACAGCCTTGCCTCTATGAAACTCTACAGCCCAGCAAAGATGGGTTGGTTTTCATTGTGAGTGGCGATGGTTATCCTGTAGCGGGTGTAAGCTGGACTCAGCTTACCATTCGCATCCGAAATCATGAGCATCTAGCCCGCAATGCAGCACACATTTGGGTTTTAGAGCTGGCATACTGTGGTGACTCCAATCTGAAGGATTTGCGCCGGGTGTGGAAAAAGAATCTGAGGGTGTGTTATTTCTTCGAATATTGCCTTCGTTCGAACCTTCGAACGTTCGAACGAAGCTTTTTCTTTCGAACGAACATGTTTTTCGAACAAAATTTTGATTGCGCTTTGCACGCTACTAGGTCCTGCAGCGGATCATAACTACGCGATCCGTCATCGTGAAGGACGCACGCTGTGCGGCAAGTGTTATGCTGGGCGGGGATTTACCGTTTTTGAAGAAGTTTTTGGGACTTACTGAGCATTGGTATATACCGTCAGTTCACAACTTGGGCCTTTGAAACCCTCTCAAGAGGCGGTACCTGGGCTGTCACCGGCGCAGAACGCGCACGGGTGATGCGTCCCGACTTGGCAAGACCCCTATCTGCAAGGGAGCTCGTGGCTGCGCTTCAAAACCTTTGCTTCAACTGCCACGACACCATGCCATTATTTGTGTTCTTCATATGCTTATGCGAATTGGTGCTTTGCTTGGGGAATACTTGGAAAGGCTATGCTTGTCCGCCAGCAGGGAAGCACGCAACGCTATCAATAACATGCTGAAGATTGCTCTGTGTGGTTGGCAGCTAGGTGGAACTTGTAGACCTGATGGACAAGAAACCAAGCGTTTGTTTTTTATATGGGATGGTATTGCTCATGTTTTGGGGTTGGCCGACGAGCACTTGGGTAACCAGGCTGTCATGCGGTTGCGGGACGTGATGCAACGGCTCTATCGCACCTATCAGCGCATCGACATTGACCTCCCAGCGGACTGTCGGCAGGCGGCCTGGGAATTTCGCGCACACTGTTTGCCTGATACCCGTTCTCATTATCTGATAATCTTGCAGTTCGATGTGCCCAGAATCCTAGAGGCGATAGCACCTTACGGGCTTGGGATGTACTGCCAGGACTTGGCTGAAACCACGAATGCCAAGCTAAAGGATTTCTACTTGCGGTTCACAAACAGAGGGGGCAGCACCACAGATGACTACCAGCTCTCTGCTCTACTACAAACCATGGAGCATGCCTTCTTGTACACGCACTCCCATATTGTAGCTCACGGTACAACGCGCCCGGTCTCTTGCCCAAACGCTGCATTGTTCGAATCCTTAATAGACGATGCCGCTCAATGGTGCTGACAAAGGAAGACAAGGCCGATGTCGCAAGACTGGTGGCGGTATGTGTTATTCTCCAAGCCCTGCAGGCATGCGTTGTAGTCCTTCGAATTTAGTCTTCGTTCGAATCTTCGAATCCTCGAACGAACTCTCGTTCGAAGATTTTTCTTCGTTCGAATATTCGAATCTTCGTTCGAAGATATTTTTCGAATCTTTCGCGCTGTGCTCAGGAGTTGCTTCAGGCGCACCCAACTTCTGCCCCAGCGTCACGATCAGCGCCAGGAACACCTTCCCAGAGTAGTACACAACTGGCTCAGCACCCAGCGCCGCAGCGTTCAGCGGATTTGGAGCCGTCACCATCCCCTTCTCGCCGTTTGGATGACCCGCTAGATTTTGGATCCCAGGATTCAGAAGAATATGATCCGGATTACGTGGTGGTGAACGAAGTGTTCGATGTCAGCGCCGAGTTCGACACTTGCCGCCAGGTAATCGTTGAATCCGGAGTCACCCGCCCCTACCTTGACCTCATTCTAGGGAAATCCGTACCCAATCCGCATACGCCCATTTTCGGGAACCCGAAGTACGCTTGGCTTACGCCACTGTCAACCTATGGGCGCTGTTTCGGAAAGTGTTTATCAGCCGATTGCAAAGATGTGGCTGTGGAGAGGGACTTGCCTTGTGCACTGGTCGCCCCCGCCTTCCCCTTCGCAGTCCCGAACAAAAAAGGCACCCCAACCCCGATAATACGTATGCTTGCGCTTGTTTGGCACGCCTACGGCGCAGTGGAGAGCTGGCGTGAAGACCGTACCGTGATGCTCAGATTCCCCTCCTCAGAGCCCCCAGGGTGGGGCAAATGTACATCAACGGGCCGCTTGAAAGGCGTCAAGGTCACCGCTCAGGCGCGGGGTGGTGGTGAGGCAGCCCAGACGGACGAAGGAGCGCAGCAAGCCGGGGGAGTACAACAATTGCAAAGCACAACACCGGCGAAGTGGCAGACGGTGCTCCAGGCAGCAGTCGCAGCAGGAGTGCAGCATGGCTACATGGGAGGGGACATTCCTGAATGGGAGGTACCGCATTTACCTTGTAGCTGAGCGCTTTTGACCATGCATGCGTCCTCTACGTTATTCTTCGAAAAACATTCTTCGTTCGAAGAAAAAAACATTCGTTCGAACATTCGAATCTTCGAACGAAGATTGTATTCGAAGTCTTTTACCGCTCCACTGCCCACAGGTTGCAGCAACGCAAACCAGCGCCGTTGGCGTCAGGTGGAAGCTTCAGCTACCAAGTCGTGGAATTGAGACGACCGTGACTGCGGGCAGCCTGCTCAACGACCTCCTAACGAAGCCTGCGAGAGCACTGACGGTCCTCGGAGCACTCCAAAACCATGAAGAAGGTCGCAGAAAGGTGAAGTCGATGCCAACGTGGGTCAACCTGAGCCAGGGTGGTTCCACGTTGCATTCCCCTGAGGCAACCGAAAAAAAAGCGTCGACGACCAGAGCTGGTGTGCGGGGCAAAGATCCACAACCCGTTGTGTCCGGACGACGGGCAAAGAACCTTGCCGAGATTCTCTCGTCTTACAAGAAGACAAAGAAGCCGAAGAAGAGACCACGAGCGAAGCCGGCGGCTAAGGAACCTCCGAAGAAAAAGGCAAGGCTGCTGCCGGGTGAGAGTTCGGAGAGTGAGGAGTTCGAAGAGACTGAAGAAGATGAGGAGGAGGAGCCGCCTTCCGGAGATGAGGAGGAGGAGCCGCCTGCCCGAGATGATGACGATGAAGACGAAACCCAGGAGACACAGATTCCAGACCGAGGGGCACTGCCGTGGGCATGGCTTCCCCTCCAACAAGAGGACCAGTGGGGAGCGTGGAGAGGAGTGCCGATTTCGAAGTGGCGCCCCTGGCGAACGGAGATACCCAGAGACATCCTGCAGCAGAAGACCAAACTGGGCCGTGCCGGTACAATCTTTTGGGTCCCTGCAGACTACAACTCTGCCATGTGGCATTCCGTGGGGGAGTATTGTGTTGCGGCCCGAAGCTACGCAACGGAGGAGGAGTGCAAAAACGCGGCGGCAGTGGCGTCGGCAACCGGTGGCGTGCCAGCTCCAAGTGCCAGGAAGAAGAAAGTGAAGGCAAAGAGGCCAAAGAAGAAGAAGAAGACGCCAACGAAGAGTGGTGGAAAGCAACAAGAAGAAGATGCCGGAGAGGGAGACAAAGAGGATACGGAAAAGAAAGACGAGGTTGCAGTACTAGTGTCAGGCAGTGAGTCATGAGCCAGGACTCAGAGAGCTACATTGGACAGGGACATTGGTGGTTCTGCGGTTCTGTTGTTGCCTGTATGTGCATTTGTAAACGCCGCGTCTTTTTCTTCGAAAAATATCTTCGTTCCAACATTCGAAGGTTCGTTCGAAGAAAAGTCCACCACATTTCGAAAACACATTTTCAGGGCATTCAGGTGGTTGCAGGCTGAATCTAAAGAACCAAACCCTCAAGAATACCTGTGTTGAGCATTTTATCGCAATGTTTGCAGCAAAACGGCCACAACAAAGGCGTTCGAACAGTTCAAAACTTTTCTTCGTTCGAAGAAATAATCTTCGTTCGAATGTTTCGTTCGAAGAAAATACCCCCAGTGGTGGGTCTCATGGGTAGCCTATCAAGTTCGTGCATCAGAGGCCCTGATTATTGGTTTACCCAGGGCCTCTGATGCACGAACTTGAAAGGCTACTGACGCGTTCCCGTGGGGGGCCGGCCACGGGGGGCTGCGGTGGACACGCGCAAGTGAGCAGGCAGGCAAAGCACTACGCTCACAGGGGCATCAATGCGCTCATGTCATGTGACAAAGCGTTTCAGGATCCTTGCCACTCTGCAACAAGGGAACGAAAGTATGTACAGCAACACATCAGGATATGTACACATGGGGTCAAGACTGGACTGGGGTAAGGGCATCACAGGACAATAGACACTCAGTCCTAACTCGTATCCCAATCCCAGGTCCGACCCTCTCAGTGGCTGGTGGGGGCGGGGGCTCAAACACAACCCATGCCCTGCTCAGTCCGGACCCTGAAACCCTGCCAATAGGGGAGGTGTCCCGCTCAGCCACAGGCGAGTTCCTGGAAGCCAAGTAGCCCCAAGGCCAACCGACAGTGGCTCCCTATGCTCCCTTAACGGCAGGTTCCAACTCCCCTCTGAGCCAGAGATATGGCCCCGCCATTATCCCTCAGGAGTTGGTACCTGAAAATGGGCTGTTTCAGCCCAAACTGATATTAGCTACAAAATCTCCAAAATTGACCCCTGGCCCGGACCCACCAGAGGTAGGGACGAGGCAACTGACCCTATGCCCCTCGAGTACGAACTCCCTGGAGCCCTCACCCAACCTGGTTCCCTCTGAGGTCCCGGCATCAGGGCAACATGGATGAGTCAAGTGGGGCCATGATGCCAAAATCACCAAAATTGGCGTCATCCCCACGCGTGGCTCGCCCGGCCAAGGTAAGGCCAATGACTCACAGGGTAGGAGGCAGGACCTAGGAATTATATCTGAGTGTACAATTTGAAGTTAGGTCCGGGCTCCCTATGGGCGTGGAGAAATGGGGCCGCCAATGGACCACACGGAAGGGGGAAATTGGGGTCCCAAAATGGGGTCATCTTGGCTGCCTGAAATGAGCCAAAATTCGGGGTGCTCCCAATAGTATATCTGCACGCCGGCTTGGAGATCGGATCCGCCATTCCATACGCGATCCACCGGGAGTCCAACGAAGTCTCCCATGCCCTTGGCTCCCAAAGATCTTCATGCCACTCGGCGTGATGACAATCCCATTTGGGTCCACAAATGCCAAAATGGCAAAATTGCCCACACTCACTTTGGGCTAGCGCCTTAACGAAGGTTGCTTCGCTTCGCCCACGTGGCGTGTGAACCATGGCTACCATTATGCATAACACCCATGTCATATATGGTCCATTGGTCCATGCGTCCGGCTTGCACGGGTGGGCTCAACATAGTGCACGGCGGGCAGCAAAAGTGAAAGATCGCACAAAATCGCCAAAAATGCGCACACTCATGGTTGGGGCAAATGAGGCACATGCCCGACTTGGACCGGAGTGTGCCATAGGATTGGTATCAAGTCATATGTGTCCAACATATCTTTTGGACGTCGCCCAACTCCTCCGGTATTGGGTATGGCAGGGTCGCCAAGTGAGCCCATGATTTGGGATAGTCCCAAATTGCCAACATGGCGGCCACGGTATGCCAAGCTCAAGAGGAGTTACTCGCCGGGTCCAAGATATGTTGGCGACCGAAGTATGTACCCTCATAACATACTTGGGTCATGATGTCAATTGAGCGCAACGTTGAGATATACGGTCGCCACTTGACATCATGACGAGCCAAAAACGGCAAAATTGGCACAAAGACACACAAAAGTGAATTGAAAGGTGCACAATTATATTATAATATCTTCGACTTGGATCGTGCAATTAACTAATCCTTCTAAACACAATGACTTGACACCAATGACCTTCGATCCCACATATGTGCTCCACTTGGGGCGCCTTGAAAGGTTACGAGCGCTACTTCCCAAGTGGGCACATGAAAATATGGAAAATTGCAGAACACACACCTTGCTCCCAACGCATCGCTTCGGGATCGCCACACAAGCTTCCCTTCACGAAGGTTAGGCTCGCAATTGATCGTAGGGAGTATGGAGAAGGGGCTTGCACAATATGAGGTCCATTGGCGAGCTTGGCTTGGAGCGATGGACCCGCCAAATGGGCACGCAACACAACACAAGGCACATACTCCATATTGCCCAAAAAGGTAGCTCCCCCCACGATATGTCATGCCTCTCCAAGGGCATAACTTTGTGTCAATCGCTCATAGGACCTCAAGGAGAGTCCCTATGCAACACCAACACTCGCGCGCTACACTCGAAAGCTATCTTAACGCACGCAATATCATGGCCATAGAGTTACAACGCAAACTCTACCCTCTTGACCATGATCCATTACACTAGCGCGCACGTGTGGAGACGCAAGGCATATGATGCTTCCTAAATTACGTCGGGAGTATTGTGAATACATCCCACGTTTTCTTATTGTCATTCCTCGCAAGCAACACGAGATATGACCTTCACAAGTGGCCTCACGAATCAACTTTGTTTTGCCCATATCTTTAAGACAAATGGAGGGCAGGATAAAAGGAAAGTTGATTCGTGCATAGGGAAGCACGTAGGTCCACTCGAAAGAGGTCAAATCAAGTGCGGGGATGTCGAAGTCGAAAATCCGATTTCGACATCCTGAAAAATTCGGATTAAGGTTGCGAGTGTAAGATGTGAAAATTGCGGAAGCATCCATGCAGTTCCTGAAGACTTTGGAGCCCTCGTCACGGATAGCGTTAAAATTTCCATTATAAACAGTTAAACTGGCGGTTACGGTAAAGTCGCGATCCAACCGCCAGCAGTCAAAACAGTGAGTATCAGAACGGAAGCGTAAAATTTGAAAAAACAACATGCAAATAAAACCCTGTTGATTCCTGATATTCTGATACACAAATCTCCGCTGGCGGTGCATCGGTTGCCGATGCGGGGCTTTACGGCACGGAACACGCTCCCGCCGGGCTCGCACCGGGCGTCAATGGGCGCCTTCCGTACATGGGGTTAGTGGACCGGAGACCGGTCTTCCCTTCCGTACATAGGGTTAGTGGACCGGAGACCGGTTGTATGCCCTGCCCTAGCCATGGGGTTCTGGGTACCGCTTCACCCCTCTCCTTAGAGCAAACCCTGGGGGGGGCTCGATAACACCCACGCATGGCAGCGGGTACCCAGGACCATCTCCTGAAGGGGGGGGTGTCATATCCTCACTTCAGGCTGATCCGCAGGTTGGGCTCCAAACTCCACAGTAAGACAGGTATAGTGCTGTAGGGTCCTGTAACTGCAAGTATAGTATCAAGTATCAAGTCCCGGGTCCTGGCGGCGATTGTTCGGCATCCAAAGGACCCGTTAACCCATACCAGGCGCACCGGGTGCCGGCTGCTACGGTCACCACCACAGTGGCAGTGGCATACACAGCCAACATAGGCGTCACACGACGACCGAGGTGGTCCCACAGGTCGAGAGCGACCACAAAGATCCATCAGGCTACCCCAAGCTTCCCAAGGCCCGCCGACTGGGGAGAGTCCCCACGGCTCCTTGCTCGGGCGCACCATGTCCATATCCATACGACGCGAGTCCAGAGTTGTACAGCCGAACTCCTTAAGGGATCTTAAGGGAGCTCCTCCTTAAGGGATCGGGCATCAAGGCCGTCTTTTCCCTCGCCCTATTACCACGAAGGCCATACATGAGAAAGTCCTCATGCAGTGTGGGCGGAGGCGTCGACTCCTCAAACCACCAGTTTCCCAGGCAGACTGACCGAGGTCAGGAGCACCGGAGGCCGCCATCCGACTGCAAGTGCGTCTGCGAATCGGTAGGCTCACACTGGGACTGACAGTGGCGGACCGCTGGGAGTGTAGTCAGGCAACTGGGCTTCCCGCCTGGCGCCATCAGGATCTCCACATCACAGCGAATAGGGCAACACGGTATCACAGGCACTCAAACAGAAGAATATGTCATGCGGTACTGGTCCAGGCTGGACCCTGTGTATGAACATGTGAACGGCGACTCAGGGCGCCTCTGTATTGCGATTTGCATCCCCTCGGGGGGGAAGAAAACAGTCCATCTGTCGGTGATGGGCTGACAATCGTAACATACAAATGCACATATCCTGGGGAACAGAAAAGCAAAACAAGCGGGGTAAATAGGCGTGTAAACACACTCTGGACCGAGTGCCAAACCACGCCACGGTCAGGATAAGGCAAATGCAGGAGGGTGGACAGGAAAACGCCTGAGTCCAGGCCATATATAGTCTGCAGACACACGTCGACTGGTCTGGACCCCGCAAGTGCCATGGGACCAGACCACACACTCAAAAATCGCAATGCCGATGACAGCGGCATCCGTTGCGCAACGTCGTATGGGCTTCAAGGCCCCAAGAGCTCAAAAATATGAAGGTCAGTCGCCCTACCTGGTTTCCCAAGGATTCAGCAGGGGGGGAGTGACGAGTAGAAGAAGAGAGGGGCCATCCTCCTCTGGATACAGCAGGGGGGGGTATATGGCCACTCTGATGGCAGGTCACCGGAAGATGAAAGAGAGCAAGCAAGTGAGGGACGATCCGTCGGCCTCACAAGAGCTCAAAACGCATCAGGGGAGAGCTCGGGGCGCTGATCAGGCACCCCTGGCTGCAATCGCCCGGGTGAGTGCTGCCAAGTCCGAAACGTGGATCTTGGTCTTGTGGTTGCGGATGTACTCCATGAAGGGAGTATTGACCCGCGGCAGGAACGAGGAGACGGGTTCCCAGGTGTCGTGGGACGGCCCATAGCCTCGCCAACGAACCTTGAACTCCAGACCTCCGGGTGCCGAGGCTTTCGGACGCTGAGCCAGGATCTTCTCGACAGTATAGTCGTCCTGCTCAGCATAGTCATCATCCGAATCAGCCTCATGTGCGGCATAGCTCAGGGACACATGTTGGCCACGGAGGTCGGGCTCCCGCACACGGAGTTGACTCTCGTGGCGCTCCCGGAACTGTCCGTGACCTACCTTGATGCGGTAGGTGTCCTCACCAATCCTGCGAACCACCTCTCCAGGTGTGAACCAGGTTTTGGTGCGGTGGGTGCCCATAGGGCGGGGCCTGGTCACCCACACCGGGTCTCCCACCCTGAACTTCTGCGCTGTCGAGCTTGGGGCGGACTTCTGACGCTCAGCATGCTCCTTCTCGAGCTGCTGGCGGATGTCCCGCGCCGTTTGCTTTTGCCGCGCGAAGAATTCCTTGGCATCCATAGCCATGCCATCACCAGACAAGGGAAGTCCCCTGCCCAGGGGGTCCCTGCCAAACAGAATCTGGTGAGGGGACAAACCGCCCGGAGTGGGGGTGTCATGATGGGCCTTCAGAGCAGGCCACATCTCCTCAAACCAGTTCCGACGTGGATTGGTGATGTGGATCCTGCGCAGCTTCTCGAACAGCTGCCGTCCAGCCACTTCAGCACGGCCGTTAGACCGGCTGAGATAGGCGAAGCTCTTGGCGTGACGTATTCCCATGAGGGAACACATAGCCTTGAACCAGCCACCAGTAAACTGGGGCCCTCGGTCACTGCAAATGGTGCGGGGGATGTCAAAGACGGTCAGCCAATGACGAATCATCATGACTGCCACTTCCTTGGCAAGCAACCCCTTTTTGCGTGCCGGAACGGCTACTACGTAGCCACTGTGGCGATCCACACAGAGAACCACACAGTCAAAGGTCTCCTTGCCAATGTGCACCTCGGGCATGGAGAAGACGTCCATGGCCACGCTCTCCATGGGCTGGTCAGGAACCGGGGTCCATTGGGGTTCCCCCTTGACGTTCTGGTTGTCGGGATTGCAGGCCTGACAGACCGAGCAACCCTTCCTGACCTTCTTGATGGCGGTGTAGAGAAAAATATGGTCGATCTCGAACCGACGCTGCATGTCAAGGGCTTGCTTCTTGACCCCTGGGTGCAGCATGTGGTGGTGCCAAGCTTCACAAAGCTCGAGCACCCGGGACTCCGGTACTAGCAGCTTACCATTCCGGTAGAGCTTGCCATCTTCCTCGGTTAGCCCCTTTGGCCACTTCTGCCCGTCGTCAGGGTCGGTCACAGCCCTATACTCGGCCGCAAAGGCCTCAGACTTGGCGTAATCATCGGTCCAGTCGTCCTGGAGGCAAGACTCCGGGAAGAGGTGCTTGTCGGACTCAGCTCCCTCAGGGGCGAGTACACTGACCGCTCTGCTGACCCTCGACGCGAGGGAGGCATCCGCAGCCATGACGACGAAGCATTTAACACCCTCCTCCTCCATCAGGCGCTCCATTTCGATGATCCTCTTGGCTTCAGCGGTCTCAGCCTCATCGCCATGGGCAGAGATATCCGTCATGCCCTTGCTGGCGGGATAGGCCCACCTACTGAGACAGTCCGCCACGGTGTTATCCTTTCCAGGAATGTACACAACCGTGAGGTCGAACTTGGCCAAGGTCTCATGCCATCTTGCCCGTCGGGAGGCGGGACCTGAGGGGGTGTCCACGTGCTCCTTGTGCCACGACTGCAGACTCTGATGGTCGGTGCAGACGGTGACGGGATGGAGGGCTATGTACCCAGCCCATTTCCTGAGAGCCATGACGATGGCATACGCCTCCTTTTCACGGGGCGTCCACGTCCGTCTCTGGCCTTCCGCCAGGACTCGGCTCCAGAGAGCCACGGGCACGTGCCTCCCGTCGTCAAGCACTTGCTCCAACACAGCGCCAATGGCGTAGTCGGAAGCGTCGGTGCACAGGACGAACCCTCGGTCGGGATCCACAAGGTGCAGACCCACTCCGGATAGCAGCGCCTGCTTCATCCCCTCAAAGGCACGGTCGGACTCAGGTGTCCAGACCAGAGCCTTCTTGGACCCCTTCTTGGTCTCCTCTCGGTTGCCCTTGAGCATGGTCGTCATGGGGGCTGCATACTCGGCATACATTTTGATATACCCCGAGTAGTAATTGCAGAACCCCAGATACGCCCGTAGCTCAGAGACCGTCTTGGGCTTTTCCCAGTGCTCAATCGCGGCCACCTTGCCAGGTATGGGCTTTCGCTGCCCGTTCCCGACTACGTGGCCAGCGAAGACCACCTCGCTTACCGCAATGGTGGCCTTGTCACTGCTGCCCGTGAGTTTGTGCCGAACCAGAAGGTCGAGCACTCGAGTGACGTCCCTTTCATGTGCCTCCAGGAGCTCCTCGTAGCTCATACTGGGGTCCCCAGACGCGATGATCACGTCGTCCACGAATAGGTCCGCACAGTCGCGCACCGGCTCAAGCAGGTTCTCCAGCATCCGCTGAAAAGCCGCATTGCCGTTGGTAACGCCCATGGGCATCACCTTCCACTGGAGAGGTCCAAGTGGGGTGCTCATGGCTGTGCAGGCACGGGACCCCTCGGCGAGAGGCATCTGATGATAACCGTGTTTCAGGTCAATCACCGTGAAGATCCTCCGCCGGTGTTGCTTTTGCAGCATGTCCTCAATGAGGGGCAGCGTATAGCTGTCGTGCTGCGTTTGGGCGTTCAGGCCGCGGTAGTCGACCACGAGCCGCCATTCACCGGCCACCTTCTTGGGGACGACGAAGCACGGAGAGGCCCATTCGGAGTGGCACGGCTCGAGCCAGCCTCTCTGGATGAAGTCACGGAGGATCTTCTCCATGGCCTCCTTCCTCTCGCCCCTCAGGGCAAACTCCCGGTGGCGATACACACGGGGGTCCTGCTTCAGTCGTATCTTGGCCTCGCCATACGGTCCACGCACCGGTGGGGGAAACACAGGCTTACCGCTGAAGAAGGTATCACCATACTTCTGCTTCAGCCTGGCACTCAACGCCTGGATCTTGGGGCAGTCATCGGACTCTGCCTTGGCTTTTCCGGGCACTTGAACCACGGAGCTTACTTGAGGGGTAGCGACCCCGCTCGTCTTCAGCTCAGGCGGTCTTCCCAGGTGGCCCAAAGGGCCATCTCTGGTCTTGCCTCGGAATAGATCGCCGTAGGTGGGTGGGTTACCCCCGATTGGCTCGTCCTGGCTGGACAGGTGGTCCAGTACCCTCCTTACGAAGGTATCTCCATCGTAGGAACCAGAGACGATCGAGTCCACTTCCCACCAGGCTTTGTCCTGGCCTTTGCCCTCACGCTGGTTTCCCCAGTTGTGAAAGGGCTGATCCATATACCCCTGAACCAGATCCCACTCCTCCTCAGTGAGGGGGTCTTCCGAATCCGATTCTTCGATGTCAACAGGGGGAACCGCAAAGCATTGCCTCCAAGGCTCCGCTACGATGCGGTTGACACACACGAAGTCCGTGGTGTCGGCCTGATCAAGGCCCCCATCCACATAGTGGAATTCCGTTGGCCATCTCTGGGGTGGCATGGGCTGTCCCTTAGCGTCCTGATGGACACTCTCTCCAGCCGGTAGGACGACCTTGTTTAAGGTCATGTTGGTCAATGAGGCTACCAAATGTCGGGTACTCTCCTCCTCGGTGCATCCCATAGGAACAACCAGCACTGCCTTGGAGCGGTCCTTGCGAATCTTCGCTATCGCTCTTGGAATGTCCCATCAAGGGCAATGGATCCACATCAATCCCTGATGCGGACCCCAGTGCTTCTTCCACGCGGAGTCCTGGGCGCTCCAGTACTTCCCACACACCCGCAGATGGGCGGAGGTTCCTGAAGAGAACGCATCCAGGGCCAGATCCGAAGCTCCCAAGTCCGCGACGACTCGGCTCGCCACTTCCGGCCTTACGCCGTACTCCTGGTTTGCAGGACCAGTTGGCTCAGTGTCCAGTGCGGCCACTTCGAGCTGATTGCGTTCGGGGTGGATCCATTGGCATTCCACATGGTGCTCAGGTGACGATAGCCACGAGAGCTGGTCGTCCTGGTACAGGGTCATCGAGGCCTGGGCCGGGAGAACGCCGGAGTCCGTCTCCATCATCAAGTCGTACCCAACGATCATGTCCCAGTCCATCTCGGCCTCGTAGAAGCGACCGTGCAGGAGGATTTCCTTGCCGAGGTCTGGGCGACTCAGCTCACGATGGTTCACGAACTGCAGCCCGATGGCCGCTTCCTTCGTGCCTCCCACCATGTACTGGCCGTTCGCCACCTTCAGCCTGACAGGTTTCCGACTGTCGGTCAGACACTCTGGTGGAAGTAGGCCAGCCTTGACCAAGCTGACTTGAGCTCCCGTGTCGACCAACACGTCGAAAACCTTTTCCACTTCCCCGCATAAGGCACGGACCTTAAGATGCAACTGCCGCTCGCGACCGACACGGCGCACGGCGTGCAAACTCAGGATCTCCGGCCGTTCCAGACGCTCAACAAGCGACTGGTGCAGGTCGTGGACAATGGGCTCAGGCTGCCCATCTGCAGCATCCAGCTGCGGTCCGGGTGATCCTCCGATACTCTCGGATAGATCCTGTAGTACATCAAACACATTCTTGGTCGCGAAGGACGGACGGGTGCAAGGGTTCGTGCCTTCACTTGCCCTCACCCCGCCTCCGCGACTGGGTGCCAGACCGGGCCTTCCGCCCGCGGCAGTCCCCTTGTGCTTATCGACTCCCGACTGGGATGGTTCGGCGCTTCCCACGTCACCATCCTGCGACCGCCCTAGCTGGGGCCCTTGGCTGCAGGGGCACCGCTAGGGGGCGTCGGTTGTGGAGGAAGGGGTGTTCTCCTCCGCATCAACCTCGTTGACGCCCTTCTTCCTTCCCCCTTTCTTACCCTTGTTCTTGTCCTTGTCCTTGTTCTGGTCATTCTGGTTGTTCTCCTTGTTCTTGTTGTCCGACCTGGGGACCCAGTTCCGCTTGATCTCCTGGATCTCCTTGGCCAACTCGGTCCCCTGCGACACCAGTTTGGAGAGCTCGTCCCTGTCCACCTCCACCTTGGCTTCCCGGATACCCGCGGGCGCACGCTTTTTCGACCCGTGCGCCTTCTTGTAAGCCTCCGTGTCGGCCTTGTGGACGGGGCATGTTCGGTGGTCATGGTTGAAGCCTCGCTTCCTCCCATAACACACGAAACAGCCCTGAGGGTGAGCTCGTATGAACTCCCCAAAGGACAGCGGAGGGTCGCCAATGCGGCGAGGGTCCTTCTTCTCCTGCTTCCTCCAACCCTGCTGCAGGGGCTTCCAGTTTCCCGGCTTGCTCCCCGCGCTCAGGTTCTTGGCCACGAAGGCACAAACGGCCACCTCGGCGGGCTCATCGTCGTCGTCATCGTCGACGAGAGTCTCATCGCCGCCGGCTCCCGCTGGGTCCATGGCAGCTTCCCCGCCAGGTCCCTCGCCAACGTAGTTGACGTCGCGGTCGCCGGGCCTCAAGCCGCGGGTGTGGTGGAGGTTTCGGTACTCCTTGAGTACTTCCTCGCCAACCCACTCCAGGATCTCGTCGCAGCTCATCCGCGCCGGGATGGCCTGCAGACGGATGGTCTGGCCGCTCAACTCACACTCGTCAAGGCGCCACATCGCGGTCTTCTCGCGATCGCCCGAGACGGTGATGAGAAGAGCGTTCCGCAGGGATTGCCGTTTGACATCCAGGGCCACGTTCTTCTTCGCCCAAGCCACCACGTTCGTATGATACTCCTTGGGGAGCATCATCTTGACCGTGTGGTTGGACTTGGCCCGCTTGGATTCCTCCTTGGTGACCCTCTTGATCCATGCTTCCGGCAGCATGGAGAGCAGGCGAGCCTGCTCGTCACCCTCGTTCCAATCCTCCACGTTGCGGCGATGGAGGGTGTATTTCCCTCGGAAGTCCCGCCAATCCCGCAGGCGGATCTCCCGTCCATCATGCTCAAGCTTGATGGACTTCCACCGCTTGGCAGCCATCTGCGGAGCGTCCACCCGCTCCTGCTCGTTGAGCCACTTCTTGGCTTCCTTGAGGGTCTTGATTTTCCCCTCCTTGGTCGCCATGAAGTATAGCTCTCCGAGCACTTCCGGCAGGCGGTACCTGAACCGTCTGAAGACATATCTCTCCGCATCCGCGTGAGGCATGTCTTCAGTGACGGTCAGCCCCCAATCGTCCAGCTTCTCCAAGAAGCGGTCGAGGTTGAGGGGGTTGCCTTCGTACATGGGGGGCTTGATGTCCTTCAAGTCTTCCCACACGGCGGCGTCCGCGGCCTTAGAGACCATGAACGCCGGCCGCGAGGTCGACCGAGGTTCCCATCGGCCTCGCCCACGGACTCCCACGGCCGCCACGTCCATCTCCTCCATGGAATCCCTGTGGCTACGCCGCGGTTCTCCCATGTACGCTGAACCCAGATGTTCACGCCGTACTGCTTCCTTGTACGCATCCTCATCACGGCGCTGGCGGCTGCGTTCAGCGGCCTCCTGTCGTACCCCACGCGGCGGGCTGATGTCGAACTCCTCCAGGTGCAGGTCCAGATCCTCACCTTCGCCGACATCCCACTCCACGTCTCCTCTGGGGACCTCATCCCTGAGTCCACCATAACGTCCTCCAGCCATTGGGATTGGCACCGGGGCTGGTGCCGGGCGTCGGGGGCGTACAGGCGTCCGCGGTGGAGCACGGCGGTTGTGGTAGTCCGAGCTGAGCCACTCATCACGCCAATCCTCACTGCCACTGCCGGGCGGCACGCGCTCGTTGCGACGGCCCGCGCTGCGGTGAGAGGGGGCGGTGAGAGAGGGGGCACTGGCGCTGGGGCGACTCCTGGGGGCTCCGCCGGGGGCGTGGGGTCTGCCTGGACCTGGTCCGGGTCCCCAGCCGTCGTCCGACGAGCCAGACTCCAGGGGTGGGTGGTCGCTGCCGACGCTCCCACGGGCTTCCAGCGCGTCCAGCCTCTGCTGCAGGCCGCTGATGACCGTGTTCAGCTGCGTGGTCTCGGCCCTGGCGATGTCCAGCTCTTTCTGCGCGCGCGCGGCGACCCTGGAGATGTGAGCCATCTCGCCCTTGCCCGTGTCTACCTCCAGCTCGAGCAACTGGACTCTCCTGCGGAGGTAGATAATCCACCGCCAGGTGGTATCCGGGTCGACGTTCCCTGGTGGGTCGTCGGGGTCCCCAGGGGGTCCTCCAGGAGGGCCTCCGCCGGGTCCGCCCGGTCCAGGGGGTCCTCCCCCGCCCGGTGGTCCGCCTCCAGGGGGTCCACTTGGTGGGCGTCCTCCAGGGGGTCCTGATGGTCCTCCGCAAGGGGGTCCCGGTGGGTCTCCGCTGGGTCGCCTCGGTGGGTCTGAGGATGGGCGCTTCTTCGTGATGCCGAAGTCCATGTCGTCATCCTCGTCCATGTCGCCCCACCTGGGCGTCTCGGTCTTGGAAGACTCCGAGCTCCGGTAGGGAGGAGGGAGATCCTCATCCTCACCTTCCGGTTCCATGGGGACATCTCCGCCTCCTCCGCCCGTCCAGGCCACCACTTGGCGATGTCGGCGGCCTCGTTCATCCCCGTCGCTGGCGGTGGAGAAGGGGTCACTGTCGTGGGGGTGTCCACCCGCTGGCCTCCGAGGCCTCTCGGGGGTCTTCCCCTTGCCCTTCCTCCGTCGATGGGCAGTGGGGCCACTGCTCCCACTGCTGCCCGTGTCGGCCTCGTCCAGCGTCATCCTGGAGGAGGCGTCCCCTTCGAAAAGCGGGGGAGTCTCGCGGCGGAGTTTGGCCTCTGCCTCCTCCATTGCGGCGGCGGTGGCTGCGGCAGCCCGCACTTCGGCTTCCTCCCGAGCACGAGCCGCCTCGGCTTCCCGGGCCTGCTGCAGCCGCGCCTTCTGCTCTTCCAACGCCGCCAGCTCCGCCCCCGTCTTGGCCTTCTCCTCAGCGACCTCCCGTCGCGCGGCCTCGATGGCGTCCTTCTTTGCGGCGTCCGCCTGGGCTTTTGCCGTCGCATCGGCGTGGGCCCTTTTCTCCGCCTCCTTCTTTGCCCTCTCTTGGGCAAGCGCCTCTTCTAGCGCCCTCACCTCGGCCTCCCTGCAGGCAATGGCCTCCTGCGTCAGGCGGGCTTCCTCGTCGGCTGCCGCCAACTCACCGTTGACCTGGGCAGTCGCTGCCCCATGGGCGGCTACGGCCGTGAGTCCGGCCGCAATGGCCGCCACGGTCCGGGCGTGGATGGCCATGCCATGCGCCTACTCCGCAGCCTCCTCCTGGGCGATGCCGACGGCGCCCTCCACAGCAGCGCTGTGCTGCCTGGACCGTTGCCGGGCAACCCGAAGGTTGCAGGGCACCCCACAGACGCGCTCACAGGCGCGCGCCACGTCCCTGTCGGGAGCGACGCTGCTGCTGGAGCTGGCCTGGTCGGCCGGCATCCTCCCGCGGTGGGCCGACTCCACATCGCTGCTGGGGCCTGCTGGGGCCTGCTGGGGCCTCAGGAGCAGCTGACGGGGCTTGGCCTTGGTCTGCCTGGCGACTTGGATGAAGTCGCCGAGGGTGGCGTCGCCGGGGTGATGACCACCATTGGCCCGTTGGGGACTGGGGGCTGGGGTTCCGCCCTTGGCGCCTTGGGCGGCTTCGGCGGCCAGGGACTCCTGGTACTCCCGCCACTTCCGGTCCCGCTTCCTGTCCCCGGCAGACCGCGCCTTCTCCTTCCCCGGAGACGCGCTGCTGCTTCCCTGCAGCCTGCGCTCGCTCCCCGGTTCCGGGAAGTTCTTCTCGATCATGTCCCACATGGAGACATTGATCGAGGCGCCCGAGGGGTACACGTTGGGCTCCTCGTCCCCCTCAATCCCGTCGGGACGCAGGCCTTCGCCGGGCCTGTCCGGCCGGGTCCACGTCCTCCAGCGCCTCTGCTGGAAGCGGAAGGCGAACCCTTCCGCCCGCAGCCAGTCCTCCACGGCCTGCAGGCGGTCGGGGGCGATGTCCGTGCGGAGCTCGAAGCTCCCGGGCATGCCGCCTTCGCACTGGGGGTGGCTATGGCGGTAGTGCTGGTCCCAGACCAACCCACGCAGTAGGCGCACTGCATGGAGGTGGGGCCGCGGCCACGTCCTGCCCGCTTCTTGCCAGTTTACCATGGCAGCGGGGGCGTAGTTGGTCTTGAGGTCCTTGGTATGCACTCGTTCAGCTCAACGAACTGGTGGTGGTTGTTGAGGCGGGTGCTGCAGCACTGGATTGGAAGTGCGGCTGGTGCTTGTCAGCCGGTGGTTGTGGAGGTGTTTGACGCGGCCTTGCTGGTCGGCCGATGGGTCTGGTCTGTCCACTTCCTTCACGGTCGCGGCGCGGTCAGGGCGATGCTCTGGACGGCGCTGCTGGCTCCGTGACGAACTCGGTGCTGTCGCTGGGTGGCGCTGCGAGCCGCTGCGCTGCGTTGCGAGCCGCTGCGCTGCGCTGCGAGCTGCGAGCTGCGCCGCGCTGCTCGGGGTTGGTGGCCCCGAGTGGCACGCGAGGGTTGGGTAACCCCGCGGCGGTGAAACGCTTTTGACGCGTTCCCGTGGGGGGCCGGCCACGGGACGCTGCGGTGGACACGCGCAAGTGAGCAGGCAGGCAAAGCACTACGCTCACAGGGGCATCAATGCGCTCATGTCATGTGACAAAGCGTTTCAGGATCCTTGCCACTCTGCAACAAGGGAACGAAAGTATGTACAGCAACACATCAGGATATGTACACATGGGGTCAAGACTGGACTGGGGTAAGGGCATCACAGGACAATAGACACTCAGTCCTAACTCGTATCCCAATCCTAGGTCCGACCCTCTCAGTGGCTGGTGGGGGCGGGGGCTCAAACACAACCCATGCCCTGCTCAGTCCGGACCCTGAAACCCTGCCAATAGGGGAGGTGTCCCGCTCAGCCACAGGCGAGTTCCTGGAAGCCAAGTAGCCCCAAGGCCAACTGACAGTGGCTCCCTATGCTCCCTTAACAGCAGGTCCCAACTCCTCTCTGAGCCAGAGATATGGCCCCGCCATTATCCCTCAGGAGTTGGTAGCTGAAAATGGGCTGTTTCAGCCCAAACTGATATTAGCTACAAAATCTCCAAAATTGACCCCTGGTCCGGACCCACCAGAGGTAGGGACGAGGCAACTGACCCTATGCCCCTCGAGTACGAACTCCCTGGAGCCCTCACCCAACCTGGTTCCCTCTGAGGTCCCGGCATCAGGGCAACACGGATGAGTCAAGTGGGGCCATGATGCCAAAATCACCAAAATTGGCGTCATCCCCACGCGTGGCTCGCCCGGCCAAGGTAAGGCCAATGGCTCACAGGGTAGGAGGCAGGACCTAGGAATTATATCTGAGCGTACAACTTGAAGTTAGGTCCGGGCTTCCTATGGGCATGGAGAAATGGGGCCGCCAATTGACCACACGGAAGGGGGAAATTGGGGTCCCAAAATGGGGTCATTTTGGCTGCCTGAAATGAGCCAAAATTTGGGGTGCTCCCAATAGTATATCTGCACGCCGGCTTGGAGATCGGATCCGCCATTCCATACGCGATCCACCAGGAGTCCAACGAAGTCTCCCATGCCCTTGGCTTCCAAAGATCTCCATGCCACTCGGCGTGATGACAATCCCATTTGGGTCCACAAATGCCAAAATGGCAAAATTGCCCACGCTCACTTTGGGCTAGCGCCTTAACGAAGGTTGCTTCGCTTCGCCCACGTGGCGTGTGAACCATGGGGACCATTATGCATAACACCCATGTCATATATGGTCCATTGGTCCATGCGTCCGGCGTGCACGGGTGGGCTCAACATAGTGCACGGCGGGCAGCAAAAGTGAAAGATCGCACAAAATGGCCAAAAATGCGCACACTCATGGTTGGGGCAAATGAGGCACATGCACGACTTGGACCAGAGTGTGCCAGAGGATTGGTATCAAGTCATATGTGTCCAACATATCTTTTGGGCGTCGCCCAACTCCTCCGGTATTGGGTATGGCAGGGTCGCCAAGTGAGCCCATGATTTGGGATAGTCCCAAATCGCCAACATGGCGGCCACGGTATGCCAAGCTCAAGAGGAGTTACTCGCCGGGTCCAAGATATGTTGGCGACCGAAGTATGTACCCTCATAACATACTTGGGTAATGATGTCAATTGAGCGCAACGTTGAGATATACGGTCGCCACTGGACATCATGACGAGCCAAAAACGGCAAAATTGGCACAAAGACACACAAAAGTGCATTGAAAGGTGCACAATTATATTATAATATCTTCGGCTTGGATCGTGCAATTAACTAATCCTTCTAAACACAATGATTTGACACCAATGACATTCGATCCCACATATGTGCTCCACTTGGGGCGCCTTGAAAGGTTACGAGCGCTACTTCCCAAGTGGGCACATGAAAATATGGAAAATTGCAAAACACACACCTTGCTCCCAACGCATCGCTTCGGGATCGCCACACAAGCTTCCCTTCACGAAGGTTAGGCTCGCAATTGATCGTAGGGAGTATGGAGAAGGGGCTTGCACAATATGAGGTCCATTGGCGGGCTTGGCTTGGAGCGATGGACCCGCCAAATGGGCACGCAACACAACACAAGGCACATACTCCATATTGCCCAAAAAGGTAGCTCCCCCCACGATATGTCATGCCTCTCCAAGGGCATAACTTTGTGTCAATCGCTCAGAGGAACTCAAGGAGAGTTCCTATGCAACACCAACACTCGCGCGCTACACTCGAAAGCTATCTTAACGCACGCAATATCATGGCCATAGAGTTACAACGCAAACTCTACCCTCTTGACCATGATCCATTACACTAGCGCGCACGTGTGGAGACGCAAGGCATATGATGCTTCCCAAATTACGTCGGGAGTATTGTGAATACATCCCACGTTTCCTTATTGTCATTCCTCGCAAGCAACACGAGATATGACCTTCACAAGTGGCCTCACGAATCAACTTTGTTTTGCCCATATCTTTAAGACAAATGGAGGGCAGGATAAAAGGAAAGTTGATTCGTGCATAGGGAAGCACGTAGATCCACTCGAAAGAGGTCAAATCAAGTGCGGGGATGTCGAAGTCGAAAATCCGATTTCGACATCCTGAAAAATTCGGATTAAGGTTGCGAGTGTAAGATGTGAAAATTGCGGAAGCATCCATGCAGTTCCTGAAGACTTTGGAGCCCTCGTCACGGATAGCGTTAAAATTTCCATTATAAACAGTTAAACTGGCGGTTACGGTAAAGTTGCTATCCAACCGCCAGCAGTCAAAACAGTGAGTATCAGAACAGAAGCGTAAAAATTGACGGAAACAACATGCAAACAAAACCCTGTTGATTCCTGATATTCTGATACACAAATCTCCGCTGGCGGTGCATCGGTTGCCGATGCGGGGCTTTACGGCACGGAACACGCTCCCGCCGGGCTCGCACCGGGCGTCAATGGGCGCCTTCCGTACATGGGGTTAGTGGACCGGAGACCGGTCTTCCCTTCCGTACATAGGGTTAGTGGACCGGAGACCGGTTGTATGCCCTGCCCTAGCCATGGGGTTCTGGGTACCGCTTCACTACCCACTGACTATTGATTTACTGGGGGCCTCTGATAGGCTACCCCCTGACTATTGATTTGCCAGCGGCCTCTGATGCACGAATTTGATAGGCTACCCCCTGACTATTGATTTGCCAGGGGCCTCTGATGCACGAACTTGATAGGCTACCCCCTGACTATTGGTTTACCCAGGGCCTCTGATGCACGAACTTGATAGGCCTGCCCGTAACTGTTGATTTACCGGGGGCCTCTGATGCACAAACTTGATAGGCTACCCCCTGACTATTGGTTTACCCAGGGGCCTCCGATGCACGAACTTGATAGGCTACCCCCTGACTATTGATTTGCCAAGGGCTTCTGATGCACGAACTTGATAGGCTACCCCCTGACTATTGATTTACCGGGGGCCTCTGATGCACGAACTTGATAGGCTACCCCCTGACTATTCATTTGCGAGGGCCTCTGATGCACGAACTTGATAGGCTACCCCCTGACTATTGATTTGCCAAGGGCTTCTGATGCACGAACTTGATAGGCTACCCCCTGACTATTGATTTACCGGGGGCCTCTGATGCACGAACTTGATAGGCTACCCCCTGACTATTGATTTGCCAAGGGCTTCTGATGCACGAACTTGATAGGCTACCCCCTGACTATCGATTTACCCCGGGCCTCTGATGCACGAACTTGATAAGCTACCCCCTGACTATTGATTTACCCAGGGCCTCTGATGCACGAACTTGATAGGCTACCCCCTGACTATTGATTTACCGGGGGCTTCTGACGCAAACACTTGATAGGCTACCCCCTGACGTTTCATTTGCCAGGGGCCTCTGATGCACAAACTTGATAGGCTACCCCCTGACTATTGATTTACCGGGGGCCTCTGATGCACGAACTTGATAGGCTACCCCCTGACTATTGATTTGCCAGGGGCCTCTGATTCACGAACTTGATAGGCCACCCCCTGACTATTGATTTGCCAGGGGCCTCTGATGCACGAACTTGATAGGCTACCCCCTGACTATCGATTTACCCGGGGGCTCTGATGCACGAACTTGATAGGCTACCCCCTGACTATTGATTTACCAAGGGCCTCTGATGCAGGAACTTGATAGGCTACCCCCTGACTATTGAAGCCAGTTCGGACCCCCGTGGCCATCTTTGGGTCACTTGGGGTGTGTATCTATGGGCCGGCAAGCCGCCATTGGCTGATATCATACTCTCCCATGCACCTGACCTAACCTGATGTGATAGTGTGATAGGCTAGGCCATTCCAGCTATGAGCGGCCACATTCAATACCGAGGCGCCGCCGGCTGAGATTTATATATCAGAATATCAGGAATCAACAGGGTTTTTTTATCATAATGTTTCCGTAATTTTTCAGCTGTCCGTTCTGATTGTCAATGTATCGGCGACTGTCAGTTGGCTCGCGGTTTTGCGGTAACCGATTGGTTAACTGTTATTTCCAGATATTTTAGCGGAAACCCCGATGAAGGGTCAGATTTCATCAGTAAAGGGTTTGTTGCTTCCGCAATTTTCATGTTATACACTCGCAAAATTAATCCGATTTTTTCAGACATTCAGAATCGGATTTTGGACTTCAAGGTCGCCGCACTTGATATGATGCATTTCGAGTGGTCCTACATTTTTCCCCTATCATGAATCAACCTTCCTTTTGTTGTCTCCTTCATTTTTTTTGGAGATATAGGCGAAACAAAATTGATTCGTGATGCAACTTTGAAGAATCATATCTCCGGCTCACTGCGAGGAGTTACAATTTTCAGATATGGGCTGCAATCGCCTTGGTCTCAACTTAATTTAGGAAGCGTCAAGCGCCTTTGATGTATACATATGCCCGGTGTAGCAAGGGATAATGGTCAACAGGGTACAAAGTGATATATAACTCTTGAACCATGCAACCGAATATTTTAATGCGACTTTCTGAGTGTCTTTTTTTTTCGGGCTTCTTGATCGATTTTGGTGCATTTCTATGTACATGCCCAACGCCCTTGTCTCCGTGTGCACCGTGAGTTGACCGGCATGTTGAAAGGAGTTGTTCAGTGTTGACGCGGGAACTCAAACACCCTTGGAAGCCCTCAGTGTAGATTATTTGGATTGAAGCTTTTGTACTTGGGAGTTGGTTATTGCAAGGGATCAGGCGTTGTGTGAAGGAGCCATATTTTACTATTTTTTGTGGGAAATTGTGCAGGATAGGGCAAGATCATGCAGAACCTGGTGGGAAGCAGGACCATAGGAGTGACAGGAAATGGTGGAAGGGGTACAGCAGGGGCCGGTCCTGGTAGGGACCTTGTTTATAGTAGCAGAGGAGTACCTGCCCCCTACCGCCGCACCGGGGACTTGGGCCCTCGTGAGCCCTGCTCAAGGACGCCCCGGGTGCAGATCGTTGAGTCCGTGGAGTCGACGCCGGACTTGGAAGCCCGAGAAGAGCGAAGATGCTCAGGACGGAGAGCCCTTGTAGGACATGGGCTAGACATGGAGGACCTGGCCTCCATGTGTGAAAGGCAATGCCGCAAGGCTTGCAATCTCCGCTCTGCTGCGGAGGAGTTGGAGGAGACTGGCAGCAACGGCAGAGCCCGGCGTTACCGGAAGCGCGGGTCCCCAAAACCCGCGGCGGAAGCCAGGGCGATGGAGACGGATCCCAGCCCGCTCAGGCTGTGGTCAGCTGCAGATTCCGAGGGGCATTCCGATGGCTATCGGACCGCTTTCCCTTCGGAGTCGGAGGAGATGGCCATACCGCCCACAAGGGCGCACACGGCCCCAGAACCCAGCCTGGAGCATGACGCCGAGGCGTTGGAGAGGCCTACCAGAGCCAGAACGGCGCCTGTGGCCCGGCACACGGAGCTAACGCGGGATAACATGGGCGATACACCCATGGCGGAGGAGTCCGAGGCGCCGGGAACCGTGGGATGCGCCGGATCAGGTGGAAAGCACGTTGAGTGCCACTGCGAGCACGTATCCTTCCTCATCGGCAAGTACCCAAAGATGCGGATGGACGCCATCCTGCAGCAGCCTCGACCGCCTGGACAACCAGAAGGACGGCCTAGAGGAGGACATCGCGGGTATCCTGGATAACCAGTCGGAAGCGGAGAGAGACATGGCTGAGCTGCGAGCGGATCAGGACCGGTACCGGGAGAAGCTGGAGATGGCCCTGCAGAAGCAGCAGCGAGTGGTGGACAGCCTCCTCCACCTGGTGGAGGACATGTGGGGACGCCTGAAAAGGATAGAGGAGTTACAACCCCTCGCCTCGGGTCCAGAGCTCCCGGCAAGGCCGGCAACGGCAGAGCTGGTAGAGCGGGTTAAGACCCTCAGGAGCGCCATGGAGCAACCCATGGGCGGCCCTGCAGAGGCACCTTACGCGCCTCCGCCTGTTTACCCGGGTGCGCTGCCGCTTGTTCCCATGTTCAGCGAATCCATAATGCTCGGGGAGCATATGGCACCAGCTGGGTCCATGCGGGAAGAGCACGCAACCACGGACCTGAGGAGCTTGACGGTACAGATGTCCCATGCCGCCCAGGATCCACCGACCACTACGGCTGCCCATGCAGTTTATGCGGAAGAGGAGATCCACACCATGCAGGGGGGAACCATGGGAAGGGCCGACGGACATGGTCGAGGCCATCCAGGCGGAAACCTGTGGGTGAAGGACCCGACTACGGGGATATGGACAGCTGGTGGAGCAAGTCCTTCCCGCATCCCAAACCCCATGGGTTCAGGCCCAACTGGACCGCACTCCATGGAGGAGAGGGATGTACGGGGAGTGTACTCACACCCCCTGGCCACAGGTGGTATCCGTCTCGGTGGAGTGGTGGCTGCGGACGTTGGAGACGCCATCAGGATTGACGACCTCAGGTGAATGAAAATCCCCTACTACGATGGCAACCCCTCCAACCTGGATGACTTCATCCTGGATTGGGAGGACTTCGCCGAGGAGGACGTCGGCGAGATGAAGGGAGCGCCAAGGGACAAGTGGGTATGTCGAACATTCCCACACAGGCTGGCGCAGGACCTCAACGAGGAGCTCAGGGATCAGATCCGCGAGGGATTGATCCAGACGGAGCAGGCCTGCCTCCAGTGGCTGGAGGACGAGGAGCAAGTGGACGCCCCCAACCAGAAGTTGGAGGATTTGTGGTCCATTCCGCTGCTGCTGGAGCGCGGGGAGTTGAGGGTCCGGGTAATGGAATCGGTACATCCGCAAGTACCGAAGAAGCCTCAAGCTGGTGGAGGACTGGAATGAGGCCAGCGAGATCTGACACCTGCTGAAGGACGTCCTCCCCGGCCACTGGAAGAGGAGAGTGGAGGACGAGGAAAAGAAGAGAGCAGAGAAGCGCGTGGCCGTACGGATCATGGCATCGGAGGACACCCACGCCGGAATAATGGAGTTTTACTGGCCAAACCTCGGCGAGCCCAGCCAAATGTTGGGGTTGAAGAACGCCGTCTACGTAGAGGTATTCGGCGACACCATGGGGCAAAGGCTGATGCGCCTCAACAACGCGGAGTGGAGGCGCGGAGAGCCGCTGAGGATGCAGGTCATCTTCGCCCGCATGAGCCTGGACGAGATCGTGAAGTACATCACGGTCGAGCTGAAGCTCAACGCCCAGAAAGAGATTCACGTGCAGGATCGACAGGGCCATGCACATCAAGGTCGTCAGGAAGATTGCCAACACCGAGAGGTCAAGGGTGACACGGTCGGCACCGCGGAGGAAGGGAGTGGAAGCGGCCAAGATCTCTGGACCGTGACCACCCAAGAGGATCATGAAGACGCCCACTGCTTCGCGTTGGTTGCGCACAATATGAAGGAGCATGGGCAGGACAGGTCCAGGTGGAACCGCCTAGGCCCAAGGGTCAACCAGAACCGCAAGGAACCACGGAGGATCGGGAACCCGCCGCTCTCGCTCCGCGAGTACAGATCACAGCACTAAGGTTGCCGGGTCCGCTACGGCAAGGGGAACAACCATGCACATGACCACCGGCATTGCAAGGTTAATGAGGAGGACAAGAAGACCTACTTTGCCGCCCATCCCGACAAGAAACCCAAGAAGCAACGAATTGCCGATTGGAAGGCAAAGGGCAGAGACGGTGGAAAAGGCCAAGGAAAGGGCCAAGGGAAAGGCGGAGGAAAAGGCTTTAGTGGAGGACCCGGCCCAGACCGACGCGTGAGGTCGATCGCGGAGGTTGCTGAGGACATGTTGAGGACGTTGGAGGAACTCAAAGCCCAGCAACGTGGTGGACAAAGTCTGAGCGGATCGCAGCAGGAGGGAGCTGCGGCAGGCCACGTCTAGAGGAGCCCCCACGGGAGTGGGACCCCGGAGCTCTCTCCTCTGAAAATCACTGGAATCCTAGAGAAAGCGAAGGCACATCGGGTGCCGAAGAAAACTCGAGAAGAGCCATAACCACTGAGTTTCGTCACTCCCAACCCCTGTAGCGCCCTTTTGGGGGACGTCAGCGCCAGAACAAGTTGATGCGGTTAAGAACATTCAAAAACCCCTGTAGCGCCCTGCCAAGGGAAGTGTATGTGGGCAAGGGACGTGGAACGAAAGAAGGAGCGACCACGGAGAGCCCCGTGGACGGGCAGGACCAGCCCAGGATCTACACCATCCGTGATCATACCCTCGAAGTCCTGATGCACCAGGATGTGCTAGAGTTGCATGCCGTGAGAGTCGTCCATACACCGCATGGTGACGAGCGGCAGTTGCACTTGAAGGTGCGTGTACGGTGCTGACAAGAGGAGTTGGTGGTGGATGTTTTGGTGGATACGGGTGCCCAGGTGAGACTGGTCCGGAGAGGGTTGTTCAAGGAGGAATCCCTGCAGCCCAGCCGTAGACCGGTACGCCTGAAGGTGGCCAAGAGAGAAAATATAGGTGGTAGCACCCATGAGGCCACTATCAATATGGAATTCTGGGAGCATGAGCGCTTGAACCGCCCTGATTTGGCGAAGAGAAGCACTCTATCCGGGAACTTCTATGTGGCCGACATTACAGATTGGGATATGATCATGGGGTATGACTTCATGGTGGGAAACGCTATTGGAGCCCTTCCCCATCGTGTAACGCTGGTCCGGGAGGATAATGAATGCCTTACATGGCTGTCCACGGACTATGCATGCGGATCAGCCCAATGGAATGCTGAGGAAGAGGATCGGATCGTTCAAGCGGTGCAAGCTGTGGGTGTCAAGTCCAGAGGAGACCGCGGAGTTCAGCTCACGGAGTATGGAATAGCGCCGCAGGTGTATGCCAGGATGATCCAGACGCTGAAAGCCGAAGCGCCCGAGACGGACGTCTTCGCTTCCCGGGATGCCCCACTTTTGAGGAAGTGTAGGAGGCATTGGCATCGAGGAGACTCAGCCTGCCACAGGTATTGGGGTTCGAAGGAGTGGGGGCCCATGTATTGGCATGGCTCCCTGGAAAATACCAGACGTACGGTGGAGAAGATCGTCGCGGATAGGGCGAAGGAGATCCTGGTCATAACCGGCATAGGATCCACCCCATGTCCGCTGGAAGGCCTCAAATCAACGCTGGACTCCATCACCCTGAACAAGATGTCATTCCGGCCAGAGGAGGAGTTGTTCATCGACGCCAAGGGTTTATCAATGCCCTCCCCGGGTCAAGCGTGGGGTACCAACGCTTTCCTGGTGGATGGGGTGCAAGCCGAGCCCACGGGTGATGAAGCATTCATCCGTAAGGTCGAGGCGGTGCCCATGCGGGTCATGTTTGAGCCCAAGGAGGGGACGGATCAGCCAATGGATGGCATTGACGTCCTCTCCCACGCCGACATCCACCACGTCGTCGACTACATGCGGATGGGGATGCACGACCATGTGGCAGCCAAGAAAGGGCGGGCCATGGTCACATCTCCGCATTGGTGGGATGAAAACATGTCAATCACCGGTAAGTACGAGAAGGATGAGTTCGTGGCGAGGGTCAATGATCCCATCGCGGACCAATATGATGGTCCGGTTGGGTCGGACCCGCCAACGTGGGATTTTCCAAGACTGGGGGCCGGTAGCGACAAGAACTCGCCTGATGCCGTAAATTTCCGAAGATTATCGGTCGGAAGTGCACCCCACGACGATGAAGACGGCATATCGGACGAGGAGAAGTCGGACTCGGACCCGGAAGAGGCCTATACCGCAGTGCGGTCGGTTGTATCGATATCGAAGCAACCGGCTGAAGAGGCCCAGGAGAACCCGAAGGTTGCAGAGCTGAAGGAGAGGCTGATAAATGCCTATCCGCAGCTAGTCAGTGGCGTCGCCAATGAAAACCCTCCAGATTGTGGGAGGTTTGGTACAGCGAGGATCAAGCTGAAGCCGAACCCCAAGATCTATCGTCATCGGGAGTACCAACTTCAGAGCGGTCGGGCCGAGGCCATGAAGAAGTTGTTGGCCGAGTTTATTGAGCGGGGCTGGATCGAACCCTCCGACAGTGAGTGGGCCAGCCCAGCCTTTATCGTGCCCAAGAAAAAGAAGGGCGAGTGGAGGTTGGTGGTGGATTACAGGGGTTCGAACAAGCAAACCGAGCACGACTCGTACTCGCTTCCCCTGATCGACACCATCCTCCAAAAACAACAAAAAAAGCGGATCTTCACGGTGTTAGACCTGAAACACGGCTATCACCTGATGCCGCTACACCCGGACTCCAGGCCCTGCACAGCGATGTCGACGCTGCTGGGGCCCATGCAGTGGAACGTGGTGCCTATGGGCGCCAAGAATGGCAACGCCGCTTTCCAGCGCATGATGGAGGACCTACTTGGTCCAGTCCGGGATTGTGCCGACCCCTTTGTGGATGACATCATCAGCGGGTCCGGCACGGAGGACATGACTGAGGACGAGCTCATCGAAGCGCATGAGAAGGATCTGCGCCGAGTGCTCAGTGAGCTGGACAAGCACAACATGGTGTGCAAGCCCACCAAAGCCTCACTCTTCGTGAGGGAAGTGGAGTTCACGGGTCACGTGGTTGGTCACGGGCAACGCCGTTCCATGCCTGGGAAGCTGGCGTCTCTGCACCAATGGGAGAAGCCCGAGACCATAAGCGAACTCCGGTCCTTCATGGGGTTCTGCAATTACTATTCGGGCTATGTCCGGAAGTCTGCAGAACTCTCAGGCCCGCTGCACAAGATGCTGCAGGTGGGCAAGTTCGATGGCCGGAAGGGGAGCAAGAAGAAGCTTGCCTGGACCCCTGAGGCCGAAGATGCGTTCAGCCGCCTGAAGGAGCGACCCCTGGGGCAGCTGGGGCTATTCCTGGTGGACCTGGACAAGGGATTTGTGCTACGGACGAACGCCTCGGACTATGCTGTAGGGGCAGTCCTCAAGCAGGTCCGGGACGACGGGTCGCACGTACCCGTGGCGTTTTGGAGCCGGATCCTGGCCGAGGGCCAACGTCGAACCTGGACCGCGAGGGACAAGGAGACGTACGCCATTGTTTGTGCGCTCAGGAAATGGTCTGGCCACATCGGCTTACAATCAGTGGTGGTTAGCACGGACCATCAGTCCTTACAGAGCTGGCACAAGGAGCACGTCGACACCCCCTCGGGACCGGCGGCAAGGAGGGCCCGGTGGCACAAGAGGTTCGCCAAGTTCAACCTCAGCGTGGTATACGTCCAGGGGAAGGACAACACTGTGGCGGATTGCCTCAGTCGATGGGCCTACCCCGCGGGCAAGGCATGGATGGACATATCCAGCCATGGGGACGCCGAGGAGACCGAGGAGGCCAAGCGCATCAGCGAGATGGAGAAGGCCATGGAGCAAGAGGGGGTCAAGTGCTTTGTGGTGATGGCAAACCGTACAGACCTGGCCAAGTTCCGGGGCGCCCGAGTCCAAGCTATTCGAGAGGAAACCCTCGAGCAATGGATGGTGGCCCCTGTAGAGCTAGTCAGGTCGGTGCTCACAGAAGACTGGTCGGATGACCATGTGGCATCCGAGCACTGGAGCAGGTATTGGAATGCCGTGAGCGCCCCGTCGGACGACGAATGGCCTGAGGGCTTGACCGAGGATGGGGATAAATTATTCCTCAAGGACAAGCTATTGGTCCCTGAGAACCGAATGGAAGAGCTCATTGACCACTGGCATAACACCCAGCTCATGCATCCTGGTCGGGACAAGATGCAGCAGGACCTGGAGTGGCGCTTCAAGTTCCCATCGGGGTACTACGCCATCCTGGACAAGTACTGCAGCGACTGTGCCGTGTGTGGGGCCACCAAGAGCCCCAACCACTCCACCGCGGGCAATCCGGTGTACACGGCTATAACAGAGGCCCTTATTCGGTCCGTGGCCATGGATGTGTTCGCCATGCCTGAGGTCACCGTGGAAGGAGAGACCTACGACTGTGTCATCCTGTCGGTGAATAGGCACAGCGGGTATATTGTGGCGGACCCTGGCAAGAAGTCCAAGAAGAAGGACAAGAAGGACAAGCATGGAGTGGGTCTGCAGGCCAAGACCGTCGCTAACGCCATGATCAGGCATTGGCTGACGATTTTTGATGTCCCAGCTGTCATCTGCAGCGATCAGAGCAGTCAATTTGTGGGGACGTGGTTCAAAACGATGTGCAAGCACATGGGGATTCAGCACGCCAAGACCGTGGCGTACCACAGCCGGTCGAATGGCCGGGCTGAGGTGGCCGGGCGGCAGATGTTCGAAACGTTCCGCCAGCTGCACATTGACGAACCGGGCCGGAATTGGTATAATTTGCTGTGGAGAGTAGTCCAGGCGTACCACGACCTTCCGGGGCCCACTGGACTGTCGCCCCATCGCATCCTGTTCCTACGGGATCGAGTGTCAGCCACTCTCCCGTGGTTGAACCATGGCAAAGTGGCCCGGGATGCGGGTGCTATGATGGCTGAGGCGGACGACACGGCGGCCAAGGTTAGCAAAGCACTTCAGGGCGAGCATGATAAGAGGGCCAAGTACTTCAAGCAGGGAAAGGTCCAGAAATATGCTCTCAGAGACACCGTGTGGGTGGAGCGGCACCACAAGGATGTCCTGTCCAGGCATCAGCAGGCGTCTTGGTATGTGCCGGGGGTAATCGTTTGGAAGGACGGGCAGGATGTGTATGCGGTTCGTGTGGGGGATAACAAGATCCTGGACCGCGACCATACCCAGCTTCGTCCCCGAGCACCAGACCCCAGCAGACGTCCCGTCACCTTCGAGTTCACAGCCGGCGATTTGGACTCGGATGACAAGGGTGAGGACGACGACTTCACCGCCGAGAGGATCCTGATGGACAAGCCGGACCCGGGGACGCCTGGGGGGAGGCTATATAAAGTCTGTTGGAAGGGATTCGCCGCATCCAGGGATTCCTGGGAGCCTCCGAGCAGTTTTGTGCCGAGGTATACCACGATCTGGATGGAATATCTGAGGAAAAAGAACATTTCCTTGGATGTCAAGGACGTGTTGGTCCATTTGGTGGCTGCAGCAGCACCGTAATGGATCCCCCTTGGCATTTATCTTTGTCGTTGTGCTTGGGAGACGGGTGAGGGCGTTCATCCGGGGATTCTTGAGCCTTGATTGGCCATATACCCCCTTCACTCGGTCTCCACATATATTTTTCACTGGGGTATACGTCTTTAGATCGGTCGACGAGGTTTCTCTATCTTTGATCCCCTTGGTCCATGTTGTAGATCAAGAGGAGACC
The DNA here is from genome assembly GCA_964036045.1 of Eutreptiella sp. 'Long Island Sound 2002'. Taxonomy (NCBI): domain Eukaryota; phylum Euglenozoa; class Euglenophyceae; order Eutreptiales; family Eutreptiaceae; genus Eutreptiella; species Eutreptiella sp. 'Long Island Sound 2002'. The sequence goes on along the minus strand of OZ038382.1, from coordinate 132,184,314 downwards.
AGATATGGCGGAGGGCACCGATTATGAGTGTCCTCAACCCTCCCTTGGGGAATGGGGGACGCCTACGCCGTATGTCGGGCCTCCATGTGTCCTTGGGACATGGGAGGGGGGGGGGGTTGGAGCCCATTGGGGTCCTCCTGTCCTCTCTTCAATGACTTCCGAGCGGATACAACGCTCTGAGAAGGGGGGTGAAGCCGGTTCGGACCCACGTGGCCATCTTTGGGTCACTTGGGGTGTGTATCTATGGGACGGCAAGCCGCCATTGGCTGATATCATACTCTCCCATGCACCTGACCTAACCTGATGTGATAGTGTGATAGGCTTGGCCATTCCAGCTATGAGCGGCCATATTCAATACCGAGGAGCCGCCGGCTGAGATTTGTATATCAGAATATCAGGAATCAACAGGGTTTTTTTAGCATAATGTTTCCGTAATTTTTCAGCTATCCGTTCTGATTGTCAATGTATCGGCGACTGTCAGTTGGCTCGCGATTTTGCGGTAACCGATTGGTTAACTGTTATTTCCAGATATTTTAGCGGAAACCCCGATGAAGGGTCAGATTTCATCAGTAAAGGGTTTGTTGCTTCCGCAATTTTCATGTTATACACTCGCAAAATTAATCCGATTTTTCAGACATTCAGAATCGGATTTTCGACTTCGAGGTTGCCGCACTTTATATGATGCATTTCGGGTGGTTCTACATTTTTCCCCGATCACGAATCAACCTTCCTTTTGTTGTCTCCTTCATTTTTCTTGGAGATATAGGCGAAACAAAATTGATTCGTGAGGCCACTTTGACGAGGAGTTACAATTTTGAGATATGGGCTGCAATCGCCTTGGTCTCAACTTAATTTAGGAAGCGTCAAGCGCCTTTGATGTATACATATGCCCGGTGTAGCAAGGGATAATGGTCAAGAGGGTAAAAAGTGATATATAACTCTTGAACCATGCAACCGAATATTTTAATGCGACTTTCTGAGTGTCTTTTTTTTTCGGGCTTCTTTATCGATTTTGGTGCAATTCTATGTACATGCCCAACGCCCTTGTCTCCGTGTGCACCGTGAGACGACCGGCGTGTTGAAAGGAGTTGTTGAGTGTCAACGCGGGAACTCAAACACCCTTGGAAGCCCTCAGTGTAGATTTTTTGGATTGAAGCTATTGTACTTGGGAGTTGGTCATTGCAAGGGATCGGGATTTGTGTGAAGGGGCCATATTTTACTATTTTTTGCCGGAAATTGTGCAGGATAGGGCAAGATCATGCAGAACCTGGTGAGAAGCAAGACCATAGGAGTGACAGGAAATGGTGGAAGGGGTACAGCAGGGGCCGGTCCTGGTAGGGACTTTCTTTACTATTGGTTTACCCAAGGCCTCTGATGCACGAACTTGATAGGCTACCCCCTGACTATTGACTTACCGGGGGCCTCTGATGCACGAACTTGATAGCCTCCCCTCTGACTATTGGTTTGCCAGGGGCCTCTGATGCACGAACTTGATAGGCTACCCCCTGATTATTGATTTACCGGGGGCCTCTGATGCAGGAAGTTGATAGGCCACCCCCTGACCATTGATTTACCGCCCCTGATGCACGACATTGCTAGGCTGGTCCTTGCAATAGAACGAACATCCTCTGATCCAGGTGCAGCGGAAGCCAAAGTGGAGGAAGCAGCGGAGGAGGGCGAAGAAGGAGCAGAAGCGGAGGGTGAAGGGGCAGAAGCAGGTTTGCCACTGTTTGCACAACACCACTGATGATCAACCTCGATAGGCTACCCCCTAATTACTGATTCACAAAGAGCCTCTTAAACGAAACCATATCCCTGCACCTATAGGTCCTTCGAGTCCACTATCGGAGACGACGAAGGACCTGGCGGCCGAGCTGCTGCGCGGGTGGGAGTCGGACGAGGGGGAGGATTGGTAGAGGACGGCAGGGCACAGGGAGAAGCCGCAGCGGGAGAAGAAGAGGAGGACGTCCTGGGACCTGCACCGAGGGGATGTGAGAGCCCTTGGTATGTAATTGCATGCGTAAGTGTTTTCTTCTGCTGCTGTGCTTCTTGAGAATTTAACTCTGATCCTTGCTGTTTGTATTCAGTTCTCGGCAAGAGGGAAAGGGGAGAGGAGCCCGCGGAGAAGTGGGCCCATGAGAAGGAGCGAAGCCCAAGCCCAAGTCGTGAACGCCAGCTTCTTGGAGAAGGCTCGCCCAGCCCCCAGCCCCAGGCGCCGGTGGTCACCCCCACCCCGACCGACGTCTTGATGGAGGAGGAGGAGGAGGAGGAGGAGGAGGCAAAGAAAACGGAGGAGGAGAAGGGGAAGGAGAAGGACACCGAGACTGCGGAGGCGGAGGGTGGGCGGAAGGGGGCAGAAGCGGGGGGCGGGGGGGTTGCCAAGCAACCGGAGGGGGTCACAACGAGAAGCCCAAACACGGCAAAACGGCGAGTGAGGGACACGGGGGCGGGGGGGGGAGGAGGGGCAACGGGCGGTGGTGGAGCGGCCGCATTTTGTTATGGGGAAGCACCTCCAGATCGTGGAGTCCACGATTGGGGAAGGCCAGGGGGTGAAAACGAAGGTGGATATTGAGGCGGACACCTGCCTCGGGGAGTACAAGGGGGAAAGGATTGAAGGGACGGCACCGGATTGCCTGATGGGTAGGGGGGATAAGGTGTTGTGCATCAAGGATGGGGGGCAGATCCAAAGACTGGGAGGGGAGTTTGGGTGGACGGCGGTAAAAGGGGGAATATTCTGAGCTGTATCAACGCTCGCCCTCGCCTGGAGGATTGCGACGTGATCATCCACCTGGATGACGGTACCCCCAGGGGTTTACACCCGGCGGGAGGTGAAGGCGGTTACCGAGCTGGCCATGTTCTATGGCGTAGATTACCCGTTGCCCCCTTAGCCTCCACCTGCTGATGCTGCTGACCCTGATGAACCTGCTGCAGAAGGTTCCAACCAGCCAGTTCTAACCACCCAGAACATTCTTCCCAGCGCCTCTGCCCTGCCTGCAGGGCAACTGTATGTTGATGACGGGTCCCTGGTGGGTCGCCAGTATTTTTCTTCTAAGGTGACCTACCCCAGCCAGGCCACCGTGACCCGTGTTGATGGGGGGCAGTTTATTGTCAGGAAGGAGGACAGGGTGCGTCTGCTGTGGTCCGAGATGGGGGGAGCGCACTTGACACAGGTTGAAAGCAAGACCTGTTGTTTCAAGAGGAAGTGGCGGAAGGAGAGGTTCGTCACGCCGTGGACCACGGTATGGGGTGACCAGAATTCTTTTGGGGGCAACTTCATCACGGCTGCGTCGCGACTTGCAGGCGTTTAGCCTCCCTGGTTTTGTTACGAGTTCCAGGGGGCTGCTCCTGGGGGTGTCGTAGAAATGGTGTTTGTGGGTGGTAAGTGGGAGGTGATTTCGGTGCAGAATAGGAAGGACGTGTACGGCCAGACGGGTCAGTGGCGGCAGGTCGGAATCGACCTCAGGGGGTATGATGCGGAATACCAAGCTGCAGCGCGTGGTATCCGCGAGAAGACATTTTTTGTCCGTGCAGAGAGGGCTATGGGTGGCGACAGCCGGTGGGAGGCGACGCTGGAGTGGGCTGAATGGCGGGCGGAGCACCTGGTAGCTCCGCCTGGCAAAAAAACCATCAGGACCCAGGACAATTCCGTGTACGAGAGGGTGAAGGACAGGGTGTATGGGCATGTTATTTGCAGGGTTGATGGTCATCCCATTAAGCTCGTCGACGGCGGTGGAGGGACTGGGGGAGGGATGGGCCACTGCATCTCGGTCATTGCTGAGTGCAGCAATGATTTGAGGGGGAAGTCCAGCTGGTTTCTGCTGGTCTGGGAAGCTGGAGGCTTGGATTCGCCGAGGATCAGGCAGATCTGTCAGGTGGTGGTGGACAGGGCGCCGGCTAAGATGCCTGATCTGCAGTCGCGGATTGAGCATTGGGGAAAGAGCTCAACCGTCAGCCCCCCCTGCGGCGTTGAGCCTGACGAGCCCAAGGCAAAGAGGGAGGAGGGCGAAGAAGGAGCAGAAGCGGAGGGTGAAGGGGCAGAAGCAGGTTTGCCACTGTTTGCACAACACCACTGATGATCAACCTCGATAGGCTACCCCCTAATTACTGATTCACAAAGAGCCTCTTAAACGAAACCATATCCCTGCACCTATAGGTCCTTCGAGTCCACTATCGGAGACGACGAAGGACCTGGCGGCCGAGCTGCTGCGCGGGTGGGAGTCGGACGAGGGGGAGGATTGGTAGAGGACGGCAGGGCACAGGGAGAAGCCGCAGCGGGAGAAGAAGAGGAGGACGTCCTGGGACCTGCACCGAGGGGATGTGAGAGCCCTTGGTATGTAATTGCATGCGTAAGTGTTTTCTTCTGCTGCTGTGCTTCTTGAGAATTTAACTCTGATCCTTGCTGTTTGTATTCAGTTCTCGGCAAGAGGGAAAGGGGAGAGGAGCCCGCGGAGAAGTGGGCCCATGAGAAGGAGCGAAGCCCAAGCCCAAGTCGTGAACGCCAGCTTCTTGGAGAAGGCTCGCCCAGCCCCCAGCCCCAGGCGCCGGTGGTCACCCCCACCCCGACCGACGTCTTGATGGAGGAGGAGGAGGAGGAGGAGGAGGAGGCAAAGAAAACGGAGGAGGAGAAGGGGAAGGAGAAGGACACCGAGACTGCGGAGGCGGAGGGTGGGCGGAAGGGGGCAGAAGCGGGGGGCGGGGGGGTTGCCAAGCAACCGGAGGGGGTCACAACGAGAAGCCCAAACACGGCAAAACGGCGAGTGAGGGACACGGGGGCGGGGGGGGGAGGAGGGGCAACGGGCGGTGGTGGAGCGGCCGCATTTTGTTATGGGGAAGCACCTCCAGATCGTGGAGTCCACGATTGGGGAAGGCCAGGGGGTGAGAACGAAGGTGGATATTGAGGCGGACACCTGCCTCGGGGAGTACAAGGGGGAAAGGATTGAAGGGACGGCACCGGATTGCCTGATGGGTAGGGGGGATAAGGTGTTGTGCATCAAGGATGGGGGGCAGATCCAAAGACTGGGAGGGGAGTTTGGGTGGACGGCGGTAAAAGGGGGAATATTCTGAGCTGTATCAACGCTCGCCCTCGCCTGGAGGATTGCGACGTGATCATCCACCTGGATGACGGTACCCCCAGGGGTTTACACCCGGCGGGAGGTGAAGGCGGTTACCGAGCTGGCCATGTTCTATGGCGTAGATTACCCGTTGCCCCCTTAGCCTCCACCTGCTGATGCTGCTGACCCTGATGAACCTGCTGCAGAAGGTTCCAACCAGCCAGTTCTAACCACCCAGAACATTCTTCCCAGCGCCTCTGCCCTGCCTGCAGGGCAACTGTATGTTGATGACGGGTCCCTGGTGGGTCGCCAGTATTTTTCTTCTAAGGTGACCTACCCCAGCCAGGCCACCGTGACCCGTGTTGATGGGGGGCAGTTTATTGTCAGGAAGGAGGACAGGGTGCGTCTGCTGTGGTCCGAGATGGGGGGAGCGCACTTGACACATGTTGAAAGCAAGACCTGTTGTTTCAAGAGGAAGTGGCGGAAGGAGAGGTTCGTCACGCCGTGGACCACGGTATGGGGTGACCAGAATTCTTTTGGGGGCAACTTCATCACGGCTGCGTCGCGACTTGCAGGCGTTTAGCCTCCCTGGTTTTGTTACGAGTTCCAGGGGGCTGCTCCTGGGGGTGTCGTAGAAATGGTGTTTGTGGGTGGTAAGTGGGAGGTGATTTCGGTGCAGAATAGGAAGGACGTGTACGGCCAGACGGGTCAGTGGCGGCAGGTCGGAATCGACCTCAGGGGGTATGATGCGGAATACCAAGCTGCAGCGCGTGGTATCCGCGAGAAGACATTTTTTGTCCGTGCAGAGAGGGCTATGGGTGGCGACAGCCGGTGGGAGGCGACGCTGGAGTGGGCTGAATGGCGGGCGGAGCACCTGGTAGCTCCGCCTGGCAAAAAAACCATCAAGACCCAGGACAATTCCGTGTACGAGAGGGTGAAGGACAGGGTGTATGGGCATGTTATTTGCAGGGTTGATGGTCATCCCATTAAGCTCGTCGACGGCGGTGGAGGGACTGGGGGAGGGATGGGCCACTGCATCTCGGTCATTGCTGAGTGCAGCAATGATTTGAGGGGGAAGTCCAGCTGGTTTCTGCTGGTCTGGGAAGCTGGAGGCTTGGATTCGCCGAGGATCAGGCAGATCTGTCAGGTGGTGGTGGACAGGGCGCCGGCTAAGATGCCTGATCTGCAGTCGCGGATTGAGCATTGGGGAAAGAGCTCAACCGTCAGCCCCCCCTGCGGCGTTGAGCCTGACGAGCCCAAGGCAAAGAGGGCTCGTGTCAATGGGGGTCCGTACCGTTGCACGTTTGCAACGGCAAATTTTTTTAAAGAGTTCATTCCTATGGGGTCGTTGCCGGTGCAGAGAGCAGGTTTGGGGCAGCAGTTTGACGTTCGGGATCCAAGTTTTTGTTGGGCAGCTCTGTCCCAGTTTGTTGTTTTGGGGGGGGGAAATGGCAGACGAAGAGGTCTGTCCCCGTTCAGAAGGCGAGGGCTGAGGTGGAGGAGACGCTCAGCAAGGGCATTCCGACGCAGTGGCTCCTGCAACCGGAAAAGGCCGTCCCCTATCTCCCCCTCGCTCTGGTCGACTCCGACCAGTGCACCCCCCCTTTCACCTTCTGTTGGCCCGACTCCATGGGCCGACTCAGCAGTTTTGAAGCCTTCTGGGTCCCGGACGTCAATCAGAAGCGGCTTGCAGGGGGTAGCAACTTTCGGCAGGTGGAGCGGGAAACCGAAAAGGGGGGAACCACCCAAGCTGCATGGGTGGTCTATCTCCCCGATGAGACCGCCATTGGGTTGGAGGATCAGTGGGGGGCTCGGGCGAGGGTTCCAGTAACCCTAATTGGAAGCGCTAGAAGTTTTTCTAGTGCTTGCATTGTGAAGGCCAGGCTGCATCGGGGACCATGGCAAACGTCACCCGGAGCCGTGGCAGCAACCGTTGACAGGTGAACCGGTACACAGTCCAGGAAGGGGTCGCCTGCCAAGCAGAGAGGCCCCGCAACTCAAGCCACAAGGGCGTGGCGGTCGTACCGTAGACTAGCGGGAGCAATACCCCTTGTGGTGAGAGATACTCCACACGGCTGGGCAGCCCCCAGATCTGCCGCCCAAAGGAGGCAGCATGTGGCCCTACCCATGGACACATGTGGGAACACCCTCCCACCTGGGACACCTGGACCGGGTGGCCGCGACACTGCCTTCCCAAGCACCTGCGGGAGCGGCTTAAGAGGCACCTGACCTAGGGCAGTGGGAGGTACAGGACGTCCCCTTGGTAAGACCTTCTGCATTGTCAAAGGATGTACACATACATACATGTACACATACAGGCATACTACGCATTATGTGAGGCCCAAACCGCATTGCACATCATTGCACGGATCATGCTGTGATGATTTCTGCAATGTACATATCGTCGCACTGATCGGTTCACCGGTCAAGCTGATCTCAGAGCCCAGGCACAATGTGACTCAGATGTTGGTCTGACTGTTTAAACAATATGTTGTCCGAATAATCTTAGGTTATGCGAGCCAAGCCAGCTTATTTTTGTCCGTGGTTACACCACTGTTTGTCGCACTGATCGTCACACCGATCGTCACACCGATCATCTCACCGATCGTCATAGCCATTGGCTCACCGACTGTCACCCCTCTTCCTCTTCTTGCCCGACTTTTCCTTGTCCAGCACCAGGGCTACAACTGTCTCCAACCGTTTTGAAAGGGCCGCCACCTCACGCCGTAGTGCTTCAAGCTGGTCCTCCCCTGATGACTCGCAGTGGACCTTCACTCTGTGGTTAGTGCAGCAGAAAATGAAGTACATCTTCTCCTTTGCGCGATGGCAGCACCTTGAAAGTTGTCTCTGCAGCCAGATGCCACGCTTCATTACCAGCAATCACGTCCGGCACGTCAGGGCACTCTGCAGGCACAGAGGAAGGCACAGAGGAAGGCGCAGAGGAAGGCGCAGTGATTGTCGCAACGATCGTCGCACCGATCGTCGTACCAATCGTCGCACCGATCGTTCCACTCTTCAACATACCTGTGGGATGCATCTGGCAGTGCTTTGCCTTGCCCAACAGTAGTAGCGTGACCCAGTCTTTGTCCTCCTCCGCAACTGTGACGCGAAACTCCTCTTTGTGAGCTCCCGGTGCCGCTCGGAGGACGGTGAAGGAGTCTGGAGGTTCCCGATTTGTGTCATCCTCTCCTACAACCTCACTCAGCAGATCTGTCAAACTGTTAGGAGTCGCAGCAAGTTGAGACAGTGTCTTCGACAGGCCGACCCACGTGGTCATCGGTTGGCGGTGGAGCACTTGTAGGAGTTGAGGGAAGTACTTGACGGCCACCGTGAACTGTTCTGCCGGCCAGAAAGCGTCATGTTCGTCATCTTCCTTGTCATCTTCCTTCTCATCTTCTGACTCCTTTTCCTTTTTTCCTTCCTTGTCACTGTCATTTCCCTCCTCTTCTTCCTCTTCTTCTGACGAGTCGCTGTCCTCTGCTTCTGCAGGTGGCACATCCTTGCCGGCGGCCATAGCGCTAAAAGCAAGTAGCACACAAAGTGTTGCACGGATCGTCGCGCCAAACGTTGCACCGATCGTCGCACCAAACGTTGCACTGATTTAGTGGCAGTAATTGTTAAATATCTAAGTTGTACCCAAAATCGTTTGGCAACGTTAAGCTATCGCAACAAAAATGAACATTGCACACATCTCGATGCAAAAACCATAAGAAATCGTAAATTCAGGGTTGGATCGGCGCAACAATTGTATCATCGCTGGCGCCTGCGCATTTGCGGGACCATTTCCGTCGGTGCGGGTTTTCGCCGGCAAAAGCCCTGTAAATTCATAGGTAGGTAGGTAGGTGCACTCGGTCGTGGAGAGGCGCCCCATGGTTCCCCCCGGCGTCGCCCCTGTGACGAACAGGAAGAGGCTCCGCGCGTGAAGAGGGGAGGCGGCTTACATCCCGCTAGACCTGACTGTTGGCCCCCAACAAAGCGGCCCCGGGCAACACCGGGAGGGCTGATCACCGCCAGCGTGACGTGCTTGTCTCGCCGGGAGGGTGTGCCCCCGTGCTTGCGCACGTCCCCTCCTTTGGGCGGAACCCTAGGGGTTCACCGGACTTCCTGGCGTATCCCGTTCCCAAGGCATGCATGCATGTTCTTGGTACTAGGGTTCCGAGGCGCTTGGGTGTCGCACGCTCTGCCTCGAGTCCCAAAGCAGCGCTGGCCTTAGGATGCAGCCTTACCCCCGGTCTCCGGATCTCGTTTGGCCGGGTCACCTGCATGGCACGGGCTGCCTCAGTGCCCGGGCTGTGGGCACTGGGTTTCCTACTGTTGGCTTGCGTTTGTGGTTGGGTCCGGGTTGCGGTTGGTCGTGGGTTTTGTTTACCCCTGCCCGTCCTGGCTGGGGTCTTGGGTGGGTGTGTTTGGGCTCGGTTTGTGGTGTTGTCCCTCTTTTGCCGGCTGTTTGTGGTGTTCGTGGTTGGGCTTTGGTGTCGGCCTGCTTTCGGGACGTGTGTGGTTTCGTGCGCGTTTCCCTTGCCCCCCGCCGTTTCCGGTTCCGGTGTGCGGTGTGGGCGTGCGTGCTGCACCCGGGTCTCGGCTGTGCCCTGCCCTTCTTGGCTGGGTTGTCGGGGTGTGTTTTTTGCGCTTTTTTTTTCCGGTTGCTGGGTGTCCCCGTCCCGGGCCTTCTGGTCTCTCCCCCCGTCTGCTTTCTTTCGGGCTGGGCGGCTGGCTATTTTTTTTTTTTTTGTGTGTGTCTGCTTGTTTCGGTGCCCCTTTTCCCGGTGGGCCGCTGTTCCTGGCTTGGTGTTGCCGGTTTTGGCTGGGTGGTCCCCCTGTGCCTGTTTGGGGGTCCTGTCTTCGGTGCCCTTTGGGTGGGGCGTTTGGCCACCTTCTGTGTTGTTGTTGCCCTTTTTTTTTGGGGGGGGGGGGGGGGGGCTCGGCTGTTCCTCCCTTTGCCTACCCTCGGCTGGCGCTTGCTCTGTGGCGGGTGTCTGGTGTGGTTGGTCCCTCGCCACTCCTGGCGGAGGTTCCTGTGTGCTACTCCCCGCCACTCCTGGCTGGGTTTCGCTGCCGGTGGTGGTGGGCGTTCCCTGCCACTCCTGGCTGGGGTCCGCTGGCGGCGGTGGTGTGTGGTGTGTGGTGTGTGGTGTGTGGCGGTGGTGTGTTGTTGGGGTTGTGGCTGGTGTGTGGTGTGGTTGGTCCCTCGCCACTCCTGGCGGAGGTTCCTGTGTGCTACTCCCCGCCACTCCTGGCTGGGTTTCGCTGCCGCTGGTGGTGGGCGGTCCCCGCCACTCCTGGCTGGGGTCCACTGGCGGCGGTGGTGTGTGGTGTGTGGTGTGTGGCGGTGGTGTGTTGTTGGGGTTGTGGCTGGTGTGTGGTGTGGTTGGTCCCTCGCCACTCCTGGCGGAGGTTCCTGTGTGCTACTCCCCGCCACTCCTGGCTGGGGTCCGCTGGCGGCGGTGGTGTGTGGTGTGTGGTGTGTGGCGTTGGTGTGTTGGCTGGGCGCGCACTCGTCCTTCCGGACGGCGGCTGGTGTGCGTGTGTGTTCGTGTGCGTGCTTTGCTTGGCCGGGTCGGGCGGGCCGGCCTCCCGGGCGCGTTCTGGTGCGCCTCACCTTTTCCTTTGGCCGCTTTGTCTTTCTGCTTTGCTTGGCCCCCTCCGGGCTGGGGTTGCCCCTCTCTCTTTCGCTGCTGTTGCCGCTCCTCGTTGGTTGTTTTTCTCGGCCTCCCCCGCTTGGTCGTTGGCTGCTCTTTGGTGGTTGCTCCCCCGCCCCCCTCCCCTTTCGTGCCTCGCGGTTTTCGTCGCTCCTGCTTGCTGCCTTGGTGTTCTTTTTTTTTTTTTTTTTTTTTTTCTAATGGGATGAAACAGGCTTAGATGTTGGAGATGGGAGAACCTACAACCCGTGAGCACCCGTAGGCCCTCACATGGCTATGACTCTCGAGCCATCCCTTCAACCCGAGCACTGTGCCACCCTTCTTCTTCTTCCCCTGTGCGCCCCCGTTGTCTCCGGCTTTCTCTGGTTTCCGGCCCTGGGTGCCCTGAGCCTCGGCGCTTGCGTTGTTTGCTTTGCTGGCCTTCCGCTTCTCGGCTCTCCGTGCGCTTGTCCCTCTTTCGTGCTTTCCGCCTGGTTGTTGGCTGCTCCCGCGTGGTTGCTGCCCCCCCCCCCCCTTTGTGTCTCGCGTTTCTCGTTCCTGCCGCTCGGTGCTGTGTGCCATGTTGTGCGGTGCGTCCCTGGGTGCGGTGCTGCGCCTCGCTGCTGCGCGTTGTGTCGCCCGGTGTTGTGCTGTCGTGTGCTGTGTTGCGCTCGTTTGGTGCCGCTGCTTGTTGCGCCGTGCCCTATGGCGCTGCCCGTCGCCCTGGGGCCCTGTGCTCTGAGGCGTTGTGTTTTGCGGTGTTCCCCCGCGCTGTGTGCTCTGTGCTGTGTGTGTTTTGTCGTGGCGCGGTGGTGCGTGCTGTTGTTCGCCGCTCTGCCTTGTGCTGTGTGTGTCTCGGGGGGCTGTGCTGTGCGTTCCCTGTGCTCTCCGTTCTGTGCGGTGCTGTGCTTCGCTGTGCTGGTGCGCTCGCGTTGTGCTGTTCGTGTGGTGCGTGCTGTTGCTGGCGTCTGGTGCTGTGGTGCGCTGCTGTGTGTTGTGCTGTTTCCTGTGGTGTGCCGTGGTGCGGTGCTGGGTCTGGTGGCCCGTGATTGTCTGCTGGTGGCGTGTTTCGGTGTCGGTGTCCGTGTCTGGCCGCGTGGTCTGCTTCCCTGTGGTTGGTGTGGTTTGCTGTGGTGCCCTGCTTTCCTGTGTCGTGTTCTGTGGTGCTGTGCTGTCGCGTGGTGCTGTGCTGTTGTGCGCTGCTGTCGTGTTGCGGTGCTGCTGGGGCTTGCTTTGCCCTCCTGAGGGCTGTCGTGCTGTGCTGTGTTGTGCTGTTGGTTGGCTGTGCTGTTTTTGGCCCGGTGGTGGTGTCTGCGTGCTGTGGTGCTCTTTTCCTCGTGCTGTGCGTTCCCTGTCTTCTCCGCTCTGTGCGCTGCGGTGCCTTGTTGTGCTGGCTGTGGTGCCCTGCTTCCCTGTGTCGTGTGCTGTGGCGCTGTGCTGTCGTGTGGTGCTGTGCTGTCGTGCTCTGTTGTCGTTTTGCGGTGCTATTTGTGTTTGCTTTGCCCTCCTGCGGCCTGTCGTGCGGCGCCAGTGTGGTCTGCGCTGTTGTTGGTGCCGCGTGCTGTGGCGTGTCCCTGTGCGTTGTGGTGTCTCCCTGGGCGTTCTGCGGTGTGGTGGTGCTGCTCTGGTGTGTCGTGGTGTCTTGCTGTGCTGTGCGTTGTCCTGTGGTGTCCTGCGCCCTGTGCCGTGTCCTGCGGTGCCGTGCTGCCCTGCGGTGCTGTGCTGGTTGGCTGTGCTGTGCCGTTGTCTGCGCTGCTGGTGTTTGTTTTTCCTTTTGTCCTCTTTTCCTTTGCTAAAAACCCCTGCCGTTTTTCCGTGCCTTTGAAAACCTTCTGAAAACCAAAAATTTTAAATGTTTCTCTTTAGAAAATCAAACTCTACACAACCCACGCACGCAGGCAAGCAGCAATACCAAGGTGAATTTTCTGACTTACGTGTTGCCACGCGACCGCGAAGATGGTGGTCTTGCTTGCTAGGGGTTGACCGCTTTTCCCCCAGGGCCGGTCGCCTAAGCTGATGAAAAGGGGTGAGGGGGGGCAGGAGGGAGGGGAGGTAGGTGCATGGAGAAGAAAAGAAAAGGAAGGGAAGCAGGGCGAAGGGACGCGGCGGCTTAGAAAAACTTTTCGAGTTTTACGTGCTGCTCGCGGCGCGTTTTTCTTTGCGCCTACGGCTAGTTAGGCGACGAGAGGGACGGTGTTAGGGTCCTACGAGCGTTACGGTTATTACGGCGCTAACTATTCACCTATTTCACGTCGAAAAATTTCTCATCGCGTTTTTACGTGTTTCGCAGCGCGCCTTTTGGCCTAAGCGTTTTTTTTGTTAATTACCTTTAATTTCAGCTATTTAGAAACATTTTTCGTCGTGTTTTACTTATCTTTTAATCCAGCTGCACTTTGCGTTGCATGAACTGTCCACATTATGTTTGTCTGTTCAAGCCATTGGCTGAGGATGGTGCCTATACCAAGTTCTGGTGTAGTTGTGGACTTGCTGTCCGAGTCGGGCATTCATGTCGTCACTTTTTTGCTGTTTTGCATCATCGGTCATCTTCAGTCGGCTCCCATCTTGGGTTGTTCAATCCAATTTTCATTTTGAAACAATTTTGGACTGCAACTGAGGTCCTTATCAGTGCCAAATGCAGCAGCCAACGCCTCCGCCTACCCACAGTGCAGGTACCCGTGGCAATACATGCTACAGACGATGACATTATATTGACCGACATCTCCTCGTGGGCTGATTTGCCAGCCAGAACGAAACGCGCGCAGATTGTCCGCTCCCTTGGGAACCTGCAGTCCCGGATGCGTCAATATATAACTAATGTGGATCGTGTGGCAACTCATCTTTCCGACCAGGGACAGGATGCAGGGGCCTTTCTCCAAGAAGAGGAAGGGCTACTGAACCAATTTGTGGACATGCGAGCCTCCTCCACACAGGTCCATGTGGCAGGTGCACAAGCACAACAACCTGTTCCCCCGCCGGTGGCCGCCAAGCGAACAGTGCAGCCAACTGTCAGGAAGGCCGCTAAGCGAGGGGATGGTCCAAAGGGTGCTACAAAGGGAAGAGGTAGGGGTCAGGGTAGGGGTAGCGGTCCGCCGCTGAAGGAAGAGCTGAATGCTGCCCTTGACCTTTCAGATGCGCTAACCACCGTGAATCAGGCTCCTGGGGGCCTGAGTACGCAGCAGGCCGCGTATCACCTTCGATTTTATGGGACACAAAGTGGCCAAAACTATGAACGTCTAGCCGCTTGGACCTTAGAATGGATGAACGTCTAGCCGTTTTGCAACCATTTGTGACATCCTAATCATTCACCCTACCGTTTATCGACCCACATGTCGGACTATAACGAAAACATGAAATGTGTATTTTCTCCAGGAAAATGCACTAAGACAAGTGTTGCACCAATTGGTGCGCCGATCGTCGCACCGATCGTCACACCAATCGGTGCACCGTTTCTTCCCTGCATTTGTTTGTTGGAAAGCGTTGTACTTTTTTGAAAAAAAACCTTGGAATCAGGCATACTACGCATTATGTGAGGCCCAAACCGCATTGCACATCATTGCACGGATCATGCTGTGATGATTTCTGCAATGTACATATCGTCGCACTGATCGGTTCACCGGTCAAGCTGATCTCAGAGCCCAGGCACAATGTGACTCAGATGTTGGTCTGACTGTTTAAACAAAATGTTGTCCGAACAATCTTAGGTTATGCGAGCCAAGCCAGCTTATTTTTGTCCGTGGTTACACCACTGTTTGTCGCACTGATCGTCACACCGATCGTCACACCGATCGGCTCACCGATCGTCATAGCCATTGGCTCACCGACTGTCACCCCTCTTCCTCTTCTTGCCCGACTTTTCCTTGTCCAGCACCAGGGCTACAACTGTCTCCAACCGCTTTGAAAGGGCCGCCACCTCACGCCATAGTGCTTCAAGCTGGTCCTCCCCTGATGACTCGCAGTGGACCTTCACTCTGTGGTTAGTGCAGCAGAAAATGAAGTACATCTTCTCCTTTGCGCGATGGCAGCACCTTGAAAGTTGTCTCTGCAGCCAGATGCCACGCTTCATTACCAGCAATCACGTCCGGCACGTCAGGGCACTCTGCAGGCACAGAGGAAGGCACAGAGGAAGGCGCAGAGGAAGGTGCAGTGATTGTCGCAACCATCGTCGCACCGATCGTCGTACCAATCGTCGCACCGATCGTTCCACTCTTCAACATACTTGTGGGATGCATCTGGCAGTGCTTTGCCTTGCCCAACAGTAGTAGCGTGACCCAGTCTTTGTCCTCCTCCGCAACTGTGACGTGAAACTCCTCTTTGTGAGCTCCCGGTGCCGCTCGGAGGACGGTGAAGGAGTCCGGAGGTTCCCGATTTGTGTCATCCTCTCCTACAACCTCAATCAGCAGATCCGTCAAACTGTTAGGAGTCGCAGCAAGTTGAGACAGTGTCTTCGACAGGCCGACCCACGTGGTCATCCGTTGGCGGTGGAGCACTTGTAGGAGTTGAGGGAAGTACTTGACAGACACCGTGAACTGTTCTGCCGGCCAGAAAGCGTCATGTTCGTCATCTTCCTTGTCATCTTCCTTCTCATCTTCTGACTCCTTTTCCTTTTTTCCTTCCTTGTCACTGTCATCTTCCTCCTCTTCTTCCTCTTCTTCTGACGAGTCGCTGTCCTCTGCTTCTGCAGGTGGCACATCCTTGCCGGCGGCCATAGCGCTAAAAGCAAGTAGCACCCAAAGTGTTGCACGGATCGTCGCGCCAAACGTTGCACCGATCGTCGCACCAAACGTTGCACTGATTTAGTGGCAGTAATTGTTAAATATTTAAGTTGTACCCAAAATCGTTTGGCAACGTTAAGCTATCGCAACAAAAATGAACATTCCACACAGCTCGATGCAAAAACCATAAGAAATCGTAAATTCAGGGCTGGATCGGCGCAACAATTGTATCATCGCTGGCGCCTGCGCATTTGCGGGACCATTTCCGTCGGTGCGGGTTTTCGCCGGCAAAAGCCCTGTAAATTCATAGGTGTAATGATCATTTGCATGCACACATTCACAATATGGTTGACTCGGCTGAGCAGGTTGATACTCACTTGGCTCAGTTGTATGCTCGGACTACACGTGGGGAACAACTTTCGCCAGCTGAGGTGCATCAGTGTAAGCAGCTTTTGGAATGGCGGGCTTCAATGTCGAAGAACTAAGGACATTTCAAATTTCATGTCTGAGTTTATGTTCCATGCCTTCAGGGATTGCCTGTGTGAGGTTGGGTTTGCCACTGCTGAGGTCTGAGGTCCGTTGAAATTGAGTAGGAGGGAGTTGAAATTGAGTAGGAGGGAGTTGAAAATGAATAGGAGGGAGTCGAAATTGAGTAGGAGGGAGTGGATTTTCACTTGGATGGAGTTGAAAATGAGCAGGAGGGAGTTGAAAATGAGTAGGAGGGAGTGAATTTTCACTTGGAGGGAGTTGAAAATGAGTAGGGGGGAGTTCCAATTGAGTAGGAGGGAGTTGAAATTGAGTAGGAGGGAGTGTATTTTCACTTTGAGGGAGTTGAAAATGAGCAAGAGGGAGTTGAAAATGAGTAGGAGGGAGTTAAAAATGAGTAGGAGGGAGTGGAGTTTCACTTGGAGAAAGTTGAAAATGAGCAGGGCGGAGTTGAAAATGAGTAGGAGGGAGTTGAAAATGAGTAGAAGGGAGTTGAAAATGAGCAGGAGGGAGTTGAAAATGAGTAGGAGGGAGTTGAAATTGAGCAGGAGGGAGTTGAAAATGAGCAGCAGTGAGTTGAAAATGAGTAGGAGGGAGTCGAAAATGAATAGGAGGGGGTCGAAATTGAGTAAGAGGGAGTCAATTTTCACTTGGATGGAGTTGAAAATGAGCAAGAGGGAGTTGAAAATGAGTAGCCGGGAGGGGACTTTCACTTGGAGGGAGTTGAAAATGAGTAGGGGGGAGTTGAAATTGAGTAGGAGGGAGTTGAAATTGAGTAGGAGGGAGTGGATGTTTTACTTTGAGGGAGTTGAAAATGAGCAGGAGGGAGTTGAAAATGAGTAGGAGGGAGTTGAAAATGAGTAGGAGGGAGTGGACTTTCACTTGGAGGGAGTTGAAAATGAGCAGGGCGCAGTTGAAAATGAGTAGGAGGGAGTTGAAAATGAGTGGAAGGGAGTTGAAAATGAGCAGGAGGGAGTTGAAAATGAGTAGGAGGGAGTTGAAATTGAGCAGGAGCGAGTTGACAATGAGCAGCAGGGAGTTGAAAATGAGTAGGAGGGAGTGGATTTTCACTTGGAGGGAGTTGAAAATGAGCAGGAGGGAGTTGAAAATGAGTAGGAGGGATTTGAAAATGAGTAGGGGGGAGTGGATTTTCACTTCGAGGGAAGTAAGTAAGTAAGTAAGGGCGGCCGCGTCCGCAGCCTCATCTGACTCCTCCTTGTTTGTTTTACATGGTGGCCGCCTCTGGCGGGAAGGAGTGCTCTCCACCATCAGTTCCCCTGGCGACCCCTGTCTCACCTCACGGCCGAGAACTTCAACCAGGTTCCCTTGGGGCATGACCGGTGGTAGGCTCCCTTCAGTCGCTGCCCTCACGGTTTCAGCTCCTTCCGGTCACCCTTTGAAGGATCCCCCGGCCTTCCCCCCCTAGCACAGCCTATTGAGCGCCTGCAGGCGGGTTTCCTGTGGACAGCCCTCCCTGACAGCGGAGCATTTCTCTCTGTCAACCACATTCCACCTCTCCCCATCCCTCACGGGCTGGAGTACCCACTCGGCTCCCGGATGCACTTGGTTATCGTCCATCCACGGCTGGAGGCCAGGGGGCGACCCTTTCCACGTTCCCCCTGGTCCTGCTCACGCGTGAGCCTACGTGTACTCAGGCCATTGACCCGGGGGTCTCAAGGTCAACCCTCACCCCTGCGGACACCTCACGGCCGTCCCGGAGTTCAGAGCATTTTCCCGACTTCCCGTGGCCAGGTTCCCCATGGTTGGCCCATGGTTCATCACTCGATGGCGACTGGTTTCCCAATCCCACGGGGCTGTTGCTTGGCGCTTTCGGCCTCCCTGCCCTTCCCATGTCCCATTCCCCTTTGCCTCATCCCGGCACCGGCCCGTTCCCAGCGTCCCATGGACTCCCTACCCCTTCGGGTCGCTGTGCGGCCCTAGCCACACGCCCTTCCCCGCCCCATCCCCTTGTCCCTGCATCCCGTGTTTATACCCCACCGGGTCGCCTGCGTTCCTGTGGCGCTGGCCCACTGGGGCCTCTTCCTTCCAGGGACCGTTTCGTGCGCCTAGCACGGGTCGCTCCCTTCCCGCCCCGGTCCCTTTCCCCTGTGCCGCGGCCCTGGCCTAGTCCCCCGGGCTGTCTTGCGGCCCCATCCCATCCCTCATCCCGTGTTTATACCCCACCGGGCCGCCACTAACCCCGTGGCGCGGGCCCACTGGATCCTCATCCATCCGGGGACCTTTTCGTGCGCCTAGCACGGGTCGCTCCCCTCCCTCCCCCGCCCCTCTCTCCTGTGCTGTCTCCCTAGCTGTCCCAGTCACCTGGGGCCGTCGCGTCAGCCTAGCCACTTGTTCTTTTTCTGTCCCGCCTCCTTGTGGTGCTGCGGGGTGTTGTCCGCGTTTGTTTCCCTTTTTTTTTCCCCCTTTTTTTCCGCTTGGTTCCCTCTTCCCTGCATGCACGGTCAACAACACTGCATCGCCATCTGTCTCGGTTCTGTTCGGTGCTCATGTCCAGTCCCTCCGCCATCCTGTGGGTTGCCCCTGGCGGTCCCCGGCCATGCCGGGCGACCCAGCCATTCAGCCCGCGTTGCTGTACATGTATCAGCTCTCCCCCCTCTCTACCCTCCCCTCCCCTGTGTCTCCTGCCCGCCCTCTTAGTGTTGTTCCCCTGCTCCGTGTGCTTGCCGCTGGTCGCCTCCGCGCCTAGGTTGTATCTCGCGCGCCCTCTCGTGCCTCAGGGCCTCCGCCCTGTCTTCCGACCTCTGTCAGCGGGACCAACACCGCTCGGCAGCGCCCTGTCGCCTTTGAGAATGGCGTGTCAAACCAAGGGACATGGGCGTAACAGCCACGCGTACCCAGGTGGAAGGGGTGTACAAACGTTGGAACATACCGATACCGCTGGAACCAGGGTGCAGATGGGCCTGAGGGCGATAGGACGTCTCATAGGGCGTTCCGCGAGCCGGTCGGGGCTAAACACCGCCAGTGTGAGGGTGAAGACCAGGGGAGGGAGCACGGCAAGTGGCAGGTTTAGTGACCTGAGGGTGTGCCTGTTGAGGGTAGGGCAGTGTGTGTATTGCCTGTGTGTTTTCTGACAGCGGTCCCGGCGTTACGGTGCCCTCTTCGGGCATTTGGCGAGCCAAGGTTGACTAGCTTCAACACACGGGTCACCAAACACTGCAGTCCCGGCGTTACGGTGTCCATCTTGGGCATTCGGCGAGCCAAGCTGGACGTGCTACACGCCACTGACCACCAATCACAGCAGTCCCGGCGTTACGGTGTCCATCTTGGGCATTCGGCAAGCCAAGCTGGACGTGCTACACGCCACTGACCACCCATCACAGCAGTCCCGGCGTTACGGTGTCCTTCGAGGGCATTTGGCGAGCCGAGCTGGACGTGCTACACGCCACTGACCACCCATCACAGCAGTCCTGGCGTTACGGTGTCCATCTTGGGCATTCGGCGAGCCAAGCTGGACGTGCTACACGCCACTGACCACCCATCACAGCAGTCCCGGCGTTACGGTGTCCATCTTGGGCATTCGGCGAGCCAAGCTGGACGTGCTACACGCCACTGACCACCCATCACAGCAGTCCCGGCGTTACGGTGTCCTTCGAGGGCATTTGGCGAGCCGAGCTGGACGTGCTACACGCCACTGACCACCCATCACAGCAGTCCTGGCGTTACGGTGTCCATCTTGGGCATTCGGCGAGCCAAGCTGGACGTGCTACACGCCACTGACCACCCATCACAGCAGTCCCGGCGTTACGGTGTCCATCTTGGGCATTCGGCGAGCCAAGCTGGACGTGCTACACGCCACTGACCACCCATCACAGCAGTCCCGGCGTTATGGTGTCCATCTTGGGCATTCGGCGAGCCAAGCTGGACGTGCTACACGCCACTGACCACCCATCACAGCAGTCCTGGCGTTACGGTGTCCATCTTGGGCATTCGGCGAGCCAAGCTGGACGTGCTACACGCCACTGACCACCCATCACAGCAGTCCCGGCGTTACGGTGTCCATCTTGGGCATTCGGCGAGCCAAGCTGGACGTGCTACACGCCACTGACCACCCATCACAGCAGTCCCGGCGTTACGGTGTCCTTCGAGGGCATTTGGCGAGCCGAGCTGGACGTGCTACACGCCACTGACCACCCATCACAGCAGTCCTGGCGTTACGGTGTCCATCTTGGGCATTCGGCGAGCCAAGCTGGACGTGCTACACGCCACTGACCACCCATCACAGCAGTCCCGGCGTTACGGTGTCCATCTTGGGCATTCGGCGAGCCAAGCTGGACGTGCTACACGCCACTGACCACCCATCACAGCAGTCCCGGCGTTATGGTGTCCATCTTGGGCATTCGGCGAGCCAAGCTGGACGTGCTACACGCCACTGACCACCCATCACAGCAGTCCTGGCGTTACGGTGTCCATCTTGGGCATTCGGCGAGCCAAGCTGGACGTGCTACACGCCACTGACCACCCATCACAGCAGTCCCGGCGTTACGGTGTCCTTCCAGGGCATTCGGCGAGCCAAGCAGGATGTGCATCACGCCACGTGACACCGATCACAGTAGTCCAGGCGGTACGGTGTCCTTCTCGGGCATTCGGCGAGCCAGGCAGGATATTACTACACAACCCACACGTCACAGCGGTACCAGTGGTCAATTGGCAGGGACAGGATGAGATGTGCTGCCCAGTGTGCTGTTCTCCGGTCACTCTCACTCTGAGACGTTTACATGCGTACCCGGGTCCCTGGTGTCAGCGACTGGCCGAGCTTCTTTCAGCGTGGTGCCGATGTCTGCTGACCCGCCCTCGGCGCTTGACCTGCTATGGCCTACTCATTTCCCCGCCTATATTTTGCGATGGGCGCCCTGTCTTGTTGTATGCGGAAGGGGCTACGGCTTTTCAGGCCGAGCCATATTTTGTCTCGGATGTAGTGCCAATGGTGCGCGTGTTTGCAGCCGACTGGTGCACTACCTGTGGAAGGCCTCGCGTAGCTCAGGTCATAGTGGTGGCGGTGCCCCGGCTGGGCTGTCACTCGCCACGGGCCAGGCTTCGAAGGGTACAGTGTGGGGTTCAGGGCGAGGGCCCAGGCGTCAGTCTCAGTTCAACGGCTGGTGGCGTGGCTCCTGCATGTAGTGCCTGGTGCCACGCTGCCCTGGGTAACAGATCTGTCTGTGCGCGTACCACCTCGGGCACTGCGGCAGGGCGGCCAGTACACGTTGCAAGTGCTGTACTGTGATGTCTTGCGGTGCCAGGCGGCAGAAGCAGGACCGAAGTACAGGAACGCCTGTGTCGTCTGCCCGTGTGAGCGAGGGCACGCTCCGCACTGGGACTTCTATGCCCTGTATGATACAGTGGCTCTTTACGTTTCCCGCGATTTCACTGTACTGGAGTTGCAGCTGTTTTGATGAGTGTAGTATGATGTAGCGTGCTGTGCCCTGGGACAGGTAGGGATCACGGATACGCTGGAGTTCGGAGATCGCCCGAGCACTGTACCTTTACCTTTACCTGTCTTCCGACCTGTAGGCCGACCTGGGCGGCCTCCCCAGACACCCCTTCGGGGGGACTCCCCCGTCGTCCTCTCCCGCCGGCCGCCCCTCCATCAGTTCCCTGATGGTCGGGCGGGGCGGCCGGTACGGCTCTTTGCGGGTCATCGGCAAGGTGCTACTCAGAGAGAGACATTGTGTTCCCTTGCGCCCTCGTTGGCCCCCTGTTCCCCCCACCTCCCGCGCCCTGCCACCTCTATGTGCCTTTCCTGTGTGTCCGCCCTTCCTGCCGTTGTTTTTTTTTTTTGGTTCTGTGCTCGCGCTCCTTGCTGCTCCCGCGCGCCCTGCGTGTGCCCTGTGCTCTCCTTCGTGTTACCCTGGTCCCGCTGCCCTGCGCCCCCTCTCTCGCCTGTCTCCCCTCCCATTCTCCTTCTCACTGTCGACCCTGCCTGCACGTCTGCCCTCCCTGTCCGTGCATCGCTGTCACTCGTGTGTGCCACTCGCGTGCCCTACCCCTGCTCCTCCCCCTCGCCCCTACCCTTTCCCCTGGGTGCTCCCTCGGTCCCCGCCTCTCACCCCATCCTGGCTGCCTGGCGCCCTGTGTGGGGGGGGGGCCTCAATTGGTCAGGTGTGGAGCCGCCACTGAGCTCCAGCCGCGCCTGCCTCACGACCTTCATCGCCTTCTCAGTTCCATGATTGTCTGTGTCACGCAGACAGTGCTTTGCAGTTCGTCCCTTCCCTCGTCCCTGGATGGGGTAAGTCGGGCTGCTTCTACAGGGTTCAGGTCATTGTCGCCTTCGGACTGAGTTTGGGGCGTAGCGTTTGATGTGTCCCACTTTGGCTCCTTCCGTCGCACTGGCATGCTCGCTTGCGCTGGCCCCTCTCGGCCACACACCTGTGTTTCCGGGTCACCTGGCCGTGGCGGTCGGGGCGGTCAGAGGTCACCCTTGTGGGCCGCTGCCACCGGCCCTGGGTTATTTAGGTCGTTAGGATTCAAAAGCCCCAGTGGGTACTGGCTTTTCGGAGGTCAACATACAGCCGCACAGGGGAGGGGTGTGGGCAGCGCCTGGGCGCCTGCATGTGCAGTCCGTGTGTGTGCTGGTGCATACAGGGTGGCCTGGCGGAGTAGGTGGGGGGTGGGTGTATCTGTGGTCTGGACTGTGGCCCTGTACCCGCCATGAGCTGGAGATGCTTGCCGAATTCCCGCCGCTGCAGTTGCATTGTGGAGCCCGGCCACCAAGGCCTGGCGTGGTCAACCCCTCTGAGCATGGCGCACGTAAGCTCAATGTTTTTAATGCAGCACCTTCCTGCCACACAGAGAGCTGCAAGTCCGAGCCCTGGCGCCGCGCTGCTCCACGCCTTCGCCGGCCGTTCTCGCCAGTCACGACCTCGCTCCGCTCCGTCACTGTACCACATCCCGATACTGCTTCCCATCTGCTGCCCTTTCTGCCCAACTCTGCCCGCCGTACCAATGATACGTCGCGCGTCCCACTGCCCGGTTGCTTCCTCCGCACTCGCCTGCGCCCCCGTACTCCGCCGCCTCTTCTCCCCTCTCCCCCGCCGCTGGTCCTGTGCTCTCCGCTTGGGGTTCTCGTCCGCGTCCTCCATCACCACATCCCCCTCCGCTTTCAGCCGTGTCCCTGTCCTCCTCTGCGCACCTGCACCTTTCTGCTCCCCTCCTCCTCTCCTCGTGTCCGTCACATCCCCTCCTCACCCTCCTCCACCTCCGCCGACCCCCTGCGTCCGCCTCCCCGCATCCCATCTGCCGTCCCTCTGCACGCCACTGGCCCCCTGCCCCTAGCGCTACCCGTTCCTGCCCCTGCCCGGCCCTACGCGTCGCCACCGTACCGTCCCTCCCGCTGCAACAGCTCTCGCAGCATCTGAACCCTGGGCTTCTTCCCCCTCTCCTGGGGACAGTCCAGGCGCACCCCCGGGAGCGCCGCCCCCAGCATCCTCCTCCACCGCCACTCTTCCATCTCCGGCCCCCTTTCCCCGGGCCTCCCCGCCCTGCCGACCAGGTCACTGAAGGGGCGGGGCCCCCTGTTATCCCGCCTTCCCCTCGTCTTCCCCGCCCACCTCACGTAGCGGGCCAGCTCCGCCACGTCCCCCTCCGTCCACCCCGCGACCGTCCCGGGTTTTCTCCGCACCAGCGGCGGCGCATACTGCCGCGACGGCGGGGACTCCGAGTCCCAGTCCGTCGGCGTCGGCTCCGAACTGGGGCTGGCCGGCCGCTGTGCCCCCTCCGCCTCCCCTGCCCCTCGCTCCTCCCCCCTGCGCCGCTTCCCCCTTTCCTGCCCTGCCTCCTCGTCCTCCTCCCTGGCCCTTTTCCCTGACAGCGACCGCCCCTCAACATCCGTGGAGGGGGTGTCCCCTTCCGGATCCGGGAGGACTCAGCGGGCCCCCCGGGCCACCGCCTCCTCCTCCTCCCGCATCCTGCGCTCCCGCGCTGCCACCGCCCTGTCCCTGTCCGCCAGCCTCGCCGCCTCCCCCCTGATCCGCCTCCACACCCTCTCCTGCATCTCTCCCTCTTGCTCCGGTGGGATAGCCGGCCGTCGGAACGGCACCAGCGGGGTATCCTCCCGCCCCCTACCCTCCTCTTGTCGTCCTCCCTCCCGTTCCGCCCTCTCATCCCCCTCCTGCCTCCTCCGAAGGTCCGCCCACGCCCTCTGCTGCTCCTCCACTGCCTGTGCTTCCCCTCCCTGCGGCCTGTCGGTCCCCTCCGTCCTTCCCTCCTCCGTTCTGCCCACCTCACCCTTGTCTCTGGCCTCCCTCTCCCGCAGGCTCCTCTCCGCCTCCCCGAACTTCTCCCACGCCCTCCTGTGCTCCTCTCCCTTCCCTTCCTGCGCTCCCCACGCTGTCCCACCCGCCTGCTGGTGCTGCTGCATGTGCGCCTGTGGCTGCATGCCCGGGTACGTCGGCAGGGGCGGGTACATCATCCCCATCGCCGGGTATGGCGGCGGCGGGAATGGTGGGACCATTGGTGGGACGGCTGGCGGGACTACACCTCCCCACCATCCCAATCCCGTCCCTGGGAACACCGGCGAGCCCATGTACCCAAGGCCACCCCCCTTCCCCTGCCCCTTGCCTTGTCGCCCCATCGCCCCGCATCCCTTGCCGCCTACCCCGTGAAGTCCCGCCCTCCCCTGTCCCCTCCCCTGTAGCCTTTGTTGCCCCGCCCCTTTCCCCTGCTTGCCCCTGCCGGCGTCTACCTGTTCTGCACCACTGCCCTGTACCGCTGCACTGCTCTGCTCCGCCTGCCCCCCCCTCATCCCCGTCCTCCCCGGCTCCATCTCCAACTGGTAGATGGTGTCCGGCCCTTGCTCTGGGGGCTGGCGGCGACGGCGCTGGTGCTCCACGTGCGCCAGCGCCTCGTACCGCGCCGCCTGCTGGCAGCGCGCCTCCCTCTCCTCCTCCGCCCTTACCGCCGCACTGACCCCTGGGGGCAACCTCGGCGGCGGCTGCCTGAACGAGCGTTGGGGCTGCGGCCACTGTTGCCCCGGTCCACTTTCTTTTTCCCCCTTTCCTGCCAGGTGTCCCTTCGCGTGTACCGCCCCCGTCGTCCCTGCCTGCCCTTTCCCTCCCTTGCCCGTCCGCTCTCTCCCTCCGGTGCTCACGCTGCTGTCTCCGCTCCCTACCGCTCCCGCCTCTAGCCGCCCTCGTCTGCCCTTGCCTTCCTCCTGCCTCCGCACCTCCGGGAGGATGGACTTCATGGCAGCCGCCGGTACATTCGGCGCCGACGGCTGTCCTGGGCCTCCCTCCACCGCCATCCTCCCCACCCCTTCCCCCTCATCCTCCGACACCTCGAGGATGTCGGCGATTACCGATTCCCTCTGACTCCTCCTCTCCTTCCTCCTCACATCCACGCCCGCCCTCACATCCACGACATTGAACGGGTCCGCCCCTGGCCCTTCCGCTGCCCTTGGCCCCTGCCCCTCCCCTTGCCCTTCTGCCCCTGCCGCCACCCCCTCTGCCCCGCCCTTCCCCGCCTCCGCCTGTCCCCCCTTTTCCTTCCCCTCTCCCTTCCCCACCACGGCTCCTTCCCCCCTTCGTCGCCCTGTAGCCCCCGGCCCTTCCTCCCTGACCGTCTCCGGGCTCTCCGGAGACGAGGGCGACGACACGCCCGCAGACGTCGCCGAGGACGCCGGCGAGGGGGACCGCGGGGCGGCGCCCGCCTGCATGCGGGCCACTGCTGCCTGCACCGTCGGCGGCTGGCTGGGCTGTGGGTCAGGCATTTGTGACATAGCGCTGCACATGGGATCACGCTTGAGCCCTGCGCCCTGTCGCCGTTTTCCCCCACCTCTCCCGCCCTTTACCCCGCCGTTCGCGCGCCCTACGTGTGGGGTGCTCTGTCATATTCTCCCTGTTGCCTCGGACGCTCCAGTCCGTGGTACCGGGTTCACCCCCGGACGGTCCAGTCCTGGGGCTAAAGCCGTGCCTCTTTCCGCCCTGGATGCTCCAACCCGGGGCGCCTTTTTCCTTTTTTTTTGTATTCTCTCGGTTGCCTCGGACGCTCCAGTCCGTGGCACCGGGCTCACCCCCGGACGATCCAGTCCAGGGGCTAGCGCCGTGCTTCATTCCTCCCCGGATGATCCAATCCGGGGCGTCTTTTTGTCGCACTCTCTCTGCCGCAGTCTGCACTGTTGCCCTCCTCGTCCCCGCTTCACTTTCCCCGCTTCTTGCTCCGCCCTACGACTCTGCGCGCCCAGTCCCGGACGCTCCAGTCCATGCGACGGGCGCTTCCGCTGTCCCTTTCCCTCCGGTCCCCTTCCTGACGTCCCCCTGCGCGGTGAAACCGTACACCCGTCCTGCCCTCATATCTGCCGGATACTCCTTCGTCTGTGTGCCATCAGGCGGTCCCTCTGCTCGTCTCCCTCCCTGTCCTCCATTCCCGTCTCTCCCCCTGACCGCCTTGGCCGCCAATCTGGCCGCCTCCGTACTTCCATCTCTGTGATTTTTGGGTTGTACCTGATCAACGCCATCTCCACCTGCTTGGTGACTGGATCACGCATGTCGTCCGCCCGCGCCTCCAACTGCGTCTCTCTGCACGCCATGCGTTCCTGGAGATGTTCCACCATACGCCGCAACAGCCTGTGCGCCATGGCCTCCAGTGCCAGTGTATGCTCCTGGAGTGCCCGCCACAGCGGTTTCACTATCACCATGTGCCATAGTCCCTTGCGGTGCCCTTCTTTCCCCAGCTCTCTCTCCACCGCGCTTCTGCCTCTCGCACCCTTCTTGAGTAACGGGACGTCCTGATCCCGAACCAGTGGTTCCTTGATCCCCTTATACTGCGCACACCGCATGAAGTGTTCGTATGTTTCTTGCCCTTGGCCACAGTGGCATCTCATGTACTCCTCCGGGAGGTCCATACCCTTATGTCTGTACCACCTCATGATCGTTTCACGCACCGGCACCTGCCCCGTGATCGCCTGAAGCCTTCTAGTTTGCAGCCTTTTGGGCAGCGATTCCGGCCTCAGCACATTGGGGTAGTGGACCCGCTGTCCCACCTTGCCCTCCAAGTACTCGTTCAGCTCTACCACCTCCGACCCCCCTCGTACTTGGGCTAGCATGTGCACCGGCTGTGGATACACCCTTATATCCTGCTTGCCTCTGTCCTCCTCCACCACCCACCTGGCCTTCTCCTCTTCCCCGACCCTTGGAGGTATATGCACCAAGTGGAGGTGCCCCTTGCTCTCTGGCACCCTCCACTCTGGTTCCTGCTCCTTATCCACCGCTTGCGCCGCCCCATCCGCCTCATTATTCCCCAGTCCCGCCCTGTGTGACTCCTGTTTCACCAGGTGTATCACCAGGGGCACTTTCTTCATCTCCAGCCCATGCCATATCGCGTACAACTGTGACGACAGTCCCGTGCCCAGGGCCTCATGCGATGGCCTGCTGGCCAGTCTCCTGAGGGAAGCCATGTCCGCCTCCGCGTCCACCACCATCCACACTTCCCGTACGTCCTCCCCTATCTCCCCAACCACGTCCGCCACCGCCTGCATCTCTCCATGGGATGCTGCTCCGTACACCGTCTTTTCCACCACACTCTCCGTCACCTGTCCCACCCCCTTGACCCTTACCGCCGCTGCCCCCGCCATGGGCGGCTGCCCTTCCACCCCGGACCCGTCCAGAAATAGCACCACCCTCTCCTTCGTCGGCTCCGGGATGCGCACCACCTCCCTCGGGTAGTGGCAGTACACTTTGTGCTTCCCAATGCCATACTCTGGTACCCCATCCCCGATGCTTAGCTCTCTTACCCCTCTGTACACCGCCCACTTATTGTCCGTCCTGGCCTTCCATCCCTTCGTCACCACCACTCCGTGGCATGATGCCCTGTCCCCTTTCGCCCTGCCCTGCTCTAGGTATGCCTGTACCAGAACCAGGTACCATACCCTGTCTGCTGGCAACCCGTGGACCGTCAGCCTGATCCTCCTCGCACTCTCTCCACACTTGTGGCCCACGGGCACTATGGGCGCCTCCTCGTCGGGCTCCCCCGTGTCCGTCATCCGGAAACTCACCGCCACCCCATCATCCTCTTCTTGTACTCCCCGCACTGTGTCCCATCCAAACTGGACCCCTGTTCTTTTCCCCTCCTTTTCCTTCCCCCACCAGACCTCCACGTCCCCCTGGGCCTCCTCATCCTCCCGCACCTCCTTGGGCAGCCGCAGCACCGGCCCCCACCACTGCCCCCTGGCGTCCGTAGTGCGCATGGTCGCGTTCGAGAACGCCCACGCCGTCATTCGTAGGACTGGCCACGGGATCTGCCCCGCCTCCTTGGTGCACCTCCAGCACTGGTCCCCCTGTCCTGCCCCTTCCGGGATGTTGTCTTTCCGGAACATATCTGCATGGACATCATACCACTGCCTGGCCGCACTCTGTACCTTCCCCCTCGGTCCTTTGAGTCCAAGCGGCGCACACAACAGTATGCCCGGTCAGGCCTTGTCCCTCTCCCCCCTGTCCAGCACCACTCTCTCTCGCTGCGCCCCCTCTCCTCTCCCGCCTCTTGGCTTCCTCTGCTGGATCCCCCACAGCGCCACCCACTCGTTGCACATCGCGCGCATCCTCCTGCTCCACCTTGCCCGGTCCTCTTGTCCTCTTGCTCTCCTCATCATCCACCTGTATACCCCCCATTCCACCACCCTGGTGTCCCGATAGAACTCCGCATGGTGCAGCCCCGCCTTCTTGTATTCCTTGTTATCCTTCCTGCGCACGTGCAGCACCTCGATGTTCACTCCTTCCTTCCTGATCCATCGTACC
Source organism: Eutreptiella sp. 'Long Island Sound 2002' (assembly GCA_964036045.1). Taxonomy (NCBI): domain Eukaryota; phylum Euglenozoa; class Euglenophyceae; order Eutreptiales; family Eutreptiaceae; genus Eutreptiella; species Eutreptiella sp. 'Long Island Sound 2002'. The sequence goes on along the minus strand of OZ038382.1, from coordinate 132,155,704 downwards.
GTCCCATGTGCCGCCCCCCCGACGTCCGTGTCCAGGACCAGGATTGGTCCCCGCCTACCGCACGTCCTGTTGGTTGCCAGCATGTGTTCTTCCCCCGGCAACACTGCCTGTAGGGCGCGCCAAATGCGCTCCTTCTTGGCCGCCGCCAACCGTCTGCGCCGGTGCAACACACAGAGCGCGGGCACATGTTCTCCTCCTTCTGAACCTCTGCGACCGCGTGATAGCACACCCGTCTCACCACCTCTTCCTGATTGTGGCACATCCTGCTCAGCGTCCTCGCCGTGTGTGCCCTGTACGCCTCCCCCGCCGTGGGCATCCCCTCTCCATAGTAGGCCGTCGGCGAGCGCAACACGCACCACGGCACCTCTGTGGGTATCCCCTCATACCCTCTGATGAGCCTCCGCACTTCTCCCTCAACCTCCTCCAGCTGCTCCCTCCAGTACCGGAGGTGCATCCCCCGGTACCCTACCGCCGCATTGAGCACCGCCCGCAGGTAGTACAGGGTCATCTGCACTGACGGGGGGTGATGCCGCAGGACCACCAGCATCGCCCTGAACCCCCTGACTAATGTGTCAGGTAGCCTGACCCCCCTCGCCTCCATGGCCTGCACATGTCCCAGCACCACCGCTTCCTCTGCCCTCTCCAGCCATGCCACTTCGTCTCCTACATCCAGTGCCATACCTTCCTCTCCAACCCTCCTCAGAACCGCCGACTTCTCCGCGCTCCAGACAAGGTGGTTATCCGTCCCGTACCTCTGCATCAGGTCCTGTACCACCTGTTGGGCTTTTTCATCCCGCGCCATGGGTACCGCATCATCCACATACGCCTGCGCCGGCGACGTGTGCGGCGCCTGCGCCAGTTGTGGATATTCCCGCGCTATCTAACTCATCAGGGGGAGCATGACCAGCAAGTACAGGAACGGGCCCTCCAGCCCGCCTTGTGGCACCCCGCTGCCTGGGGTTACCCACTCGGTACACCCCTTCCCCGTGGCGACCGTGTACCTCCTTGAGCGCAGGTACTTTTCCACGAAGTCACCATATGGGAGTCCTAGCTGTCGCCACACCTCCTCTCTGAGCCTATGCGGCGTGTTGGGGAACGCCGCCTTCACGTCCACAGACGCCATGAACGCCTCTAGGTCCTCATCATCGAGGTACATATCGTACAGGAAGCTTGCTTGCTGTGTGGACCTACCCGGCACTGACCCCCACATATTGTCCGGTATGACCCCCGCTGCATACAGCTGCCGCTGTATCCTCCCGAAGATCACCATCCAGACCAGCTTGGCGTCCGTGACGGCACAGCATATTGGTCTCCAGTTCCCCGGCCTGAGGTGATCCCCCTTCTTGTACAGGGGCCGCACCTTGCCCCCCCATTCCTTTGGGGGCTCGCCTGTGCACAGCACCTCCGTGACCCTCCCCGCTAGACCACCCAGCCCTGGCGCCTCTAGGTGCTGGTACGCCTCCGCCACCAGCTGGTCCACTCCAGGGCTCTTTTTCCCCTTGAGAGCCTTCACTGCCTCTTTAATTTCCCCTAGCGTCACCCTGCTGCGGTGTATGTCCTCGCTCTGCTCCGCTGTGAACACCCGCGGTAACGCCCTTACCATTCTCCTTGTGATCCCGCTTAGCTCCTGCTGCCCCTGGTTGTGCTGCCTCCTGAAACTAGGGATGCAGATTCGCAGCGAATTCAATTTGAATTCGCCAAATTCGCTGCGAATTCGTTCGCAGAGCGAATTCGCTGCGAATTCGGCCTGAAGTTCTTAGTACTGTGAATTCGGGGCGAATTCGCGCTGCAAATTTGCAGGCGACGGCAAAATGATCACGCCTGCGCCACCTTTTCTCCAGATGAAAAACTAACTTTGAACTGTGCAATGCAATAATTTTTTTGACTTGACAAAGTGAAAACCATGATGATTCCGCTTCGATTGAGCCGTTGATTTTCTTGTCCGCTGCCTGTGTACCCGTTTTTGAAAACAAAATTTACTTTGGAGTTTTGAACACACCGCTGTGTCCGCCTAGCTCCACCGAACACGGCGGTACCCTCCATTCTCCCCAGAAGTCCACCAGTTTGGAGAGATCCCGTCCCCAACTTTTGATTCCTGACTTTTTTTTCGAATTTTTGAGAGTCAAAACGTGTTGCCCCCTGGCAACCACGCACTGTCGGGCGTGTGTGGAAGGAGAAGCAGGCGAGAGCAGCCCGACGCAGCCGCAGTGAGCCCCTGGGGACCCACAACGATGTGCACGGAGCTAATGACGTGCACGGAGCTGCACCCAGCCAGCGCACCTGCTCCAACCTCCCTATAAGCTATGTACATAGCCCCTTGTAGCCCTTGCGTATCCCTGACAGCGGTACCCTCCTTACCTTTCCCGGTGCCGTGTATGCTCTCTCTTAGATTAATTCAAGTCCAACGATTCAATTCAAGAATGCAACGAATGAAGGCCCAATAAGGGCAACAAGTGGTTCACATGTGATGGTTTGTGTGTGGACTGGTGATCTTGCATGCTTCGTTGCTGCTTCTTTTCCAGAAGGCATTTGAAAGAAGCATGGAACTTTGGAATTCTTGGTTTTGATTTGCTTTATTTTTGTCAAATCATCAAATCGTTTCAGCACGGTAAATGCAAGCAACAACAAACAACAAAAATTACAAGGTTACGGAAGCTTTTGGGAAATCTTTTATGCGATATGGTACTGGGTAGTGGCATACCCATATGTAAACAGGTGAATTGCAACCTAGAAGGTAAATTGTAGGTGCCTATGGATTCAATCAAGCGAATCACGGAGGATTCGAATTTGAAGTTGCGAATTCGAGCTCGGAGTGGTCCACGAATTCGTGCGAATTCGGGGCAAATTCGAACTCGAGCGAATTCGTGCGAATTCGAACCTGCATCCCTACCTGAAACTCTGCACCACCTCCTCCAGCACTTCCTTTTTGTTGCCATTGACCCTGCCACACTGCAGTCTCACCGCCCTGATTTCCTTTGGTTTTCCAGCCTCAGCGAGCTCTCTGATGTACCGTAGCGACTTGTACGGCACCGCCCTTTCCATGTATCTCTCATGCTCCGCCACCACTTTCTGGTATATCCTCTCGTGTTCCTCCTCCACAGCCCTCCTCGCTGTTCGCACCCTCTTCTTCGCCTGTGTAACCTCCGTTTGCCACTCTGTCCCCTCTTCTCGCGCCCGTGCCTCGACATCCTCTTCCTGCCGTTTCCTCAGTGTGGCCACCAGCCTTTGCAGCTTGGGCTGTGCCTGCCAATCCCCCCCTTGCTTGGTAAACCCGCATATCCGCGCTGCCCTCCTCATGGCTTGATGTACTTGTTTCCCCTGCCTCATTTCGGCGTGTACCCGCTGCCCCCACTGTTGCCACCTCTCGTCCCCCTCCTCCGGCCACTTCACCATCGGCGGCAGGCTGACGCCTTCCTCGTCCGACCCCTGCTCATCCTCCTGTTCGTCCCCGGGCTCCCCCACCTTCACGTCCACAGTCACCATCATGGGGCAATGCCGCGTCCTGTCCTGCATTTCTTCCGGCCCCACCATGTATCCCGCCGTCACCCCCTTGACCCAGCTGGGGTCCGCGTACACCGCGTCTATCCGCGACAGCGCGCTGCCTTCCGGTGCCGGGTAGTGTGAGGGGCCCGGCGCTCCACTGTACGACACGTCCTGCAGCCTCATTTCCTCCACAAACTTCCGCACCTCGCGGTCCACCTCCGTCTCCGCGCCCCTCCTCCGGGGATCGTAGTTGAAGTCTCCAACTACGATGACTGGCCCCCTCTCCAGCGCCCTGACGTACTCCATCCTCAGCTGCGCCACATACTCCTTGACCCTCCTCCCATGTGGGACATGGCAGTTGATGATGACTACCCGGCCATGCTCCGTCGCCACATCATACACCGCCCTTCGTCCCCTCGCTCCCACCTTCTTGTCCTGCACAACGCTGAGCCCTCTGCGCACCAACAGCGGCACCCCCTGCGCCCCCTCCCGCTGGTACTCTCTCCCCTCCTTGTCGTACATCTGCGTGCACACTACGTTGTCCTTCCCTTGCAACCTTATCTCCTGGTACGCCACCACGTCGGGGTCCGCCTCATGCAGCTTCATCCGCTGCCACGCTGCCTTGTCCGCCCGATACAGTGCCGCAGGGTCATTATGGGTGTACAACTTCATGCGTTGCCACCTGTCCTCCCCTTCCAGTCGTAGATCCCCGTTGTCTGTCGTGCCTTTGTCCTCCCCTTTGTTCCTTCCCCCCTGTCTTCGTCTGGCTTCTTTCTTCTTCTTCCCGGTCGCCCCCCCGCTTCATTAATTGTCACTTCCTCTTCTTGTTCTTCCCCCCCGCCGCCACCTCTTCTCCTTCCAATTCTCTCGCCTCCTGCTCCGGAACCAGCTGCCCGTGTATTTCCAGCTCCCTACCTTGCAGGCATAACTGCAACCTTTCCACAAGGTACGGCAGTCTCTCCTCATCCCCCTCCCCCTGATCCTCCCACTGCACGATGGCTGCCCTCGTCACATGTCCCTTGCGATCTTGTTGTTCGATCACCTCCTCCACTGTTCCCACATACCTCCTTGACTTCCCACTCACTTTGTGCGGACCATACACCGTCATCCCTTCCTGCACCGCCCCCTGCTCTTCACAGCCCCGTTGCGCCTCCCCGTACCTGACTCCCCTTGCCCGTTTCCTTCTTGGCCTCCCTTCCCCTTCCCCCTCCTGCTGCTGCTCTGCTTGCAGATCCTGCTCTTCCGCCTCTATCCCCCGCTTGCCGCCCTCCCTCTCACCTCCCTGTCTTGTCCCCTCCCCATTGCTCCCCTCCTCCACCCTGTCTCCAACAGCACTCTCCTGCCCTCCTCCCTCCACTTCTCCCTCTTCCACCGCTTCTTCTCCCTCCTCTCTGTCTTCCCGCCCGCCCGCTGCCAGTCCCGGCTCCCGGCCTTCCTCTCCCCGCGCTTGGTCCTGCCCCCTTTCGTCTCGTTCCTCCTCACCATCCCCATCCCCCACTATGAACCGCATTTGTCCCCCTCTTCCCCTCCGCATCCCCCTCCACCTACTTGGCCTCTCCCCCCCCTGATCGTCTTCCACCTCCAGGCCTGGCTTCCTGGCCTCCTCCGTGAGCGTTCTCGCTCTCTCCAATGCCTCCTTCCTGTGCCCGTCCTCCGTTCCGGGTGCCACGATCCACCTCGGCTGCTCCCCTCCCCTGCTGCTGGCCACCCACTCCAATGCCAACCGGATCTGTTCCCTGATATCTTCCGCTTCTTCCGCCTCCGCACACCTATTCATTTGCGACTCCAACGCCCGTAGGACGGCCATCTCGCGTACCTCCTCCGTTTTTTCAACCCTCAGCTCTTGCACCTCCCCGACCCACCGCATGAGCGGGTGCTCCACCCTTTTCAACGGTGCCGCCGTATACACCACCGCTTGGCGCCTATCCCCCCTGGGTTCCACGACCCACCACGTGTGTCCGTCATGCACCAGGTCCGTGACCCCTTGGTCTGCAGCCCCCGTGGCACTCGCCTGTGGGGACACTACTTGTATTGTGTGCCCTTTGGCCCTACTCCCCGCCGCGTCGTCATAGTCCACCATGGTCATAACCTTGCGCATCCGGTGCATTTCTGTGTCTGAGTCCCACTCTCCGGCCATGCCTCTGCTGCGCCGCACTGTCTCCCCAACGTACAGCGCCATGGCCAAGACCTGCCTCGCGGGCCCCCAAACCTCTACTGTTCTGCTCGTGCTGTCCACACACGCCGCTACCTGCGCATCCCGCTGCATCTGCATCCACAGCACCGCCTGTTTCGGCTCCACCTTCTTTGCCGTGAGGATCTGTGCCTTTGCTTGCCTCTCGCCCGCTTCCTCCTCCTCCCCCACTGTTGCGCTCCTACCATCCGCATATCCCACCCACATGTGCTTGACTTGGTGGAAGTACACCAGCGGCGCCCCCTCCCCTTCCCCCATCTGCAGCCACATAGGCCCTTGTCTCCTGGGCTGCCTTACTCTGCTCCCATGGTATCCTCCCTTGGGCTCCTGTGGTCCGTCCAGCCTGCAAAGGCACCTGGCCTGCGTGCACTCTGGCCTGCACTTGTCCTCCACCGCCTCCGCTCTGGCCTTCAGGTGGTACCTAGCCTTGCTCACCATCTGCCGTACCTCTTCACCCCTACATCCTTTGATGCGGTCTTCCAGCCCTGGCTGCGCCTCTCCATTTTCTATCAAGATATTCTGACCTGCCGTCGCCTTGCCCCCAAGCCTCTGCGCCCACTTCTGCAGCATGTCCTTCCTGTCCCTGCCGTCCCCCAGCATGTCCAACCCTTCCGCCGCCGCCTCCTTCTGGCGCTTCTCCTTTTCTTTCTCCGCTCTGTCTAGCTCAGCAGTGTCCGCCCCATCCGCCTTTCCCCTCCCCACCTGGCCCTCGGGATGCAGCGGCTCCCTCCACGGGGGCTCTGCCATCCATTGGATTGCCGGCTGCCCCTCCCAGTGTCCCATGGTGTACACCTGTACCGCCTGTCCCTCCCGGCCAAGTCCAGTCCGGACCTCCATACCCGCCGCCGCTGCTGTGGCGACAACCACGTTCGGGATCAGCACATCGTACTGGTACCTGGCCCCTTGTCCGTGGCGTACCTCGACTTCCACCAACCCCCTGCTTCCCACCCTGTCATCCGGGAGGATGATGTGGACTGCCTGTCCCCTCCACTGTGCCGCCGCCGGCCCCGTCGTCGCCACGGGGAATATCGCCTTTGTGTCCTCCCGCGTCATCCATTCTCCCCTGCGGTACCTCGCACGCCGAATGGCCCCCACTGCCCACTTCTCGTGCTCCACTTCTCCCGCCTCCGGCACCCATTCTTCTGCCACCCTCGCAAGGGCTGATATCTCTGCACCCTGCCTCTCACACTCCGGCAGTGGCGCTATACTCTCTATGCCGTCGTCCCCCGGGAAGGCGTATTGCCACGTGTCCCCGCTGTATGGGTGCACATGGTACGTGCGGTTGGCCATGCACGCCGTCCCTTCATCCAGCACCATTTTGATGGCCTCCGCCGCCTTCAGCGTCATCTCCTCTCCGACTGTATACACCAACCCCTGCCCCCTGTGTCCCTGTGTCGTGGGTGCCGGAGTCAATGCCGCCCTAGTGAACTGTGCGCGCACGCTACCGGCCTCCTGTCCCCCTCCTGGCAGCTCTCCTCCCCACTCATTCCTGACTGGGACCCCCTCCCCCTGGTCCGCTCGCCACGTCATATGCCAACCCCACCACCGGCGTCCCCCCGCCGCCACCCTGTACTTCCCCTTCCATCCCGGCTCCAGCCACACCGCCCTGTCCGGCCGTATCTGGACCGCCCTCTCTGCCCCCCACCCGGTCGCCACATCCTCCCTGTGCTGCAGCTGCAACACCGCCTCCCCCCCCCCTGTGACCCACACGGCCTGCCCCCCTGCCTGCCGCCTGTGCCACTCGCCTTTCCCCGTACCTTCGGGCACTTCCATATACTCGATCTCCTGTACTTGCACTCCTAGCACCCCTTCCCATCCCGCCCGTAATTTTCTGTCTCGCGCTGTATCTGCTCCCAGCCCCCTCCTCTCCCTCCCTGGGCCCGCCTGTCCCTGGTACCTCCACCTCTCTCCCCCCTCCTGGATCGGTATTTGATTCACATCCCGCCACATGTGCTCCTCCGTCCGCTCCCTCCCCCCCCCCCTTCTCCGGTCCTTCTTCTGCCAACTCCTCCTCCATTGTCACTTCTGCGTCGCCTTTCGATTCTGTCCCTTCTTCTGCGTCCGCCCCCGCCACTGCCTCCGCGTCTTCTTCCCCCGGGGGCCACAGCAGCTCGTAGTGTCCCCCTCCTCGTCTGCTCCACAGCAGCGCTGCTGCCGTTCGCTTTCCTTCTCCCACTTCTGCCATCTTCCGATACACCCCCTGCGGTCCCCACTCCTGGTACATTGCCACTCTGCATCCCTTGCTCTGCGCCCACCTCCCAACTTCACATGCCCCTCCCCAAATCTCTCCCCTGCGCACTTTGTCCAGGTACTGATCCCGCGTGCGCGCTCCCGCGTCCCTCATGACTCTCCGCGCCCAGCCCGACTCTGGGGGCCGCGCCATCTCCCCCTCCGTGAGCGCTTTACGCACCTCTTCTGCTGCTGCCCGCCCCCCCGCTCCGTCCACCGCGCTGAGTGCCCAATACAGGCACTTGCCATCCCCTGGTATGACCTGTCGCCTCGCCCCCTCCGGCATTTCTTCCAGCCATCCCTGCCCCTCTTGTGCGCTGTCCAGCACTCTTTGCACCGCCGCCGCCACGTCTGCCGCGTCACTCCTTCGACCTCTGACACTCCACAGAACCGCATAGGTTCTTCGCTTGGTCCACAGGATTCCCGCATCCAGCGGGGTTCCTTCCCCATACTCCAACAACTTTCTGTATCTGTTTCCGCTTTTTGTCTCCCTGTAAACCGCCACCTTGTACCCCCCCTCCGCTGCCCATGCCTCCACCTCCGGTGGCCCCCCCATCCTCCTCCCCTGCCTAGTCCGCTGTATGTACCTCTGCCACGATACTTCCTCCTGTGGCAGGCACTCCTCCATTTCTCCCATATTGTGTGTACTCTGCACCCTGGTAGCCACTCCTTGCCTTATCCGCTGTACCTCTTCGTCACTGTTCGGTCTGCCCTCCAGTGCACACAACACCTCCCACAATGTGTTGACATCCTTCCCGTACATGTGCTCTATGAGCACCCCTTCCTCTGCTCTCTCCCTCGCCCCCTCCAATGCACCCCTGCCTCCTCCACGCCCATGCCGCCTTGCGTTGCTGTTCCTCTTCGTTCCCTGCCGCACTCCCCACACTCCCCGTTCCACATGTCGACGGCCGACTCTCGCCCGACGCAACACTGTGTCCTCGTTCGCCTCCCGCGCCCACTCTAACCTGTGCCCCCCCGCCCGTGCCTGCTCTTCCCGCCTCTCCTGTTGTACTGCCTTCCCCCATCTCTTCGTGTTCCCACACCACCTCGTACACTCTCGTCTTCCTCCACAGGATTCCTACCGTCATCCCCTTCTCCCCTCCATACTCCTGCATCTTCCTGTAGCCCTCTCCATCCTTTGTCTTCCGGTACACTTTCACTCTGTATCCATTCTTCGCCGCCCACGCCCCAACCTCCGGCGGTCCTCCCATCCTTCTCCCTTGTACCAGCTTCCGTACGTACTCCTTCAATCCCGTCTCCCCCTGCGGCAGGGGCTCCTGCATCACCCCTGTCTGTAACCTCTCCTCGACCGCAGCGACTACCCTTGCTCGCACTTCCTTTGCTTCCTCATTTGTGCCTTGGCCTCCTTCGATGACACTCATAGCTCTCCACAAGGAGTCCACTCCGTCACCCTCCATACCCTGTGTCACCACTCCCGCATGGATTCGGTCTTGTTCCCCTTCGAACGTTCTTTCACTACCGGTCCATGCGCATGCCGCTTATCTCTTTCGTGTCTCACTCCTCGCGCTCTCCATTGACTCCCTGCTCCTTTCGCTGGCCTCCTCTTCGGTCGCGTACATTGTGTGTCTCCTGTGTACACAGTGTATGCCTCTCCTCCACTGCCCCTCTTGGCTACCGTCCTCGTCCCTTCCACCCTCCCCTCTTGCACACCTCGCTTCAGGCCTAAAAGCATCCACAGTGTCCGGGGGTGTTTGCGTTCTTCAATGGCCCCTCCAGGGCCTCAAGTACGTTCTACCGCCCCAACCCAAGCACGACGCTTGTCGTCAAGTGTGCCCTTCGAGCGCCAATTGTTTTCTGGGCGTCTAGCCGCTGGTACTCCCCGGCTGAATCCTTTCCCCATCGCTTCGCCTTCCTTCCTTTCGCCCCCTCTTTGTTGTCCCCTGGGTCTCCCCCTCTGCGTCTTGGCGCCCCTGTGTGCTGCCCCTCCCCCTCCCCCCCTCCATCCTTCCATTCCCCCCGCCGTAGCCCCTTCCCGGCCCCTGCATTCGCCTTTTCCTGCTGCCGTCGCCGCCTCCTCCCCTTGATGCTGCTCCGCCCACTCCATACCTTCTCCTGGCGTTCCCGCCTCATGCTTCCATCCTGGATTTTCCACCTTGGGTGTGTGTTTTCCCCGTTGTCCCGGCCCTGCTCCTCCTGGGCGGTGTTCTCGGCCGCCGGTGTGCACGCTCTGTGTGTGGTGTTGCGTGTACGGTGTCCTGGGCCTCCTGGCTCCTGTTCACCGGTGTGCTCGCTCCGTGTGTGGTGTTGCGTGTACGGCGTCCTGGGCCTCCTGGCTCCTGTTCAACGCCGCGCACGCCCTGTGTGCGGTGTTGCGTGCACGGCTTCCTGGCTCCTGCTCACCGGCGTGCACGCTCTGTGTGTGGTGTTGCGGGTGCGGTGTCCTTTGCCGCTTGGTTCACCGGCGTGTACGCTCTCCGTGTGTTGTTGCATGTGCGGTGTCCTGGGCCGCTTGGCTGCTGTGACCGGTGTGCCTGTCTGTGTTCTGTGTTCTGTGTTTGGGTGTAAGAGCAGTTGTCACAGTTGCCCCGCATTGCATCGCAGCACAGGACCGGTAGCCCCCCGTGACAACCACTCCCTTGCCGAAGGCCATTGGATTTTTACAGTCTACTGCCTTGCCTATGGTTTCCTCTGCCTCGGTGCGCTGTGTCGTGTGTACGGTGTCCTGGGCCCCTTGGCTCCTGTTCACCGGTGTGCAGGCGTTGTGTGTGGTGTTGTATGTGCGGCGTCCTGGGCCTCCTGGCTCCTGTTCACCGGTGCGCGTGCTCGCTGTGTGCTCCTCGCATGCTTCCTATCCCCCTCCCTCGTCCTCGCTTGTTCTTGTGCATGCTCTCCGTGACTGCCCGCCTGCTTTTTCCTGCCGCCGTCTTCTTGTCCTCGTGGCGCCCCCGGTGTTCGCATTCGAGTCTCCGTCTGTGTTAGTCTGCTCTTTCGGCCTCCCCTTCTCCTCTTTCCCCTGGCTCGTGTCCTCCTTGCCCTCCCTCCCGACCTCTCCTTGCTCTTGCCTCCCCTTTCCGCCATCGTGTCCCCTCCTCTCTGGTCCTTCCGGTCCGGGCTCCATGTGCCCATGTGCCCATGTGCCCATCCGCCTCACCGTCTTCTCCTTCTCCCCTCTTGCTCTTTCCCCTCCCGCTTCGCGTCTTCTCTCCTTCTTGTCCTCCTCCTTCTGTACCTTGCTGTTGTTCTTGTTCTCCTCTCTGTGTCGCTCCGCCGCCGTATCCTTCTCCTTGTTTGCTGCCCCGGACCTTCCATTCCCGGCCGCTTCGTCCCCGGTCGTTCCAGTCCGGGCGCATTGCGTCCCCGGGTGTTCCAGTTCGCTGCACCGGGTGCACCCCCGGACTTTTTGCCGTATTCCCTCTGCTGCCCCGGACGCTCCAGTCCATGGCACCGGGTTCACCCCCGGACGATCCAGTCCCGGGGCTCGGGCCGCTTCATTCCGCCCCGGATGCTCCAATCCGCGTCGTTATGTCTTATTCGTTCCGTTGCCTGGGACGCTCCATCCCATGGCACCGGGTTCTCCCCTGGACAATCCAGTCCGGGGGCTAGTGCCTTGCTTCATTCCGTCTCGGATGCTCCATTCCGGAGCGCCCTTTCATTGTATTATCTCCTTTGCCTTGGACGCTCCAGTCCGTAGTACCGGGTTCTCCCTTGGACGATCCAGTCCGGGGGCCCGGGCTGTGCTCCACTCTGCCCCGGATGCTCCACTCCTGGGCGTCTTTTTGTCGTATTCTCTCCAATGCCTCGGACGCTCCAGTCCGTGGCGCCGGGTTCACCCCCGGACGATCCAGTCCGGGGGCTTGTGCCGTGCACTGGAGTTAAAATTGAGCAGGGGGGAGTTGAAAATGAGCAGCAGGGATTTGAAAATGAGTAGGAGAGAGTGAATTTTCACTTGGAGGGAGTTGAAAATGAGCAGGGGGGAGTTGAAAATGAGGAGGGGGGAGTTGAAAATGAGTAGGAGGGAGTTGAAAATGAGTAGGAGGGAGTGGAGTTTCACTTGGAGGGAGTTGAAAAAGAGCAGGGGGGAGTTGAAAATGAGCAGGGGCAGTTGAAAGTGAGTAGAAGGGAGTTGAAAATGAGTAGGAGGGAGTGGATTTTCACTTGGAGGGACTTGGAAATCAGCAGGTATCGTTCCTTCATCTGGCGATAAAATAATGCAACTTTTTTATAAATTTGGGCTGCAGAACGGTTCAAAACATCCTGGTCGCCTTTTAGCAGAAGATCAGTTGCAGAAGATCAGTTGCAGTCGTTTTTTCGGTTGTCGTAAATGCGCATGTCGCCTGTTCGTGCGCAGTCTTTCGCAGTCTGCTAGCGCCGCAGTCTGCATACCGTCAACGACGGATATGGCTAAGCAGATACGGGCCCGTAGGCAGATACTGTGGATACGAGCACGCGCGTCAAATTTCACACCTGCAGATCCAAGCGGCGGCGGATAATTGCCGACGACGATGACCAAACTGGCAAATTGCATGCGATTTGACTGATAGGAAGACGACCGGTAGCACTGTGCCCGAATTTCTAGTGTAAAGATTAAACGGCCTTCGGCCTGTGGAACCTCGAGCGTCAAACGGGACGTCAAAGAAAATTGAGAAAACCAAATCCGCAAACTAACTCATATATGTTCCAATTTACTCTCCAATGTACCCAGCAAAACCCATTACTCTGCCCAAAGGCTGGGTACCTTTGCTCAGATTGTAGGTAGGTACGTATGGGCACCAAGATGGGCACACGATAGTTGCTCCAACGGTAGGCACACACACCCAAATTTCAAACAAGAAGTCGAGGAATCTTTTGTAATGAAAATACGTAAACTAATAGGTATGTTCAAATGTAACCCGGAACACTCATTTTACGTTTTACTATCTATTGTTGTTCACACTTTTTGGCAAGGGGGCCGAACCCTTGTCTACAACATCTTTAGGCTAGGATGTTGTCCGCAATATGACACCAACAAACTGAAGTGGAGACAGCTTTCCTTTTCAACGTTCCAACCTACGTGGCAAAAGGAGGCCACAAGGGCCAACATTGATGTTTTGCAAGTCATTTTGGTGCAAAGGAAAGGTAGTGGGTTCAATGCTTGAGCCATGGTGTATGACCATGGGCATGGCAAGCTAGCATGTTAAGCGGGCTAAGCTCTAAGCTGGCATGGTAAGCGCACCAAATGACTAACCTGGGTGAAAAATTTAAAATCCGAAAAATTTGGATCTCTGGCCTACCACCTCAATGTCTAATAACCCAAAAGTTGAATGAATCTAGTTTTGGACCTTGTTGGCGATTTTGGCATCCAAACCTGAGCACTGTGCATCAAGATGCCAAAATTGCGGATATGCAGCGCCGATCAACAAATCGCGCTGTTTAGCACATGATAATTTAACAGCTGCCGATCGGTATAAATTTTCACACAGCAATGCATTGAGATCGATTTCTGCTGGCAGAAAACGAAATCGCAAAATCCGCCAGATGCCAGACAATGCGCGCGCGCGCCGCCTGTTCGCGATATAGATGGAAGCTATGTCATATACATATATATATATATACATATACCCCAAAGTGTCCGACATTCGCAGCGTTTCTCGGGGTGGAACCTGAGGCTTACGCTCTTCCGTAAAAAGAACGGCCTTCGGCCTGTGGAACCTCGAGCGTCAAACGGGATGTCAAAGAAAATTGTGAAAACCAAATCCGCAAACTAACTCATATATGTTCCAATTTACTCTCCAATGTACCCAGCTAAACCCATTACTCTGCCCGAAGGCTGAGTACCTTTGCTCAGATTGTAGGTAGGTACGTATGGGCACCAAGATGGGCACACGATAGTTGCTCCAACGGTAGGCACACACACCCAAATTTCAATCAAGATGTTGAAAAATCTTTTGAAATGAAAATACGTAAACTAATAGGTATATTCCAATGTAACCCGGAAAACTCATTTTACATTTTACCATCTATTGTTGTTCACAATTTTTGGCAAGGGGGCCGCTATATGACACCTTGGCAATAATGTGAAGTGGAGACAGCTTACCTTTTTAACTTTTGTGCTTCCAACCTACGTGGCAAAAGGAGGCCACAAGGGCCAACATTGATGTTTTGCAAGTCATTTTGGTGCAAAGGAAAGGTAGTGGGTTCAATGCTTGAGCCATGGTGTATGACCATGGGCATGGCAAGCTAGCATGTTAAGCGAGCTCTAAACTATTAAGCGCACAAAATGACTAAGCTGGGTGAACTATATTAAAATCTGAAAAATTTAGATCTACCGAAAGTTGAATGAATGTAGTTTTGGACCACTGTGCATCAAGATGCCAAAATTGCGGATATGCACCGCCGATCCAGAAGTCGCGCTGTTTTGCGTATAATAATTTCACAGGTGCTCATCTCTACGAATTTTCACACAGCAAAGCATTCAGATCGATTTCTATATATATATATATATATATATATATATATATATATATATATATATATATATATATATATATACATATATATATATATACATATATATATATATATACATATATATATATATACATATATATATATATATACATATATATACATATATATATATATATATATATATATATATATATATATATATATATATATATATATATATATATATATATATATATATATATATATATATATATATATATATATATATATATATATATATATATATATATATATATATATATATATATATATATATATATATATATATATATATATATATATATATATATATATATATATATATATATATATATATATATATATATATATATATATATATATATATATATATATATATATATATATATATATATATATATATATATATATATATATATATATATATATATATATATATATATATATATATATATATATATATATATATATATATATATATATATATATATATATATATATATATATATATATATATATATATATATATATATATATATATATATATATGTATATATATATATTCCACGGCAGGATTCGACGATAAGACCACCGGCAGCAGCGCAACGGAACCCACACGAACCCGGCGGACCATGAGGCGGCCACGACAACCACGCACCAACCACACCACAGCTGCAGCCACCACTTGACCGTAAACAGACCACACGCAAGCCGGCCAGCGCCGAAAGGGCCAGGCTGAAAGTGCTGCCCTGGGTCGTTGTGGGTGCCGGAGGGCTCGGGGCCGGCAAGACCAGTGGGGCAGGCACGCGAGGAGTCTCCCTGGATGTTGTTATTGGGGGTAGAACCGGACACTCGGACACCAACGGAGGCGAGAGCAGCGACAACAGAAGCAAGGTCCATGCTGATTGTGGTCCGGCAGAAAATCCCAGTCTATGAAGAAAATTGAGGGGAATTATTCTAAATACATCTGAGTGTCCAAAACTGTCTGAAAAGATTTAAATAATCCATTTATGTAAAAAGGTTTGGCCGATCTGGCCCGCGAGCGCGCGTCAGCGGCAAATGGCGATTCCAGCTAAAATAGCGGAACGCGGCGGATTTACGGGAAATGGACCGCGGAATCAAATCCGGCATATCAGAAATATATAGGAATTATCCTGTGACTGAGCTGCGAGGCGGCAATTCCGCCGAAGCAAAGAAAATGACCAAAATGTAGCCAATCTGGGCAGAATGTCTGAAAATCTGAGCAGATGGGGCTAGCCGCACTTACACTCCCCCTCCAAAAACACACTGGGGTGTGTCGCTACGTCAACGAAGAACGTAGTGCGGGTAAGTCCCAGAAAAACATAGAAATGTAGCCCTGATGGGGCGAAATCTGCTTGATCTGACCTGATTTGGGCTGAATTGGCACTGAATCAGGCTGGATGAACCTGAAATGAGACAGAATGAGAAGTGACGAACAGTCCTCCGTGCAGTAAAACATTAGGTCAAGGGCTAAAAAACATGTAAACGTATCGAGAATCGATACCAAACCATGCATTGGTTGAGAATGAGGTAGATTATTGATGGATTGAGTGGGGGGATCAAGAATTGGAGTGACATCTCAGCGCTCTGGCACAGTTTTGCTGTCGCGGGCACGCTACGGTGTCCTCGCCGAACTCTACATCGTGTTATCCCGCTTTTGTCGTTCTGAAAAGTACAGCATGTGGCTCAGATTTGGCGCATCTGGTGGATGATCACAAAATTGAGCAAGATTGAGAGTCAAATTGAGCAGAGATTAAGGGGATGAGACAATCACAGTGAGGGAAAACAATTACAATTGCACTCTACAGACCCTAAGTGCACCACAGAAGGTAAAGATGTTTTTCTGTGCACTTAGATCTAAACAGATCTTCGAGGAATGTGAGGAGATGACAAGGAAATCAATCTAAATTGTCCTAATGTCGGCAACTTCCCTAAGATGAAGGTGAAATGAAGCGGAATGTGTACAACTGAAACTACCAACACCTTCGTTTAGACTAAAGTTAATATATATTGTCGTTTATTCAGCTCAATTGTGCGTTCCGGCACGTTGGTTCGCGAGCATCTAACAGATTCTATCAAAATGTGGATCATGTGATGATGCATCATGATGGGACATGCTGGCCCTGGATCCTTGGCATGTAACGCGCCGAAGGTTCACTGAAGGCGCTTTACTGACAGTATATAACTGAGAGACACCGAATTTACAGTGGCGGCGGTGTCAATCGACTTGGACAAGGCCAATCTTTCGATGGAGTCCCACAAGACACTTGGATTCACCATTTTCGACAGTTTCAGGTCGGATTGAGCTCACATTGGCGTGTGCCAAAAATACAACGAAGCTTACGGACTTCAGAGGTTGCTGTTAGAAGTCCCTAGAGCTCCTAGATGAAGATTGTCTGAACAATTGACGTCTGGGTTTCGTACAACAGTGGCAGAATGATGGACAAACCTGAGAAATTCAAGGTAAATTTGAGGATCCTGGATCTGAATCTGGACTTTGGCGTTAGCATCACAGCAAATGAAGGTACGATCTGAGTTCCTGGCATCGCATCTGGTGCAGCCAGTACTACAGGGGATACCTGTAGGGGTGAATGTCGCTGGCCAGCGTTTTGATTATGTACATTTGCTTCCATCTGCACGAGTAGCCAAATTCCAAAGATGCACAGACCAACAGAGACAAGATTACCCCGAATCTGCCTGAATTAAGCCTGAGTTTGGTTTTTTCTGAACACGGCAGCACACTCCGTCAGCGTATCTACGCCTTGTCTGCCGAACGGAGACCAAAGAAAAGTTGATTGACGTCAAATTATCAAACATTCGCAGTTCTCCACATCATGACTTAAACAGAAAGAATGAACAGTGGATTGAGCAGAATGTGGTAGGATGGCTTCCTTAATTCGGCCAAGCACGAATGCATGTGACCACCAACCTGTCTGGCCTGGCCCTCGTACGGCTTGGGCGCTGCAGATCAGCGGCCGAACTTGAAGCTTGGTCCTCATTTGGCTCCTGGGCTGGCCTGACCGCAGGAGGGGGGATCGACGGATCAGCCCTGGAATGTGGCTGCTGAGGGCCGTAAAAGGCTGGATCTCGATTCACCACAGGTCGTTTTCCGTCGCTCTCCACTTGTCTGTCTGGTTTCGACAAACAATCTGTCAGGAGTACACCAATTTCGGGGTGCTTCTTCAGGAAGTCGATGAACCCCTTGGTGTATCCATGGACAAAAGATTGGGCTGGTTCCCAGTTGTTGTGACTGGAATCAAAGCCCCTCCACTCACACAGAAATTCCCATTCGCCTTTGGCGTCACGTCTTGCTTCAACAATCCTCTTGAGTTCGTACTTTCCCCCTTCGATGACCCGATCGGACAAGTGTTTTGCAGTCCAAAAAAGGGGTTTAACTCGATCCTTGGGGGAGGGGATCTCTCTCTTGAGGCGATCGCCCGAAACGTCAATTTCCCTGCTGACATCCACACGAATCCTCCACCTGTTCTCCCCAAGACGCGCTGTAACAGCGAATGGCCCCTCCCACAAGGGAAGAAGCTTGTCATCTCCGTCCAGGGTGGTTTCGGATTTTCGAAGCCAAACTCGATCATCGACTTCAAAATTGTGGGGGTTTTTTCGGCCTTGATTCTGGACCCAAAGCCAGTCAGCTTGATGCTTCTCGATTAATTTCGACACAGATTTATCTGCTCGTTGGACTTCGTCCAAAAACAGCGAAGCATCCTTACAGGGGCGAGGATTATTCAACGGCATGTTCCACCAACACTTCTTTCGTCCAAAGACAATTTCATTTGGAGAAAGGCCATGGTACAAAGGCGTGTTGTGGTAACGGCGAAGCAATGCGAAGAGAACTTCCATCCAATGGAAATCCTTTTCACTCGCGAGCTCCTTACGAAGCATATTTATTATTGAGCGGCCGGCTCTTTCGCCAGGCAGCGCTCGATGCGAGTGGATTTCACATCGGAGGTGGTGGATTCCAAGGCGAGCACACAATTCTCTCCACCATTCGGAGGTGTACTCTTTGCCTGAATCCGTGACCACCTCGGATGGGACGTCCCAGCCTCCCATCCAGGTCTGCGCGCACCACTTGGCGGCAGCCTTGCCAGTCATCGACTCAATGTTGCAAGGCAACACTTGAATGTAGCCGGAATGACGGCACTGAATAAGGAGCACACCATTGACTTTTTTGTTAGTCCAATGGCACTCTTCGTCATCGAGCTCACCGAGGTAGAAAAAATCACTCGTGACTCTGTTGAAGAGGCGCTCCGGAATAGGATGGGGCCTCAGATGGCCGTGCTTCTTCGCGCTGGGAGGCGTCGAGACAGCACATTGGGCGCATCTGGCGGCTACTTTCATGCAATGAGTGTAGAGCCTCGATCCAAACAACCTATGCTTAATCATCGACCACAGTCGACGGCCATGTGCGTGGGGGGACTCCCATTTGTGCCACCAGTTTAACACTCGGGGGGCTAGGGCGTCTGGCACACACAATTTACCCTCCATCCACAGCTTCCCCCCATCCAACGAGTACTCAGCAAAAATCCCCTCCTTGTGAGCATCTTTGGATTGGAGATTTCCAAAGACCTCTTTAAACATGGGATCCTGCAGGTAATCGGACGTCCAGTCACGGATGATCAGGGAATCTTTAGGCAGGGGTGGAGTTTTGGCCGGATCTCGACGCTTAATGCCTTGGATCAACCGAAATCGACTTACTTGTCGGGTGTAGTCAAACCGTTTCACACTCCCTGAGGAGGGATCGGTGACTTTTTCCACGACTTTCAGTGTTTTGGTGCAGATCTCATGGGCATGCGCCGGATCTGAGATGGCCGTGATGTCGTGACACGGCAATGCGTGCTGTTTAACAGCGCACTGCATGCATGCACGTCGAATGAGTTTCTTTTCTTCCTGATCCCATTCGATGATGACATGGCGGTCCTGCTCCGTACCATGGATGTTGGTACTTTGCAGCCCCTCTGAGGCGGGGTAAGCCCATCGGCTCAGAGCATCCGCTACCGTGTTATGTTTACCAGGCAAATACGACACATGGAGGTCGAACAGAGAGAGAAATTCGTGCCATCTGGCCCGTCGACCAGCTGGGCTCGCGACAGTATCAATGTGTTCGGTGGCCCAATACTCCAGAGATCGATGATCCGTCAGGACCTCGACTCGATTGGTGCCAACCCACGATTGGTACTTTTTTAAAGCACAGATGATGGCGTACGTTTCTTGCTCACGCGGGGACCATTGCATTTGGCGTGGGGCTAGCTTCCGAGACCAAAATGCAAGAGGGTAATGATCGCCGGTGGCTTCATCAACCTGTTCAAGGACAGCTCCGATCGCGTACCTAGATGCGTCGGTTCTAATGTAGAAGGGTCGGTAAAATTGGGGCACATGCAACGTGGCGACTTCGCAGAGGGCCGCCTTCAAGTGATGGAAGGCCTCCTCGCACTCGTCAGTCCACTTGACACGAACCTTTGAACCTGCCTTGCCCGCATCTCTCCCTACCTTCAATAATTCAGTGAGGGGGGCAGCAAATTTGGCATAATTCGGCACAAAAGTGTGGTAAAAATTGCAACAACCCAGGAATCCTCTCAACTCCGTGATCGTCTCAGGGCGCTTCCACTTCTGAATAGCGACGAGCTTCCCTGGACTGGGTCGTCGGGTGCCATTCTCTAGGAGAGAACCACAAAATTCGACTGATTTTAAAAAAGATTTTCCCTTCTTTGGCCCACAAACCAGCTGATTGGCGTCAAGAATGTCCAAAACTTGGTTCAGCTGCTTCTCATGTAGGGCCACCAGCTCGGCTTCGGTCAGTCCCTCCCCCTCCGTCGCGATGATTATGTCATCTATGTACACACTCACGAAGGCACGAAGCTCAGGATGGGTTGTGAACAGCACATCCTCCATCATTCTTTGAAAAAATGAGGGGGCGTTCTTCAGCCCCATGGGCATGACGGTCCATTGGACTGGGCCACATGGCGTGCACATACAGGTGAGAGGTCGGCTGTCCTTCCTCAACGGCATTTGGTGAAAGCCGTGACGGAGATCCAGCACAGAAAACAAACGACCTCTTGCCCTCTTGGCGATTTCCTCCTCAATGAGGGGCAGGGGGTGTGAATCCGCCTTGGTTTCGGCGTTGAGATTGCGAAAATCAACAACCATTCGCCAACCATCAATGGTGTTCTGGTCTGCAGGCGGTGGCTTCGGGACTGTGAAGGGTGAACAGCACCATTCGCTGGTCATACAACCCTCAAGCCAACCAAATTCCCTGAGATTTCTCTCAATGATTTTTCTGAGAATCTCATGTTTGTGTCCATGATTTTCATAAGGGCGCTGTTTTTTTGCCTTGTACCCTTCACGAAGCTCGATGAAGGCTTCACCGAACTGTCCACGGACAGGGGGATCTTTGATCAACTTCCCTGAAAGGGTTGTGTCCTTCCGTTCCTCAAAAATCTTTTCTCTTGACTTGGAACACAATTCAGTGTCCACCTGATCGCCAGGAATTACTGTCGAAAAAACTTTGGCGACTTCTTCGGCTTTGGCAGGAAGAATCTTCTTACGGATGTCCCTAAACAGGTCCGTATCAACTGCCTCTTGAAGATAGGTGGGTCTTGTGTCGAAATCCCAGAGATTCTCTTCGTGATCCAGCTCCTCGAAAGGATCCATGAAAGCTTCCACAGGGGGTTTTTCATAAAAAACTCTGAATTTGCGGCGCGATTGGAGATTTTTCCTCGCCCGTGCACTGAAGATTCTTTTCGATGTCGACCGTATTGGGGAAGAGGGAGACGAGGCGGATCCATTGGACGTTGAATCACCTTGGGTATCTGACGGACAAAAATCAGAAAAAAAAGATTCATCATCAGTACCACGCTCAACCTCAGATTCAGACCCAACACAGGAATCTGTACTAGAATCAGCAGAATTAGAGTCAGAAAGCTTTCCATCCACCAGGAATGCAAGCGAACTCCAGGACCGCTGTGGCAGGGGACCTGTGTCGTCCCTGGCATACAGCTTAATCTTCCTGGGAAGTTCGATGTAATCAACACAAATGTCTTGTAATTCCTGAAACCAAGGCTTGTCGTCCCACAAGGGCACGACTAAAATTGCCTGGGTTTTATCTTGCTTGATTTTGTGGATGACCTGCTGGATTAAGTGAAACGGAGGATTAATCCACAACTTCTTGTCCCATTTGTGGGTCCAAGCGTCGCTGAAGTGCTTGTCAAAGCGCTTGTTCGTACGGTTAGCAAAAGCATCATACTGTGGCCAAAAGGAATGGTGTTCATGAAAATATTCACAAATTGCATCGCGCCATTTGTCGACAACTCTGTAGGATGAAGAGTGCCAGCGCAAAGGGCGTCGTGGCTGGGAGTCCCTACGAAGACATTCTAACTCTTGGGAGTAATCGGCACTCCCATTTACCTCTGCAATGGTGACATCTTCACCAAATTTTGGTGTCACTTTTTGCTTCAAAAATTCTTCTGCACTTTTAAACCCTGCGTGCAAAAAACGAAATTCAGGACGCTCCAAGGGACCTGACTCCAGCAAAAAACAACGACGATGACCTACGGGCGCTACCCTGTTCTTGCGAAGCCAAGGATGGCCCAAGTAAAGGTCATACTTTATGTCAGCACGATAGAAGTAGTCATCCTTAAGGACAACTTCTTCCACATTTTGCTCTTCCCAAAGGTCTTGAGCGACCAAATGGGTTGATATATAACAACCGCGTTGCCCACCTGCGAGAGAATGTCCAGAAACTCCCTCGAGGGTAACAGGATGAGGCGATTCAAACACGCAGTCGTCGGGTAAGAAGGAATTGGATTGGAGATTTACCTCTGATCCATTGTCACACAAACAAGTGGCGAGGTGGAAATTTCCCTTGCAATCAGAGACCCACAGCTTTGTGACAAACTGACGAGCCCTGTGCTTGGACTGTACACCAACCTCGTCCACTACAACAGAAGGATCCGCTGCCGGATCCAGGGGAGAGGAGACAAGCGACCCTACATCAAGTAATGGTCGATCAGGAATCTGGGGATCATGCCTGAAATCGCCTGGGGAGGGGCGATTTTCGTGGCTCCCCTAGGCGTTCTGACCTCCAGCGGCTGCGTTAACATTGTGAACACAGCCTGATTCGTCGATCCACTCATCTTGGAACGGATCATCCGCTGGATTCAGGGCATTTTCGACATAATCTCGATCCGCATCGGACACCTGATCTGCACCTGAGACCTGATCCACACGATGATTTCCCTTTCCACGTCCACGGCCACGGCCGCCGGATGATGGGCCACCACCGTCGCCACGCCCTCTGCCCTTACCAGAGAAAGGGGTTCCTGAAGGATTTCCCTTACCCTTACCCTGTGATCCTGGAGCATTTCCTTTGTTTGTACCGGATTGAGGGGTTTGGCCTGGATTTCGATTTCCGCCTCCGGCGTTGCCATTAGAACTTGTCTGACCGTTAGGCTGCCCACCAGAACCGGATGGAGTCCGATTTCCTTTGCCTTGGAACCCGCCAGGGCCTCCGGTATTTTTGTTTCCACCGGAGGGAGTCGGATTACCCTTTCCCCCCTTTGCACCATGCACCTGTCTGTCATTCCTGTCTGAATTCTGCGAATTACTGACATTTTCACCAATCACCTTGTGATCGTAAGCAGACCATCGGTGATTAGCAGTAGAATGCGTCTTAGCTCGGTTCGTAGAACCTAAAAGAAGGCAGATGCTACAATGATCCTGAACATTCCGGGTGTCATTCACCTTTTTGTTGCCCTTTTGGGCCCCATTTTGGGTGTTTTGCTGGGTATTCTTGTTTCCCCCAAGACCCTCATGGAAATTTTGATTGGCGGCGTCAGCGAGCCTCTCAACCTCTTCCCACAGTTACTGCGGGGTGAACGAAAACACCCATTTCCTGGCCTTCAGGCGATGGCCGTGGAAACTTACTCCCCTATTGAGAACTTGGACAAACAAGTCCCGATCCTCGTGTTCATTAAACTTGATTTTCCACGTGTTTTCAGTGAATTTCACCTTGGTAAACGACGTGGGGGAGCACTTTTGAAGTGCCTCCCTGACTGTAAACCGGTTGGCCGAGGCATCGAAGCCATCGATCTCCGCCCACCAGGTCTTGACCTTTTCTTCGGACTGTCGATTCCGAAGGGTGGCGGCGGTTTCTGAGGGGATCTTGTCAAAAATCAGATTTTTCAGCTCGGCACTAGAAAATTTTTCGCCTGAATGTTCAGATTCTTCTACGAGATTCCAGAAGCGCTGTCTCTTGTCTTGCACTTCGTGCAAGATTCATCGCGAGAACGAAGGAAAATTCTTCAACATCTGGTGGTAATGGTCCTCAGGCAGCCGGGATCCACGTACCTCCAACTGTTCCCACACCTCATCAAAGGTAAGGGGGGAACTTGAATCCTCACGATCACTCCAGGTCCTGAGCCAAGTGTTGGCCGGCGCTCCCTCAAGGCAGTCCAAGAGGGCCATCAGGAACTGATCATCCTGGAGCTTTTGAGTCTTAACCCACAATTTAAATTCCCGTTGGAACTGAGGCCAACGTCTGGGGTTCCCATTATACTTCGGTTGCTTGGCAACCTGACGAAGTCGCAATGAAGTGGGACTTAGAAGTGAATCCAGCCCAACACCGGCCGTAATGGCAGACACCTTGGCGGCATCATTAGCCACACCAGCTCCGGCGAGGGTCTGGGCGAGCAACATCTGGGCAATTGCATTGGAATCAACAGCAGGAAGGGTAGTACGGGAGGCAGTTCGTTTGGCATTCTGAGCCTCATTCCTAGCCTTCGCCGATCTACTCTGAGATCGAGAGATTGTAACCCTTTCCTTTAGCTTAGTCCTGCTGATCCTTGCGTCGGTGGTCTTAGAGTCCACCGAAGGAGCAATCGAAAAAATTTCTGTCGCCTCCTCCGACGGTTCTGTTGTTTGTTCCACCGATGATGCGCCCTCAGACCTCATGTGGGTCTTGAAAAGATCTTTAATTCCCAGCGTCTGAATGATGAGTTGCATTTGATCTTTGAGCAATTGGAGCTCAGTATCTCGCTGTAATCTGCAGGAGCAGTCGGCAGGACAATACATACCGTGTCCTGAAGGGCCTGAGCAGGCTGTCGGACCGCTAATCTCAGTGGTTCGCAGCCAGGAGTCCACTTGGGGAGCTCCTTCAGCCCTAATTTCCAGGCTTGCCTGCCTAGCTGCCTCTAAAATTCCTTCCTCAACCGCGGCGGCTAGATCGTCGCGGATGGAAACAGAGGGATGAGGGGCGGAGGGCCCGGCAACAGGTGCCTTGGTCTTCTCCTTCGGGAAGGGACTTGCCTCCCAGATCTGCAAAAAAATGGCAAAAGATTCATCTTCTTGAGAACACGACCACATCCTGGTATTAATTTCTTCTTGAAGAAGGAAAAAATATTCGAATAAAAAATCAGAGGCGATTCTTTCTTGTCCTATCAGCTTAGACGTGGCTAATAGACAAAGGGCCTCAAGCGCCTCAAGGTTACGGGTCACTTCGGAAGACAAATGGTTGTCCCATTGTGCCCATGAGGCTGGTCGATTATAGGCAGGTACCTCACCTGGACCACCCATCTCAATGTCGTCAATGTCGGCGTCGATGGTCTCAAAATGTGGACGTTGGTAAGGAGTATTAGTACCTGCCAGGTCCGTAAGCTCCACCGGAGCGTTGCCATTAGCGTAAGCTGGGAGATTCCAGCTACTTGATGGCCAATTTCGACTGGGATCTTGATTGTAATCTGGGCCTCCACAGCTGCTGATTTGTGTCCTTCTTGGGCAATTTGGGCTTGCGCAAGGCAGTCCTCTCAAGGCCTCGTTCGCACAGCACCACGGCAGCGTAATTGTTACGTCTCCGGAAGTGGCGGAGTCTACGGGGCCGTACTGTGGGGCTAGCTGTGGTTGGGACACCAAAGGAACAACATTCAGGTAGCCTCTGCTACCATGAAAGTGCTGCCCTGGGTCGTTGTGGGTGCCGGAGGGCTCGGGGCCGGCAAGACCAGTGGGGCAGGCACGCGAGGAGTCTCCCTGGATGTTGTTATTGGGGGTAGAACCGGACACTCGGACACCAACGGAGGCGAGAGCAGCGACAACAGAAGCAAGGTCCATGCTGATTGTGGTCCGGCAGAAAATCCCAGTCTATGAAGAAAATTGAGGGGAATTATTCTAAATACATCTGAGTGTCCAAAACTGTCTGAAAAGATTTAAATAATCCATTTATGTAAAAAGGTTTGGCCGATCTGGCCCGCGAGCGCGCGTCAGCGGCAAATGGCGATTCCAGCTAAAATAGCGGAACGCGGCGGATTTACGGGAAATGGACCGCGGAATCAAATCCGGCATATCAGAAATATATAGGAATTATCCTGTGACTGAGCTGCGAGGCGGCAATTCCGCCGAAGCAAAGAAAATGACCAAAATGTAGCCAATCTGGGCAGAATGTCTGAAAATCTGAGCAGATGGGGCTAGCCGCACTTACACAGGCGTGCACGGGTCAAAACGGAAACGGCGCCCAACGGGTTGGCAACACCGTGGTGCGCCACGCCCACCGACGATCGTACCCACGAAAACAGCAGAACACCACAACGCTGCCAATACAAACGCGACCAACCAACGGTAACAAACTACACAACACTACACTTGGACAAACCACGACGCCACTGACCAGCACCGACACGGACATGCCAGCTGCATAAACAACATGCGGCGGAACGACCAGCGGCAGCAGCGCAATGGAACCCACGCAAACCAAGCCGACCATGAGGCGGCTAAGACGACCGCGAACCAACAACACCGCGGCTGCAGCCGCCACTTGACCGTAAACAGACCACACGCAAGCCGGCCAACACCAAACCAGCCAGGCGTGCACGGGTCAAAACGGAAACGGCGCCCAACGGGTTGGCAACACCGTGGTGCGCCACGCCCACCGACGATCGTACCCACGAACACAACAGAACACCACAACGCTGCCAATACAAACGCGACCAACCAACGGTAACAAACTACACAACACTACACTTGGACAAACGACAACGCCACTGACCAGCACCGACACGGACATGCCAGCTGCATAAACAACATGCGGCGGAACGACCACCGGCAGCAGCGCAATGGAACCCACGCAAACCAAGCCGACCATGAGGCGGCCAAGACGACCGCGAACCAACAACACCGCAGCTGCAGCCGCCACTTGACCGTAAACAGACCGCACGCAAGCCGGCCAACACCAAACCAGCCAGGCGTGCAAGGGTCGAAACGGGAACGGCGTCCAAAGGGTTGGTGACACAGTGGTGCGCCGCGCCCGCCAACGACCATGCCCACGAACAAAACTTGGCTCTACCATCACGCAACCGACCAACCTACATTAACAAACTACACCGCAACCGTACCATACGACCGACCAACCGGCCACAACGACCTACTTCGAACCCCCGGCCCCCCGGGAGAGCGCAAGCTCGACCGAGTCAGGAGGTGTGAGTGTGCGCCACGGCATGCGAGTCCCGTAGCACGTGCTTCTTCAAGTCGCCTCACACCTACTGAAAACCAACCGAGGTGGGGGTGCCTGCAGGACAGGGCCTTTGGCCTGGCTCCGGGCCCCTGGGCCCCAGAATCCGGAGGTTGATGAGGATGTGCGGTGGGACCCTCCCCCAGGTATCATCCGCCCGAAGGAGAGGAATGTGAGACTTCGGTCGAACATGGGTTACCTCTCTGGGCAGAACCCGCTGTAGGGTACTGCTCGCGGCGACCGCGCCCTTCCCCCATGTGGGGGAGCCGCTTTGTGGGGGCACGTGAAGTAGGGCCGTGGGTGGGTGAGCAAATACCCCTTGGTAAGTCCCCCCTGCGGGGCAACCCCAGTCCCGAGTCGACCTACCTACCTACCTATATATATATATATATATATATATATATATATGTATATATATATATATATATATATATATATATATATTACTACACCCCTCTCCCCTTAAATCTAGCTAACAAGCAACAACAAGCAAGCAACAAGCAAGCAACAAGCAACAAGCACTCCTCCTACTCGTTTTGGCCATTGCTCCGCCTCATCGCTCCGAGCTCTACTCTACTCTGGTCATCCTAGAGCCTAGGTGATGGCCTTGCCAAATCCAAATTTTGAGCCAAAAACTCACCGGTGGCGCCCCGGAGCGGGGGCGCCAAGTTGGGAGGTGCCCTCCCAAATCTGCGCAGTTTTGGGCCAAAAACAGCCATTTTTCGTCCAAAACAGCCCTGGTAAGGGTGCAAAACAGCCAAACGAAGGCAAACGGCTGCTACAGCCCACATGCGGCTTGACTTTCTCGTGACGGAGGGACCTTTGGTGCCCTCTATCTCCACAATATGTCCGAGAAACGGCCCAAAAAGGCGCCAAAAAGCCCCAAAATCTGCGCAATGTGCACCAGCACCCCGAAACCAAGAACGGGCCGTATCTTGGGCTACGTGGCTCAAAGTCCGATTCCGAGGGCACCTAGTCCACCAGCAACCCCCCACTCTTTATGGTTTCCAAGCCTCAGAATCGCCCAACGAGCCACCTAGACCCCCGTACCAGTGGTCACTTGGTGCAGCCAGAGGGCCGGCGAGCCCACGCACAGTGGGGGCCAAAGGTGGGTGCACCAGGGTCCCCAGGGCGAAAAAAAAGATTTTTTCCAAAGTTGTTCCTAGACCACTTGGGATGCTCAAACAAGTGTTTTTAGGCCGTTTTGAGCGCGTGGTGGCGCGTTTTGGGTCATGGAAAATCCCAAAATGCCTTGAAAATGGGCCGTTTTGGGACCAACAATGGGTCAAAAATGGGTCAAAAACGTGTTTTTCCAAAAGTGATCCTGGACCATTTATGATGCTCAAACAAGTGTTTTTAGCCCATTTTGAGCCCGTGGCGACGGGTTTTGGCTCACGAAAATTCCCAAAAAGCCTTGAAAATGGGCCATTTTGGGACCAAAAGTGGGTCAAAAATGGATCAAAAACGCGTTTTTCCAAAAGTGATCCCGGACCATTTGGGATGCTCAAACAAGTGTTTTTAGCCCGTTTTGAGCCCTTTTTGACCGAGTTTAGCCCCTTCCACCACATGTATGCACCACTTTGTGCCCTTCGCACGTACCTTAGAGCGGTGTGGTGGAGCCACCCAGAGTTGGGAGAGGGGTGTAGATTAGAGGATATATATATATATATATATATATATATATATATATGTATGTATATATATATATATATATATATATATATATATATATATATATATATATATATATATATATATATATATATATATATATATATATATATGTATATATATATATATATATATACATATATATATATATACATATATATATATATATATATATATATATATATATATATATATATATATATATATATATATATATATATATATATATATATATATATATATATATAATATATATATATATATATATATATATATATATATATATATATATATATATATATATATATATATATATATATATATATATATATATATATACATATATATATATATTATATATATATATATATATAATATATATATATATATATATATATATATATATATATATATTATATATATATATATATATATATATATATATATATATATATACATACATATATATATATATATATATATATATATATATATATATATATATACATATATATATATATATATACATATATATATATATATATATATATATATATATATATATATATATATATATATATATATATATATATATATATATATATATATATATATATATATATATATATATATATATATATATATATATATATATATATATATATATATATATATATATATATATATATATATATATATATATGTATATATATATGTATATATATATATATATATATATATATATATATATATATATATATATATATATATATATATATATATATATATATATATATATATATATATATATATATATATATATATATATATATATATATATATATATATATATATATATATATATATATATATATATATATATATATATATATATATATATATATATATATATATATATATATATATATATATATATATATATATATATATATATATATATATATATATATATATATATATATATATATATATATACACATATATATAGATATATATATATATATACATATATGTATATATATATATATATATATATATATACATATGTATAGCGGAGTCCCCCCCGGCGAATCTGGGGTTCTTCCTCGAAGGGGCCCACGGGCCCAGGGGACGCCACCGGGTATTTTCGGCCAAGCCGGACGGAGCTCCCACCGGCGACCCCCCCCCGCATGGGAGGGTGCACACGATGACCGCCAGCCCCCCCCCCCCCCCCCCCCCCCCACAGCCCCCCCCCAAAAAAGGTACTCCGGCGCGGAGGGTTGGGGATATAGTCCCATGCCGCGCGGCCATGAATCCACATGGCCCTACACCGGGCGATACACGCCCTCCCCCCCCCCTCGCTCAAGAGGGGCCCTAGTCGTCCCCCGGGCAGGGAGCAACCCCCCCACCCCTTCAAGGAACGGCCGTTCTCATGAGCCCTCGCCCAGCCCCCGGGGGCCTCTCGGGGTTCGCCCCCGGGCCCGCCCGGCCCTTCCACGCCCCCCCCTCACTAGCCGCTGCCCAGGGGCCTGCCTGGTCTCCCCCGCGCTGGCCCACAACCACCAGGGACCCGGGCCCCGTAGCCCCGGTGCCCAGCCCCGCCCGCCCCCCCGGTATCCGTCCGGCGGGGCCCGTCCCGGTCCGGTTCGGCCGCGAGGGGACGGCGTGGCGCCCCCCTCCGCCTCCACCAGGGGTCGCCCCCATGGATGATGCTCGGCGGGATTCGTCCCCGCCGAGCGGGGTGCGGGCCCCATCGCTGACCGCGGCCCCCCGACTCCACGAGCGCCCTGGGCTCCCCGGCCGACTTTGGCCAGCCCCGGCCGCTCCTCTGCCCCGGTCGGCCGCCCGGTGACGCTCTGCGGCTGATCTCACCTCACCCCCTCCCCCTCACACGCGTGCCCACCCACCAGCCTTCAGCCCCCCCGTGTGCTCGACGACCCCCCACCACTCCTCCCCGCCACACCGCCTCTCAGGTTGGCGACGCCAACGTGGTGAGCTGCCGCAGCCGCCGACGGGCGGCCGCCGGGCTGACAAGAGGACCCCCCATGCGCGGTGAGGGTCCAGGCCTTGCCCCCCCTTCCCCCTGCTGCATGCATCATGGCGTAGCGTGAGTCATACCTCCCTCCCTATGCACCATGTGTCATGGCCGCGAGTGGCCTTTGCCTCTCCCTCCTCATACTAACCGAACGGGGGGGGGCAACGGCCCCTGGGTGGGGCCCCCAGAACACCATACGCAGCGACGCCCGACTGGAGGGTGGTGGGGCCCGCCGGTGCGCGGTTCGAGCCCCCGCCACCCTCCTTCCACCTGCCGCGACCCCCTGACCCCCCCCCGGTCCCCCCCCCTGTCCCCGAGCCCGGCTGGGGCGGCGCGGCCCGCGCGTGCGGTTCGAGCCCGCGCCGCCCCTTGTTGCAATATACAGGCAGTGCGGGCCGCCAGGAGAGCGGAGGGGCCCCGCACCGCCCCGAGCGCCCCCCCCCCACAACAGCTGGCGCTAGAGGCCTAGCAGCGCCTGGCGGGCTGTTGTGCAGGGGGAGCGAGGCGGCCAGGCGCTTCATACCCGCCCCCAACGGGGGTCTGTGCCCACGGCACCGGGAACAGACGCCGGTTGGGGCGTACCACACCACCACCCACCACCGCACCACGGGCACAAGGAAGAGGTAATAGCCCCGGGCATCGGCCTACCCCAGGCCTAAGGAAGGTGCCGACCGCCAGGCTCATCCTGGCCCCCCACTTCCTCTTCCTGATCATCCCCCTTGGCCGTCCCGGCCCACAGTCCCCGCGGCGGGTAAGTTCCTTGGGTCGAAACCTAAGAACTTCGGTGACGGAAAAACAGGCCGTGGTTTCGCACCCAGCCGACGTGGGGAGCCTCCGCCCCCACGGGGCTGCAGGGCACCCCGGCCATCCCAGCCGGGGATAACCCGCCGCCAGCGCCCCGATCCCCCGCCCCAGGCTCTCCGGCCTCAGTCCCCGAGCAGTCTTCACCCCAATCACTTCCTCGTAGTAGGACACCGGTAGCAGTACACACCCACCACCACCACACGCCACCGACCCCCAGAGCCCCGCTCTGGACCGCCCACCCCGACCAACCCCCCCCCCCCCCCCCCGCCCTCATCAAACACCACGACTGTCGCCCACAGCCGTTAACGGACCTCCCACCCCCCGACACGCCGTGTGTCGGACCCTCCCTTGCTCCGCTCCCCACAGGCACCATGGCACACCCCTTCTCAGCTCTGTCCCCCGACCTCCAGCGCGAACAGTTGACGGCGGCCGACGCCTGGCCCCTCCTGTCCGTCGCCCTGGACTCCCAACAACCCCCACGCCTGCTGTCCTCTGCACGCCACATGCCAGCGAATGTGGACGTCCTCTCCACCCCCCTCGCCGGCTGCCCCATCGAAGCCAGCCCCCTCCTCTGGTGGTTCACCTTCACCGAGCAGCTCACCGAGAACAAGATCTCCCTCCTCACCACACACCACGACGCCTCTTGGCTCCCCTACGCCTCCTGCATGAGCGCCCTCATCGACTGGGGCGCTGGTGCCTCCACCCTCGACCAGGCCACTCAGGCCTCGGCCGCCCTCGCCCACATTTCCCCCTTCTCCCCCGACCTCCCCACCTCCATCCCCTTCCGCCGCCTCCTCGACCTCCTCGCCTTCGAGGAGGCCATCAAGCCCAAGGTCGCCCGGGTTGCCCTGCTCCACTGGCTAGCGACCTGGGCGGCCCAGCAGACCGGCTCCCGGCTGGCTTGCCCCCCCCTCAGCTGCGTCTTCGACCCCGCCAGCCCCCACGTCCGTGTCCCCACCCCTTGCCCCCTGTCCGCCGAACGGTGGTACACCGAGTTGAACCATCGGAAAGATGATGGTTCAATTCGCAACCCCAACATCTCCACCACCATCACCGCAGCCGCCCACCGCGCTAACGCGCAGGCAGAAGACCCCCCTGCGGGGCCCGGAGCCCCCGCCCCCGCCGCCGCCCTGCGCCCCCCCCGTCCCCAGCCCCCGCAGCCGGCCGCACCACCCCCGTCAGACTGGGAGACACTCTTCCAGGCAGGCCCCACCCCGAGCTCCCAGGACACGCTGACCTTACTCAACGGCCTCTCCTCGTTCCCCGAGGCCGACGCCCACCACACGGCCATGTGCATTGTGGCTATGGGCAAGAACTGCCACCTGCACCCCAGGACCGTGCAGCACCTCTCAGTCTCCACGTCCACAGCCAGCCTGGTGCTCGCCGCCAAAGGTGCCTGGCACTCCTGCCCCGACCTCCACAAGCCCACCCTCCGCCTCCACCTCAACAAGCTCCTCACCCTGGTCTCCGAAAGGTACGGAGCCGCCGCCTCCTCCGCGGCCTCCCTGCCCGCCCTCCAGGGCATCCAGCCCCTCATCACAGCCGCTCAGGCCCATGCCGCCACCCCCTGGCTGACGGCGGCCTTCACCATCGCCAGCGCCCCCTCCTTCCCCATAGAGGCCTACCAGGACCTCCAACACGTCTCCTCCGCCGACACCCTCCGCGCAGCCATCGCACGGCTGTGTGGCCGTCTCTCCACCCCGGCCCAGTTCCAAGAGCTCATCTCCTACACCAAAACTGCCCTCCCCCCCCGCTCCACGGCGGACCTGGACTGGTTGCGCCTTGGCTCCTGCGCACCGCCAGCGCACTCCCTGCAAGCCCCTGGCGCCGCCGCCCCACCCGCGCCACTCTTCGCCCCACCCCTCCTCGGCCATCCCCCCCTCCCGGGCGCCCCCGCACCCTCCGCCACCGGCGCCACCCCCGCCTCCTCGGTCCCCACCTTCGCCCCCGTCGGCTCCTCACCAGCCACCACCGGCATCGTCCGCGTCTCAGGCCTCCGCCTAGGCCCACACCCCTCCATGGCAGTCACCCTCACCCACAGCCTGCAGACCGTCGTGTATGTCACTGACGCCGACGCCCGCCGCGGACACGCGTTCGCCTCCATCGCCCCCGCCCTGCACACCTCCCTCTTCGCCTCGCTGCCCACGCGCATCATCCAGCACAACGAGGGCTGGTCCCTTACCGTCCAGGGCAGACGGGACGATGGGCAACCTTGGAACGCCCCCGCCGCCACACTCAACACCCCCCCCTACCACCGCTCGCCCGTCCCGGGCGACCCTCAGCCCCGCCCTGCCAAACGCAGCCGCCAGCAGTCACCCCCCCGTTCCTCCCCCCGACGCTCCCCGCGGCACCATGGCCGCACAGCGCCCTCGGCCCCCACGTCAGGCAGGGCAATCCGCGGCGCCATGTTCCCCAGTGCCCGCAGACACAACTGACTCGCCCTACCGGACATTCTCCCCGCCTCCAGCGCTCCCGACCTCCCGACCCTGGCCTGGGCGACCTTCCTGGCCACCCACTTCCCCCCCCCACTCGGCGCCCACCGCGCCGGGGCTGACCTCCTCTCCGGCCCAGAGCCCCGTCCCCAATCCCACGCCCGTGGGACCCCCCCCCCACGCACCCACTACACCACCGGCCTCCGCCCCCCGTATATGCCTTCACTGCGGCACGCTGCGGCGCCCGGCCCTCACGCACCGCCCCGTGTGCACACACTCTGCTGACCTTCTCCCCCTCGGCCTCCCCCCGGACGCCAACCTCCCCCCGGGCCCCCTCCGAGACCTCCTGCACGCTGCCCAGGTCTCCACGTCGCTACCCCCCTCGCTCCTTGCCTCCGCCCTCCCCACAGTGTGCGGTTGGCTCGCCTCCTTTCCCCGCCAGCACCGTGACCCCTCCTTCTGGATCACCCCTCCCCTGCACGTGGACGCCAAGTGGACCGCCTTCTGGGACACCACCCACTTGCCGTCAACCCCCCTCGGCCCGTCCCCAGCGTACACTCGCTCCTCAGGCCCAACCTCAGCGTGGACGCTACACCCCGCCCTCCCCGACGCCCCACTCGTCACCTCCTCTGCTTGCCCCGACTGTGGACGCCCCACGCC
The DNA here is from genome assembly GCA_964036045.1 of Eutreptiella sp. 'Long Island Sound 2002'. Classification (NCBI taxonomy): domain Eukaryota; phylum Euglenozoa; class Euglenophyceae; order Eutreptiales; family Eutreptiaceae; genus Eutreptiella; species Eutreptiella sp. 'Long Island Sound 2002'. The sequence continues at coordinate 132,121,226 of OZ038382.1, read as the reverse complement.
TCACACCGCCTTCGTCGACCTCCCCGCATCGCCGACCGACCACTGGCCTCACTTCTTCTGCACCTCCCTCCACAAAGCCCCGCCCGTGTGCACTCGTGACACCGCCGCCCGCTGTGTGGTCGGCTTCCAGGGCATGCTACTGCCCGGGGCTGTCCCCGTCTCCGCCATCCCCTGGGCCAACCCCTGCGCCCCCCCTCCCGACCGCCTCCTCCAGCCGACCCCCGCCTTCTTCCTCTCCCTCCGCGACCCCCGTGACCAGGCGTCCACCCCCCTCCGCGACACAACCCTCACCTTTCTCACGCACAACTGGGGCGGCATCGCCGGCCAAGTGTCCCGCGCCCGCACCTGGCTCGAGGCCCTATCCCCCGACGTGGTGGCCGAGCAGGAACTCTGGGACTTGGCCGCGGCCCGCCCCGCCCTCCCACCGCGGTACGAGGCCCACTACCACCGCATCCGGCCAGGGCTCAGGCCTCCGCACGGCCTGGCTCCGGTCCCTCCGCGCCCCCTCCCTACCCGCCGACCTCATCTACGACAGCCCGCAGTGGATTGACTCCACGGTCCCCCTCTCGCTAGGGGGCCGTGCCCTCCTGTTCAACGCCCACCTCCCCCCACGCCTCTCGTAGTCCGAGTGGGTTTCCGAGGTTAAGGTCATGAACCGCCTCCGCTCCTGCATACGTCCCGACCTGTGCGTCCTCCTGGGCGACCTCAACAGCACGGGAGCCCCAGGCACCCCCCTGGCCTCCGCGCTCGGGGCCCTAGGCCCGCTCTCGGCCTGGCACCGCCTGGTCCCCCCAGCCACTCCCACCAACTTCACCGTCCGCCACGGCTCCCCCCGGTCCAGCGCCATCGACCACATCTTTGCCACCGGTCCCATCGCCTCCCACACTCACCACGTCCTCCCCTTAGGGATGCAGGTTCGAATTCGCAGGAATTCGCTCGAATTCGAATTCGCCCCGAATTCGCACGAATTCGTGGACCACTCCGAACTCGAATTCGCAACTTCAAATTCGGATCCTCCCTGATTCGCTTGATGGAATCCATGGGCACCTACAATTTACCTTCTAGGTTGCAATGCACCTGTTTACATATGGGTATGCCACTACCCAGTACCATATCGCATAAAAGATTTCCCAAAACCTTCCGTAACCTTGCAATTTTTGTTGTTTGTTGTTGCTTGCATTTACCATGCTGAAACGATTTGAGGATTTGACAAAAATAAAGCAAATCAAAACCAAGAATTCCAAAGTTCCTTGCTTCTTTCAAATGCCTTTTGGAAAAGAAGCAGCAACGAAGCATGCAAGATCACCAATCCACACACAAACCATCACATGTGAACCAACTGGTTGGAGCAGGTGCGCTGGCTGGGTGCAGCTCCGTGCACGTCATTAGCTCCGTGCACATCGTTGTGGGTGCCCAGAGCCTCACTGCGGCTGCGTCGGGCTGCTCTTGGCTGCTTCTCCTTCCATACACGCCCGACAGTGCGTGGTTGCCAAGGGGCAACACGTTTTGACTGTCAAAAATTAGGAAAGAAAAGTCGAAAATCAAAAGTTCGGGACGGGTTTTTCTCCAAACTGGTGGACTTCTGGGGAGAATGGAGGTTACCGCCGTGTTCGGTGGAGCTAGGCGGACACAGCGGTGTGTTCAAAGCTCAAAAGTAAATTTTGTTTTCGAAAACGGGTACGCGGGCACCGCACAAGGAAATCAACGGGTCAATCGAAGCGCAATCATCATAGTTTTCATTTTGTCAAGTCAAAAAAATTATTGCATTGCACAGTTCAAAGTTAGTTTTTCATCTGGAGAAAAGACGGCGCACGCGTGATCATTTTGCCGTCGCCTGCGAATTCGCAGCGCGAATTCGCCCCGAATTCGCAGTACTAGGAATTTCAGGCCGAATTCGCAGCGAATTCGCGCTGCGAACGAATTCGCAGCGAATTTGGCGAATTCAAATTGAATTCGCTGCGAATCTGCATCCCTACCTCCCCTGCCACACCTCACACGCCATGGTGCTGGCGCACGTCACCCTGCACCACCGCTCCTGCGACGCCGGCTCGTGGCGTCTGTTCCGATGGCGCCTGGCAACTATCAAGGACATGGACTCCCTCTTAGCCGCCCTTGACCTGGCGTGGGGCTGGCTCTCCCTTACCCCCGCCCTCCCGGACCACTACATCGCCGCCCACCACTCCCTGGCGCACCAGCTGCTCCCGCACCCTCCTGACACCCCCACACTACTACGGTCCCTGGCCCGGTACACCTTTCCCCTCTGCACACATGACCTCGCCGCCCAGTCCTCTGCCCTCCGGGAGGCATCGGCCGCCCAAGGCTGCGTCTCCGGCGCTACCGTCCTCTCCTTCTGCTCCATCACCTCCGCCACACGCACCGTCCTCGGGCTGCCCTCCCCCCCCCTGGAACCGTTCCACGGCATCCTCCCCCACCCGGAGGCCACCCTCACGACCCGCGAGGAACGGCTCGCCGAGGTCACGGCCCAGTCCCGATCCCAGACGGCCAACCGGCACGTCACCCTGGACCACCCCTTCTTCGCCGCCCGCTGCACCCCGGACCCCTGGCTCCCCCTCCTACACCCGCCCACCGACCTCACTCTCCCCCTACTCCGCGAAGCCCTCCGCGCGAACGCCCGACCAGAATCCCCCGCCTCCCTCCGGGCGTACGCCCTCACCCGCCAGTCCCCCCCCCTCATCACCACCGCCTCCCTCGCCCACCGCCGCATGGGCAAGCGCTCCCTCGCCGTGTCCACTGACAACATGGCACGCACAGCGCTCTTCCGCAGCGGCGGAGGCGTCCACCTCGGATTGCTGCACCTCCTCCTCCAGCTTGAATCCGGCACCCCGGGCGTCTCCAACGAGACCGTCCGCTACGGCCTCTACAAGGGGAAACCCACCAAGCCACTCCCCCGGCACCTCACACGCTCATTCCGCCCCGTCGACGTGGAGTCGGGCGTCTCCGGCGCAGCATCCGGCATTGCCACGACCCGCCTAGCCGCCGATCTCGAGCTCACCTCCACCTACACCCCCGCCTTCTTCGCCTACCGCCCAGGCCACTCCGCCCTCGGCCTCGCCCTCGTGGCCTGCGCCGCCGCCTACACAGCTCTCTCCACCCACGGCACCTGCGCCATCTGCGACTGGGACGAGTCTGACGCGTACCTCAGAGTACTGCGCCAGGACAACTCCCCCCTCTGCTCTCGCCTCCGCGCCACGTGGGACTTTGGCCCCTCGGCAGACGGCTTCTACAGCCGCCTGGTCATCCGCGTGGCCACCCGCGAGGGGTTCGCCCACCCCTTCAGTACCGAGGAGGGGGGCAACCAAGGCGACGGGTTCGCCCAAATCCACTACCAAGCCCCCAGCCTGGTCATCACCAGAGCCATGCGCCCCAACACCTCCATCACCCTCCCCCTCACCATCCCCGGCCACTCAGCGTCCCTCCCCGCCACCGACCTCTCGTACAGTGACGACCGCCGCTTCATCACCCCCTCCCTCACGGACGTGGCAGCCATGGCCACTGACTGCCGCGAGTGCTCTCGCCGCGCCGGCCGCATCATACACCCCGACAAGCAGGAGTTCTCCCTCATCGACTCCCGCCCAGGCCGGCCCACCCTCGTCACAGCCGACGTCCCGCAGCACACCGGCACCACCACCACCGCCCCCCCGGAAGTCGTCGGCATCCCCATCCTCCCCAAGCTCCCCCTCCTCCGCGTCATCAACAAGTCCCGCGCGTCCCTCAACCGGGCGCGCAAGGCCAGCCGCAATCGCGAGGCCAGCCCCATACTCCAGCTCCGCTCCCTGCACGCCTTCGGCTCCTCCCCCCTCGACTACGTCACCTCAGGCGTCCTCGTCCCCCCCCCCTCCCTCCGCCCCCATCAGACCCCGATCAACAATGCATACCGCCACGCCTTCCGTCTGCCCCCCTGGGCACACTCGGCCTTCCTCCACCTCCCCCTCCAGCAGGGCGGTCCCGGCGCCCCCCTCCTAGCGTACCGGGCCCCCCTCAACCTCGTCCGCACTTACCTCCGCGCCTCTTGGGGCCCCAACACCCTCGCAGTAGCCGCCACGGCGTCCCTCATCTCCCCACGCCGCCCCACCCCCTGGCTCACCGAAGGTCCCGCCCTGGCGCAAGCGCTCGTCCGCCTCGACATCACCGTCCACCTCCTCCCCTCCCCCCACGTGCGCCCCGCCCCGCAGCACCACACCGGCTCGCTGGCCCCCCTCCGCTCCCTCCCCTATGTCGTGGTCGCATGCGACGGCAGCCAAGAGGGCACCCGCCTCGTCGCCGGCTTCCTCCTCTGGCACCCCCACCACAGCACTCTCTACCGCGGCTGGCCCGGCCTCCACGCCCTCGCCGGCCACTCCACCGACGCAGAGTGGATCGCCAAAATAGCCGCCATGTTCGCCCTCCGCGGCTGGTCCGGCGAAGCACTCTTCGCCTCAGACTCCACCGCCTCCAAACTCTGCGACCTCACCCGCGGCCCGCCCCTCTCCTCCGCCCTCTCCATCCCGTACCGGGCGGCCCTCCTCTCCGCCTCCTTCCGTATGCACGAGGCCTGGCTCCCCGCGCAACACGACTCCGGCTCCGCCCGCCACCTCGCCACCCTCAACGCCGAAGCCGACAGCCTAGCCCGCCGCGGACTCCGCGCCGCCTACCCGTGGACCCTCCCCTGGTCCGCACTCTTCCACGGCCGCATCGTGGCGTTCCATGAGGGTGCAATCTTCCTTGGCCCCGCCCGCGCCGCGGAATAAGCGTATGCGGCCACCACCGCCCGCACCCACGCGCTGCACCTCCGGCCCCTGCCCCCAGGCTGGTCCTCCCACCTGCTCCGCCTCGCGTATGAACGCGCCGAGATCCCGGCGCTGGCCCTCCACGGCATCATGCACCTCCGACTACTGCACTCCCAGAACCACCCACCCGGCTACGGAGGCGTGACGTGCCCCTTCTGTCACCGCCCCTACCCGGACTCCGCCGCCCACCTCCAGTACCACTGCCCCCCCCACTATGCCCAGCAGTTACTCCTCGCGTGGCGCTTGTTCACGCACCCGCCCATCCTGGCCGCCACTGCCGGCCACTCCCCCCGCCTCGTCACCCCTTTAGAGCTCCGCACGGCCACCACCGCCGTGTACCTATCCGAGAACCTCCCAGCCGCCCCGCAACCCGGCCCCCCGACGCAGTTGGGGTTCAGTCTGCTTGGCATGTGGCACTCCTCCTCCCCCCACGGCGCCCCCCCTCTGCTAGACAGCGCCGGCCGGGAGGAACTCCTCCGCGAGCTCCTCTCCACCCTCCGCACGACGCACACGTCGCTAGCGTCCCTCCTCCGCCGCGCCCCCTCCCACGTCACCGCCCCGCCCCCCCCCCTCCCGCCGCACGTCCCCACGCCGCCCTGCACCCAGCCCCACACACTGCGCCACAGCATCGCCCTAGTCTGGCTCCTCCGCCATTGCGCCACTTGGCGCCTCACGGTGGACCGCCGGCCTGTGGTCCCGCTCCCCCCGGCGCCACTCCCGGGGCCGCACCCGGCCCACGTCGTGTTCGCCCCCACGTCGCGGGCCGCGGACATCCTCCCACTCCTCGCCGCCAACCCCCCCGGGCAACGCATACTGCTTGCCGCCAACCCCTCAGTCCTCAGTGAGGTCCTCATCGGGCACGCCGATGCCCTGCACGTGCGCCCGCTGCTGCCCGACCTGCACGTGGCGTACGCCCCCGGCACGCCCGTCGACCCCTCCGTGTGGGACTCTCAGTGAGGCCACCGACCACCAGCCGGCACACACGCACCGCCCCGCGCTCGCCTCGGGCACCCGTGCCCGTGGACGCCGCTACCCAGGCGCCCAGCCCCGACCTCGGCCCCCAAGCAGCGCTCCCCGCCAGCCGCGGGTCCCACGGCCCGCTGGGGGCCCCCGACAGGCACGCCGGCACCCTTGCGCGTGCGCCCCCCGCAGCTTGGCCTGCACGGCGCGCTCGCCCCCGGAACGCCCTCCGACCCTACGGTGTGGGGCTCCTGGGGCGTCTGCCGACCGCCGGCTGGGCCGCCCGCACCTCCCAGCGACCGCCACGGGCCCCGCACCCGCTCAGCCGCCCGCCGCTACCCATGCGCCCGGCCCCGGCCCCAGCCGCCGGGCAACGCAACCAGCTCACCGCAGGTCCCTCGGCCCGCAGAGGGGCCCGTACCGGGCACACCGGCGCCCTTGCGCACGCGCCCTCCGCAGCATGGCGTGCAGGACGCACCCTCCCCCGGCACGCCCACCGACCCTACTGTGTGGGGCGCTCAGGGCCACAGCCGACCGCCGGCTGGACCGCCCGCACCCCCCCGCGACCGCCACGGGCCCCGCACCCGCATGGCGCCGCGTCCGACCCGGCCGCCCGCCGCTACCCATGCGCCCGGCCCGGGCCTCGACCCCCCGCCGGCTGTGCCGCGCGGCCTCCCGTACTCACAGCACAGGGACAGGCACCAGGGGACAACACCTGAACCGGACACGGCACACCAGCAACTGTGAACCCATGTTCGTGCTCTAGTGCTCCCGCCCTTGTGCCCTCCCTCCCCCATGACCGACGCGCGCGCGCGCCCGCACTACCGGGGACGAGGCGGCCACAACACAGCTCCAGCAAAGGTGACTAGGCGCCGGCAGACAGCAACTCCCAGGCCTCCCCTCGCCCCCGTGGAAGGCTAGAAGCACGGGCCAGCGCCCCCGGCCACGCCACGGCCGCACACGAGGAACGGCCACCTCGGCGGGATGTTTGGGCAAGGCGCGGAATGTCCGTGGACCCGGGCGTGCCTTCCCCACCCCAAGGTCACTGCCCCGCCCTCCACCCCCACCACAGCCGCTTCGCACAGGAGGAGTAACTCTCCCTTCGCGAGACGGGGGAGGGCTCCAGGGTGACTTCCACAGGTGGCCCCACCCTCCTCCACGCGCCCCCCCCCCCCCTCCACTCCACGGCGCCCCCCCCCCCCGGTCGTTGTCGGCACACGCCCGGCAAGCGTAACGCCGGCCAACTGCTCCCTTGCGCCCTGCCCGAGCGCGTCTGGCAATTTCTCCCGCCGGCACATGCTGGGTGCCTCCACAACGACAACAACAACAACAATATATATACAGGTGGTTCCTCCCTCGCTCGATCCCGTGGGTCCCAGGGCTGCCTGAGGTGGCCCACAGCATGACGGAGGACCCAGAGGACCGGGGATACCGGTCAACCAGGCTTTGGGGGCAGTGGCAACTGCAAAGCGTTAGCATTAGCAACGGCGACGGACGCTGGCCCGTTTGTTCGCCGGGGATAAGGGGCAAGGCAAAGCAGCGCAGCAGCATCGCAACAACCAGAAAGCAAGGGCATCTCTGTCCGTCGCAAAGCGGCAACCAAGGAACAAAGCACCACGCATGCGGCGAAGCGAGAGCTAACCCTCCGTCGTTCGTGTACCCCCGCCACCGTGGAGACATCCATCACTCATGACCCCATGGAATCCATTGCCGTTTGCGTCCTCGAAACTGCCCACCACCCCTGACTCCACGTATCCCTCTGCCAGCACGCAATAGCCCGTATGTGCATAGCCAGGATTTCTGGGAGGCTCCAGCCTAGCCTGGCCCTCAGCTTTCATCGCCCCCATGTCTCCACAATGTACGCCACCGTCCCACCGCACCAGTCCCCTAGTATAGTACAGAAACACGGTACCAATTCCACGTCCCCGTGGCCCTGAGCTGCTCCCACACCAAAGATATATACCATGCCGGCACCCCATGTCAGGGGCCAGCGCCCAATCTGCTTCGAGGTGTCCACTTGCCCACATATAATATATCTTGAGGGTCTACAGGGGGGAACGCCGGCCGCTACGCGACGGGAGTGGCGCAACCCGTGAATATCGCTGGCTGGATTCGGGCTGGTGGGTGCCGTAGCTTGGTTATCGACCCCCTGTAGGGGTACCCACCAGAGGCTCGCCCCGGGCCGTGGTAACCAGGTGCACCTCATCTGGCCCACATACATTGCCCTGGCGCCTACCCTTGACCCTTACCTGCAATGATTGGCCAGCTTCCGTGGTTGCGCCTCTTCCGCCACAGCAGCGGCCAGGCCGCAGGTTCGGCCCCCACCGACGACGTGGCGAGCCTACTTATAGCATTGGCCCGCGCGTCACCCCCCGGACCACTCAGCATGCCGCTCCTCTGCCCTCCTCGCCTCTAGCCGACCGGACTGGCGCCCCCTAGGGGTAGGCCGTTACAGTGGTGAGGCGACTGCATACTCTTCGCTACGACGCCACGCAGTACCGCTGTTGCCACGCCGACGCCACCTGCGAGCCGCCACGACACGCACCACCGCAACCTCAAGTCCATGGTCAGAGGTTAGACTATGTACATGCCCGCAGGCACGGTCCCTCTAGTTTGTTAATGGGGCAAGGGGATGCCCCCACGCTCCCCCTGAGTTGTTAGAGGGGTCAGGAGGACACCCCAGTACCGCCATGCAACCCCGTAGCGCCCCCACTGTACGGCCCTCCAGTACCGCCGCGTACCCTCACCATATGGTCCCAAGTACCGCCGCGTATACCTCCACGACGCCAGTACACCGTCATCTGGAACTTCCCCGCTGCTCCCCTACTGTACGGTTCCCCAGTACCGCCGCGTACCCCCACCGTACGGATCCTAGTACCGCCGCGTTTACCCCCAAGATTCCAGTACGCCGTCACCTGGAACTCCACGTGCCCCCCGTGAGTGCTCCTCCCAGGCTGCCGCGCCGTCTCCACAACGCCCGCCATACTGTCCCCCTGACGACCCCACTGTCATATCCTTCCACGCACACATCTTCGCCCCGTCGCCGCTCCCGGGGCCTGCAGGCTGACCCCGCAACCCCGTGTAACACTCCCAGGGGGCGCCGCAACGCTGTAACCCCCAGAAAACTCCGTGCACTCCCGGTGTATCCCGAGCAACCACTCCCAATACTGCCGTAGCCGGGCCGCCAGTAGAGACCCCGGTGCCATGGGAATACCCTACAAGGGTTTGGGCCTTATTACCCTGGTCGGGACGACCCATGACACCTCAATGTTCTATGCGGCGACCCGGGGCACGCGGGTGAAGCATCCCTGTCCGACCCTCATGCACGGGGGCAGTACGGCTCACCATCAGGCCGGCACGACCTGTCACATCGCGTTGGCCGTCATACGCCGCCTGCCAGTACCGCACAATCAGGCCGCGAAGGCACTGCTTCTCAGGCGCTACCCCCTCCGCTGCGTCCAGCGTAGGGACGGTAGCTGGTGCACCCACAATTCCCAAACCCATCAATCTGCACCCCCGGCCTCCACCACGCCGTCACCATTTCCTCCGCGATGCCACAACCAGAGTATCCGTGAGTCGCCCTCCAGAGCCGCCCACCACAACATTAGGGGCAGGGCCGCAGACGGCGCTCCAGGGCACCGTACCCCTTCCACTCGGACGCTCTTCAGGCCATCCTGGATAGTCTTCCAGGCACTTGAGGACATCTGTCGAGAGTGCCGCAGTGCCCACCTCGCCTTAGGCCACCCCCTATCGGCACGCTCCTTACATGTCCCGCACAGCGGGGCGGAGGCACACTGATTAACCCAAACTGACACCGTTTCCCCGCACCCGTGGCATCGCTGCGGAAGCACAGACCGCGATGGAACGCAGCTACCATCACAACACTGCGACCACAGGTCCTGCCATACATCGCAGCACGCGTCCTGGAGCCCGAGCAAAGCCCTCGCCAGCGTGCGTGCTGTGGCACTACTGAGGAGGCTGCGCCTCGCTTCCTCCCACGTGGACACCGGGCGGAGTATCGGTCGCCCGTCGGGCATCTCCGGCAGGCTCTCAAGCAGCCGGGGCCACCGCGCCACTTTGGGGCTGCGCGTGGCATGCGCCAGGAGCTCCCAACCGTAGTCCCGCAAGACCTCCCCGATGTCATCAACCCCGTCCTGCTCCGACCCCTGGCGGAAGCCAGAACCAAGCGTTGTCCTCCCGCCCGAGCCTCAATGACCGCCTCGAGGCCCAGGGTATATATATATATATATATATATATATATATATATATATATATATATATATATATATATATATATATATATATATATATATATATATATATATATATATATATATATATATATATGTATGTATATATATATATATATATATATATATATATATATATATATATATATATATATATATATATATACATATATATATATATATATACATACATATATATATATACATATATATATATATATACATATATATACATATATACATACATATATATATATATATATATATATATATATATATATATATATATATATATATATGTATATATATATATATATATATATATATATATATATATATGTATGTATATATATATATATATATATATATATATATATGATACAGCTTCCGTCTATATCGCGAACAGGCGGCGCTCGCGCGCGTTGTCTCGCATCTGGGGTGTCTGGCGCCAGAAATCGATGTGAATGCATTGCCGGGTGAAATTTTATACAGATGAGCACCTGTGAAATTATCATGCGCGAAACAGTGCGATTTCTTGATTGGCGGTGCATATCCGCAATTTTGGCATCTTTATGCACACTGCTCAAGTTTGGATGCCAAAATCGTGAACAAGGTCCAAAACTAGATTCATTCAACTTTCGGGTTATTCGACGTTGAGGTGGTAGGCGAGAGATCTAAATTCTTCGGATTTTAATATATTTCACCCAGTTTAGTCATTTTGTGCGCTTAACATGCCAGCTTAGAGCTCAGCCCGCTTAACATGCTAACATGGTCATACAACATGGCTAAAGTATTGAACCCACTACATTTCCGAGTCCATCTGCACCAAAACGACTTGCAAAACATCAATTTTGCCCCTTCTGGCCTCTTTTTGCCACGTAGGTTGGGAGCACAAACGTTGAAAAGTTAAGTTGTTTCCGATTCATAGCGTTGCCAAAGTGTCCTATTGCGGACAACATCGTAGCCCAAAGATGTTGTAGACACGAATCGCCAAGGGTTGAGGGCGAGGGGGCCAAAGGACCCCTTGCCAAAAAGAGGGAGCAAAAATAGATGGTAAAATAAGTTTTCCCCATTTTTTGACAACCTGTTTTAAGCTTGGCTATGTGTGCCGATTGTTGGGGCAACTATCGCATGCCCATCGGTGCCCATAGGTACCTGCAATCTGAGTAAAGGTACCCATCCTTTGGGCAGAGTAATGGGCTTACCCGGGTACATTGGAGGGTATATTCGAACATCTATTACTTAGTTTGCGGATTTGGTGTTCAAAATTTTCTTTGACAACCCGTTTGACGTTCGAGGTTCCACAGGCCGAAGGCCGTTTGATTTACCTGAAAGTGTCCCACATTCGCAGCGTTTCTCGGGGTGGAACCTCAAGCTTACGCTCTTCGGTAATGAACATCTTGTAAACTCGAATGCTTGACAGCTTTGGGAAGCATTCACATACGTACATACAGCAGCTTGTTGCAGCTCACAAACTAAACTTATCCTACAGGCTCTCCCCAACCCACATATTGTGTTCCGTGCAGTTGCCACTTTGATACTCAGCTTAAAATGTTGCTAGCTGGCACCATTATCTAACCCACAATCAACCATAACACATACCTTGCGGCTGCTCACCTCAAAAATTGACTCATCACATTGCATACGAGCTGGAAGAAAGCACTGCTATCATCCAACTCTTTCGTAGTGAAGTTGCTACTTTGCAATTCAAGCTAAATTCAGTGTAGATGCTAACATTGTAGCCTTGATCCCACCTACAATACGCTGGTAAACACTGCTCTCGGCTCTTCTACTCGGGAACATATTTCATGTAACCCAAAAAACGAACAAAAAGTGTTTTTTCCCCTCCAATTCTTCCTCACCATAGTTGCTATTTTGACATTCAAGGTAAATTGACGGTTGATGCTACCAGTAAGAAAAAGTCACTGCCATGTCTTTCTTGGAGAGCTTGATCCAGGCCAAGCCCCCCTTAAAGCCCTTTTGTTGATGCTAAGACTTACTTAAGTATTTTTATCCCTCTTTTGAAGCTCTAAGTACACTTTCTCAAGGTACCTAGGGTTATAACCCTAGCCCCCCATGAAGTTCACCCCTACCACTCAACTGAGCGGAGGTATCTTCCTTCATGGAGGTTATACCGAAATAAAATAGGCATTTCATGCCTAAGGCCTTGGAGGTTAAGCCTAGTGGTCTCCCACCCCAAGACCCCTATACTCAATTGTTTCTACCACTTATTGTGGTTCTACTTTTTAACTGTTTCTGAATTCAGTTGCTTGGCCAAGTCATAATCTGTGTCTGGCCTAACTCCTTTGCCCCATATTCCTAACCAACTCCATTTCATCCAAAAGAGTGCACATGAAGTGCTTGAGGCTAATTGGGAAGCAAGAGTCATGCCAGTTTTCATATAAAAATCATTTGTTTTATTCTTTTGTGATTGAATCTTTGTGTTTGTACCTGCTTTGTCTATCTGCAGCCCTTCTGTGTTACACTGGATTTCAAACTATTCATTGATTCGATCCACATCCTGTTCTTGCTCCACCGAATGGAGGGCAGTGGCATTTATAAAAGCCACTACATTGCAACTTTTTGATGAATTGTCCCGTTTTTGTGAGTGCATATAAAGCATGTCCTTCGGGACATGGGCACCATGTGTTTTGGGCCATGGATGGGATGTCCCCACCCGCTCCCGAGAACCGCCAATTTTATTGCATTGGCTGCCACAATATTGCTGCATTGGCTGCTGTAGTGGTATGAGGACTTGGACGTGTTTGTGCTCTGACGAGTGCCGAACAAGAGGAATTTAGCGCATTCGAAAAGGAGGCAACCTGCCAAAAAAAATGAATGCAAAGAGATGGTGCCGAGAGCATCCAGTGTGTGGCAGTGAAAAATTGTTTCATGGCCACCAAATGCACACTTATGTGGGGACCAAGGTTTTTTTGGGACCACCAAGGGGCCCCCTAAGGTTTGCCCAAAAGTCCCTACACAAGAACTTTGTGTCACGTGAAACACCCAAGTGGTGTGGTCATGCCCCCTTGCAATGTGCTATCATTGATTATGATTTCTCACAAAAATTTAGCACCACATTTTCGAAAACTTGATAGCGTTACTAACGTGTAACCAACAGAGCACACCTTAAGTGAGCAAACACAAGTGCTGTTGTACGGCCTTCACGTGCCAAGATGCAATGCGCCTATCAAAAACGCTTATTTCTTGTGTTGTGCGCTCGCCCTCCCTTCCCCCTGACTCCTACGTCGGTGGACTACGAAGAATTGAAACGAAGGAAGCCTTGGTGAATCGCTTGACAAGCCCCCTCCAAGTTTCTCAACTTGTCGTTGCGGATACAAGACTATTCGCGCATTATAATGATGGGCACGCCTAAGGGCCCGGACCGGTGAGCCGTGGGTTGGTCGGATGCGTTCGTTCGTGGATTAGACCTTGCGCCGATGCGAGACGTTGGTGTCGTACCATATTCCCTTCCCTCGTCAATATTCTTCAGACGTTCTTGGAAATCGTGATACGTGGAAAACATGCGGGCGCGTGCTTACATAGTATGGCGAGGCCTTCCCTCGCATTTGCCCAGCGCACGGGTACCATTCTTCTTGGAGTTGGCCATCATGTGTCCCAATAACATCGTTAGTCTGGTTAACCCGTTTCTTATTATGAAAGCGGGCTATTAACCCGTTTTCCTCAATGAAAACGGGCTGTAAATGGTGCTTACGCACCTTTTACAGCACGTTTTCATTGAGGAAAACGGGTTAACCCCTGCCAAAACTGTGGACAGGTTAACCCGTTTTTCAGCCAAATAAAACGGGCTATTAACCCGTTTTTATTTCATCTTATGCTTGCCCGAGTTGTAGTCGTGCCATTTTGGGCCTCCACGGAGCATATGTAGGTTTCACCGTTGTAAATTTTCCACATTTGCGTGTCATGGCAATTTGAGAACGATGTTGTTTTGTGCATCTTTGCTTGTTGCCATTACAACGATTGGTTTGTTTATCGCTTACGGTCCTCTCGTTGCGAGGATTGCATGTGTCCACGGTTGAACTGATCAAACCCATTTCAAAACTACGTGCATACTTCAAATTGCTATGTGAGGCCCCGGGCAAACACATAGGCATCATGTGGAACAAGCAGTTAGCTCAAGTGATCATTCAAACCCACATTTGGAGGTAGTGCTCGCTCACTTGTCCGAATTGGTTTGTTTTGTGCATCCTTTCCCCTTCGTGTCTTGTCCTAGTTTTCAACGAAGTAGCTCCGTTTCCAAGGGGCATGCGTCTCATTGCTCGTGATGTCAAGTAACATGTGCTTTCCTCAGGTATTTGGTGTTTTGTGGCTCCAACATCGATGTCCAAATTGTTAGGCAAGAAAGGAGTTGCGGCTGACAAATGGGATGAAATTTTAAAGAGTGAGGCGAAGTTTCAGAAGTATCGTGAGGGGCACGAGACCAAAATCAAATCCTTGGTGCGGAAGGGTATCCCCAAAGAATGTAGGGGAAAGGCTTGGCAATACATGTGTGGGAGCAGCGCCATGAAGAGCCCTGGGAAGTATGAACAATTGTTGGACACCCCCATCCCAGAAGAGCGGACTGCACTCATCAATATTGACCTCCCACGGACCTTCCCCAAGATGGCGCATTTCCAGAACCCAATGGAACGAGACCGCATGAGGCGCGTGTTGCATGCTTATGCTGCACATGATTCAGCGGTGGGCTACGTACAGGTAAGTTCGAAGTGTTCAGCGGGACATCGAAGGCATAATCCCAATCTCTTTGAGAGCAAATGGTCCAAGGTCACGCCGAAGGTCACTCGGCAAGCCATGATAACCGGTTGAAAACTCGGGGTTTACTTGGTAATTGCCGGCGACCGGGATGGATGCCGAAAAGGGCATCTCACTTCAAAATGGTGAAGCCACTAGAAAAGTGAGCATTTGGCGATGAATAGAATGACGAAAAATTGTCTGGTTTTCTTTGACAACATGAAACGCTCCTGCCCGGCGCACCAATCCAAGCTGTTCTAGCGGGTCAAGCGGGATGTCATCTTTGGTGCCCTTCATGGACACCTGACAACGTTACTCGGCGTTCAAGAGACGGATCTGGGTTGGCGGGGGACATAGTTCAATGTGTCCTCAGGAAGCACCCGAGAATTTGTCGGGCTAGAAGGGGAACCTTGTTGAGTGACGGAAAGCGGTGCACATGCGGACTTCATTGGTTTGCGATGCCACTATTCGGAAGTGCCACGGCACCTTTGAAACTCCACTCCCATATTTCTAGGGAATGGCCTTTGTCGTTGGAGCGCTACTATACTACATGGACGAAGAGGATGCCTTTTGGATGCTGGTTACCCTAATGCACAAGTACAATTATCACAACGCGCTCATTCAAGATTTTCCATTCGTGAAACTTTGCCTCGAGCAACTCACGCATCTCATCAAGAAATTTACGCCTAAGCTGCACGTCCGCCTACACCCGCGAGGCTCCATCGTATGACGTTGTAGAGAGGGCGGCAAGGGTAAGGTTCCGCATAGCAAACTGAAGGATGTGAGGTTGTGAGTGACCCGTGAGAGCGAGTGAGTGAGAAGGGAGGGAGTTGCAGAGTGAGTGAGTGAGTGAGGGTGGGTGGGTGACGAGGTCGGATTGGGACATCGTTCCGGGCGTAGCCGCTTGCCCAACGGCGGTGGGTGGTATCCTTTGAGCTGTGGAGATGGTGATTCACTTGACACCGCACGCAGTTCCGAGGGGGCACACGCACAAACTTGCGGTAGAGGACACGTGTTGTGCAGTCTATTCACCACCAACGAAATGGGCAATGATGATCAACTGCGTACCAGCTTATCAACCTCCATTCAATCAATGTCTTTATGCCCACTGTGCTCAGGAATCAGTTGTGCCCATGGAGTTCTTCTCTGCGGTTTTCGTAGCGCTGCTAGCGGATTCAGTGCAATGGGATTTGTTTGTCCGAGTTTGGGATTCTTTCTTCATGGAGGAGTGGAAGACCATTTTCCGTCTCATCGTTGCACTGCTGCAGCATCATGAGCAACGCCTGGTTTGTCCCCGGATCCTCCATGCCCGTTTGATAAGCATTCTGTTTGTGCACACCTCTCACATTTGTTAACAATTACTATCATGGTGCTAGGCAGGGGCTATAATGTGTCTCCTCCCCGCAAACAAAAAATATGTACATTCATAGACGATGTAAGTCAATCCAAAATAGCATGGAACCACATGGACCAAGAAGAGGGCACAGGATTGCAATTTTGGGCAAGGGATTGCTGTCCCGTGCAAAGGGCATGCACTGTTGTTCTACGTATGAGATTCTTGTGTTGTACTCGGCCAAGGATTGTTGCGTTGGGTTGGGCATGGGACGGCTCCAGTGTTTTGACTGTGGGATTCTTGTGTTTTGCTGGATATGAGTCCAACGGGGGGCTCTCAGGGCACCAAAATGACTTTCCCATGTGGCATGGAACGTCCGACCTGTTTGTTCTCGGCCTCAATGCATTTGTGAGCCGCTTTCTGATGCCTGTGTTTCGTGCTCAGTGTGCCCTTAGATCATTTGGGATGCCGAAACAATTGTGTTTGCCTCATTTTGAGCTCGGTTGGCTCCATTCTGGTGGAAAATGCCAAAAAAAAAAAGCCTTGCAACCTTCCCATTTCGGGACAAGGTGCAAAATGGGCCAAAAAACGGTTTTTCCAAAATGCATCCAACACCACTCGAAGTGATCCAACAAGTAGTTTTCAACCAATCACACTGAACGACTACACCCTCCACCCCATGAATTCAGTGCAAGGAACCGCAACAAACCACAAGCACTTCACCCATCCGTTTTGGGGAGTTAGTCAAAAATAGTTGTGACTCCACTGAACCATTGACAGCTTGCTTTCCTTGTGTCAAGCAAGGATCTTTACGACATGTCCGCGCAATTCGCCCAGAATGTGGCCCAAGAATGCTGTGTCTTGGCCTCAAGTAGCGCAGTGGCTCCAACCAAGGTTGTGTGCAAATGGGGTAAAGTCCAATTCCAAGGCCAGTGAGTCTACCCCCCCCCATTTTTTGTAGTTTGAACCCCAAATGGCTCAAAGAGGCACGTACATCCTGGATTGGTGATTGACACGCTTTGCCACCACAAGCCAGCACTTGGAGCCCACTTGGATTGTGAGTTGCGTCCCCCAAGGTCCAACGGAATGGTGGTTCCGGGCCAATGCTAGCCGACACACACCTTTTTGGGGCTAGACACGATACCCGACCGGTGGCCAAAAACCTCATTCAAGTTGATAGAGTGGCCATATAGGGTGGGGTGCACACGACAATGGTTGCCACGTGGTAGGTGGTACATGCTTCAAAAACAGGGTGCTTGCTCAGTTATTTGTTGCCCGGCATATGTTGCATATGGCCCGGGATACAGCGCAGGTATCCGGGGCATTAGGCACAATTCTTATATCCGTGGCATTAGGGCCCGAGGATATCCGCAGATATCCAGGGCATATGACCCGGGATCCTTGCACGCAACCCTTCCCTCGCCCTTGATGCCTCAACACTTCAAGTGGAACAAATCCGAGACACACTTTCTCTCATGGTGCTTCAAGTAAGCTCTCTGCAAACATGGAATATAGGCACATTCAGATGGTCTATTGGGAGCCAATCATGTCTCTGACACAAGATTCGCAGGCCCAGGAACCAAACTTCGGAGGACACCTCAGCTTGGCACAAGACATATGGTACACAGCATGGCAAATGTCACACGTGACCGATCGTTGGCCACCAACTGCATAATCACAACGGTAACATTGCATTTCCTTTTTCACCCGCACTTCCTTTTTCACCTTTTTTTTGGGTTGCTCTTCAAATGCAGCCTCGGCAAAACTGGAATACTAGACAAATCTTGACTTACTGGAGCCTTGGGAGGTGTTGCTGGGGCGGCCCATGCACGAGAACGGTACATCTCACGTTCATATGCAATGCTCTCTTTCTCATTGAGCACACATATAGAAGGTTCTTTCTCACTCAATTGTGTCAACGGGAAGGTGGCATACTCCTCCTCCGCTGTTAGATCAATGACGATCTTCGGAGAGGATGGAGAAAGTGTCCTATCCTTCTGTTTCTTCTCTACTTTGACTAGACTTAGGCTAACACACACGACCTCATGCTTTAGTGACAAAGTGGCACTATTAGAGGCCTTGTCTTCCTTAGGAGGAGCAGAAGTAGCATTAGCAATAGAAGGTTCCGCTTTTACCTCACCTTCCTTGATGATTTGCTACATGCCCCAGGGATATCAGCAGATATCCGGGGCATATGACCCAGGATATCACCCCTGCTGTATCCATGGGTCATATGCCCCGGATATCTGCGGATATCCTCGGGCCCATGCCCCGGATATAAGGTGCAAAATGGGCCAAAAAATAGTTTTTTCCAAAGTGCATCCAACACCACTCAAAGTGATCCAACAAGTAGTTTTCAACCCATTAGATTGAACGACTACACCGTCCACCCCATGAATTCAGTGCAAGGAAACGCAACAAACCACAAGCACTTCACCCATCCGTTTTGGGGAGTTAGTCAAAAATAGTTGTGACTCCACTGAACCATTGCCAGCTTGCTTTCCTTGTGTCAAGCAAGGATCTTTACGACATGTCCGTGCAATTCGCCCAGAATCTGGCCCAAGAATGCTGTGTCTTGGCCTCAAGTAGCGCAGTGGCTCCAACCAAGATTGGGCTCAGGTTGTGTGCAAATGGGGTAAAGTCCAATTCCAAGGCCAGTGAGTCCACCCCCCCCCCCCATTTTTTGTAGTTTGAACCCCAAATGGCTCAAAGAGGCACGTACATCCTCGATTGGTGATTGATACGCTTTGCCACCACAAGCCAGCACTTGGAGCCCACTTGGATTGTGAGTTGCGTCCCCCAAGGTCCAACGGAATGGTGGTTCCGGGCCAATGCTAGCCGACACACACCTTTTTTGGGCCAGACACGATACCCGACCGGTGGCCAAAAACCTCATTCAAGTTGATAGAGTGGCCATATAGGGTGGGGTGCACACGACAATGGTTGCCACCTGGTAGGTGGTACATGCTTTACAAACAGGGTGCTTGCTCAGTTATTTGTTGCCCGGCATATGTTGCATATGGCCCGGGATACAGTGCGGGTATCCGGGGCATTAGGCACAATTCTTATATCCGTGGCATTAGGGCCCGAGGATATCCGTAGATTTCCGGGGCATATGACTCGGGATCCTTGCGCGCAACCCTTCCCTCGCCCTTGATGCCTCAACACTTCAAGTGGAACAAATCCGAGACACACTTCCTCTCATGGTGCTTCAAGTAAGCTCTCTGCAAACATGGAATATAGGCACATTTAGATGGTCTATTGGGAGCCAATCATGTCTCTGACACAAGATTCGCAGGCCCAGGAACCAAACTTCGGAGGACACCTGAGCTTGGCACAAGACATATGGTACACAGCATGGCAAACGTCACACGTGACCGATCGTTGGCCACCAACTGCATAATCACAACGGTAACATTGCATTTCCTTTTTCACCCGCACTTCCTTTTTCACCTTTTTTTTGGGTTGCTCTTCAAATGCAGCCTCGGCAAAACTGGAATACTAGACAAATCTTGACTTACTGGAGCCTTGGGAGGTGTTGCTGGGGCGGCCCATGCACGAGAACGGTACATCTCACGTTCATATGCAATGCTCTCTTTCTCATTGAGCACACATATAGAAGGTTCTTTCTCACTCAATTGTGTCAACGGGAAGGTGGCATACTCCTCCTCCGCTGTTAGATCAATGACGATATTAGGAGAGGATGGAGAAAGTGTCCTATCCTTCCGTTTCTTCTCTACTTTGACTAGACTTAGGCTAACACACACGACCTCATGCTTTAGTGACAAAGTGGCACTATTAGAGGCCTTGTCTTCCTAAGGAGGAGCAGAAGTAGCATTAGCAATAGAAGGTTCCGCTTTTACCTCACCTTCCTTGATGATTTGCTACATGCCCCAGGGATATCAGCAGATATCCGGGGCATATGACCCAGGATATCACCCCTGCTGTATCCATGGGTCATATGCCCCGGATATCTGCGGATATCCTCGGGCCCATGCCCCGGATATAAGGTGCAAAATGGGCCAAAAAACAGTTTTTCCAAAATGCATCCAACACCACTCAAAGTGATCCAACAAGTATTTTTCAACCCATTAGACTGAACGACTACACCCTCCACCCCATGAATTCAGTGCAAGGAACCGCAACAAACCACAAGCACTTCACCCATCCGTTTTGGGGAGTGAGTCAAAAATAGTTGTGACTCCACTGAACCATTGACAGCTTGCTTTCCTTGTGTCAAGCAAGGATCTTTACGACATGTCCGCGCAATTCGCCCAGAATCTGGCCCAAGAATGCTGTGTCTTGGCCTCAAGTAGCGCAGTGGCTCCAACCAAGATTGGGCTCAGGTTGTGTGCAAATGGGGTAAAGTCCAATTCCAAGGCCAGTGAGTCCACCCCCCCCCCCATTTTTTGTAGTTTGAACCCCAAATGGCTCAAAGAGGCACGTACATCCTCGATTGGTGATTGATACGCTTTGCCACCACAAGCCAGCACTTGGAGCCCACTTGGATTGTGAGTTGCGTCCCCCAAGGTCCAACGGAATAGTGGTTCCGGGCCAATGCTAGCCGACACACACCTTTTTTGGGCCAGACACGATACCCGACCGGTGGCCAAAAACCTCATTCAAGTTGATAGAGTGGCCATATAGGGTGGGGTGCACATGACAATGGTTGCCGCCTGGTAGGTGGTACATGCTTTACAAACAGGGTGCTTGCTCATTTATTTGTTGCCCGGCATATGTTGCATATGGCCCGGGATACAGTGTGGGTATCCGGGGCATCAGGCACAATTCTTATATCCGTGGCATTAGGGCCCGAGGATATCCGTAGATATCCGGGGCATATGACCCGGGATCCTTGCGCGCAACCCTTCCCTGGCCCTTGATGCCTCAACACTTCAAGTGGAACAAATCCGAGACACACTTCCTCTCATGGTGCTTCAAGTAAGCTCTCTGCAAACATGGAATATAGGCACATTTAGATGGTCTATTGGGAGCCAATCATGTCTCTGACACAAGATTCGCAGGCCCAGGAACCAAACTTCGGAGGACACCCGAGCTTGGCACAAGACATATGGTACAGAGCATGGCAAATGTCACACGTGACCGATCGTTGGCCACCAACTGCATAATCACAACGGTAACATTGCATTTCCTTTTTCACCCGCACTTCCTTTTTCACCTTTTTTTTGGGTTGCTCTTCAAATGCAGCCTCGGCAAAACTGGAATACTAGACAAATCTTGACTTACTGGAGCCTTGGGAGGTGTTGCCGGGGCGGCCCATGCACGAGAACGGTACATCTCACGTTCATATGCAATGCTCTCTTTCTCATTGAGCACACATATAGAAGGTTCTTTCTCACTCAATTGTGTCAACGGGAAGGTGGCATACTCCTCCTCCGCTGTTAGATCAATGACGATATTAGGAGAGGATGGAGAAAGCGTCCTATCCTTCCGTTTCTTCTCTACTTTGACTAGACTTAGGCTAACACACACGACCTCATGCTTTAGTGACAAAGTGGCACTATTAGAGGCCTTGTCTTCCTAAGGAGGAGCAGAAGTAGCATTAGCAATGGAAGGTTCCGCTTTTACCTCACCTTCCTGGATGATTTGCTACGTGCCCCAGGGATATCAGCAGATATCCGGGGCATATGACCCAGGATATCACCCCTGCTGTATCCATGGGTCATATGCCCCGGATATCTGCGGATATCCTCGGGCCCATGCCCCGGATTGAAGTTGCAAAATGGGCCAAAAAACAGTTTTTCCAAAATGCATCCAACACCACTCAAAGTGATCCAACAAGTAGTTTTCAACCCATTAGATTGAACGACTACACCGTCCACCCCATGAATTCAGTGCAAGGAACCGCCACAAACCACAAGCACTTCACCCATCCGTTTTGGGGAGTTAGTCAAAAATAGTTGTGACTCCACTGAACCATTGACAGCTTGCTTTCCTTGTGTCAAGCAAGGATCTTTACGACATGTCCGCGCAATTCGCCCAGAATCTGGCCCAAGAATGCTGTGTCTTGGCCTCAAGTAGCGCAGTGGCTCCAACCAAGATTGGGCTCAGGTTGTGTGCAAATGGGGTAAAGTCCAATTCCAAGGCCAGTGAGTCCACCACCCCCCCCATTTTTTGTAGTTTGAACCCCAAATGGCTCAAAGAGGCACGTACATCATGGATTGGTGATTGACACGCTTTGCCACCACAAGCCAGCACTTGGAGCCCACTTGGATTGTGAGTTGCGTCCCCCAAGGTCCAACGGAATGGTGGTTCCGGGCCAATGCTAGCCGACACACACCTTTTTTGGGCTAGACACGATACCCGACCGGTGGCCAAAAACCTCATTCAAGTTGATAGAGTGGCCATATAGGGTGGGGTGCACACGACAATGGTTGCCACCTGGTAGGTGGTACATGCTTTACAAACAGGGTGCTTGCTCAGATATTTGTTGCCCGGCATATGTTGCATATGGCCCGGGATACAGTGCGGGTATCCGGGGCATTAGGCACAATTCTTATATCCGTGGCATTAGGGCCCGAGGATATCTGTAGATTTCCGGGGCATATGACCCGGGATCCTTGCGCGCAACCCTTCCCTCGCCCTTGATGCCTCAACACTTCAAGTGGAACAAATCCGAGACACACTTCCTCTCATGGTGCTTCAAGTAAGCTCTCTGCAAACATGGAATATAGGCACATTTAGATGGTCTATTGGGAGCCAATCATGTCTCTGACACAAGATTCGCAGGCCCAGGAACCAAACTTCGGAGGACACTTGAGCTTGGCACAAGACATATGGTACAGAGCATGGCAAATGTCACACGTGACCGATCGTTGGCCACCAACTGCATAATCACAACGGTAACATTGCATTTCCTTTTTCACCCGCACTTCCTTTTTCACCTTTTTTTTGGGTTGCTCTTCAAATGCAGCCTCGGCAAAACTGGAATACTAGACAAATCTTGACTTACTGGAGCCTTGGGAGGTGTTGCTGGGGCGGCCCATGCACGAGAACGGTACATCTCACGTTCATATACAATGCTCTCTTTCTCATTGAGCACACATATAGAAGGTTCTTTCTCACTCAATTGTGTCAACGGGAAGGTGGCATACTCCTCCTCCGCTGTTAGATCAATGACGATATTAGGAGAGGATGGAGAAAGTGTCTCATCCTTCCGTTTCTTCTCTACTTTGACTAGACTGAGGCTAACACACACGACCTCACGCTTTAGTGACAAAGTGGCACTATTAGAGGCCTTGTCTTCCTAAGGAGGAGCAGAAGTAGCATTAGCAATAGAAGGTTCCGCTTTTACCTCACCTTCCTTGATGATTTGCTACGTGCCCCAGGGATATCAGCAGATATCCGGGGCATGTGACCAAGGATATCACCCCTGCTGTATCCATGGGTCATATGCCCCGGATATCTGCGGATATCCTCGGGCCCATGCCCCGGATATAAGGTGCAAAATGGGCCAAAAAACAGTTTTTCCAAAATGCATCCAACACCACTCAAAGTGATCCAACAAGTGTTTTTCAACCAATTAGACTGAACGACTACACCCTCCACCCCATGAATTCAGTGCAAGGAACCGCAACAAACCACAAGCACTTCACCCATCCGTTTTGGGGAGTTAGTCAAAAATAGTTGTGACTCCACTGAACCATTGACAGCTTGCTTTCCTTGTGTCAAGCAAGGATCTTCACGACGTGTCAGCGCAATTCGCCCAGAATCTGGCCCAAGAATGCTGTGTCTTGGCCTCAAGTAGCGCAGTGGCTCCAACCAAGATTGGGCTCAGGTTGTGTGCAAATGGGGTAAAGTCCAATTCCAAGGCCACTGAGTCCACACCCCCCCATTTTTTGAAGTTTGAACCCCAAATGGCTCAAAGAGGCACGTACATCCTCGATTGGTGATTGATACGCTTTGCCACCACAAGCCAGCACTTGGAGCCCACTTGGATTGTGAGTTGCGTCCCCCAAGGTCCAACGGAATAGTGGTTCCGGGCCAATGCTAGCCGACACACACTTTTTTTGGGCCAGACACGATACCCGACCGGTGGCCAAAAACCTAATTCAAGTTGATAGAGTGGCCATATAGGGTGGGGTGCACACGACAATGGTTGCCACGTGGTAGGTGGTACATGCTTTACAAACAGGGTGCTTGCTCAGTTGTTTGTTGCCCGGCATATGTTGCATATGGCCCGGGATACAGCGCAGGTATCCGGGGCATTAGGCACAATTCTTGTATCCGTGCCTTCATTGAGGCAGATGTTCCTTTGGCGTCAGCAAGGTGTCCTGCATTTGCAGGCTGGCTATGGAGTCGGCCACACATCCTCTTGAGTGTGTGGGGGTGGGGGAGGTGGGGGCCGTGGGGGTCGGGCGCGAGAGCAGCCAAGGCTGCTCCACCGCGCCCTCCCCCCACGGTCTTTTTTCGTCTTTTTGATTGATTGCCTGTGGCCTCTCTTGTGCCACTAGCACTGTGGGGCGCGCTCGACCAATCGCGCAGAGAAAGGGCCGCAGATTGTGGAATTGCATGTTCTAAAGTTGATTTGAGATGAGTCTCTTTGATTCTGTCGGTGAAAATTCTTGTTTTTAGGCTCCTTTTCTTTAGTTTGTTATACTGCATTTGCCTGCACTTGATTTTGGTTGCGGCCTGTAATTACTACGTGTAGAGACGGTAAGAGAAAGCGAAAACGAACTGATCTGGTATGCTCAGAAGAATTTAAACACCTCCTGTGTGTACTGTATGCAGTTAATGGCCGTGTGATCAGCTTTCTCTTTGTGTGCTTGCCCCCGTCTCTTGTTGACAACTTGTAGTTCAATTCGTACTGTTCTCAAAAGTTCGAGTTCCCTTACCCACATATCTACTATGGCGCCAAAGAAGAATCAAGCTACGACTGGAGGTGATCACCGGCGGAGGCAGAACGAGAAGGGAGATGATCATAGTGCCCTGCTGAAGTCTATGCTCGGCAAAATGATGGATATGTTGGACTCTGGTGGCGACGCAACACAGACGGAGAAGAAAAACCAGTCAAAGCAGCGTTCAAAACACGAGCCCAAGCCACGAGCGCAAGCACAGCGTAAACAAGGGAACAGCAAACTGTGGAGCCGTGATGGTCCTGCGACGGCTGCCCATATTCCAATGCTCTTTGACATGCAAGAGGAGAAGAAGGCTGGTCTTGCGCAGTATGTACAAGCGAACCCTTGTTTCCTTGACTGGATGAGAGGTCATAGTGCCGGCGACCACAAAGAGCTCAAAGGTGAGTGGCCTTCCCATATAGCGTCAAGATATGCTGAAGGACGCAAAGCTTGGAGAGCCGTTGAGACAGCGTATCAAGACGGCCAGAGCATTAGTGACATTGCTACGGCCAGGGGTGTGGACATAACCTCGTGGCCTGAGATGTGTGACGTTGACCGGCTGGTCAGTATTGCTGAGTATCACTGTCTGGTGCGTAACAACTGGTGCAGGCTGACAAACCAATCAGACCCGAGAATGGTACCACCACCTGCAACACGATTGGGTGCGGCTGGGAAAGATACACGTGAGCCGTCCCAGAGTGACACAGTGTCTAGCTCAGGAGATGATCCCGCTGGCGATAGCGATGCACTGAATGATGTACTGCAGAGTCCAGGGCTCCGGCGCCCACTTGCTGTATCTCAATCACCTGAGTGCTGTGGTAGCCTTGATGTTCCTTCCTCTCCGATAGCCAAGACAGACGAGTCGGTAGAGTCTAAGGCCCCTTGGGATGAAGCACAAGACATGCTTGTAGACTTTACTGCTGGACAGTCCACGAAGCAACCTAGGCGGCCACCTGTCACACCCAGTCAGGCGGATCGGGATCCCACGGCGGCGCGGGCACCCGCTATTCAATTCCGCAACGTGAAACGGACAGGTCCACAGCAGCTGTTCAAACCGCAAATGCCCGCTAGCCAAACCGCGGTCATTGATGTGCAAGAAGTTGATCATGAAGTGCGTAAGGTTGCGGACACCGTGAGAGGTTTGTCTGAGGATGTGTCTGTCCTGAAGGCGTCGGTGACGAATTTAGAAGTAGGGCAACTCACAACTGAGTGTTACATGCACGCGCTGCTAGAGGCCCAGGGTATTTCTGCTAGTTCCATCCAAGATCGCATGGCGGCTGCCAAGCAAGCTCTTGATCAATCACAGAGGCAGCGAGGTTTGCTGGGGCCAAGCGCGAAGCCTTTAACACAGGAGCCAACCACCGTTAGTACGCAGCATAGCATGCCTTCCCAGGTTAATACCAAGGAAGAGACGGAGCGGGAAGACAAGAAACACCCGAGATCAGAGCATGTGGCTCCGCCTACGGCCCTGTCCCTTTCTAGCAACCTCTCGTGGCATAAGAAATCCTTATGCGATTTGAATGTCACAGCGCTACACGGGATTTTGTGTGAGCTGGCATCCTCGCAAGTTGCTGAATGCTTACGGCATAAGGAGCATGTTGATTGTGTTGCGGCGCTCAGCCACTATTCGCAATCTGGCCTTTTCGTGGTTGTCAGGGTGATCGGCAATGCGTCCCAGGTAACGCCCTGGACTGTGCAGTGTGCGCGGGTTTGTAGCATTACGAAGAAGGCTAGTCTAAGCTGGGCTTTGGATATTGCTTCACAAGATCACTTCAGATCGGGCACAGGTTGGAGTATGGACGTCGGATGTAAGCCGCTGTATGACATCCCCCTTCATCTGGTGTTTCTCGATGAGGCGGTCGCGCAAAAGAAGGTTGACCAACTCAACCCGCCACAAAAACAAATGCGGCTGCATCCTACGTGTGCCCTGTCGGAGGATTCCACTGGGACACAAATACACCACACCAATACCGTTGCCGAGGTTGAGTCACAGAATAGCCGGCTCTTGCCCACTCGGGTGTCAAATACCCATGCTTGTGTTTCGAATGTGCCCCGAGAGAGGTCTCCTGGATTGTATTGACGCCTTGCGACGTAAGTTTTTGGGTATCCGGCTGAATTCGTAATTGGGTTACACGTTACGTGAAGCATGGAGACCCTTCGCCACCTGTTCAGTGATTTACCCCAGTCTGTATGTGATGTCGTTGTACATCAGCTTGTGTTGATGCATGAACAGAATGTGCAATTGTGCACCAGGAAAGAGCGTTTGGCCTGCCTGGAAGATTCTTTCGGCAAAACCGCTTTGGCCCCCTCAGGTGGTCCTGTTTCTATAAAGACGCCCATCCTTGATCTGTCTTTTCCACGTTTGCGATGACGGTGTGGATGTAGACTGTGTGTCTAACTATGACACTTCTGACGGTAGCTCCTGTGCCACCTTTTTTCGCGATGACCTTACGGCACTAGAGCCGGATAGGTTGAGGGATTGTTTGTATGACATTATACAACATGATAGATGTTGGGGGCGTCTTTGGAAAGTGTTCTGCGATTGTTTGAATTTGCGACAATGGGAGGATGTCAACCCTGTGGACATTGCGCATTTTCTACCGGAAGCACGCAATGTGATTTCCCTTGCACACCCGGACGCTAATATCAACGTGTCTAATTATACACCATGGATGTGCCGGTTGACAGGGGGCCGGGAGCGTTTCCTGGTAGACACACTACACGTGCAATACAGTATGTTTGCCTCTCCCTGGAATGCTGTTTCCCCTGCCATGTTGTCTGCCATCGAAGCGTGCCAAGAGTTGGGTGCGTTGCCTCTCCCTATGCTACAAGATGCTGTGGCACACAGCGGGGCAGTGTGTTTTGTGAGATCCGACACGCATATAAATCCTACCGACGCTGAGCTATCCACCCTAGATTCATTGCTTAGTGGCCCACACACGTTCAGGCTTGTGGTCATGTTGAACAGAGCACTCAGTGCTACTTGCAACATGTGGGTGGCTAACTGGGAACAGAAAGGCCGTGCAGCGTTGGTCTGGGGTAGTGATGTGCTCAGATTGCGGACATATGGGATACAGGGCGGCCCTGAAGCCTGGTCTGACGTGCCTGGCCCTTGGGAGTTGTATGTTATTGAATCGGGTTTGCAACCTGTCGGTGTAGACATTTGTGGTGCTACATGTAACAATGCGCTACGTAACTTCTGTCGGCGGAAAGCACAGAAGTCTTTCTACCACCCCACCCCTGCCTACTCCAAACTCCAAGCGAGTGATACTTCTGATTGTGACGGTGTACCACCCGGCTATGACCCCACCTCTCTTGATGCCTTTTGGGAACAATGGAATGAGATTGCACTGCGCCGACAACGCCTCCTGATGCAGAAACGTGTGGATTGGGATAGTGTTAGAGACACCCTGCAAGCCTCAAATCTGCTCCTGGTCCTTTCTCCTGATAGAACTCTGCAGCGTATTGCGCGAGTTGCGAGGCTGCCGTTAGATTGGGATGTTGATAAACCGGATAGGCTCATCTATGTGATGTGCGGCCCATACCCGCCATACGTGGGCCAAACCGGGTGCATCACAGGTGTCTGTTCCCTATTTGCACGGTACCGTGAGCATTTGCGTGCGGCACGACTCTAACCAACCATTTTTTGGGTCTCCGACATCGACGTGTTAAGAGCATGATGTCGTTCGGTAAGCTGCCAAGTTTGGCAAGGATGATGGCCAATCATGGGCCTGCCCCTGTGACCATTGTGGGTGTCCAGACCGTACCCGACCACCAGCATGGGGGCCAACCAGAACGCTGGTGGGCCAGAGTAGTAGCGCCGACACTGAACCGTGTCCTGCTCTTTGGTGGCATTGACCGTATCAGATGGACATCCATACTCCACAGGAGACATCTAGGTGCTCAGTCTGGCTCTATGACGGCGCTTCTGCAGAATTTGGCTAATACGCAACCCTATGAAGTCTCCAATTTTCCGGAGACCCCCGGAGACCTCAATTTTCCCCCATTTTTCCACTCCGGAGACCGGAGACTGAATTTTTGTAAAGACAAGTGCCGTTTTTTTGCCATTTTTCCGACCATTTTCCCACCGTTTTTCTCCGAACGTCCCGTTTTTCATCCATTTTTCCATCCATTTTTCCAGCCATTTTGATAATCTTGTCCTTTGGTTTTGCTTTTGGTTCTTTTGTACCATTCCACCTCTGTTTCAGATTTTTCACACAAATGGACCCTGAGGCTTTTCGGCCTCATGAGGGTGTGTTGTTCATGATGAAACAAGAGGTTGTCAAAGGTGGCTGGCTGTCGGAAGCTCAATCCTCGAAGAAGCTGAAGGGCGAATGGAAAAAGGCTTCTACTTTGGGGATGCATCTGTCAGCCAAGTATAGTGGGGCCCGTGAACCGAAGTTTGCAAGTGTCGATCTGATTCTACCCGTGGTAGTTGTGGGGAAACGTGAAGAAGCCGCCAGGACTATTTTGAATGAGAAAGAACGCCTACTACCAACTCCCCAGGTATTGCAATGGGCGTACATTTTCGTTTTTCGGTGCAAAATAGCGGCTTCTCGTCCTACATGTTTTTGTGTTTGTGTCTATCTTCCTGTTTTTGTGTGCAGCATGCAGAACACTCACCGGAAAATGATGTGGGGTAGCCATCGGAAAATGCTTCACAAACGGCCCCGGTGGACGAGGAAACGCAAGAAGGCCCTGTTGATGAACGGCCAAGTGAAACTGGCACCCCTGATGAAAAGGTGGTGCCCCCTGAAAGTTGTGCAATGCACCCGAGTGCTATTGTCTTTTTAATAGCCACTTTTTGAAGTGTTTGACCTGCTTGACAAGGTTCAGGTATCTGTGGCGTCCACTTTCTGTGGAAATGGGGACTTGCGCCGCCCAAAGCCAACTATGCATCGTGTGTTTAATAGGTTCCATAAATTGCATTGCACCCTGCAACAGATTCTCGACAGCAAACAGCTTCGTCCCTTGACGGAGAAACGTTTGCAGCGCAAGAAGCAGAATGGTAGTGCATTGTACCATGCTGACACAATGCGTGCACGCCTCCTTGAAGTTCTGGCCGCTGCCCGGGACAAGCTATGGAAATATGTCGGCAAGCACATGGAGCTTGCCAAGCAGGCCAAAATTTTGGACGCAACACAAATGGCCACTCTGCCTGGTGAAATTGCAGCGTTCCCTCTCATCTTATCTACCCAGGTTCAACAGACATTGCTTGAAAATGGGGAATGGAAAGTGTATCGTGATTCCGTTACACCCTCCACCCCACAATTTGACGTGCTACAATGGTGGGAAGGCATGGCTGTGCGCCTACCCACAATGTACCGCATTGCACGGTCCATCCTGGCCATTCCCCACACTTCTTGTGATGTAGAACGCTCGTTTTCAGTTTGGAAGCGTGTTCGTTCCGAGAAGCAACGGAGTATGGCGGAGGGAACACACAAGGCCTATGTCTCCTTTTGTTTCAATGGTGTAGTTCCACCACCATTTGCAAGTACAAATTGTGAGTGGTACACGAGATGGCAAAACGATTCTTCGCTTTGAATGCACCGCCTACTGAATGCTTGTGTTGCAATCATGTGTGTCATCAAAGAAGTAACAGTGGCGAGCAAGCGTGCTCTGGCATGTCATACACCCGCATTTCCCCCCATTTCCCCCCCGTTTTTCCCCGTTTTCCCCCGTTTTTCCCCGTTTTTCCCCGTTTGTCCCCATTTTTCCCCATTTCCCCCCATTTTGCCCATTTTTCCCATTTTTCCGTGGCCCAAAAAAGACTTGGAGACTCGGGGTGGGAGACTTCCAAGGCCTGAATACGCACTGCCGGGGGTACTCCGGTGATGAGTTGCTGTCCCTTGCCACTGCCTGTGTTGGACATGTAGGCCCACGGCTATTTGACAGTTTCTTCGCACACGTGCGTAAGGTCTGCATGCGGGATATGGGGTTCAGGTTCCAGCGGCGGTATGTTGTTCGTATACCGACGTACAATGCGCACATAGTCCGGTCGGTGCAATCCAAAATATGTAAGGCATTGGGTGTGATGCGCCACCCGCCTGCTGTTAGAGCGTGGTACCAATGTGTGCTGACTGTCATACCTACTACTTCCCCTCAAGCGTCCCTGGCTAGTCGCCCTGCGAGAGGCCCAAAGGCGCCATTCCTAACGAAGAACACTATACTGCGGTCTATTTCGCCGGATACCTTGACGGAATGGCGTGTACCTGTGACTGACTCCCAGGTGTTCTACGTCGTACCTCACGGCACGGACCTGAGCCAAGTTAAGACCACTGTGATGCAGAACCTCCACTGTATGCAATGTGACTGCCATACTTTGATGCAACACCCCCTGCTATCGAATGCGCTTGGCCACTTGGTTATTCGGCACCCATGGCAATGGGAGGCTTTAGTTCCCTCCCCCGATGCTCATGTGTTGGGTGCTAACGCCCGCAACAGGTTATGGCATTCTTCATCCTCCTTGTGGGAAGCGTGGGCACTGTCTAAATCTCAGATTCATGACTGTTTGTTCCCTGTTCTTAACGATGCCTGTGATCAAGTGCTCATGCAACCACTGTCCGACACTGCTGACGTACTCACCGATGCATTTCAGTGTGTGCAGCTGTACAACAGTCTGGGTGCTGCACAAGCCCCTCACCTAACCGTTGATGTGGCACACCACGCACGTAGCCTTCTGCAGCAACACAGGGTTGTGGCCGGTGTGTTTGACAAACACCTGACAAAACAATACGGGGTCTGCAGAGTTCTACATGAGGCCCGTATCGCGTCTGCCACCATTTTCGGGGACCGTTTCCGGATCTATGGTTTTGCGGACTCATGGCGATTGGCCCATCTTGGTTCACTGTATGTCACGGTCCAACGTGCTTGTTCCGGTGGGGTTGTGCGTGATGCATTGTCCCACCGTGCTTGCCGGCTGATCCTACGAGACCCGGCCCTGTTTGCGTACTGGTGGGAGGAGCTTTTTTTGCGACCGGATACTGAGCACAAGTGTAGCATCTTCTCCCCTACGTTTTTTACGATGTTGAAATGGAAGTCCACGGAGCTATGCACGCTCTGTCCAGAGCTCAAATGGCGGGATGTGATCTCGTTCAAGCACAATCTGCTGTCCACCTGGGGGAAGTTCATCGGCAGGTCACTGCAAACAGCTCCTCTCTTTTGCTGTATGCAACCATGCGATGTACAGTTTTCAGCAGCTGTTAGGTGTGCGGGACCAAGCGCGCGCTGTGCTCCGCCTATGTGCGAGTACAAGTTCGAAGATTTCCTTGAAAAGGACATGGAAGACATGTTCTGGGAGATTCCCAAACAAGATGCTATGACCGCCGTGCGCTGGGCGTGTTCGCTGGTTAAGCCTTGTGCCGGCTCACAGTCGCTGACTTTTGCGATTGCGAAAGGACATCTTAAGCACCTGGATCGCATTGGCACTGGGTCCTCGGACCAGATCTATAACATCTCCTCTGATGCTGTGCTACGGTATGTGCAGTTTGAGCTTTTTGAAAATGAGCTTTTTGTGTTGGCTCCGCTGATCCTTTGCCAAGGTGACAAGGGTGTCCCCATAGGCGGTTTTCTATCCGCCCAAATCGCAAAGTTTTGGGCTTTATGGCGCGAGGCGCACTATGTCTTTGGTGACCGACGAGCAGGGGTGAAAGAGCAGTGGTGCGCAGCGATGCTGCCTCTCCTACCTACCCTAGTACTGACAATGGACGCAGTTGAACTCTCCCTGATTGGCGACACCGATTTCACAGTGTCCCCCATTGTGGCTCAAACGATGGTATGTAGACAAAAAATCATGGTACACCCCAGGATTGCGCAAGTTAGCTTGCCCGCGTTGTCCCAATCGGGGTTTGATGGATGGTGGAGCCCCATGGAAAAATTGTTTGGCTGTATGCATATATGTAGTACCAACATCCTGCTTGTACGTTTCACAGCATGGGACGGTGCGCCTGATGGGAGGCTGGGGGCTATCATGAGAGACACCGTGAGAAGGGACCTGCACGTGACGCGCGAGCTGTTTAAGGACTATCAACAGCTGCCCTGTGTCCTTGCTGAGATCTCCCAGCACCATGACAACGACCCTCGTCAGTTCCCTGCACTGCCTATGATCTTACTGTCCAGTTTTAAAGATAATGTGTATATCATCTGTTTGCACATCCCTTCATCCCTCGTTCCTGTTGTGAAGAAAGAGATCACCCAGCTACTGCAGTTGATTAATGGTCTACGCCTAAAGTGAGAAAAACATGGTGATCTTGTTACCTGGGGAGAAGGCAAATTGGGAATGACGCCTGATGGCCATATGCTGTTGTACAGGAAGTCCTGTACTTTGTCCCTCTCCGTACCCGGTGGTCAGTATGAATGGGGAACTTGGGTTGACAAATACAGTCCGCATTGCCGTTTGGTGAGGCGGTCCCAGTTTCCCGGCCTCTTGCATAAGTGTGTGTGGTATGCCCTCACCCATGAAGGGCTGCAGGCAAACATGCGGTCCATTATGTGGGGGGTGGGCTGCAAAGGCTACCCGCAGCAGTGGTGGGCACGTGTGATGAGACGGTTCTGGGACGCCCACGCGTTGCATGGAGTGATTTCATTGAGGCAGATGTTCCTTTGGCGTCAGCAAGGTGTCCTGCATTTGCAGGCTGGCTATGGAGTCGGCCACACATCCTGTTGAGTGTGTGGGGGTGGGGGAGGTGGGGGCCGTGGGGGTCGGGCGCGAGAGCAGCCAAGGCTGCTCCACCGCGCCCCCCCCCCCCACCTTCTTTTTTCGTTTTTTTTGATTGATTGCCTGTGGCCTCTCTTGTGCCACTGGCACTGTGGGGCGCGCGCGACCAATCGCGCAGAGAAAGGGCCGCAGATTGTGGAATTGCCTGTTCTAAAGTTGATTTGCGATGAGTATCTTTGATTCTGTCGGTGAAAATTCTTGTTTTTAGGCTCATTTTCTTTAGTTTGTTGTACTGCATTTGCCTGCACTTGATTTTGGTTGCGGCCTGTAATTACTACGTGTAGAGACGGTAAGAGAAAGCGAAAACGAACTGATCTGGTATGCTCAAAAGAATTTAAACACCTCCTGTGTGTACTGTATGCAGTTAATGGCCGTGTGATCAGCTTTCTCTTTGTGTGCTTGCCGCCGTCTCTTGTTGACAATTAGGGCCCGAGGATATCCGCAGATATCCGGGGCATATGACCCGGGATCCTTGCGCGCAACCCTTCCCTCGCCCTTGATGCCTCAACACTTCAAGTGGAACAAATCCGAGACACACTTTCTCTCCTGGTGCTTCAAGTAAGCTCTCTGCAAACATGGAATATAGGCACATTTAGATGGTCTATTGGGAGCCAATCATGTCTCTGACACAAGATTCGCAGGCCAAGGAACCAGACTTGGGAGGACACCTGAGCTTGGCACAAGACATATGGTACACAACGTGGCAAATGTCACACGTGACCGATCGTTGGCCACCAACTGCATAATCACAACGGTAACATTACATTTCCTTTTTCACCCGCACTTCCTTTTTCACCTTTTTTTTGGGTTGCTCTTCAAATGCAGCCTCGGCAAAACTGGAATGCTAGACAAATCTTGACCTACTGGAGCCTTGGGAGGTGTTGCCGGGGCGGCCCATGCACGAGAACGGTACATCTCACGTTCATATACAATGCTCTCTTTCTCATTGAGCACACATATAGAAGGTTCTTTCTCACTCAATTGTGTCAACGGGAAGGTGGCATACTCCTCCTCCGCTGTTAGATCAATGACGGTATTAGGAGAGGATGGAGAAAGTGTCCTATCCTTCCGTTTCTTCTCTACTTTGACTAGACCGAGGCTAACACACACGACCTCACGCTTTGGTGACAAAGTGGCACTATTAGAGGCCTTGTCTTCCTAAGCAGGAGCAGAAGTAGCATTAGCAATAGAAGGTTCCGCTTTTACCTCACCTTCCTTGATGATTTGCTACATGCCCTAGGGATATCAGCAGATATCCGGGGCATATGACCCAAGATATCACCCCTGCTGCATCCATGGGTCATATGCCCCGGATATCTGCGGATATCCTCCGGCCCATGCCCCAGATATAAGGTGCAAAATGGGCCAAAAAACAGTTTTTCCAAATGCATCCAACACCACTCGAAGTGATGCAACAAGTAGTTTTCAACCAATTAGACTGAACGACTACACCCTCCACCCCATGAATTCAGTGCAAGGAACCGCAACAAACCACAAGCACTTCACCCATCCGTTTTGGGGAGTTAGTCAAAAATAGTTGTGACTCCACTGAACCATTGCCAGCTTGCTTTCCTTGTGTCAAGCAAGGATCTTTACGACATGTCCGCGCAATTCGCCCAGAATCTGGCCCAAGAATGCTGTGTCTTGGCCTCAAGTAGCGCAGTGGCTCCAACCAAGATTGGGCTCAGGTTGTGTGCAAATGGGGTAAAGTCCAATTCCAAGGCCATTGAGTCCGCCCCCCCCCCCATTTTTTGTAGTTTGAACCCCAAATGGCTCAAAGAGGCACGTACATCCTGGATTGGTGATTGACAGGCTTTGCCACCACAAGCCGGCACTTGGAGCCCACTTGGATTGTGAGTTGCGTCCCCCACGGTCCAACGGAATAGTGGTTCCGGGCCAATGCTAGCCGACACACACCTTTTTTGGGCCAAACACGATACCCGACCGGTGGCCGAAAACCTCATTCAAGTTGATAGAGTGGCCATATAGGGTGGGGTGCACACGACGATGGTTGCCACGTGGTAGGTGGTACATGCTTTACAAATAGGGTGCTTGCTCAGTTCTTTGTTGCCCGGCATATGTTGCATATGGCCCGGGATACAGCGTAGGTATCCGGGGCATTAGGCACAATTCTTATATCCGTGGCATTAGGGCCCGAGGATATCCGCAGATATCCGGGGCATATGACCCGGGATCTTTGCGCGCAACCCTTCCCTCTCCCTTGATGCCTCAACACTTCAAGTGGAACAAATCCGAGACACACTTTCTCTCATGGTGCTTCAAGTAAGCTCTCTGCAAACATGGAATATAGGCACATTTAGATGGTCTATTGGGAGCCAATCATGTCTCTGACACAAGATTCGCAGGCCCAGGAACCAAACTTCGGAGGACACCTTAGCTTGGCACAAGACATATGGTACACAGCATGGCAAATGTCACACGTGACCGATCGTTGGCCACCAACTGCATAATCACAACGGTAACATTGCATCTCCTTTTTCACCCGCACTTCCTTTTTCACCTTTTTTTTGGGTTGCTCTTCAAATGCAGCCTCGGCAAAACTGGAATACTAGACAAATCTTGACTTACTGGAGCCTTGGGAGGTGTTGCCGGGGCGGCCCATGCACGAGAACGGTACATCTCACGTTCATATGCAATGCTCTCTTTCTCATTGAGCACACATATAGAAGGTTCTTTCTCACTCAATTGTGTCAACGGGAAGGTGGCATACTCCTCCTCCGCTGTTAGATCAATGACGGTATTAGGAGAGGATGGAGAAAGTGTCCCATCCTTCCGTTTCTTCTCTACTTTGACTAGACTTAGGCTAACACACACGACCTCATGCTTTGCTGACAAAGTGGCACTATTAGAGGCCTTGTCTTCCTAAGGAGGAGCAGAAGTAGCATTAGCAATAGAAGGTTCCGCTTTTACCTCACCTTCCTTGATGATTTGCTACATGCCCCAGGGATATCAGCAGATATCCGGGGCATATGACCCAGGATATCACCCCTGCTGTATCCATGGGTCATATGCCCCGGATATCTGCGGATATCCTCGGGCCCATGCCCCGGATATAAGGTGCAAAATGGGCCAAAAAACCGTTTTTCCAAAATGCATCCAACACCACTCGAAGTGATCCAACAAGTGGTTTTCAACCAATTAGACTGAACGACTACACCCTCCACCCCATGAATTCAGTGCAAGGAAACGCAACAAACCACAAGCACTTCACCCATCCATTTTGGGGAGTTAGTCAAAAATAGTTGTGACTCCACTGAACCATTGACAGCTTGCTTTCCTTGTGTCAAGCAAGGAGCTTTACGACATGTTTGCGCGATTCCGCTCAGAATCTGGCCCAAGAATGCTGTGTCTTGGCCTCAAGTAGCGCAGTGGCTCAAACCAAGATTGGGCTCAGGTTGTGTGCAAATGGGGTAAAGTCCAATTCCAAGGCCATTGAGTCCACCCCCCCCAATTCTTGTAGTTTGAACCCCAAATGGCTCAAAGAGGCAGGTGCATCCTAGATCGGTGATTGACACGCTTTGCCACCACTAGTCAGCACCTGGAGCCCACTTGGATTGTGAGTTGCGTCCCCCAAGGTCCAACGGAATAGTGGTTCCGGGCCAATGCTAGCCGACACACACCTTTTTTGGGCCAGACACGATACCCGGCCGGTGGCCAAAAACCTCATTCAAGTTGATAGAGTGGCCATATAGGGTGGGGTGCACACGACAATGGTTGCCACGTGGTAGGTGGTACATGCTTTACTAACAGGGTGCTTGCTCAGTTCTTTGTTGCCCGGGATATGTTGCATATGGCCCGGGATACAGCGCAGGTATCCGGGGCATTAGGCACAATTCTTATATCCGTGGCATTAGGGCCCGAGGATATCCGCAGATATCCGGGGCATATGACCCGGGATCCTTGCGCGCAACCCTTCCCTCGCCCTTGATGCCTCAACACTTCAAGTGGAACAAATCCGAGACACGCTTTCTCTCATGGTGCCTCAGGTAAGCTCTCTGCAAACATGGAATATAGGCACATTTAGATGGTCTATTGGGAGCCAATCATGTCTCTGACACAAGATTCGCAGGCCCAGGAACCAAACTTCGGAGGACACCTGAGCTTGGCACAAGACATATGGTACACAACATGGCAAATGTCACACGTGACCGATCGTTGGCCACCAACTGCATAATCACGACGGTAACATTGCATTTCCTTTTTCACCCGCACTTCCTTTTTCACCTTTTTTTTGGGTTGCTCTTCAAATGCAGCCTCGGCAAAACTGGAATACTAGACAAATCTTGACTTACTGGAGCCTTGGGAGGTGTTGCCGGGGCGGCCCATGCACGAGAACGGTACATCTCACGTTCATATGCAATGCTCTCTTTCTCATCGAGCACAAATATAGAAGGTTCTTTCTCACTCAATTGTGTCAACGGGAAGGTGGCATACTCCTCCTCCGCTGTTAGATCAATGACGATATTAGGAGAGGATGGAGAAAGTGTCCTATCCTTCCGTTTCTTCTCTACTTTGTCTAGACTGAGGCTAACAAACACGACCTCACACTTTGGTGACAAAGTGGCACTATTAGAGGCCTTGTCTTCCTAAGGAGGAGCAGAAGTAGCATTAGCAATAGAAGGTTCCGCTTTTACCTCACCTTCCTTGTCTTTTCCAAAATTTTTTGACGTTCTGCACTTGCCCTCATGTTTGAAGCTGCGAAGCACTGCAGGCACCACAAGCAGGTTGAACACGGATCTTGGATTCTGTCCTCAAATCATTGGTATTGTTTGGTCCGTATTGTGGAGAAATTAGCCAAAAGCATGAACTTTGAATTTGAAAATCTGCCACGCGTTCTCCTCTGGTCCCTGTACTTTCTCAAACACCCACCGGAAGTAAATGCCTCTAAAGAATTTCCGCATCGCAAAATGCACACGACCAAAGGAACGTTTTCTTCAAACAAGATCATTGAAGGTCTGGGGGAAGATGGCACATTTTTGCAGCGCGTGACGGAAGATTTCAAAGACTCATGCCTTTTACACATGAGCGTATTGAGCCTAGAAAAATTGTTTCGACGTGGTGTTATGTGGATTGAAAAACTGACTAAGCCTTTCTTTGAGAGCAACCTTGTTGTCTCCGCAGATAAAGATGGATCACATGTTGTGATGTCCATCCCTTGTTATCTCGGTTAGCAAGCCCACCACCTCAGTGTCACACATCCCAATGGGCTGAAAATTTATGAACGGCTCGCCTTGTATGACGCAGCAAACCTTGAACTTTGGTGTAAGCAAGCTTCGGTGTGGAGAGATGAACTGACGTGTGTTCTTAAAAGCACCTTGGTAAACACTAATCCGCAACTGGCCAACATAATTGGTGACTTTCTTGATTCGTTTGGAGGTGTCAAGTGTCCGCTATTTTATTTAATGGTGAAAACACATAAATCTGTGGAAGTCAAGGACGGGCACTGGCCCAGTGGACCGATCACCGGGCTGACAAAGTGGTGTACTACCCCCCCTTCCACATTGCTGGCAATCCTTGGTGATACGTTTTTGCGCCCTGATGCCGTCTGTGACCCACTGCAATGTTCTCTCAGAGACTCCAGGGATCTGGTGGCCCGGTTAGAGGATCTGCCCAGACACTGGGACTTCAGTGCTGGTGCCCCAAGAATCTCTAGTTTTGATTTCAACGGTCTTTACACTAACTTTACGTGGGAGGACATTGCAGGGGCCTACACTGTCTGGCATGCACACTGGTTTCAAAATTAGCACCGCTCACGTTGCACTAACATGGAAAAAGATTTTGCTGACTGGTTATTGAAGCCTATTGCTGCTGGGGAATGGGCGTACCTACAGTACTCTTTTCCATATCTCAGAATGGATTACCATGCCACACTGACGTTGGGTGAAGCACTGATGAGGGTAGTGTTTACCCACAATATTTTTCAGCCGCCTGGAGCAGGAGTGTACAGACAGGCCCAGGGCTAGAGCATGGGTACATATTGTGCCCCAGCCTGGGCAAACTTAATTCTTCGTTCTTTCATTTCACAGTCCTCTGAATTTTTAACTGGATCCCCTGTCATTATGTGGCACTTTTTGGACGATGGACTGTTGATCCACCCCTAGTCAGTGACCTCAAGTCTTCTGCAAAAATTACAAAAAACATTTTTTGCCCATTTGCCTTTTGAGTGTTTGGTCTTGGGAGGGACTGGTGATGTACAGTTTCTTGATTTGAGAATTGTGAAGTTATGTCCACCGACTTATTGTACATTCTTTAAAAGCACAAACACTGCTTCTTATATCCCTTGCGGGAGTAACACCCCCCGACACACTAAGTTAGGATGGGTAAAGACTAAATTGGTACGGTATCTGCAGAACAACTCACATGCCCATTTTTTCTACGCCTGTGTGAAGAGACTACGTTTGGCTGTTGCAAGACTGCACTATCCCAAGAGAGTACTGAGCCCATTACCCATCAGTTGGCGTGACAGGGAACACTATATGCAGAGACGTGAGACACAGGGAGGGTTGGAGGGTCGTGTCCACGTGTTGAGAGTGCCATTGGACAGTTGTATTCCAATCACGTGGAGCAAATTGATGCGAAAACTTCACAGGAACGTTGCTTCTGTTTTACCGAGAGTGCGCATGTTCTGCACCTTTAAGTCGCAGCCGAATCTCAGAAGTATTTTCCGCAAAAAATTAAAACAAACATTGTCACATATTGAATCGCCTGAATTGCAAGCTTTGAAGCAAAATCTGACCCAGGATGCCGAAAATTTTCTTGCTGCGCTAAATACCGATTTTGCGTAATGTTTAGCGATGAAATTTAGAATGTGTTCTACTTGTTTCTGTGTTATTGAGCATGAGATTTGTATATTGTCTGTCATGTTTTTAACAGCTGGCAGGCTGACGAGGGCCTTCATTCATGCCGAAACCATGGTACCGTACGAATGATTTGAGGATAGACTCCAAGATCCGTGTTCAACCTGCTTGAGGTGCTTGCAGTGCTTCGCAGCTTCAAACACGAGGGCAAGTGCAGAAGGTCAAAACATTTTGGACAAAATTTTGCAAAAAGCTTTGGAAAAAAATTATGTAGTCACTTGGGAGGGGTGTACACTCCCTCCGTGAATTATTTATCCACTTGGGAGGGGTGTACACTCCCTCCGTGAATTATTTATCCCTTTGGGAGGGGTGTACAGTCCCTCCGTGAATTATTTAGCCACTTGGGTGGGATGTACAATCCCACTGTGAATTATTCATCCACTTGGGAGGGGTGTACAAGACCTCCGTGAATGATTTAGCCACTTGAGAGGGGTGTACAGTCCCTCCGTGAATTATTTATCCACTTTGGAGGGGTGCACAATCCCTCCGTGAATTATTTGGCCACTTGGGAGGGGTGTACAATGCCTCCGTGAATTATTTAGCCACTTGGGAGGGGTGTGCAGTCCCTCCGTGAATTATTTAGCCACAGGGGAGGGGCGTACAGTCTCTCGGTGAATTATTTATCCACTTGGGAGGGGTGTACAATCCCTCTGTGAATTTTTTAGCCACTTTGGAGGGGTGTACAGTCCCTCCGTGAATTATTTAGCCACTTGGGAGGAGTGTACAATGCCTCCGTGAATTATTTAGCCACTTGAGAGGGGTGTACAGTCCCTCCGTGAATTATTTAGCCACACGGGAGGGGTGTACAGTCTCTCGGTGAATTATTTATCCACTTGGGAGGAGTGTACAATCCCTCCGTGAATTATTTATCCACTTGGGAGGGGTGTGCAGTCCTTCCGTGAATCTTTTAGCCACTTTGGAGGGGTGTGCAGTCCCTCCTTGAAT
This sequence comes from Eutreptiella sp. 'Long Island Sound 2002', assembly GCA_964036045.1. Lineage (NCBI taxonomy): Eukaryota > Euglenozoa > Euglenophyceae > Eutreptiales > Eutreptiaceae > Eutreptiella > Eutreptiella sp. 'Long Island Sound 2002'. The sequence continues at coordinate 132,079,746 of OZ038382.1, read as the reverse complement.
TGTTTATCCACTGGGGAGGGGTGTACGGTCCCTCCGTGAATTATTTAGCCTCCTTGAACTATTTAGCCACTTGCGAGGGATGTACAATCCCTCCGTGAATTATTTATCCACTTGGGAGGGGTGTACAATCCCTCTGTGAATTTTTTAGCCACTTTGGAGGGGTGTACAGTCCCTCCGTGAATTATTTAGCCACTTGGGAGGAGTGTACAATGCCTCCGTGAATTATTTAGCCACTTGAGAGGGGTGTACAGTCCCTCCGTGAATTATTTAGCCACACGGGAGGGGTGTACAGTCTCTCGGTGAATTATTTATCCACTTGGGAGGAGTGTACAATCCCTCCGTGAATTATTTATCCACTTGGGAGGGGTGTGCAGTCCTTCCGTGAATCTTTTAGCCACTTTGGAGGGGTGTGCAGTCCCTCCTTGAATTGTTTATCCACTGGGGAGGGGTGTACGGTCCCTCCGTGAATTATTTAGCCTCCTTGAACTATTTAGCCACTTGCGAGGGATGTACAGTCCCTCCGTGAATTATTTATCCACTTGGGAGGGGTGTACAGCCCCTCCCTTAATTATTTAGCCACTTCGGAGGGGTGTACAATCCCTCCGTGAATTATTTAACCACCTGGGAGGGGTGTACAATCCCTCCGTGAATAATTAGGCACTTGGGAGGGGTGTACAGTCTCTCTGTGAATTAATTAATTATCCACTTGGGAGGGGTGTACAGTCCCTCCGTGAATTATTTATCCACTTGGGAAGGGTGTACAATCCCTCCGTGAATTATTTATCCCCTTCGGAGGGGTGTACAATCCCTCCGTGAATTATCTATTCACTTTGGAGGGGTGTACAGTCCCTCCGTGAATTATTTATCCACTTGGGAGGGGTGTACAGTCCCTCCGTGAATTGTTTATCCACTTGGGAGGGGTGTGCAGTCCCTCCGTGAATTATTTATCCACTTGGGAGGGGTGTACAGTCCCTCCGTGAATTATTTAGCCACTTGGGAGGTATGTACAGTCCCTCCGTGAATTATTTATCCACTTTGGAGGGGTGTACAATCCCTCCGTGAATTATTTAACCACCTGGGAGGGGTGTACAATCCCTCCGTGAATAATTAGGCACTTGGGAGGGGTGTACAGTCTCTCTGTGAATTAACTAATTATCCACTTGGGAGGGGTGTACAGTCCCTCCGTGAATTATTTATCCACTTGGGAAGGGTGTACAATCCCTCCGTGAATTATTTATCCCCTTCGGAGGGGTGTACAATCCCTCCGTGAATTATCTATTCACTTTGGAGGGGTGTACAGTCCCTCCGTGAATTGTTTATCCACTTGGGAGGGGTGTGCAGTCCCTCCGTGAATTATTTATCCTCTTGGGAGGGGTGTACAATCCCTCCGTGAATTATTTATCCACTTGGGAGGGGTGTACACTCCCTCCGTGAATTATTTAGCCACTTGGGAGGGGTGTACAGTCCCTCCGTGAATTATTTAGCCTCCGTGAATTATCTAGCCACCTGGGAGGGGTGTGCAGTCCCTCCGTGAATTATTTACCCACTTGGGAGGGGTGTACAGTCCCTCTGTGAATTATTTATCCACTTGGGAGGAGTGTACAATCCCTCCGTGAATTATTTATCCACTTGGGAAGGGTGTGCAGTCCCTCCGTGAATCATTTAGCCACTTTGGAGGGGTGTGCAGTCCCTCATTGAATTGTTTATCCACTGGGGAGGGGTGTACAGTCCCTCCGTGAATTATTTAGCCTCCGTGAACTATTTAGCCACTTGCGAGGGGTGTACAATCCCACCGTGAATTATTTATCCACTTGGGAGGGGTGTACAGTCCCTCCCTCAATTATTTAGCCACTTCGGAGGGGTGTACAATCCCTCCGTGAATTATTTAACCACCTGGGAGGGGTGCACCATCCCTCCGTGAATCATTTAGCCACTTGGGAGGGGTGTACAGTCTCTCTGTGAATTAATTAATTATCCACTTGGGAGGGGTGTACAGTCCCTCCGTGAATTATTTATCCACTTGGGAAGGGTGTACAATCCCTCCGTGAATTATTTATCCACTTCGGAGGGGTGTACAGTCCCTCCGTGAATTATCTATTCACTTTGGAGGGATGTACAGTCCCTCCGTGAATTATTTATCCACTTGGGAGGGGTGTACAGTCCCTCCGTGAATTGTTTATCCACTTGGGAGCGGTGTGCAGTCCCTCCGTGAATTATTTATCCACTTGGGAGGGGTGTACAAGCCCTCCGTGAATTATTTATCCACTTGGGAGGGGTGTACAGTCCCTCCGTGAATTATTTAGCCTCCGTGAATTATTTAGCCACTTGGGAGGGGTGTACAGTCCCTCCGTGAATTATTTACCCACTTGGGAGGGGTGTACAGTCCCTCCGTGAATTATTTAGCCTCTTCGGAGGAGTGTACAATCCCTCCGTGAATTATTTATCCACTTGGGAGGGGTGTACAATCCCTCCGTGAATTATTTATCCACTTTGAAGGGGTGTACAATCCCTCCGTGAATTATTTAGCCACTTTCGAGGGGTGTACAGTCCCTCCGTGAATTATTTGGCCACTTGGGAGGGGTGTACAGTCCCACCGTCACTTTTTTTTAGCCACTTGGGAGGGGTGTACAATCCCTCCGTGAATTATTTATCCACTTTGGAGGGGTGTACAGTCCCTCCGTGAATTTTTTATCCACTTGGGAGGGGTGTACAATCCCTCCGTGAATTATTTAGCCATTTGGGAGGGGTGGTCAATCCCTCTGTGAATTGTTTAGCCACTTGGGAGGGATGTACAATCCCTCCGTGAATTATTTAGCCACTTGGGAGGGGTGTACACTTCCTCCGCGGAATATTTATCCACTGGGGGGGGGTGTACACTTACTCCGTGGAACATTTATCCACTGGGGAGGGCTGTACACTTCCTCCGTGGGATATTTATCCACTGGGGAGGGCTGTACACTTCCTCCGTGGAATATTTATCCACTGGGGAGGGCTGTACACTTCCTCCGTGGGATATTTATCCACTGGGGAGGGCTGTACACTTCCTCCGTGGAATATTCATCCACTGGGGAGGGCTATACACTTCGTCCGTGGAATATTTATCCACTGGGGAGGGTTGTACACTCCCTCCGTGGAATCTTTATCCACCGGGGAGGGGTTTACACTCCCTCCGTGGAATATTTATCCCCTGGAAAGGGGTGTACCACCTCAGTGGAATAATTATCTAGAGGGGGGGTGTACACCACCTCAGTGGAACATTTATCCACAGGGGGGGGGGGGGGGTACACCACCTCAGTGGAATGTTTATCCAGAAGGGGGGTGCACACCAGCTCAGTGGAATATTTATCCACATGGGGGGGGATGCACCACCTCAGTGGAATATTTATCCACATGGGGGGGGGGGACACCCCCTCAGTGGAATATTTATCCAGAGGGGGGGGGGTACACCACCTCAGTGGAATATTTATCCTGAGGGGGGGGGTACACCACCTCAGTGGAATATTTATCCTGGGGGGGGGGTACACCAGCTTAGTGGAATGTTTATCTAGAGGGGGGGTGCACACCTCCTCAGTGGAATATTTATCCAAAGGTGGGGGGGGTGCACCACCTCAATGGAATATTTATCCACATGGGGGGGGGGTACACAACCTCAGTGGAATATTTATCCAGAGGGGGGGGGTACACCACCTCAGTGGAATATTTATCCATAGGGCGGGGGGTGCACCACCTCAGTGGAATATTTATCTTGAAGGGGGGCACATGTACCACCGGTGCCCAGCACAGAACATTGAAAGAGAGACCAATATTGTCCGGTTACCGGTGGCAATTTTAGGAAATCTGTACCGACGTGCATGCGATATGCTTCGGTCCGTCGCTTGGAAGTTTTCGAAAACCCTTGGAAAGATGCTCGGAAGTTTTGGCAGCCAGATCGGCCCCCCAAAACGCAACCAATATCGGTAGGAATGTTCCATGGGCTTCCCAACCGACCGTGCCGGGGGAGCTTGGAAGAAATTTTTCCGCCCGAACCCAGTGGAATTTTGGTTGGATGCTTGGTGGAAAGATGCTCGGAAGTTTTGGCAGCCAGATGGGGTCCCAAAACGCAACCAATATCGGTACGAATGTTCCATGGGCTTCCCAGCCGACCGTGCCGGGGGAGCTCGGAAGAAATTTTTCAGCCCGAACCCAGTGGAATTTTGGTTGGATGCGTGGTGCCTACCTTGCCTGCAAGATGCCATGGAGAACAGCACGTTGAAGCTAATGTTTGTCTACCCTTTGTCTGCTTTGCCTACAAAACTGCATGGAGAACACTGTGCTCAAGCTTATGATTGCTTCCCCTTTGTGCTCCTTTGTGAATTTGGACTTTTGCTTTTGACATGTGCAACGCCAGTTTGATCCTTGGTGGCTGCTTTGCCTACAAACTTGCATCGAGAACACTGTACTGAAGCTTATGAATGTTTGCCCTTTGTGCCTTGTGATGCTTTGTGCCTGCTTTTGTGGTTTTCTTTTTGCATGTGTGTCGCTTTCTCACCTAGGCCCCTTTGAGTAGACTCACTAATGTATTCCCTTTTTGTGCTCAGAACACTTTTTGTCACCTGCAACAGACATGTCTGGTAGTCAAGGCAGTGCCGCTAGTGCCTCGTCTTCGTCCGCTTCGCCCCCCCAGCCCGTTCAGCAGCTCCCGGAACCAGATTTGGAGCTTGAGGGCGAGCTCATTGACGCGGACACAGCCAATACCGAAGTTCCCGAACCGGGTGATACACAATCGCGCCTCCAACACGCCCTAGCAGCACTGTGCTTGCGGCATAAGCCGTCAGAGACCATTGACCCCAGAATGATAAGGGTTTTTTTGGACAGGGTCGTCCTTGATGCATACCGCATCCAGCCCAAGGATACCTTGCTGGCTATGCTTGTGCATAAGCATTTTTCAATCCCTGTCTTGACGACACGGGAGGCTGTGGGCAAGACAAGCCCCAGCAAACATGAGACCTCGTACGGTGTACAATACAGAAACCTCTGCATTGTTGGTCCGGATCCGAAATACAACACGGACCGGACCTTTGCAGAGGAATATGAAGAGAGGCTGCGTGTACATTACATGTACTTGAAATCAATAATGTCCACACACCCGGACAGTACCATTCGCGAGTTAAAGTGGACCCAGAGCGATGTAGTTACTTGGTTCAAAGAGGCCAAGATCAAGAAGCGGTCCAAAAAAGTAGTTACCTGCAACGTGCAGTTCCTCCCCCTCTCATTCATTCATGTTCCGTTCGAGGTTTTGAGGGTTATCATAAACGATGCCTTCTGCGAGTCCCCACATGCAACGATTCACAGCGCCCTCAGAGCCACCATCACAGGTGCACATGTGGTAGAGGTTTTCGGGGAAAAGGACGGCTGGCGGGTGTGGGACCAAGCCCCCTCAGGCACGTGACCCAGCCCCCAAACCTTCTTCCGAGGGCGCACCAAAGCGGCAGCGACTTACCATCTTAGGTGCATACTTGCAGGCCAAGGGTGAGGGCCAGGGCCAGGTTGGGACCGCAGAAGCCCCCCCCCCCCCTGCCTAAGCTGGGGATGCACTGTGTTGGGTCTTCACTAGCCCTCTTTTTCGCTCTGATGTCTTCCATCTGTGCTGCCCTGGCTGCCCGCGCCCAGCCACCAGCTCCTGCCGCCGTCCCCATCTCCTCGGGTCGACTGGCCGAACTTGGGAGTGGGAACCCCAGCGCCGGTAGCAGTGCCGGTGCCAGCAACCCTTGGATCTCAAAACTGGTTGGAGCAATCCTGGCAAAAGAAGGTTCTGGTGAAAGGTACTGGTTGGGGCTTTCCATACATGGTTTCCTTGAAACCAACCAAAACCGTGGCGCAGAGTGAGGGGGCAGATAGTCGAGCACACTTTGGACCCTTGGATCTCGAAACTGGTTGAAGCAATCCTGGCAAAAGAAGGTTCTGGTGAAAGGTACTGGTTGGGGCTTTCCATACATGGTTCCTTTGAAACCAACCAAAACAGTGGCCTACTGCATGGAGACATGTGTGACCCCTTCAGAGAGATAGAGATGTGTCTGGAAAAACCTGTCTTCAGCGCCTCTTCATGTGGGCCTTGCCCACTGGCAGATCCGCTTCCGGTACGCCATCGCGCATCATCCTTCCACGGATGCTTTGTATTCTTCGGGAATCTAAGCTACGAACACGGAACGCAAGCACATGTAGCAGACCCCTAGAGCAAGCTTGAAACGATAACACAGCAGGGCAAATGTTGTTCATGAACTGATGACATTTGAGGACAAGTGTAAACGCCTGAGCAGACCATCCGCCGAAAAGGTTGGTATTTCAACTCCAAATTGTCTGATTGTCAGGTTTCTGTTAATGTCAGACAAGCGCGAATCTGGAGAAGAAGGGGGCAAGAAGCGGGAAAGAGAAGCAGTAGCGGAAAGACCGGGCAAGAGGGTCAGGCTCAAGAGAGAGCCCTAGGAGGAGCCGAAGGAGGCCAAGGACCCCAAGGTCAAGGTCGAGGACGAAGAGATAGCCTCCTCCTCTGCCCTATCCGCCCCTGCCCCTGCCCCTGCTCCGGCCCCTGCAGCACCCCCCCCCGGTTCCACCTGCACCACCCGCCCCTATCCCAGCCTTCCCTGTGGACGTCTTCGCCCAGGACATGTACGACGTTCAGGCGAGACGTGCGGAGGGAAACATATCGGTGCTAGACCTCGGTGATCGCCCACAAGGTGTCATCAGCCGCCACTTGGGTGTCAGTCGAGCCCTTTGGAGGGACATCCCAGCCCCTCAGCGGTTGGCAGTCGTCAGGGCCGCTTCCCGTGCGGCCCTGGCCACCCTCCTACAGCAGTGGGCGCAATATCCCCGGGCCCCGTCACCCCCTCCACCCCCTCCGCCTGTGTTGTAGTGTGCCCCCACCACTCCACGGGCCCAACGGTGTTTTTCAACACCACCATGAATTGCCATAAATGGTACCATGAACTGCCTAGCTTGTGCTTGTGTGCCTGTGGCAGGGGGCGGATAGTCGAGCACACTTTGGACCCTCAGATCTCGAAACTGGTTGGAGCAATCCTGGCAAAGAAAGGTTCTGGTGAAAGGTACTGGCCCAAACCCTTGAGTGCTCCCCCGCCCCCCCCACCCCCCCGCCCTCCCGCCAAGTAGGCGTCTGGCACCCGTGACCCTCTCTTTTCAGCTCGCCATGTCGTCTAGCCCCCTTAGCGTGGCCTCTTCGGTCCCCTCCAGCCCTTCCTTCCGGGACGGCTGGGGAGATTTGCCGGAGCTCCTGCGGTACGGAGACCAACCCGCGTCGCCACCGTGGGACTCTGACGCTGAGAAGTGTCTCAGCGAACTGGCCTCGCCCCAACCTCCATTGCCCACACCGCCCCCCTCTCCCCCTCAACCCAGCCGCGCACCAACCTCTCCAAGTCCTCTGCCCAATCCCTACTCGACCCCATAACAGGTCGCCCTCGAAGCCCTGGAGGAGGCCTTGATGTGCACTGCCGTGCCACCGCCATCCCCCCCACGACCCCCCAAGTGCGTACCCAAAGACCCCCCCACCCCCTCCAAACCCACTGTTCACGGGCCCTACAGTGCCAAAACACTGCAGCTCATCCGGGACAACCACGGGGGTGGGGTACAGTATTTTGTTGATGGGGTGCTCAACCGCCGAGCGATGTATCGGTTTGCGGTTCAGCAGCCCAAGAAAAACTGCCTGCGGGTGTGGATGGAGGGAATGGGAATTAGTCGTTCGCATTTCCTCAACAGGGACGAGGAGCATGCAGCAGTGGTGCCTGAAGTGCCGTGTGCTACCCCAAAACACCCTCCTATCCCCAAGCCGCCCCCTCAACCCGTTCCTCGCCGGCCACCGCCCCCTCGAGCCAGTGATCAGGTGACATTGACCCAATATAGCAGGCACCGCCGTTCCTCACTACTCCCAATGGCTCCCGCCCCAAAGCGGCCGTGCCCCACCCCGCAGTTTGGCTCGTTGCTCGGGCGGCGAGCCTCTCAGTCCGCCCCCCCACCGCACAGGCCCCAGTTTGGGTCGTTGCTCCCTGTGCAAGCCCCCCCGCAGCGACCCCAGACTTCGGCGAGACGTTCCAATTTCCAGCTCTTCGGCAACGCTTGAGGAAGTGGACCTTTGCGGTGTTTTTCAACACCACCAGCCAGTCCGCCATGAACTGCCCAGCTTGTGCTTGTTGTGCCTGTGGCAGGGGGCGGATAGTCGAGCACACTTTGGACCCTTAGATCTCGAAACTGGTTGGAGCAATCCTGGCAAAAAAAGGTTCTGGTGAAAGGTACTGGTTGGGGCTTTCCATACATGGTTTCCTTGAAACCAACCAAAACAGTGACGCAGAGTGAGGGGGCGGATAGTCGAGCACACTTTGGACCCTTGGATCTCGAAACTGGTTGGAGCAATCCTTGCAAAAGAAGGTTCCGGTGAAAGGTACTGGTTGGGGCTTTCCATACATGGTTTCCTTGAAACCAACCAAAACAGTGGCGCAGAGTGAGGGGGCGGATAGTCGAGCACACTTTGGACCCTTGGATCTCGAAACTGGTTGGAGCAATCCTGGCAAAAGAAGGTTCTGGTGAAAGGTACTGGTTGGGGCTTTCCATACATGGTTCCTTTGAAACCAACCAAAACAGTGGCGCAGAGTGAGGGGGCGGATAGTCGAGCACACTTTGGACCCTTGGATCTCGAAACTGGTTGGAGCAATCCTGGCAAAAGAAGGTTCTGGTGAAAGGTACTGGTTGGGGCTTTCCATACATGGTTCCTTTGAAACGAACCAAAACAGTGGCGCAGAGTGAGGGGGCGGATAGTCGAGCACACTTTGGACCCTTGGATCTCGAAACTGGTTGGAGCAATCCTGGCAAAAAAAGGTTCTGGTGAAAGGTACTGGTTGGGGCTTTCCATACATGGTTTCCTTGAAACCAACCAAAACAGTGGCGCAGAGTGAGGGGGCGGATAGTCGAGCACACTTTGGACCCTTGGATCTCGAAACTGGTTGGAGCAATCTTGGCAAAAGAAGGTTCTGGTGAAAGGTACTGGTTGGGGCTTTCCATACATGGTTTCCTTGAAACCAACCAAAACAGTGGCGCAGAGTGAGGGGGCAGATAGTCGAGCACACTTTGGACCCTTGGATCTCGAAACTGGTTGGAGCAATCCTTGCAAAAGAAGGTTCTGGTGAAAGGTACTGGTTGGGGCTTTCCATACATGGTTTCCTTGAAACCAACCAAAACAGTGGCGCAGAGGGAGGGGGCGGATAGTCGAGCACACTTTGGACCCTTGGATCTCGAAACTGGTTGGAGCAATCCTTGCAAAAAAAGGTTCTGGTGAAAGGTATTGGTTGGGGCTTTCCATACATGGTTCCTTTGAAACCAACCAAAACAGTGGCCTACTGCAATCTCCTGTTTCCCAGGCACCATGTTTCACCATGAATTTGTTGTGAACAACCATGCTATATGGGTGAAGGGGGAGATCTCCAAGCTGGAGGCATTTGCCAGCATATGCCCTATTCCAGCTGATCAATTCATGGTGTCAGCCTTTGCCATGAACTTCCCCACGGCCACCCCCTTGCAGGCCAAGGACCTAGACCAGCTACAGCGCCCCCCAAGTGGCACCTTCACAGTTGTGCGTAGCTCCCTTGGCCCTTTGCCTACCACACAGGCCACATCAGTCACCCAAGCACCAGAGTGCCAGGCTGCTGCACTTCGCCTTCGCCATGAGCATGTGGTGCCAGCCGCTGTCTTGCGCACCTTAGACCATCTCCAACCAGGGGTTGGTTGGTCAATGGTTGCTTTAAGGCAACAGGAGGACCTGCATCTTCCTGCAGTGGACTACTCCCTGGCCAACACGAAGTTGTTGCCACAGCTGTGCCACCTACTTCTACAGAAGTGTGGCTCATTGGCTGCCCAAGGCCGGCAGAAACCCCCACCACCCCATGCCACCCTGACCTTAGGCCTCTACGCAGACGGTTACCAGCCCCGGGGCCGTCCAAATATTAACACAAAAATCAGCATAATTGATTTCCAGGGACACTGGTTCCCAATGTCTGGCAATGTGCCTAGGTGCACAGACATGTTGACCTGGCAAGAGCTTCCCAAGGTCAGTGATTGCCAGTGGCTACCCAAACGTGCAGAGGCCTTACAAGCCCTGCCTTCTTGTAAATTTAAGCAACGTATGAAGTATGCTGGTGTAGTGTACAACACCACGCTGCAGATAAGGCTCGGGGCAATCACTGCCGATCACCACCATTTGTGGTTTGAGTGCCGGCAAAAGGGCTGTGTGGCGTGTCCCTGGGTGAATAAGGATGGGGCGGGAGAACTCTTTTTGCACAAAGGGGGATGTTTCAATGGTGTGCGTGGGTCCCATAAGTTTCAGGGGGTTTCTAACTTGGAAGAGGTATATATTGTGCAACCTGTATTGCACAACACCAAAGGAGCAGCCTCCAGGATCCTGGGTGTCATAGGTCGAACACTACCAGCGCCCTACAACCATGACCTACTCCAGGTCATAGCACATGTGGCAAGGAGGTATGATCCTGGATCTTTGCCACCTGATAGCAGGCAGCACATGCGTCACGTACGAGGTAGATTCCAGGCAGGCATTAGCCTCACAGGTCGCGAGGCCCGCACAGTCATGGGCAGACTAGCAGGGGGTATGGTGCTCCCCCTGCCTTTCCATTCCTTGGTGGTGGCATTTTGCCACATGGTGCATCTATGCTATGGTTGTAATAACCTGGCAACTGTCACATGGCAAGCTATGGGGATGTTGTACACATATATTGTGCACATCATCCCCGAGTTTGCTGAAGAAGGTTGCACTGCAACCTTATATATGCATGGGTGGTCCCACACATGGTTTAATCCACGGACACCCATGCTGTATTCCGATGAGGCCGGCGAGCGGGATCTGAGGGTGGCCAAGAGATATGCCCCCGTCACTAGTACCAGGCAAGATGCCAGTATTAGTGAAAGTTTGAAGCATGAGCTGTATCAGAAGTTCGTGCAGAAAAAAAAGAAGATCCCCTGTGCCAAAATTGGGGCGCCCGTGCAATGAAACGTTGTTCTGGAGGCGTGCATGGTTGCTGCCAATGCCGTGTGGCATGTGGTCTTCCAACGCCTCTTAGAGCATTTGCTGCATTTCCAGGATGGAGGTGGTTGCTCCCTATATATGCACCCAGACACCCGTTCGGTGAAATGCGCCTTTCCAGGTGCAAATCCCGAGAGTGATGTGGTATGTGTGTGTGGGACCTGTGGCTCAAAGCGTGGTGTCCGTCAATGGGTACCACTGGACAGGGAAGCTGTCTGCAAGTGGCCCAAACTGGGTTTGAAGAGCCGTGCCACATTTAAGTCCTGTGCTGCACGCCGTAAGGCGCTGAAGGACAAGGGAAAGGGTAAGGGACGTGTGGGGCCTATCCCTCAAAGCCGAGTCTCTAACCCTGCGACAGCTGATATTGTACCCCCTTCGGAGGGCGAGGACAGTGCTGCTTCATTTCAAGGTCCTACGGGTTTGAACAAGCAGCAGCGTGTTCAACCCATGAGACGTACGAAGTTGGCGCGTGTACCCATTGTTGATAGCGGCATTGAGCAGCAACTTGTGTGCCCTCGTGGCAGTGGCAGTAGCAGCAGTGACAGTAGCAACAGCAGCAGCAGCAGCAGCAGCAGCAGCAGCAGCAGCAGCAGCAGTGATAGTGGGAGCAGTAGCAGTCCTGAGGATAATGATTCGGATGATGATGCTGTGCGCCTATCTGGTGCCTCCACAGTAAGTGCCTCAGATTCTTCCTCATCATCCAGTGACAACCCTGAACCCCAACCTCAACCCAAGAAGTATCGCCGTGTGGTGGTGGATGTGGATGCCATGTCAAGCGATGGCTGTCCTGTGCAGATGCTCAGCGAAGGAGAGTACAGCATTCACAGTTCAAGCTGAAATGAACAGGCAAGCCACTGAGCATTCACATTTCAAGCGTAAGTGAACGGTCATGCTGGCCTTTTTGTGTGTTTCTTTGCTGAGGTGTGGGATTTGGGAACCAAGAACGGTGTAGGTCATTGTACAAAAAACCGATGGAAAAACGCCTGGAAGTTTTTGAAATCCCTCGGAAAGATGCTCGGAAGTTTTGGCAGCCAGATCGGGTCCCAAAACGCAACCGATATCGGTAGGAATGTTCCATGGGCTTCCCAGCCGACCGTGCCGGGGGAGCTCGGAAGAAATTTTGGCTGGGACTTCCGAGAACAACCCTGCAATATGAGTCCCATTTGCTGAGCATGAATGCTGAGCATCCCCAAATATCCTGAGCAATATGCTCAGCATTTTCCTACCATTTTTTTACCTTCTATGCTGTGCGTCCCAGCACCATGTGGGGGTACACCGCCCAAGTGGAATATTTATCCAGAGGGGGGGGGTACACCACCTCAGTGGAATATCTATCCAGAGGGGGGGGCGTACACCACCTCAGTGGACCATTTTTCCACAGGGGGGGGGTACACTACCTCAGTGGAATATTTGTCCACAGGGGGGGGGGTACACCACCTCAGTGGAATATTTATCCAAAGGTGGGGGGGATACACCACCTAAGTGGAATATTTATCCAGAGGGGGGGGCTACACCACCTCAGTGGAATATTTATGCAGAAGGGGGGTGCACAGCAACTCAGTGGAATATTTATCCACATGGGGGGGGGGTACACCACCTCGGTGGAATATTTATCCAGAGGGGGGGGTACACCACCTCAGTGGAATATTTATCCAAAGGGGGGGGGGTACACAACCTCAGTGGAATATTTTTCCTGGCCTCCCATTTTCCCCAATGCTCCATTTTTCCACCCTTTTTTTTTCTTTGGGGGGGGCTGTTCCCCTATGTTGCATGGTCTCCCATTCTTCCCAACTTTCAATTTTCATGATGGTTTTTTTTCTGTTGGGTGGCTGTGTTGGGGGGGGGGGGGGTGGCAGACTTTTCCTTGTCCCTTTCTGAGAGGAAGGAAGGAAGGGAGGGGTCGGGTACCACACTTTTATTAGACTTTTGCTGAGATGTGTTCTATTTTATGTCCTTGACACAAGATGCCAAATCAGACTTCAGACTTCAGACTTTATACACATAGCTGATGTGCACCTGATGGTTCGGTTCATGTCTTCAGCGTGCTCAGCCCACATGCCCGCCTTGCCCCCCCCCCCCCTGGCCGACAAGGTTTGCACATTACATCGCCTCGAGCCTGTCGACGTTCTGGAGGCCTGGATGGAGGAGGATCCCCAGGCCTTGCAGTTGTGGCTGCGAGGCGTCAAACAATGAAGCCTTGCAGCCATCAGCGGCAAGCAATGCCGTATTTTCTTTTTGTGTTGTGTAGTTGTACTGTCTGTTGCAACTTGTTTGCTAACCTCCTCACCTGCTCTGTTTGCTCCCCCACCCCCCACAAAGGAAAGTGCAAAACTAATTTGGTAACTCTTGTTTGTAACCCATGTATGTATGTATCCTCTCACCCTCCCACACACTGCAAACTGACAACATACAACGAAAGTAACGTATGTCACCCGCCCCAGCCGCAACAACCCCATTCCCCTACCCACAATGCACCAGATTTTTCATCAAAACTCCACATTATTGTGTTATGAGTTTTCCAGATTGGTTGAGCTGTTGAGTGACACCGTCTTTCTCTTAAATTTCCATTTTTTGAAGGAAGGAAAATTTACACAAGGTGGGGGCCGGGGGCCAAAAGCACTATAAACCCCCGTAAATCCCTGGCTTGCGCTGATTGAGGTTGTGGAGAACCTCAGGGCCACCTGCCACCACTGCTGCAGCTTATTTGCAGGTCTCACTTCAGATGACCATGGCCTGAATAATACAGCTCAACACTGCAAAAACATATCTGCAAAATCTTGACACTGCTGAGGGTCTGGGACTGCTGTGCAGGCTGGGGGCATGGGATTGCTGTGTTCTGCAGGCTGAGATCAAAGACGACGGTGAATTGATTAAGGCGATGAAAATCACACGTCTGGCTGAGGGCCTGGATGTGGACCAGATCATGGAGCGCGCATTTCGGGTGTGTACGAGCGTCCTCGAGCTTTCAGGCGTGTGCAGCATACGCCATTGTGCGGTTGGGGGACTCATTGGATTCGAGCCTTTTTGTTTGCATCTTTGGGCCCAGCCAGCATAGCTGTACAGTGAAATCCCCTGTTTGTTTGAGTTTGGCATTGCAGAGAGGATCCAACCATCGACAAAATGCAGTGTGCTTTATCGGCATGCTGCACATTTGTTGCTTGAAGAAAACGGAGCACAGACAGGTAAAAATGTGAGCATGTTTGTAGCATCGTGTATTGTCTGCCGGAGGTGTGAAGTGCACTGGTTCGCCAGCATCCTACTGCTCTGACGGGCGCAGGTCAAGCTACGATCCCAAACGCTGTACAAGGTCTGCAGCAGGTACAATATGACGAAGTTTGATGCATGGCTGACTGCGTTAGACCTGGAAGGGCTTTCACTTGCAATGCAGCACGCCGACAAAGGTATGCAAATGCCCTGCTCGCATGGTTCTCAGCAAAATTCAGTGGTACGATGGTCAATTTCTGTCCTGTATGGGGAGGTCCTCATTGAAGGAAATAGCATGCCGTGTCGAGGCGCGCAGTGGTGTGCATCAGTGTAACCGAATGTGGCCCGGAGCACAATTTCCCTTTTTGATTGCTCCCTGGGTATCACTGGTGCCAGCAGTCGTGGCTGTCCGCATCGATGGGACCTCCAAATGTAAGGAATTCTCCAATGCGCCTGCCAAGTTGGACAATCTTCCCGTAGCTGATTGGCAGCACTGATTCAAAAGATTTGCAACATCTTGTGCTCATTGCATGGAGACCGGGGGGGGGGTCCCATTCCAGTCATTACTCCCCGTGGGTGTTGACGGTGCATTGCATTCCATCCCACTGCCCTGGAGCATGAATATGTATCTGCATGTGCACTTGTGTGCGTTGCAGGTGTGGAAGTCGGTAATCATTCGCACTTTTTAAAGAAGCACACAGCGTGCTTTGTGGGGCGGCAGGCAGTGGACTGGCTCGTCAAGTACATGGAACTTGGCAAGCTAAATGCGCATTGTGGATCATGCCGCACACAGGAGCAGTTGCAGAGGCTCAACACTGGCACGAAGTTGAAGCTCTCGACCTGTGACTCGTTCCCCAGTTTCCCTTTCGCAAATTTTACGGGGCCATCACTGACAGTGGACCTGACAGCCAGGCCAATGTCATGTGGTTTGTTCTCTTTGCCTTTTGCATGAAGCTAAGGTTCGGACCTGCCACAATCATTTACACCTCAATCACGGTGAATGGGCACCGGGCTGATGGTTGGTTTGAGTGTGGGACACTCCATATTTTGGGCTGGAGTCAGCAGTTAGAGTCAACGTGCCTGATTAAGCTTGAATACAGCTATGCACCTCAGTCCCAGCCTCAGCCTCAGGTCCACAACATGCTACTCCCCCCCCCCACCCCTGCCACGGCCCACAGCGCCCTACCCCCTCCCCCGTGCTTTCCCCCCATGCGCTCTCACAATCCCCTCTTCCCCTCCAAACACACTTGGGAAGTCAGACTTTCGGTTTAAAAGGGGGGGGGTCACGGGAACCCCCTGGCTGGGACCCCCCCCCCAACAAAAAGGGTTTCCCGGACAAGACCCCCCAAACCGACCTAGGAACATCCCAGGTTTCAATGGAGCGGGGAGGCAGGGGGGATGGGGCTATCCCAGGGGGCAGAATGGGGAAAGGGGGGCTGCAGGGGATTGTAAGGGAAGGGGCACTTAATTACAGTGAGAATACACGTAGGTCAAACCCTAACCCTAAACCGAATCCTATCCTTAACCCTCATTAAGACCGAATAATGGGACCGAGCTGGTGGGGGAGGGAACAACAGCCACAGGGCTGAATAAGGATGCATATTGAGGGACACCAAGAATGATTCCTGCCACTTCCCCCTCTATACTACCCTCGAAACCCTTCCTCGCTCGCTTCGCTTGCAGGGGAGACCTGATCCTAGCACTCCCCCCAGCACCCAGCCTATCAACCCCCCAGCACCCCACCTATCACCCCCCCTATAACCATCCCCCAAGCCCTTCGTTGCTCGCTTCGCTTGCTCGAGAGACAGGCGACCCCTAGCACTCCTCCCGCACCCTTCCCCTGTCGTCCGCCTGCGACCCCCCCAAACCCCCTTGCACTGCATGGTCAGTCCCAAAATTGTCCATTTCCGAGGTTTTGGGAACTTGCATGGGCTACTATAGGTCAAATAAGAATCAAAGTCGCCCGAAACCACTTGTTTAAGCACCCCAAGTGGTCCAGAAACAACTTTGGAAACATCAATCTTGACCACTTTTGGATCCATCGGTGACTAGCGTGACCTTATCCTAACACGTGTGCCGGACGGCTAGCGGTGCTGATAAGACATTGAAGGTTGTTGGCAGCATGGAAATCACTTGCAAGGGATCTCCCTCATCATGATTTATCCCAACAAGGGTGCCCAATGCAATCCATGGCTGTCAAACACAGTCCAAGAGGGTGCAAGAAGGTGGCAGTTGAAAAACTGTGCAAGAAGGGTGCTTTTCAAGGCTGATTTTGCGGTACTTTCGGCCCAAAATGAGGTTGTTGAGCCCACCATTTGGGTGCAAAACACACTACACAGTGCGCAAAGGTGTTTGTTCATCATTGAAGTTGGTTCCAATGCAAATGGTCCCCTCCATGCATACACTAGAGCCCCAAACTACCCCAAAAAGAGGAATTGTTGGCTCTCATGAATAGATTTTGAAAGCTTGGTTCCCTATTTGCCGCGCCTGTTCCCAACGCCACCGTTGAGTTTCTTGCTGAAACTTGGTGTGCTGGTACTTCACTCCCATAGCTATCATGCGTAAAAATGTTGGCCGAGTCCAAGGCATGATACCGGAGTGAATTTAGCCCTCTTCATTGCTTGCTTGCTGCTTGCTTAATGCTTGCTAGCCAAACCTAGTAGGTCCACCCGAGACACCAAAGAGGTTTATAAAGCCAAGACTATTTCCACCAACTTGGTGACCCCAACTCTGACCCTACCCCTAAGGCGAACTTGCAAACAACAGTAGTTGCTGCTTGGTGCCGAGGGGCAAAAGGAGAGGGGGGGAGGGGCAAGGGTTTGAAAGGACAGTGGGACTTTTGCTTGGCGTCAGCTTAGGGCTTGTTTGCTGCTTGCTCCTTGCTACTCGCCAAACTTGGTACTGTGACGTGCCATTACACAAACTTTGAGCAAGGCATTTCACGTTGGCAGCTGGGAACAAGCATTGCAAGCGGCACACCCAAGTTTCAAAATCTGCCAAAAAAAGCAAGAAAGCTAGCTCTTTTGGGGGCAGTGTGGGAGTCTAGTGTATCCGTGGAGGGGGCCATCTACATTGCAACCAACCTAGATGATGAACAAACACCTTTGATCACTGCTAAATTGGTTTGGCACCCAAGTGGTGGGCTCAACCACCTCTTTTGGGGCGAAAAAGATCGCAAAGTTGGCCTTGAAAACCACCTTTTGTGGCATGTTGTTTTGGGCTCCACCTTCTTGTGTTGGGATTGATTGCCATGGATTGCGCTGGTGATTTGCCGTTAGATTCACTAATGAAGGGATCACACGCGAACCTTTCCCATATTGTCAACACCCCTCAATGCCCCATTGGCACGCTGTGGTGTAGGGTGCATGGCGCACGTGCTACCATAGGGTTACAGGGTTCACCCATGGGTCCAAAAGTGGGTCAAAAATGGTTGTTCCAAATTTTGTTCCTCAACCACCTACGGTGCCCAAACGAGTGGTTTAATTGGTTTCGTGCATGATAGCTGTGCGTGTGAAGTACCATCACACAAAGTTTCAGCAAGCACCTCAACGGTGGCGTTGGGAACGGGCGCGGCAAATGGCGGACCAAGCTTTCAAAATCTATTCACGAGAGCCAACAGTTGCGGGGTAGTTTGGGGCTCTAGTGTATGCATGGAGGGGGCCATTTGGGCCATTGGAACCAACATGGGTGATTAACGATCACCTTTGACCACTATATAGTCGATTTTGCGCCCAAGTAGTGGGCCGATCAACCTTATTTTGGGCCGAAAGTACCACAAAATCAACCTTGAAAAGCACCCTGTTTGCAACCATACTTTTTCAACTTCCACCTTCTTCTTTCACTTTGTGTGGTTCTTGTATTGCGTTTGACAACAATGGATTGCGTTGGGCACCCTTGTGACCATAAATAATGATGAAGTGGATCACTTGTAAAGTATTTCCATGCAATCAACACCCTTCAATGCCCGATTGCAACCACCGGTCGGCCCGGCACACATGCAACGGTGGGGCCATGGGGGTCACTTGTTGGTCGAAAAGTGGTCAAAATTTTTGTTCCAAAGGTGTTTGTTGACCACTTGGGGTGCTCCAACAAGTGGTTTAAGGCTATTTTGAGCCAATTTTACCCATAGTAGCCCATGCAAGTGGCCGTAAACCCTTTAAATGGGCAAATTTAGGGCCCACAATGCGTAGAGTGAGATCCAGGCGAAGGTATGTGTGTGG
This sequence comes from Eutreptiella sp. 'Long Island Sound 2002', assembly GCA_964036045.1. Classification (NCBI taxonomy): domain Eukaryota; phylum Euglenozoa; class Euglenophyceae; order Eutreptiales; family Eutreptiaceae; genus Eutreptiella; species Eutreptiella sp. 'Long Island Sound 2002'. Next base: position 132,061,251 of record OZ038382.1, on the reverse strand, counting down.
TGGTGGGGGGGGGAGGGTTTGGAGAGGGCTATAATGAAACAAGGGGGTTGGGGTTAGGGGGGGCTTGACGGGAATGCTGGTGGGATGTCTCTCGAGCGATCAAAGCGAGCAAACGGGGGTTTTGGGGAGCTATAGGGACTGCTCCATGTGTCCCCGAACTATATTCACCCTTGATGACGTCTCTGTTCGAGGTGGATCACCCAGATGGTGGTAACCATAAGGTTTTTATAAACTTCTTTACTGTCTTAGGTGAAAGCTATCACTACAAAGTTTCGGCCAAATATGAAGCACAAGGACGCTTTTTTGACTTTTACCCATTTCACGCCTACTTGCTTCTTGCTTGCTTGCTGCTTGCTCCTTGGTGCTCGCCAAACTTTGTAGTGTGGTGTGACGTAGCATCACACAAACTTTGAGGAAGGCATTTCACGGTGGCGGCCGGGAACAGGCATTGCAAGCGGCAGACCCAAGTCTCAAAATCTGCCAAAAAAAGCAAGACAAAAAAGCCCTTTTTGGGGTAGTTGGGGAGTTTAGTGTGTCGATGGAGCGGCCATCTATGTTGGAACGACCCTAGATGATGAACAAACACCTTTGATCACTGCTAAATTGGTTTTGCACCCAAATGGTGGGCTCAACCACCTCTTTTGGGGCGAAAAAGATTGCAAAGTGGGCCTTGAAAACCACCTATTTTGGCATATTGTTTCGCGCTCCACCTTCTTGTGTTGGGATTGATTGCCATGGATTGCGTTGGTGACTTGCCGTCAGAACTACTATTTACGGGATCACACGCAAACCCTTTCCATATTGTCAACACCCTTCAATGCCCCTTTGGCACGCTGTGGTATAGGGTGCACAGCGCACGTGTTACCATAGGGTTACAGGGTTCACCCATGGTTCCAAAAGTGGGTCAAAAAATGGTTGTTTCAAAATTTGTTCCTCAACCACCTACGGTGTCTAAACAAGTGGTTTAATTGGTTTCAAGTTGTTTGGAGTCATGTTTTACCACGAATAGCCCACGCAAGTTCCCAAAAAGCCACAAAGTGGGCAATTTTAGTACCAAACGTGCAATACAAGGCTTGTTTAATTATTCAGAATTATAATTATTAATAGGGGGAATGCGGAGGGGGCTCTGTCTGAGGGGCCAGGGGAGTGAGAGAGGAAGGGGTTCCGGCGTGGTATAACTGGAGGGGTGCGATGGAGCTTTGGGGTGGGTGTCCCTCTAGCAAACAAAGCGAGGAAGGGTTTGGGTGAGGGTTATGGGGGCAAGAAGTTGAAGGGTGGTCGTGCAGGGAGTGCTCGGGGGGGGGGGGGGGGTGCTTGAGTGGGCAAAACCAACGAGGGGGTTATAGGGTTGGCAGTGGCATGAATCGTTATCAGTGCCATCGACATGCGTTCTTATTTGCCCCTTTTTACTCGTGTACTTGATGCTCTTTCCCCCACCTTTTCAGTCCCAAATTTCATCTTTGATTTAGCCCTAATGTGACGCCAAGCAAGTGTCCCAGTGTCCTTTCAAACCCTTGTCCCCCCACCCCCTTCCCCTTTTGCCCCCTTGGGCACCAAGCAGCAATTGCTGTTGTTAGCCAATGCGCCTTAGGGGTAGGGTCAGAGTTAGGGTCACCAAGTCGGTGGAACTAGTCTTGGTTTTAAAAATGTCCTCAGTGTCTAGGGTGGACCTACTAGGTTTGGCAAGCAAGCATTAAGCAAGCAGCAAATACGCAATGAAGAGGGCTAAATTCACTCCGGTGTCAAGCCTTGGTCTCGGCCCCCACTTTCGTGCATGATAGCTGTGGGTGTGAAGTACCATCTCACAAAGCACCTCAACAGTGGCGTTGGGAACGGGCACGGCAGATGGCGGACCAAGCTTTCAAAATCTATTTATGAGAGCCAACAATTGCGGGGTACTTTGGGGCTTTAGTGTATGCATGGAGGGGGCCATTTGCATTGGAACCAACCTGGATGATGAACGATCACCTTTGACCACTATATAGTCGATTTTGCACCTAAGTAGTGGGCCGATCAACCTTATTTTGGGCCGAAAGTACCACAAAATCAACCTTGAAAAGCACCCTGTTTGCAAGCATACTTTTTCAACTTCCACCTTCTTCTTTCACTTTGTGTGGTTCTTGTATTGCGTTTGACAACAATGGATTGCGTTGGGCACCGTTGGGACAATAGATAATGATGAAGGGGATCACTTGTAAACTATTTCCATGCAATCAACACCCTTCAATGCCCGATTGCAACCACCGGTGGGCACGGCACACATGCAACGGTGGGGCCATGAAGGTCACTTGTTGGTCGAAAAGTGGTCAAAATTTTTGTTCCAAAGGTTTTTGTTGACCACTTGGGGTGCTCCAACAAGTGGTTTAAGGCTATTTTGAGCCAATTTTACCCATAGTAGCCCATGCAAGTGGCCGTAAACCCTTTAAATGGGCAAATTTAGGGCCCACAATGCGTAGAGTGAGATCCAGGCGAAGGTATGTGTGTGGACGGGGGGGGGGGGGCTTGTCTCTCGAGCTAGCAAAGCGAGCGGGGAAGGGTTTGGAGAGGGTGATAAAGGGAGAGGGGGGTTGGGGTCAAGCGGGGCCTGGCGGGAGTGCTGGTGGGATGTCTCTCGATTGATCAAAGCGAGCAAACGGGGGTTTTGGGGAGCTATAGGGACTGCTCCATGTGTCCCCCAACCATATTCACCCTTGATGACGTGAGGGTTCAAGCTGGATCACCCAGATTGTGGTAACCATAAAGGTTTTATAATTTTCTTTACTGTCTCGGGTGAAAGCTATCATTCATCAAAGTTTCGGCCAAATATGAAGCACAAGGACGCTTTTTTGATCTTTGTCCATGTCACGCCTACTTGCTTCTTGCTTGCTGCTTGCTCCTTGGTGCTCGTCAAACTTGGTAGTGTGGTGTGACGTAGCATCACACAAACTTTGAGGAAGGCATTTCACGGTGGCGGCCGGGAACAGGCATTGCAAGCGGCAGACCCAAGTTTCAAAATCTGCCAAAAAAGCAAGAAAAAAAGCCCCTTTTGGGGTAGTTGGGGAGTTTAGTGTGTCGATGGAGCGGCCATCTACGTTGGAACGACCCTAGATGATGAACAAACACCTTTGATCACTGCTAAATTGGTTTTGCACCCAAATGGTGGGCTCAACCACCTCTTTTGGGGCGAAAAAGATTGCAAAGTGGGCCTTGAAAACCACCTATTTTGGCATATTGTTTCGCGCTCCACCTTCTTGTGTTGGGATTGATTGCCATGGATTGCGCTGGTGATTTGCCGTTAGATTCACTAATGAAGGGATCACACGCGAACGCTTCCCATATTGTCAACACCCCTCAATGCCCCATTGGCACGCTGTGGTGTAGGGTGCATGGCGCACGTGCTACCATAGGGTTGCAGGGTTCACCCATGGGTCCAAAAGTGGGTCAAAAAATGGTTGTTTCAAAATTTCAAAACCTACCGTGTCCAAACAAGTGGTTCAATTGGTTTATGGTTTTTTTGGAGCCATGTTTTACCAACAATAGCCCATGCAAGTTCCCAAAAAGCCATAAAGTGGGCAATTTTAGTACCAAAGGTGCAATACAAGGCTTGTTTAGGGGGAATGCGGATGGGGCCTTGTCTTTGGGGCCAGGGGAGTGAGAGAGGAAGGGGTTCCGGCGGGGTATAACTGGAGGGGTGCGGTGGAGTTTTGGGGTGGGTGTCCCTCTAGCAAACAAAGGGAGGAAGGGTTTGGGGGAGGGTTATGGGGGCAAGAAGTTGCAAGGTGGTGGTGGAGGGAGTGCTCGGCGGGGGGTTGAGAGGGGGTGGTGCTTGAGTGGGCAAAACCAACGAGGGGGTTATAGGGTTGGCAGTGACATGAATCGTTATCAGTGCCATCAACATGCGTTCTTATTTGCCCCTTTTTACTCGTGTACTTGATGCTCTTTCCCCCACCTTTTCAGTCCCAAATTTCATCTTTGATTTAGCCCTAATGTGACGCCAAGCAAGTGTCCCAGTGTCCTTTCAAACCCTTGTCCCCCCACCCCCTTCCCCTTTTGCCCCCTTGGGCACCAAGCAGCAATTGCTGTTGTTAGCCAATGCGCCTTAGGGGTAGGGTCAGAGTTAGGGTCACCAAGTCGGTGGAACTAGTCTTGGTTTTAAAAATGTCCTCAGTGTCTAGGGTGGACCTACTAGGTTTGGCAAGCAAGCATTAAGCAAGCAGCAAATACGCAATGAAGAGGGCTAAATTCACTCCGGTGTCAAGCCTTGGTCTCGGCCCCCACTTTCGTGCATGATAGCTGTGGGTGTGAAGTACCATCTCACAAAGCACCTCAACAGTGGCGTTGGGAACGGGCACGGCAGATGGCGGACCAAGCTTTCAAAATCTATTTATGAGAGCCAACAATTGCGGGGTACTTTGGGGCTTTAGTGTATGCATGGAGGGGGCCATTTGCATTGGAACCAACCTGGATGATGAACGATCACCTTTGACTACTATATAGTCGATTTTGCACCCAAGTAGTGGGCCGATCAACCTTATTTTGGGCCGAAAGTACCACAAAATCAACCTTGAAAAGCACCCTGTTTGCAAGCATACTTTTTCAACTTCCACCTTCTTCTTTCACTTTGTGTGGTTCTTGTATTGCGTTTGACAACAATGGATTGCGTTGGGCACCCTTGGGACAATAGATAATGATGAAGGGGATCACTTGTAAACTATTTCCATGCAATCAACACCCTTCAATGCCCGATTGCAACCACCGGTGGGCACGGCACACATGCAACGGTGGGGCCATGAAGGTCACTTGTTGGTCGAAAAGTGGTCAAAATTTTTGTTCCAAAGGTTTTTGTTGACCACTTGGGGTGCTCCAACAAGTGGTTTAAGGCCATTTTGAGCCAATTTTACCCATAGTAGCCCATGCAAGTGGCCGTAAACCCTTTGAATGGGCAAATTTAGGGCCCACAATGCGTAGAGTGAGATCCAGGCGAAGGTATGTGTGTGGACGAGGGGGGGCTTGTCTCTCGAGCTAGCAAAGCGAGCGGGGAAGGGTTTGGAGAGGGTGATAAAGGGAGAGGCGGGTTGGGGTCAGCGGGGCTTGGCGGGAGTGCTGGTGGGATGTCTCTCGATTGATCAAAGCGAGCAAACGGGGGTTTTGGGGAGCTATAGGGACTGCTCCATGTGTCCCCCAACCATATTCACCCTTGATGACGTGAGGGTTCAAGCTGGATCACCCAGATGGTGGTAACCATAAAGGTTTTATGATTTTCTTCTCTGTCTCGGGTGAAAGCTATCATTCATCAAAGTTTCGGCCAAATATGAAGCACAAGGACGCTTTTTTGACTCTTGTCCATGTCACGCCTACTTGCTTCTTGCTTGCTGCTTGCTCCTTGGTGCTCGTCAAACTTGGTAGTGTGGTGTGACGTAGCATCACACAAACTTTGAGGAAGGCATTTCACGGTGGCGGCCGGGAACAGGCATTGCAAGCGGCAGACCCAAGTTTCAAAATCTGCCAACAAAAGCAAGACAAAAAGCCCTTTTTGGAGTAGTTGGGGAGTTTAGTGTGTCGATGGAGCGGCCATCTACGTTGGAACGACCCTAGATGATGAACAAACACCTTTGATCACTGCTAAATTGGTTTTGCACCCGAATGGGGGGCTCAACCACCTCTTTTGGGGCAAAAAAGATCGCAAAGTGGGCCTTGAAAACCACCTATTTTGGCATATTGTTTCGCGCTCCACCTTCTTGTGTTGGGATTGATTGCCATGGATTGCGCTGGTGATTTGCCGTTAGATTCACTAATGAAGGGATCACACGCGAACCTTTCCCATATTGTCAACACCCCTCAATGCCCCATTGGCACGCTGTGGTGTAGGGTGCATGGCGCACGTGCTACCATAGGGTTGCAGGGTTCACCCATGGGTCCAAAAGTGGGTCAAAAAATGGTTGTTTCAAAATTTCAAAACCTACCGTGTCCAAACAAGTGGTTCAATTGGTTTATGGTTTTTTTGGAGCCATGTTTTACCAACAATAGCCCATGCAAGTTCCCAAAAAGCCATAAAGTGGGCAATTTTAGTACCAAAGGTGCAATACAAGGCTTGTTTAGGGGGAATGCGGAGGGGGCCTTGTCTTTGGGGCCAGGTGAGTGAGAGAGGAAGGGGTTCCGGCGGGGTATAACTGGAGGGGTGCGGTGGAGTTTTGGGGTGGGTGTCCCTCTAGCAAACAAAGGGAGGAAGGGTTTGGGGGAGGGTTATGGGGGCAAGAAGTTGCAAGGTGGTGGTGGAGGGAGTGCTCGGCGGGGGGTTGAGAGGGGGTGGTGCTTGAGTGGGCAAAACCAACGAGGGGGTTATAGGGTTGGCAGTGACATGAATCGTTATCAGTGCCATCAACATGCGTTCTTATTTGCCCCTTTTTACTCGTGTACTTGATGCTCTTTCCCCCACCTTTTCAGTCCCAAATTTCATCTTTGATTTAGCCCTAATGTGACGCCAAGCAAGTGTCCCAGTGTCCTTTCAAACCCTTGTCCCCCCACCCCCTTCCCCTTTTGCCCCCTTGGGCACCAAGCAGCAATTGCTGTTGTTAGCCAATGCGCCTTAGGGGTAGGGTCAGAGTTAGGGTCACCAAGTCGGTGGAACTAGTCTTGGTTTTAAAAATGTCCTCAGTGTCTAGGGTGGACCTACTAGGTTTGGCAAGCAAGCATTAAGCAAGCAGCAAATACGCAATGAAGAGGGCTAAATTCACTCCGGTGTCAAGCCTTGGTCTCGGCCCCCACTTTCGTGCATGATAGCTGTGGGTGTGAAGTACCATCTCACAAAGCACCTCAACAGTGGCGTTGGGAACGGGCACGGCAGATGGCGGACCAAGCTTTCAAAATCTATTTATGAGAGCCAACAATTGCGGGGTACTTTGGGGCTTTAGTGTATGCATGGAGGGGGCCATTTGCATTGGAACCAACCTGGATGATGAACGATCACCTTTGACCACTATATAGTCGATTTTGCACCTAAGTAGTGGGCCGATCAACCTTATTTTGGGCCGAAAGTACCACAAAATCAACCTTGAAAAGCACCCTGTTTGCAAGCATACTTTTTCAACTTCCACCTTCTTCTTTCACTTTGTGTGGTTCTTGTATTGCGTTTGACAACAATGGATTGCGTTGGGCACCGTTGGGACAATAGATAATGATGAAGGGGATCACTTGTAAACTATTTCCATGCAATCAACACCCTTCAATGCCCGATTGCAACCACCGGTGGGCACGGCACACATGCAACGGTGGGGCCATGAAGGTCACTTGTTGGTCGAAAAGTGGTCAAAATTTTTGTTCCAAAGGTTTTTGTTGACCACTTGGGGTGCTCCAACAAGTGGTTTAAGGCTATTTTGAGCCAATTTTACCCATAGTAGCCCATGCAAGTGGCCGTAAACCCTTGAAATGGGCAAATTTAGGGCCCACAATGCGTAGAGTGAGATCCAGGCGAAGGTATGTGTGTGGACGAGGGGGGGCTTGTCTCTCGAGCTAGCAAAGCGAGCGGGGAAGGGTTTGGAGAGGGTGATAAAGGGAGAGGCGGGTTGGGGTCAGCGGGGCTTGGCGGGAGTGCTGGTGGGATGTCTCTCGATTGATCAAAGCGAGCAAACGGGGGTTTTGGGGAGCTATAGGGACTGCTCCATGTGTCCCCCAACCATATTCACCCTTGATGACGTGAGGGTTCAAGCTGGATCACCCAGATGGTGGTAACCATAAAGGTTTTATAATTTTCTTCTCTGTCTCGGGTGAAAGCTATCATTCATCAAAGTTTCGGCCAAATATGAAGCACAAGGACGCTTTTTTGACTCTTGTCCATGTCACGCCTACTTGCTTCTTGCTTGCTGCTTGCTCCTTGGTGCTCGTCAAACTTGGTAGTGTGGTGTGACGTAGCATCACACAAACTTTGAGGAAGGCATTTCACGGTGGCGGCCGGGAACAGGCATTGCAAGCGGCAGACCCAAGTTTCAAAATCTGCCAACAAAAGCAAGACAAAAAGCCCTTTTTGGAGTAGTTGGGGAGTTTAGTGTGTCGATGGAGCGGCCATCTACGTTGGAACGACCCTAGATGATGAACAAACACCTTTGATCACTGCTAAATTGGTTTTGCACCCGAATGGGGGGCTCAACCACCTCTTTTGGGGCGAAAAAGATTGCAAAGTGGGCCTTGAAAACCACCTATTTTGGCATATTGTTTCGCGCTCCACCTTCTTGTGTTGGGATTGATTGCCATGGATTGCGCTGGTGATTTGCCGTTAGATTCACTAATGAAGGGATCACACGCGAACGCTTCCCATATTGTCAACACCCCTCAATGCCCCATTGGCACGCTGTGGTGTAGGGTGCATGGCGCACGTGCTACCATAGGGTTGTAGGGTTCACCCATGGGTCCAAAAGTGGGTCAAAAAATGGTTGTTTCAAAATTTCAAAACCTACCGTGTCCAAACAAGTGGTTCAATTGGTTTATGGTTTTTTTGGAGCCATGTTTTACCAATAATAGCCCATGCAAGTTCCCAAAAAGCCATAAAGTGGGCAATTTTAGTACCAAACGTGCAATACAAGGCTTGTTTAGGGGGAATGCGGAGGGGGCCTTGTCTTTGGGGCCAGGGGAGTGAGAGAGGAAGGGGTTCCGGCGGGGTATAACTGGAGGGGTGCGGTGGAGTTTTGGGGTGGGTGTCCCTCTAGCAAACAAAGGGAGGAAGGGTTTGGGGGAGGGTTATGGGGGCAAGAAGTTGCAAGGTGGTGGTGGAGGGAGTGCTCGGCGGGGGGTTGAGAGGGGGTGGTGCTTGAGTGGGCAAAACCAACGAGGGGGTTATAGGCTTGGCGGTGACATGAATCGTTATCAGTGCCATCAACATGCGTTCTTATTTGCCCCTTTTTACTCGTGTACTTGATGCTCTTTCCCCCACCTTTTCAGTCCCAAATTTCATCTTTGATTTAACCCTAATGTGACGCCAAGCAAGTGTCCCAGTGTCCTTTCAAACCCTTGTCCCCCCACCCCCTTCCCCTTTTGCCCCCTTGGGCACCAAGCAGCAATTGCTGTTGTTAGCCAATGCGCCTTAGGGGTAGGGTCAGAGTTAGGGTCACCAAGTCGGTGGAACTAGTCTTGGTTTTAAAAATGTCCTCAGTGTCTAGGGTGGACCTACTAGGTTTGGCAAGCAAGCATTAAGCAAGCAGCAAATACGCAATGAAGAGGGCTAAATTCACTCCGGTGTCAAGCCTTGGTCTCGGCCCCCACTTTCGTGCATGATAGCTGTGGGTGTGAAGTACCATCTCACAAAGCACCTCAACAGTGGCGTTGGGAACGGGCACGGCAGATGGCGGACCAAGCTTTCAAAATCTATTTATGAGAGCCAACAATTGCGGGGTACTTTGGGGCTCTAGTGTATGCATGGAGGGGGCCATTTGCATTGGAACCAACCTGGATGATGAATGATCACCTTTGACCACTATATAGTCGATTTTGCACCCAAGTAGTGGGCCGATCAACCTTATTTTGGGCCGAAAGTACCACAAAATCAACCTTGAAAAGCACCCTGTTTGCAAGCATACTTTTTCAACTTCCACCTTCTTCTTTCACTTTGTGTGGTTCTTGTATTGCGTTTGACAACAATGGATTGCGTTGGGCACCCTTGTGACAATAGATAATGATGAAGGGGATCACTTGTAAACTATTTCCATGCAATCAACACCCTTCAATGCCCGATTGCAACCACCGGTGGGCACGGCACACATGCAACGGTGGGGCCATGAAGGTCACTTGTTGGTCGAAAAGTGGTCAAAATGTTTGTTCCAAAGGTTTTTGTTAACCACTTGGGGTGCTCCAACAAGTGGTTTAAGGCTATTTTGAGCCAATTTTACACATAGTAGCCCATGCAAGTGGCCGTAAACCCCGTAAATGGGCAAATTTAGGGCCCACAATGTGTAGAGTGAGATCCAGGCGAAGGTATGTGTGTGGACGGGGGGGGGGGCTTGTCTCTCGAGCTAGCAAAGCGAGCGGGGAAGGGTTTGGAGAGGGTGATAAAGGGAGAGGGGCCGTTGGGGTCAAGCGGGGCTTGGCGGGAGTGCTGGCGGGATGTCTCTCGATTGATCAAAGCGAGCAAACGGGTGTTTTGGGGAGCTATAGGGACTGCTCCATGTGTCCCCGAAACATATTCACCATTGATGACGTGAGGGTTCAAGCTGGATCACCCAGATGGTTGTAACCATAAGGTTTTTATAAACTTCTTTACTGTCTTGGGTGAAAGCTATCATTCATCAGTGAAAGCTATCATTCATCAAAATTTCGGCCGAATATGAAGCACAAGGACGCTTTTTTGACTTTTGTCCATGTCACCCCTACTTGCTTCTTGCTTGCTGCTTGCCTCTTGGTGCTTGTCAAACTTGGTAGTGTGGTGTGACGTAGCATCACACAAACTTTGAGGAAGGCATTTCACGGTGGCGGCCGGGAACAGGCATTGCAAGCGGCAGACCCAAGTTTCAAAATCTTCCAAAAAAAGCAAGACAAAAAGCCCTTTTTGGGGTAGTTGGGGAGTTTAGTGTGTCGATGGAGCGGCCATCTATGTTGGAACGACCCTAGATGATGAACAAACACCTTTGATCACTGCTAAATTGGTTTTGCACCCAAATGGTGGGCTCAACCATCTCTTTTGGGGCGAAAAAGATTGCAAAGTGGGCCTTGAAAACCACCTATTTTGACATATTGTTTCGCGCTCCACCTTCTTGTGTTGGGATTGATTGCCATGGATTGCGCTGGTGATTTGCCGTTAGATTCACTAATGAAGGGATCCTTCCCATATTGTCAACACCCCTCAATGCCCCATTGGCACGCTGTGGTGTAGGGTGCATGGCGCACATGCTACCATGGGGGTCCAAAAGTGGGTCAAAAAATGGTTGTTTCAAAATTTCAAAACCTACCGTGTCCAAACAAGTGGTTCAATTGGTTTATGGTTTTTTTGGAGCCATGTTTTACCAATAATAGCCCATGCAAGTTCCCAAAAAGCCATAAAGTGGGCAATTTTAGTACCAAACGTGCAATACAAGACTTGTTTAGGGGGAATGCGGAGGGGGCCTTGTCTTTGGGGCCAGGGGAGTGAGAGAGGAAGGGGTTCCGGCGGGGTATAACTGGAGGGGTGCGGTGGAGTTTTGGGGTGGGTGTCCCTCTAGCAAACAAAGGGAGGAAGGGTTTGGGGGAGGGTTATGGGGGCAAGAAGTTGCAAGGTGGTGGTGGAGGGAGTGCTCGGCGGGGGGTTGAGAGGGGGTGGTGCTTGAGTGGGCAAAACCAACGAGGGGGTTATAGGCTTGGCGGTGACATGAATCGTTATCAGTGCCATCAACATGCGTTCTTATTTGCCCCTTTTTACTCGTGTACTTGATGCTCTTTCCCCCAACTTTTCAGTCCCAAATTTCATCTTTGATTTAACCCTAATGTGACGCCAAGCAAGTGTCCCAGTGTCCTTTCAAACCCTTGTCCCCCCACCCCCTTCCCCTTTTGCCCCCTTGGGCACCAAGCAGCAATTGCTGTTGTTAGCCAATGCGCCTTAGGGGTAGGGTCAGAGTTGGGGTCACCAAGTCGGTGGAACTAGTCTTGGTTTTAAAAATGTCCTCAGTGTCTAGGGTGGAACCTACTAGGTTTGGCAAGCAAGCATTAAGCAAGCAGCAAATACGCAATGAAGAGGGCTAAATTCACTCCGGTATCATGCCTTTGTCTCGGCCCCCACTTTCGTGCATGATAGCTGTGGGTGTGAAGTACCATCACACAAAGTTTGAACAAGCACCTCAACAGTGGCGTTGGGAACGGGCACGGCAGATGGCGGACCAAGCTTTCAAAATCTATTTATGAGAGCCAACAATTTCGGGGTACTTTGGGGCTCTAGTGTATGCATGGAGGGGGCCATTTGCATTGGAACCAACCTGGATGATGAACGATCACCTTTGACCACTATATAGTCGATTTTGCACCCAAGTAGTGGGCCGATCAACCTTATTTTGGGCCGAAAGTACCACAAAATCAACCTTGAAAAGCACCCTGTTTGCAAGCATACTTTTTCAACTTCCACCTTCTTCTTTCACTTTGTGTGGTTCTTGTATTGCGTTTGACAACAATGGATTGCGTTGGGCACCGTTGGGACAATAGATAATGATGAAGGGGATCACTTGTAAAGTATTTCCATGCAATCAACACCCTTCAATGCCCGATTGCAACCACCAGTCGGCACGGCACACATGCAACGGTGGGGCCATGAAGGTCACTTGTTGGTCGAAAAGTGGTCAAAATGTTTGTTCCAAAGGTTTTTGTTAACCACTTGGGGTGCTCCAACAAGTGGTTTAAGGCTATTGTGAGCCAATTTTACCCATAGTAGCCCATGCAAGTGGCCGTAAACCCTTTAAATGGGCAAATTTAGGGCCCACAATGCGTAGAGTGAGATCCAGGCGAACGTATGTGTGTGGACGGGGGGAAGGGTTTGGAGAGGGTGATAAAGGGAGAGGGGGGTTGGGGTCAGGGAGGGGGGGTTGGCGGGAGTGCTGGCGGGATGTCTCTCGATTGATCAAAGCGAGGGAACGGGGTTTTTTCACGGGAGCTAAAGGGACTGCTCCATGTGTCCCCCAACCATATTCACCCTTGATGACGTGAGGGTTAGAGCCGGATCACCCAGATGGTGGTAATAATAAAGGTTTTATAAACTTGAAAAGATGTTTATGCGCCCCTTGGGTTGCTCACACAACTGGTGCAAGGCTATTTTGACCCACTTTGGACGCTTTTTGGCCCACGTAATTTCCCAACATGCCTTCAAATGGGCATTTTAGGGAATCACATTGCAGCAGAGGGGGGCTTGGTGGGATCGCGTAGCGAGGAGGAGGGGGGGGGGGGGGGGGGCTTTTGGACCCTAAAGGGGGGGGGGGAGTGAAAAACAGGTTTTCCGAAATGACGCCAAATCATTTGTGATGCCGAAGTACCCCCCCCCTTGTCCTTCCCCGGGGGGGGGGGGGGGCACTTGGTCAACCCAAATTGTTTCGTTGCAGCTCACTATGTTGTTGTGTGGGTGACTATGTTGTGGGGCACTGCCACTTGTATCCTCTGTATTCATGGCAGGCCATTTTGCTCACTTTCGCTAAAATGGAACTTGATAGCACAACCATATTTCCCCCTGGGACAAATGTATTCTTCATCCGCTCCACGGGGGAACCTGTTTTGGCGCAGGTTGTTGGACATTCGGAGCACGGTGATGCATATTGTCGCATCACTTATGACCGTGATGGCAAGACCGTCTTGCACGACCGTGTTCGTGTTCGTCGCCTCTTCGTGTCACGCGCTCCCTCTCCACGCCGCCCAATCGGAGGCTTCATTCTCAACCGAGAGGTGCAGAAAATTAACGCACGTTTGCCGCACATCTTGGACACGGTGTCAACAAAACGGAAGTCCACAGAAAAAGCAATGTTGTATTGTTTTTAGAACACTTTTCGGAAGACCGATGCCCGCCACTTGTACACACTTGATGGTGCACCGCCGCACATGCATGCATCCTTGTGGATTGCATTGGCATTGTTGCTTTATTTTATGTACATTAGCCCTCACCAACACCACCCCGTGGTGCCAAGGGCATGATAAGGCGCAAATTAATAAGGCTTTTGGCGATTTTTTGACAGAATTTTTCACTGATTGGTTGGGCGATAAGGTTGAGAACGTTGGCGCAAATGAGAAGGTACACCCCTTGTCCTTCCCTACCCAGGGAAGACAGTCCCCCACCACCCCCTGGGGGACGGTTGCCAAGTGACCCCCCCCCCCCCCCGAGAACCGCACTACCACCACACACCCACATTTGTAGGTACAAAAATTGCAACATCAAACAAAAGAATTCAGCATAAGATGTGTTCAAAGGGCTGCCAATGTACGGAGACCTACTCCTTGACCGGCTCGGTGTAAAATTTCTTGGCCCTGCTCCACTTGACCTTGAACTCTTGCACATGCTCACCGCTTTCCACGTTAATGCATTGGGCAGCACACTTGGGTGGTGGTTTTGCCTTCTTAGTAGGAGGCTTGGCAGGCGCAAGCAAATCCTTGGGAACCCATTCCCCTTTGGGACTGTCCCTTGTAAAATGCAACTTGTTCCCAAAACTGTGTCCCATCCCCCATACACCACGGGCACTCTTCACCCACACAACCTCCGTGTCAGAATTGTGGTCACTATCATCATCCGTTGTGGGCGCATAAGACAATTCTTCAGCAGAAGTCAAGCTAGGCACATCACTTTCTGCCCCACCATCTGCATCCCTTGCACTCTCCGGAGCATCCGAATCACCACCGGAAGAGTCATCATGGGCAGAAGAAATGACAGACCCTGAACCTGAATGTGAATCTGAATCTAAATCCGAATCCAATGAAGAGGATGAATCTTGTTCATCTTCATGTTCCCTGAAATATGCACTATCGAGCAATTGCGAAAACTTCAAGCCATCCGGGAAGTAGGCAGCCGAAGTGGCCCCACGCAATGCATCATCATCCACCTTTTCCCCACTATCTCTAATCCACTTTGCCATTTCATGATGGTCAGGCATTGGTAGGAGGGCACAGCAACATGCAATGTGACACTTGCCGGGTAGTGCGCTTCGCTTCTGCTGCCAGCAAGGGCACCAGGGATCCCCACAATCCCCACGATTACTACGCTGCACCATGAGGAGAAAGGGGGCAGAATTGCGTTCCACACCGCCAACAGCCATGAGGAGAAAGCTGGTAGGCACTGCGCGGCACTGCGCAGGACAGAGTTCGCTCTTGCCAGACCTCAAGCAAGGGTGCGGACGCTTGGCCAGACAGGTGTGGAGAGACCCACCAGTGGATGGTGGCCCGAGCAAGCGGCCTCGAATCAAGGGGGGTTCCCCTTGGTGCCAACATCACATACACGTGGGACGGAAACACACTCACAACTGTAGGGTATCACTTGTAAAAGGGTGAGAAAATAGCTGACCAGGCTTCAACTGAGCCGGTCTGCGTTTCAAAGTGAAGTGGCTTGTCGCCATCACCAAAGCAACGGGTGTTCGGCACGCCACTCCGTTCCATTCCGTTCCGCGTAACATCCCAGATCCTAAATAGCCCCCCTTCCCCCCTCGAACGGTTGACATGGATTGTTTGTGGAGTTTTTCCTTGGTCTCCATTGGGTTGGTGGGGGGTCCAGCTAGCCCTCTGTTCCAATGTTGGACCGGGCAGGTCAATGAGGGAGGTAGCCAGCACAGCTCCAGCACCCAATCTCGGTCTGGTCTGGGTAGCTGAGATGTTGGGGACACTGACGAGGAGAGCCTGAGCCCCCATCTGAAACCACTTGACATATGGTTGAAGGGGCACAGAGAGTCCCCCACCAACTTGACTCTGCGACAGGAGGCAACAGCGATGCGCTGGAACGTCTGTCAACAGGCCTCTTTCAGAACACCTCAAACGAGAGCTAGGCAGCTCATTGACCAGCTGTATCAGGCTGCATCAGCCACCCACTGCACATGGGGTTCCATTCGAACCGTATGTATTATTCTCGCCCCCATGTTTCTTGGCTCAGGGAATGCCTCTGCTTCAGAAGACATGTCGGATGATTGTTCGTCGGTTGGAAGGGCAAGAGAATACTCCAAAAATTCGGATGAATATGTTGCGGCTGTAAGGCCCCGAGAGTATTCGTCCCCTGGCCCTATGCTCCGCACAAACAGTCTTTCAGTGACGACTGTCCCGAACCCCGACATCGACAACGTGTCCCCAATCCAGTGGCTGGCGTCGCCGTCGAAGGTATTGTTGGTGCCAGCGAGGTTACGGGTGAGGTCGGCCGCACGGATGGAATGCTGCCACAAAAACGAAACACAAAGGAGCCCCCCCCTGCTCCACGCCTTAGGCCAGCTGTTGGGAGCTCTCCGACCAGAATTTAGCTTGAGTGTATGTCATGAAATCAAGAATGATATGGGCTGGTTCAGGGGTGCCAAGACTGGCAGCATGGTGTCAAGCGCAAGTCGCTTGTTTTTTTTATTTGGCGTAAGTCGCTTAGTATTTTGTTTTTTAGGCGTAACTTGCATTTTTGTTTGCGGTCATGATGAGTGTGCTCCACGGTATTTCCGACATCTGTCGGCGATGAATATAAAAACCACCCTTCACGCCACGGCTCCATTGCTTTACCCGTGCCGGAGGTACCCAAAATGTCCGTGGAGGCTATACGCTTCACCTCCTCCGGTAGCAATGGCGGTTGTTGGGTGGTTCTTGTGCTTCCCGCCTTTTTTTTTTTTTTTTGGAAAAAAGGGTTTTTTTTTACATACGTGACTTGCCCAAAGAAAAAAGTTTACGCGACTTACACCAAAAAAAAATCATTAAATTTCCGTCGAAAAAAAACGTGAATTACGGCAAAAAAAAGTTTCGCGACTTACGCCAAAAAAAATACAAAAAAGTGAGTTACGCTTATTTCCACAATTGGTCTACGCTTTCCTCCCCCTTTTCTTTATTTGGCGTAAGTCGCTTATTTTTATTTTAGGTGTAAGTGGAGTGTGGAAAAAAAAGACTCGAAAATGTGTGGTACGCGACTTACACTTGTTTTCTGACGTGACCGACACCTAAAAGAAAAAAGGTTACGCAACTTTCGCTTTTTTTTCGAAGAAAAGAAGCGAGCTTCGCATTGTTTGTTACACCACCTATGCTTTTTTTGGTACGCGACGTACTACGAAAAAAAAAGTGAGTTACGCTTTGTTCGTTACGTGATTTATGCTTTTTCTGATACGTGGCCTACTGCCCAAAAAAAAATTAAGAAGCGAGTTACACTTTTTTTGTTTAAAAAAAAAGCAAAGTACACTTTTTTTGTTACGCGACCTTGACTTCTTTTGATACGCGACCTACTAACAAGAAAAATAAAAATAAGGGGTGAGGCAGCCACTTCTGATTTTGTTCCCCTTTGTTGGGGATCCCGAGAATGCAGGCGTGACGTAGCATTTCCGCCCTCTTTTGGGCCCCCGAGAAGGCAGGGGTGAGGCAGCCACTGCTGATTTTTTCCCCCTTTGTTGGGGATCCCGAGCATGCAGGGGTGACGTAGCATTTCCTGCCCTGTTTGTGACCCCGAGAAGATAGGGCTGACGCAGCCACCTCTGATTTTGTTCCCCTTTGTTGGGGACCCCTCCTCAGTTTTTTGCTCACCGCGCTTGGCGTTGGGGATCCTTGAGAATGCAAGGGTGACGTAGCACTTCCGGCCCCATGTGGGCCCCCGAGAAGGCAGGGGTGAGGCAGCCACTTTTGATTTTGTTCCCCTTTGTTGGGGGTCCCAAGAATGCAGGGGTGACGTAGCATTTCCGGCCCTTTTTGTGCCCCCGAGAAGATAGGGATGAGGCAGCCACTTCTGATTTTGTTCCCCCTTGTTGGGGATCCCGAGAATGCAGACGTGACGTAGCATTTCCGCCCTCTTTTGGGCCCCCGAGAAGGCAGGGGTGAGGCAGCCACTGCTGATTTTTTTCCCCTTTGTTTTGGGATCCCGAGCATGCAGGGGTGACGTAGCATTTCCTGCCCTATTTGTGCCCCCGAGAAGATAGGGCTGACGCAGCCACTTCTGATTTTGTTCCCCTTCGTTGGGGACCCCTTCTGATTTTTTTGCTCACCGCGCTTGGCGTTGGGGATCCTTGAGAATGCAAGGGTGACGTAGCACTTCCGGCCCCATGTGGGCCCCCGAGAAGGCAGGGGTGAGGCAGCCACTTTTGATTTTGTTCCCCTTTGTTGGGGGTCCCAAGAATGCAGGGGTGACGTAGCATTTCCGGCCCTTTTTGTGCCCCCGAGAAGATAGGGATGAGGCAGCCACTTCTGATTTTGTTCCCCTTTGTTGGGGATCCCGAGAATGCAGACGTGACGTAGCTTTTGCGCCCTCTTTTGGGCCCCCGAGAAGGCAGGGGTGAGGCAGCCACTGCTGATTTTTTCCCCCTTTGTTGGGGATCCCGAGCATGCAGGGGTGACGTAGCATTTCCTGCCCTGTTTGTGCCCCCGAGAAGATAGGGCTGACGCAGCCACTTCTGATTTTGTTCCCCTTTGTTGGGGACCCCTTCTGAGTTTTTTGCTCACCGCGCTTGGCGTTGGGGATCCTTGAGAATGCAAGGGTGACGTAGCACTTCCGGCCCCATGTGGGCCCCCGAGAAGGCAGGGGTGAGGCAGCCACTTCTGATTTTGTTCCCCTTTGTTGGGGGTCCCAAGAATGCAGGGGTGACGTAGCATTTCCGGCCCTTTTTGTGCCCCCGAGAAGATAGGGATGAGGCAGCCACTTCTGATTTTGTTCCCCTTTGTTGGGGATCCCGAGAATGCAGACGTGACGTAGCTTTTGCGCCCTCTTTTGGGCCCCCGAGAAGGCAGGGGTGAGGCAGCCACTGCTGATTTTTTCCCCTTTTTTGGGGATCCCGAGCATGCAGGGGTGACGTAGCATTTCCTGCCCTGTTTGTGCCCCCGAGAAGATAGGGCTGACGCAGCCACTTCTGATTTTGTTCCCCTTTGTTGGGGACCCCTTCTGAGTTTTTTGCTCACCGCGCTTGGCGTTGGGGATCCTTGAGAATGCAAGGGTGACGTAGCACTTCCGGCCCCATGTGGGCCCCCGAGAAGGCAGGGGTGAGGCAGCCACTTCTGATTTTGTTCCCCTTTGTTGGGGGTCCCAAGAATGCAGGGGTGACGTAGCATTTCCGGCCCTTTTTGTGCCCCCGAGAAGATAGGGATGAGGCAGCCACTTCTGATTTTGTTTCCCTTTGTTGGGGATCCCGAGAATGCAGGCGTGACGTAGCATTTCCGCCCTCTTTTGGGCCCCCGAGAAGGCAGGGGTGAGGCAGCCACTGCTGATTTTTTCCCCCTTTGTTGGGGATCCCGAGCATGCAGGGGTGACGTAGCATTTCCTGCCCTGTTTGTGCCCCCGAGAAGATAGGGCTGACGCAGCCACCTCTGATTTTGTTCCCCTTTGTTGGGGACCCCTCCTCAGTTTTTTGCTCACCGCGCTTGGCGTTGGGGATCCTTGAGAATGCAAGGGTGACGTAGCACTTCCGGCCCCATGTGGGCCCCCGAGAAGGCAGGGGTGAGGCAGCCACTTTTGATTTTGTTCCCCTTTGTTGGGGGTCCCAAGAATGCAGGGGTGACGTAGCATTTCCGGCCCTTTTTGTGCCCCCGAGAAGATAGGGATGAGGCAGCCACTTCTGATTTTGTTCCCCTTTGTTCGGGACCCATTCTGATTTTTTGCTCCCTACGCATGGTGTTGGGGATCCTCGAGAATGCAGGGGCGACGTAGCATTTCCGGCCTTATTTGGGCCCTCAATAAGGCAAGGGTGAGGCCGCCACTTCTGATTTTGTTCCCCTTTGTTGGGGATCCGGAGAATGCATGGGTGACGTAGCATTTCCATCCCTATTTGGGCCCCCGAGAAGGCAGGGGTGAGGCAGCCACTTCTGATTTTGCTCCCTTTTGCTGGGGAACCCCGAGAATGCAAGGGGAACATAGCATTTTCGGCCTTGTTTGGGCCCCCATGAAGGCAAGGGTGAGGTAGCCAATTCTGTTTTTGTTCCCCGCTTTGGGCATCCCGAGAATGCAGGCGTGACGTAGCATTTCCGGCCTCCTTTGAGCCCCCGAGAAGGCAGTGGTGAGGTAGCCACTTTTGATTATCTTCCCCTTTGTTGGGGATCCCGAGATCGCAGGGGTGACATAGCATTTCCGGCGTTTTTTGGGCTCCGGAGAAGGCAGTGGTAAGGTAGCCTCTTTTGGGACCCTGAGAAGGGTGAGGCAACCGGCCTTATTTGGGCCCCTAGGAAGGCAAGCATGAGGCATCCACTCCTGATTTTGTTCCCCTTTGCTGGGGATCCCTGCGAATGCAGGGGTGACGTAGCTTTTCAGCCCTCTTTTGGGCCCCTGAGAAGGCAGGGTTGAGGCAGCCTTTTCTGATTTTGTCCCCCTTTGTTGGGGACCACCCTCAATGCTTTGGTCCCCGAGCTTGGCGTTGGGGATCCCCCAGTGAAGGAGTGACGTAGCATTTCCGGCCTTATTGGGCCCCCCCCGAGAAGGCATGGGTGAGGCAGCCACGTGTGATTTTGTTCCCCTTTGTTGGGGATCCCGAGATTGCATGGGTGGCATAGCATTTCGGTCCGTTTTGCGCCCTAGAGAGGGCAGGGGTGAGATAGCCACGTGTGATTTTGTTCCCCTTTTTTGGGGACCCCTTCAGATTTTTTGCTCCCCGCGCTTGGCTTTGCGGATGCCCGAGAATGCACGGGTGACATAGCATTTCCGACCCTATTTTGGCCCCCGAGAAGGCAGGGGTGAGGTAGCCACTTCTGGTTTTGTTCCCCTTCGTTGGGGATCCCCGAGAATGCAGGGGTGGCGTAGCATTTCCGACCTTTTTTGGCCCTAGAGAAGGCCGGGGTGAGGCAGCCACTTCTTATTGTTTACCCCGTTGTTAGCGACCACTTGTGACTTTTTGCTCTTCACTCTTGGCCGCGGGGATCCCCGAGACTGCAGGGGTGACGTAGCATTTCGGCCCTCTTGTGGGCCCCCGAGAAGGCAGGGGTGAGGCAGCCGCTTCCGATTCCGTTCCCCCTTGTTGGGGACCCATTCTGATTTTTTCCTCCCCGTGCTTGGCTTTTGGGGATCCCCGATAATGCAGGGGCGGCGTAGCATTTCTCGCCTTCTTTGGGCCCCCGATATGGCAGGGTTGAGGCAGCCACTTTTGATTTTGTTCCCCTGTTTTGGGCTCCACTTCTGATTTTTTGCTCCCCGCGCTTGGCGTTGGGAATCCACGAGAATGCAAGGGTGGCATAGCATTTCCGGCCTCATGTGGGTCCCTGAGAAGGCACGGGTGAGGCAGCCTCTTCTCGTTTTGTTCCGCTGTGTTGGGACCACTTCTGATTTTCCGCTCCCCGCACTTGGCGTCTGGTATCCCCGAGAATGCAGGGCGGGCGTAGCATTTTCCGTCTTATTTGGGCCCTACAGAAGGTAGGAGTGAGGCAGCCACTTCTGATTTTGTTACCCTCTGTTGGGGATCCCGAGAATGCAGCGGTGACGTAGCATTTCCGGCCTCTTTTGGGCCTAAGAGGAGGCAGGGGTGAGGCAGCCACTTCTGATTTTGATCCCCTTTGTTGGGGACCCCTTGTGATTTGTTGCTTCCCGCGCTTGGCGTTGGGGATCCCCAAGAATAAAGGAGTGCGGCAGCCAGCTTTGATGTTGTTCCCCTGTGTTGGGGATCCCAAGAATGTAGGGGTGACTTAGCATTTCCAGCCTTATCTGGCCCCCGAGAAGGCAGCCATGAGGCAGCCAATGCTGATTTTGTTCCCCTTTGTTGGGGACCCTTTCGGGTTTTTTGCTCCCCGTGCTTGGCGTTGGGGATCCCCGAGGACGCAGGGGTGACGTAGCATTTCCGGCCTTATTTGGGCCGCCGAGAAGGCAGTTGTGGGGCAGCCACTTCTTATTTTGTACCCCTTTGTTGGGGACCACTTGTGATTTTTTGCTCCCCGTGCTTGGCGTTGTGGACCGCCCAGATTGTAGGGGCGATGTAGCATTTGTGGCACTTTTTTGGGCCCTAGAGAAGGCAAGGGTGACATAGCATCCCCGGCTATTTTTGGGCCCCCGAGAAGGCAGGCCTGAGGCCTCCACTTCTGATTTTGTTCCCCTTTGTTGGGGACCACCTCTTATTTATTGGTCCCCGCGCTTGGCCCTGGGTACCCCGAGAATGCAGGGGTGACATAGCCTTTCTGGCTTTATACGGGCCCCCGAGAAGGTGGGCGTGAGGCAGCCACTTCTGATTTTGTTTCCCTTTGTTCCGGCGTTTTTCGGGCCCCCAAGAAGGCAGGGCTCAGGTAGCCACGTCTCATTTTGTTCACCTTTGTTGGGGACCACTTGTGACTTTTTGCTCCGTGTGTTTGGCTTTGGGGATCGCCGAGAATGCAGGGGTGACGTAGCATTTCCGTCCCTATTTGGGTCCCCAAGAAGGCAGGGGTGAAGCAGCCACTTCTAATTTTGTTCCCCTTTGTTGGGGACCACCGTTGAATTTTTGCTCTCCGGCCTTGGCCTTGGGGATCCCCGAGAATGCAGTGGTGAGTAGCATTTCCATCCTTCTTTGGGCCTCTAGGAAGGCAAGGGTGAGGCAGCCACTTCTGATTTTCTACATCTTTGTTGGGGACCACCTGTGAATTTTTGCTCCCCGGGCTTGGCCTTGGTTTCCCCGAGAATGTAGGGGTGAGTCGCATTTCCGGTGTCTTTTGGGCCCCTAAGAAGGCCGGCGTGAGGCAGCCACTTCTGATTTTGTTCCCCTTTGTTGGGGACCACTGGTGAGTTTTTGCTCCATGCGCTTGGTGTTCGGGATCGCTGAGAATGCAGGGGTGGCGTAGCATTGCTGGACTTATTTATGTCCATGAAAAAGCAGGGGTGACGCGGCCACTTCTGATTTTCTTTCCCTTTTTTGGGGACCACTTCTGATTTTTTAGCTCCCATCGCTTGGCGTTGGTGATCCCCGAGAATGCAGGGCCGACATAGCATTTCCGGCCTGTTTTGGGCCGGTGAGAAGGGAGGGGTGAGGCGGCTAGTTCTGATTTTGATCCACTTTGTTGGGGACCACGTACAATTTATTGCTCTCCGCGCTTTGCGCTGGGGATCCCCGAGAATGCAGGGGTGACGTAGCATTTCTGGCCTAATGTAGGCACCCGAGAAGGCAGGGGTGAGGCAACGAGTTCTGATTTTGTTCCCCTTTGTTGGGGATCCCCAAGAATGTAGGGGTGACATAGCATTTCCGGCCACTCAAGCCCTCAAGAAGGCACGGCTGAGGTAGCCCCTTCTGATTTTGTTCCCCTTTGTTGGGGACCACCTTTGATTTTTTCTTTCCGCCCTTGGCGTTGGGGATCTCCCAGAATGCACGGGTGACGTGGCATTTCCGGCCTTTTTTGGGCCCCCGCGAAAGCAGGGGTGAGGCAGCCACTTCTGATTTTGTTCCCCTTTGTTGGGGACCACCTCTGATTTTTTGCTCCCCGCGCTTGGCGTTGGGGATCGCCGACAAGGCAGGGGTGACATAGCATTTCCGGCCTTATTTGGGCCCCCGAGAAGGCAGCGCTGAGGCCGCCACTTCTGATTTTTTTCCCCCTTGTTGGGGACCCCTTCTGATTTCTTGCTCTCTGCGCTTGGCGTTGGGGATCCCCGAGAATGCAAGGGTGGCATAGCATTTCCGGCCTTATTTAGGCCCCCGAGAAGGGAGGGGTGACGCAGCCATTTCTGATTTTGTTCACCTTTGTTGGGGACCAATTCTGATTTTTTGCTTTGTGCGCTTGGCATTGGGGATCCTCGAGAATGCAGGGGTGACATAGCATTTTCGGCCTTATTTGGGCCCTTGAGAAGGCAAGGATGAGGCAGCGAGTTCTGATTTTCTTCTGCTTTGTTGGGATCCCCGAGAATGCAGGGGTGGTGTTGCATTTCGGGCTCTCTTTGTGCCCCCGAGGAGGCAGGGGTGAGGTCAACCACTTGTGATTTTGTTCCACTTTGTGGGGGACTCCTTCTGATCTTTTGCACCCCGAACTTGGCGCTGGTGATCCCGGAGAATGCAGGGGTGACATAGCATTTCGCCTTCTTCAGGCTCGTGAGAAGGCATGGGTGAGGCAGCCGTTTCTGATTATGTTCCCCTTTGTTGGCGACCCCGAGAATGCAGGGGTGACGTAGCATGTTCGGCCTCATTTGGGCCACTGAGAAGGCAGGGTTGAGGCCGTCAATTCCGATTTTGTTCCCCTTTGTTGGGGACCACTTGTGAGTTTTTGCTCCGCGTGCTTCGTGTTAGGGATCGCTAAGAATGTAGGGTTGTCGTAGCATTGCCGGACTTATTTAGGCCCCCGAGAAGGCAGGGGTGAGGCAGCCACTTCTGATTTTCTTTCCCTTTGTCCGGGACCACTTCTGATCTTTTAGCTCCCCGTGCTTGACGTTCGGGATCGCCCAGAACGCAAGGGTGACATAGCATTTTTGGCCTTTTATGGGCCCCGCAGAAGGCACCGGTGAGGCAACCAATTCTGATTTTGTTCCCGTTTGTTGGGGAACACTTTTGATTTTTTGCTCTCCGTGCTTGGCGTTGGGGATCCGTGGGAATGTAGGGGTGACATAGCATTTCCGGCCTTTTTTCGGCCTCCGAGAAGGTAGGGTTGAGGCAACCACTTCTGATGTTCTTCCCCTTTGTTGGGAATCCCAAAGAATCCAAGGCTGACATAGCATTTGCGGCCCCTTTTTGGCACCCAAGAAGGCAAGGCAGGGCTGAGGCACCCATTTCTGATTTTTTCCCCCTTTGTTGGGGACGAATTCTGAGTTTTTGCTCCCCGCGCTTGGCCTTGGGGGTCCTTGAGAATGCAAGGGTGACGTAGCATTTGCGGCATTCTTTGGGCCTGCAAGAAAGCAGGGCTGAGGCAGCCAATTCTGATTTTGTTCTGCTTTGTTGGGGACCACTTCTGTTTTTTTCCTCCCCGCGCTTGGCGTTGGGGATCCTTGAGAATGCAAGGGTGACGTAGCATTTGCCGCGTTTTTTGGGCCCCCGAAAGACAAGTGTGAGGCAGCCACTTCTGATGTTGTTTTCCCTTGTTGGGGACCATTGTTGACTTTTTGCTCCCCGCGCTTGGCGTGGGGATCGCCGCGAATGTAGGGGTGAAGTGGCATTTCCGGCCTTATTTAGGCCCCCGAGAAGGCAGTGGTGAGGTGGTCACTTCTGATTTTTTCCCCCTTTGTTTGGGACCACTTCCGATTTTGTTACCTCCCCTCTCTTGACGTTGGTGATCTCGGAGAATGCAACGGTGACATAGCATTTCTGGCCTTATTTGGGTCCCCGAGAAAGCAGGGCTGAGGCAACCAATTCTGATTTTGTTCTGCTTTGTTGGGGACCACTTCTGATTTTGTGCTCCCCGCGCTTGGTGTTGGGGATCCTCCACAATGCAGGGGTGGCGCAGCATTTCCGGCCTTATTTGGGCACCCGAGAAGGCAGTCGTGAGGCAGCCAATTTGATTTTGCTCCCCTTTTTTGAGGATTCCCGAGAATGCAGGGGTGACACAGCATCTCCGGCCCTTTTTTGGCCCCCGAAAAGGCAGGGCTGAGGGAGCCACTTCTGATTGTGTTCCCCTTTGTTCGAGACCCCTTCTGAGTTTTTGCTCCCCGCGCTTGGTGTTGGGGATCGCCAGGAATGCAAGGGTGACATAGCATTTCCGGCTCTTTTTAGGACCCCGAGAAGGCAGGGATGAGGCACCCATTTCTGATTTTGTTCCTTTTTGTTGGGGACCCCTTCTGAGTTTTTGCTCCCCGCGCTTGGCCTTGGGGATCCTTGAGAATGCAAGGGTGACGTAGCATTTGCGGCGTTCTTTGGGCCTACAAGAAAGGAGGGCTGAGGCGGCCAATTCTGATTTTGGTATGCTTTGTTGGGGACCACTTCTGTTTTTTTGCTCCCCGCGCTTGGCGTTGGGGATCCTTGAGAATGCAAGGGTGACGTAGCATTTGCCGCGTTTTTTGGGCCCCGGAAAAGGCAGGGGTGAGGCAGCCACTTCTGATTTTGTTTTGGTTTGTTGGGGACCACTGTTGAATTTTTTCTCCCCGCGCTTGGCGTGGGGATCGCCGCGAATGTAGGGGTGAACTGGCATTTCCGGCCTTATTTAGGCCCCCGAGCGGAGGGGTGAGGTGGTCACTTCTGATTTTTTCCCCCTTTGTTGGGGACCACTTCTGATTTTTTAGCTTCCCTCTCTTGACGTTGGTGATCTCGGAGAATGCAACGGTGACATAGCATTTCCGGCTTCATTTGGGTCCCCGAGAAGGCAAGGGTTAGGCAACCAATTCTGATTTTGTTCTGCTTTGTTGGGGACCACTTCACACTTTTTGCTCCCTATGCATGGTGTTGGGGATCCTCCACAATGCAGGGGTGGCGTAGCATTTCCGGCCTTATTTGGGCCCCCGAGAAGGCAGGGTGAGGCAGCCAGTTTGATATTGCTCCCCTTTTTTGAGGAATCCCGAGAATGGAGCGGTGACACAGCATTTCCGGCCCCTTTTTGGCCCCCGAAAAGGCAGGGCTGAGGGAGCCACTTCTGATTGTGTTCCCCTTTGTTCGAGACCCCTTCTGAGTTTTTGCTCCCCGCGCTTGGTGTTGGGGATCGCCAGGAATGCAAGGGTGACATAGCATTTCCGGCTCTTTTTAGGCCCCCGAGAAGGCAGGGGTGGGGCACCCATTTCTGATTTTATTCCTTTTTGTTGGGGACCCCTTCTGAGTTTTTGCTCCCCGCGCTTGGCCTTGGGGATCCTTGAGAATACAAGGGTGACGTAGCATTTGCGGCGTTCTTTGGGCCCGCAAGAAAGCAGGGCTGAGGCAGCCAATTCTGATTTTGTTCTGCTTTGTTGGGGACCACTTCTGTTTTTTTGCTCCCCGCGCTTGGCGTTGGGGATCCTTGAGAATGCAAGGGTGACGTAGCATTTGCCGCGTTTTTTGGGCCCCCGAAAAGGCAGGGGTGAGGCAGCCACTTCTGATTTTGTTTCCCCTTGTTGGGGACCACTGTTGACTTTTTGCTCCCCGCGCTTGGCATTGGGGATCGCCGCGAATGCAGGGGTGAAGTGGCATTTCCGGCCTTATTTAGGCCCCCGAGCGGAGGGGTGAGGTGGTCACTTCTGATTTTTTCCCCCTTTGTTTGGGACCAATTCTGATTTTTTCGCTCCCCTTTCTTGACGTTGGTGATCTCGGAGAATGCAACGGTGACATAGCATTTCTGGCCTTATTTGGGTCCCCGACAAAGCAGGGCTGAGGCAACCATTTCTGATTTTGATCTGCTTTGCTGGGGACCACTTCTGATTTTTTGCTCCCTGCGCTTGGTGTTGGGGATCCTTGAGAATGCAGGGGTGGCGTAGCATTTCCGGCCTTATTTGGGCACCCGAGAAGGTAGTCGTGAGGCAGCCAGTTTGATCTTGCTCCCCTTTGTTGAGGATCCCCTAGAATGCAGGGGTGACATAGCATTTCCGGCCCCTTTTTGGCCCCCGAAAAGGCAGGGCTGAGGGAGCCACTTCTGATTTTGTTCCCCTTTGTTGGGGACCCCTTCTGAGTTTTTGCTCCCCGCGCTTGGTGTTGGGGATCGCTAGCAATGCAAGGGTGACGTAGCATTTCCGGCTCTTTTTAGGCCCCCAGAAGGGAGGGGTGGGGCACCCATTTCTGATTTTGTTCCTTTTTGTTGGGGACCCCTTCTGAGTTTTTGCTCCCCGCGCTTGGCCTTGGGGATCCTTGGGAATGCAAGGGTGACGTAGCATTTGCGGTGTTCTTTGGGCCCGCAAGAAAGCAGGGCCGAGGCAGCCAATTCTGATTTTGTTCTGCTTTGTTGGGGACCACTTCTGTTTTTTTGCTCCCCGCGCTTGGCGTTGGGGATCCTTGAGAATGCAAGGGTGACGTAGCATTTGCCGCGTTTTTTGGGCCCCCGAAAGGGCAGGTCTGAGGCAGCCACTTCTGATTTTGTTTCCCCTTGTTGGGGACCACTGTTGACTTTTTGCTCCCCGCGCTTGGCGTTGGGGATCGCCGCGAATGCAGGGGTGAAGTGGCATTTCCGGCCTTATTTAGGCCCCCGAGCGGAGGGGTGAGGTGGTCACTTCTGATTTTTTCCCCCTTTGTTTGGGACCAATTCTGATGTTTTAGCTCCCCTCTCTTCACGTTGGTGATCTCGGAGAATGCAACGGTGACATAGCATTTCTGGTCTTATTTGGGTCCCCGAGAAAGCAGGGCTGAGGCAACCAATTCTGATTTTGTTCTGCTTTGTTGGGGACCACTTCTGATTTTGTGCTCCCTGCGCTTGGTGTTGGGGATCCTTGAGAATGCAGGGGTGGCGCAGCATTTCCGGCCTTATTTGGGCACCCGAGAAGGTAGTCGTGAGGCAGCCAGTTTGATCTCGCTCCCCCTTTTTGAGCATTCCCGAGAATGGAGGGGTGACACAGCATTTCCGGCCCCTTTTTGGCCCCCGAAAAGGCAGGGATGAGGGAGCCACTTCTGATTTTGTTCCCCTTTGTTGGGGACCCCTTCTGAGTTTTTGCTCCCCGCGCTTGGTGTCGGGGATCGCTAGGAATGCAAGGGTGACGTAGCATTTCCGGCTCTTTTTAGGACCCCGAGAAGGCAGGGCTGACGCAGCCAATTCTGATTTTGTTCCCCTTTGTGGGGGACCCCTTCTGATTTTTTGCTCCCCGTGCTTGGCGTTGGGGATCCTTGAGAATGCAAGGGTGACGTAGCATTTGCCGCGTTTTTTGGGCCCCGGAAAAGGCAGGGGTGAGGCAGCCACTTCTGATTTTGTTTTGGTTTTTTGGGGACCACTTTTGACTTTTTGCTCCCCGCGCTTGGCGTGGGGATCGCCGCGAATGTAGGGGTGAAGTGGCATTTCCGGCCTTATTTCGGCCCCTGAGAAGGCAGGGGTGAGGTGGTCACTTCTGATTTTTTCCCCCTTTGTTGGGGACCACTTCTGATTTTTTAGCTTCCCTCTCTTGACGTTGGTGATCTCGGAGAATGCAACGGTGACATAGCATTTCCGGCCTTATTTGGGTCCCCGAGAAGGCAGGGGTTAGGCAACCAATTCTGATTTTGTTCTGCTTTGTTGGGGACCACTTCTGATTTTTTGCTCCCTATGCATGGTGTTGGGGATCCTCCACAATGCAGGGGTGGCGTAGCATTTCCGGCCTTATTTGGGCCCCCGAGAAGGCAGGGTGAAGCAGCCAGTTTGATATTGCTCCCCTTTTTTGAGGAATCCCGAGAATGGAGGGGTGACACAGCATTTCGGGCCCCCTTTTGGCCCCCGAAAAAGCAGGGCTGAGGGAGCCACTTCTGATTGTGTTCCCCTTTGTTCGAGACCCCTTCTGAGTTTTTGCTCCCCGCGCTTGGTGTTGGGGATCGCCAGGAATGCAAGGGTGACATAGCATTTCCGGCTCTTTTTAGGCCCCCGAGAAGGCAGGGGTGGGGCACCCATTTCTGATTTTATTCCTTTTTGTTGGGGACCCCTTCTGAGTTTTTGCTCCCCGCGCTTGGCCTTGGGGATCCTTGAGAATGCAAGGGTGACGTAGCATTTGCGGCGTTCTTTGGGCCCGCAAGAAAGCAGGGCTGAGGCAGCCAATTCTGATTTTGTTCTGCTTTGTTGGGGACCACTTCTGTTTTTTTGCTCCCCGCGCTTGGCGTTGGGGATCCTTGAGAATGCAAGGGTGACGTAGCATTTGCCGCGTTTTTTGGGCCCCCGAAAAGGCAGGGGTGAGGCAGCCACTTCTGATTTTGTTTCCCCTTGTTGGGGAACACTGTTGACTTTTTGCTCCCCGCGCTTGGCGCTGGGGATCGCCGCGAATGCAGGGGTGAAGTGGCATTTCCGGCCTTATTTAGGCCCCCGAGCGGAGGGGTGAGGTGGTCACTTCTGATTTTTTCCCCCTTTGTTTGGGACCAATTCTGATTTTTTCGCTCCCCTCTCTTGACGTTGGTGATCTCGGAGAATGCAACGGTGACATAGTATTTCCGGCCTCATTACGGTCCCCGAGAAAGCAGGGGTTAGGCAACCAATTCTGATTTTGTTCTGCTTTGTTGGGGACCACTTCTGATTTTTTGCTCCCTGCGCTTGGTGTTGGGGATCCTTGAGAATGCAAGGGTGACGTAGCATTTGCCGCGTTTTTTGGGCCCCTGAAAAGGCAGGTCTGAGGCAGCCACTTCTGATTTTGTTTCCCCTTGTTGGGGACCACTGTTGACTTTTTGCTCCCCGCGCTTGGCGTTGGGGATCGCCGCGAATGCAGGGGTGAAGTGGCATTTCCGGCCTTATTTAGGCCCCCGAGCGGAGGGGTGAGGTGGTCACTTCTGATTTTTTCCCCCTTTGTTTGGGACCAATTCTGATTTTTTAGCTCCCCTCTCTTGACGTTGGTGATCTCGGAGAATGCAACGGTGACATAGTATTTCTGGCCTTATTTGGGTCCCCGAGAAAGCAGGGCCGAGGCAACCAATTCTGATTTTGTTCTGCTTTGTTGGGGACCACTTCTGATTTTTTGCTCCCTGCGCTTGGTGTTGGGGATCCTTGAGAATGCAGGGGTGGCGTAGCATTTCCGGCCTTATTTTGGCCCCCGAGAAGGTAGTCGTGAGGCAGCCAGTTTGATCTCGCTCCCCCTTTTTGAGCATTCCCGAGAATGGAGGGGTGACACAGCATTTCCGGCCCCTTTTTGGCCCCCGAAAAGGCAGGGATGAGGGAGCCACTTCTGATTTTGTTCCCCTTTGTTGGGGACCCCTTCTGAGTTTTTGCTCCACGCGCTTGGTGTTGGGGATCGCTAGGAATGCAAGGGTGACATAGCATTTCCGGCTCTTTTTAGGCCCCCGAGAAGGCAGGGGTGACGCAGCCAATTCTGATTTTGTTCCCCTTTGTTGGGGACCCCTTCTAAGTTTTTGCTCCCCGCGCTTGGCCTTGGGGATCCTTGAGAATGCAAGGGTGACGTAGCATTTGCGGCGTTTTTTGGGCCTACAAGAAAGCAGGGCCAAGGGAGCCAATTCTGATTTCGGTATGCTTTGTTGGGGACCACTTCTGATTTTTTGCTCCCCGTGCTTGGCGTTGGGGATCCTTGAGAATGCAAGGGTGACGTAGCATTTGCCGCGTTTTTTGGGCCCCGGAAAAGGCAGGGTCGAGGCAACCACTTCTGATTTTGTTTTGGTTTGTTGGGGACCACTTTTGACTTTTTGCTCCCCGCGCTTGGCGTGGGGATCGCCGCGAATGTAGGGGTGAAGTGGCATTTCCGGCCTTATTTCGGCCCCTGAGAAGGCAGGGGTGCGGTGGTCACTTCTGATTTTTTTCCCCTTTGTTGGGGACCACTTCTGATTTTTTAGCTTCCCTCTCTTGACGTTGGTGATCTCGGAGAATGCAACGGTGACATAGCATTTCCGGCCTTATTTGGGCCCCGAGAAGGCAGGGGTTAGGCAACCAATTCTGATTTTGTTCTGCTTTGTTGGGGACCAATTCTGATTTTTTGCTCCCTATGCATGGTGTTGGGGATCCTCCACAATGCAGGGGTGGCGTAGCATTTCCGGCCTTATTTGGGCCCCCGAGAAGGCAGGGTGAGGCAGCCAGTTTGATATTGCTCCCCTTTTTTGAGGAGTCCCGAGAATGGAGGGGTGACACAGCATTTCCGGCCCCCTTTTGGCCCCCGAAAAGGCACTGCTGAGGGAGCCACTTCTGATTGTGTTCCCCTTTGTTCGAGACCCCCTTTGAGTTTTTGCTCCCCGCGCTTGGTGTCGGGGATCGCCAGGAATGCAAGGGTGACGTAGCATTTCCTGCTCTTTTTAGGCCCCCGAGAAGGCAGGGGCGACGCAGCCAATTCTGATTTTGTTCCCCTTAGTTGGGGACCCCTTCTGATTTTTTGCTCCCCGCGCTTGGCCTTGGGGATCCTTGAGAATGCAAGGGTGACGTAGCATTTGCCGCGTTTTTTGGGCCCCGGAAAAGGCAGGGGTGAGGCAGCCACTTCTGATTTTGTTTTGGTTTGTTGGGGACCACTTCTGTTTTTTTGCTCCCCGCGCTTGGCGTTGGGGATCGCCGCGAATGTAGGGGTGAAGTGGCATTTCCGGCCTTATTTCGGCCCCTGAGAAGGCAGGGGTGAGGTGGTCACTTCTGATTTTTTTTCCCCTTGTTGGGGACCACTTCTAATTTTGTTAGCTTCCCTCCCTTGACGTTGGTGATCTCGGAGAATGCAACGGTGACAAAGCATTTCCAGCCTTATTTGGGTCCCCGAGAAGGCAGGGGTTAGGCAACCAATTCTGATTTTTTCCCCCTTTGTTTGGGACCAATTCTGATTTTTTAGCTCCCCTCTCTTGACGTTGGTGATCTCGGAGAATGCAACGGTGACATAGCATTTCTGGTCTTATTTGGGTCCCCGAGAAAGCAGGGCTGAGGCAACCAATTCTGATTTTGTTCTGCTTTGCTGGGGACCACTTCTAATTTTGTGCTCCCCGCGCTTGCTGTTGGGGATCCTTGACAATGCAGGGGTGGCGTAGCATTTCCGGCCTTATTTGGGCACCCGAGAAGGTAGTCGTGTGGCAGCCAGTTTGATCTTGCTCCCCTTTGTTGAGGATCCCCTAGAATGCAGGGGTGACATAGCATTTCCGGCCCCTTTTTGGCCCCCGAAAAGGCAGGGATGAGGGAGCCACTTCTGATTTTGTTCCCCTTTGTTGGGGACCCCTTCTGAGTTTTTGCTCCCCGCGCTTGGTGTTGGGGATCGCCAGGAATGCAAGGGTGACGTAGCATTTCCGGCTTTTTTTAGGCCCCCAGAAGGGAGGGGTGGGGCAGCCAATTCTGATTTCGCCCCCTTTTGAAGGGGACCCATTCTGATTTTTTGCTCTCCGGGCTTGGCCTTGCGGATCACCGAGAATGCAAAGGCGACGTAGCATTTCCGGCCTTATTTAGGCCCCCGAGAAGGCAGGCGTGAGACAGCCACTCGTGATTTCGTTCCCCTTTGTTGGGGACCACTTCTGATTTCTTGCTCTCCACGCTTGGCGTTGGGGACACCGAGAATGCAGGGGTGACATAACATTTCCGGCCTTATTGGGGCCCCCGAGAAGGCAGGGGTGAGGCAGCGATTTCTGATTTTGTTCCCCTTTGTTGGGGACCACTTCTGATTTCTTGCTTTCCGGGCCGGTTGTGGGGGTTCACCGAGAATGCACGGGTGACGTAGCATTTCTGGCCTTATTTGGGCCCCCGAGAAGGCAGGGGTGAGGCAGCGAGTTCTGTTTTTGTTCACCTTTGTTGGGGACCCCTTCTGACTTCCAGCTATCCGCGCTTGGCGTTGAGGATCATTGAGAATGCAATGGTGAGGTAGCATTTCCGTCCCTTTTTGGGCCTCCAAGAAGGCAGGGGTGAACCAGCCACTTCCCATTTTGTTCCCCTTTTTTGGGGATCCCCGAGAATGCAGGGTTGACATCGCGTTTCCGGCCTTGTTTGGGCTCCCGAGAAGGCAAGGGTGAGGCAGTACCGGCACACTGGAACTATTCACTTGTCCTCATTTTTCAATAACACACTAGCACACAATGAGCACTTAGACACAAAACTTCCCTTGCTGCCCCGCGCGTGCCCTTGTGCCTCCCTCCCATTCCCACATGCCCCCCCCCCCCCCCCGCGCCCCAACACAAGCAGCGCTTGACGGCGTGGTGGCCCCCCTATAGTGGGGCTTTGTGGGCAGCGGCGCGGCCAAGTGTGTGCCAAGGATAGAGGGACGGGGGGCATAAGGACGGGGTAGACCGTTGGGGGGGAAGAGGGGACATGTGAGTAGGGAGCCGGTGATGGGGTGGCTCCGGGAGACCTTCGCTCGCCTCCCTCCCTCTCTTCCTGTGCGCCGCCACGCTCACGCCGGCGCCCCGCCATGTTCCCCGCTGTTCACTTCCCCTGTGTGGGCACCCCTTGCGCTGCACGAGCTGCACCACTAGGAGCCCGCAGAGGAGCCTGCCTCCCTGGGCCCGCCCCTCCCCTCTATCCGGCCGGCTGCATGGGGCCCCTCCACAATGGGGCTTCACCAGCAGTACTACGGCCAGTTTGCCTAGATGGTATGAGGGAAGGGCGCCGAGGGGGAGCGGGTGATTGGCCGGTGTGTGGGGACCCACAAGGTGACAAGGAGCAGTGGGCCGCCTCGCTACGACCCCTCGCCCCTCTCCCTGCGTACCGACCCCCCCGGTGCACGTCTGCATCAAGTGGGGTGACTGGTGTTAGCCGGTTGATGTGGTCCGCCTTGACTTGAGCGACCATAGGGTGACCCTCGCCCCGGCCCGGGGGTCGCCCGTGGTGATCACCACGCCCATGGTGGCCAAGCCCACCTACAACAGAGCCGGCATCGCGCTCGTCCTGGTCTCCTCGGCCTCTGGAGCCCACATGCTCAGGGATGCAGAGTGGAAGGGCAGGAGTGCTGGCTAGAAAACCTATGTGATGGCCCTCTAGACGGCACGCCCTGCGGGTTTCAAGGTCGTGGGGGCACATGCCCCGGCCTTGAGGGATTGGATAATCCCCAGTTTCACCAGCGAGCGACCGTCGGGGACCCCCCCCCCCCTTATCTTGGTCTTTGGCCTCATACACCTGTGTGCGGCCCAGCAGTCTTCCCGGATCCCATAGCTGGATGCTAACGCTGGGAAGAGCTTGCTCCCGAAGGCTCTGAGCAGACTCGGGCGCCGGGGGATGACTACCTCTCCCCCTCTCAAAATTGAGGGCACACCGGAGGACGTACATGTCGTGGGATATCTGCGGCTGAATGTCCCCGGCAGGTACCTACAACAGCGGCTACTGGCACAGGCCCTACAAACTGCGGGACACCGCCCAATGGTCCTCATCCTGGCCGAGGCCCAGTCTAGGGCGGGCCCGGAGGACCCCCCATTCTTGGACTACATGCGGCACATAGTGCTCCCCGGCAACGGGAAAACGGGGGCAGGCCTCCATGTGTATGTCCAGTCCACGACCACCACCCAGGCTACCCGGCTCTGGGGTACGGAGGATGCCAATGCCCTCCTGATGTAGGTGCTCAGCCCGTGGGGGAAGCACCGTGTGGTTGCAGTCCATGCCCCCAGATCAATATTGGCCGTGAGCCCTATGTTATGTGGTGGGCAACGATTTGGGGCGAGGGGACCCGCATGGTTGACCTGACGTCGGTTTTGGTGTTGGCACGCACCAACTCCGCGGCTCGTCTAGCTGAAAGAGGGGGGCCACGCCTTGACGACATGGGCGATCGCACGTTCCTCAAGTCAGGGCCTCCAACCTCAGCGACTTGGTGCACTTGTACCCGGTCCCAACTGAAACATACTCCTACTTCCAGGGGGCCGCATGCTCCCGCATCGAAATTGTTGCCTGCAGTGCGACAATGGCGGTGGCTTCGTACCACTATCGGGGTAGCACCCTCCTATCTGACCACCATGCCCCCCTCCTCTTCACCATCCCTCACCCAATGGCCTTGCTAGACAAGCTCAGCCCCCATACGGTGTCGCGTAGGCGAGAATACGACCTGGGGCCGGTGGCCCTCTCTCGAGTGGATACGGCCGACTTTAGGGCCCCGGTGCTCCGGAGGAGGGACATCGACCCCAACCTTGCCCCGGCCCAAGGGTTGAAGTGCCTGCAGCGCGCCAACTGTGATTGGGCTAAGGTCGCGGGGCAAGTCCATACTCTCACTTTTCGGCACTACCGCCTCTGATTGGACCCGCTGGAGAGCCCCCCCCCCCCCCCCCCGCCCTGAGGTCCACGTAAGTGCCATTCCCGGCACGCAATCTGCTCCCCTTTGTGGGCTGGGTCACCGTGGCGGCCAAGAGCATGCTGGGCAACTCCGTGGCGGTGGTGCACGCCCTCAAGCGGAGTCTAGTGGCGCTCGGAGAGGCTCATTGCTAACAGAGCCTCCGGGAGATCACACAAGGTTCCTGCGGCG
Source organism: Eutreptiella sp. 'Long Island Sound 2002' (assembly GCA_964036045.1). Taxonomy (NCBI): domain Eukaryota; phylum Euglenozoa; class Euglenophyceae; order Eutreptiales; family Eutreptiaceae; genus Eutreptiella; species Eutreptiella sp. 'Long Island Sound 2002'. The sequence goes on along the minus strand of OZ038382.1, from coordinate 132,025,904 downwards.
ATCTCAAGAAGCCCCAAACCTGTGGCGCACCCAGAGCAATCGAACGATGTCGAGCGGCGCAGCCGAGGACCTTCGCGTGATTTTGCGGAGATTCCCTTGGACGACAAGGCACTGCTCAACCCCAGAGAAACCTTGTCAGCCCCGTATGTTAGCCGGATGAGGCTCCCGGGCCATAGGTACCGTATTATGGATGACCCTGTGCGCTAGCTCCGTTTCCAGCATTATCCCCATCTCCTACCGCAACACGCCGCACTGGCCAGGACATACTACGTCCAGCCTTGCCACCCATGGGAGGTGGAGTCAGGCAAGGCCCCGGGCCCGAAACCTCCGCCCACGTGAGGCAGATGTGTGCATCAACATCTCCCGGTACCGTCACCTCACGGAGGCGGACCAGTATGCTCTAGGCGCGGTGGCGCGCAACTCCCCGGTGTGTTGCACAGTGGGCAAACACGGTCTGGTCACGCTGCCCCTCAACCACCCCCACCAACCGGTTCACGAGGCCAACCTTTCAGGGTAGCACCATCTCCTCCCATACCTCCAAGCTGGAGCCCACGGCTTTTTATGCGTTGGCGACAACAGTCCACGAATGGGCCCTTGGGGGCCGGTGCCTCGTTGGAGGTATGCGAGGAGTGACCCTCCAAGAGGTGGTCCGCAGGGTGCACATGAAGGTGGACCTCGCCAGGCTTCAACGTGGGGTGGTGGACGTCATGATCACCAACCTCTCCAAATTGTTTGCCATTATCGCCTAGGATGTCCACCCCATCGTGGGACCCGATCTGGGTGTGGGAGAGGCTAGCCACCTTGCCATCCACACGCAGGGCTTCTTGTATGCCGTGCCCCTGCGCCCCTGGCAGTCGGATACTCTCGGGCAGCTCTTGGGTACCCCCTAGGGTACAATTGAGGGAGTCCATGCGGGGGCCACGGCGGCTCTCCCGTTTTTGCGATTCATTGACATACCGTATTGCTTGTACGCCGAGCAGCCCTTTCGCTTCCCAGGGGTCATTTGGGTAGACGACACGATAGTCCTCCTGGAGTGTGGCGATACCCATCCGATCCAGGGTTTCGTGCTAGATCAGCGGATATACTACCATGGTATCCTACACGTGGATGTCCCTAACAAAAAGATCCAGCACGGGTCTACCTGCGACCCCCAACCACTGTGGTCGCATACCCCCGGAGGCCATAGCCCGGCATGCGACCCACGCGTGGGTGATGGATAGCGCGGAGGAACGGGAGGAGGTGTTGGCCGGTGCTCCCGAGATCCCGCCCCCCCCCCCCTCCCCAGGTCCTCTGGTATATGGGGACCAAAATCTACCTCTGTGGCACATCCACGCCCCCCCCCCCCGTAACCTGCCCGAGGTGCGGGCTGCCGTCTGGAAAAAGCTGCGCCACTAGCGGCTCTCCCCGGACGGGGCCATGATGGTGCTCATGGTGAAGCGCCCGAGGAAGCTGCTCCCCCTCGCCATCGTCTACTACCCAGCGGCCTAGGTGCACATGGCGAATGATGCTCTAATCGTCAGCAGGTAGAAGCACATGCCGGGTACCTACCGCCATGCCCATATAGACGTTCTCTGGGGGCCGTGGGAGCTTGGCGGCCAATGCCCGGCCCGGTCCTCCCACTGGTGGCAAGTCGCGGTCGTCCGAGAGTGGGTTCGGCAGGGTGCTTGGGCGAAAGAGGAATTTCACCCCTCCCAGGCCGACACATCCAAACGCACCAGGCGCTCAGTGCCCGGCTCGCCCGCCAAGATGTCAGCTTGATGCCCCTCTTGCGGGCACCCACGCCGCGGTGGCAGGCCGCTCCTAAGGGCTGGCTGCACAGCGCTATACTAGCGTACCCCGCGGAGGCGGTCATCGAGGGACGGGTGGCAAAAACTACCAAGGAGGAGACCGTGTACCCCAGGCGGTTTGCGACCAAGGTCATTGCAGCCATGAAGGACACCATGGAGGCCGAGCATTGGGCGCCGGAGCTCCGGGCGTGCTGCGAGCCCTTGGATGCACTCTGCCGAGCCACACCAGACTGCACCGCCTCCTGGTGGCACTGCTGGTAGTGCAGGAGCCCGTAAGTGCACCTATGCACGCCCCGCCTTGAGATGACCACCAGCATGTGCTCCTTGACGATCTCTAGGGCACAGCGGTAAATACACGCACCATCGTCCGGTTCTCCGGGCAGCCTACGGCGGCGTACGGGTAGCGGGCGCAGCCGTTGTCTACCCCCATGGTTACAGTAACCACAACGCTGGGGCCGTGGTGATGGATTGCCTGGCTCCGGCCGTGTTAGCGAAGTTCAAATATCCCGCAGGGTGCGTGGCGCACAAGTGCCCGGGGCACCCATTCAAGGGGCGCCTATACTACTCGCTCAGCACATTGGGCGCGTGGCCGAGCTCCACCCGGCTCTGAAGACCCACCTCCGCGAGCACCACAAGGACCTGGCCCTTACAGCACCGCGTAGCCTGGCTACCAACCTCCCCGCCCCCAAGTCTTGGCCCCGAACGCCGAGCACGTATCTGGTTCCATGACCTGCCGGCACTGGCAACCCTTTGCGGAACTATAGCCGCGGTGGATGCTAGGACGACCCCGGCGGGCATGGCTATGGCAAATGGTCATGGGGCCTACCGCGCCCACGTTGCCTCCGGAGTGGGTACGTCTCAAGAAGCGAAGGCCGTGATCCTCTTGTCTTACGTCCGGCGGTTGGCCGAGAAGCCGGGCATGTACTGGCTGGTGCCACATTCTGAATCGGCGGTGGGGGCCCTCCGTACTTACCAAGAGGGGGGCCACTGTTGGGATAGCATATACCACCTCTATGCCATAGTCCCGGGGGACCGTCGCCTCTCCCTAGACTTGGCCATAAATGTGGTCATCACGCCGTCGCATGGATCACGGACCTCAACGTTTGCGTGGATGTGGTGAGGAGCCACCGGAGGTGGACCTCACTCCGCTCCTCCGTTTCCCCCTCTCCTTTCTCCCCTCGGTGACCTACTGGAATCATTGCCAGCTTTTCCCCACATCGCTGGGCGACTGGTTGTACGATCAAGCCTCCGTTTTGGCACAGGTTGGATATGAGGCCCGTAGGGGGGCGAAATACGCGCCGGAGTGGCCTCCCCCTCAACTAGTTCGATAGTGACCACCAACGCCATATATCGGCGCACCATATGGACAACATCCCAACGACGACTGTGTTGGCGCACCACTCATCGCACGGTAACACGGTGCTGGACACCACGTGCCTCCTTTGTGGGGCACAGCCAAAAGCGGCACCCCACCTCTAGCAGCCCCCAGGTGTGGTGTGGTGTGGTGTGCGGAAGGCGTTGGTAGCAGAAGGCAATGACCGGGATGTCTACCCACGGGTACAGGTAAACCGGAGGGCTGTGTGTATAGCGGGCGTTGTGTATAAGTGTGTGGAATACCGGCGGAAAGAGGGGAGTAGGGCAAAACTGTAGGTCACCACCCAGGCCACTGTTTCAGCCTAGGAGGTCCTTGCACTCCCTCCCTGTCCACTTTCTACTCAAAGAGCGGCTCCTGCAACACCCACGCTCTCATGCTCTTCCGGCCCAAGCAAGCCTTCGGCAACATGGCACGCACCTTGGTGTGGGCGTACCAAAGTGTGATGGACTCCTCAATGACGTGGCGTATGAAGTCAGTCCCATGTGTGTGGGGCCCAATGCACTTCATGTGGGCCCGCTGCATGGAGGGGGTGCGCAACGCAGCCGCCCACTGTTCCAGAACAGGCGGCTGCCATAGCTGGTTACGCACCGATAAAGCCCAAATCCCCACCTTCTGGTCTAACCCCTCCGCGAGTTGCCGGCGAGGCGGACCCCACTCGTGCGACTGGGCCGAGGAGGCCTCCGTCCCCCGTGGGCGCTCCATAGGCAGCGACCGGAAGTAATCAACAGCAACTGGGCAACAATCTAAGCAACCCATCAGGAATCAACAGCTAGCCACCACGAATCAAGAACAAACCAGAAGGAATCAACAGCAAGCCACCAGGAATCAAGAACAGACCAACAGGGATCATCAGCAACTGGGCAACGCATCAGGAATCAACAACAAGCCACCAGGCATCAGGAACCAGCAACGGTAATTAAAAGCAACAGAGCAAGAATCAAAAGCAAGCCATCGGGAACGAACAGCAACCCATCAAGAATCAAAAGCAAGCCATAATTCCACCATAATTCCCCATAATTCCCCATAATTACCCATAATTCCCCCATAATTCCACCCCAATTCCCCAGAATTCCCCATAATTCCCATAATTGCAGTTGTCTGGCGGGGAGCCATCGTTTGCGCTGGCGGGCGCACACCCCTGGAGGCCACTTCTGATTTTGTTCCCCTTTGTTGGGGACCACTTCAAATTTTTTTGTTCCTTGCGTTTGGCGTTGGGGATCCCCGAGAATGCAAGGGTGCCGCAGCATTTCCGGCGGTTTTGGGGCCCCTAAGAAGGCAGGGGTGGGGCCGCCGCTTCTGATTTTGTTCCCCTTTGTTGGGGACCACTTCCGATTTTTTGTTCCTTGCGTTTGGCATTGGGGATCCCCGAAAATGCACGGGTGACGTTGCATTTCCGTGCGTTCTTTGGGCCCCTGAGAAGGCTGGTTGAGGCAGCCACGTCATATTTTGTTCCCCTTTGTTGGGGTCCCCTTCTTATTTTTAGCTCCCCGCGCTTGGCGTTGGGGATCCCCGAGAATGCATGGGTGGTGTAGCATTTCCTCCCTCTTTTGGGCCACTTCTGATTTTGCCAATGCCTATTTGCTTGGGTGCTTGTTTGTTTGACCAGCGCTGTTCTATACTTCTTTTCTCTTTGACTCTGTGGGGTATAAAATTTGGAAGAAACTAGCTTAAAATCTTGCTTAAAAGCTTTCTAAAAACACGGTTCACACCTTTGTTTTGGTGTGCCGTTATGCTTCCGACTTTTTCCGGATGAGTCACGGCTCAGTTGCGCTTGGCTGCGACTGTAACTTTTGGAAAAGATTTGACGATTTATAACGTCTTTATGTCAAATTTTGGCAATTTGACTCTCTAAATCGCTAGAACTCCCGCTCAACTGCAGGATTCACACCCTGTCGGTTCCATTTCCTATTTTGTTCAGCTCCTGAAGGTTTGTGCCCTTCATTGGGAGTATTGCTCCACCCTGACCTTTGGTCAGGACGTTTACTAAAACGCTGTTTATACAGCGATGGTCCTTCCCATTAGAGCGATCGACCATACCCTAGTAGTTAACCATGTGTGCCCTAGGGAAGAGGTCCTGGGTTCCAACCCCTCTACCCCCAAATTTTTAGCAAATGTCTTCGCTCGATTTTTGAAACATTTGAGGAATGCGCCTGTTTGGGAGATCATACATGGTATATTACAGTGTTTTCCAAGGTACCAGCAATGTAAAATGTTTCTATGAATTGTTGAGAGTGTCCTTTGCTGGTTTGAGGTATTTTCTAAGGCAATTTTTTCGGATTTTGAGCCTTTTTCCTTGGTCCTACTCGCTTGATCAACTAGTACTCCAAGGAGGAGTAAGAAAAAGTCACTTCTACGTCTTTTGTTGGGGACTAGATCCAGGCCAAGCCCCCCTATTCTCTGCGAAGTACTAAAGACTAACGTTTAATCATTTTCATCACCCTTTTGAAGCATAAAAGTACATTTTTCAAAGTAACTAGGGTAATAACCCTAGCCCCCCATGAAGTTCACCCCTACCACTCAAGGGAGCGGAGGTATCCTCCTTCATGGAGGTATTGACAAAAAAATATAGGCACTTCCTGCCTTTTTCCTCAAGAGGTTAAGCCTGAAACAACATAGGCACTTCCTGCCTTTTTCCTCAAGAGGTTAAGCCTAGTGATCTCCCACCTCAGAACCTAGAGAGTCAAAAGTTTTATCTACTCATTGTGGTCGTTTATTGTACGTGATTCTGAATTTAGTTGCTCGGCGAAATAGGACCCTAAGGTGCGTTTAGCGTGCTCGCCGGCGGGTAACGGCTCGTCGCATCATTAGGTTTGGGGTGTTGTGCCCCCCTCTTTTTTGCAGAGGGGGCCGTGCTAGACATACCCATTTTATATTCGGCTTTCTTCTTCTCCCTTGCAAAGGACCGAGGCTTGTGTGTTACACAGCTTGTGTAAGCGGGGAGAGGTGATGTACCCTTGTGGGCTGTGCTCTGCGACCACCACCGCCACTTGCCATGACCACAGGCAACACGCTTGTTGGTGCCCACAAATGGCAAATAACATATCCGGGCAGTGCCGCGAGTAGTTGTCTTTGTTCATGGGCACTTACAAAGTGTCCCATGGTGTGATGGGATGGTTAGGTACACAATGCATGTGTGCTGTTGCTTTGGCGAGGGGAATTGCATATGGACACTGTGTAGTTCCCTTATGACCGCCGGTGCTTTATTTAGAAATCCATGGTGTTTGAGGATGCCGTGGCAGTGGCCGTAGAAAACTGATGACTTGGCAGGGGGCAACAAGTAGCCAAGGGTCATCTTGTTGTCGGCTGAAGGGAGGCCTTTTACAACAACCCGGACGCCGAAATGGTGCTCAGAAAGGCCACACTGGTGCCGTTCCGTGTTAGGTGCCAGTGGGATTTGTGTGGAAGCGTGTTGTACTAGTTCTTGTATGGTTGTATGTTGCATGCCATGTGACGGGGCCCATCCACCTCGTGGCAGCGAAGCGCTGCGCATCATCAATGTAGACCGCTCCGTCCGAGTCCCCGGCAATATCCCGGAGAATGGGTGGGAGGGGGAGGTGATTTGCTAGGTGCCTAAAGAATCTCCTCCTCCCCCAGCCTCCAACCCTGAGTCCCCACCCCCATCTACTTCCCCCCTCCTTTTTGATGAAGAGGATCCTCTTTTCGGAACCCGAGGGCAACATTGCTACCTCCTCTTCGGAGCCAACAGTTGGAGAATCTCTTGCTTTCCCGGCGTCCAACTCCGACGACGTGCCCCAAGATGGGAAGTCAGTGAAGGGCAATGTTAAGGCCCCTCCACAAACCTCGCAGTCCACTTCCTCTTCCAACCCCCCCACAAGTGATGATGCCCGTCCATACGTGTTCATCCATGGGAAGCGTGTCGAGGTGCCTGAGGCGTACCCAAAGGGCGTGGAGGGTCGGTTGGTGAACGACCAACGATTTTTTCAAGAGCTGGAAGAATTGCTTGCGAAGGATATCCGTGACGCTTGTGCGCGGAACACAGATCTGCGTGCAAAGCCGAAGGCATCGAACACAAAGTCTGATTTGATCTACAAGCGTGTGTTTGCCGACTTATGGTAGTTCGCCCCACACCATTATGGTTGCATGCCAAGAACGTAGTTGGCCCAAGGTGACCGGACTTAGGTGGTATGCTGGCTTGAGCTTCGTAGCCAGTGGCGCCGGCGGCAATATAGTCATTTTGATACCGCTTGCCAAAGGCCGAAGGGCAAATTACATTTTTCACTTGCGGTCATGATGAGTGTGCTCCACGGTATTTCCGACATCTGCCGGCGATGAATATAAAAACCACCCTTCACGCCACGGCTCCATTGCTTTACCCGTGCCGGAGGTACCCAAAATGTCCGTGGGGGCTATATGCTTCACCTCCTCCGGTAGCAATGGCGGTTGTTGGGTGGTTCTTGTGTTTCCCGCCTTTTTTTTTTTTTGGAAAAAAGGGTTTTTTTTCCATACGCGACTTATGCCAAAAACAAAAGTTTGCGCGACTTACACCAAAAAAAAATCATTAAATTTCCGTCGAAAAAAAACGTGAATTACGACAAAAAAAAAGTTTCGCGACTTACGCCAAAAAATACAAAGAAGCGAGTTACGCTTATTTCCACAATTGGTCTACGCTTTCCTCGGCAGCCATGTGGCGAGTCATAAGCAGACGGGCAGACCTCCTGCTTACACCTCAGGTCGCTCGTGGCAGTCTGGACGTTACACACTTTAGTGGTGACAAAACATTTCCATTTTGACAGTTTCCCGCCACGGAATTAGTGGATGAATTTGCCCGCCATCCCCGCTATGCTGAAAGGGTGTTTTTGTGTGAAATGCGCGTTGTGCCTGAGTAGCTTCATGCAGCTTGTCCATCCGTCCATCCGATGTATCCTTGTGCAGCCCATGGACGATACCCCTGGCAGCTCAGAGACCTGTGATTCTCCCCTCTCCAACGGGCCCAAGTTAACGACTCAGTCAACAAGTCCCTACAAGCTGCACAGCGTGGGATCCATGCCGTTTGGCGAGGATTCAGGATATCAGGAGGACGATGAAGAGGTGGTTCCCCTGTCTTCTGTATGTTGACTTCCTGTGCACCACTTTCTGTGCACCACTTTCTGTGCACCACTTTCTGTGCACCACTTTCTGTGCACCACTTTCTGTGCACCACTTTCTGCGCACCACGTGTGCATCATGAGGCATAAGTACACGAGGTAAGTTGTGTCCATTATGTAGGTTGTGCCTTGTCTGTCTGGATTGTGTGCAAGATGTTGGTTATGCATGAAATGGGCGATGCACATCCTTACATCGTGTAGTATGGGGGCTGTGTGCATCACGTGGGTTGTGTGCATCACAATTGTGCGCGTGATGTGGGTTGTATGCATACCGTCGGTGGTGGACTGTGGTTTGTGTGCAGGCTGTTGGTCGCGTATGTGATTTTATGAGCCTGTTTGCAATAGTGAAATTCCCAACCTTTCTTCCGCAGCAGTAGTGTGCTCTCTTTGTTGCCTGCTACTGCCCCCATTTTCGCAGGATGAATGGGAACAGCTCAATTTGTGCTGGTGCACTACGCAGCTGGGCAGCAACACCGCATACTACAACCGCTACATGCAGGACAACAAAGTGCAAGTGCAGCAGATGAAACGGAAAAAAGCCATCCAAATCCTCCTTGCAATGGAGAAGCAGGTGTACCGGAGTCTGTTTAGATTTGTTAGCAGATGGCGCATGTGGTGTCTGGCAGAAGCCACAATCAGAGTGACATTGTGGCACGCGTCTGTAGTACTCTTTGGACACTGAGACCCAATTCCACAGTCTGTTATCTGTTCAATGTTGCAACGACCATCATGGGCCCCCCAACAGACACAAATGTATAGCCAAGAGGCGTGTAAGGCTGCCAAGAAAGTTCGTTTGGGATGTTGCTTTTACTGCAGGTGCATGATGCGTGGCACTTGGTGTTCAGTGCCGAGGCCAAAACCTTGCAAGCCTTTGGCCAATCGAAAATCTTTGGCCGTATGGCACGGAAAAAAGGGGGACAAAATGGGAACAGGTGAGAAGTCGGCAGGGAAATATTGGGGAAACGCGGGGAAAACGGGTAGGGAATGGTGATAACGGGGAAGAACGCGGCAGAAATCAGTAGTGCTGGCTGCCAAATGCTGGTGTGCAGTGCGTCTTGTTGGGTTGTTGTTGTGGTTGTTGCTGTTGCTGTTTGTGCATTCCCTGTGCAGAACGAATGATTTTGTGTGCCATGAAAATGTTCGATGTTAGGTGTTTGTTCTGTGATGACATACAGGGCAGATTAAAAGGTGTTTTGCAAGCAGCTCTTGTGAACCGCGATGGGTGTTTGCCTTTGGTGTCATTTGCAAAGTCAGCTCGCCTGACCCAAGGCAACTGCCACATTTGGACAAAGATATTTCCGCATAGGTTACACATGGCAGCCGGTGACATGATAATTCGTCACGTCATCTTGGAATCAGAATGAGCATGCATTGAAGGATCTGGCCTTGGGGAAAGTTCCCAAGAGCGTGGTAATACAACTGTGGTAATACATTAGCCCCAGCCCCCAGTTTAACATTAACTCATCATATTTTCCACCTCACCTACCGTTTCCCCCTGTTTTCTGCGGTTTCTTTCCCCCATTTCCTGTGTTACCCTGTTTTTGTTTTGCCCCTTTTTTGGTAAGCGAAATTTCTTTGGCATGGCATCTATGACCCTGTTAGTGCTTAGCACCTAGGGCTGATGGTTGGTGGTCGGTGTTTAGCACTTTGCCTGGTGCGCACTTTGCCTGGAGCTTGGTGCTTTATTGTTGGAGCTTTTGTAAAAACAGCAGAGGCCACCTGCCTCTCGTCCACGTGTCCTCCAATTCTGCAGGGCCTTTTCCACCGCATCAATCACAAGGACCAGACCATTGACCACAATTTCATGGACGACAGTCACCACTTCTTCCGCTTTGAACCCCTGCACAAACCTCAGCGCAGCAACTCCCTCTCCCCTGACAGCTAGAGGGCATGCCCACAGGACAAAACATCTGCAGTCCTAGGCCCTCAGTCCACTGAGACGCCCTGTGTGTGATCGTGCGCAGCGTACACATGGCCATGCTGACGCTGGTTTCGGGGCTTTGGCCAGTGGCCCCTCGCTGCTGTATGTCCGTCACCGCGGCCGCCCCCATTGCTTCTTTTGCACAATTACATTCGCGGGAGTGAACGCAGAAGCCCCTGGTGAGCGGCTCTTTTGCATTGTGAATCAAAGACCAGAAGTGTGGCGGACCTTTGGTGGAGGCTGTCTGCAGCTCACAGATCCCGTTGTCTGAGGGGGTCAGTGCTGCTGCCTGAGACCAGGCAACGGGGTCAAGGACGTCACGGAGAATAGGAGGGCGGCGGGACACTCAGGCGCCAGCCATGTTTTACTCTCTGGGCGATACCTGCAGTGACTCTCCATCGCCCCTGTCCTGGGGCGCCGCCTGATCTGACCTGCACAACTCTTTACGTCTGCCACACACACACACACACACACACACACACACACACACACACACACACACACACACACACACACACACACACACACACACACACACACACACCTCTCTTCAAGGACCCTGGTAAGCCTGCAGCGGAACAGGTGGAACAAGCAGTGAGTGGCTGCAGCACAAGTGACATTCTGTAGGGCCGTTGTGCGTTTGTGTGCATTCTTGTTGTTCTTTGTCGACGCAACTTGGGGCTCCGTTTGCGGGCGCCAGCATTCTGATGGTGTGCCCCCGGGGCTGTGTGCCAAGCCCCCGGTGCATCTGTGTTGCAAAAACCACCGGTGGACGGCGGCGGAGCGATGGGACCCTTCACAATTCAGAGGGAACATCGGTCCTGCTTTCAGGTGTTCCTCAATGCTGAAGGTCCCGTGCTCCTTTGTGACCACCTACAAAGTACGTCATACACAGCCCCGCATCCCCAGCCCCCAAACCCGCTACTCTTTGAAGATATGTGCCTGTTTGCAATCCAGTAGCTCTTAGTATGTGGCTGTGTTAAGTCTACCAAAGGTTCCACCTATACATTTGCTTACCTCACTTTAATAAGGCCCCCTCCCCAACCGGATGCTGTTGGTTGACATCCACTACTGTTGTCTGAATTATCCTGAGAATCTGCGCCGAGCCCAAACCCTTCGCTGGGAAGGGGGTTGGTTTTTTACCATAATGCCAGTGGTAATCTTGACAAGTTTCCTGTTTGTACATGTTTGTGCAGGCCCAAGGCCTAAGCGCTGTGATGTTTTCAGTTGGCTTCTTCACCGAATGTCTGGGGCCGCGCAGTTGCCTGTGGAAATGCCAAGTTCAGACGCAGAGGGGGCTGCGAAAATCTCTCCTGGGCTGCAGCGTTGGCGAGCGTTTTGCCTGCGAGCGCCGTAGAACGGAAGAGAGATCATGAGAATCCCATAGCGCATGCAAAGGCACAGGGAGGGAGCGCGTCGCGTCATTGGGACCCAACTGCTGAACAATGCTGTGGACATTTTGGACCCCTCTGTTGTAGTCTTCTTTGCACACGGGGCTCAAGTCTCCTGAAGACATTGCACGGCGCACCCGCGGAACAAACAGGTTCAAGACAGCTGCCGAATAGCCTCAGCCAAGCTAGTGCAGCCGCAGCATGCCGCAGCATGCCGCAGCATGCCGCAGCACCTTTTTTTTGGAGCTGCACATGGGGGTTTTGAAGCATGCCGCAGCATACCGCAGCATGCCGCAGCATGCCGCAGCGAGCCAAAATTTTCACATGGCGGACTTCTTTTTTCATAACATGTCGAACCTGTGAACCCTTTGTTGCACAGGTTTCTCAGAACTGAATGGTAGCTCAGTGGTCTATGTAGCAATCCCCATTTTGGAAGGTCCTGGGTTCCATTCCCGGAAAGGACAATTTGTTGCCTGTCAGTTCCTCTCTATTGTTGCACAGATCTTCGCTTTTTTGGTGCATTGGGAAGGTATTGGGGACCACATCAGCCTGTCTGCCTTGTCTGTCTGCTCCCATAGAAGTGTAGGTACCCACATGTGCAGGCAGAAGCATGCCGCAGCATGCCGCAGCATGCCGCAGCATGCCGCAGCACAAGAAATTTTTCCGAGGGACCGCACTAGCTTGGCCTCAGCTGATCTCGTGCGTTGCCATCAAAGCACCATCCTGACACTGTCCAGTGCCATCCACCGGCCATATATTGCCATCCAACCGGTCCTTCATCACCTCTTTGCTTTCCCCCCCACTTTTCCCACAAATGGCGTTTGGTGCCAACCGATGGTAGTTGGAGATTTGCGGACGGCAGGTGATCGCTGATGGAAAGTGGTGGTCGGCCAACAGCAAGTGCATGGTGTACGATGGCAGTTAATGGTTCACCAGTGGTTGGTGGCGTTAGATCGCAGAGGCCACGTAACTCTCGTCTCATGAGTTGTAAATGTTCCAGGACGGGAGCCATGCATCTCATTTTCACTAATTCTGTGAGGGGAGGTTTGTTGGAACGTCAGGGAATTGGGGTACTGCTATGATCAATAATGACCTATGGAAATCCCGGCGCTCTTCATTGCGGCTCCGTGCCATGAACGTCTGTGAGTGCAAGGGTGCATGGGTGCATTGCAGTATGAGTGGGTGGGTCAAGGGCTGGCTGCAAGGTTTATGCTCGCAGGGTTTGGGGGGGAACCCCTGCGCTTTGGTTTGCCAGCAGCTTCTGTCCGTCTTCAACGGCCCTCCAGCCAGTCCGTACCCACCAGAAATTGCCTCCCGACTCCTCATCTGACCGCCGGTAACCGCTTCTGCAACCACTCCTGAAGCACCTTTTTGGCCCCCTTCAAGCGCATACCTGGCTGTTGGGCAGAGTGGCCTGTTTAGGGTGGCGCGAGTGGAGCCTGTGGGCCATTTTGAGTGCTATTTGGATCATCCGTAGGCTGGGATGCTTTGGGGTGGGGGCTTGGGTGTGATTTGCATCATCTGAATATCTGGCACGCATGTCGTGCATGTTCATCCTGTGTCCTGCGTACCGGCCATGCCACGATGGAATGTAGATTCACATCAGCCACAAGGACCATGCGCTGGCGATGCCCACCTCTCAAGCTATTTTGTCAGGTATCAATTGTGGTATTGGTGGCCTTGGTCTGCTGCATTGAAGCCGTTCACTCTTCACGTGAATGCATTTGATCTGTCTGCAGTTTGTTGTAAATACAGTATGCGATCGCATGGGTGTGCAGGCTTGCTGCTAGCGCCCGGACACTCAGTCAGGATTGGGTAGACTTGCGTCGTACTGAGTCGCTTATCGACGTGGATGCATCAGCAACCCTCGACCAATCCTCTTCGCGCCTCCACAGCTGCGTACAGTTGTCTGCGCCCCTATGCAACCCTAATGACCGCCTACACCGCCCTACAATCCTCTGGACCCTCACCAATGTCATGCAGTTTTCCGCATAACGGACGTAGGTGCACCCTCCTGCATTCGGACCCAGATTATTCAGCAGTGCATGAATTGACAGGGATCTTACCAAAATCAACATTTGTGAACCAGGAGGCTGTAGTATGCACAGGCCACTTGCACTCTAGTTTTTTCCATGGCACTCTGCATCGCTCTCCTGGTTCATCTGACGGACTGAACCACCACCATGAGCACTGTCGGTTTTCTCCTGCAATTCTTTGTCCCATGATTTTGCAGTCTAGTCCAGACTGCGACGCCACTTCCCTGCTTCTGGGCTGCCGCTCTTTGGAACCACGGTGGGCAAGTCGTGTGTTTAAACCTGTCGCTAGCCCGTCCCCAGCCCCAGCAACAGCAAAGCCCAAAAACCTCTGCACCTAGCCTTCAATTCAAGCACTCAGTCGGCTTGGGTTTGGATGACCAACGTCGCCATGGCTCTTGGGCTATTTCTCAGTACTGGTTCATGTCCTCCTTCCCCCCGCTGCCAGTCCACCATGGGCTACCAGAGGCACAACACTGCAGGCACCGCAATCGTCTGTGCAGAGCAAAGGAGGACCTGGAGATATGTGGATTTAACAGAACAGACATGCATCCAAATGGACGTTTTGACCACCATTTGGTGCTTGCCTTAGGGTGTTACATTAGGACGTGGGTTGGGTTACAATGAGGAATTAATCAATGGTAAATGATATCCACTAGAGCAGACATAGCAGAGGACACTTCGTTCCATGGGAGGCATGCCTCCCTCTGGCTTCAGTGCCTCAGGTAGGCTTAGGTTTCCGGTCGCATGTGCTCACATGTCCATCTACAGGATTCAACGGATAAGTTTGAGTTTGAGGTTTGTGCTGTCCAATTTTGAAGACCCTGACCTGTCGCTTCTCTTTTCAGCCCCTTCTGGCCATTTCAAGGCTGCTTGCAGGCCTTTGTTTGTTTGTTGTGGTGAAGCCATCGTGGGGCCTATGGCTTACAACGGGTTGCATGGCCCGAACATGGCAAGAGCATGCAATCTGCAACGTGGGGGGGGGGGGGGCTATGGCATGAAGCCTTGGTATTTTGTGGTCTGTTGTTGGCGGCACCAATCGGCAGTTGCAACTGCTCACAGGTTTCCCTTTGGAGGCCCAACAGCACCAACAGCAATTTGCAGCAGTCACCTGCAGTTCGTGGCATTTGATGTCGACTTCAGACCAGTATGAGCAAAGCAGTATATCAAGCTCTTTCCAGAACTATGCCAGTGTCCAATAAGAATTCCATGCGCGCTCAAGCGATAACTGGACCCTCTGATCTTGCGGCACTCAGTCCTCCTGGGTACACAGACACATAATCCTCTTGGGATCCTTCTTGTTGGTATTGAGTCATTTGTGTTCAAATCCAGGAACTGAAATGACCATGGGTATGTGGTACACCCTGATGATACCAAGATACCAAGGCTATCATTTAAAAGGACGTGAGGACGAGGGAAAGGGGCTGACTGGAATTGCACATCTCAGAGGTTCCTTCGCGCGAATAGGACGGATGTCATCACTGTCATTCTCTGACATTCAGCAACGAGACTTAGTAAGTTTAAGAGGCCCAGGGTTTCCCTTTCCGACCAAGACTCTCGCAGCATTTGCCCACAAGTGTCTCCTCCAGTTGTCCTCGTTCAGTGTGCGGGGTGTCCGTGTGTGCTTCTGAGTGCTGGCTCGTTTTTGCCTTCATCCCCTTCAGGATTTGGCAAGTCCAGCGGAGGGCACGTTGTGGCGCATGCACTGCTCTGGAAACAACGCGCTTCTGCCATTTGCACCGTATTTACATTTGCCCACCAACTCAAATAAGGGGCAGGGGAACTTTGACACTAACCTTGTCCTGTCTCTCTGGTGGTGTCTCGTGTTTGCAGCAGGTACGGCCTGAAATGCCATTGCTGATGCTCTGTGCTCTCACCTCAGCCTCGACTCAACCCTGGAAGTTTTGTTTCAAGGAAGAAATGAAAACACCATCAAATGGCTGTGGGTTGTGGTAGACACCTGGTCCCGCAAGCGACCCACTAATTGCAAGGGTGCAAGGGAATTCTAATCCTACTTCCTGAGCTTTCAAGACTGTTACGACCTGAACGCGACTGACCCTCGTGTCTAGACATGGACGACTGCATGCTTCACGAGCAATTTCCCAAGTCTGCGCTGAGGGTGTATTGTTGAAGTCTCTGGTACAGTGCATGCATGGTAGGTAGCGAGCGGCAGGATCCATTTGTGTAGACCGGTTGGCAGTAAGGTTGGTAGGCTGGCATGGTGATGCGTTCATTTTTATGTGCTTGACCTTCACGTGGTATGCGGAGATGTTCTGGAACAAATTTACCCAGTTATTAGCGTGACCTGGGGTTCCTGAGGCTCTGACCAGGAACCAAGATCCAAATCCATTTCAATGCTTCATACCTGCGTTGCTGTTATCTAATCCTGACCGAATCCAAAAGCTTTTAGTCCAGGGACAATGACGAATTTTGCGGGCAGGAAGAGCGGTTGAAGTTGGCACACAGGGGGACATTTGCAGGATTTGTGCACAGACGCCCTCGGGCGACGTGATACTTTGAGTCCATCAAAGTGGGCTCAGCCTGGCTGGAAGGTTAGGGCTATGGGACATTGGTCTGCCAACTTTGGTGAGGATAGTTGGGCTAGGATAGGTTTGGGTAGGGCGTCTGATGTGGGTTGCCTGGCAGGATCTCTGTTGGGGCCAGGCACAGCATCAGTTAGAGCCAGAGGGTCTGGGCTGCATTTAGGGTGTTCTTTCTTCAATCTGTTTTCGTAAGATACCAAGGTTGGAGGAATCAACCAAGCCACTGACCCCTTCGCTGATCCTGATGCTGAACCTGGTCATTTCAGTGTATAAGAAGTTTATAAGAAGATGGTCAGGCACGCAAAAATTTTGCAGATCTATTTTGCCAGTGCTATTGCCCAAGAAATGCAACGAACGAGTGTTCTTGTTGCGATGGTCCATGAGCCACAGGCTTAATCAATTGCCTGAGCTTGTGCGTGTTGTTTCTCAATGGAATGGGGTGATGATGTCTGGTTCCACTCTCCAGATAGGAGCATCAAGGCAACCTAGAAGTGCGTGGCTTGTGGCAAACCATACGGATGTGTTTGAATGTGAAATTTTCCCACATAGCCAAGAAAAGTAGCACTGGGTATTTCGGCGCTGGGTTGCAAAGCAACAGCAGGTTGAGGCCATACTGCAGTATGGTAGTCCTAAACAAGGCCAAAAGCGGATGTTACTTCAAATATGAGAGCCTCAAAAGAGCTTGTGCACACAGTTCCTCAGGACACCATTGGATAGCACTTTGTGTGGGTGCTGGTCTCCAATGGTCGCAATCCTCAAAGTCCAACACGCATGCAGTGTGTGGACAAGCACACATTGTTGATCCTCCCTCATGGGAAAATCCTTTCCATGGGACCATACTCATTCCTTTTGTTGACTATGTTTCATAGCTTCATGAATGGGACACCATGAGCCTTGGCTCTGTTGGCTAAAAGGTTTTGTAGACACAGGCACTTTATTGACGGAGGCAGCGATGCAAGACTTGGTGGAGAAGGATAATGAAATGTAATAGGTAATGTGAAGAGACTCAATGGCTGAATCCGGTTGAATCAGGAGGACTCCCCTCCTTGGATCCACAAAAAAACGGGCAGTCTTGTTCTAAAGATGGAAAGGTGTAATTTGAGAACCACTTGATGGGATTCTTGTGACTCATTTGCCAAATTTGGATTCAAATTCTGAGCTGTCGGGACAAGTTTGGGGACATTTGGGCGGCACGTTTCCCAAAGGGATGGGGGTTGCATCTCACCCTATGCACAAATCACCTCGAGCAGAGGTTGTTAGATCAAGCGCAGGCGTGAGCGTCGTATACCCCCCTTTTTTGGGGTCGTTCGCGTAGCATACCCCAATGTATGGTTTATGACGTCTGACCCCTTGTAAATCATCATTTTAGGACCAAAAATGATCCCCCAATGATTTTTTGGATTTTGACCCCCATACCCCCCGCACCTGGGGACCCCTTTTTTTTGGGGGGGGGGTCAAAACTTCTTTGCGTAATGTGGCCGTTGTGTTTGTATTTGGACCTGGATCCTGAAGAATTTTTTTCTTGTATGTGGACCCCCTGGGGTCCCGGGTCCCAACTCTAGGTACCCCCAATCGGCCCCCCCTCCCCATATGGCCCCTTGGCAGTGAGGACTCTCCCGTTTTCACACTGGATAGGCTGTTTAGTGGCACGTGAAAGTTTTTTGAAATTCGATCTTTCATGAAACCATTCCGTTGCCCCTAGGATTGGTTTGGGTGGTCATTCGGTGACAATAAGGGTCTTTGAGCACCCATAGGGACCCATGTAGTGGCCGCTAGGCCTATGTAGCCTGTGCCATGGGCCCTGCAAAAGCCCCAAAATCACCTCGGGGAGGTTGTTAGACTAACGCCAGGTGGCCTTACATAGGGGAAAATGCCATATACCCCCCCATTTTTGGCCTTTTTGGGCCTATTCGCGTACCCCCCCCCCCCAATGGGTTGAGTTGTTAGTTTAACTGCTTGTAAAATCATTATTTTGTCCAACAAACGCATCCCCCAATGAGTTTTTGGTCCAGACCCCCCCCCCCCCAAACTCCCCCCACTTGAAACCCACTTTTTTGAGGTTTTGAGGGAGGTGGGTGGGGGGGGGGGGGGGGTCAAAAAATGACCCCCCCCTTTTTGGGGTCAAAAATCATCAATCTTTTGGTTTTTTTTGATTTGGAGCCGAAAAAGTGTTTCCGGGTCCCGACTCCATGGGGTTTGTATGGGGCGGAGTGGGACGAGCGCTCATGCATTTTATGACACTTTTCGGCCATTTTTGCTATGTTGGCAGTTTTGGCGACCTCGGTGACCCCGTGGTACCTCCTTTGAGGGGTGTGAGTGGGGATGTTCTGACATTAATTATATACCTACTAGGATACAGAAGCACGTTTTTTGCACGCCCTAGCCTTGCTTAGGGCCGGTCGCAACCCTTCCAAAGACGCGAAATGACTGCTTCCAACAATAATGGCTTACATGAGTGAATGGGCCGGTACACAACCTGCTTGTGCAGTTTTTCACCTTGGGTAGCTCAAAAATGGAATTTTTCGAAACTTGTTTTTATGATATTGTGACCACACAATACGACCATCCAAGGTATGTAGAGCCTGTTTTGGCCGTATTTATGTGTTTTTCACGTTACTTGGGTATTGGGTTTGGGGGGGGGGGGGGGCAAAGAGGATTGGTACACAACCTGCTTATGCAGTTCTTCGGCCCGTACAGCTCAAAAGTGGAATTTTTCGAAACTTATTTTTTTCGGATATTGTGATCATCTAAAATGACCGTCCAAGATATTCGAAGCATATTTTAGCCCATATTCATGTAGGTTTTACCCTATTTTGGGTGTGTGTTGCTTGGGGTAGATTCTCTACGAGGTGGACATGCCGAAGGCAATAGAATTGCTGTTGTGTAGGCTGTTAAGTGACACTTGAAAGTTTTTCACATTTCGAATTTTTCTGAAACCCTTCCACTGCCCGTAGCATGGGTTTGGGTGATCATTTGGTGACAATACGGGTACGTGAGCACCCATGGGGACCCACGTAGTGGCCACTGGGCCCATCTCGCCCGAGCCATGCCCCCCCCCCCCCAAAAAAAAAGCTTCAAAATTGCTGTTTGTAGGTGGTTCAATGGCATTTGGTGTGTGCAGGAACTCCTTAAGTAGTCCACCCGCTAAACTCCTAGGTCAAAATTTGAAAAAAATTACAAAACATATTTTTGATATTGTGACCACTGAAAATGATTAAATATGCTTTGTAAAGCATCTTTTAGACCATGTGTGTTTTTCACCCCATTTGGGTGTGTGTGTGTCGGGGGGGGGGGGGCTCCCAAGGGGTCTAAGGCATAACCTGCTTATGCAGTTTTCTAGCCTGGGCAGCTCAAAAATGGAACTTTCCGAAACTGGTTTTTTTGATACTTTGACCATTCAAAATGATCAAACATCCTATGTAAAGCATGTTTTAGCCCCTCTTTATGTGTTTTTTAGGCCTGTTATTGTGCGCCTGCATGTGGTGACGTTGTCTTAGCCAAGCCGTAATCACCATATCTCTGCCGCGGGGGGGGGGGGATGAAGGGGGAGCTCCCTTTGCACCGTTTCGTTACATCACTGACTGGGAGGGGGGGTTGGCTCTTGAAGGTGGGGAAACCCTTCTCGCTCATGCCGGGCCGGACGCTCGCCGCTTACGATGCCGAGCAGGGCGTCGACGAGCACGTGTACCTCGCTTGCCCGGGGATGGACCCCCGGGGCATCTTGGGGTACCGGGGGCGAGCCTGCCCCCCTATCGGGGCGCCAATGATGCGGCGGCGCACGCGCCGCCGCCACCGCACGCAGCCGGTCAAGTATGTCAGGGTGCCTTGCGGAAGGAGGTGGACGCTAGATGGCCCTCCCTGCCCCCTTCGGTGACAGCCGTCCCGGCAGCAACCATGGTGCCGACAACCACAAGCCGCCGCCATCGTCGCGCAGCGGCGGCCCTGCACCGCAACACCGCCAAGGTAGCGGGTGCACTCTCCGCGTCGGCGGCCGCACTGCCTGCCAGTTTCTCGGGTAGCTGTCATGGGGTTTTTGGGGCCTCGCGGGCTCGAGAGGATGCATCCCCGAGCACCTTGGCCCCACAAGCTGTGCCCGGGTCATGGGACGACCTCATGGACGTCGACGATGCGGCAGCAGAGAAGGCCACGGGCCTGGGCGCAGCTGCTCTGTGGGGCAGCTAGCGGGCTGCATATGACGCAAACATTGTGGGACACGCGGTGCACATGCCCTTGGGGTGCCCGGGGGCCGACTTGCCCCCCCCCACCCGGAGGCTGTCTATACCGCCATAGCCCAAGTGGGCGCCATGGAGGGGCATGACGTCCATGGGCACTCCGGGGGTTTTAGCCCCTCTGTCAGTGGCGCACCTAGCACTCCTAGGGCTGGCGGGGAGACATCCCCGTGCGCCCAAACTGCCGTGCCTGCACCCCTTGGTGGCCTCTGCGCTTCCAGTGGCGCCGATGGTGGCGCTATGAGGGCACCTTGGGCTAGTGGGACTGCATCCTCCGGCGCCCAGAGCGCCATTGGTGGAGTTCTTGGCAGTCACCTTGCTGCAGGCGGCGCTGCTTGTGGCGCTCTGTGGGCGCTTGCGGCTGGCGGGGATACATCCCCCAGCGCCCAGGGTGTTGTACCTGCACTCTTTGGCAGCTACCACGCTACAAGGGGCGCCAATGGCGGTCTCTTGGGGTACCATGGGCTGGCGAGGAGACACCCCCTCGCCCCCGGAGTGATGTATTTGCACTCTTTGGCAGCCACCGCTGTGCAAGCAGCACGGATGCGGCGCTCTCAGGGCACTTGGGGCTGGTGGGGAGGCATCCCCCAACGCCAAGAGTGCCATGTGTGCAGTTTTTAGCAGCCAACGGGCTGCAAGTAGCGATGCTGGTGGCGCTCTCGGGGCACTTGGGGCTGTCGGGGATACTTCTTCCAACGCCCGGACTGTTGGGCCTCCGCTCTTTGTCAGCCACCGCGCTGCAAGCGGCGCCGATGGCGGCGCGGTGAGGGCACCTAGGACTGGTGGGGATGCCTCCCTAGGGCCCAGAGCGCCATTCGTGTAGTTCCTAGTAGCCTGCGAGCTGCAGGTGGCGCCTCTGGTGGCCCTCTGAGGGCACCCGGGGCTAGCGGGGATACATCCCCCGGCGCCCAACGTGCTGTACCTACACTGTTTGGCAACCACCGAGGTGCAAGTGGCACCGATGGCGGCGCTCTCAGGGCACTTGGGGCTGGAGAGGGTGCGCCACCCAGCACCCATAGTGCCGTTCGCACATTGGGAATGCCATGCACGCAGTGCGCACGCAGTGCGAAGTTTTGGATGTTGGCAAATACTCGAACCCTAGTTTTGGCCCCTTTTCACAAGTTTTTCGTTCCGTACCAGGGTTTTTTTGGCTTCCCAAGCATTTAGGATGTGGCATATTTGAATTGTCAACCATTTCCCCCTAGAAGAGGCCCATTGACAAAGTGTACACAGTCAACACGGCCCGGATCTCGACGTCGTCATTGCCGACACTGCAGCGAGCCTCGTATCCGTAGAGGCGGTTCAATTCGCCCTGCAGAGTACTCTTCCCGACAGATAGTACGTGCACCAAAACCTTGGTCGACTTCAAGGTGATTCTCGAACCGAGATGCTCAAGATCATCGATCGGTATGGCCACGTCCACAACTGCAGAGAAGTCAACGTGGTCATCGTCGCTCGAAGGCTCTGGATCGCCGATACTCGATGGTGGCGAGTGGACACCAAGACCGGACAGTTCTTCTTCGACGATGCTGTTAGTTATAACTACAACCAGAAGTATCAATGGACACCTACCCAACCCTATGGTATTGACACCTTTCAATCTTCCCTCTAGTAAACAGGTGACAGGTATTCTTCGGTGAGTATCCTAGCCTCTGTGTGCGCAACATGCACGCAGTGCGCACGCAGTGCAAACATTTAGCCATTGTCTGGCAGCCACCAGGCTGCAGGTGGCGCCTCTAGTGGCCCTCTCGGGGCACCTAGGGCTGGCGGGGCTACATCCCCCAGTGCCCAACGTGCTGTACCTACACTATTTGGCAACCACCAAGCTGCAAGTGGCACCGATGGCGGCGCTCTGAGGGCACTTGGGGCTAGAGAGCGTGCGCCACCCAGCACCCATAGTGCCGTTCGCACATTCTGTGGCAGCCACCGGGCTGCAAGTGGCGCCGCTGGCGGCGCTCTCGGGGCACTTGTGGCTGGCGGGATATGTCCTCCAGTGCCCGAAGTGCTGTACGTGCACCTGCAGCTGCGGTTTTTTTGGGAGGGGGTGGGGCATCGGCCAGCGAACCCCCTCCCCCGCAGTTTGGGGTCTTGCGGGAGGAGGAGGGATGCACCCGCAGGTGCATCCAAGAGCTGCAAGCAACAGTGCTAGAGCTACTGCTGCAAGATTTCCGGAAGGGGGGGCTGCACTACACTGCCCACCCCCCCCCTTCCATGTTGATTTATGCGCTGACCCTCCCGCGGGCCGCCTGCCCTATGCGCCCCCCCCGGGGACGGCACCTATTGGTCGTGGGGACGGGTGGGGTTTTACCCCTCCCCCCCATTGCCCAATGCACGGTCCTTGGCGCCCATGTGCGGCCACCAGTGCCGCCACTGCTGGAAGGCACTGCAGGTGCGCTCACGGCAGGCCCGACCAGCTACCGTGCGCATGCAGCGCTCAATGCCGAAGCGCTGCCAGGGCACAGGGGCCTTTTGACTGAGAGGCCCTCAGGCCCACCTCGCCTCCCTACCCCTAAGCTTACCATAGGGTGGGGCAAGGCAGAGAGCTCGGGGGGGGGGGGGACAGGGTTGGGGAGCCCCGACCCCTCCCCCCAAGATGACGGCTGGGGAGGATCATAACTTCTCCCTGCTGACTCCGGAGTGTCCAACGGGGACGTTCCCGCCCCCCCCCCCCCCCAGCGGCGATGGTGGGGGAAGACCACAACTTCCCCTTTCCACGTCGCCAGGCTCGTGTAGGGGCACTCGTTCGTCCCAGCAAAAGTACACAAGGCGACCGCATAGATAAAGGGTGCGCTGCAGGGCCTCGGCTTGCGGCCAGGCAGGGTGGGCGCGTGCACACCCCGCCCCCGACTGCCCAGCAGGAGGGCCCCGCGCGAGGGGGAGGCGTTCAGGTGGGGGGAAGGGGGGCACAACCACCCCACCCCCGGCCAAGCAGAATCAGTTGGTGCAGCACGGGGCCTCAACCTGCGGCCGGCCCAAGGGGGGCGTTCAAGCGCACAACAGGCTAGCCCTAGCGATGATCTCACGATGCTTTTTGCGGGGAGGGGACCTGGGTGCGGCGGGGGGTAGGGCGCACAAAGTGAACTCAATAACGCAAAAAACATTGCTTATGTCCCGCAGATTGAACATCGGTGCAGAAATGGTTGCAGTTTGGTACTACCGGATTCTAGAAGAACTCACCACGTGGCGCCTCATTCCAAACCTCCCATTCCCAACCTACTCATCTACCCCGCCAGCGGCCCACCGGTTTGGTAGTTTTACGAGTTAGGGACCCCGCCCCATCCTTTGATGTGCATGTCCATTGTGGCATCCTTGTGGAGCATGCATTTGCTAATGGTGAGGTCGTCGTGCCCGTGTCGCAACGTGGCATTGGGCCCCCGCATTTGTGCAGAGGGGGGGACGCCTTGACCATCCTCATGTCGCCAACCATGGTGACTATGGAGTGGCCATTATTTGAGGGGAAAAATGGCCACCTGCGGCTTTGCATCGCTATGGACTGATTGTCGTCGAACCCCTCATAATAGTTGCTTGCTGTCGTTTATCCTGAAGCAAGGCATGTCTCATTGGAAGATGACTTGTATGATGTGCTGTGGGGTTGAGGCTCGCCGGCACTCGAGGTTCGAGGGGACCTGGCGTTGCATGTAACGAGGCAACTATATATGCATCCGCAGTGGTTGTCACAGGCGGTCCCGAACACAAAACGGGCAATCATGACATTTGAGTTGCGGGGTCCGATATCTACGGGTATATTCACTGGGTGGGCAGCAGTTGGCTGCTTTCTAGGGCTGTGTGGTCCTTTGTGTGTCAAATCTGAGGGGCTGTACGGCGGGGGGTGTTGTTCCCAGGGGTCTTATGTGCCTGACTAGGCGGGCGAAGGGTGGCATGATAAAAACTTGACCCACGTGCGGCGCAATTATCCGCATTCCTGGCATTGCATCGTGACATGGGGATGCCTTTCGTAACACCGTAACATGACGGGTCCGGGTGGGGCATTTCACGGAAGCGGCACGACACAAGGCGCATGCTGCCTCCGAACTAATCTCTTGTGTGATATCTCTTGATATGGGTGTGGGAACTTGCAATTATGTCATGGTGACTGTGTTGGATGGCTGAGACCCTAATTCTGGGTTGCAAAAGTTGTCCCGTGTTTAGGGATCTAGGGTGTGCTATTGTTGTGTGGGTATTTGTTGGTGGGACAAGGTAGACATGGGGAGGTGGCAATCGCAGATGCGGGGGTTCGTGAGAGGTATCCTATAGTGTGGCACGAAGGAATGCCCAAGTGGTGCGTGTATTGTCCTACATGCATGCGGCACGTGCTTGCAAGCTGGAAAGGTGACAGTGGGCGCGAGAGCTTGGGCATGAAAACCATGTGTAATCAGGCTTCACACAAAGCAGCTCCCGTTAGTTGGAACGTATGCATTGTTCCCCGCGGAGACACGTCCCGCAAGAGCATTGCTATGCACATGACGATGTACTTCTTATGCTCATGTTGTCTTGCTGTGCGGCACATTCGTGACTGGTTGAGTGAGAGTAATGCGAACGGCAACCCCATGATTCTCTGCTCCTGCGAAATCGAGGGGCTTAGGGACTAGCGAGTGCCGTGGCAAAGGAAAGCCACTATACAATGTGGTGGTTGCGCATGTCAAGATATGCCTCATCAAAACCAATAGGAAATTGCTGAACACGTTGTGAAAAGGAGGTGTAATAAAGGGTACCTGCAGAAATGTACGGTTGAACAACACACATCATAGACGTGCACAATGGGGCACACATTATTAGAATCCTCCAAAAGGTAGAACAGCTCGTTCTTGGCTTTCAAAGTGGAGGGTCCCCTCCAAGGCGGGATAGCCTTGGATGCCTTAGTAGGGTAGAAAGGTATGTGGTGTAACAAGGCGACTGCGGTATTCCATTGTGGCAATGTTAACACATTTGTGGTAGTTCCCATCGTCACCTAACGGTCTCTAGCCTTGCTGCTTGCAGTACAGATGTGGGATGGGAGAATGGTAACTTTTCAGCCGGCTAGGCCGGCTGAAAAGTATGGTCGCTTATATTTGTCCATGTCGCACCCTCGTCACTGGTGATTGCAGCAGGGAGCAGACTCCTCTCTTCAGTGGTTGTCGTCATCATCGTATCTTGGGTGCGTTGGGCGTCCATGAGTACCGCGTGGAGGTTCAGTTCATGGTATTGGGGCCTGTGTGGATGTTCTTTTTCTCATCGATACCGGTGACATTGCTACAAGCTGGGTCGCCATTCGTGGCCCATGCCTCGAAGGTAGTCGCTGACGTACTCGGCTTTGTGGCCTTCGGGGCGGTGAAACTCGGTATTGTCAACCGCGTTGGGTACGTAGTTTTTCCTCCGTGCCGCCGCAGCTGTGGCTTCATCGTGGCTATGGGTCATGGCATTTTGGCCCTTGATAGTACGCTGCACAACGAGCTGGCGGGGGCGGATCATGGCGACAGATGGGCAGGGTGGGTGGCGACTAGGGATCGGGTCTCACTGTGAGCGGGAGAAGGGATCGCGTCCTGGTTTGTGCAAATTTTGGAGCGGGGAATCGTGGATTGTGATGACGGACTTGTCCTCAGCTATTTCTTGGCTTGCATCTCTTTTGCCTGTGGGACGCCATGGTTCGTTGGGACTCTCCCTCTTGTTCATGTTCTTTTTATGTTGCTCGCAGTCGTGCCGTACACATTCGCCTAGATGCCTCGAGTGCACCACTTCAGTCTTTGATGACATCAATTCCAAGTATTGTGCTAACGGGACATGCTAGGCGTCGGGGTGGTGGACGTACTCGGAGAGAGCGGACTTGTGCGGCGGAGCCATGTAGAATGTTTCTTGGCCTGGTCTTGTGGGTACTCGTGCGCGTAGGCCTTCCTGCTCTTCGGCAAGTGGGGGCACTAGGGTGCACGTGGTGTGTCGCTGTTGTGTGTGCCGCGGCATTTGAGGCCCGGTCGCCAACAAGTGCTCGACAATGTTGAGGTGACGACACTGTGCCCGGCCCTGGGCTCCGGTTGGCGATGCAACCCCGGGACTCTGGAGCACGTTGCGAACTTCAAAGAGTACATTCGGGACGTGGCACATGTGGGGCTAATGATGTGGGGAACTCTTGCACTACGCGCGCACTGCGCGCTACTTTCCGACTATGTTCCCCCCAAAGAGCCCCTAGGCACGCCCCTTGGAAACACCCTTAGAATTAGGGGACCCAAACTGGATTGGAGGGGACCTGGATGGGGACCTTCCCGCTTCTTGTGGCATGGAGAAGGACCAGGGCCTTTGGGCGGAAACTTGACCGCGTGTTGGGCACCGGAGATTGAGGGCAGTCAGGTGGTGAGTCTGAACTTCAGATGGCAAAGGAGATGGACTCCATCTTGCAGTGCAGATTCACCAGTCTCAACCCATCTTGGCAGCATTCCAGGTGGAGGTGTCCGTTTTCAACCGTCCCAACCACCATGGTAGGAGGTCGCATTGGAGCGGGTGTAGAACACCTTATCCCCAATACTAAGATCCATGCACAAAATGGGCCTGGGAAATGAGGAGGGAAGTATGATGTCTTGTAGCAGGCACCGTCAAAATGTATCACCATATCAATCAACTCAGAAAAAGAGTAGATGTGGTGGAAATGGCAAAAAATGTGTAGAAAAAAGTAGAAATGGGCGAAAGAGGGTGAACATCCAAAGATTACAGTTCCCCAATGCATCAAAACCTACCACCAAACAACAAAGATGCCCAAAGTACCACAAAGTACGGGCTTCTACAACGGCCAAACGCCCAATTAGCTGCACTGTGCGTGCACTTCGCTTAAGGCGCCCACAGAGGTTGGTTGTTGGGGTGGCATTGCGGGGGTAAAGCTGGTATACTCCTGTAAAGCCGTTGTTGATCGATGGTGACCTTGTGCTCGTGCGTGGTTGGCACTGCAGCCAACGTTGGCTTCTTTTGCGCCCGGTTGATCGGGCAACGGCTTTGGTCACTACCGTCACCGGCGTGTTGAAGCTCCCGTTTGGCGCCATTGCCTAACCGCTCAATGTGTGCCTCACTTGCCGTGTATGCGGAGGTGTGGTGGGGTATCGTGCGATAGGGTTGCCTGTTTGGTTGGTTGAAGGGTGTATTGGTTGCTTGGCAGGTTGGGTTGTTTGGCAGCTTGGGTTATTTGTTGGGTGTTTGGCTGGTTGGGGCATGCTGTGTGGTGTGTGCACCCTGTAGTGTGTGGTGCCGTATGCCGCTGTATGCTGTGTGATGTCAAGTCTGTGGGTACCCATGTAATTACTGCCATTCCAAGGGAGGGGGGGGGGGGCTGATAACCAGCTACTATTCTTGTTCTAGCGGAGTTTGTTGGGTGTTTGGTTGGTTGGGGCATGATGTGTGGTGTGTGCACCCTGTACTGTGTGGTGCCGTATGCCGTTGTATGCTCTGTGATGTCATGTCTGTGGGTACCCATGTAATTACCGCCCTTCCAAGGGAGGGGGGGGGGGCTGATAAGCAGCTACTATTCTTGTTCTAGCGGCGTTCTATGGAACGGCTCTAGCGGTGTTCTAGCGGCCGCTGGAGCGCCGCTAGAACGCCTCTCTAGAACGCCGCTAGAACAAGAATAGTAATTGCTTATCGGTCCCCCCCCCCCTCCCTTGGAATGGCAGTAATTACATGGGTACCCACAGACATGACATGACAGAGCATGCAGCGGCATACGGCACCACACACTAGAGGGTGCAGACACCACACAACGCGCCCCAACTAGCCAAACACCCAACAAATAACCCAAGCTGCCAAACAACCCAACCTGCCAAGCAACCAACACACCCTTCAACCAACAAGACAGGCAACCCTATCGCACGATACCTCACCATACAACACCACGCCACATGACACCTGACTGCACCACATGACAACACAACACACCCCAGGGCACGTAATGTAACCACAACACACCACCCCCCCCCCCCCCGCACAGTACAGCACACCACATTAGATCACACACTACAGCACACCGCAACATTCCAACCCAAACCCCCCACGCAACCTTATCCCAAAGGGTCCCCCACCCTCTGGATCCGTGATGACGATGTAAGAATCCAGCGTATTGTTCCCCGCACCTCCTTCGACCCCCTCCATATGCTCAGCCACCCACTCTTAGGAGGCCCATAAGGCCCGCTATAGTTTTTTCCAAAATACATTGATGTTGTGCACACAGCCTAGCCTCTCTGCTGCATAGCCAAGTGTAATGGAGGGGTTGTTCCTAGCCACGGTGTATAGGGAGGAGCAGTCACGCGCGATCAAGGGGTGCCAAGGAGCAAAATAGCAGCATTTTGTGCCACCACGGAATATGAGCGAAGCCACTGTTTCCCCCGTTTCGTAGGTATGGCACACGGAAAATGGACCAGCACGCAAAACTATGTTTTTCGCGGTCTCTTATGACAAATGGAGCACGCATTTGTCAACGGCATGTGGCACGGTTGTCTTAGCAATCGTCGCGTTGTGACGACAACGATGACGATACATCGACCGGCTGTGAAGACGGTGTACCCTAGAACAACCAATAACAACACCTGTGTGAAAGGAGGGTGCAAACAAGCATTTTCGACAGGTTGGGCTCTGCAGAGCCCAGAACAAAGAAATTCACTAAAAAGAGGGGTAATAATGCGGGGTTGGATGCGGGCCTTAAGTAGGGAATTCATACTGGTTGGGCTCTGCAGAGCCCAAATGAATAGGAACAACAGAAAGCACCTCTGAGTTACGATAATGATGAACAAGCGGGACCACTAGTGTGGTAATGGATGCGATAAGCGGCGCAGTGTATGGTCCTGCCCCCCCCCCCCCCCCCGGACATGGCAGTCCCTACACATGCTAAAGACCATCACGGCACCAGTCATAGACAAGGCATGGGAGCACCATACATACTAGTCCACGAGTATGAAGCGCAACCACACGGATATAACAGCAGAAAATTGTAAACACCTTTACATGCGGTGTAGGAGGTCCGCTAGGTCTATGGAATTGGTGTTGTATTGACTACAGATTGATGTGTCCCCATATGTGGTTCATGGGCAGCTACTAACACCTGGACAAACAATGCCTCTCCCGCCTTCTAACTCTCGCACGAATGAGAAAAAATGATGAATCTCTTGTCAACACCAACAAAAACCGGTCACAAATGGCGGCAAAAAATGTATCATCCCACAGCGAGCAGTAACAAAGCAGTGCCGGACGTAAGCACCGGGGACCCCAGGCCCCTTCCTCTCAGCGGTCTTCCACCTGTGCCTCGCCACGAATCTCCTAGCGTGGCTGGAGCGCAACAGCCGGCCCGTGATGCTTGAGCCCTACCTCCGGCGGCTAGAGACGGGAGTCGTGCAGGATCGCCGCGTAACCCACCGGGAGCTGAGGCGCGCCGTGCCCCCAGAGCATTTCGCCTACCAGCAGCAGCTGTCGGGCCAGACCATGGCCCTAGCCTACCGCTTGCAGGTGGCTGGCTAGGCGATCCAGCACGGGGCGGTTCGGTCGGACGACAGGGATCAAGGGAATGCCTTTTTGCAACCCGGACCGCGAGGCCGCCGCGGCGTGGGACCACGAGGCCCCGTACACTGAAGACCATGGTACCGGGGGGCGCGGGTATGAAGGGTGCAGATCGGCCCCCTATTACCATACTAGGGGGTCCATACCTTTTTTTTCAGGAAAACACATTTTCGACCTGAAATTCATCACGTTCAAAAAACGTTCTACGAACGTTCTAGCGCCATTCTAGCGCCGCCCCGCTAGAATGGCGCGAACTTCGCTAGAACGCTTTGCTAGAACAAGGCTAGAACA
The DNA here is from genome assembly GCA_964036045.1 of Eutreptiella sp. 'Long Island Sound 2002'. Taxonomy (NCBI): domain Eukaryota; phylum Euglenozoa; class Euglenophyceae; order Eutreptiales; family Eutreptiaceae; genus Eutreptiella; species Eutreptiella sp. 'Long Island Sound 2002'. The sequence continues at coordinate 131,995,731 of OZ038382.1, read as the reverse complement.
AAAACATGCACACACATTTGGCAAGTAAAAGACATCATTGTGGGAAAGGGGGAGGTTTCATGACACATAGACACACATAAACCATCACATTTGGTACATGTCTAGTCGTATGTGCACACACACACACACACACACACACATGCACGCACACATTCCGACGTAGGCACGGGCACTGTGGGGCAGCCCTCCCTTCAAGCGTTGGCGGGCGGGGGGGGGGGGCGTCTTTGCTTTTGTCACACAATTTTCAGGGGGGGCTTGAGAACTACCTTGGGGGGGGGGGTTGAAAACAGGGGTTTGGGAGGGTGTTCTTTTCTTTGTTTCTTTGTTCGTGGTATGTGATCCGGTATCAACGCGAGTATGGAGCCGAATGGGGTGCCTCTAAGAAAGCTGCTTCCGGTCAACCATCGCAGGCACGGGGTGGGGGGGAGGGGTGGGGGGGAGTGGCGGCCATCATGCAACCCGCATTCTATAGGGGGCTTGAGGTTGCGTTGTATCAGGGGGAATTGTGCTTCAAGACCTTGGGGAGCAACCTCAAATGGGTTTTGCTTTCAAGCCAACCCGGCTAGCCTTACCAGCCTTGCATCGAGAAAGGGGTGAGCCGAGAGCGGGCCTGTGCATCGTTTCCGTTGGACGGGATGAACCACTATAGATGATTCTGGTGGTGGGGGGGAAGAGTGGACGCAGGTTGTGTGTGCAGACGGCAAGGAGGCGTTTAGGGCGAAAGTTTAGGATTGCCTTGGGGTGACTATGGGATGCTCGGGCGCAGGAGCCCAGGGACGACCCGGAGGCATTGGCAGTACGTTCCGCTGACCGCAGCTCCATGAGGTGGGAGGGGGGCATTGGGGAAGTTGTGGAAAGACGCCATGTTGAGCCCGAGGAAGAGGAAAGGGGAGGTGATGTGGGGGTATTTGTTGCAAAAGTAAAGGGATGGGGCCTCCGCGTCCTCCATACGGGGGACCATCGCGACCGTGCGCATTGCGGAAAACATGGCACGCATCCCCCGAGGGTGGCCACGCTCCACAAGCGATTGGCCAAAATTTGGGGGGGGGGGCACACTACCTACTTTTTCGTTTTCTTGGGTGTTTAGAGAAGCGGCACGAAGAGGGTGCGATACGCCAAGGGGGCCGCCCACGCTGGCACTCATCTGCCTTCCATGGTTCGTCTTCGTTCCGGTTGGCTAGGCGGCCTCCATCTAGGTGGTGGAACTGAGGGGAGAAAAGGCCCTCGGGTTGTGGAGCACTAAGCGGGGGATTTTCCGCCGCCAATGGCGCTGGTGCGTTGAGTAGTCCCGGGCCTGTGTTCACCTGCGGGGTTACACAACAGGGTCGGAGGGGGATGACATGGTGGTACTTAGGGGGCCGCCGGTTTTTGAGGTGGCCTTGGCAGGCTTCCTGCAGGGGGCAGAGTTGGCGGATGGGCGCTAGCTTGGGCATCGGACGGGGGGCGCCGCGGCGGCACGGGCCCGTGGGCTACCAGAGGCGGCGTTCCTCTTGTTTGGGCGGTGGGAAGATAACCGTGCACCCATGGGGTACGTGAAAGATATTCAGATTTCGCGGGTGATGGGTGACTTCCTTTTGCAGTGGCTTGGGGAGGGGGATAGGGTGGAGTTCGGCCACTTTGCGGCCAGCCAGGTTTGGGTGGGCCTATAATTTGCGTCGGAAAGGCTTAGCGGAGGGAGGGGGAAGATGGTGGCGGAACTTGACTCAAACGTCCTTGTACTTTCTGCAGACTGGTAGTATCCGCGCGCCGCTTTATCCAAGGATCAGTCTTTGCGGCCTAGGGTGCGGGGAGCGGCGACTGAAAGTGACTATGCCGAATCAGCGGGGTCATCGTGCCGTAATGGTGGCACACCTTGGGAGCCCCCGCCTCCCCCACCTCCACGAGCAAGACGCCGTAAAACGGCTCTCAGGGGTGGGGGTTTTTTCTATACGCCTAGTTGCAAATGCTCCTGCCCGGAGAAGGGGCACAGGCCAGGCACAGAAGTCGAGTGACAAGTTGGTCACATCGGAGGCATCCACTTCCTCCGATGGAGGGGATTCCCCCGCTGCGGAAGGCACCCCGGGGAGACTTTCTTATGGTTCCCATGCTGCGTCACGAGGGCGGCCACTTAGCGCTGAGACCATCTGCATTTGGTCGGCATCGGATGGTGACGCATGAGGGCGGGGCGGGGGGGGGGGGGGATTGGAGGCAGATTTGTCTTCATTGGCAGACCCTGCGAGGGCCTCGGGGGGGGTCCCAACCCCCACCAGTGCGCGGTACCCTCGAGAAGTGACAACGATAACCTTTGGCCCCCGCCAAGAGTTTGCGTCGGGTGAGGACGACAAGTGCGGCGGTGGGAGTGTATGTTGTGGGACCCGCGGTTAGACGTCCTAGAGGGGGCGTTGTTGGTCGCGTGTGGTGTGTGACAGAAGCCGCGGTTCTAGGTGGAAGCGGCGACCGGAAGCGACTCAGAGTGGCCGGCACGAGCTTAGTGTCTTTCCGAAGTTGCGCAAGTGGCACTGTCGCTCGCTCCTCGGGTACGGGTTGAGCTACAGAACGTGCTGGGGAGGTGCACGGTCCGGGCTTAGCGGGTATTCTCGGCCACCAAGGACTTGGGGACGGAGGAGCTGGTTACTCGTTTTTTGGGGTTTTTTTTGGGAAACAACGGAGGGCGCTTTTGAGTCTATGGCGTATCTGGGGACCTTCCGAAGATGGCCACTCTATCCAAGGAAATGCTTGCGTAAGGGTTTGGGTGACATATTCTTTTTTTCGCGGGCTACCGGCGAGGCTTAGGGAGGGGTGTCTTTCGGCGGGGAAGGCTCATGCGAGTCCTAACACCGAGGTGATGCTGGAGGTGTTGAAGGGGCAGGGGATTTTCGCGGAGATGCACCTTGAGGCAGGTGAGGTGGGGGGGCCAATTGTACCCTTTTTGTCATACCCAAAAATGACATTAAGGCGTCAACCATCATGGATTGCTTCCCCAGCAACGCCGCCGACCCTCAACCACCCCACCATTTCATTTTGGCTTCTTGGACTGCGTTGGGGGAGCGGTTGTAGGTTTAGGGGGACGTGTTCACTTGTCTAATGCTTTTTGGAGCTTCTTGCTCCCTGAGAGGTCTGAGGGGATTTTTAGGTGTAGATTTGGTTGGAAGCTATGGGGTATGAAGAGGTTATTGCCTTTTGGATTGAAGTACTCGCCAATTATATGCCAACAACTATTGCGTTCACTGGTGAGGGATCTCATTCCCCTTGAAGTTTTACTTGTTCATCATCTCAATTACTTTTTTTTTTATTACCACGGATAGGGACCTGTAGAGGGGGGTGAAAGGGAGGGTGGCTTCGCCTGTCCGAGATTCGGGGTTCCTTGTGAGCCCTAAGAGCACGTTGGACCCGACAGATTCCACTCATTGTTTGGGCAATTTTTTTGATGTGGGGGAGGCAACCATCTCTCACACCTAGTTTCCTCTGGCCAAGTTGGTCTTGGTGTGGATGCGTCTCAGTGCGACCCAATGTACCAGCAATGCTTGCAATCCTTAATGGGGTCCTTGCAGTGGGCCGTGCAGCGGTGTTTGGGTTTGGGTCCTATGGTTGCGGGCGCCCTGGCCTGGGTGGTGTGGGGCAGGGAGCGCGATGACAGGCTACCGGCTGCGGTCAGTGAGGCCCTAGCCCAGGTCCTTGGTCACGTGATGCTTCCGTGGAGGCCTACAAGCGGGGCGCTTGGGTGGTTGTTGGGAGGGGCCCACAGCGGGTTGGGATTTGGGAGGCTTGGTGGGGTCCTTGCGCCTTGTGTTCTGGGATGTCTGTTGTTGGGGTACCACCCCCTATGTGTGGATTATTTGTGGACATTGCGCTGTGAGTTGCAGCTATGACCATATGCTTGTGTCTTCAGGGTATATGCAAGCTCAGCACATGCCAGCCGAGTGCTGCACGATATTGTAGACTGCACCTGTGAGGTATATGGTGGCAGTATATTCACCCTCAGCTCACAACCACCAGTGCTGACTAACTCGCAAGCCTCTCTCCCTGCAGTAAGCGCGCGGTGCAACACTTCACTCGTGTACGTGTACGTCAGAAGGGTTGTTGAGGCGGGCGCTGGCCCCGGTCCAAATCCGAGGGCAGCACCTCGTCTGACGAATACACCTCCTCCTAGTCGGACTCACCCCCACCCCGACACCACTGGGCAAAACTTCACAAACACCGATCTCGGCACAAACACCACAACCACCACAAGCAAAAACGCACACGGACCAGCTCGCCCCCCCCACCCACCCCCACGTACGGGCCTCCCACCCGCATCCACCACACACACCCAAGCCGCACCAAGCGCGCGCCTATACACCACAACACTACCGCATGGCGGGCCACTCACGCTACCATCCGCCCCGCCAAACTACCACCAATCGAAATTATACGACCACCTGTACCAACACCAGCCATACCAACACTAGCCATACCATCCCACGAGCCAGTTCGCACAACACCAAACCAGGGGGGGGGGGGGCGCAAAAAAAAATTTGCGGTATCACCGTTTTTTCGTACCCCCCCCCTTTTGGGTGGGTACGGCTCGAAAAAAAAATCTGAACCCTATGTGTAAAAATCTTTGCCAACCCCAATTTTTTTTTAAACAGCACCACTTGTTGCTTTGTCATATTGTGTAAGCGTAGCCTAAGTAATGCTTTGAGGACCCCAAATATTCCCTATTTTGCCGGTACAAATTTGGTACCCTTGCATATCCCTGTTGGCCCAAATTTTGAGCCACCACAAAGCGAGGCTGCTGGCCGTGGGGCCCCAAGAGTTTTGGCTTGGGGTACAATTGATCAACATGACCTTCCCATTTTCCAGGAATGGTAGCAATAGCACAGGTAGCAAAGGCTTACAATGCTTCTACTGGTGACCATTGGTTTTGCTTTTGCGGGAAAAAGTTGTCCAAATCAGCGTGGCCAAGCAGTAGCACGTTTGAGCAACGTTGCAAGACCGGCTAGCAACACTTGCGCTTCATGCAAAAGAACCAACCCCTTCAACCACGGGAACGCACATTGTTGACTTTTTCCCTGGCAAAACGGTTGAGTGGGAATCCCAGCCCGTAATCGACTCCTACCATGCCTACGGCGAAAAGCATCCCAATTACCGAGCAATGGATTGTGCCTGCACAATTGCCACTGCCACCCCCACTTTGTCCGAAAGTGCTGCCATTTGGAATCAAAGATGCAAACGATTTACGCCGGGCATATCCACTACTACGCCACTGGCATCATTGCGTAAACCAGTTGTACACAATGAGCCAAACAAGTGCCCCTTACCAGGATGTCTTGATGGGGTGCTCCGATACAATATAGAGCCGCACATGAAGGTGGATGAAGACCACTCCAAGTTTGCAGCCTCTTCCTCGGAGCAAGAAGTGTGGCGGCTGTCCCCGGCTGAGCAACGCGCTTTCGAGGTAGGGGAAACCGCCACCAATGCAACCCAAAAGGTAGCACGTGCTGCCAAATGGCAGAAGGACGTGAAAACTAGCAAAAAACTCCGCGGTGAGTCGAAATTACAACGGTAGGCGGTGGCCAAAGCGGATCAGACCGAAGAGGATGTATGCCGGCAACAGGCGTTGCGCCTAGGCGACCAAGACGCCAAGCCAGCTATGGCAACCCAAGACATGGCTGATCTTGATTATAATCGACACATCAGATCAGAGGCCTCAAATTCTGATGAGCAAAAAGTGGGCATTAGTTCGGGTGCCTCTGATGCCTCAGACTCCAACTCCTCCACCTCAAGCTCCAACGCATCCTCATCATCTAGCTCCTCATCCAGCTTCAGTGCTGCAGCGGTAAATGCTGGCACCTCATATAAAAAGTGCACCACAAAGAAGGCCTAGCCGGCTAAAGGTGAGCCTTCCGTTGAAGATAAAGCTCGAAAGAAGACAAAGGCCATGTAATTTGGAAGGGATTCCCACCACGGGGGGGGGGGAGGACTCCGCAGGTCCTAGGACGACAACCCCCCCCCCCCTAGGGGCCTTCGGCCAACACTTAGTTGCCAAAGGTGTAGCCCTCACGTGTCCACGGGCGCCACAGGCGCCCGATGCTCCATGAACTCCAAAGGTGCCCTAAGGAAAGTTTTGTCCAATTTGCACCCCAACACTATCCTTAAACCCAACCTTGACTCTAACACCCACCCCCAACCCTCAGCCTACTCCTATCCCTACACCTAACCCTATCCCTAACCCTATCCCTAACCCTAGCCTTGGCTCTCACCCTAGGCTAGGGTCAGAGTGAATGTTGGGGTCCAAAATGGAGAGCAATGATGTGGTAAAAGCAGCCCTGAATACATGCAATTGTGGGGATCTTGTTCAACCCAATCAACATGGCTGGCGTGGCCAAACCAACTGGCTGCAAAGGTTAGGGTTAGGTTTATGATGATGCTATGGTTAGAGGGAGGGCAAGAGGAGGTGAGGGGAGCTTGTGCCCCCCCCAGCCCAACACCCCAAATCACCCCACCTGGACCCCCCCCCTCCCAACCGACCCTCCCGGACCCCCCCTCCGTGGCCCTAGTCCTTCCACAGCCCCCCCCCACTCATGAGTGCTTTCTTGCATCATGAAGTATGGAAAATGATTCCGAAAATACCCCCCGCTTGGTGTTCTGTGTTTGTGTGTAGGAAGCATGGAAACTGCACCCACTCACTACACTCTTCGAGGTGTAGATTTTCGTTGTGTGGCCTCAACCCTAGCGTTGTAGGGCCATAAGACACCATTGCAAAGTAAACCAACAGATTTGCCGCATTTGTAAGCATATGTCCTCCCACAGACACACACACACACACACACACACACGCACACGCACACACACACACACACACGAACATGCACGCACACGTTGACATAGCGTAGGCAATGTGGGGGTGCCCTTGCTTCAAGCCTTGGTTCGGGGGGGGTGCCTCTCCTTTCTTTACGTGTTTTTCACCGGGGAGGGGGGAGGCTTGAGAGAATTGCCGGGCCCCCCAAACGACCCTCCCGGAGCCCCCCCCCCATCCCCACTTCTAGACCCCCCCTCCAATGCCCCCCCCCCCCCCCCCCCGGCCCAAGGGGCCTCCGGCCAACAGTTAGTTGGGGGGGGGGGGGGGGTAGTTGGTGTCCAGAACCGAGGGGTCGCCCCCTCCGGGATTCCCACTAAAGTCTTGTGAGGTAATTTTGATCTCCATTGTGTGAACCGGCTTGGATCTCCATTGTGTGAACCGGCTCGGATCTCCATCCTGTGAACCGGCTTGGATCTCCATTGTGTGAACCGGCTTGGATCTCCATTATGTGTACCGGCTTTGGATCTTCATTGTGTGGAACGCCTTGAACCTCCATTTCGTGAACCGGCTGAAACCTCCATTGTGTGAACCGGCTTTCGATCTCCATGGTTTGGTTCTCCATTGTGTGAACCGGCTTGGTTCTCCATTGTGTAAACCGGCTTGGATCTCCATTGTGTGAACCGGCTTGGATCTCCATTGTGTGGCATGGCTTGGATCTCCAAGGCAAGTCATTGTGGGGCATGTGCCATACCTTGGCACCAGGGCTTCGACGTGTCCATGCTTTGATAGCCGGTGAACCGGCCGGGTGGAAAGATGGGTGTCGTGGGGTCCACGACGGACATGGGGCACCCGTTGAACGGCCACGACGAACCCACGGAACCACGCGGGGTCCATCACCTAGCACTGTAAGGCAATGGACATGTACACAACGCCAAGGAAACTGGAACGGCCGGGTGGGAAGATTGACGTTGTGGGGTCCACGGTAGACTTGGAGCACCTACTGAACGGCCATGACGGGCGATTGTACCCACGCGGGGTCCACCGGTTGCTTGCCCGGGTTCTCGCCCCATGTAGTGTGCATGGGGACTCTTACCGCCGACAAGAGGCCAGGGTGGGGCGCTACGACCCGATGCGTAGCCGGGAGTACTCGGCGGCCTCTGTGCCCTTAAACATCAATACCACCCGTCTCGGCAATGCATGTTCTTTGCTGGTTCGTGCCGTTGTGCTGCCAAGCAAGCCATAGAGAAGGGGCCACCGACGGCTTCATGTTGCAAATGGCATGTTGGACCAAATAGCCAGACAGAGGAATGCCAACGAGTAGCACAGGCATGTTATTTGGTGGGAACACCGTGATTATGTGTGGTACGTGCAACATGGGAAGAAAAAGTTTTCTCTGTAGGACCCACTTTTTCGTACCCCCCTAGCATGGTCCCCCCGAAAAAAATATCCCACCCGGTATCAAAACAACTTTTTCGTACCCCCCCCCCCCTGCACCAAATGAGCAGTCGAGTCACGGAGTGGGAGAGAGTGGGCGAAGGACAGAGAGAGAGAGAGAGAGAGAGAGAGAGAGAGAGAGAGAGGCCCGCAGAGCAAGGGTTAGAGACTAACCGGCACTGTGGGAGGGTGGTGGGTGCGAGCTGACCCACATGTACAGATGGCGAAGGCCAAAGCACAATCAAAAGCCACCTGGAGTGGTACAGAACTGGTCTGCGCTGCAGTGCAGCAAGGCAAAACACTGAACTGTGTGGTGATGACCATGCGCCTGTGACACGGGGGCGTATGCGAGCCCAGTATCCGTTGCCTCATGGCCCTGCACCAAATCCAAGCATTATAGTAGTACCCACGCCACCACCACACACAGAGTGTGCCCACCCAGCAATACCACTCTGATGCTCCCCCTCAACACCCCCTACCGGCACCACATCAGGGAACAAATCAACCCCCCGAAAAACCACAGGCCACCAGCTACCCGCCCGACCCCTCATATTGCCCGCCTACAACGCAGTACCGCCCACCAGAGGGGGGGCGAGAAACAATTTACCACGGCAGGCGAAATTTCAACCCACTAGGGAGGGGACAAGTCTCGCGGTTGAAAAAAAAAACACCCAAAGTTGGAAAACTTCCCGGTTGGTTGGGGTGTTTTGGGGACCGCTGTTGGGGTTGAAAAACTGCATGATACTGGCGCAAAGCCAATCGCCCCCGAGTGATTGCGGCGTTGGCGGTCGTGGTGGACGGTTCATTGAACAGGGTAACTCTCCCTAAGCTTGGAAGCTTAGAGCTGCCACTGCAGCTATGCCGCAATCTAGAGATCCCCTGTTTGGGCAGTACCTTCTTCTTCTTTTTTTTCATGGCGTTCTGCCCAAAGAGGGGCCCCCGGGGGCACCGTCCACACTTGTGCGTATTGCACATACGTTGTTCGTCCGTTCCGAAGTGGGCTTGGGCGGTCTGGGTAGACACGTGGTTAATGGGAAGGTAAGGGACTGATTCTGGTTTCACATCTGCAAAATAGTTGCCCAAATCTTGCTTGATTGTGCTCATTCGTGCTGTGCTGGAGTGTCACCGGGCTGTGTGGTTGTACGAATGGCCTGTGGAGGCTCCTGGACATTGCGGCAGTGCGAGCCTTGCCGTTGGACCCCCTCCTACCCGTTTTTGTTGCACATACCATAAAATCTTGCACTTCCTTACGATGGCTGATATGCGTGCATCTTCCGCCTCCTTGCCTCCCATTAACGTTGTCGCACCGTGGCACAACCGGGACATCCCGACGAAGAAGTGGCGGTGCCTGTGTGGCAAGGTCCTGCCCATAGTGCAGACCCCAGAGAGCAAGGCATTTAGCATCCAATGCTCGGGTACCCATCATACCGATGGGGTGTGGTACGGCAAAGTAGTGGCGGAGTTCTTTCAGGGTAGTGTTAGCTCAATTACTTCCCTATTGAGAACGCTCATCCACGCAGACAAATAACCGCGGCTCCCGGGGGCTGTCCGGCTCGCATCTACATTGGCCGCAGCTAGTGCAGCCGCTGTAGCAGAGCTCGGGCCCACTTCCCAGGTGCTAGACCTGTATGTAGACTCTGCAAAGGAGTTGGACCTTGACCTTCAGGCTCCGATTCCTCTTCGCGGGCGCAAGTGTCGCGGATTTCTCCCTAGGGAAGCTCGCACCCTGCAGCGGCTTGGGCGGATGTACCCTGTCATGCGGGACAACTACGAGAAGCCCCCTTGGGAGTTACGCGACCGCCGAGGGCTATTCGCTCTGGATTGCCTCACAGATGGTCGTTGGGACAACAGAGCGGGCCACTATGGCCCTTGTCTGCCGTGCCTCGATTTGCTATCCGGGAAGCATGCGCCTAGGCTGAACAGCTAGATGAACACCGCCATTGATCCAAAGAACACGGAGTCCCATTACCGACAAGGGCCCCAGGTGCTGTCCCGCCGCCTCAACGAGGCCAACGACACCGGGTACATTGCCCAGGAGACCCTTGGCTAGTTGCAGGAGGACCTGCAGAAGTTCCGGCAACATTGAGAGACCTACAAGGCGCTTGCTGTTGCCATTGCGGAAGACGACCGTTCGCTTGCTGGGCGTCCCGCAGTAGGTTTTTGCAGGCCGCGTGGGCCCCCGCCAAAGTGTTGGGGCACCTATGGGATGCCTGGAGCGTGCAACCCTAGGATGCCCACGACCGGGATGCTGCCACGCTCGCAGCATTGGGCGTTGGGGGGCCCAAGATGTTGCAAGCACTGAACAACGCTGGGTACCTGCCCAGCTGCGACACGGGCGGAAGGCACGTCGAGGGAGCCCCCAATGCTCGTTCGAACAGACCGCCAGGTTTGCCCCGGCTCCTGGAGGCCACAAGCCACGTCCCGGGTTGCCATGTGTGACGTGTTGTGCTCTGCTAATGGGGAGGTCGGGTTGAAGTGAAGGCATTATGTGTACCCCAGGGGGCGCCGCAGCCACTGCAAAAGGAATCGGGACCATTAGGGACGGGAAGTCGGAGGACTATGACTGTGTGAGGGACACGTTCGATGCTTTGGGGGGGGGGTTTATTGCCTTTTTTTGCTTGCAATGCATCCCGTTTGTAGAGTGAAAACCCGTGCACTAGTAACTGATGGCATTTGACGTGTTGTGCACTGCTAATGGGGAGGTCAAGTTGAAGTGAGGGCATTATGTGTACCCTAGGGGGCACGGCAGCCAATGCAAAAGGAATTGGGACCATGGGGAACGAGCCCTCGGAGAACCGTGAGGGTCACGTTGGACGCTTTGGGGGGTTTATTGCCTTTTTTTGCTTACATTGCGTCCAGTTGGTAGAGTGAAAACCCGTGCAATGCTTACTGATGGCATTTGACGTGTTGTGCTCTGCTAATGGGGAGGTCAAGTTGAAGTGAGGGCCACGGGGGGCGCTCCTGGTCAGGACCCGACCCCAAAGGGGGGGGGGGGACCCCCCCCCTCTACGGACCCCAAAATTGTCGCACGGAACAAGGTGCTTTGTCGGCGCCGGAGGCGCCGGAGATTTTGTTTTAGGCATACGGCAGGGGGAATTTTTCTTGTTCCACCCTATGTGTCTATCCTCAAAATACTCAGAATTTTGTGGAGAATTCAAAAATGGCTGAAAAGCACAAAAAAGGTTATGTAGCCACACTCTTTGTCGGATTGTGTGACTGCGTCAAGGAGCGTATCCCATACACCGGCATTCAGAGCGTCATCAACGTCATGAAGCATCTGTCCAACGGGGATTGGCATTTAGCCCGGCATGTCTCCATTTGTGGTGTTGCGCGTCACAGCCGTGAAATGCATGCAATGGTGCCAATCGGCTTCAAGTTGACGTGCAACAGATTTACGGCGGAGGATGAGGCTCAGAGCTTCCGGGACCTTTTTCGTATGTGGGAACCTTTGGCTCCAGTTTTTGGGCCAATTGCCACATTGAACAGCGATGGTGATGCCCGCCGCATGAAGTGCTTTGCCTCATTCGACCAGAAGCCCGTCGACTTTTCTCCCCGTTTGCCTCTCTGTGACGTCACTGTAACCCATTTCGGGGCGACTACCAACGCTGATCGCCGCCACATCGACAAGCGTATTCGTGGTGTACTGATTGGGGCACGTACCATGAAGGTTGGCGACACGGTTATCTCGCAGGATTCGCTCATGCATTTGGCTTCCAAGGCAAAGGTTGTGTTGACCAAGAGCACGCTCAATCCAAAGGACAACCAGAACGTGCCTGCAGTTCTTCGGCTTTATCAGGTGCCGTGTCCATGTGTACACATTGTAGCGCCCTGTACACTCCGTACACTCAACGTTTGACGTTTCCTTTTGTTGGTAATTCATTCGCTGTACGGCTGTGCTGCTCTTCTCTCTGGGCCAAACCAAGGTAGTAGTAGCAGTAGCAGTAGTAGTAGCAGCAGCTCGTCCACCAATGCCTCCTCCGGTACGAGTGCATCCTCCAGCAGTAGTGACCCGTCAGGCACTAGTGACTATGTGCCATCGGAATCCATGTTTGATGGGCCGGCGGCCTGCCGGGTCACAAGAGCACAAGGAGCCCGGCCAAAGAAGCGTGCTCGCCCCAAGAGTACCGGCAAGAGGGCACGCGACGAGTGGGAGGATGATTCCGAAGCTTGAGGCCCCTCCCCTCCCTTCGCTTCTCTCTCTCTCTCTCTCTCTCTCTATGTCTGTGGCTCCCTTCGCTTCTCTACATATATGTCTGTGGTTTGTGACAAGGGGAAGGAGAGGCCTTTGGGCGAACTCAAGGCAACATTCAATACTACTCTGAAAGTGCTGCAGTGCAGCAAAACAATGACCATTCACAGTGCATCTTGTTAGCTTTGTGTGTTTCCGCGCTTGGACGGGGCCTGCCGGAAAAGGTTTTGGGTTTGGGTCAACCAAGGGGGGGGGGAGGGGTCCCCCACCCCCTTCGGAGGGGGGTGGGGGTCCCCCCCCCCCCCCACAGCCCCCCAAACTGTCGAACACCCCTCGGGGTCACACATTGGCTGGCGGCCGCCCCCGTGGTGAGGGCATTATGTGTACCCCACGGGGCACCGCAGCCACTGCAAAAGAAATTGGGACCATGGGGAACGAGCCCTCGGAGAACCGTGAGGGTCAAGTTGGACACTTGGGCCTTTTTGACTGCTTTTGTGCAGACACATGTATTGCTGACAAGCGAGGCGTTGACGGGATGGCCCCCAAGCTGCAACCGGAAGAGGCACCAAAGAAACCAAGGGAGGCAGAAGCTCAAGCAGCAGAGGTGGCACAACAGGAGGTAGCAAAACAGGCAACAGAGGCAGCTCCAGTGCCAAAGGAGGCAAAGCTGCAAGCGCCAAAGGAGTCAACAAAGCACCCAGCGGGATCAGCGCCAAAGGAAGCAAAGCCGCAAGCGCCGAAGGAGGCAGCAAAACAGCTAGCACAGGCAGCATCGCCAAAGGAATGAAAGCCGCAACCGCGGAAGGAGGCAGCAAAGTAGCCATCAAAGGAACCAGCAAAGGGAGCACCAACAAACAAAGCAAAGCCGCAAGCGCCCCAGAAGGCACCAAAGCATTCAGCAGAGGCACCGGGAACAAAGAAAGCAAAGCCGCAAGCGCCACGGGAGGCAAAAAAGAAGGCAGGACAGCGAAGACAAGGAAGGCGGCCCACCACCACCGGATGCGAGCGACTGGAGTGTCCCCAGGAAATGTGGAATTGCCCCAGTTGGACGGAGTTAGCGGAGGGTGAGTGGAGGAGGGAGTACACGAAAGAGTACCGTACTGCCACAGTGGAATCGGCAGGGATGGTGACCAAAGACGGTAAGCCCATCCATTTTAGTGTCACAACAGCAAGGGACCGAGCGACGAATGAGAACACACCATCGGTGTATTATTACATTTCTGGAACCATGACCGCAGCATGGGATACCGGCCATTTTATACGTATACACGAAAGGCTGCAGGGACAGGAGAGTGCACCAGAGGCAGCGGCAGAGGCATAGCAGGGGGAGAAGGCACATGCTACGGACCAGCCGCAAGTACAGGAACAGCAACCAACGAAGGGACATGTCGCGGATCAGCCATGAGGTGAGAAGGCAACGAAGGGATACGGAATATGGACACAAAAGAATTGGAGCACACCAGGACCCCCACCAGGGGCGCGGAGGGAGGAACCCGGCATGAAGAAGGCGCCCCGCTCATCTGTGGGCCAACCACTTGTGGCGGACTGACGGACAGTCCGGTGGAGTAGGAGGAGTTGGACACAATTGCCAGCCGAGTACGAACATGCATCGTCAGACCCACAACAAAATGCCGTATGAAGACGGACAGAGAGAGAGAAGGAGTAGAGAGAGAGAGGGAAGCAAGAAAGGCAGAGGACAAGAAGCTCTTCGAAGGCCTGAAGCGGCGGTACAAGAGGCAAGCAGCGGAGGATGAGATGCAATGGATGACATGGAGCAGGGAATCAGAATGGGAGCAAGCGGTGACACTGGCCACAAGGTGGGTCGACCATGTCGGCATCCTGCACGCCCCCTCAGGCGCGCATAGGCGCAGACTGCTGCAAAGTTCCAACACCGCCTTGGCCGAGTATGTGGAAAGGAGGCGGTCGCTGCACAAGCTGCAAGGGGCCATGAGGAACTGGTTGCCTGCAGGGCGCACCGGCCACATGCCCCATTTTCCTGTGGCATACCACAACCTTCGCAATGAATGGCCCCCCCGCCGCTCTCATCCCAGCTGCCACTCGTTTGTGGTGGCTGTGCACCGGGAGGGCGAGGAGGAGTTGCTTGGGGAAGCGCTGCTCGTGCAGCCATTGCACGACCTGGTAGTGAGTTTTCAGCGAGCCGGATTCATTGTGCATGCCGTGTAGGGGCCCTGGCTGTAGAAGTTGGCCCAAAAGCAGCACTGCTCGTACGTGACGGTGCCGCCAGCGCGTTCATTACAAGCCCACGAACGAGTGGAAGATTCCCGAACCCGGCGACCTCTTCGACAAGGACAAGTCCATGACGGAGGAGCACCGGGAAGAAGAGCGTTCCACGCTAGAATGGCTGCAGGCGTAGTCGAAGAGACGGGGCAAGTACGTCCCCAAGAGCCCGTAGATCGTCAGCACTGCGGAGAAGACCTTGCAAGAAGGACTGCGGCCGTGCGGGTACCCAGCGCTGACCAAGGAGGCGATAATGGCGGTTGTGGCGAGGCGCAATGGACGGGCCCCCGACATGAGGAGGAGCATGGCGGCCGGCCCTGAACCGGTGTTTATGCCCGTCAAGCTGGACATGGAGTTGAGGTACTGCAGTACCTACCCAAGTCGGCAGTGAAGCATGAGCAAGACCCGGAAGGAGGAGCCGGTGGCAAAGACTCGGTGGCTGGTGCTCATGGTCACAAAGGCACATAGTGATGCGGTCGTCGGCATGCGGGCGCTGGGGCGACCAAGGTGACGAGAGACCAAGCAGGCAAGCAAGACACGCGAGAGAAAGGAGGAAGAAGCAGAGGAAGAAGAAGAGGAGGAGGAAGAAGAGGAGGAACAGGAACCTGCGCAAAAAGAAAAAAGTGCTGAAGAGGAAGATGAGGAAAAAGATAAGCAAAGAGCAGACAGATGAGAAAAGGGGACCCAGATGGAGAACAGGAAAGAGTGGCCACGCACCATGGCACACACCACGGCACTGGTGACTGCTTTGTGGCATGCGAACTGGATCTCGTGTTGGTTTGTGCAGCCCGCCATTATCTGGTTGGGGGGGGCCAGACCGTGCAGACCCCCACACCGACACCCCCCTCCAGTGCGTGCACACTCTTGTGGAGGTGGCAGGCCCGCCGGTGTGTGGTGGTGGGACCACGGCCAATGTTGGGGAAGCGACGTGCGCCATGGCGTGGTTTCAGTGTTGTGGCAGGGGGACCAAAGACGGGGAGGACACAAGTGCAGATGAGAACCGCATGGGTCATGGGAGCCACACAAGCAAAAGAAGGGGAAACATAGAAAGATGGGAGCAAATGGAAGCTGGCAGGGGCGATGCAAGGGCGATGCATGGCCAATGCAAGGGCGCCACACGGCGATTCGCGGAGGACCACGTGGTTTTTCCCCTGGCAGCCACACGAATCATGAGGTGACCTGAGGTGGAAAGGGGGGAGGGAGGAGGAGAACAATGCGCCTGTGCAGTCTGACCAACTACTGCACTCGACAGGGCCGGCTCACCAAGGCAAGGTACAAACAAGGAGGCAAACAAGCCAAGTGACTGTGACCGTGACCCGCAACAGGGAGGAAGGGAGAGAGATGGGTCGCAGCGAGAAGGGAGGATAGAGGGACGAGGGGGAGGGGGGCAAGACGGGAGGGAGGGGGCAAGCCCGCCGCCAATGACAGAGGGTGGAAAAGATGGTGGACAGAGGGACCAGAGGGAAGGGAGCAGGGGGAATGGCGGCGGGCTAGGGGATTGCGAACCCAGCGCTCTCTGAGTTTGCCCCGAGATCAGGGGCATGTGATTGGCCACGCGTGGCCATGGTACCCGGGGCCGTCTTCACAGGAATTCACTGCAGTTTTTGTGGAGGTGGCGGAGGAGTGGGAAGGGGTGGGGTGCTTGTTGTTGATATGGTCCATGTTGGTTTGTGTAGTGCAAAGTGCCCTCCGGAAGCTGTCTGCAGGTATGAAAATTTTGTGGACGAAGGATGTGCGCGAAGAGGTGCCCAAGCTGATTTGCCAGTGGGCGAGGCAATAAATAGGATGTGGCCAGTGCACATCTAGATGGCGCTCAAGACACGCCAAAAACATGTGTGTTGTGCATGCGATTTTTTTGCAGGTATCAAGATTTACTGGAGCAACACAAAGGCAGAATTCAGAAGACAAGGAGATGCCACTGCTGCAAGACTTTGGGCCAGTAAACGAGCATGCGTGACCATCAGACGGCATCTTCGCATGGCGCTGACGACAGGCATAAAAAAAAACAGGTCTGTTGGCGCCCCGGCACAGGTGTGTTGTGCGTGCCACTTTTCTTCAGGTATCAAGAATTTGTGGAGCAACAAGAAGACCTTTACCTTCAAGTTGAGAATGGCCACATCATGGGCAACGCATCTCTGCATGGCGCCGAAGACATGCAAAAAACAGGTGTGTGTTACTTGCCACTTTTCTGCAGCCGTCAATATTTTGTGGAGCAACACCAAGACCCTGACCCTCACGTTGAGAATGGCCGCATCATGGGCAGCGCATCTCTAGATGGCGCGGAAGACAGGCAAAAAACGGTTGTGTTGTGCATGCCACTTATCTGCAGGCCCCTCGGTATTCTGCACTTGTGAATGACCGTGAACAGCACAAGTCCACCACCTGTGCCAACAACCAAGGATGCTGCAACCACCGGACGGCATCTTCGCATGGCAATGAAGACAAGCATTCAACAAAAACACGTGTGTTGGCGGCCCAGCACAGTGTGAGCAGGATGCAAGTCGCAAGCGTTGGGCGTGCGAGTACCGAGTGCGACGAAGTGCCGAAGGGTGCAATTCCTTTCTACGCTTTTGCACATTGAGTCGGGGCCATAGTCTCTTCTCTCTGAGAGAGGGATGGTGTCAAAAGATCAATGTGCTCCTGTACATGTATATGTGAGCAACCGATCCGACAGTTGGTGCTCGTGTACTTGGAACCCGGCTTCCGTGAGTCGGCCCCGGGATGGGGGGCATGTGATTGCCCACACCTGGCCATGGTAGCCGCGGCAAGCCTGCATAGAAATTCTGTGGAGGCGGCGGAGCAAGGGGGTGGGGTGGGGTGGGGGTTGGGGGGCAAGGGGGGGGGGGGGGGCACGGGGGGTTTTGGGTGGGGGTCAGTGGGCCCAGTGGTGACAACGGGGGGTTAGGGTGGAAAAAGTCCCCCGCGGGTCGAAATTATTGTCTACGGGCTTGGGGGGGGGCAAGTGTCGTGGTTGAAAAAAATTTTCACCTCCTGGGGGATTTTTCTTCCGCCCCCCCCTTGCCGCCCACCCCAAAAATACGGAACGACTTTCACCTCACATCCAGCCCGGCCAGCAACACACCCATACCCACAACACCAAGGCGGACGTTGCCCAGCGAGGTCACCGCAGCCGACACGACCTCTCCACACACATTACCCATATTCCACCCCCTATCGCTGGGGTCACCAGCAAGAGACCCCCGTCGTATTGTACACAGCCCAGGACCCCTCGGCGCAACTACCTCCCCAGCCACACACACACACACCCAGCAAGGGGAACCCTCACCACAATGCAGCCTCATCCAAACGAGGACCCTTCAACGCAATCACCGCTCCAACCACCCGCACCCTCGGCGCTAGGGGAGCCCTCTCAGCACCCACATCCCTCCCCAACACGCCACCATGTACCCTTCGTGAACCGGCCGTTTGAATCCGAGATTCACTGTACCGTGAATTTCACCTATTTTTGCTGCTTTTTGCTCGTAACTTGGTGCCATTGTGTGCTTTTGTCGTGCTATCTTCGCCCAAAGTAATATCCAACAAATGTTTGCAATTTAGAGGTTTGGAGTAGTCGCATGGTTCAACACATTTGGTAAGATTCGCGTGAATGTGAAATTGACACACCCAAATTCACGCATAAATTCACGCTAGATTCACAGTTTTCTGAGAATGTGAAATTTGCACGAATTTCGTACGAAATCGCACGAATTTTCCCTCATTTCCACTGTTTCGCTTTCTCACAGCTCTCAAAGCCTTTGCATTCTTTTTTAATCATGTCCCAGCAGACTATGTCCCAGCTCGCCTGCGTGGCCTCGCGCCAAGACCCCGCAGCGGACACCCTCGCCCACTACCAAGCCCTCCCCGTCGCCCACCACGAATTGGAGGAGGCGGCGTACCTGTCGGGGTTACTGGGGGTGGATGATGTTGTGGGCTAGGCAGCATCCCTCGACCCCTCCCCCGAGGTCATTCACATCGACATGCGCAGCCCCACTTGCAACTCCTACCTCGGGGGGAGGGGCTGGGCCACAACGGTGTGGAGGGAAGTGCGCCGCCAACCCCCCTCCCTTAAATTTCTGCATCTAACCCCTCTCCCCTCGAGCGTTGACCAGCACCTGAGTTCCATGCGCACTAACCCTGTGGGGAAGCCTAAGGACGCCCACGTCCAGGTGTACCCCACCACTAACCTCGTTCATACCTCGCCGCACTGCGACATGGTGTGCCTGCACGATCTTGCTGCAGGTGCACCGGCCGACCACTCCTTTTTCCCCTTCTCCTGGCACCTTGCCAACCCCCGGTGGTGGGATGATTTGGGCATCGCCCCTTTCCATCCCACCATCCCCCCCCAGGTGCACATCCCCGACATCACCCACCCCACCTTCTACAGTACAATTTCTTTGCAATGGTACCGTGGTGCCTCAATGCCCCCCCCCCCCCCCTTCATTTCGAGTGAACCCCCCCTCCGGCACCAAACCCCTTCCCGACCCCCCTCATGGGTGATTGGCAACCCGGACCGCGCCCCCGATAGGTTTGGCCCCTCCTAGCCGCCCCTCAACTTTGTTGATGGGAATGGCTACATTGTGCTTCGGGGGCTTGTGGAACCACGGGATTGTGAGGTGGGGTGGAACAAGGTGATGAAGGCGTGGGGCAGCGGCGACGAAAAAGTCGTCGCAAAAAATTTTGAGCTGCTTTTCAACGCCGCCCGGAGTGAAGATCAGGCCAAGGATCCTCAGCTCCCCCGGCGTTGGCAAAGCAAGAGCAGCTTGGGTTCGGGGGTGGGGGGGGCCTCTCTTCAAGAAGTTCCACCCCCACCTCAGGGAAAATGTCCCTCAGGTTGGGGACCTCCACCCAATGACGCCGGGCCGCGTCATCGTGACGAGTGTGGGGAGTGGGGCCCAGCTCCCCCACTGCGATGTCGCCACCCACCCCGAAGTGCCCCCCCCCCCCCCCCCCCAAGAGCAGGTACATCTCGGGGTGCCACCTCAGTAGCTTCCTCTGCTTGTCAGAGGACTACCATGTGGCGGTGCAGGCGGGGACGGCCCCGGGGGAGGCGGGGGAGGCGCGCTGGGACACTATTCAGCTGCAGAGGGGGGACATGCTGCTGATGGTGGCCACCAGCCGCCACCATGGGTTGCCTGCCCTCCCCGACTCCAAGGATGGGCTTCAGGGGGCTCTTTTTAACTTGTGGACCCCGGACCGCGCACACAAACACCACCAGCCCAACACCACACACGTGGACCCCACCCCCCCAAGGAGGCCCTGGACGTTGCTGGGGATTTCTCCAGCTGGGACTTCTCCAGTGTGGACTAGGTGTTGTGGGTGGGGAAGGGGGTGGTTGGTAGGGTGGGGTTGTGGGGGGGGGGGGGATGCTGCCCAGCCCCTCTTCGCCGACCCCCCCGAGTCGGCCCGGCCGGCCCCCCCACCTGCCCCTTCCACCCCACCTTCCTCTCCCGGTCGGCCCCGGCCTCCGACCTCGCCGTCATCGAGGTTGGCGAGCAGTACATGCTGTTCCTCGTGGGCAGCGTGCACCAGCTGAAGGTCTGCAAGGGGCACAATGCCGATGCGGAGTCGGAGATCCACTTCGCCATGACCGGCATTGCTCCCCCGGAACGGCCGACCACGCTGTGGCATCTGGCAAACACGGCCCAATTTGGCGGTAGCCCAAGTGCGCGAAGTCAGGGGCATGGGCAATCACATGCCCATGTGAGTGCAAGGTGTGCTTGCTTGTGTGTTTGCTTTGTTTAGTGGAAAATTGGACGAAATTCACGTGAAATTCGTACGAAATTCGCACGAATTTCGCACGAATGAATTTTTGTGAATATTGAGGCATTGTGAATTTCGCACGAATTTCTATGAATTTCGTCCAATTTCTTCGTTCTGTTGTTGCATTGCTTCATGTTTGCTCCCCCATTCTCAATTGGTGCCTTGCACACTTCCCCCCGTCTGTAGGTGCCGTTATACGTGTGGTCGCCGGACATTCGGCACCACGCCCGGCACAACTACCAGCCCCGGGCCTGATTGCCGGAGGAGCACGGCGAGCTGCCCGGAGGCACCCGTGGTGGAAGGACCCCGTGCGAGAGGCAGTGCGCGCAGTGAGGGCTCGCCGCGCTCTGGAAGTTCTGCAGGGGCCGGCAAGGAGGCCAGCAGCGGTGCGGGGCATGCACCGCGCGAGGTGTTCGTCCCCATGCCGTCCCGCGACGACTTGGGCGAGGCCCACAACGAGCCCCCCCCTGGACCGTGTCACCCTGGCCCCCACGCAGCCGGATCCGGCCTGGACCCAGAAGGTGCCGCCCAGGCCCGATGGGGGGCAGCGGCATCTCTCTGCCGTCTGGGACATGGTCTTGGAGTCCCGGGGGCTGTAGGGCACCTTCCGCATCTCTTTCTCCTGCCCCATTGTGGTCACGGGGGGATCCAACCTGCCCGAGGGGCAGGTGCTCGTGGGCCTGTTTGCCTATAGGCTTGTGAGCGGGCACTGGCAGCTGCAGACCCGGGTGTCGCCCATTCGAGAGGAGGGGACGGTGACCACGGGTGGGTCTTTGGGCTTAATGTGGTCACGGGGTGGGACAAGCGGAGGCCGGAGTGGGTGGACGTGGCATGGCTTGCCATGCGCGTCCATGTGGGGAGGCAGCGGAAGATGGGGGTGGCTGACGTCATTGACGTCGAGGAGCCGGACGAACCCCCCACCCCCTCGGCCCGCAAGCAGAAAGGCCGCCCCCCCCAAAGGGGACACCGAGCCCCCCCCCCCCCCCCCCCCCGAAATCCCGCGTACAGCCACCCCGTTGGAGCGGGCGGAGCCGGTGGCGGGGCGGGGGCAGAGGGGGGCGGTGCACGAGTGGGTTGAGCAGCAACAGCTGCTGCAGCGGGCGGGGGCGTGGGAGGCGCGCGCGATCAGCGCGGAGCCCGCCAACCGCGACATCGAGGCCCGCCTGTCCAGGGCCAACGAGGACAGGCGGGACGCCGAGTCGTGGTTGGCGGACGTCACCAAGGAGCGCTACCGCCTGGCCACCAAGGTGAAAACTCTGGAGCCGATCTGGCGACGTCGTGCAAGGCAAAGCCACCGGCACAGGCAGCACAGGCAGGGGAGGGGCCTGAGGGTGCCGAGGCCCCCCCGGGTGACAGGGTGGGGGGGGGCAGGTGCAGTCGGTGTCCGGTACCTTCTGGCCGGCGCACAGGCCTGGCATGCCCAGGCCGAGGCATGCGCCGGCGAGATGTCGGCGGTGTCCACCGGCCTGCGGATGGCCATGATGGCCAGTGGCCAGCAGGCCGATGTGGACAGCGTGGCCCCTGACGCCCCCAAGTTGAGTGCCGCACTGGAGGATGTGCGCCGGTAGTACCCCCCCCACCGCCTCAAGCCGGCGGCCATGGACCCCTCCTTTGTGGAGGCGGTGGCAGAGCAGAGCTCCCAGGGCTCCGCTGGCCGGAGCTCTGCTCCAGGGGGGGGGGGGGCGTAGCTCACTCTTTAACCTCGGGCACACCTGTCCCTTCTAACCTCCACGAATGTTATTTGTACATTTTTATATATGAATGTATGTACAAATATCCTCCCCCCCCCCCCCAGGCATGGGCACTTTGACCGACCTGTGGGGCACTCCCCCCCCACTTTGCAGAAATTTTCTGCAGCACTGTTTGTATTTTATTCGGGGTATCCTATGCCCCCTCCTCTGTTACACTGGTGACTGAGTGTCAGCTGGAATGACCACCATTGGACTGGGTGTGTGGTAACCCATGAACACCATCCTGTGCTTGCTTTGTGAGGGCCAACGAGGGCAAAAGGATGAGTCCTCAGCACAAATTCTGTGTCCGTCGCGTGAAATTCTACGAAATTCTTACGAATTTCGTGCGAATTTCACATTGCCTGAATATACGCACACATTCATTCACGTGAAATTGGCACAAAACTCGTACGAAATTCGTACGAATTTCGTGCAAATTTCGTACGAATTTATGTGAATTTCTTCCAATTGCATGCGACTCACACTAGAGACCCACAAAATTTAGTTGTCTGGGCAAGGGGATGGTAGAAACCTTGCTCTAAATGCCTAACCCATTCCACAGGTCTTGTACCTCACACCATGCCGCGGCCCAAGGAGCCATTCCATTTGTTAGCGGGTCGTACACAACGGAGGCGCCCACAAGAGCTCCAGCAAGTTGTTACCAAGGAGCTTGCAGCACCCTACACGTCAAGTACCTGCCCGACACGGGGCAAATAGTGCTTACCCCCGAAACAAGAGTTGTAGTCACCGTCCAGCCTGAGCCCATCATGGAGGAGAGGTTGATTATGGCCGTCTGGCGGATCCGGTCATTGCACCTCTCTAGGACGGACTCGCGGTACCTAGTGGGGAGCATGACGTACGGTGTGGTTTGGGACCAGGTGTACGGCGTGCTTCGGAAGCTAGCGTTACCGGAGTCCCGGGCGTTCACTACCTATACGGGAGACGACACGGCCATCAATGGTGCGGTCTGCTACCTAATTGACCGCATGGGCCACCTGTTCAAGTGCCGACCACCTCCACCCTCGGACATCATGCAGCCCGGGGACCGGCGGCCCCATCGGTTGCCTATTGCGGTGGACGGTACATCGAGGCATGAGGCCTCGTACGTCCATTGCACGCCTGGTGGCACCGCCAGCCCCAACCAACTATCTAGTTGGTGGCTACTAGGGGGCAGTGAAAAGTGGGAGACCCTCTACGCGGCCTCCCAAGAAATTGATTTTGATGACGAGTTGTGCAAGGCCGCAACCGTAAGTTTTAAGGATACGGGAGGGAACAATAGGCAGTCCCTTTTTTTTTCGTGTGCAGATTGTAAAGCACAGGTGCTCATGGCGGGCTGCCAAAACTGGAAGGTAGAATCCCCTGGTGCCACCATGTGTTGGGTCTGCATGCGTAACTGTGCTATGTGCCTTGCTACCTTTGGCACAGCAAGTGCGATAGACGGCAACTGGGCAGGGTCTGTTGCCATAGGTCCGGCGACGTTCCAAACAGTGCAACCCCAACCCTCGAACCCCCGCCCAGCCCCCCAAACAGCACCCGAACCCAAACCCAAACCCCAACGCCCCCCCAAGCGGGAACCCAAGAGCGCCCCCAAACCACCCCCCCAAAAAAGGAAGAGGCTCCCGGGGGAGTCCTCCAGCGAGGAGTTGTCCAGCGACTCCTCAACGGACTCCTCCTCGGGGTCCACCACCGACTCCTCGGCGTTCGAGGAGCCCCAGCCCCGCCCCCCGGCCAAGGAGCCCACCAAACCCCCTCGCAAGGCTCCCAAGAGAGCCGCGCCCCCCCAACCCAAGGCCCAGCCCCCCCAACCCCAACCCAAGGCCAAGCCAAAGGCAAGAGGGGGGGGGGGGTTGCAATTACAAAGCGGGGGAGCAAGTGTATGTAGTTTTTCGGGACAATGGGCAGTGGGGGATCGAGCAGGGCAAAGCGGCCCTTGCCGCGGGTGGCCCCCCCGGGGTTGGGCAGACGTGGATCTCCTTCCCCAAAGACCCCGAACTCTTCGCCATCCCGAGAGCGTCGGTTTGGAAAACCAAGACGCAGGCGAAGAAGTTCCTCGCCAAGATGATGGCGCCTGAGGAGGAGGACAAGGAGGACGACGCGGACGCGGACGAGGAGGGGGACGAGAGCAACGACGGGAACGGGGACGGGGGGGACGAAGGGGATGGACCAGGGGCAGGTTTGGGTGCTACCGGGGCTAAACGGGATGGGGGCGTCAGGGAAGAGGTCGAAGGGGTGGAGGGGGAAAGGATGGAGGTCGAAGGGGTGGAGGGTGAAGGGGTGGTGGGAGAAGGGGTGGAGAGTGAAGGGGTGGAGGGTGAAGGGGTGGTGGGTGAAGGGCTGGAGGGTGAAGGGGTGGTGGGTGAAGGGGTGGTGGTCCGTGAGGGAGATGGGGGGGATAGTGGGGCGGGTGACAAGAGTTCGGGGGCGCCCGCCAGGCCCCCGACCACGCAGGACTTTTAGGTGAGAACAAGAGACCAACCCGATGGGCCCCCGGGGGCACCCTACACAACAATGTATGTTACCATTTTACCCTTCCTTGTGCTTTGCTCTTGTTGTAGAGTGCTTGTTCCGGTGACGTTCCAATAACTTGTTCCGGCGGTGTTCCAATGGTGTTCTAACAAAAACTGTTTTTGAAAACAATTTTTTTTCACGTGGCAACGCGCCGGGAACAAATATAAGCATACCAGCGGGGACCCCCAAGGCTAGCAAACAACATATTTTGTCACCATGTACGGGTAGGCTTGGTTGGGGGGCAAATAAATTTTGAACTTTTTTTGTTCCGGCCAGATAGCCTAGAACACTGGAACAATTTGGCCAACAACATTGGGTTTCAAACGCGCACCAAGGGGGGCTTCAGGGCCCCAAGAGCTCAAAACAATGAAGGGGTCAGTCGCCCCACTTGGTTTCCCAAGGATTCATCAAGAGGGGGAGTGACAGATGATAAGTGGCAGTCGGGACTGTGGAGGGTAGGCCACCCACGCACCTGGTTTCCACAGGATTCCGCACGCCGGGGTATGGCTGTCTGCTTGGGCCTCGGACCTCGACACATGAGGTGGCCCCACCTGGTTTCCCATGGATTCACCAGGGGGGTCAGCCACGGCAACCCGACCACAAGAGAGACACAGGGAGCAGAATTGGGTCCGCTGAACTTGGCTTCGGGAGGTCGGCATCAAGCAGAGGTCAAAGCGACACACAACGGCGGTGTCAAACCACCCGATTAGGGGGGTGCTCGACTTGCACAGCATTTCAACCACTCCACCAAAAAGACATTGCACCACAGCTGGGAGAGAGCAAGCAAACAAGGGACGTTCTGACAACCGGACAAACTTGCACTCAACCTGCCCATTCGGGAGAGAGCTCCGGGCGGGGATCGGGCGCCCATGGCTTCAATCGCCCGGGTAAGAGCTTCCAAGTCAGAGACGCAGAGCTTAGTCTTCTGCCTGCGGACATACCCCATAAAGGGGGTGTTGATCCGCGGCACAAAGGAAGAGACGGGTTCCATGGAGTCGTGGGACAGCCCATAGCCTCGCCAGCGCAATTTGAACTCCACTCCTCCAGGATCCGAGGCGTTCCGACGCTGGGCAAGGATCTTCTGGACGGTGTAGTCGTCGTGCTCAGCATAATCGTCGTCGGAATCCGCCTCGTGGGCTGCGTAGTCCACGGACACATGCTTCCCACGGACGTGAGCCTCACGGGCACGGAGTTGGCTTTCATGTCGCTTCCTGAACTGTCCGGGGTCCACCTTGATACGGTAGGTGTCTTCACCAATCGTGTGCACCACCTCTGCGGGCGTAAACCAGGTTTTGGTACGGTGAGTGCCCATAGGCGGGGGTCTCAGTACCCACACCGGGTCACCCACCCTGAACTTCTGTCGACCTCGGGGCGGTCTTGGCTCGCACGGCATGCTCCCTCTCCAGCTGCTGGTGAATCTCCCGCGCCGTAGTCTCCTGCCCCGCAAAGAACTCCTTAGCATCCATTGCCATGCCATCACCTGATCGGGGAAGTCCCCGACCCAGGGGGTCCCTGCCGAAGACGATCTGGTGAGGCGACAAGCCACGCGGTGTGAGGGTGTCGTGATGGGCCTTAAGAGCTGGCCACATCTCCTCAAACCAGTTGCGGCGCTTGTTGGTGAGGTAGATCTTGCGCAGCTTCTCGAACAGTTGCCTTCTAGCCACTTCAGCTCGGCCATTGGACCGGCTGAGATAGGCGACACTCTTTGCATGCCGTATCCCCGTAAGGCGACACATGGCCTTGAACCAGCCCCCAGTGAACTGGGGTCGAAGGTCGCTGCAAATGGTACGGGGGATGCCATAGATGGTCAGCCAATGACGAATCATCATGACTGCAACCTCCTTGGCTAGCAACCCCTTTTTGCGCGCCGGGGCGTCAACAACGTAGCCGCTATGTCGTTGCACACACAGGACCACACAATCGAAAACTTCCTTTCCGATGTGCACTTCGGGCATGAAGAAGACGTCCATGGCCACGCTCTCCATGGGCTGGTCAGGAATCGGCGTCCATTGGGCTCCCCCCTTGACGTTCCGATTGTCAGGATTGCAGGCCTGACAGACCGAACAACCCTTCTTGACCTGCTTGATGGCATTGTAGAGACCATTCTCATCGATTTTGAACCGATGCTGCATGCCAAAGGCTTGTTTCTTAACCCCTGGGTGCATCATGTGGTGGTGCCAAGCTTCACAAAACTCAAGCACCCGAGACTCTGCTACTAGCAACTTACTATTCGGGTAGAGCTTGCCATCTTCCTCGCTAAGCCCCTGAGGTCACTTTTGCCCATTGTCGGGGTCTGTCACAGCCCGATACTTGGACTCAAAAGCCTCAGACTTGGCGTAGTCGTCGGTCTAGTCGTCTTGGAGGCACAACTCTGGGAAGAGATGCTCATTGGACTCTGCACCCTCCGGGGGGAGTACGCGGACCGCTCAGCTCACCTTTCTTCCAAGGGGAGCATCCGCAGCCATGACAACGAAGCATTTGACGCCATCCTCCTCCATCATGCTCTCCATGTCGATAATCTTCTTGGCCTCAGCGGTCTCAGCCTCGTGGCCATGGGCAGACACGTCTGTCATGCCCTTGCTGGCAGGATAGGCCCACCTGCTGAGACAATCGGCCATGGTGTTGTCCTTTCCTGGAACGTAGGCCACCCTGAGGTCGAACTTGGCCGAGGTCTCGTGCAATTTGGCCCTTAGGGGGGCTGGTACTGAGGGGGTGTCCACGTGCTCCTTATGCCACGCTTGCAGACTGTGATGATCTGTGCAAACCGTGACGGGCAATGCAGGGCTATGTACCCGGCCCACTTCCTGGGCGCCATGACAATGGCATACGCCTCCTTCTCACGGGGCGTCCATGTCCGCCTTTGGCTTTCCGCCGGGACTCGGCTCCAGAAGGCCATAGGCACGTGCCTCCCATCATCCAGCACTTGTTCCAACACCGCGCCGATTGCGTAGTCGGAGGCGTCAGTGCGCAGGATGAACCCTCGGTCCGGATCCACGAGGTGCAGACCCAACGCGGATGGCAATGCCTGCTTCATTCCCTCAAAGGCACGGGCGGACTCCTCATTCCGGACTAGAGCCTTCTTGGACCCCTTCTTGGTCTCCTCCCGGTTGCCCTTGAGCATGGCCGTCATGGGGGCTGCATACTTGGCATACGTCTTGATATACCCCGAGTAGCAGTTGCAGAACCCCAGATATGCCGGCACCTCAACCACCGTCTTGGGCTTTCCCCAGTGCTCAATCGCCGCTAATTTTCCAGGTATGGGCTTTCGCTGCCCGTTGCCAACAACGTGGCCGGCGAAGATCACTTCGTTTACCGCACTGGTGGCCTTATCACTGCTGCCTGTGACTGTCTGTGCCGCACCAGGAGGTCCAGCACTCTGGTGACGTCCCTCTCATGTGCCTCCGACAGCTCATCGTAGCTCTTGCGTCCCTTGACGCAATGATCACGCCGTCGACCACGGGGTCCGCACAGTCACGCACCGGCTCAAGCAGGTTCTCCAGCATCCGCTCAAATGCCGCATTGCCGTTGGTAACGCCCATCGGCATCACCTTCCACTGGAGGGGTCCAAGTGGGGTGCTCATGGCTGTGCAGGCACGGAACTCGTCGGCGAGAGGCACCTTGTGCTAGCCATATTTCGGGTGGATCACCGTGAAGATCCTCCGCCGGAATTGCTTCTGCAGCATGTCATCAATGAGGGGCAGCATATAGCTGTCATGCTGCGTTTGGGGGTTTAGGCCGCGGTAGTCAACCACGAGCTGC
The DNA here is from genome assembly GCA_964036045.1 of Eutreptiella sp. 'Long Island Sound 2002'. NCBI lineage: Eukaryota > Euglenozoa > Euglenophyceae > Eutreptiales > Eutreptiaceae > Eutreptiella > Eutreptiella sp. 'Long Island Sound 2002'. The sequence continues at coordinate 131,967,353 of OZ038382.1, read as the reverse complement.
CGCTCCCCGGCCACCTTCTTGGGGACGACGAAGCAGGGGGAGGTGCAGTCGGGGTGACAGGGCTCAAGCCAGACTGTGTCAATGAACTCGTGGGGAATCTTCTCCGTGGCCTCTTTCCTCTCGCCCCTGAGGGTGAACTCCGGGTGCTGGTACACACGGGGGTCTGGCTTCACTCGTATCTTGGCCTCGCTGTACGTCCACGCACTGGTGGTGGGAACACAGTCTTTCCACCGAAGAAGGTATCCCCGTACTTCTGCTTCAGCCTGACGCTCAATGCCTGGATCTTGGGGCACTCATCGACTCTGCCTTGGCTTTGCCGGGCACCTGGACCACTGAGCTCACTTGTGGGGTGTCATTCGGACTTGGCTTCGGCTCTTGGGGTCTCCCCAAGTGGCCCATCGGCCCATCTCGGGCCTTGCGTGGGAATAGATCACCGTAGGTGGGTGGGTTCTCGCCAATTGGCTCCTCTTGGCCGGACATGTGGTCCAATACCCTCCTTACAAAGGTTTTCTTGTCATAGGAACCTGAGAAGATGGTGTCCACTTCCGAGCAGGCTTTTTCCTAGCCTTTCCCCTCTCGCTCGCTTACCCAGTCATGAAAGGGTCGATCCATATAGCCCTCAACCAGATCCAGTTCCTCATCGGAGAGAAGGTTATCTGATTCGCCAATGTCAACGGGGGAAACCGCGAAGCATTGCCTCGAGGGCTCCGCTATCACACAAAGTCCGTAGCGTCGGCTTGTTCCAGGCCCCCATCCACATAGTGGAATTTCGTTGGCCATCTCTGGGGTGGCATGGGCTGTCCCTTAGCATCCTGATAGACACTGTCTCCAGCCGGTAGGACAACCTTGTTCAAGGTCATGTTGCTCAGCAAAGCCACCCAATCTCGGGTACTTTCCTCCTCGGTATAACCCATGGGGACGACCAGCACTGCCTTGGAATGGTCCTTGCGGATCTTCGCAACCGCCCTTGGAATGTCCACTTCGGGACAATGGATCCACATCAGACCTTGATGCGGAGACCAGTGCTTCTTCCACGCAGAGCCCTGGGCGCTCCAGTACTTCTCACACACCCAAAGATGGGTAGAGGTCCCTGAGCAGAGCGCATCCAGGGCCATATCCAATGGTCCCAAGTCAGCGGCCACTCGGTTACCACCTTCCTGCTTGACGCGTGCGTCGGCCCCGCGGGCTCGATCCCCAGTGAGGCTACTTCGAGCTGATGCCTCTCAGGGTGGATCCCTTGGCATTCCACGTGGTGCTCCGGCGACAATAGCAACCAGAGTTGGTCGTCCTGGTACAGGGTCATAGAGGCGTCAACTGGGAGAACGCCTGAGTCCGTCTCCATCATGAAGTCGTACCCGACAATCATATACCGGTCCATCTGGGCCTCATAGAACTTCCCCTTGAGGACGAATTCCTTGCCGAGGTCCGAGCGGCTCAGTTCACCATGGTTCACGAATTGCAGCGCCATCTCAGCTTCCTTCGTTCCTCCCACCATGTACTGGCCGTTGGCTACTCTCAGCCTGACGGGTCTCCGACACGGAGGCGTACAAGAAGGCACACGGGTCGAGGAAGCGTGCCCCAGCCCACATCCCGGAAGCCAAGGTGGAGGTGTCCAAGGATGAGCTCTCAAAGCTGATGATGGGCGGCACCGAACTCGCGGAGGAGAAGCAAGAAATCAACAGCGCTTGGGGTCCTAAGCCAGACAAGGACAAGGACAAAGACATGGACAAGAAGGGCAAGGGTCGGTGGAGGAAGAAAGGCGACGCGGTGACCGAGGTCAATGCGGAGGAAGACATCCCGACCACCGACACCCCTTAGCAGAGCCCCTGCAGCCAAGGGCCCCAGCTACGGCGGTCGCACGATGGTGCTGTGGTCATTGCCGCGCCATCCACGTCGGGAATCGTCGATTTGCCGGTATGTTTACCTAGCGGAAAGCCGGGAACCAGAGCGGAGAGGAAAAGCCGTTGCAATGGCTGGGTGAGGGCGAGTGGTGGAGGGATAACCGCCCTAGGCGGATCTTCATGTCCGACCAAGGTCCCCGGTGAAAGCACCAACCCTTGCACCAAGTCATCCTTTGAGACCGAGAATGCATTCGATGTGCTACAACATCTTTCCGAGAGTATGGGAGGATCACTCGGACCGCAGCTGGACGCTGCAGATGGCCTGTCAGGGCCCATTACCCACGACTTGCACCAGTGGCTGATTGAGCTTCTGGAAAGGCCGGACATTCTCAGCTTGCATGCCGTAGGCCAATTTGGCCGCGAGCGACAGCTTGACGTGAAGATCCGTTCCTTATGCGGGGAAGTGGAAAGGGTCTTCAGCGTATTGGTTGACACAAGCGCCCAGGTCAGTCTGGTCAAGGCTGCCCTAATTCCGCTAGAGTGTCTTACCACAAGTCAGTTTTCTTCTACTGTACCGGACTTCGGACACCAGTGTAAGCTCAATCTCTTTCTCGTTCCGCAGGACGTGCAACCTGTGAAGGCGTGTACTCAAGGGATCTCCAAAATTGGTACTGCGCCTCAGTGATGATAGTGACCTTGCGCTTCCCGGTCGTGGAGGTCAGGACCTTCCCAACTAGATCCTTCACGGTCTGTGCCTGCACCTTCCAAGTGCTAGTCCTCAAAGTACGGACTGGCCACCTCATCTTTTTCACGGCGACTTCTGCCAAATCTAAACCAGTAAACTCCTGCTTGACTTGCGCCTCTTTCCAATAGGGTGGGGCTTCCGTCAGAAACCAGGTCTCCACTGAATCCCCACCTTGCATGGGCTTTGACTTGGTCTCATCCATTTCATTGATCCACTCTCCCGTCAGCTCGAGTTTGCCATTCAGGCCCAGAGCCAGTAATTTCGGCGGGGCCTCTAGGAACTACTTCTTACCGTTATGACTGAGCCCAAGCCGAACCTTGTTATAGGATACCAACTGGACAGCCTTGGACTTAGAGGTGAGGATAGCCCCACCATCCCAAAATTGACTCATGATGTGGCCAAAGAGATAGGGGGCTACCTCAGCTCGTCGCTCCTTGTTTACCCAAAGCTCCACAATCTCAGGAAGGTAGTCAAAGTCCCCTTCGTACCAGGGGTTGGTTTGTATGAGGGGCTTGCTTAGCCTCAGGCTTGGGATCACGCTTTGCGGGCTTGGGGGCCGGCTCAGCTGGCGGGTCAGCATCCGGTTTCGGGTTAGGCTTCTTTTGGGCCTTGGCGGCCTTCTTACCTGCAGCTGCAGCCTTCTGCTGCTCCCAGTGGGTCAGTGCTGCAGTATGTGAGGCATACAACAGATGTCTCTCAACCCGAAACATCTCCTTTTCCCCTAGGTGTTCCATCCACACTGTGACGCCCCCCCCCCCCCCCACAACCGAGGTTGCAACCCCCGGGTAGACGCCATCGGTGTAGGGCACAAAAACCTCCGCACCAAGCAGGAGGTCAAAGGACTCATCCCCCTCCAAAGGGGGAGGTTCCTCGCGCCGCTATTGCTGTTGTGGCCCCTTCCACTTCACCTCCTTCCCATGTCCACGGGGGAGTGCCTGGTCCGACAATGAGCTGCTGCTCGATTCGAAGGACTTGCGCTTGTGCGTGGGGGACTTTTTGGGTTTGGTAGGTTTGGGGGGGGGGGGCGGGGGGGCAGGGGGGGGGTCTGGGTTTGTCGGCGGGGGGGGGGGGGCTTTGCTGGGGAGGCGCTGCGGGGGGTGCGGGGGTTCAACCCACAACTGGACAGCAACACATGTACCACCGGTGCCCAGCACAGAACATTGAAAGAGAGACCAATATTGTCCGGTTACCGGTGGCAATTTTAGGAAATCTGTACCGACGTGCATGCGATATGCTTCGGTCCATCGCTTGGAAGTTTTCGAAAACCCTTGGAAAGATGCTCGGAAGTTTTGGCAGCCAGATTGGCCCCCCAAAACGCAACCGATATCGGTAGGAATGTTCCATGGGCTTCCCAGCCGACCGTGCCGGGGGACCTCGGAAGAAATTTTTCAGCCCGAACCCAGTGGAATTTTGGTTGGATGCTTGGTGGAAAGATGCTCGGAAGTTTTTGCAGCCAGATCGGGTCCCAAAACGCAACCAATATCGGTACGAATGTTCCATGGGCTTCCCAGCCGACCGTGCCGGGGGAGCTCGGAAGAAATTTTTCAGCCCGAACCCGGTGGAATTTTGGTTGGATGCTTGGTGCCTACCTTGCCTGCAAGATGCCATGGAGAACAGCACGTTGAAGCTAATGTTTGTCTACCCTTTGTTTGCTTTGCCTACAAAACTGCATGGAGAACACTGTGCTCAAGCTTATGATTGCTTCCCCTTTGTGCTCCTTTGTGAATTTGGACTTTTGCTTTTGACATGTGCAACGCCAGTTTGATCCTTGGTGGCTGCTTTGCCTACAAACTTGCATCGAGAACACTGTACTGAAGCTTATGAATGTTTGCCCTTTGTGCCTTGTGATGCTTTGTGCCTGCTTTTGTGGTTTTCTTTTTGCATGTGTGTCGCTTTCTCACCTAGGCCCCTTTGAGTAGACTCACTAATGTATTCCCTTTTTGTGCTCAGAACACTTTTTGTCACCTGCAACAGACATGTCTGGTAGTCAAGGCAGTGCCGCTAGTGCCTCGTCTTCGTCCGCTCAGCCCCCCCAGCCCGTTCAGCAGCTCCCGGAACCAGATTTGGAGCTTGAGGGCGAGCTCATTGACGCGGACACAGCCAATACCGAAGTTCCCGAACCGGGTGATACACAATCGCGCCTCCAACACGCCCTAGCAGCACTGTGCCTGCGGCATAAGCCGTCAGAGACCATTGAACCCAGAATGCTAAGGGTTTTTTTAGACAGGGTCGTCCCTGATGCATACCGCACCCAGCCGAAGGATACCTTGCCGGCTATGCTTATGCATAAGCATTTTTCAATCCCTGTCTTGACGACACGGGAGGCTGTGGGCAAGACAAGCCCCAGCAAACATGAGACCTCGTACGGTGTACAATACAGAAACCTCTGCATTGTTGGTCCGGATCCGAAATACAACACGGACCGGACCTTTGCAGAGGAATCTGAAGAGAGGCTGCGTGTACATTACATGTACTTGAAATCAATACTGTCCACACACCCGGACAGTACCATTCGCGAGTTAAAGTGGACCCAGAGCGATGTAGTTACTTGGTTCAAAGAGGCCAAGATCAAGAAGCGGTCCAAAAAAGTAGTTTCCTGCAACGTGCAGTCCCCCCCCCCTCATTTATTCATGTTCCGTTCGAGGTTTTGAGGGTTATCATAAACGATGCCTTCTGCGAGTCCCCACATGCAACGATTCACAGCGCCCTCAGAGCCACCATCACAGGTGCACATGTGGTAGAGGTTTTCGGGGAAAAGGACGGCTGGCGGGTGTGGGACCAAGCCCCCTCAGGCACGTGGGAAAAGGTGGTTACCCCCCCCGACGGTGAGGTTTTCAGAACAGACCAGCAACCCACGTACCATGCGCACGGTGTCTTGTGGGGCATTGAGTTTCTTTTGGCCTGGCGAAAGAAGGTTCCGGTGAAAGGTACTGGTTGGGGCTTTCCATACATGATTTCCTTGAAACCTACCAAAACAGTGGCGCAGAGGGAGGGGGCGGATAGTCGAGCACACTTTGGACCCTTAGATCTTGAAACTGGTTGGAGCAATCCTGGCAAAAAAAGGTTGTGGTGAAAGGTACTGGTTTGGGCTTTCCATACATGGTTTCCTTGCAACCAACCAAAACAGTGGCGCAGAGGGAGGGGGCGGATAGTCGAGCACACTTTGGACCCTTAGATCTCGAAATCGGTTGGAGCAATCCTGGCAAAAGAAGGTTCTGGTGAAAGGTACTGGTTGGGGCTTTCGATACATGGTTTCCTTGCAACCAACCAAAACAGTGGCGCAGAGGGAGGGGGCGGATAGTCGAGCACACTTTGGACCCTTAGATCTCGAAGCTGGTTGGAGCAATCCTGGCAAAAGAAGGTTCTTGTGAAAGGTACTCGTTGGGGCTTTCCATACATGGTTTCCTTGAAACCTACCAAATCAGGGGCGCAGAGTGAGGGGGCGGATAGTCGAGCACACTTTGGACCCTTGGATCTCGAAGCTGGTTGAAGCAATCCTGGCAAATGAAGGTTCTGGTGAAAGGTACTGGTTGGGGCTTGGCATTGATCGAAGAGTATTGCATTTTCGAAGGGTCGAACCACAGAAGACAGTGGGGATGTGGGCATTGCTCAAAGACTATTGAATTTTCGAAGGGTCGGACCACACAAGGTAGTTGGTATTTCAACTCCAAATTGTCTGATCGCAGGTTTCTGTTAATGTCAGACAAGCGCGCATATGGAGAAGAAGGGGGGAAGAAGCGGGAAAGAGAAGCAGTAGCGGAAGGACCGGGCAAGAGGGTCAGGCTCAAGAGAGAGCCCAAGGAGGAGCCGAAGCAGGCCAAGGACCCAAAGGTCAAGGTCGAGGACGAAGAGATAGCCTCCTCATCTGCCCTATCCGCCCCTGTTCCTGCCCCTGCTCCGGCCCCTGCAGCACCCCCCCCCGGTTCCACCTGCACCACCCGCCCCTATCCCAGCCTTCCCTATGGACGTCTTCGCCCAGGACATGTACGACGTTCGGGCGAGATGTGCGGAGGGAAACATATCGGTGCTAGACCTCGGTGGTAGCCCACACGGTGTCATCAGCCTCCACTTGGGTGTCAGTCGAGCCCTTTGGAGGGACATCCCAGCCCCTCAGCGGTTGGCAGTTGTCAGGGCCGCTTCCCGTGCTGCCCTGGCCACCCTCCTACAGCAGTGGGCGCAATATCCCCGGGCCCCGTCACCCCCTCCACCCCCTCCGCCTGTGTTGTAGTGTGCCCCCACCACTCCACGGGCCCAACGGTGTTTTTCAACACCACCATGAATTGCCATGAATGGTACCATGAACTGCCCAGCTTGTGCTTGTTGTGCCTGCGGCAGGGGGCGGATAGTCGAGCACACTTTGGACCCTTAGATCTCGAAACTGGTTGGAGCAATCCTGGCAAAGAAAGGTTCTGGTGAAAGGTACTGGCCCAAACCCTTGAGTGCTCCCCCGCCCCCCCCACCCCCCCGCTCTCCCACCAAGTAGGCGTTTGGCACCCGTGACCCTCTCTTTTCAGCTCGCCATGTCGTCTAGCCCCCTTAGCGTGGCCTCTTCTGCTCCCTCCAGCCCTTCCTTCCGGGACGGCTGGGGAGATTTGCCGGAGCTCCTGCGGTTCGGAGACCAACCCGCGTCGCCACCGTGGGACTCTGACGCTGAGAAGTGTCTCAGCGAACTGGCCTCTCCCCAACCTCCATTGCCCACACCGCCCCCCTCTCCCCCTCCACCGAGCCGCGCACCAACCTCTCCAAGTCCTCTGCCCAGACCCTACTCAACCCCATACCAGGTCGCCCTCGAAGCCCTGGAGGAGGCCCTGATGTGCACTGCCGTGCCACCGCCATCCCCCCCACGACCCCCCAAGTACGCACCCAAAGACCCCCCCACCCCCTCCAAACCCACTGTTCACGGGCCCTACAGTGCCAAAACACTGCAGCTCATCCGGGACAACCACGGGGGTGGGGTACAGTATTTTGTTGATGGGGTGCTGAACCGCCGAGCGATGTAGCATTTGCGGTTCAGCAGCCCAAGAAAAACTGCCTGCGGGTGTGGCAGGAGGGAATGCGAATTAGTCGTTGGCATTTCCTCAACAGGGACGAGGAGCATGCAGCAGTGGTGCTTGAAGTGCTCTGTGCTACCCCAAAACACCCTCCTCTCCCCAAGCCGCCCCCTCAACCCGTTCCTCGCCGGCCACCGCCCCCTCGAGCCAGTGAGTGATCAGGTGACATTGACCCAATATAGCAGGCACCGCCGTTCCTCACTACTCCCAATGGCTCCCGCCGCAAAGCGGCCGTGCCCCACCCCGCAGTTTGGCTCGTTGCTCGGGCGGCGAGCCTCTCAGTCCGCCCCCCCCACGGCAGAGGCCCCAGTTTGGGTCATTGCTCCCTGCGCAAGCCCCCCCGCAGCGACCCCAGACTTCGGCGAGACGTTCCAATTTCCAGCTCTTCGGCAACGCTTGAGGAAGTGGACCTTTACGGTGTTTTTCAACACCACCAGCCAGTCGGCCATGAACTGCCCAGCTTGTGCTTGTTGTGCCTGTGGCAGGGGGCGGATAGTCGAGCACACTTTGGACCCTTAGATCTCGAAACTGGTCGGGGCAATCCTGGCAAAAGAAGGTTCTGGTGAAAGGTACTGGTTGGGGCCTTCCATACATGGTTTCCTTGAAACCAACCAAAACAGTGGCGCAGAGTGAGGGGGCGGATAGTCGAGCACACTTTGGACCCTTGGATCCCGAAACTGGTTGGAGCAATCCTGGCAAAAGAAGGTTCTCGTGAAAGGTACTGGTTGGGGCTTTCCATACATGGTTTCCTTGAAACCAACCAAAACAGTGGCGCAGAGGGAGGGGGCGGATAGTCGAGCACACTTTGGACCCTTGCATCTCGAAACTGGTTGGAGCAATCCTGGCAAAAAAAGGTTCTGGTGAAAGGTACTGGTTGGGGCTTTCCATACATGGTTTCCTTGAAACCAACCAAAACAGTGGCGCAGAGGGAGGGGGCGGATAGTGGAGCACACTTTGGACCCTTGGATCTCGAAACTGGTTGGAGCAATCGTGGCAAAAGAAGGTTCTGGTGAAAGGTACTGGTTGGGGCTTTCCATACATGGTTTCCTTGAAACCAACCAAAACAGTGGTGCAGAGGGAGGGGGCGGATAGTCGAGCACACTTTGGACCCTTGCATCTCGAAACAGGTTGGAGCAATCCTGGCAAAAAAAGGTTCTGGTGAAAGGTACTGGTTGGGGCTTTCCATACATGGTTTCCTTGAAACCAACCAAAACAGTGGCGCAAGGGAGGGGGCGGATAGTCGAGCACACTTTGGACCGTTGGATCTCGAAACTGGTTGGCGCAATCCTGGCAAAAGAAGGTTCTGGTGAAAGGTACTGGCTGGGGCTTTCCATACATGGTTTCCTTGCAACCAACCACAACAGTGGCGCAGAGTGAGGGGGCGGATAGTCGAGCACACTTTGGACCCTTGGATCTTGAAATTGGTTGGAGCAATCCTGGCAAATGAAGGTTCCGGTGAAAGGTACTGGTTGGGGCTTTCCATACATGGTTTCCTTGAAACCAACCAAAACAGTGGCGCAGAGTGAGGGGGCGGATAGTCGAGCACACTTTGGACCCTTGGATCTCGAAACTGGATGGAGCAATCCTGGCAAAAGAAGGTTTCTGGTGAAAGGTACTGGTTGGGGCTTTCGATACATGGTTTCCGTAAAACGTACCAAAACAGTGGCGCACAGTGAGGGGGCGGATAGTCGAGCACACTTTGGACCCTTGGATCTCGAAACTGGTTGGAGCAATCCTGGCAAAAGAAGGTTCTCGTGAAAGGTACTGGTTGGGGCTTTCCATACATGGTTTCCTTGAAACCAACCAAAACAGTGGCGCAGAGGGAGGGGGCGGATAGTCGAGCACACTTTGGACCCTTGGATCTCGAAACTGGTTGGAGCAATCCTGGCAAAAAAAGGTTCTGGTGAAAGGTACTGGTTGGGGCTTTCCATACATGGTTTCCTTGAAACCAACCAAAACAGTGGCGCAGAGGGAGGGGGCGGATAGTGGAGCACACTTTGGACCCTTGGATCTCGAAACTGGTTGGAGCAATCGTGGCAAAAGAAGGTTCTGGTGAAAGGTACTGGTTGGGGCTTTCCATACATGGTTTCCTTGAAACCAACCAAAACAGTGGTGCAGAGGGAGGGGGCGGATAGTCGAGCACACTTTGGACCCTTGCATCTCGAAACAGGTTGGAGCAATCCTGGCAAAAAAAGGTTCTGGTGAAAGGTACTGGTTGGGGCTTTCCATACATGGTTTCCTTGAAACCAACCAAAACAGTGGCGCAAGGGAGGGGGCGGATAGTCGAGCACACTTTGGACCGTTGGATCTCGAAACTGGTTGGCGCAATCCTGGCAAAAGAAGGTTCTGGTGAAAGGTACTGGCTGGGGCTTTCCATACATGGTTTCCTTGCAACCAACCACAACAGTGGCGCAGAGTGAGGGGGCGGATAGTCGAGCACACTTTGGACCCTTGGATCTTGAAATTGGTTGGAGCAATCCTGGCAAATGAAGGTTCCGGTGAAAGGTACTGGTTGGGGCTTTCCATACATGGTTTCCTTGAAACCAACCAAAACAGTGGCGCAGAGTGAGGGGGCGGATAGTCGAGCACACTTTGGACCCTTGGATCTCGAAACTGGATGGAGCAATCCTGGCAAAAGAAGGTTTCTGGTGAAAGGTACTGGTTGGGGCTTTCGATACATGGTTTCCGTAAAACGTACCAAAACAGTGGCGCACAGTGAGGGGGCGGATAGTCGAGCACACTTTGGACCCTTGGATCTCGAAACTGGTTGGAGCAATCCTGGCAAAAGAAGGTTCTCGTGAAAGGTACTGGTTGGGGCTTTCCATACATGGTTTCCTTGAAACCAACCAAAACAGTGGCGCAGAGGGAGGGGGCGGATAGTCGAGCACACTTTGGACCCTTGGATCTCGAAACTGGTTGGAGCAATCCTGGCAAAAAAAGGCTCCGGTGAAAGGTATTGGTTGGGGCTTTCCATACATGGTTCCTTTGAAACCAACCAAAACAGTGGCCTACTGCAATCTTCTGTTTCCCAGGCACCATGTGTCACCATGAATTTGTTGTGAACAACCATGCTATATGGGTGAAGGGGGAGATCTCCAAGCTGGAGGCATTTGCCAGCATATGCCCCAATCCAGCTGATCAATTCATGGTGTCAGCCTTTGCCATGAACTTCCCCACGGCCACCCCCTTGCAGGGCAAGGACCTAGACCAGCTACAGCGCCCCCCAAGTGGCACCTTCACAGTTGTGCGTAGGTCCCTTGGCCCTTTGCCTACCACACAGGCCACATCAGTCACCCAAGCACCAGAGTGCCAGGCTGCTGCACTTCGCCTTCGCCATGAGCATGTGGTGCCAGCCGCTGTTTTGCCCACCTTAGACTATCTCCAACCAGGGGTTGGTTGGTCAATGGTTGCTTTAAGGCAACAGGAGGAGCTGCATCTTCCTGCAGTGGACTACTCCCTGGACAACAGGAAGTTGTTACCACAGCTGTGCCACCTACTTCTACAGAAGTGTGGCTCATTGGCTGCCCAAGGCCGGCAGAAACCCCCACCACCCCATGCCACCCTGACCTTAGGCCTCTACGCAGACGGTTACCAGCCCCGGGGCCGTCCAAATATTAACACAAAATCAGTATAATTGATTTTCAGGGACACTGGTTTCCAATGTCTGGCAATGTGCCTAGGTGCACAGACATGTTGACCTGGCAAGAGCTTCCCAAGGTCAGTGATTGCCAGTGGCTACCCAAACGTGCAGAGGCCTTACAAGCCCTGCCTTCTTGTAAATTTAAGCAACGTATGAAGTATGCTGGTGCAGTGTACAACACCACCCTGCAGATAAGGCTCGGGGCAATCACTGCCGATCACCACCATTTGTGGTCTGAGTGCCTGCAAAAGGGCTGTGTGGCGTGTCCCTGGGTGAATAAGGATGGGGCGGGAGAACTCTTTTTGCACAAAGGGGGATGTCTCAATGGTGTGCGTGGGTCCCATAAGTTTCAGTGGGTTTCTAACCTGGAAGAGGTATATATTGTGCAACCTGTATTGCACAACACCAAAGGAGCAGCCTCCAGGATCCTGGCTGTCATAGGTCGAACACTACCAGCGCCCTACAACCATGAGCTACTCCAGGTCATAGCACATGTGGCAAGGAGGTATGATCCTGGATCTTTGCCACCTGATAGCAGGCAGCACATGCGTCACGTACGAGGTAGACTCCAGGCAGGCATTAGCCTCACAGGTCGCGAGGCCCGCACAGTCATGGGCAGACTAGCAGGGGGTATGGTGCTCTGCCTGCCTTTCCATTCCTTGGTGGTGGCATTTTGCCACATGGTGCATCTATGCTATGGTTGTAATAACCTGGCAACTGTCACATGGCAAGCTATGGGGATGTTGTACACATATATTGTGCACATCATCCCCGAGTTTGTTGAAGAAGGTTGCAGTGCAACCTTATATATGCATGGGTGGTCCCACACATGGTTTAATCCACGGACACCCATGCTGTATTCCGATGAGGCTGGCGAGCGGGATCTGAGGGTGGCCAAGAGATATGCCCCCGTCACTAGTACCAGGCAAGATGCCAGTATTAGTGAAAGTTTGAAGCATGAGCTGTATCAGAAGTTCGTGCAGAAAAAAAAGAAGATCCCCTGTGCCAAAATTGGGGCGCCCGTGCAACGAAACGTTGTTATGGAGGCGTGCATGGTTGCTGCCAATGCCGTGTGGCATGTGGTCTTCCAACGCCTCTTAGAGCATTTGCTGCATTTCCAGGATGGAGGTGGTTGCTCCCTATATATGCACCCAGACACCCGTTCGGTGAAATGCGCCTTTCCAGGTGCAAATCCCGAGAGTGATGTGGTATGTGTGTGTGGGACCTGTGGCTCAAAGCGTGGTGTCCGTCAATGGGTACCACTGGACAGGGAAGCTGTCTGCAAGTGGCCCAAACTGGGTTTGAAGAGCCGTGCCACATTTAAGTCCTGTGCTGCACGCCGTAAGGCGCTGAAGGACAAGGGAAAGGGTAAGGGACGTGTGGGGCCCATCCCTCAAAGCCGAGTTTCTAACCCTGCGACAGTTGATATTGTACCCCCTTCGGAGGGCGAGGACAGTGCTGCTTCATTTCAAGGTCCTACGGGTTTGAACGAGCAGCAGCGTGTTCAACCCATGAGACGTACGAAGTTGGCGCGTGTACCCATTGTTGATAGCGACATTGAGCAGCAACTTGTGTGCCCTCGTGGCAGTGGCAGTAGCAGCAGAAACAGTAGCAACAGCAGCAGCAGCAGCAGCAGCAGCAGCAGCAGCAGCAGTGATAGTGGGAGCAGTAGCAGTCCTGAGGATAATGATTCGGATGATGATGCTGTGCACCTATCTGGTGCCTCCACAGTAAGTGCCTCAGATTCTTCCTCATCATCCAGTGACAACCCTGAACCCCAACCTCAACCCAAGAAGTATCGCCGTGTGGTGGTGGATGTGGATGCCATGTCAAGCGATGGCTGTCCTGTGCAGATGCTCAGCGAAGGAGAGTACAGCATTCACAGTTCAAGCTGAAATGAACAGGCAAGGCACTGAGCATTCACATTTCAAGCGTAAGTGAACGGTCATGCTTGTCTTTTTGTGTGTTTCTTTGCTGAGGTGTGGGATTTGGGAACCAAGAACGGTGTAGGTCATTGTACAAAAAACCGATGGAAAAACGCCTGGAAGTTTTTGAAATCCCTCGGAAAGATGCTCGGAAGTTTTGGCAGCCAGATCGGGTCCCAAAACGCAACCGATATCGGTAGGAATGTTCCATGGGCTTCCCAGCCGACCGTGCCGGGGGAGCTCGGAAGAAATTTTGGCTGGGACTTCCGAGATCAACCCCGCAATATGAGTCCCATTTGCTGAGCATGAATGCTGAGCATCCCCAAATATCCTGAGCAATATGCTCAGCATTTTCCTACCATTTTTTACCTTCTATGCTGTGCGTCCCAGCACCATGTGAGATCTCCTCGTCAGCACAACCCTCCCACCCCAACTCATCCAGGTTAGCCCAGCACGGCGTATTCGCCGCCCAAGTGTCCGTTAGGCGGCGGGACCGTTCCCACTCCCGCTGCCCGGACGGGATAGAGCACCACTGTTGCTGGTTGAGGAGGAGAAGCTGGTACAGGGCGAACACGGCGATGCCGAACTGGGCGGTGCCCAGCTGGTAGCGGATGCGAACCTGCCGCACGTCCGCCACGTCCACTTCCACACCCATGACGTGTGAAAGTGCGGTTCATAAAATCGTTCATTAAACGGGTTCATAAAACACGTGCATGGTTCATAAACGGGCAACGCAGCGTCGCTGAATTATGAACGGCGACTTATGAACAAGTTATAAACGAATTATGAACGCACATACCTCAAAATCCGGCTGTGGTCCGATAGTGCGGATGGCGCCCAGGGCGGTCCCGAAATGCGCAGCTACGCTGAGAGGGTTGCCCTGGGGGGCGCCCGTAGGGGCCATGGTGCTGCTTGTGGCCCGGGCTGCCTGGCCAAGGGGCTTGGTGGTGGTGATGGTGAGGCCCTCAATGGCCGCCTCGTACGAGGCCTCCTGCCCAGGGTCATACACCCCCTCCAAAATGCATTTACATTGGGGGAGGCACTCACACTAGCGCGCGGAGCGCTGCAGCTGCACCCAACCCTTTTCCTCCCACTGGAGGAAGCACAGTTCCCAATGGGACCCCCGCATCGAGGCCCCCCGTGGGCCCGTAAAAGCTGTGGCTCGCTTCAAATCCCCGGCACCAATTGGTTCCAGGATGGGGGACAAGGGTTTTCCCGGCAAGGGTTTCCATGTCCATGCCCCCCCTTTGTGCCGCCAGCCCCCCCACCCCCCCCCCCCCCCGCACCCTTGTTGAGGATATGGTGCCGCAAAAGGCGGCGAAATGCCCAACGCAGGGTGATGTACGTCACCTCGGAGCTTGAACAAAGGGGGGCATTGGGGGAGTACCCACTGTCCAGTGCTCCCTGCACCCATGGGAGGGTTAGCATATTGCGCTGGTTGGCGTGGCTCAGGCCCCTTGCACGGCTAGCCTCACCCCTCAACCAGGGAGTCACAACCAAAACCCCCTGCCCCCCTCCCACCCCCTGTGTCCTCCACCGCCACGTCCTCCGTCTCGGCCTTCACCTCCTCGATGTCTTCCGCAGGTTCCTCTTCTTTCACCCCCGCCCCTTGCTGCCTCCTTCTTGTTCCTCTTTTCCTCCCTCTTCTCCTCACTTCTCCTCTTCTTCTCCTCGTTCTTCTTCGCCTTCTTCCTCCTCTCCCTCTCCTGCTCCGACTAGTCCGAGGACTCCTCACTCGAGGAGTCGCCGGCGGGTGGGGAGGCGGGGTGAGCGGCGGGGGGTCCCCTGGAGGAGTGGGCTTGAGGGGGCGGAGGTGCTTGAGGTGGTGGTGGGGGTGGAGCTCCAGCTTGAGCTTGAGCTTGAGCTGGAGCTTGAACTGCCAGCCGCTGCTCCTGTGGAGGTGGGGGAAACTGTTCATAACCCCTTCATAAAACCGATTCATAATTCATCAGTTCATAAATCAGTTCATAATTTACGTATGACGGGAGTTTCCGTTTTATGACCGCCGAATTATGAACGCAATATGAACGCGAACAACAGCAGAAAGACAGCATACCACCGGGGCGAGGGTCGCCTTTTGACTCTCCTCCGGCAGCTTCCTTAGCTCGGATGGGCGAAGAGTAACAAAGCTGGGTCACAGAGGGAGCTTGGGTGGAGGGTGCTTGGAGGGTGGTGCTCAGAAGTGAAGCCGCCGTGCACGCCGCGGTGTGTGGGATGCTATAGTGCAAAAACGGCACGTCAAAGGTTAGAAACCACCATTCCCAAACATGCTAGACGACCATTGCTTCCCGTTCCACTGCACTCTTACTCGCACCCCACACCCCGGATATGCGCATTGTACCCCTTCTTCAAAATGCAATTGGTGCTCTCCACAACGTCCCCCGAAACGACAGCCAATCCCACCCTGCATGCATCCGCACTCTCAAGCATTGTATCACAATCCTCTGCGAGGAACAACAAATAGTGCGACCCCGACTCCCCGCAGCAGTGCTCCCAAAACGCAGCAACAAAAGGTCGGCACGAAGGGCGTGGCACAACCAGAATTGGCGAGTACAAAGTGCGCACCAATTTTCGCAGCCCCACAACCGCTTGCCATGTGGGGTCCTCCTTGACGTATGCAAGCCAGCTATGTGTATAAAGTCTGAAGTCTGAAGTCTGATTTGGCATCTCGTGTCAAGGACATAAAACAGAACACATCTCAGGAAAAGTCTGATAAAAGTGTGGAACCCGCCCCCTCCCTTCCTTCCTTCCTGTCACAAAGGGACAAGAAAAAGTCTGGCACTCTCCCCCCCCCAACACAGCCACCCACCATAAAAAAAACCATCATTAAAATTGAAAGTTGGGAAGAATGGGAGTCCATGCAACACAGGGAAGACCCCCCCCCAAAAAGAAAAAACAGGGTGGAAAATGGGGCATTGGGGAAAATAGGAGGCGGGGAAAAATATTCCACTGAGGTGGTGTACCCCCCCCCCCCCTGTGGATCAATATTCCATTGAGGTGGTGTACCTCCCCCTCTAGATAAATATTCCACTGGAGTGGTGTACCCCCCCCCCCCATGTGGATAAATATTCCACTGAGGTGGTTCACACCCCCCCTCTGGATAAATATTCCACTGAGCTGGTGCACCCCCCTGCTATGCGCCAATTCCTATGGGGGTCTGGACCCCCAAAATAATTGACGCGACCCTATGCGTCAATTCCTATGGGTCTAGACCCCCAAAATAATTGACGCGACCTTATGCGTCAATTCCTAGGGGGGTCCAGACCCCCAAAATAATTGACGCAACCCTATGCGCCAATTCCTATGGGGGTCTGGACCCCCAAAATAATTGACGCGACCCTATGCGTCAATTCCTATGGGGATCTAGACCCCCAAAATAATTGACGCGACCCTACGCGTCAATTCCTATGGGGGTCTGGACCCCCAAAATAATTGACGCGACCCTATGCGTCAATTCCTAGGGGGGTCTAGACCCCCAAAATAATTGACACACACACAGGGGTCAAATAATTCACGGAGGGGTCAAATAATTCACCGAGGGGGGTAAATAATTCACGGAGGGGTCAAATAATTCACGGAGGGGGGTAAATAATTCACGGAGGGGTAAAATAATTCACGGAGGGGGTAAATAATTCACGGAGGGGTAAAATAATTCACGGAGGGGGGTAAACAATTCACGGAGGGGTCAAATAATTCACGGAGGGGGGTAAATAAGTCACGGAGGGGTGAAATAATTTACGGAGGGGCGTAAATAATTCACGGAGGGGTCAAATAATTCACGGAGGGGGGTAAACAATTCACAGAGGGGTGAAATAATTCACGGAGGGGGGTAAACAATTCACAGAGGGGTCAAATAATTCACGGATGGGGGTAAATAATTCACGGAGAGGTGAAATAATTCATGGAGGGGGTTACATAATTCACGGAGGGGTCAAATAATTGACGGAGGTGGGTAAATAATTTACCGAGGGGTGAAATAATTAATGGAGGGGGGTAAATAATTCACGGACGGGTGAAATAATTCACGGAGGGGGGTAAATAATTCACGGAGGGGTCAAATAATTCACGGAGGGGGGTAAATGATTCACACAGGGGTGAAATAATTCACGGAGGGGGGTAAACAATTCACGGAGGGGTGAAATAATTCACGGAGAGGGGTAAAATAATTCACGGAGGGGGGTAAATAATTCACGGAGGGGTCAAATAATTCACGCAGGGGGGTAAATAATTCACGGAGGGGTCAAATAATTCACGCAGGGGGGTAAATAATTCACGGAGGGGTCAAATAGTTCACGGAGGGGGGTAAATAATTCACGGAGCGGTGAAAGAATTCACGGAGGGGGATAAATAATTCACGGAGGGGTAAAATAATTCACGGAGGGGGGTACATAATTCACGGAGGGGTCAAATAATTCACGCAGGGGGGTAAATAATTCACGGAGGGGTGAAAAAATTCACGGAGGGGGGTAAACAATTCACAGAGGGGTCAAATAATTCACGGAGGGGGGTAAATGATTTACGGAGGGGAGAAATAATTCACGAGGGGGTAAATAATTCACGGAGGGGTGAAATAATTCACGGAGGGGTCAAATAATTCACGAAGGGGGGTAAACAATTCACAGAGGGGTCAAATAATTCACGGAGCGGGGTAAACAATTCACAAAGGGGTCAAATAATTCACAGAGGGGGGTAAACAATTCACAGAGGGGTCAAATAATTCACGGAGGGGGGTAAATAATTCACGGAGGGGTGAAATAAATCACGGAGGGGGGTGAATAATTCACGGAGGGGTCAAATAATTCATGGAGGGGGGTAAATAATTCACGGAGGGGTCAAATAATTCACGGAGGGGGGTAAACAATTCACAGAGGGGTCAAATAATTCACGGAGGGGGGTAAATAATTCACGGAGGGGTGAAATAATTCACGGAGGGGGGTAAACAATTCACGGAGGGGTCAAATAATTCACGGAGGGGGGTAAACAATTCACAGAGGGGTCATATAATTTACGGAGGGGGGTAAATAATTCACGGAGGGATGAAATAATTCACGGAGGGGGGTAAACAATTCGTGGAGGGGTGAAATAATTCACGGAGGGGGGTAAATAATTCACGGAGGGGTGAAATAATTCACGGAGGGGGGTAAATAATTCACGGAGGGGTCAAATAATTCACGGAGGGGGGTAAATAATTCACGGAGGGGTGAAATAATTCACGGAGGGGGGTAAATAATTCACAGAGGGGTCAAATAATTCACGGAGGGGGGTAAATAATTCACAGAGGGGTACAATAATTCACGGAGGGGGGTAAATAATTCACGGAGGGGTGAAATAATTCACGGAGGGGGGTAAATAATTCACGGAGGGGTGAAATAATTCACGGAGGGGGGTAAATAATTCACGGAGGGGTGAAATAATTCACGGAGGGGGGTAAATAATTCACGGAGGGGTCAAATAATTCACGGAGGGGGGTAAATGATTCACAGAGGGGTCAAATAATTCGCGGAGGGGGGTAAATAATTCCCGGAGGGGTGAAATAATTCACGGAGGGGGGTAAATGATTCACGGAGGGGTGAAATAATTCACGGAGGGGGGTAAACATTTCACAGAGGGGTCAAATAATTCACGGAGGGGGGTAAATAATTCACGGAGGGGTGAAATAATTCACGGAGGGGGGTAAACATTTCACAGAGGGGTCAAATAATTCACGGAGGGGGGTAAATAATTCACGGAGGGGTCAAATAATTCACGGAGGGGGGTAAATAATTCACGGAGGGGTAAAATAATTCACGGAGGGGGGTAAATAATTCACGGAGGGGTGAAATAATTCACGGAGGGGGGTAAACAATTCACAGAGGGGTCAAATAAATCACGGAGGGGGGTAAATAATTCACGGAGGGGTGAAATAATTCACGGAGGGGGGTAAATAATTCACGGAGTGGTCAAATAATTCACGGAGGGGGGTAAACAATTCACGGAGAGGTGAAATAATTCACGGAGGGGGGTACATAATTCACGGAGGGGTCAAATAATTCACGGAGGGGGGTAAATAATTTACGGAGGGGTGAAATAATTCATGGAGGGGGGTAAATAATTCACGGAGGGGTGAAAAAATTCATGGAGGGGGGTAAATAATTCACGGAGGGGTCAAAAAATTCACGGAGGGGTGTAAATGAATCACGGAGGGCTGAAATAATTCACGGAGGGGGGTAAACAATTCACGGAGGGGTGAAATAACTCACGGAGGGGGGTAAATAATTCACGGAGGGGTAAAATAATTCATGGAGGGGGGTAAATAATTCACGGAGGGGTCAAATGATTCACGTTGGGGGGTAAATAATTCACGGAGGGGTGAAATAATTCACGGAGAGGGGTAAACAATTCACGGAGGGGTCAAATAGTTCACGGAGGGGGGTAAATAATTCACGGAGGGGTGAAATAATTCACGGAGGGGGGTAAATAATTCACGGAGGGGTAAAATAATTCACGGAGGGGGGTACATAATTCACGGAGGGGTCAAATAATTCACGCAGGGGGGTAAATAATTCACGGAGGGGTGAAAAAATTTACGGAGGGGGGTAAACAATTCACGGAGGGGTCAAATAATTCACGGAGGGGGGTAAATAATTTACGGAGGGGAGAAATGATTCACAAGGGGGTAAATAATTCACGGAGGGGTGAAATAATTCACGGAGGGGTCAAATAATTCACGGAGGGGGGTAAACAATTCACAGAGGGGTCAAATAATTCACGGAGGGGGGTAAACAATTCACAGAGGGGTGAAATAATTCACGGAGGGGGGTAAACATCTCACAGAGGGGTCAAATAATTCACAGAGGGGGGTAAACAATTCACAGAGGGGTCAAATATTTCACGGAGGGGGGTAAATAATTCACGGAGGGGTGAAATGAATCACGGAGGGGGGTAAATAATTCACGGAGGGGTCAAATAATTCACGGAGGGGGGTAAATAATTCACAGAGGGGTCAAATAATTCACGGAGGGGGTAAATAATTCACGGAGGGGTCAAATAATTCACGGAGGGGGGTAAACAATTCACAGAGGGGTCAAATAATTCACGGAGGGGGGTAAGTAATTCACGGAGGGGTGAAATAATTCACGGAGGGGGGTAAACAATTCACGGAGGGGTCAAATAATTCACGGAGGGGGGTAAATAATTCACAAAGGGGTACAACAATTCACAGAGGGGGGTAAATAATTCACGGAGGGGTGAAATAATTCACGGAGGGGGGTAAATAATTCACGGAGGGGTGAAACAATTCACGGAGGGGGGTAAATAATTCACGGAGGGGTGAAATAATTCACGGAGGGGCGTAAATAATTCACGGAGGGGTGAAATAATTCATGGAGGGGGGTAAATAATCCACAGAGGGGTGAAATTATTCACGGAGGGGGGTAAATAATTCACGGAGGGGTGAAATAGTTCACGGAGGGGGGTAAACAATTCACAGAGGGGTCAAATAATTCACGGAGGGGGGTAAATAATTCACAAAGGGGTACAATAATTCACGGAGGGGGGTAAATAATTCACGGAGGGGTGAAATAATTCACGGAGGGGGGTAAATAATTCACGGAGGGGTGAAACAATTCACGGAGGGGGGTAAATAATTCACGGAGGGGTGAAATAATTCACGGAGGGGGGTAAATAATTCACGGAGGGGTGAAATAATTCACGGAGGGGGGTAAATAATTCACGGAGGGGTCAAATAATTCACGGAGGGGGGTAAACAATTCACGGAGGGGTCAAATAATTCGCGGAGGGGGGTAAATAATTCACGGAGGGGTGAAATAATTCACGGAGGGGGGTACATAATTCACGGAGGGGTGAAACAATTCATGGAGGGGGGTAAATGATTCACAGAGGGGTGAAATAATTCACGGAGGGGGGTAAATAATTCACGGAGGGGTGAAATAATTCACGGAGGGGGGTAAATAATTCATGGAGGGGTCAAATAATTCACGGAGGGGGGTAAATAATTCACGGAGGGGTGAAATAATTCACGGAGGGGGGTAAATAATTCACGGAGGGGTGAAATAATTCACGGAGGGGGGTAAACAATTCACAGAGGGGTCAAATAATTCACGGAGGGGGGTAAATAATTCACGGAGGGGTGAAATAATTCACGGAGGGGGGTAAATAATTCACGGAGGGGTCAAATAATTCACGGAGGGGGGTAAATAATTCACGGAGGGGTGAAATAATTCACGGAGGGGGGTAAATAATTCACGGAGGGGTCAAATAATTCACGGAGGGGGGTAAATAATTCACGGAGGGGTCAAATAATTCACGGAGGGGGGTAAATAATCCACAGAGGGGTGAAATTATTCACGGAGGGGGGTAAACAATGCACAGAGGGGTCAAATAATTCACGGAGGGGAGTAAATAATTCACGTAGGGGTGAAATAATTCACGGAGGGGGGGAAAACAATTCACGGAGGGGTGAAATAATTCACGGAGGGGGGTAAACAATTCACAGAGGGGTCAAATAATTCACGGAGGGGGGTAAATAATTCACGGAGGGGTGAAATAATTCACGGAGGGGGGTAAACAATTCACGGAGGGGTGAAATAATTCGAGGAGGGGGGTAAATAATTCACGGAGGGGTGAAACAATTCACGGAGGGGGGTAAATAATTCACGGAGGGGTCAAATAATTCACGGAGGGGGGTAAATAATTCACGTAGGGGTGAAATAATTCACGGAGGGGGGTAAATAATTCACGGAGGGGTGAAATAATTCACGGAGGGGGGTAAATAATTCACGGAGGGGTGAAATAATTCACGGAGGGGGGTAAACAATTCACAGAGGGGTCAAATAATTCACGGAGGGGGGTAAATAATTCACGGAGGGGTGAAATAATTCACCGAGGGGGGTAAATAATTCACGGAGGGGTGAAATAATTCACGGAGGGGGGTAAATAATTCACGGAGGGGCCAAATAATTCACGGAGGGGGGTAAATAATTCACGGAGGGGTCAATTAATTCACGGAGGGGGGTAAATAATTCACAGAGGGGTGAAATTATTCACGGAGGGGGGTAAACAATTCACAGAGGGGTCAAATAATTCACGGAGGGGGGTAAATAATTCACGGAGGGGTGAAATAATTCACGGAGGGGGGTAAACAATTCACGGAGGGGTGAAATAATTCGAGGAGGGGGGTAAATAATTCACGGAGGGGTGAAATAATTCACGGAGGGGCGTAGATAATTCACGGAGGGGTGAAATAATTTACGGAGGGGGGTAAATAATTCACGGAGGGGTGAAATAATTCACGGAGGGGGGGTAAATAATTCACGGAGGGGTGAAACTATTCACGGAGGGGGGTAAATAATTCACGGAGGGGTGAAATAATTCACGGAGGGGGGTAAATAATTCACGGAGGGGTGAAATAATTCACGGAGGGGGGTAAATGATTCACGGAGGGGTCAAATAATTCGCGGAGGGGGGTAAATAATTCACGGAGGGGTGAAATAATTCACGGAGGGGGGTAAATAATTCACGGAGGGGTGAAACAATTCACGGAGGGGGGTAAACATTTCACAGAGGGGTCAAATAATTCACGGGGGGGGGTAAATAATTCACGGAGGGGTCAAATAATTCACGGAGGGGGGTAAATAATTCACGGAGGGGTGAAATAATTCACGGAGGGGGGTAAACATTTCACAGAGGGGTCAAATAATTCACGGGGGGGGGTAAATAATTCACGGAGGGGTCAAATAATTCACGGAGGGGGGTAAATAATTCACAGAGGGGTCAAATAATTCACGGAGGAGGGTAAATAATTCACGGAGGGGTGAAATATATCACGGAGGGGGGTAAACAATTCACAGAGGGGTCAAATAATTCACGGAGGGGGGTAAATAATTCACGGAGGGGTGAAATAATTCACGGAGGGGGGTAAATAATTCACGGAGGGATCAAATACCACGGAGGGGGGTAAATAATTCACGGAGGGGTGAAATAATTCGCGGAGGGGGGTAAATAATTCACGGAGGGGTGAAATAATTCACGGAGGGGGGTAAACAATTCACAGAGGGGTCAAATAATTCACGGAGGGGGGTAAATAATTCACGAAGGGGTGAAATAATTCACGGAGGGGGTTAAATAATTCACGGAGGGGTCAAATAATTCACGGAGGGGGGTAAATAATTCACGGAGGGGTGAAATAATTCACGGAGGGGGGTAAATAATTCACGGAGGGGTGAAATAATTCACGGAGGGGGGTAAACAATTCACAGAGGGGTCAAATAATTCACGGAGGGGGGTAAATAATTCACGGAGGGGTGAAATAATTCACCGAGGGGGGTAAATAATTCACGGAGGGGTGAAATAATTCACGGAGGGGGGTAAATAATTCACGGAGGGGCCAAATAATTCACGGAGGGGGGTAAATAATTCACGGAGGGGTCAATTAATTCACGGAGGGGGGTAAATAATTCACGGAGGGGTGAAATTATTCACGGAGGGGGGTAAACAATTCACAGAGGGGTCAAATAATTCACGGAGGGGGGTAAATAATTCACGGAAGGGTGAAATAATTCACGGAGGGGGGTAAACAATTCACGGAGGGGTCAAATAATTCACGGAGGGGGGTAAACAATTCACAGAGGGGTCAAATAATTCACGGAGGGGGGTAAATAATTCACGGAGGGGAGAAATAATTCACGGAGGGGGGTAAACAATTCACGGAGGGGTGAAATAATTCGAGGAGGGGGGTAAATAATTCACGGAGGGGTGAAATAATTCACGGAGGGGGGTAAATAATTCACGGAGGGGTCAAATAATTCACGGAGGGGAGTAAATAATTCACGGAGGGGTGAAATAATTCACGGAGGGGCGTAAATAATTCACGGAGGGGTGAAATAATTCACGGAGGGGGGTAAATAATTCACGGAGGGGTGAAATAATTCACGGAGGGGGGTAAATAATTCACGGAGGGGTGAAATAATTCACGGAGGGGGGTAAATAATTCACGGAGGCGTGAAATAATTCACGGAGGGGGGTAAATAATTCACGGAGGGGTCAAATAATTCACGGAGGGGGGTAAATGATTCACAGAGGGGTCAAATAATTCGCGGAGGGGGGTAAATAATTCACGGAGGGGAGAAATAATTCACGGAGGGGGGTAAACAATTCACGGAGGGGTGAAATAATTCGAGGAGGGGGGTAAATAATTCACGGAGGGGTGAAATAATTCACGGAGGGGGGTAAATAATTCACGGAGGGGTCAAATAATTCACGGAGGGGAGTAAATAATTCACGGAGGGGTGAAATAATTCACGGAGGGGCGTAAATAATTCACGGAGGGGTGAAATAATTCACGGAGGGGGGTAAATAATTCACGGAGGGGTGAAATAATTCACGGAGGGGGGTAAATAATTCACGGAGGGGTGAAATAATTCACGGAGGGGGGTAAATAATTCACGGAGGCGTGAAATAATTCACGGAGGGGGGTAAATAATTCACGGAGGGGTCAAATAATTCACGGAGGGGGGTAAATGATTCACAGAGGGGTCAAATAATTCGCGGAGGGGGGTAAATAATTCACGGAGGGGTGAAATAATTCACGGAGGGGTGAAATAATTCACGGAGGGGGGTAAATAATTCACGGAGGGGCCAAATAATTCACGGAGGGGGGTAAATAATTCACGGAGGGGTCAATTAATTCACGGAGGGGGGTAAATAATTCACGGAGGGGTGAAATTATTCACGGAGGGGGGTAAACAATTCACAGAGGGGTCAAATAATTCACGGAGGGGGGTAAATAATTCACGGAAGGGTGAAATAATTCACGGAGGGGGGTAAACAATTCACGGAGGGGTCAAATAATTCACGGAGGGGGGTAAACAATTCACAGAGGGGTCAAATAATTCACGGAGGGGGGTAAATAATTCACGGAGGGGAGAAATAATTCACGGAGGGGGGTAAACAATTCACGGAGGGGTGAAACAATTCGAGGAGGGGGGTAAATAATTCACGGAGGGGTGAAATAATTCACGGAGGGGGGTAAATAATTCACGGAGGGGTCAAATAATTCACGGAGGGGAGTAAATAATTCACGGAGGGGTGAAATAATTCACGGAGGGGCGTAAATAATTCACGGAGGGGTGAAATAATTCACGGAGGGGGGTAAATAATTCACGGAGGGGTGAAATAATTCACGGAGGGGGGTAAATAATTCACGGAGGGGTGAAATAATTCACGGAGGGGGGTAAATAATTCACGGAGGCGTGAAATAATTCACGGAGGGGGGTAAATAATTCACGGAGGGGTCAAATAATTCACGGAGGGGGGTAAATGATTCACAGAGGGGTCAAATAATTCGCGGAGGGGGGTAAATAATTCACGGAGGGGTGAAATAATTCACGGAGGGGGGTAAATAATTCACGGAGGGGTGAAACAATTCACGGAGGGGGGTAAATAATTCACGGAGGGGTGAAATAATTCACGGAGGGGGGTAAACATTTCACAGAGGGGTCAAGTAATTCACGGAGGGCGGTAAATAATTCACGGAGGGGTCAAATAATTCACGGAGGGGGGTAAATAATTCACGGAGGGGTCAATTAATTCACGGAGGGGGGTAAATAATTCACGGAGGGGTGAAATAATTCACGGAGGGGGGTAAACAATTCACAGAGGGGTCAAATAATTCACGGAGGGGGGTAAATAATCCACAGAGGGGTCAAATAATTCACGGAGGGGGGTAAATAATTCACGGAGGGGTCAAATAATTCACGGAGGGGGGTAAATAATTCACGGAGGGGTGAAATAATTCACGGAGGGGGGTAAATAATTCACGGAGGGGTGAAATAATTCACCGAGGGGGGTAAACAATTCACAGAGGGGTCAAATAATTCACGGAGGGGGGTAAATAATCCACAGAGGGGTCAAATAATTCACGGAGGGGGGTAAATAATTCACGGAGGGGTCAAATAATTCACGGAGGGGGGTAAATAATTCACGGAGGGGTGAAATAATTCACGGAGGGGGGTAAATAATTCACGGAGGGGTGAAATAATTCACGGAGGGGGGTAAATAATTCACGGAGGCGTGAAATAATTCACGGAGGGGGGTAAATAATTCACGGAGGGGTCAAATAATTCACGGAGGGGGGTAAATGATTCACAGAGGGGTCAAATAATTCGCGGAGGGGGGTAAATAATTCACGGAGGGGTGAAATAATTCACGGAGGGGTGAAATAATTCACGGAGGGGGGTAAATAATTCACGGAGGGGCCAAATAATTCACGGAGGGGGGTAAATAATTCACGGAGGGGTCAAATAATTCACGGAGGGGGGTAAATGATTCACAGAGGGGTCAAATAATTCGCGGAGGGGGGTAAATAATTCACGGAGGGGTGAAATAATTCACGGAGGGGTGAAATAATTCACGGAGGGGGGTAAATAATTCACGGAGGGGTCAAATAATTCACGGAGGGGGGTAAACAATTCACAGAGGGGTCAAATAATTCACGGAGGGGGGTAAATAATTCACGGAGGGGTGAAATAATTCACCGAGGGGGGTAAATAATTCACGGAGGGGTGAAATAATTCACGGAGGGGGGTAAATAATTCACGGAGGGGCCAAATAATTCACGGAGGGGGGTAAATAATTCACGGAGGGGTCAATTAATTCACGGAGGGGGGTAAATAATTCACGGAGGGGTGAAATTATTCACGGAGGGGGGTAAACAATTCACAGAGGGGTCAAATAATTCACGGAGGGGGGTAAATAATTCACGGAAGGGTGAAATAATTCACGGAGGGGGGTAAACAATTCACGGAGGGGTCAAATAATTCACGGAGGGGGGTAAACAATTCACAGAGGGGTCAAATAATTCACGGAGGGGGGTAAATAATTCACGGAGGGGAGAAATAATTCACGGAGGGGGGTAAACAATTCACGGAGGGGTGAAATAATTCGAGGAGGGGGGTAAATAATTCACGGAGGGGTGAAATAATTCACGGAGGGGGGTAAATAATTCACGGAGGGGTCAAATAATTCACGGAGGGGAGTAAATAATTCACGGAGGGGTGAAATAATTCACGGAGGGGCGTAAATAATTCACGGAGGGGTGAAATAATTCACGGAGGGGGGTAAATAATTCACGGAGGGGTGAAATAATTCACGGAGGGGGGTAAATAATTCACGGAGGGGTGAAATAATTCACGGAGGGGGGTAAATAATTCACGGAGGCGTGAAATAATTCACGGAGGGGGGTAAATAATTCACGGAGGGGTCAAATAATTCACGGAGGGGGGTAAATGATTCACAGAGGGGTCAAATAATTCGCGGAGGGGGGTAAATAATTCACGGAGGGGTGAAATAATTCACGGAGGGGTGAAATAATTCACGGAGGGGGGTAAATAATTCACGGAGGGGCCAAATAATTCACGGAGGGGGGTAAATAATTCACGGAGGGGTCAATTAATTCACGGAGGGGGGTAAATAATTCACGGAGGGGTGAAATTATTCACGGAGGGGGGTAAACAATTCACAGAGGGGTCAAATAATTCACGGAGGGGGGTAAATAATTCACGGAAGGGTGAAATAATTCACGGAGGGGGGTAAACAATTCACGGAGGGGTCAAATAATTCACGGAGGGGGGTAAACAATTCACAGAGGGGTCAAATAATTCACGGAGGGGGGTAAATAATTCACGGAGGGGAGAAATAATTCACGGAGGGGGGTAAACAATTCACGGAGGGGTGAAACAATTCGAGGAGGGGGGTAAATAATTCACGGAGGGGTGAAATAATTCACGGAGGGGGGTAAATAATTCACGGAGGGGTCAAATAATTCACGGAGGGGAGTAAATAATTCACGGAGGGGTGAAATAATTCACGGAGGGGCGTAAATAATTCACGGAGGGGTGAAATAATTCACGGAGGGGGGTAAATAATTCACGGAGGGGTGAAATAATTCACGGAGGGGGGTAAATAATTCACGGAGGGGTGAAATAATTCACGGAGGGGGGTAAATAATTCACGGAGGCGTGAAATAATTCACGGAGGGGGGTAAATAATTCACGGAGGGGTCAAATAATTCACGGAGGGGGGTAAATGATTCACAGAGGGGTCAAATAATTCGCGGAGGGGGGTAAATAATTCACGGAGGGGTGAAATAATTCACGGAGGGGGGTAAATAATTCACGGAGGGGTGAAACAATTCACGGAGGGGGGTAAATAATTCACGGAGGGGTGAAATAATTCACGGAGGGGGGTAAACATTTCACAGAGGGGTCAAGTAATTCACGGAGGGCGGTAAATAATTCACGGAGGGGTCAAATAATTCACGGAGGGGGGTAAATAATTCACGGAGGGGTCAATTAATTCACGGAGGGGGGTAAATAATTCACGGAGGGGTGAAATAATTCACGGAGGGGGGTAAACAATTCACAGAGGGGTCAAATAATTCACGGAGGGGGGTAAATAATCCACAGAGGGGTCAAATAATTCACGGAGGGGGGTAAATAATTCACGGAGGGGTCAAATAATTCACGGAGGGGGGTAAATAATTCACGGAGGGGTGAAATAATTCACGGAGGGGGGTAAATAATTCACGGAGGGGTGAAATAATTCACCGAGGGGGGTAAACAATTCACAGAGGGGTCAAATAATTCACGGAGGGGGGTAAATAATCCACAGAGGGGTCAAATAATTCACGGAGGGGGGTAAATAATTCACGGAGGGGTCAAATAATTCACGGAGGGGGGTAAATAATTCACGGAGGGGTCAAATAATTCACGGAGGGGGGTAAATAATTCACGGAGGGGTGAAATAATTCATGGAGGGCGGTAAACAATTCACAGAGGGGTCAAATAATTCACGGAGGGGGGTAAATAATTCACGGAGGGGTCAAATAATTCACGGAGGGGGGTAAATAATTCACGGAGGGGTGAAATAATTCACGGAGGGGGGTAAATAATTCACGGAGGGGTGAAATAATTCACGGAGGGGGGTAAATAATTCACGGAGGGGTGAAATAATTCACGGAGGGGGGTAAATAATTCACGGAGGGGTGAAATTATTCACGGAGGGGGGTAAACAATTCACAGAGGGGTCAAATAATTCACGGAGGGGGGTAAATAATTCACGGAGGGGTGAAATAATTCACGGAGGGGGGTAAACAATTCACGGAGGGGTCAAATAATTCACGGAGGGGGGTAAACAATTCACAGAGGGGTCAAATAATTCACAGAGGGGGGTAAATAATTCACGGAGGGGTGAAATAATTCACGGAGGGGGGTAAACAATTCACGGAGGGGTGAAACAATTCTAGGAGGGGGGTAAATAATTCACGGAGGGGTCAAATAATTCACGGAGGGGGGTAAATAATTCACGGAGGGGTGAAATAATTCACGGAGGGGGGTAAATAATTCACGGAGGGGTGAAATAATTCACGGAGGGGGGTAAATAATTCACGGAGGGGTGAAATAATTCACGGAGGGCGGTAAATAATTCACGGAGGGGTCAAATAATTCACGGAGGGGGGTAAACAATTCACAGAGGGGTCAAATAATTCACGGAGGGGGGTAAATAATTCACGGAGGGGTGAAATAATTCACGGAGGGGGGTAAACAATTCACGGAGGGGTCAAATAATTCACGGAGGGGGGTAAACAATTCACAGAGGGGTCAAATAATTCACGGAGGGTGGTAAATAATTCACGGAGGGGTGAAATAATTCACGGAGGGGGGTAAACAATTCACGGAGGGGTCAAATAATTCGAGGAGGGGGGTAAATAATTCACGGAGGGGTGAAATAATTCACGGAGGGGGGTAAATAATTCACGGAGGGGTCAAATAATTCACGGAGGGGGGTAAATAATTCACGGAGGGGTGAAATAATTCACGGAGGGGGGCAAACAATTCACAGAGGGGTCAAATAATTCAAGGAGGGGGGTAAATAATTCACAGAGGGGTACAATAATTCACGGAGGGGGGTAAATAATTCACGGAGGGGTGAAATAATTCACGGAGGGGGGTAAATAATTCACGGAGGGCTGAAACAATTCACGGAGGGGGGTAAATAATACACGGAGGGGTCAAATAATTCACGGAGGGGGGTAAATAATTCACGGAGGGGTGAAATAATTCACGGAGGGGGGTAAATAATTCACGGAGGGGTCAAATAATTCACGGAGGGGGGTAAATAATTCACGGAGGGGTCAAATAATTCGCGGAGGGGGGTAAATAATTCACGGAGGGGTGAAATAATTCACGGAGGGGGGTAAATAATTCACGGAGGGGTGAAATAATTCACGGAGGAGGGTAAAAAATTCACAGAGGGGTCAAATAATTCACGGAGGGGGGTAAATAATTCACGGAGGGGTGAAATAATTCACGGAGGGGGGTAATCAATTCACAGAGGGGTCAAATAATTCACGGAGGGGGGTAAATAATTCACGGAGGGGTCAAATAATTCACGGAGGGGGGTAAATAATTTACGGAGGGGTGAAATAATTCACGGAGGGGGGTAAATAATTCACAGAGGGGTCAAATAATTCACGGAGGGGGGTAAATAATTCACAGAGGGGTCAAATAATTCACGGAGGGGGGTAAACATTTCACAGAGGGGTCAAATAATTCACGGAGGCGGGTAAATAATTCACGGAGGGGTCAAATAATTCACGGAGGGGAGTAAATAATTCACGGAGGGGTGAAATTATTCACGGAGGGGGGTAAATAATTCACGGAGGGGTGAAATAATTCACGGAGGGGGGTAAACAATTCACAGAGGGGTCAAATAATTCACGGAGGGGGGTAAATAATTCACGGAGGGGTGAAATAATTCACGGAGGGGGGTAAATAATTCACGGAGGGGTCAAATAATTCACGGAGGGGGGTAAATAATTCACGGAGGGGTGAAATAATTCACGGAGGGGGGTAAATAATTCACGGAGGGGTGAAATAATTCACGGAGGGGGGTAAACAATTCACAGAGGGGTCAAATAATTCACGGAGGGGTGTAAGTAATTCACGGAGGGGTCAAATAATTCACGGAGGGGGGTAAATAATTCACGGAGGGGTGAAATAATTCACGGAGGGGTGAAATAATTCACGGAGGGGTCAAATAATTCACGGAGGGGGGTAAATAATTCACGGAGGGGTCAAATAATTCACGGAGGGGGGTAAATAATTCACGGAGGGGTGAAATTATTCACGGAGGGGGGTAAACAATTCACAGAGGGGTCAAATAATTCACGGAGGGGGGTAAATAATTCACGGAGGGGTGAAATAATTCACGGAGGGGGGTAAACAATTCACGGAGGGGTCAAATAATTCACGGAGGGGGGTAAACAACTCACAGAGGGGTCAAATAATTCAAGGAGGGGGGTAAATAATTCACGGAGGGGTGAAATAATTCACGGAGGGGGGTAAACAATTCACGGAGGGGTGAAATAATTCGAGGAGGGGGGTAAATAATTCACGGAGGGGTGAAATAATTCACGGAGGGGGGTAAATAATTCACGGAGGGGTGGAATAATTCACGGAGGGGGGTAAATAATTCACGGAGGGGTGAAATAATTCACGGAGGGGGGTAAATAATTCACGGAGGGGTGAAATAATTCACGAAGGGGGGTAAATAATTCACGGAGGGGTGAAATAATTCACGGAGGGGGGTAAATAATTCACGGAGGGGTCAAATAATTCACGGAGGGGTGAAATAATTCACGGAGGGGTCAAATAATTCACGGAGGGGGGTAAATAATTCACGGAGGGGTGAAATTATTCACGGAGGGGGGTAAACAATTCACAGAGGGGTCAAATAATTCACGGAGGGGGGTAAATAATTCACGGAGGGGTCAAATAATTCACGGAGGGGGGTAAACAATTCACAGAGGGGTCAAATAATTCACGGAGGGGGGTAAATAATTCACGGAGGGGTGAAATAATTCATGGAGGGGGGTAAACAATTCACGGAGGGGTCAAATAATTCACGGAGGGGGGTAAACAATTCACAGAGGGGTCAAATAATTCACGGAGGGGGGTAAATAATTCACGGAGGGGTGAAATAATTCACGGAGGGGGGTAAACAATTCACGGAGGGGTGAAATAATTCGAGGAGGGGGGTAAATAATTCACGGAGGGGTGAAATAATTCACGGAGGGGGGTAAATAATTCACGGAGGGGTCAAATAATTCACGGAGGGGAGTAAACAACTCACAGAGGGGTCAAATAATTCACAGAGCGGGGTAAATAATTCACGGAGGGGTGAAATAATTCACGGAGGGGGGTAAACAATTCAAGGAGGGGTGAAATAATTCGAGGAGGGGGGTAAATAATTCACGGAGGGGTGAAATAATTCACGGAGGGGGGTAAATAATTCACGGAGGGGTGAAATAATTCACGGAGGGGGGTAAATAATTCACGGAGGGGTGAAATAATTCACGGAGGGGGGCAAACAATTCACAGAGGGGTCAAATAATTCCAGGAGGGGGGTAAATAATTCACAGAGGGGTACAATAATTCACGGAGGGGGGTAAATAATTCACGGAGGGGTGAAATAATTCACGGAGGGGGGTAAATAATTCACGCAGGGGTGAAACAATTCACGGAGGGGGGTAAATAATTCACGGAGGGGTCAAATA
Organism: Eutreptiella sp. 'Long Island Sound 2002'; assembly: GCA_964036045.1. NCBI lineage: Eukaryota > Euglenozoa > Euglenophyceae > Eutreptiales > Eutreptiaceae > Eutreptiella > Eutreptiella sp. 'Long Island Sound 2002'. The sequence continues at coordinate 131,934,539 of OZ038382.1, read as the reverse complement.
ATTCACGGAGGGTGGTAAATAATTCACGGAGGGGTGAAATAATTCACGGAGGGGGGTAAATAATTCACGGAGGGGTCAAATAATTCACGGAATGGGGTAAATAATTCACGGAGGGGTCAAATAATTCGCGGAGGGGGGTAAATAATTCACGGAGGGGTGAAATAATTCACGGAGGGGGGTAAATAATTCACGCAGGGGGGTAAACAATTCACAGAGGGGTCAAATAATTCACGGAGGGGGGTAAATAATTCACGGAGGGGTGAAATAATTCACGGAGGGGGGTAATCAATTCACAGAGGGGTCAAATAATTCACGGAGGGGGGTAAATAATTCACGGAGGGGTCAAATAATTCACGGAGGGGGGTAAATAATTCACGGAGGGGTGAAATAATTCACGGAGGGGGGTAAATAATTCACAGAGGGGTCAAATAATTCACGGAGGGGGGTAAATAATTCACAGAGGGGTCAAATAATTCACGGTGGGGGGTAAATAATTCACGGAGGGGTGAAATAATTCACGGAGGGAGGTAAATAATTCACGGAGGGGTCAAATAATTCACGGAGGCGGGTAAATAATTCACGGAGGGGTCAAATAATTCGCGGAGGGGGGTAAATAATTCACGGAGGGGTGAAATAATTCACGGAGGGGGGTAAATAATTCACGGAGGGGTCAAATAATTCACGGAGGGGGGTAAATAATTCACGGAGGGGTGAAATAATTCACGGAGGGGTCAAATAATTCACGGAGGGGGGTAAATAATTCACGGAGGGGTGAAATAATTCACGGAGGGGGGTAAATAATTCACGGAGGGGGGTAAACAATTCACAGAGGGGTCAAATAATTCACGGAGGGGGGTAAATAATTCACGGAGGGGTGAAATAATTCACGGAGGGGGGTAATCAATTCACAGAGGGGTCAAATAATTCACGGAGGGGGGTAAATAATTCACGGAGGGGTCAAATAATTCACGGAGGGGGGTAAATAATTCACGGAGGGGTGAAATAATTCACGGAGGGGGGTAAATAATTCACAGAGGGGTCAAATAATTCACGGAGGGGGGTAAATAATTCACAGAGGGGTCAAATAATTCACGGTGGGGGGTAAATAATTCACGGAGGGGTGAAATAATTCACGGAGGGGTGAAATAATTCACGGAGGGGGGTAAACAATTCACAGAGGGGTCAAATAATTCACGGAGGGGGGTAAATAATTCACGGAGGGGTTAAATAATTCACGGAGGGGGGTAATCAATTCACAGAGGGGTCAAATAATTCACGGAGGGGGGTAAATAATTCACGGAGGGGTCAAATAATTCACGGAGGGGGGTAAATAATTCACGGAGGGGTGAAATAATTCACCGAGGGGGGTAAATAATTCACAGAGGGGTCAAATAATTCACGGAGGGGGGTAAACAATTCACAGAGGGGTCAAATAATTCACGGAGGGGGGTAAATAATTCACGGAGGGGTGAAATAATTCACGGAGGGGGGTAAACATTTCACAGAGCGGTCAAATAATTCACGGAGGCGGGTAAATAATTCACGGAGGGGTCAAATAATTCACGGAGGCTGGTAAATAATTCACGGAGGGGTGAAATAATTCACGGAGGGGGGTAAATAATTCACGGAGGGGTCAAATAATTCGCGGAGGGGGGTAAATAATTCACGGAGGGGTGAAATGATTCACGGAGGGGGGTAAATAATTCACGGAGGGGTGAAATAATTCACGGAGGGGGGTAAACAATTCACAGAGGGGTCAAATAATTCACGGAGGGGGGTAAATAATTCACGGAGGGGTGAAATAATTCACGGAGGGGGGTAATCAATTCACAGAGGGGTCAAATAATTCACGGAGGGGGGTAAATAATTCACGGAGGGGTCAAATAATTCACGGAGGGGGGTAAATAATTCACGGAGGGGTGAAATAATTCACGGAGGGGGGTAAATAATTCACAGAGGGGTCAAATAATTCACGGAGGGGGGTAAATAATTCACAGAGGGGTCAAATAATTCACGGAGGGGGGTAAATAATTCACGGAGGGGTGAAATAATTCACGGAGGGGGGTAAATAATTCACAGAGGGGTCAAATAATTCACGGAGGGGGGTAAACAATTCACAGAGGGGTCAAATAATTCACGGAGGGGGGTAAATAATTCACGGAGGGGTGAAATAATTCACGGAGGGGGGTAAACATTTCACAGAGGGGTCAAATAATTCACGGAGGCGGGTAAATAATTCACGGAGGGGTCAAATAATTCACGGAGGGGGGTAAATAATTCACGGAGGGGTGAAATAATTCACGGAGGGGGGTGAATAATTCACGGAGGGGTGAAATAATTCACGGAGGGGGGTAAACAATTCACAGAGGGGTCAAATAATTCACGGAGGGGGGTAAATAATTCACGGAGGGGTGAAATAATTCACGGAGGGGGGTAAATAATTCACGGAGGGGTCAAATAATTCACGGAGGGGGGTAAATAATTCACGGAGGGGTGAAATAATTCACGGAGGGGGGTAAATAATTCACGGAGGGGTCAAATAATTCACGGAGGGGGGTAAATAATTCACGGAGGGGTCAAATAATTCACGGAGGGGGGTAAATAATTCACGGAGGGGTGAAATAATTCACAGAGGGGGGTAAATAATTCACGGAGGGGTGAAATAATTCACGGAGGGGGGTAAATAATTCACGGAGGGGTCAAATAATTCACGGAGGGGGGTAAATAATTCACGGAGGGGTCAAATAATTCACGGAGGGGGGTAATCAATTCACGGAGGGGTGAAATTATTCACGGAGGGGGGTGAACAATTCACAGAGGGGTCAAATAATTCACGGAGGGGGGTAAATAATTCACGGAGGGGTGAAATAATTCACGGAGGGGGGTAAACAATTCACGGAGGGGTCAAATAATTCACGGAGGGGGTTAAACAATTCACAGAGGGGTCAAATAATTCACGGAGGGGGGTAAATAATTCACGGAGGGGTGAAATAATTCACGGAGGGGGGTAAACAATTCACGGAGGGGTGAAATAATTCGAGGAGGGGGGTAAATAATTCACGGAGGGGTGAAATAATTCACGGAGGGGGGTAAATAATTCACGGAGGGGTCAAATAATTCACGGAGGGGGGTAAATAATTCACGGAGGGGTGAAATAATTCACGGAGGGGGGTAAATAATTCACGGAGGGGTGAAATAATTCACGGAGGGGGGTAAATAATTCACGGAGGGGTGAAATATTTCACGGAGGGGGGTAAATAACTCACGGAGGGGTGAAATAATTCACGGAGGGGGGTAAATAATTCACGGAGGGGTCAAATAATTCACGGAGGGGGGTAAACAATTCACAGAGGGGTCAAATAATTCACGGAGGGGGTAAATAATTCACGGAGGGGTGAAATAATTCACGGAGGGGGGTAAACAATTCACAGAGGGGTCAAATAATTCACAGAGGGGGGTAAACAATTCACGGAGGGGTGAAATAATTCACGGAGGGGGGTAAATAATTCACGGAGGGGTGAAATAATTCACGGAGGGGGGTAAACAATTCACGGAGGGGTCAAATAATTCACGGAGGGGGGTAAATAATTCACGGTGGGGTGAAATAATTCACGGAGGGGGGTAAACAATTCACGGAGGGGTCAAAGAATTCACGGAGGGGGGTAAATAATTCACGGAGGGGTGAAATAATTCACGGAGGGGGGTAAATAATTCACAGAGGGGTCAAATAATTCACGGAGGGGGGTAAACAATTCACAGAGGGGTCAAATAATTCACGGAGGGGGGTAAATAATTCACGGAGGGGTGAAATAATTCACGGAGGGGGGTAAATAATTCACGGAGGGGTAAAATAATTCACGGAGGGGGGTAAATAATTCACGGAGGGGTGAAATAATTCACGGAGGGGGGTAAATAATTCACGGAGGGGTGAAATAATTCACGGAGGGAGGTAAACAATTCACAGAGGGGTCAAATAATTCGAGGAGGGGGGTAAATAATTCACGGAGGGGTGAAATAATTCACGGAGGGGGGTAAATAATTCACGGAGGGGTCAAATAATTCACGGAGGGGGGTAAATAATTCACGGAGGGGTCAAATAATTCACGGAGGGGGGTAAATAATTCACGGAGGGCCGAAATAATTCACGGAGGGGGGTAAACAATTCACAGAGGGGTGAAATAATTCGAGGAGGGGGGTAAATAATTCACGGAGGGGTCAAATAATTCACGGAGGGGGGTAAATAATTCACGGAGGGGTGAAATAATTCACGGAGGGGGGTAAATAATTCACGGAGGGGTGAAATAATTCACGGAGGGGGGTAAATAATTCACAGAGGGGTCAAATAATTCACGGAGGGGGGTAAACAATTCACAGAGGGGTCAAATAATTCACGGAGGGGGGTAAATAATTCACGGAGGGGTGAAATAATTCACGGAGGGGGGTAAACATTTCACAGAGGGGTCAAATAATTCACGGAGGCGGGTAAATAATTCACGGAGGGGTCAAATAATTCACGGAGGGGGGTAAATAATTCACGGAGGGGTGAAATAATTCACGGAGGGGGGTAAATAATTCACGGAGGGGTGAAATAATTCACGGAGGGGGGTAAACAATTCACAGAGGGGTCAAATAATTCACGGAGGGGGGTAAATAATTCACCGAGGGGTGAAATAATTCACGGAGGGGGGTAAATAATTCACGGAGGGGTCAAATAATTCACGGAGGGGGGTAAATAATTCACGGAGGGGTGAAATAATTCACGGAGGGGGGTAAATAATTCACGGAGGGGTGAAATAATTCACGGAGGGGGGTAAACAATTCACAGAGGGGTGAAATAATTCGAGTAGGGGGGTAAATAATTCACGGAGGGGTCAAATAATTCACGGAGGGGGGTAAACAATTCACGGAGGGGTCAAATAATTCACGGAGGGGGGTAAATAATTCACGGAGGGGTGAAATAATTCACGGAGGGGGGTAAATAATTCACGGAGGGGTGAAATAATTCACGGAGGGGGGTAAATAATTCACGGAGGGGTCAAATGATTCACGGAGGGGGGTAAATAATTCACGGAGGGGTCAAATAATTCACGGAGGGGAGTAATCAATTCACGGAGGGATGAAATTATTCACGGAGGGTGGTAAACAATCCCCAGAGGGGTCAAATAATTCACGGAGGGGGGTAAATAATTCACGGAGGGGTGAAATAATTCACGGAGGGGGGTAAATAATTCACGGAGGGGTGAAATAATTCGAGGAGGGGGGTAAATAATTCACGGAGGGGTGAAATAATTCACGGAGGGGGGTAAATAATTCACGGAGGGGTCAAATAATTCACGGAAGGGGGTAAATAATTCACGGAGGGGTGAAATAATTCACGGAGGGGGGTAAATGATTTACGGAGGGGTGAAATAATTCACGGAGGGGGGTAAATAATTCACGAAGGGGTGAAATAATTCACGGAGGGGGGTAAATAATTCACGGAGGGGTGAAATAATTCACGGAGGGGGGTAAACAATTCACAGAGGGGTCAAATAATTCACGGAGGGGGTAAATAATTCACGGAGGGGTGAAATAATTCACGGAGGGGGGTAAACAATTCACAGAGGGGTCAAATAATTCACAGAGGGGGGTAAACAATTCACGGAGGGGTGAAATAATTCACGGAGGGGGGTAAATAATTCACGGAGGGGTGAAATAATTCACGGAGGGGGGTAAACAATTCACGGAGGGGTCAAATAATTCACGGAGGGGGGTAAACAATTCACAGAGGGGTCAAATAATTCACGGAGGGGGGTAAATAATTCACGGTGGGGTGAAATAATTCACGGAGGGGGGTAAACAATTCACGGAGGGGTCAAATAATCCACGGAGGGGGGTAAATAATTCACGGAGGGGTGAAATAATTCACGGAGGGGGGTAAATAATTCACAGAGGGGTCAAATAATTCACGGAGGGGGGTAAACAATTCACAGAGGGGTCAAATAATTCACGGAGGGGGGTAAATAATTCACGGAGGGGTGAAATAATTCACGGAGGGGGGTAAACATTTCACAGAGGGGTCAAATAATTCACGGAGGCGGGTAAATAATTCACGGAGGGGTCAAATAATTCACGGAGGGGGGTAAATAATTCACGGAGGGGTCAAATAATTCACGGAGGGGGGTAAATAATTCACGGAGGGGTGAAATAATTCACGGAGGGGGGTAAACAATTCACAGAGGGGTCAAATAATTCGAGGAGGGGGGTAAATAATTCACGGAGGGGTGAAATAATTCAAGGAGGGGGGTAAATAATTCACGGAGGGGTCAAATAATTCACGGAGGGGGGTAAATAATTCACGGAGGGGTGAAATAATTCACGGAGGGGGGTAAATAATTCACGGAGGGGTGAAATAATTCACGGAGGGGGGTAAACAATTCACAGAGGGGTGAAATAATTCGAGGAGGGGGGTAAATAATTCACGGAGGGGTCAAATAATTCACGGAGGGGGGTAAATAATTCACGGAGGGGTCAAATAATTCACGGAGGGGGGTAAATAATTCACGGAGGGGTGAAATAATTCACGGAGGGGGGTAAACAATTCACAGAGGGGTCAAATAATTCGAGGAGGGGGGTAAATAATTCACGGAGGGGTGAAATAATTCAAGGAGGGGGGTAAATAATTCACGGAGGGGTCAAATAATTCACGGAGGGGGGTAAATAATTCACGGAGGGTTGAAATAATTCACGGAGGGGGGTAAATAATTCACGGAGGGGTGAAATAATTCACGGAGGGGGGTAAACAATTCACAGAGGGGTGAAATAATTCGAGGAGGGGGGTAAATAATTCACGGAGGGGTCAAATAATTCACGGAGGGGGGTAAATAATTCACGGAGGGGTGAAATAATTCACGGAGGGGGGTAAATAATTCACGGAGGGGTGAAATAATTCACGGAGGGGGGTAAACAATTCACAGAGGGGTGAAATAATTCGAGGAGGGGGGTAAATAATTCACGGAGGGGTGAAATAATTCACGGAGGGGGGTAAATAATTCACGGAGGGGTCAAATAATTCACGGAGGGGGGTAATCAATTCACGGAGGGGTGAAATTATTCACGGAGGGGGGTAAACAATTCACAGAGGGGTCACATAATTCACGGAGGGGGGTAAATAATTCACGGAGGGGTGAAATAATTCACGGAGGGGGGTAAACAATTCACGGAGGGGTCAAATAATTCACGGAGGGGGGTAAACAATTCACAGAGGGGTCAAATAATTCACGGAGGGGGGTAAATAATTCACGGAGGGGTGAAATAATTCACGGAGGGGGGTAAACAATTCACGGAGGGGTGAAATAATTCGAGGAGGGGGGTAAATAATTCACGGAGGGGGGTAAATAATTCACGGAGGGGTCAAATAATTCACGGAGGGGGGTAAATAATTCACGGAGGGGTGAAATAATTCACGGAGGGGTTTAAATAATTCACGGAGGGGTGAAATAATTCACGGAGGGGGGTAAATAATTCACGGAGGGGTGAAATAATTCACGGAGGGGGGTAAATAATTCACGGAGGGGTGAAATAATTGGCGGAGGGGGGTAAATAATTCACGGAGGGGTCAAATAATTCACGGAGGGGGGTAAACAATTCACAGAGGGGTCAAATAATTCACGGAGGGGGGTAAATAATTCACGGAGGGGTGAAATAATTCACGGAGGGGGGTAAACAATTCACAGAGGGGTCAAATAATTCACAGAGGGGGGTAAACAATTCACGGAGGGGTGAAATAATTCACGGAGGGGGGTAAATAATTCACGGAGGGGTGAAATAATTCACGGAGGGGGGTAAACAATTCACGGAGGGGTCAAATAATTCACGGAGGGGGGTAAACAATTCACAGAGGGGTCAAATAATTCACGGAGGGGGGTAAATAATTCACGCCGGGGTGAAATAATTCATGGAGGGGGGTAAACAATTCACGGAGGGGTCAAATAATTCACGGAGGGGGGTAAACAATTCACAGAGGGGTCAAATAATTCACGGAGGGGGGTAAATAATTCACGGAGGGGTCAAATAATTCACGGAGGGGGGTAAACAATTCACGGAGGGGTGAAATAATTCGAGGAGGGGGGTAAATAATTCACGGAGGGGTGAAATAATTCACGGAGGGGGGTAAACAATTCACGGAGGGGTCAAATAATTCACGGAGGGGGGTAAATAATTCACGGAGGGGTGAAATAATTCACGGAGGGGGGCAAACAATTCACAGAGGGGTCAAATAATTCAAGGAGGGGGGTAAATAATTCACAGAGGGGTACAATAATTCACGGAGGGGGGTAAAGAATTCACGGAGGGGTGAAATAATTCACGGAGGGGGGTAAATAATTCACGGAGGGGTGAAACAATTCACGGAGGGGGGTAAATAATTCACGGAGGGGTCAAATAATTCACGGAGGGGGGTAAATAATTCACGGAGGGGTGACATAATTCACGGAGGGGGGTAAATAATTCACGGAGGGGTCAAATAATTCACGGAGGGGGGTAAATAATTCACGGAGGGGTCAAATAATTCGCGGAGGGGGGTAAATAATTCACGGAGGGGTGAAATAATTCACGGAGGGGGGTAAATAATTCACGGAGGGGTGAAATAATTCACGGAGTGGGGTAAACAATTCACAGAGGGGTCAAATAATTCACGGAGGGGGGTAAATAATTCACGGAGGGGTGAAATAATTCACGGAGGGGGGTAATCAATTCACAGAGGGGTCAAATAATTCACGGAGGGGGGTAAATGATTCACGGAGGGGTCAAATAATTCAGGAGGGGGGTAAATAATTCACAGAGGGGTGAAATAATTCACGGAGGGGGGTAAATAATTCACGGAGGGGTGAAATAATTCACGGAGGGGGGTAAACAATTCACAGAGGGGTCAAATAATTCACTGAGGGGGGTAAATAATTCACGGAGGGGTGAAATAATTCACGGAGGGGGGTAAATAATTCACGGAGGGGTCAAATAATTCACGGAGGGGGGTAAATAATTCGCGGAGGGGTGAAATAATTCACGGAGGGGGGTAAACAATTCACAGAGGGGTCAAATAATTCACGGAGGGGGGTAAATAATTCACGGAGGGGTGAATTAATTCACGGAGGGGGGTAAACAATTCACAGAGGGGTCAAATAATTCACGGAGGGGGGTAAATAATTCACGGAGGGGTGAAATAATTCACGGAGGGGTGTTAATAATTCACGGAGGGGTCAAATAATTCACGGAGGGGGGTAAATAATTCACGGAGGGGTGAAATAATTCACGGAGGGGGGTAAATAATTCACGGAGGGGTGAAATAATTCACGGAGGGGGGTAAATAATCCACGGAGGGGTGAAATAATTCACGGAGGGGGGTAAACAATTCACAGAGGGGTGAAATAATTCGAGGAGGGGGGTAAATAATTCACGGAGGGGTCAAATAATTCACGGAGGGGGGTAAATAATTCACGGAGGGGTGAAATAATTCACGGAGGGGGGTAAATAATTCACGGAGGGGTGAAATAATTCACGGAGGGGGGTAAACAATTCACAGAGGGGTGAAATAATTCGAGGAGGGGGGTAAATAATTCACGGAGGGGTGAAATAATTCACGGAGGGGGGTAAATAATTCACGGAGGGGTCAAATAATTCACGGAGGGGGGTAATCAATTCACGGAGGGGTGAAATTATTCACGGAGGGGGGTAAACAATTCACAGAGGGGTCACATAATTCACGGAGGGGGGTAAATAATTCACGGAGGGGTGAAATAATTCACGGAGGGGGGTAAACAATTCACGGAGGGGTCAAATAATTCACGGAGGGGGGTAAACAATTCACAGAGGGGTCAAATAATTCACGGAGGGGGGTAAATAATTCACGGAGGGGTGAAATAATTCACGGAGGGGTGTTAATAATTCACGGAGGGGTCAAATAATTCACGGAGGGGGGTAAATAATTCACGGAGGGGTGAAATAATTCACGGAGGGGGGTAAATAATTCACGGAGGGGTGAAATAATTCACGGAGGGGGGTAAATAATCCACGGAGGGGTGAAATAATTCACGGAGGGGGGTAAATAATTCACGGAGGGGTGAAATAATTCACGGAGTGGGGTAAACAATTCACAGAGGGGTCAAATAATTCACGGAGGGGGGTAAATAATTCACGGAGGGGTGAAATAATTCACGGAGGGGGGTAATCAATTCACAGAGGGGTCAAATAATTCACGGAGGGGGGTAAATGATTCACGGAGGGGTCAAATAATTCAGGAGGGGGGTAAATAATTCACAGAGGGGTGAAATAATTCACGGAGGGGGGTAAATAATTCACGGAGGGGTGAAATAATTCACGGAGGGGGGTAAACAATTCACAGAGGGGTCAAATAATTCACTGAGGGGGGTAAATAATTCACGGAGGGGTGAAATAATTCACGGAGGGGGGTAAATAATTCACGGAGGGGTGAAATAATTCACGGAGGGGGGTAAATAATTCGCGGAGGGGTGAAATAATTCACGGAGGGGGGTAAACAATTCACAGAGGGGTCAAATAATTCACGGAGGGGGGTAAATAATTCACGGAGGGGTGAATTAATTCACGGAGGGGGGTAAACAATTCACAGAGGGGTCAAATAATTCACGGAGGGGGGTAAATAATTCACGGAGGGGTGAAATAATTCACGGAGGGGTGTTAATAATTCACGGAGGGGTCAAATAATTCACGGAGGGGGGTAAATAATTCACGGAGGGGTGAAATAATTCACGGAGGGGGGTAAATAATTCACGGAGGGGTGAAATAATTCACGGAGGGGGGTAAATAATCCACGGAGGGGTGAAATAATTCACGGAGGGGGGTAAACAATTCACAGAGGGGTGAAATAATTCGAGGAGGGGGGTAAATAATTCACGGAGGGGTCAAATAATTCACGGAGGGGGGTAAATAATTCACGGAGGGGTGAAATAATTCACGGAGGGGGGTAAATAATTCACGGAGGGGTGAAATAATTCACGGAGGGGGGTAAACAATTCACAGAGGGGTGAAATAATTCGAGGAGGGGGGTAAATAATTCACGGAGGGGTGACATAATTCACGGAGGGGGGTAAATAATTCACGGAGGGGTCAAATAATTCACGGAGGGGGGTAATCAATTCACGGAGGGGTGAAATTATTCACGGAGGGGGGTAAACAATTCACAGAGGGGTCACATAATTCACGGAGGGGGGTAAATAATTCACGGAGGGGTGAAATAATTCACGGAGGGGGGTAAACAATTCACGGAGGGGTCAAATAATTCACGGAGGGGGGTAAACAATTCACAGAGGGGTCAAATAATTCACGGAGGGGGGTAAATAATTCACGGAGGGGTGAAATAATTCACGGAGGGGTGTTAATAATTCACGGAGGGGTCAAATAATTCACGGAGGGGGGTAAATAATTCACGGAGGGGTGAAATAATTCACGGAGGGGGGTAAATAATTCACGGAGGGGTGAAATAATTCACGGAGGGGGGTAAATAATCCACGGAGGGGTGAAATAATTCACGGAGGGGGGTAAACAATTCACAGAGGGGTGAAATAATTCGAGGAGGGGGGTAAATAATTCACGGAGGGGTCAAATAATTCACGGAGGGGGGTAAATAATTCACGGAGGGGTGAAATAATTCACGGAGGGGGGTAAATAATTCACGGAGGGGTGAAATAATTCACGGAGGGGGGTAAACAATTCACAGAGGGGTGAAATAATTCGAGGAGGGGGGTAAATAATTCACGGAGGGGTGAAATAATTCACGGAGGGGGGTAAATAATTCACGGAGGGCCAAATAATTCACGGAGGGGGGTAATCAATTCACGGAGGGGTGAAATTATTCACGGAGGGGGGTAAACAATTCACAGAGGGGTCACATAATTCACGGAGGGGGGTAAATAATTCACAGAGGGGTGAAATAATTCACGGAGGGGGGTAAATAATTCACGGAGGGGTGAAATAATTCACGGAGGGGGGTAAACAATTCACAGAGGGGTCAAATAATTCACTGAGGGGGGTAAATAATTCACGGAGGGGTGAAATAATTCACGGAGGGGGGTAAATAATTCACGGAGGGGTGAAATAATTCACGGAGGGGGGTAAATAATTCGCGGAGGGGTGAAATAATTCACGGAGGGGGGTAAACAATTCACAGAGGGGTCAAATAATTCACGGAGGGGGGTAAATAATTCACGGAGGGGTGAATTAATTCACGGAGGGGGGTAAACAATTCACAGAGGGGTCAAATAATTCACGGAGGGGGGTAAATAATTCACGGAGGGGTGAAATAATTCACGGAGGGGTGTTAATAATTCACGGAGGGGTCAAATAATTCACGGAGGGGGGTAAATAATTCACGGAGGGGTGAAATAATTCACGGAGGGGGGTAAATAATTCACGGAGGGGTGAAATAATTCACGGAGGGGGGTAAATAATCCACGGAGGGGTGAAATAATTCACGGAGGGGGGTAAACAATTCACAGAGGGGTGAAATAATTCGAGGAGGGGGGTAAATAATTCACGGAGGGGTCAAATAATTCACGGAGGGGGGTAAATAATTCACGGAGGGGTGAAATAATTCACGGAGGGGGGTAAATAATTCACGGAGGGGTGAAATAATTCACGGAGGGGGGTAAACAATTCACAGAGGGGTGAAATAATTCGAGGAGGGGGGTAAATAATTCACGGAGGGGTGACATAATTCACGGAGGGGGGTAAATAATTCACGGAGGGGTCAAATAATTCACGGAGGGGGGTAATCAATTCACGGAGGGGTGAAATTATTCACGGAGGGGGGTAAACAATTCACAGAGGGGTCACATAATTCACGGAGGGGGGTAAATAATTCACGGAGGGGTGAAATAATTCACGGAGGGGGGTAAACAATTCACGGAGGGGTCAAATAATTCACGGAGGGGGGTAAACAATTCACAGAGGGGTCAAATAATTCACGGAGGGGGGTAAATAATTCACGGAGGGGTGAAATAATTCACGGAGGGGTGTTAATAATTCACGGAGGGGTCAAATAATTCACGGAGGGGGGTAAATAATTCACGGAGGGGTGAAATAATTCACGGAGGGGGGTAAATAATTCACGGAGGGGTGAAATAATTCACGGAGGGGGGTAAATAATCCACGGAGGGGTGAAATAATTCACGGAGGGGGGTAAACAATTCACAGAGGGGTGAAATAATTCGAGGAGGGGGGTAAATAATTCACGGAGGGGTCAAATAATTCACGGAGGGGGGTAAATAATTCACGGAGGGGTGAAATAATTCACGGAGGGGGGTAAATAATTCACGGAGGGGTGAAATAATTCACGGAGGGGGGTAAACAATTCACAGAGGGGTGAAATAATTCGAGGAGGGGGGTAAATAATTCACGGAGGGGTGAAATAATTCACGGAGGGGGGTAAATAATTCACGGAGGGCCAAATAATTCACGGAGGGGGGTAATCAATTCACGGAGGGGTGAAATTATTCACGGAGGGGGGTAAACAATTCACAGAGGGGTCACATAATTCACGGAGGGGGGTAAATAATTCACGGTGGGGTGAAATAATTCACGGAGGGGGGTAAACAATTCACGGAGGGGTCAAATAATTCACGGAGGGGGGTAAACAATTCACAGAGGGGTCAAATAATTCACGGAGGGGGGTAAATAATTCACGGAGGGGTGAAATAATTCACGGAGGGGGGTAAACAATTCACGGAGGGGTGAAATAATTCGAGGAGGGGGGTAAATAATTCACGGAGGGGGGTAAATAATTCACGGAGGGGTCAAATAATTCACGGAGGGGGGTAAATAATTCACAGAGGGGTGAAATAATTCACGGAGGGGTTTAAATAATTCACGGAGGGGTGAAATAATTCACGGAGGGGGGTAAATAATTCACGGAGGGGTGAAATAATTCACGGAGGGGGGTAAATAATTCACGGAGGGGTGAAATAATTCACGGAGGGGGGTAAATAATTCACGGAGGGGTCAAATAATTCACGGAGGGGGGTAAACAATTCACAGAGGGGTCAAATAATTCACGGAGGGGGGTAAATAATTCACGGAGGGGTGAAATAATTCACGGAGGGGGGTAAACAATTCACAGAGGGGTCAAATAATTCACAGAGGGGGGTAAACAATTCACGGAGGGGTGAAATAATTCACGGAGGGGGGTAAATAACTCACGGAGGGGTGAAATAATTCACGGAGGGGGGTAAACAATTCACGGAGGGGTCAAATAATTCACGGAGGGGGGTAAACAATTCACAGAGGGGTCAAATAATTCACGGAGGGGGGTAAATAATTCACGGTGGGGTGAAATAATTCATGGAGGGGGGTAAACAATTCACGGAGGGGTCAAATAATTCACTCAGGGGGGTAAACAATTCACAGAGGGGTCAAATAATTCACGGAGGGGGGTAAATAATTCACGGAGGGGTGAAATAATTCACGGAGGGGGGTAAATAATTCACGGAGGGGTGAAATAATTCGAGGAGGGGGGTAAATAATTCACGGAGGGGTGAAATAATTCACGGAGGGGGGTAAATAATTCACGGAGGGGTCAAATAATTCACGGAGGGGGGTAAATAATTCACGGAGGGGTGAAATAATTCACGGAGGGGGGCAAACAATTCACAGAGGGGTCAAATAATTCAAGGAGGGGGGTAAATAATTCACAGAGGGGTACAATAATTCACGGAGGGGGGTAAAGAATTCACGGAGGGGTGAAATAATTCACGGAGGGGGGTAAATAATTCACGGAGGGGTGAAACAATTCACGGAGGGGGGTAAATAATTCACGGAGGGGTCAAATAATTCACGGAGGGGGGTAAATAATTCACGGAGGGGTGACATAATTCACGGAGGGGGGTAAATAATTCACGGAGGGGTCAAATAATTCACGGAGGGGGGTAAATAATTCACGGAGGGGTGAAATAATTCGCGGAGGGGGGTAAATAATTCACGGAGGGGTGAAATAATTCACGGAGGGGGGTAAATAATTCACGGAGGGGTGAAATAATTCACGGAGGGGGGTAAACAATTCACAGAGGGGTCAAATAATTCACGGAGGGGGGTAAATAATTCACGGAGGGGTGAAATAATTCACGGAGGGGGGTAATCAATTCACAGAGGGGTCAAATAATTCACGGAGGGGGGTAAATGATTCACGGAGGGGTCAAATAATTCAGGAGGGGGGTAAATAATTCACGGAGGGGTGAAATAATTCACGGAGGGGGGTAAATAATTCACGGAGGGGTGAAATAATTCACGGAGGGGGGTAAACAATTCACAGAGGGGTCAAATAATTCACTGAGGGGGGTAAATAATTCACGGAGGGGTGAAATAATTCACGGAGGGGGGTAAATAATTCACGGAGGGGGGTAAATAATTCACGGAGGGGGGTAAATAATTCACGGAGGGGTGAAATAATTCACGGAGGGGGGTAAATAATTCGCGGAGGGGTGAAATAATTCACGGAGGGGGGTAAACAATTCACAGAGGGGTCAAATAATTCACGGAGGGGGGTAAATAATTCACGGAGGGGTGAATTAATTCACGGAGGGGGGTAAACAATTCACAGAGGGGTCAAATAATTCACGGAGGGGGGTAAATAATTCACGGAGGGGTAAAATAATTCACGGAGGGGTGTTAATAATTCACGGAGGGGTCAAATAATTCACGGAGGGGGGTAAATAATTCACGGAGGGGTGAAATAATTCACGGAGGGGGGTAAATAATTCACGGAGGGGTGAAATAATTCACGGAGGGGGGTAAATAATTCACGGAGGGGTCAAATAATTCACGGAGGGGGGTAAATAATTCACGGAGGGGTCAAATAATTCACGGAGGGGGGTAAATAATTCACGGAGGGGTGAAATTATTCACGGAGGGGGGTAAACAATTCACAGAGGGGTCAAATAATTCACGGAGGGGGGTAAATAATTCACGGAGGGGTGAAATGATTCACGGAGGGGGGTAAACAATTCACAGAGGGGTCAAATAATTCACGGAGGGGGGTAAATAATTCACGGAGGGGTGAAATAATTCACGGAGGGGGGGTAAATAATTCACGGAGGGGGGTCAAATAATTCACGGAGGGGGGTAAATAATTCACGGAGGGGTGAAATAATTCACGGAGGGGGGTAAAGAATCCACGGAGGGGTGAAATAATTCACGGAGGGGGGTAAACAATTCACGGAGGGGTCAAATAATTCACGGAGGGGGGTAAATGATTCACGGAGGGGTCAAATAATTCACGGAGGGGGGTAAATAATTCACGGAGGGGTCAAATAATTCACGGAGGGGGGTAAATAATTCACGGAGGGGGGTAAATAATTCACGGAGGGGTGAAATAATTCACGGAGGGGGCTAAACAATTCACACAGGGGTCAAATAATTCACGGAGGGGGGTAAATAATTCACGGAGGGGTGAAATAATTCACGGAGGGGGGTAAACAATTTACGGAGGGGTCAAATAATTCACGGAGGGGGGTAAATAATTCACGGAGGGGTGAAATAATTCACGGAGGGGGGTAAATAATTCACGGAGGGGTGAAATAATTCACGGAGGGGGGTAAACGATTCACGGAGGGGTAAAATAATTCACGGAGGGGGGTAAACAATTCACGGAGGGGTGAAATAATTCACGGAGGGGGGTAAACAATTCACGGAGGGGTGAAATAATTCACGGAGGGGGGTAAATAATTCACGGAGGGGTCAAATAATTCACGGAGGGGGGTAAATAATTCACGGAGGGGTGAAATAATTCACGGAGGGGGGTAAACAATTCACAGAAGGGTCAAATAATTCACGGAGGGGGGTAAATAATTCACAGAGGGGTACAATAATTCACGGAGGGGGGTAAATAATTCACGGAGGGGTGAAATAATTCACGGAGGGGGGTAAATAATTCACGGAGGGGTGAAATAATTCACGGAGGGGGGTAAATCATTCACGGAGGGGTCAAATAATTCACGGAGGGGGGTAAATAATTCACGGAGGGGTGAAATAATTTACGGAGGGGGGTAAATAATTCACGGAGGGGTGAAATAATTCACGGAGGGGGGTAAACAATTCACAGAGGGGTGAAATAATTCACGGAGGGGGGTAAATAATTCACGGAGGGGTGAAATAATTCACGGAGGGGGGTAAATAATTCACGGAGGGGTGAAATAATTCACGGAGGGGGGTAAATAATTCACAGAGGGGTCAAATAATTCACGGAGGGGGGTAAATAATTCACAGAGGGGTACAATAATTCACGGAGGGGGGTAAATAATTCACGGAGGGGTGAAATAATTCACGGAGGGGGGTAAATAATTCACGGAGGGGTCAAATAATTCACGGAGGGGTGTTAATAATTCACGGAGGGGTGAAATAATTCACGGAGGGGGGTAAATAATTCACGGAGGGGTCAAATAATTCACGGAGGGGGGTAAATAATTCACGGAGGGGTCAAATAATTCACGGAGGGGGGTAAATAATTCACGGAGGGGTGAAATAATTCACGGAGGGGGGTAAACAATTCACGGAGGGGTGAAATAATTCACAGAGGGGGGTAAATAATTCACGGAGGGGTGAAAAACTTCACGGAGGGGGGTAAATAATTCACGGAGGGGTCAAATAATTCACGGAGGGGGGTAAATAATTCACAGAGGGGTACAATAATTCACGGAGGGGGGTAAATAATTCACGGAGGGGTGAAATAATTCACGGAGGGGGGTAAACAATTCACGGAGGGGTGAAATAATTCACAGAGGGGGGTAAATAATTCACGGAGGGGTGAAATACTTCACGGAGGGGGGTAAATAATTCACGGAGGGGTCAAATAATTCACGGAGGGGGGTAAATAATTCACGGAGGGGTGAAATAATTCACGGAGGGGGGTAAATGATTTACGGAGGGGTCAAATAATTCACGGAGGGGGGTAAATAATTCACAGAGGGGTCAAATAATTCACGGAGGGGGGTAAATAATTCACGGAGGGGTGAAATAATTCACGGAGGGGGGTAAACAATTCACGGAGGGGTCAAATAATTCACGGAGGGGGGTAAACAATTCACAGAGGGGTCAAATAATTCACGGTGGGGGGTAAATAATTCACGGAGGGGTGAAATAATTCACGGAGGGGGGTAAATAATTCACGGAGGGGTCAAATAATTCACGGAGGGGGGTAAATAATTCACGGAGGGGTGAAATAATTCACGGAGGGGGGTAAATAATTCACGGAGGGGTGAAATAATTCACGGAGGGGGGTAAACAATTCACGGAGGGGTGAAATAATTCACAGAGGGGGGGAAATAATTCACGGAGGGGTGAAATAATTCACGGAGGGGGGTAAATAATTCACGGAGGGGTGAAATAATTCACGGAGGGGGGTAAATAATTCACGGAGGGGTCAAATAATTCACGGAGGGGGGTAAATAATTCACGGAGGGGGGAAACAATTCACGGAGGGGGGTAAACAATTCACAGAGGGGCAAACAATTCACGGAGGGGGGTTAATAATTCACAGAGGGGTACAATAATTCACGGACGGGGGTAAATAATTCACGGAGGGGTGAAATAATTCACGGAGGGGGGGTAAATAATTCACGGAGGGGTGAAATAATTCACGGAGGGGGGTAAATAATTCACGGAGGGGTGAAATAATTCACGGAGGGGGGTAAATAATTCACGGAGGGGTGAAATAATTCACGGAGGGGGGTAAATCATTCACGGAGGGGTCAAATATTTCACGGAGGGGGGTAAATAATTCACGGAGGGGTGAAATAATTCACGGAGGGGGGTAAATAATTCACGGAGGGGTGAAATAATTCACGGAGGGGGGTAAATAATTCACGGAGGGGTGAAATAATTCACGGAGGGGGATAAACAATTCACAGAGGGGTCAAATAATTCACGGAGGGGGGTAAATAATTCACAGAGGGGTCAAATAATTCACGGAGGGGGGTAAATAATTCACGGAGGGGTGAAATGATGCACGGAGGGGGGTAAACAATTCACAGAGGGGTGAAATAATTCACGGAGGGGGGTAAACAATTCACAGAGGGGTCAAATAATTCACGGAGGGGGGTAAATAATTCACAGAGGGGTGAAATAATTCACGGAGGGGGGTAAACAATTCACAGAGGGGTCAAATAATTCACGGAGGGGGGTAAATAATTCACAGAGGGGTCAAATAATTCACGGAGGGGGGTAAATAATTCATGGAGGGGTGAAATGATTCACGGAGGGGGGTAAACAATTCACAGAGGGGTGAAATAATTCACAGAGGGGGGTAAATAATTCACGGAGGGGTGAAATAATTCACGGAGGGGGGTAAATAATTCACGGAGGGGTGAAATAATTCACGGAGGGGGGTAAATGATTCCCGGAGGGGTCAAATAATTCACGGAGGGGGGTAAATGATTCACGGAGGGGTCAAATAATTCACGGAGGGGGGTAAATAATTCACGGAGGGGTGAAATAATTCACGGAGGGGTCAAATAATTCACGGAGGGGGGTAAATAATTCACGGAGGGGTGAAATCATTCACGGAGGGGGCTAAACAATTCACAGAGGGGTCAAATAATTCACGGAGGGGGGTAAATAATTCACGGAGGGGTGAAATAATTCACGGAGGGGGGTAAACAATTCACAGAGGGGTCAAATAATTCACGGAGGGGGGTAAATAATTCACGGAGGGCTGAAATAATTCACGGAGGGGTACAATAATTCACGGAGGGGGGTAAATAATTCACGGAGGGGTGAAATAATTCACGGAGGGGGGTAAACGATTCACGGAGGGGTGAAATAATTCACGGAGGGGGGTAAACAATTCACGGAGGGGTGAAATAATTCACGGAGGGGGGTAAATAATTCACAGAGGGGTCAAATCATTCACGGAGGGGGGTAAATAATTCACGGAGGGGTGAAATAATTCACGGAGGGGGGTAAACAATTCACAGAAGGGTCAAATAATTCACGGAGGGGGGTAAATAATTCACAGAGGGGTACAATAATTCACGGAGGGGGGTAAATAATTCACGGAGGGGTGAAATAATTCACGGAGGGGGGTAAATCATTCACAGAGGGGTCAAATATTTCACGGAGGGGGGTAAATAATTCACGGAGGGGTGAATTAATTCACGGAGGGGGGTAAACAATTCACAGAGGGGTCAAATAATTCACGGAGGGGGGTAAATAATTCACAGAGGGGTACAATAATTCACGGAGGGGGGTAAATAATTCACGGAGGGGTGAAATAATTCACGGAGGGGGGTAAATAATTCACGGAGGGGTGAAATAATTCACGGAGGCGGGTAAATAATTCACGGAGGGGTAAAATAATTCACGGAG
Source organism: Eutreptiella sp. 'Long Island Sound 2002' (assembly GCA_964036045.1). Taxonomy (NCBI): domain Eukaryota; phylum Euglenozoa; class Euglenophyceae; order Eutreptiales; family Eutreptiaceae; genus Eutreptiella; species Eutreptiella sp. 'Long Island Sound 2002'. The sequence continues at coordinate 131,914,175 of OZ038382.1, read as the reverse complement.
GGGGGTAAATAATTCACGGAGGGGTCAAATAATTCACGGAGGGGGGTAAATAATTCACAGAGGGGTGAAATAATTCACGGAGGGGGGTAAACGATTCACAGAGGGGTCAAATAATTCACGGAGGGGGGTAAATAATTCACAGAGGGGTCAAATAATTCGGTGAGGGGGGTAAATAATTCACGGAGGGGTGAAATGATTCACGGAGGGGGGTAAACAATTCACAGAGGGGTGAAATAATTCACGGAGGGGGGTAAATAATTCACGGAGGGGTGAAATAATTCACGAAGGGGGGTAAATAATTCACAGAGGGGTCAAATAATTCACGGAGGGGGGTAAATGATTCACGGAGGGGTCAAATAATTCACGGAGGGGGGTAAATAATTCACGGAAGGGTCAAATAATTCACGGAGGGGGGTAAATGATTCACGGAGGGGTGAAATAATTCACGGAGGGGGGTAAATAATTCACGGAGGGGTGAAATAATTCACGGAGGGGGGTAAACAATTCACAGAGGGGTCAAATAATTCACGGAGGGGGGTAAATGATTCACGGAGGGGTGAATTAATTCACGGAGGGGGGTAAACGATTCACAGAGGGGTCAAATAATTCACGGAGGGGGGTAAATAATTCACAGAGGGGTCAAATAATTCACGGAGGGGGGTAAATAATTCACGGAGGGGGGAAATGATTCACGGGGGGGGCTAAACAATTCACAGAGGGGTGAAATAATTCACGGAGGGGGGTAAATAATTCACGGAGGGGTGAAATAATTCACGGAGGGGGGTAAATAATTCACGGAGGGGTGACATAATTCACGGAGGGGGGTAAATGATTCACGGAGGGGTCAAATAATTCACGGAGGGGGGTAAATAATTCACGGAGGGGTCAAATAATTCACGGAGGGGGGTAAATAATTCACGGAGGGGTGAAATAATTCACGGAGGGGGGTAAATAATTCACGGAGGGGTCAAATAATTCACGGAGGGGGGTAAATAATTGACGGAGGGGTGAAATAATTCACGGAGGGGGGTAAATAATTCACGGAGGGGTCAAATAATTCACGGAGGGGGGTAAATAATTCACGGAGGGGTGAAATAATTCACGGAGGGGGGTAAATAATTCACGGAGGGGTGAAATAATTCACGGAGGGGGGTAAATAATTCACGGAGGGGTCAAATAATTCACGGAGGGGGGTAAATGATTCACGGAGGGGTCAAATAATTCACGGAGGGGGGTAAATAATTCACGGAGGGGTGAAATAATTCACGGAGGGGTCAAAAAATTCACGGAGGGGGGTAAATAATTCACGGAGGGGTGAAATAATTCACGGAGGGGGGTAAATAATTCACGGAGGGGTCAAATAATTCACGGAGGGGGGTAAATAATTCACGGAGGGGTGAAATAATTCACGGAGGGGGGTAAATAATTCACGGAGGGGTGAAATAATTCACGGAGGGGGGTAAATAATTCACGGAGGGGTCAAATAATTCACGGAGGGGGGTAAATGATTCACGGAGGGGTCAAATAATTCACAGAGGGGGGTAAATAATTCATGGAGGGGTGAAATAATTCACGGAGGGGGGTAAATAATTCACGGAGGGGTGAAATAATTCACGGAGGGGGGTAAACAATTCACAGAAAGGTCAAATAATTCACGGAGGGGGGTAAATAATTCACAGAGGGGTACAATAATTCACGGAGGGGGGTAAATAATTCACGGAGGGGTGAAATAATTCACGGAGGGGGGTAAATCATTCACGGAGGGGTCAAATAATTCACGGAGGGGGGTAAATAATTCACGGAGGGGTGAAATAATTCACGGAGGGGGGTTAATAATTCACGGAGGGGGGTAAATAATTCACGGAGGGGTGAAATAATTCACGGAGGGGGCTAAACAATTCACAGAGGGGTCAAATAATTCACGGAGGGGGGTAAACAATTCACGGAGGGGTGAAATAATTCACGGAGGGGGGTAAACAATTCACGGAGGGGTGAAATAATTCACGGAGGGGGGTAAATAATTCACGGAGGGGTGAAATAATTCACGGAGGGGGGTAAATAATTCACGGAGGGGTGAAATAATTCACGGAGGGGGGTAAACGATTCACGGAGGGGTGAAATAATTCACGGAGGGGGGTAAACAATTCACGGAGGGGTGAAATAATTCACGCAGGGGGGTAAATAATTCACGGAGGGGTCAAATAATTCACGGAGGGGGGTAAATAATTCACGGAGGGGTGAAATAATTCACGGAGGGGGGTAAAAAAATTCACAGAAGGATCAAATAATTCACGGAGGGGGGTAAATAATTCACAGAGGGGTACAATAATTCACGGAGGGGGGTAAATAATTCACGGAGGGGTGAAATAATTCACGGAGGGGGGTAAATAATTCACGGAGGGGTGAAATAATTCACGGAGGGGGGTAAATAATTCACGGAGGGGTGAAATAATTAACGGAGGGGGGTAAATCATTCACGGAGGGGTCAAATAATTCACGGAGGGGGGTAAATAATTCACGGAGGGGTGAAATAATTCACGGAGGGGGGTAAATAATTCACGGAGGGGTGAAATAATTCACGGAGGGGGGTAAACAATTCTCGGAGGGGTGAAATAATTCACGGAGGGGGGTAAATAATTCACGGAGGGGTGAAATAATTCACGGAGGGGGGTAAATAATTCACGGAGTGGTGAAATAATTCACGGAGGGGGGTAAATAATTCACAGGAGGGTCAAATAATTCACGGAGGGGGGTAAATAATTCACAGAGGGGTACAATAATTCACGGAGGGGGGTAAATAATTCACGGAGGGGTGAAATAATTCACGGAGGGGGGTAAATAATTCACGGAGGGGTCAAATAATTCACGGAGGGGTGTTAATAATTCACGGAGGGTGAAATAATTCACGGAGGGGGGTAAATAATTCACGGAGGGGTCAAATAATTCACGGAGGGGGGTAAATGATTCACGGAGGGGTCAAATAATTCACGGGGGGGGTAAATAATTCACGGAGGGGTGAAATAATTCACGGAGGGGGGTAAATAATTCACGGAGGGGTGAAATAATTCACGGAGGGGGGTAAACAATTCACGGAGGGGTGAAATAATTCACAGAGGGGGGTAAATAATTCACGGAGGGGTGAAATAATTCACGGAGGGGGGTAAATAATTCACGGAGGGGTGAAATAATTCACGGAGGGGGGTAAATAATTCACGGAGGGGTCAAATAATTCACGGAGGGGGGTAAATAATTCACGGAGGGGTGAAATAATTCACGGAGGGGGGTAAATGATTTACGGAGGGGTCAAATAATTCACGGAGGGGGGTAAATAATTCACAGAGGGGTCAAATAATTCACGGAGGGGGGTAAATAATTCACGGAGGGGTGAAATAATTCACGGAGGGGGGTAAACAATTCACGGAGGGGTCAAATAATTCACGGAGGGGGGTAAACAATTCACAGAGGGGTCAAATAATTCACGGAGGGGGGTAAATAATTCACGGAGGGGTGCAATAATTCACGGAGGGGGGTAAATAATTCACGGAGGGGTCAAATAATTCACGGAGGGGGGTAAATAATTCACGGAGGGGTGAAAAAATTCACGGAGGGGGGTAAATAATTCATGGAGGGGTGAAATAATTCACGGAGGGGGGTAAACAATTCACGGAGGGGTGAAATAATTCACAGAGGGGGGGGAAATAATTCACGGAGGGGTGAAATAATTCACGGAGGGGGGTAAATAATTCACGGAGGGGTGAAATAATTCACGGAGGGGGGTAAATAATTCACGGAGGGGTCAAATAATTCACGGAGGGGGGTAAATAATTCACAGGAGGGTCAAATAATTCACGGAGGGGGGTAAACAATTCACAGAGGGGTCAAACAATTCACGGAGGGGGGTTAATAATTCACAGAGGGGTACAATAATTCACGGACGGGGGTAAATAATTCACGGAGGGGTGCAATAATTCACGGAGGGGGGTAAATAATTCACGGAGGGGTCAAATAATTCACGGAGGGGGGTAAATAATTCACGGAGGGGTGAAAAAATTCACGGAGGGGGGTAAATAATTCATGGAGGGGTGAAATAATTCACGGAGGGGGGTAAACAATTCACGGAGGGGTGAAATAATTCACAGAGGGGGGGGGAAATAATTCACGGAGGGGTGAAATAATTCACGGAGGGGGGTAAATAATTCACGGAGGGGTGAAATAATTCACGGAGGGGGGTAAATAATTCACGGAGGGGTCAAATAATTCACGGAGGGGGGTAAATAATTCACAGGAGGGTCAAATAATTCACGGAGGGGGGTAAACAATTCACAGAGGGGTCAAACAATTCACGGAGGGGGGTTAATAATTCACAGAGGGGTACAATAATTCACGGACGGGGGTAAATAATTCATGGAGGGGTGAAATAATTCACGGAGGGGGGTAAATAATTCACGGAGGGGTGAAATAATTCACGGAGGGGGGTAAATAATTCACGGAGGGGTGAAATAATTCACGGAGGGGGGTAAATAATTCACGGAGGGGTGAAATAATTCACGGAGGGGGTAAATGATTCACGGAGGGGTCAAATATTTTACGGAGGGGGGTAAATAATTCACGGAGGGGTGAATTAATTCACGGAGGGGGGTAAACAATTCACAGAGGGGTCAAATAATTCACGGAGGGGGGTAAATAATTCACAGAGGGGTACAATGATTCACGGAGGGGGGTAAATAATTCACGGAGGGGTGAAATAATTCACGGAGGGGGGTAAATAATTCACGGAGGGGTGAAATAATTCACGGAGGGGGGTAAATAATTCACGGAGGGGTAAAATATTCTACGGAGGGGGGTAAATAATTCACGGAGGGGTCAAATAATTCACGGAGGGGGGTAAATAATTCACGGAGGGGTGAAATAATTCACGGAGGGGGGTAAACAATTCACAGAGGGGTCAAATAATTCACGGAGGGGGGTAAAAAATTCACAGAGGGGTACAATGATTCACGGAGGGGGGTAAATAATTCACGGAGGGGTGAAATAATTCACGGAGGGGGGTAAATAATTCACGGAGGGGTGAAATAATTCACGGAGGGGGGTAAATAATTCACGGAGGGGTAAAATAATTCACGGAGGGGGGTAAATAATTCACGGAGGGGTCAAATATTTCACGGAGGGGGGTAAATAATTCACAGAGGGGTGAAATAATTCACGGAGGGGGGTAAACAATTCACAGAGGGGTCAAATAATTCACGGAGGGGGGTAAATAATTCACGGAGGGGTCAAATAATTCACGGAGGGGGGTAAATAATTCACAGAGGGGTACAATGATTCACGGAGGGGGGTAAATAATTCACGGAGGGGTGAAATAATTCACGGAGGGGGGTAAATAATTCACGGAGGGGTGAAATAATTCACGGAGGGGGGTAAATAATTCACGGAGGGGTAAAATAATTCACGGAGGGGGGTAAATAATTCACGGAGGGGTCAAATAATTCACGGAGGGGGGTAAATAATTCACGGAGGGGTGAAATAATTCACGGAGGGGGGTAAACAATTCACAGAGGGGTCAAATAATTCACGGAGGGGGGTAAATAATTCACAGAGGGGTCAAATAATTCACGGAGGGGGGTAAATAATTCAGGGAGGGGTGAAATGATTCACGGAGGGCGGTAAACAATTCACGGAAGGGTGAAAGAATTCACGGAGGGGGGTAAACAATTCACAGAGGGGTCAAATAATTCACGGAGGGGGGTAAATAATTCACGGAGGGGTGAAATAATTCACGGAGGGGGTAAATGATTCACGGAGGGGTCAAATAATTCACGGAGGGGGGTAAATAATTCACGGAGGGGTGAAATAATTCACGGAGGGGGGTAAACAATTCACATAGGGGTCAAATAATTCACGGAGGGGGGTAAAAAATTCACAGAGGGGTACAATGATTCACGGAGGGGGGTAAATAATTCACGGAGGGGTGAAATAATTCACGGAGGGGGGTAAACAATTCACGGAGGGGTGAAATAATTCACGGAGGGGGGTAAATAATTCACGGAGGGGTAAAATGATTCACGGAGGGGGGTAAATAATTCACGGAGGGGTCAAATATTTCACGGAGGGGGGTAAATAATTCACAGAGGGGTGAAATAATTCACGGAGGGGGGTAAACAATTCACAGAGGGGTCAAATAATTCACGGAGGGGGGTAAATAATTCACAGAGGGGTCAAATAATTCACGGAGGGGGGTAAACAATTCACGGAGGGGTGAAATGATTCACGGAGGGCGGTAAACAATTCACGGAAGGGTGAAAGACTTCACGGAGGGGGGTAAACAATTCACAGAGGGGTCAAATAATCCACGGAGGGGGGTAAATAATTCACGGAGGGGTGAAATAATTCACAGAGGGGGGTAAATAATTCACGGATGGGTCCAATAATTCACGGAGGGGGGTAAATAATTCACGGAGGGGTGAAATAATTCACGGAGGGGGGTAAATAATTCACAGAGGGGTGAAATAATTCACGGAGGGGGGTAAACAATTCACGGGGGGGGTGAAATAATTCACGGAGGGGGGTAAATAATTCACGGAGGGGTGAAATAATTCACGGAGGGGGGTAAATAATTCACGGAGGGGTGAAATAATTCACGGAGGGGGGTAAATAATTCACGGAGGGGTCAAATAATTCACGGAGGGGGGTTAATAATTCACGGAGGGGTGAAATAATTCACGGAGGGGGGTAAACAATTCACAGAGGGGTCAAATAATTCACGGAGGGGGGTAAATAATTCACAGAGGGGTACAATAATTCACGGAGGGGGGTAAATAATTCACGGAGGGGTGAAATAATTCACGGAGGGGGGTAAATAATTCACGGAGGGGTGAAATAATTCACGGAGGGGGGTAAATAATTCACGGAGGGGTGAAATAATTCACGCAGGGGGGTAAACAATTCACAGAGGGGTCAAACAATTCACGGAGGGGGGTTAATAATTCACAGAGGGGTACAATAATTCACGGACGGGGGTAAATAATTCACGGAGGGGTGAAATAATTCACGGAGGGGGGTAAATAATCCACGCAGGGGTGAAATAATTCACGGAGGGGGGTAAATGATTCACGGAGGGGTCAAATATTTCACGGAGGGGGGTAAATAATTCACGGAGGGGTTAATTAATTCACGGAGGGGGGTAAACAATTCACAGAGGGGTCAAATAATTCACGGAGGGGGGTAAATAATTCACGGAGGGGTGAAATAATTCACGGAGGGGGGTAAATAATTCACGGAGGGGTGAAATAATTCACGGAGGGGGGTAAATAATTCACGGAGGGGTAAAATAATTCACGGAGGGGGGTAAATAATTCACAGAGGGGTGAAATAATTCACGGAGGGGGGTAAACAATTCACAGAGGGGTCAAATAATTCACGGAGGGGGGTAAATAATTCACAGAGGGGTCAAATAATTCACGGAGGGGGGTAAATAATTCACGGAGGGGTGAAATGATTCACGGAGGGGGGTAAACGATTCACAGAGGGGTGAAATAATTCACGGAGGGGGGTAAACAATTCACAGAGGGGTCAAATAATTCACGGAGGGGGGTAAATAATTCACGGAGGGGTGAAATAATTCACGGAGGGGGTAAATGATTCACAGAGGGGTCAAATAATTCAGGGAGGGGGGTAAATAATTCACGGAGGGGTGAAATAATTCACGGAGGGGGGTAAACAAGTCACAGAGGGGTCAAATAATTCACGGAGGGGGGTAAATAATTCACGGAGGGGTGAAATAATTCACAGAGGTGGGTAAATAATTCACGGAGGGGTCCAATAATTCACGGAGGGGGGTAAATAATTCACGGAGGGGTGAAATAATTCACGGAGGGGGGTAAATAATTCACAGAGGGGTGAAATAATTCACGGAGGGGGGTAAACAATTCACGGGGGGGTGAAATAATTCACGGAGGGGGGTAAATAATTCACGGAGGGGTGAAATAATTCACGGAGGGGGGTAAATAATTCACGGAGGGGTGAAATAATTCACGGAGGGGGGTAAATAATTCACGGAGGGGTCAAATAATTCACGGAGGGGGGTTAATAATTCACGGAGGGGTGAAATAATTCACGGAGGGGGGTAAACAATTCACAGAGGGGTCAAATAATTCACGGAGGGGGGTAAATAATTCACAGAGGGGTACAATAATTCACGGAGGGGGGTAAATAATTCACGGAGGGGTGAAATAATTCACGGAGGGGGGTAAATAATTCACGGAGGGGTGAAATAATTCACGGAGGGGGGTAAATAATTCACGGAGGGGTGAAACAATTCACGGAGGGGGGTAAATAATTCAAGGAGGGGTGAAATAATTCACGGAGGGGGGTAAATAATTCACGGAGGGGTCAAATAATTCACGGAGGGGGGTAAATAATTCACGGAGGGGTGAAATGATTCACGGAGGGGGGTAAACAATTCACAGAGGTGTCAAATAATTCACGGAGGGGGTAAATTATTCACAGAGGGGTACAATAATTCACGGAGGGGGGTAAATAATTCACGGAGGGGTGAAATAATTCCCGGAGGGGGGTAAATAGTTCACAGAGGGGTAAAATAATTCACGGAGGGGGGTAAATAATTCACGGAGGGGTCAAATAATTCACGGAGGGGGGTAAATAATTCACAGAGGGGTCAAATAATTCACGGAGGGGGGTAAATAATTCACAGAGGGGTCAAATAATTCACGGAGGGGGGTAAATAATTCACGGAGGGGTGAAATGATTCACGGAGGGGGGTAAACAATTCACAGAGGTGTCAAATAATTCACGGAGTGGGTAAATAATTCACGGAGGGGTACAATAATTCACGGAGGGGGGTAAATAATTCACGGAGGGGTGAAATCATTCACGGAGGGGGGTAAATAATTCACGGAGGGGTGAAATAATTCCCGGAGGGGGGTAAATAGTTCACAGAGGGGTAAAATAATTCACGGAGGGGGGTAAATAATTCACAGAGGGGTGAAATAATTCACGGAGGGGGGTAAACAATTCACAGAGGGGTCAAATAATTCACGGAGGGGGGTAAACAATTCACGGGGGGGTGAAATAATTCACGGAGGGGGGTAAATAATTCACGGAGGGGTGAAATAATTCACGGAGGGGGGTAAATAATTCACGGAGGGGTGAAATAATTCACGGAGGGGGGTAAATAATTCACGGAGGGGTCAAATAATTCACGGAGGGGGGTTAATAATTCACGGAGGGGTGAAATAATTCACGGAGGGGGGTAAACAATTCACAGAGGGGTCAAATAATTCACGGAGGGGGGTAAATAATTCACAGAGGGGTACAATAATTCACGGAGGGGGGTAAATAATTCACGGAGGGGTGAAATAATTCACGGAGGGGGGTAAATAATTCACGGAGGGGTGAAATAATTCACGGAGGGGGGTAAATAATTCACGGAGGGGTGAAATAATTCACGGAGGGGGGTAAATAATTCACGGAGGGGTGAAACAATTCACGGAGGGGGGTAAATAATTCAAGGAGGGGTGAAATAATTCACGGAGGGGGGTAAATAATTCACGGAGGGGTCAAATAATTCACGGAGGGGGGTAAATAATTCACGGAGGGGTGAAATGATTCACGGAGGGGGGTAAACAATTCACAGAGGTGTCAAATAATTCACGGAGGGGGTAAATAATTCACAGAGGGGTACAATAATTCACGGAGGGGGGTAAATAATTCACGCAGGGGTGAAATCATTCACGGAGGGGGGTAAATAATTCACGGAGGGGTGAAATAATTCCCGGAGGGGGGTAAATAGTTCACAGAGGGGTAAAATAATTCACGGAGGGGGGTAAATAATTCACAGAGGGGTCAAATAATTCACGGAGGGGGGTAAATAATTCACGGAGGGGTGAAATGATTCACGGAGGGGGGTAAACATTTCACAGAGGTGTCAAATAATTCACGGAGGGGGTAAATAATTCACAGAGGGGTACAATAATTCACGGAGGGGGGTAAATAATTCACGGAGGGGTGAAATCATTCACGGAGGGGGGTAAATAATTCACGGAGGGGTGAAATAATTCCCGGAGGGGGGTAAATAGTTCACAGAGGGGTAAAATAATTCACGGAGGGGGGTAAATAATTCACAGAGGGGTGAAATAATTCACGGAGGGGGGTAAACAATTCACAGAGGGGTCAAATAATTCACGGAGGGGGGTAAATAATTCACAGAGGGGTCAAATAATTCACGGAGGGGGGGTAAACAATTCACGGAGGGGTGAAATAATTCACGGAGGGGGGAAAATAATTCACAGAGGGGTGAAATAATTCAGGGAGGGGGGTAAACAATTCACAGAGGGGTCAAAAAATTCACGGAGGGGGGTAAATAATTCACGGAGGGGTAAAATAATTCACGGAGGGGGGTAAACAATTCACGGAGGGGTGAAATAATTCACGGAGGGGGGTAAATAATTCACAGAGGGGTGAAATAATTCACGGAGGGGGGTAAACAATTCACAGAGGGGTGAAATAATTCACGGAGGGGGGTAAATAATTCACGGAGTGGTGAAATAATTCACGGAGGGGGGTAAATAATTCACAGAGGGGTACAATAATTCACGGAGGGGGGTGAATAATCCACGGAGGGGTAAAATAACTCACGGAGGCGTGTACACAATTCACGGAGGGGTGAAATAATTCACGGAGGGGGGTAAATAATTCACGGAGGGGTGAAATAATTCACGGAGGGGGGTAAATAATTCACGGAGGGGTCAAATAATTCGCGGAGGGGGGTAAATAATTCACGGAGGGGTCAAATAATTCAGGGAGGGGGGTAAATAATTCACGGAGGGGTGAAATAATTCACGGAGGGGGTAAATAATTCACGGAGGGGTAAAATAATTCACGGAGGGGGGTAAATAATTCATGGAGGGGTCAAATAATTCACGGAGGGGGGTAAATAAGTCACAGAGGGGTCAAATAATTCACGGAGGGGGGTAAATAATTCACGGAGGGGGGTAAATAATTCACGGAGGGGTGAAATAATTCACGGAGGGGGGTAAATAATTCACAGAGGGGTGAAATAATTCACGGAGGGGGGTAAACAGTTCACAGAGGGGTCAAATAATTCACGGAGGGGGGTAAATAATTCACAGAGGGGTTAAATAATTCACGGAGGGGGGTAAATAATTCACAGAGGGGTCAAATAATTCACGAAGGGGGGTAAATAATTCACGGAGGGGTAAAATAATTCACGGAGGGGGGTAAACAATTCACGGAGGGGTGAAAAAATTCACGGAGGGCGGTAAATGATTCACGGAGGGGTGAAATAATTCACGGAGGGGGGTAAATAATTCACGGAGGGGTGAAATAATTCAGGGAGGGGGGTAAATAATGCGCGGAGGGGTGAAATAATTCACGGAGGGGGGTAAATAATTCACAGAGGGGTGAAATAATTCACGGAGGGGGGTAAACAATTCACAGAGGGGTAAAAAAATTCACAGAGGGGGGTAAACAATTCACGGAGGGGTGAAATAATTCACGGAGGGGGGTAAATAATTCACGGAGGGGTGAAATAATTCACGGAGGGGGGTAAATAAATCACGGAGGGGTCAAATAATTCGCGGAGGGGGGTAAATAATTCACGGAGGGGTCAAATAATTCACGGAGGGGGGTAAATAATTCACGGAGGGGTGAAATAATTCACGGAGGGGGGTAAATAATTCACGGAGGGGTGACATAATTCAGGGAGGGGGGTAAACAAATCACAGAGGGGTCAAATAATTCACGGAGGGGGGTGAATAATTCACGGAGGGGTGAAATAATTCACGGAGGGGGGTAAATAATTCACGGAGGGGTAAAATAATTCACGGAGGGGGGTAAATAATTCACGGAGGGGTAAAATAATTCACGGAGGGGGGTAAATAATTCACGGAGGGGTAAAATAATTCACGGAGGGGGGTAAACAATTCACGGAGGGGTGAAATAATTCACGGAGGGGGGTAAATAATTCACGGAGGGGTGAAATAATTCACGGAGGGGGGTAAACAATTCACAGAGGGGTCAAATAACTCGCTGAGGGGGGTAAATAATTCACGGAGGGGTGAAATAATTCACAGAGGGGGGTAAACAATTCACGGAGGGGTGAAACAATTCACGGAGATGGGTAAATAATTCACGGAGGGGTGAAATAATTCACGGAGGGGGGTAAATAATTCACGGAGGGGTCAAATAATTCGCGGAGGGGGGTAAATAATTCACGGAGGGGTAAAATAATTCACGGAGGGGGGTAAACAATTCACGGAGGGGTGAAATAATTCACGGAGGGGGGTAAATAATTCACAGAGGGGTGACATAATTCAGGGAGGGGGGTAAACAATTCACAGAGGGGTCAAATAACTCACGGAGGGGGGTGAATAATTCACGGAGGGGTGAAATAATTCACGGAGGGGGGTAAATAATTCACGGAGGGGTGAAATAATTCACGGAGGGGGGTAAATAATTCACGGAGGGGTAAAATAAATCACGGAGGGGGGTAAATAATTCACGGAGGGGTAAAATAATTCACGGAGGGGGGTAAACAATTCACGGAGGGGTGAAATAATTCGCGGAGGGGGGTAAATAATTCACGGAGGGGTGAAATAATTCACGGAGGGGGGTAAATAATTCACGGAGGGGTCAAATAATTCGCGGAGGGGGGTAAATAATTCACGGAGGGGTCAAATAATTCACGGAGGGGGGTAAATAATTCACGGAGGGGTCAAATAATTCACGGAGGGGGGTAAATAATTCACGGAGGGGTGAAATAATTCGCGGAGGGGGGTAAATAATTCACGGAGGGGTCAAATAATTCACGGAGGGGGGTAAATAATTCACGGAGGGGTCAAATAATTCACGGAGGGGGGTAAATGATTCACGGAGGGGTGAAATAATTCACGGAGGGGGGTAAATAATTCACAGAGGGGTGAAATAATTCAGGGGGGGGGGGTAAACAATTCACAGAGGGGTCAAATAATTCACGGAGGGGGGTAAATAATTCACGGAGGGGTCAAATAATTCACGGAGGGGGGTAAACAATTCACAGAGGGGTCAAATAATTCACGGAGGGGGGTAAACAATTCACGGAGGGGTGAAATAATCCACGGAGGGGGGTAGACAATTCACGGAGGGGTAAAATAATTCACGGAGGGGGGTAAATAATTCACGGAGGGGTAAAATAATTCACGGAGGGGGGTAAACAATTCACGGAGGGGTACAATAACAACCACCGCACCCAAAGCCGCGGCCCACTTGACTTGACCACTACGGTCGGGACTTGCTTTGGAACTGATTCCAGTCAAGCACTGCAGTGTATCTGCCAGCTTGGAAGTGAGTGTGCGAGAGAAGCAGTGGTGGCACCAGTAATCTCAGAATCCTGGACACAAGGTAATCTAAGCGATCCAACACAAACGGAAACCAAGGCCCGCCACACTACAGCTTGAGAGGTATCCTCACCGTGTAGTGCCAAATCGACAGTGGTTGAGGCCTCGGCCTCGCTGAGAGCATCACCGGCGCGCAGCAGTTGCGCATACGCCCCCTGCGCCACACTTAGCTCCTGCTGTGCCTCGTTCGTCCTGCCACGCGGCACTGTCCGCGCCTCGTTCACCTTGTGGATGGTGAACACAACACAGTGGCGGCCACACGCTCGTTGCCGTAAGCGATGTTGTCGGGCGTCCCGCAGTGCTGGGACCACAAACTTTGCGGGTACTGTCCAAAGTACAAGAAACTGACTTTGCCGCAGGCTTCCCCAAGGTGTCAAACTTCCAAAGCTCCGCGCTCTTGCCTACGAAATCCGACTCACGGACCTTGAAGTCCTGCTCCCCAGAAACAGAGACACAAACAACGAACGGCGTGCAGTTGCGCATACGCCCCCTGCGCCACACTCAGCTCCTGTTGTGTGCCGGCCTCGTTTAGCTTGCCACGCGGCACTGTCCGCGCCTTGTTCACCTTGTGGATGGTGAACACAACACTGCGGCGGCCACACGCTCGTTGCCGTAAGCGATGTTGTCGGGGGTCCCGCATCACATCACATCACATGACATGACATGACATCACATCACATCGCATCACATCACATCACATCACATCACATCACATCACATCACATCACATCACATCACATCACATCACATCACATCACATCACATCACATCACATCACATCACATCACATCACATCACATCACATCACATCACATCACATCACATCACATCACATCACATCACATCACATCACATCACATCACATCACATCACATCACATCACATTACATCACATCACATCACATCACATCACATCACATCACATCACATCACATCACATCACATCACATCACATCACATCACATCACATCACATCACATCACATCACATCACATCACATCACATCACATCACATCACATCACATCACATCACATCACATCACATCACATCACATCACATCACATCACATCACATCACATCACATCACATCACATCACATCACATCACATCACATCACATCACATCACATCACATCACATCACATCACCACATCACATCACATCACAAATGTGTCCATGACTCAATGAAACTACTGTACTACTTACTGTACTAGCAAATTCATCTCGAAATCCCTGGCTGGCACCCTCATAATAACCGATTCCCTCATCCTTCCTCCCTGAATCAGGACATATTATTTGGAAATGAAGCAAGGTGTTGAAGGGGGGTGTACAAACAAGGACAACTCAATAGTTGCAAATGTGGGGAGACGGGGGGGGGGGGGCGGGACAGCTCTGCTCAGTGATTCTGTCCTCTGTGTCCTTTTCTGGGTTTTTCCCTAACCAAAGCCTTGAGAAAGCCGAAGCAGGAGGGGTTGCCGGCAGGGGAGGGACCGAGAGGCTCGTAGGGGTGCCTAATCTTTTAGGTAGGACAATGTACCCCTCAGCCTCGCGCTCCTTGACTCTCTGGTGCTTGGGCGTCCTCCCGGGCCCCCCACACCCGGCGAAGAACCCCTTGCACCCCACGCAGGCACCAACCCTGCAGACAGTGTCGTTTAACTGACGGAAAAAAAATGCCATGTGGAAAATAGCACGCGCACCTGCAAAAAAAATCGTTTTTGGCAGAAGAGACACTGCTGCGGGCCCCCGTTTCATTGAAAAAAAGAGGGGAAGAGTCGAGAGCGGGGAGAGGGGGGTAGACGGTAGACAATGGAAAAATTGGGTCCCCCACACTAAATGGGGGACCCCACTGAAATCGGGGGGTGTAAAGCAAAGCAGAATGCCCCTCCAGGCAGACACACAAAGAATGCAAAACACATACACAGAGCAATGTGAAGCAAAACAATGAATGTACAATCACATGTGCTTCCATGACCCTGCATCGCCTGTCTCCCTGGACTGAGATTCAGGGCTCACATTGCCCCGAAAATAACCCGAAATGTACTAAAAAGCCCCCCAAAACGTACTACAAAACCCCCTGAAATGTACTAAAAGATCCCCTGAAATGCACTAAAAAATCCCCCCAAATGTACTAAAAGAACCCCCCTAACTATACTAAAAAACCCCCTAACTGTACTAAAAAACCCCCCGAAATGTACCAAAAAACCCCCCGAAATGTACTAGAACTCCTTTGTACCAACAACCAACAAACAAATTGCAATCACAAAAAGACTGGCAACGCGATATCCTGAACTAGCCCCTTTATCTGCTTTGGGGCACATCAACAGCCACATTCAAATATGCACGTCCCGAACTAGCCCCTTTATGTGCATTGGGGCACATCAGCAACCACCTTCAAATATCCATGGCCCAAAGTAGCCCCTTTGTCTGCTTTGGGGCACATCAGCAGCCAAATTCCACTACCGTGCGTCGCACGGTATTTTAACACTTGTCACAATCCTGGATACATCATTCTCTGAAAGCAAAGCAAGGTGCGGAACGGGGCATGAGACACGGAAGAGGGGGACAACAAGCAGTGGGGCAAACTCTCCCGCGATTTTGGCATTCTTGTAAAAAGGGGGGCAGGGGCAAAAATTATTTTATTTTTGCGATTTTTTTTGCGGAACCTATTTTTTCGTAAGGCGTGAAGCGAACAATTAATTTTTTTTGCGTTTTTTTTTGCGGACAGGGTGGGGGGGGTGATAAAAGCCTGATGGGGGGTTTCGGGTTGAGCGTTGGGGTAGCCCACCAGCAAAACTGACCCTGTTGTTATACACATACCTAGTTCATGCCTACGGTCATGGTCTGCAAAGGAAGCAAGGTGCAGAATTGGGCAAGAGAAAAGGGGGGGGGGGGCCAAGTCTGATATGGGGGGCAAAGCACAAGTGTGATATTGGGGGGGGGGGGGCAAAGGCCTATCATGGGGGGCTTGGGGGGTTGGGGGTTGGGGGTGATGGCCCATAAAAGTCTGAAGTCTGAAGTCTGGAAGCCCATTGGGTTACTATACCCATAGCTGATGCAAGCAGGGGCGCAATCTGTTCCCAGGCCCAGAACATGTTGTGGGGCTCCTCCCC
The DNA here is from genome assembly GCA_964036045.1 of Eutreptiella sp. 'Long Island Sound 2002'. Taxonomy (NCBI): domain Eukaryota; phylum Euglenozoa; class Euglenophyceae; order Eutreptiales; family Eutreptiaceae; genus Eutreptiella; species Eutreptiella sp. 'Long Island Sound 2002'. The sequence continues at coordinate 131,897,653 of OZ038382.1, read as the reverse complement.
ATCCGGTGCGTTGTGCGCCCAAAACGGCACGCCACACCGGTTGCGGTCCAAAAAAATTCTAGTACCTCCCCTACAACCTCAATGATGACTGCACCCAGGCCTCTAGGAACGCCCCGAAACACCTTCCGAAGCCCATGCAGCTGTGAAAAATGCACAAAAATACCCGGTTTCTTGCCATGACGAGCAGGGGCTCGCCGGTGCATCCCGCCGCAGCGAAACTTTGGCCGGTCACCCGATACCAACGAGCATTGGTGGCATCCCACTTGGTTGTCCTCCGAGCAGCGACGCCATTGGACCGCTTGGACGTATTGCCCCGCGCGGCCTCGCCTCATTAAAAATACTCCCCACTTGGGGAGCCACGATGATGCCCAGCAGCCGCCCGGAGCCACGGCTGGTCCCCACCAAGGAGGACCGCCTCCGACACCCAGCTGTTCCACCAGTGAATTTTTGTGCAGTCAACAATGGGCTGCAAGAGGTGTGTTCATAAAAGGTGTTCATAAGTTGTGTTCATAAAATGTGTTCATTATTCATAAATCGGCAGCATGGCGTTTTATGAAGGCGGTTTTCGAATTATGAACGCGCAAATTATGGACAACATATGAACATGAAAATGCCGACTACAAAATTGCGGCACCTGAACCCAAATTTGGCCCAAGACAACTGTATCCTTGTCCCCCGTATGGCCATGCCGATGACCCTTAGGAAGGCAGGTGTTCGCGCCTTTACCCCATGGTTCAATAGCCCCACCGATAGCTGCGCCCAACTGCCATCGGCGCAAGGATACCCGTTACCCGGCACCACAAAGGTGAGGGGTAGGTCCAGTCAATGGACTGGTACAGGGCTGGCCGGGATTGCACATATTGTGCCCATGACCGTGGGGGCCAACAGCGACCTGACAACGGGGGGTCGGCACGTTCGCTGTGGGGAAAAAGCAAGCGGAGCGATCAATGACTTCCACATTGCGTCAAATTGGTCCCATGTGGGGATGGGCCGTGGGAAGGGCAGCCCGGTGCGAGCGGTGTACGCATCGCCCCGGCGGGTGATGTACTCAAACAACACACGGAAGCCGGACCGGGGTGCACCCAACTCCAAAAGGAGCCCTATAGGATAGGGTGCGGAAGAGAGGGCGTCGGCATACGCACGGATGGCCTGCACCCTAGTTTTGTGGACCGCTGGTAGGGGAGCCTGGTCCATCGCCTCCAAGGAGCAGTCCCAGATGAGGGGGGACGATGACATCCATTGGGCCTACAGATGAGAAGAGTTTGCTGTCCCGAAGACTGGTGGCACCACTGAGTCGAACAACCATCATGTTCGGCTCCCTGAGGACGGGGTAAGGGTAAAGCACAACAAAAAATGTGGACAAAGAAGCGTTCACAAAAGCTATTGATAATTCATGGTTCATATATGAAACGTTCATGTATGAAAAATGAATCATGAACAATACTACTTTTCATACAAGTGGCTAGGGTAGAGACTACGGATACCAAGGGACGTGGAGTCCATGGGGCCTGAATGATTGACGGCTTGCACACGAGCTTGATTATACTCCAACTCCACATGCCCGTCGAACAAAAAACCAAACACAGTCGCGGGCACTCCAAGCCCTGCAGACCTGATGTGGAAAATTCTGTCGCCAATGCTCAACTCCATAACAAACAGCAAAAGAGGTTTGAGGACACGAGGGGCAGAAAGTGATGTTGCACAACACACACGTTGCATGTATCACCATGTGCCCAGGTCGGCATGGTTTCACAATACACATAGATGCACCTTGTGGCCCTGACACGCATCACACTGTGTGAACTGGGGCACAATACGTGAGAGAAAGGGGCTAGTCCATAACGCCCGGCCGGAAAGGGGCAAGTCCACGAGGAGAAATAATCCCAAATTGCCCCATCCCACCCACCCACCCACCCACCCACGCCTTTACTCACCCAAGGGGTAGAATACGACCCCGAAATAGGGGTAGGAATCACAAACAGCCCAAAAAGCTGCCATGTGCACTAACGCTCCCTCCTTGGCCTTTCGCTTTGGGGGGGGCCTGAAGCCCGAGTACCCCCCCCCCCCCACGGGGACCCACAAGCAGACTCACCACCACACATAGGAGACGGGGGTGAAACCTTCGTAAGTGTCCCCTTTCCCTTACCCTTGGAAGGTGTGGAAATTGCACTTGATGATTGGCGAACAGCCCGAGTAAGGGCACTTGCTACATCTTGTTGCCGGAGTGCTTGAGCCTGCTTGTTGTCTTCAACAGAACCATGTACAACTACCTCTGCCACGGCACCCCAAACCCAAAATCCCCCTGACCCTCCCCCCCCCCCAGTGCACCTCCCCCCCAAGGGGGCCTCAAGGCGACATTCGGGACTGGTGTGGTTTGTGCTGCAATGCACCAAGGCAAAACAATGAACTAAGAAAGGTGGCTATGACCATATGCCCGTGACACGTGGGTATACAGCGGTACGTAGGGCCTGCACTCACTTGCCGTTGCTCTTGCCGTTGCTCTTGGATAACCCAACCCTGACACCACGTACCACGTGGCAGGGCAGCATGGAGGCCCTCACCTGCCCTTTTTTTGTGTCATGCCGATGCCCCACCGGCTGCCGTTGCCAATTTATCCTGTTCTTCTTTCCTGTTGCGATTTGCTCGCTCATCCTCTTTGGCCTTTTTCTCCTTCTTTCTCTCCTCCCTTTTACGTTGCCGCTCCCGCGCCTCCTCTTGCTTCCGCAACTCCCGCTCAGCCTTCTCGTACTCATTTTGTGGTTGTTTATCGGGTTTCCCCTTCTGTTTGGGGGTTTGCGGATCCGTCACATTATTGATTTCTTGCTCACTACTGTCTGCCTCGGATGCCTAGTCAAGGGACTCGTGCTGCTGGAACAGCGGCTGGCCCATGCTTTCCCAGTACATGACATTGCGCCACTCAACATCATCCTCCGTGTCCCCTTTCCGGACGCTTGTCTTTAGCAGGTTCGCCACATTAGCTGCATTGTAGGGACCATCGGATAATACACCCCATGCGTAATTCCACAAGACAGGCAAGTGGATACATCCCAAAATGATCAGCTCGGGGCGGCGGCCGTAGTAGTGCCCACGGGCAGCGCGATGCATTCCATCTCCAGGTGCGTGTCGTCCGTGTCGTCGTTGGGGTCCTGAAGCAAATACACCAACCAGCACAGGATAGCCAAACCCACCCACAAACCTTTAGTGAACGACTTTTGTGTGAGGTAGGGCGGCACGGCAGGGACCAGACCATGTGTCGTAACAAGCAACAGAGTCGACTGCTTGAACAAATATGGTTCTTCTCTGCGTCCCAGATGATAGACAGCCATGCGCAAGGCTGTTGGGTATAAATCTTCCAATTGCAAACGTAACTGGTGTTCCACAGCGACCAAATTCCCATGGTGTCCATGAAAGGCGCCAAGTACCCGTTGAGACAGCACACTCACGATCTGCGCACCAAGAAACCACCCTCCTCGCCAGCGGACTTCCACGAGGACGAGATTGTACTTTAGCATTTTGATCTCATTGGGAACTGTGGTCACTCTTCCATGGTACGCCCAAATTTCCTTTGCCACCTCGCCACTAGACACCTCAACAGGCGAGCTCAACATTGGTCTCACAAGTAGCCTGCGATGTGCTTCAACATCGTCTCCATCGCTAACCCACATATCTGCCTTCAATAGCGCCTGGAGCGGTGGCCACGGCGTGGACTCCTTGTACTCCGAGCTCCCTTGCCATGCACCAAAATTCGCGAGACGGTGACTAAAGTTCTTCGAGATGCCAGCCACTTCACTCTTAGTGCCTGTGTGCATAGGACCCATAGAGGAGGGCAGGTTGCAACACGATCTAGCCATCCACCAAGTCACAGTGATTTGCCACAACGTAAATTTGCATCCCATGGGATCCTAGGCTCTGCAGAGCCCAATACTCTCCAATTGGTAAAATGACGGCTAAAATTGGTCAATGTGCTTGATATAGTGCTATGCCCGTGACCTAAACAGCCGGCTAAGGGTAATGCTGCTTTGCAATTCGATCAACGTAACGGGCTACTTTGCCTGCCCTGTGTGATGTGCCGTGTTGTTGTATTCAGTGGGAGCCTTGTGCGTGATCGGGGGCCAACATGGCGTTGCGGCATGTGATGAAATTTGCAAGGATGTGAGAACAAGGATGGGCGAGGGCGAGGACTAGATGACCAATTTTGACGTGCGCATCATCAAGTTTGATACATCCCTTGAGATCAAGCAAAAGCTGGCTGGACAACTCAATAGGACGTAACACAGTGGACGTGAGAGCAATGTACCCTGACTGTTGAACAATTTCCTCCAACTGGCGGCAAAGGACACATAGTGCAAGAAGACAGTTGTCACCTTGATGTGTGAGGCAATCCTAGAGGCGGGGCTGACCGCGAAGTCTGGCAACACGGAGACAATGGTCAAGCACATGAGGCCAGCTCTCCATATGGCCTTGACGTGTGGTACCACATTCACGGACGCACTCGGCAAGATGGTGGAACGCAAACGGGTGATTGCACTTTATACAGTGCAGTGCTTCGCTGAAATGCAACCCGAAAATTTGTAGCGCGTATGCAACTACATGGCCTGGCTGAAGAATACAGTACCAGGCTTCAAGAAGATGGTGAAGGAGCTCTGCGCTAGGGAACTGTGGTGGTATCACTTTTGGTCCTCCTGACATGCCGGTTGAGCGCATCCACCCTTCAAGACGTATGCTTTTGCCTTGTAATCCTGTTGCCTTTCGTTGCGAGACATTGTAATGGAACTCCGATTCAATGGGCCGCTGCGACAGGGAGCCCAGACGAAGTGTAATGACCATTTTCAGTGTGACACCAAGCAATTTCAGTTTGCTGGGCTTTGCAGAGCCCAGGATCCCATGGGATGCAAAATCACTGGCTCTACAGAGATGTTGTGCCTATTGGAACTTCCACAACTTCACTCATGTTGACTGTTGCAACCTTGCCTGATGATGTCCAAGGACCCCCCCCCCCCCCAGACACCCCTTGATTATCCATTTTGTTCATGCTGGGCTGTGCACAGCCTCCCGGGGCGCATGGGAGCACCGTTTTGAAATGCAACCCCAAATATTGGTGATGTTGGTCAATGGCATTTTTACTAGTGATTCCAACAACCTCTTTTTGAAGGTTATGTGCCTTTTCTTTGCATACTCCGACTTGAAAATGAGCCACCTACAGAAGACGAAACAAACAGTCTTTTGATGATGTGTATGTACGTCACACATGAAACATACAAAGCAACATTGATGGTTTCCGGGGGTACGTTTTCAGACCCACATAAAGACCAATGCTTCTGATAGAAATGCATTACACCGTATCAGTAGTGTAAATTGCAATACTGCAATGATGGACCTCCAAAGGCCGCATTCAAAAAGGTGACGAAAGCAGACAGCCCTGCTTGTGCGAAGAGGCACAATAGCAGGCCAAAAAGCGTACAAGTTGCAAACTTTGCGCCCTGCACAGCGCAATAAACTCGAAACCATATAAATTCCACGCATGAAAAAGGGCTCAGAGAATTCATTTCTTGCCCTTCTTCGCTGGCGGCTTCGCCTGCTTAGCTTTTGCGGCCAAAGCATCCATGGCAGAAGTGGCATCGGGTGTCTGAGGGGTGTTTGGTGTATGTTTTTTCTTTGCGGGTTGAGGAGTGCCACCTGAGGTGTGGCGCTTACTAGCTACTGGAGCATCAGCAGGTGTATTCACGGCATCGACCTGCTCAATGTCATCCTCACAATTGTCCTCTTCTGGGGCCTGTGCCTTGGCTACCTCACACAAACACCCCTCATCGATGCAATCGAACCACTCCTGATATTCAACAATATAAAAACAGTCCATATCGGCTATGGTGGTCCCTAGCTGGCTCATGAACTCAGGCTTGTCAGCATACTTGCCAGTGTATGCGACCACAACATAGGTTGATTCCGTCAGGCATCTGAAGAGGTGACAGGGCATCGTAACATGAGAGGTGACAGCCAAAATCCAAACAGCTCCTCAGCAGCTCGTGTGTCGCTGGGCACAACCCTCAGAGCCTTGAGGAACCAACCAACAACAGGGATGGCAGGGATGCCTTGTACTCGCCTTGGTCATACAAAAAAAGGCTGGGTACCTTTATGCCTAACTTATGGGGGATTCCAAAATGAACCGTTCTCTGCACCATTCACATAGTAGGAGTGCCAGTAGTCTTATCGTAGTTAGTAGTTGAGAGCCATTGCCAGGTATCGCAGCGTTCTAGCCCACGCAATTGGTCGATGAAGAACTTCAGCGCCTTGCCACGACCCACAACGGCTATGGGGACCTCCTTGCCCAGTACTGTGTCCCATAAGGGATGAACCTCACCCATGTACTCATCCTCAAGCTTCACAAGGATCTGCATGGGTACGGGAGGGGTCCAGGAGTGGGTGGGGCAGTGCGGGGGTTGAAAAGGGAACTCTCCGTGATCCCGGGAAAGCCATGGACTCCGGCGAGGCACCCACCACCTTCACCAGAGGAGAAGATGACCATTCCACAGCTGGATGGGGGACACGGTCCGTATCACGCACAAACATTGAAAGGTGCATCCGAATGGCATCTACAACGCGCTGCTCAAGCCTGCTGTTCTGTGAATCTTTTTTACCCCTTGGAGCCGGGGCAACTAGCAAACCGAGAGAGCAAGGCCTCACAAGGCTCCTCGCTGTGTGTACTGGGGGGGGTTGTACCATGCCATGGAGCCCACAGCAGTTTTGCTACTGCCAAGGTTCTGAGGTATTCGTCTGAACACTCAAAACCATCAAACAATTGCAACAGAACCAGCATAGACATATTCAACAACAATTGTGCTGTTTGAGGCACTTAAACTCTTCGCCCCGTACACCAGTTGCAATCACGGACCAGCATACTCAAAATAAACAAACTGGGGACGTAATCATTCAATAAGTTGAGCATTGCCTCTGTTTGTTGCAAACAGTGTTGTTGCAGTACCGACCTACTGCCGACTGGAGCGCTGTGCAGAGCGCAAAGTTTTTTTCAACTGTTACAAGTATTGGGGGGCAAGGAGTAACGGAGCCATGTACAGCCTTTCCTTCCATATCAGCTTGGGGTGTGTGTAAACATTCGTATCAGGAGTTTGTGGACCTGGTGACAAAAAGGTACATAGAGAGAAGAATTTGCGATACACTGCTTCACAGCATCACTTGTACTCGTGCCACACACCATACACCATAGGACAGTAACGGCCCTAGTGACCTAGATTAAAGTCAATATGTTAATTTTTAACTTTTAATATATGAAGGCGTTAATATATTAATCTCGCAAATATTAAGAGGTTCAAGTCAAATTTTTGCGATTGGGCCATTTGTACCGGTTTTTCCATGCACATATGCGGACCTATAAGGGGTGTTACGTGGTATATTGTTGCACAACGGTATAGTAGAGAGGTTGCAATGTTGTGTTGGTGGGTGTTATGGACACCCCCCCTCCGGTTGCCCGCATTCCCCCCCCCCTCCACACCACCATGTTCCCTTGTATAGCCCTTGTTATGCCTTTCTCTCGGGACACCCTTACCGAGCTTAACATGACGCTCGTGCGTTTGAGTGGAGCCAAGAGTTTGCGGGACCCTTTGGTCTCCCAACTCCTTGGTGAGTGGGTGGCCTCATCCCCTTTGGCCCGGGCCCGATGGTCAGATGCCATGGAGGTTGGGTACCCCTCCCTTATCCGTACTAAGCAACTGCAGGCGGTGAAGCAATATGCCTCCCAGCTTTTCCCGGCGCCGGACCTCATCGGCCTCCTCATGGACTTGAACGTCCCCAAACTCGGCTTCCAGCACATGTCGGAGTACATGAGCCGCCGGGGGTCGGCCTACTTGGCTGCAACGGGCCTCCCGTTCCCCCGCCCCATCCCCACTCGGGATACGTTCACGGACACGTGGAAAGATTTGGTCACCCCCCTTGACCTACGACCACCCGTGTCCGTTCCCGATCCCCCCGCGAGTGGGCGCTCTTGGCCGCTACCCTCATGGGCCCGGTACGTCCAATCACGCCCATCGCTAGTGGAGACCATCGATTGGACAAGGCCCCTCACCTTCATTGTGCGTGGGGATGCGCACCCGTGCGCCGGTGGTAGTTGGACCCAAGTCTCCATTGGGCTCCTCAACCACGGGGCACGGGGCCGCACACCCGCGTACTTGTGGGTGATAGGGATGGCCGTATGCGGGGACAAGGACATGACGGCACTTGCAAGGATATGGGCCGACAACTTGAAGGTTTGTGGCCCATTCGTTGTTTTGTTAATTTTTGCGTTTTTTGCGTTAATTTCTCGAGATCAATATCTTGTTTTCGGTTAATATGAACGCCGACCGAAAAATTAACTTAATATTAATCTCGAGAAATTAATGTAAATATTAATCCATGTCCTTTTTGTAGGTATTGCAGTCCATACAAGACTGCGAGAAGTTGCATTGGGTGTCGCGGTGGGTGCCAAGCAGGTTGGTCATCGGGGGAGACCAACCGTTCGTGCGGCGCCTTATCGGTGTGTCCACCTCGCCCTTGGTGGGCTCAATTTACAATATGGGAGTGTGGGACAAGGTTGCGGCGGCATGGGTCAACGTGGCGACCCGGCGCACCTTGGACCGTGAGGAGGCGGCTCGCCGCCGCTACAAGGAGACCGGCCGTAGCTTGGAGAATGGGGGATGCATAGGGGATCCACACATTGTGGTTGACCGGTGCATGGTTTTCCTATGCATCCTCCATTGTTGCATGGCCATTGGCCGGCTCCAAGTGGCGTTCATCGAGACACGCCTTGTGGACCTCCCCAAGGAGAACACCGACGCCGTGCAACGGGTCCTCTACCGGGCTCGCACGGGTGTAAAGTTGGGTGCGACGGGGGCACCCGACGGGGAGGAGGCCCGTGCGTTGTTCCTCGCGTGGGAGAAACTTGGTCCGTTGTTGGACTACGTCCCGGAGGATGGTGAATGGCAAGCCGTCGTGGCCATGCGTGACCTCCTCCGGGAATTGTAACGGACAAGCCGCCCCAGGGGGACCTACGTGCGGCCGAGGTGGCACGCGCCTACCGTGCACATTGTTGCAAGGAGGCGTGCCAATCAAACTACCTCCTCTATTGGGAGGAGGATGTCACCGAGGCCGTGGGCAATGCACGCCGCTTGGGGGTTGGGTTGGGTGCCGTGTGCGCGGATGTCGTTGAGAGCCTCAACGCCATCCTTAAGCGCGCATACAATGACCACTCGGGCCCGGGGGGGGGGGGGGGATGCCGGGGACAACCCAAGTAGAGCGGGAGGGGGAGGTAGTTTCCCAAGTGTAGGAGTGGTGGTTTTTAAAATTTGACCTTCCGCTACGCAATTACGGGACCCCCCATACCGCCCCATGCACCATGGCCAAACTCATGGCCACCCATAGCCCCCGCCCTCCACCCTTGCTTCCCCACCACTAGCTTTGTTTTCTCCTTGCCATGGACGCCTCGGCCACGCAAAAGATGCTGGCCGACATGCTGGAAGCGAACAACGAGGCCCTGGTGTATTTTGCTTGTGCATGGTTGCTTGCGTATACCAATTACTATTTCCGTCGCTCCGTTTAATATTTCCAGATTAATATTAATAGGCGCGGTCATTAATATTTAATATATTAATTAATTTTTCGATAGACAATATTAATTTCAAGAAATTAAGTCGGGGGCACAAAAATTAATTTTTTTTAATTTTTTTTTTCATCCTCTCGCTCTCTTAGATGCAACAAGTGGAGCAACGACTGGCTGCAGCTCAACCAGCAGCAGCAGCAGCTCCAACACCAGCACAAGCACCAGCACAAGCACCTCCCCCTCCTCCCGCCGCCCAACCGCCAACCGAGGAGTCAAGCGAAGACTCCTCGGATAGGCGGCGGAAGGAGAAGAAGGAGAAGAAGAAGAAAAAGAAGGAGAAAAGGGAGAGGAGAGAGAGGGAGAGGAGCCAGGGGCAGGGGGGGGGGGGTAGAGGCCAGCCTGGGGGGGGGGGGTCAAGGCCGAGGGGGAGGGGGAAGTGGTGGTGGACGAGGGGGACGGGGACGGGGAAGTTGAGGAGGTTGACCCCCCCAATGACCCCCCCCCCCCTCCCCCAGTGGCTTCTCAAAGCCCTGGGCCCCCAATCTACCACCGCCAGAAAGGCGGGGCCGATCCCCTGTTCCGCCCAGGCGCTGCAGGAGGGGTGCGCGGGGGATCAACCCGTTCCCCCCCCCCCCCATAGCCACATGACGGTCATTTGGACTTTTCGCCGGTTGATCCGGTGTTTGATCCGCCGCAAGGAGGGGAAACACGGAGGCACCTAGGGTAAGGATGCCTCCAGGGGGGAGGGGTCTGGGTCTGGAAACCCCACCCTGGTGCCCCCTTGCCCCCATGCTGGAGGCAATCAGGGTGCGCGGCTTGCCCGCGCTGAATTTGCTTTTCAACCCCCGCGGCGTCTGTTTTGGGACGCCGCATTACGTGGTGATGCTGCACCACTGGGCCCAGCTAGGCTGGGCCAAGCAATGGCGCCAGGGCAAGGCTGTGGCCTTCGGGGTGGACTGGGCCATTGTGCTGGCCCAGCCCCGCCCCATCTACGACCCGGGGTGCCAGCCCTCGTACGAGGGCTTGGTGCCCCAGTCCCGCGCCGCCAAGTCGGCGACCACGGCCGCGACCGCGGCCGAACCGGGGGGCCGGGGCGGCCCCAATGGCCAGCGCGGCACCCCCTGTAGCCCCTGTGGAGGCCCCCAGTGCCGCCGCGCTCTTCCAGGAGGCCATGGGAGCAGTTCAGCCCGGCGGAGTGAACAGGGGTTTTGAGGTATGTGTTTTGCGTGCGTGCATTAATTTTAAGGACGCCACGTTTAATTTCTCGAGATTAATATTCAATTTTTATGCCGCCCATCCAAATACTAAAAGTTAAGAGTTAATATCGAAGTCGAAAAATTAAAAATGTCGCCGAAAAAATTAATTTTTTTTCAATTTTTTTCAGGTTATTGACGTCGTGGTCAACGCGACGAATGATAGGCCGATCCGGGTGGCCTGGCGAGACGCTGAAGGATCCCAGGAAGTACCCCGGGGGTTCCCCCACCGCATCGTGGCCCGAGATCCACCCTTGGGCCTTGCTCTCTTGCGAGGTCTCCGCAATTGGGAGACTTCGCGCGTGGTGAGCGGCATATGGGTGGCGCCGCGCCACTTCCGGCCCGCAGAGTGGGCTCGGATGCAGGAGGTGGGGTACGCGGGGGGGGAGGATGAGGAGATGTGGTGGAACATGGGTGGGGGCGGGGTGAGCGAGATGGAGGAAGGGGGGGAGGGGGGGAGGCGTCCACCACCACCGCCCCAAAACGCCCCCCCAAGCGAAGCCCAACCACCCCCAACCCGCCAAACCAAAAGGAAAGTTTTCTTTCGAGTCGTCTGACGAAAGCGACGACGGGGCGATCCCCCGACCCAAAAACCCAACCCCCCCCCCCCCCCCACCACGACCACCGCACGGCCTAGGAAGGCCGTCCCCGCCCCCAAACCCACCAACCCCCCCAGGGCCGCCACCACAAACCCTCCCCCCACCAAGACCGACACCTGCAAGGGTGCCGAGAAGAAGGACGACCGTCCCGAGGATGCGATGATCGGGACGGTCGTCCACGTACCCTACCCCAAAGGGGTAGAGAGGGGCACCGTCCGTGGTATCCACGGGCGGAAGTACGGTGCCGTTTGGGTGGAATACCCGGGCGGCACCACCCTCTACAGGGTCAACCGCTCCCTCCTCCTCCCCACCCCCGAGGAGGCCGAGCGGCACCGCGAAGAGGCCCAAAAGAAAGAGGGCCAAAAGAAGACCAAGACGAACGAAACGCCTAACCCCCCGAACGCAAACCCTACCACCGAACCCACTAACCCAACTAACCCCACTAACCCCACTAACCCCCCATCCGGACCGGCGAAGATGTGGGACCCCACTACGGGGTCCCACGAGGTATGAGGGCCCGGATAAGGACACAAGGGGCCACAATGGCCATGGACGACATACATAAACACACACATGATGCATTCCATGTTGCGTTGTGCCATTGTTAGGAGGGTTAATATTTGGGGAAATGAGTTAATATTTGGAAGATTAATATGAATGCCGGCGACCCTTTAATTTTTAACTTTTCAAATATTAACGGAAAAATGAAAGCCAAAATTAAAGCCAAGAGCCATTTTAACATTTTGAAACAACCACATGGGTAGGACCCCCCCACCAACCCCCGGGGGAAAATGACACCCAAGCCCGTAAGGCAACCCGTGGGGGTCATAATTTTCATGGCAAACCCCCTAACCCCCCCTAAAAAAATTGAAACTTGAGATTAACGCGTTAATTTTTAGCCAAATATTAAACATATTGACTTTAATCTAGGTCACTAGGGAGAGAACATTATGAAACTTGTAGACGCCATATGTACTAGAGTACAACATTTTCGCCACTCTGTAAAAAATCGTCATATCGATCAACATAGGCACAACCCGGTTGGACTTTGATTGCACACTGAGCACAAACTTCAAAATTCGCGCTAGATCACACTGGGTGCCACTAAGCAGTGGGGAAAGCAGAAGGGGGTTTCACTGCAAACTCTCAACCCCTTTGCGCTTCAGATCTAAGGGGCACCTTACATCACATAGTCTAAGGGAGGCATTTAGTGCATTCCAAGTTTGCAAGCAGAGTGTTATAACTTTGAACAACCGATGTCGCTAGGTCCCCTGTTTTGGAAAACAAACTACCCAGTTGAGGGTATCCTAGAAAAACATCCACTTCACATCGCAGCGGCATAATTGCAAATACAGAACAGTTCAAGGATGCATTGGCACCAGATGGGGTGGGTAACCAATGTTTCCTGTAGCAGTTGTCATACCACACAACACAAGGAGAACCGGAAAGCTCTTCTAGACGCTAAGCAGCAACATCAGCGGCCTGCTGTGATAAACCCGGTGCACTGTGCAGGCATAAACCAGTATAGGATAACTTACTGTGTGCTGCACGAGACATGGGAACGTTAGCCTCAGCAAAACTACGCTTGGTACGGGGTTTCCATTGCTTATGCAAAAGCACAAAAAGATTGTATGACACCTGGCACAATTGATTAAACCAAGGCAAACCTTTACCCGTTACCTTCATAACTGTCAACATCTGTTGAACGTCTCCGAAAGTTCGGTAATGACGTTGATCACCCCTCGATGCCATAAAAAATTAAACGAATTGCAGGGCATAACCACCATGGGAACAAGCATGCTGCATTATATCCAAACTTGAACTGTATTCTCGCTCCTGCAAGAAGGCCCGGAACAGTGAGGTATCCATGGCACAAAAAAGCCTAAAGAGAAAGTAAATGAAGGGACACTGGTCAAGCAACGTTGCGGGGATACATGCCACGTTATATCGTTGAACAAAAAGTAAATTTGTGCTACCAAAACTAGGACAGTCGGAAACTTTGCGCTCTGCAGAGCGCAAACAATTCAGAATAACCAAAAACAGGAACCTCCATTGAGCATATCACGTTAAATGCGCTCTGCAGGGCGATCCAGTTGGCAAACTTAGAAAGAACACCAATTATCAGGCGGTTGTAAGAATTTGCCCTCTGCAGAGCGTAACAGGGGCAACTGGTCAAGAATGGTTCTACTATTCCGTGGCACAGAACATTGAATCATACTAACAAATAGGGGAACCATGAATACATGTCACAAAATGGGAATGTACCATACCTTGTCACCTTATAGCTCCTGGTGTCCTCTCGAGCCATGCACTGTCCCATACGTCTGTTGAAAACCCAGTGACAATCCATACATAACTTCATCAACCAATAAAATCTACTCCAAAATAGTTTTTCGGCCTGCTTTGCGCTCTCCAGAGTGCATGGAATAGGAATTGAAGGAAATGACGGGCTGATTTATACAGACAAGGTTTGGAGCGCTCTACAGAGCGCAAAAGGCCAGCTTTGCACTGATATACCGAGCAACGTTTGCGGATTACTCGTATGTGCGGCTTAAAACAGGATGTTCGGGCAACGGAGCGCTCTGCACGGCCCAAACACTGATAGTTGCTGACAATCATCGCTTGAAGTGGACAGTTGATCGTTGAACAAAAAGTAAATATGTGCTACCAAAACTAGGCCAGTCGGAAACTTTGCGCTCTGCAGAGCGCAAACAATGCAGAGCAACCAAAAACAGCGACCTCCATTGAGCATATCACGTTCAATGCACTCTGCAGAGCGCTCCAGTCGGCAAACTTAGAAAGAACACCAATTATCAGGCGGTTGTAAGAATTTGCCCTCTGTAGAGCGTAACAGGGGCAACTGGTCAAGAATGGTTCTACTAGTCCTTGGCACAGAACATTGAATCATACTAACAAATTGGGGAACCACGAATACATGTCACAAAAGGGGATTGTACCATACCTTGTCACCTTATAGCTCCTTGTGTCCCTTCCAGCCATGTACTGTCCCATACGCCCGTCGAAAACCCACTGACAATCCATACATAACTTCATCAACCAATAAAATCTACTCCAAAATAGTTCTTCGGCCAGCTTTGCGCTCTCCAGAGTGCATGGAATAGGAATTGAAGGAAATGACGGGCTGATTTGTACAGACAGGGTTTGGAGCGCTCTATAGAGCGCAAAAGGCCACCTTTGCACTAAAATATCGAGTAACGTTTACGGATTACTCGTATGTGCGGCTTAAAAAAGGATGTTCGGGCAACGGAGCGCCCTGCAGAGCGCAAACACTGATAGTTGTTGAAAATCATGGCCTGAAATGGACAGTTGGGCTTCCTTGCGCTCTGCAGAGCGCACCAGACTCGATCTCCTTGAAATTCGCGTTTGTTTTTGATGTTCCACACAGCGGACTTGTAAAGGGCTCAAGAAGCAATGTAACGAATTGGGGTGTGAAATGTGCAAAAATGAAACCTGAAATTTCCATCATGAAAACTGACACTTTCAAATTGCCCATTTTGGGTTTCATTCACTGCCTGTAGTGTTGACCTAAAAAGCCAGCTGAGATTCCCATTCCTTTGTTGTCCCAAACTAGAAGCTGCACCCGGCCATCGGGGGGTTTGCAAGTAGGTCCTCCTTTACCCCCAGCCACGCGGTCCCACTCGATGAGCCGTGATTGCCACTATTCCGTTGTCCTGTCAATCTTCAACTCCTTACGATTCACCTTCGTCCAGTGCAACTGCACGTAATTTGCATTGGGCAGTACACTTAATTGTTGAGTCCTTGATACTACCCATTTTCCGTGTGACCTGAGACTTGTTCCCCATTTGAGAGGGGGATTGACTGGCTTGGCTGGCCCCAACAACAAAGCTACCTGGAACAGCTTCCCCCATGGAGGGTTTTGGCTGCAGTGCGTCCACTTTCTCGGCTTCCCGTGTGTCAATCGCTGGTGTCTCACCAAGGTTGCCATCAATGGCAATGTCGTTTGGTGTGTCACACATGTCTCAGAAACACACGGACTTTACACGACAAATTAGGTCAGTCAAAAGATCACAACAATCAGACAGTTCAAAGCATCAATGATGGCAAATGGTTGATTTGGACAGCAAACTACCCGGAAAAAAAGCATTCAATTTGACACCCACAGGGGTTGAAATAGGCAAAAATGTCTTCAAAACAGCTAATCATTGCAGGGGTCCGATACAATGTCCGGTGCACGATGATGGTCACAACATCAAACACACCCACCAAAACTTCCCTCGTTGACATGGGTACAGAGTAACCGTAAAATTGGGCCTGTCAACATGGCCTGCAACACTGGAGCCAAACCTGCCTGTGGCATTTTACCGTAACACATCGCAACAGCGTATCAGTGCAACACTGCAAGGCACACCTCTTACACAAGCTGACGCCGCGGGTGCACACTACAATACGAAAGCCGGGAGATAAGTGTACCGATCAAAGGATGGTGATGGCATGGTCCAGGAATGGCCCAGCCCTAAGAAAGAAACGCAAAGTGACCAAACGTGGGTACATATTGGGGAATCGTGCGGATAGCAACGAGTTCCGACAAGGGATGTGCCACCCAGGTCGTAAAAGTAACACTTTGTCGAGCCCCATGCTCTCATTTGCTGGGCGGGGGCGGGGGGTAGTGGGGCTCATGCCGCGAAAAGGAGTTCTTGACCCGACGCGAACGGCGCAAAGCTGAGGTGCGCGGAGGGTCCTGTTGCGTGTGAGAAGTGTAGTGTAACAAGGCTGTCGCCTACCATTATTGGCCGGAATGCTGCTGCAGGGCAGCAGATGCTCAGGAGGCTTGGGCTGCCGCGAGAGTCGGTGGCCTGAGGTACTCTTGGGAACCACTATCTGGAGCGCACCATGAACGAAGACAAGCAGGTATGCAATAGAGCACCGGCCCTTGCAAGCTTGATATCCCAAGTACTTCCACGCTAATTCTCTAGGTGGGCGCCACCGGTAGTGCAAAATAGGTCCGCTTTGGTTCTGAGCGTTGTCACCGTTGAGGCTGCCCTAAGCACGGGCCCCACCCACCCCCCCCCCCCCCGCGCACAAATGAGAGCAAGGGGCCTAATGAAATGATGCTTGTACGACCTGCCTTGCACACCCCCGGTCGGAACCCGCAGCTATCCTGCCGGTCGAGTAGGCCGCAGGCCTCTCTCCGCAACCCCTTGTTTGCGTCTACTCAACCGTGGTATCCAGGAGCGGACACCCAATGCTACCCTGATACATGCGACACCTCCACACCCAAGGAATATCGCTGCCGGGGGGGGGGGGTCAAGTATAGTGGGGCCTTCCTGTGGTCCTCCGCATGTGCGCGGGGGAGGGGGGGGGGGCGGGGATGGTTGAGATATGCAGGTCACAAGGCTGTAGGGAATCGGTGTCCTGGGTGAAGGGGTCGGAAGCATACTTCTGGAAGATGGCGGTCAGCGGGGCTCTGTGGGCGTAGTGTCGGCGTCCGAGTCCGCATAGACGTCGCCTGGAGTATCTTCGCTGCCAGGGACGTCGCGACCTTGAGGTTGGTCGCATGCTGGTCCTTCAGATCCCGTCGGGTCCGGATGCGCAAGGTGTCGCGTTTGGTTTGCGTGGGGGGATGTACTCTGAGCGGGCCCTACCCTATTCCCTCAAGGTATCCATGTTGTGGCCGAAAGAGTGCACATGCCATTGCTCTGTGTACCGCTTGACACATGGCGGTCACGTTCCGGTTCCGCATGCGCCGCGCCTTTTTGGCTTGCTTTTGCGCGACAGTGACGTGGGCGCTTTCTTGGCCAACCGGGGGTTGTTCTTGTTGAGCTTGGTGAGGGCGTGGGTGTAGAGTTGGCTCCTCGCTCGTTGGTGCCGGCTGGGTGTGTGTGGGTGGTTGTGTACCCTTCGTGAACGGGGGTTAAGTGGCCGTTTGAATAATTGCGTGAATTTCACGTGAATTTACCCAACTTTTGAGGTTTTTGGGGGAAAATGCCATATTTTTGGATCCTTCCGAGGGATTTGAGGGGCTAAAATTCTTCCCCCAGCTTCATTACGCATCCTCCAATGAAAGTCCCGCCCCAAAAGCATCCATCATGTCCAAACCGTGCCCAAAACGAGAGGTGCCGACACCCGGCAAGCCCGTAGCCGATTCACAGGCGTGAATTGACGTGAATTCGTACGAAATTCGCACGAATTTCGTACGATTTTCGTACGAATTTCACGTGAATTCACGTGATTTTACACAAATGTTACCGGTGTGCACCTCCTGGTTTGTCCGCACACCCCTAGTAGGCGCCCCAGCATGCACCCCGGTCACAGGCAACAATGGTCTGGGTTTGTATGGTGATCTCATGTCCGTCTCTTGCAACACCGGAACCGCCGCTGTAGAGTCTGAAGGTGCTGCATGTCGGTTAGAAGCCGTCTTCTTGTACGGCTTGCATACGTTTGTACACTCATGGGCCCTTGCCCATGTTGTCCCCTTTTCGTGGCATCCCGCCCATGCAACCAAAGGCTATCGTCAATGGTGTGGTTGTCCACAACCACTTGCACCCCTAGTCTCCCCCGGAGGAGGCTTAGGCCCCCGCTGTTGCGCAACATGCGCTTCAGCCTCTGGTGACTTCCCTCCATGGCAAAGCAGGAGAACTTCGACAAGATTCTCCACTTCTTTGCAAAATAATACATGTGGTCGATCCAAAGATGCGTCCACAGAAGTTTGCCCCACTATAGCTCATTGTGGGCAGCGCCCATGGCTATGCTATGGTTCTGGAGCAACCCCAAGTCGCCCCCGGAGAACCATGCGGAACGCCACGCGTATACACACATGCTTGCAAAATTCTCCCACCGGGTTTTGCACACCGACGCCCGACTTTTTCCCCCTACTTGATGCTGCCTCACACTAGGCTGCTGTGGGCAAGCATCTATTATCTTCTCCCAACCCCTATTCCGCATGACATGGAGGGCAGCAGCACACTCCATCCTCACCTTCCCCTTGATGTTTGCCTTGTCATTATTTAATGAGGCACGGGTGCAAGTTCGTGCAGCAAGCCGTGCCTCATCTAGAACCGGTTGCAGCATGGTCCGTGCCACAGTGGCCGGTGCCTTCCCTGTCAATTGTACAACTAGGTCCCGTGTCCCGTTGATGCCACACAAGAGGACACGAAGGACCCCATGGAGGCCATAATCAAGCACTTGCCTATCACTCGTAATGGTCCTATATATAGCAACAATGGCGTCACGCCAACCATGTGCGTTTTTGGGCCCTAGTGGCCATGTGGACATGCTTGCGGGGGGGCATACCCGCACGCGCGTGTCCACGTTCTCCTTGATCGCCGCTAATGCTTGCCGCAATTGCGAGATCGGCGTGCGCTCACGTTCCGCTAGCACTGCCCGAACGGCAGATTGTTGGTGCCGCTGCGCGTCGTCCTCACACTTGACGCGTAGGGCGCCAGGCCGCGACAGCGTTTGGCCAACGACGAAGCCATGGTATTTGCCTTCGTCCTCCACCACATAAATGCCGTCGCGGAGGATTCAGGTCCAATTGGCCTGAAAGAGGACGTTGTCCTTGCGGGGCGTCGCCCTCACCTCGCCAAGGCCGTGGTCGGCCCAACGCTCAAAAATGAGGTGCCAATGGCAACTCCCCGCAGTGACAGAGCCCGCGGTTAGAAATTTGCCTCCGTATACCTTGCTGGGGAGCCAGTCGTTGGGGAGGGGTGCCGTGCGCCCTGTCCCCGGCCCGGTCACCCAGGACACCGGGACCCCCCCCGGCGCGGACCCCTCCTCCCGGCGCCAGCGGCAATCACGCTGCTCCTTGCAGCGCAACTGCTTGTGCAGGAAGCGCTGCAGTAGCCACCGGAGCGTGTAAATGGTCGGGTGGGGGGCTTGTAGGACACAGGCGTCAAGGGGGGGGGGGTTGGGGCCTACCATCTCTCTTTTCCAGGGAAAATTGGCAGCTTTTGCTGCCAAGGATGAGCCAAGTCGGTTGCGCATCCAATACGTAATGCGCAAGACGCCGCCGGCGTCATCCCCCCCCCCCTCCCCCTCCCCATCCCCATCCCCCTCCCCCCCCCCTCTTCTTCCTCTCTCTTAACCCCCGGGTTAGCCCTCCGCTCTTCATCCTTCTCATCCACCACCACCTCACCCAGCTCCACAATGTCATCGTCGTCGACACCCCCTTCCTGTTTCACCTGCCCCCCCCCCCACCCATGCCGTGCAACTCCCTTTCAAGCACCTCCACCGCCTTCTGCGCCTCCCTTACCCGCCGGTTCCCCTGGAAAATCCTCTCGCTCGCGTGCCCCCCCCCCCCCCCCCCGGTGAGGTCCCCACGCCGCCGGCACTCCGCCAATTTCGCTGACCATTTTTTCACCCGGCGGCGGAGGCTTTCAACATTGCCCCTCGCCTCTTGCAGCTCCCCCAAAACCAAGACTTGCTCCCGAACCCCCACCCCCCCGTTACTCATTGAGCTCCAAGTGGAGGGCTCGGGCAACTGGGGGCGATGCGCTTTGAGAGGCGCGACTGGCGCGGCCCCTTGTGGGGCAGGCCGTGGCGGCTCCAGTGGCCGGTGAGCGGGGGTTGCCCACGGAGGATGTTTGGGAGCGCCATGAGGTGGGGGAGGGGCTGGCGAAGCCAGCGCAAAGCTGCTGCGTGGCTCGGAGCGCGTGGCCCCCTGTGCCCCAAGTGGGGCTGGCGGGGGTGATACAGCCAGTGCTGGCCCCAGGGCCTCGGTCTCGGTCATCCCGTTCTGCAGACAAGGATGCCGGAGAGAGGCCAACCCAGACAACCTAGACACCTTGTTCCGGCGACGTTCCAACAACCTGTTCCGGCGACGTTCTGGCGACGTTCCAGTGGCCGCGGGAACGTCGCCAGAACGTCACCGGAACAGGTTGTTGGAACGTCGCCGGAACAGTGGAAAATAGGCACACTTCCGCGCGCGCACAGGGCGCACTGCGTGCACTACGGCCCCGTGGGCGGGGGGGCATCCACTACCAAGAATCCTAGCGCTTTTATGGGCATGGGGCACGAACAATCACAGGGTGTTCTTGGGTTTTCCCCTTCCCATCAACAACAAAGATTCCTAGCCCCTTTATGGGCATGGGGTACGAATAATCACTGGGGGTTCTTGGGTTTTCCCCTTCCCCTCAACAACAAAGATTCCCAGCCCCTTTATGGGCATGGGGCACGAATAATCACTGGGGGTTCTTGGGTTTTCCCCTTCCCATCAACAACAAAGATTCCTAGCCCCTTTATGGGCATGGGGCACGAATAATCACTGGGGGTTCTTGGGTTTTCCCCTTCCCCTCAACAACAAAGATTCCTAGCCCCTTTATGGGCATGGGGCACGAATAATCACTCGGGGTTCTTGGGTTTTCCCCTTCCCCTCAACAACAAAGTTTCCCAGCCCTCTTTATGGGCATGGGGCACAAATAATCACTGGGGGTTCTTGGGTTTCCCCCTTCCCATCAACAACAAAGATTCCTAAAGAGCAAAGAGCAAAAGGGACACAGGGGGGAGCGGGGGGAGCAGGGCAGGCACGGACACACAAACCCACGCACTGATTTCCACTGCGCGAAAAGCGCGCCAAAGCATACACCGAAACCCAAACCCAAACCTAGGCCCAAACCGAAACCCGCACCCGAACCCACACCCAACCCCCAGCCCAAACCCAAGCCCAAACCCACACCCAAGCCCGAACCCACACCCAGGCCCAAGCCCAAACCCAAGCCCGAACCCCCACCCAAGCCCAAGCCCGCAAACCTCAATATTCTTGGTGGCCTTCAGAAGCGCCAACATCATTTGCATCATATCTGCGCCGACGGGCGCGGCCATGGATAGGAGTAGAAGAAAGAAGAGAGCTGAGGAACGGGGGTGGTGCAGAGGGGGTGGTCTCTAGTGCAGCCCTGGGAACACAAGGCACATGTCGAACAGCATCATGTTGGTGGAGATGAATCTGAAAGTACAAGAACACTCATTGCAACACTTGCCGCAGGGCGTCGGCGTCCGAATCAATGGATGCTTGCGAGCGACCGCAGCTGGCGGTCCCAGTAGCCGTTTGCTGGCCACCGCCCCGGGCACTGTGTTCGTTTAAAGCCTGCTTCAGGAAGCGGTTAAGGCTTTCGACAATGTCATTGGAGAACATTGGCAATCCGAACGGCCAAATGTCGTCCAATACCCGACCCGCATCCCCCTCCAGGAACAGGAGGTAATGGGACGCAGACCTAGGAGTAGAATGCTCCCGGAAGGCAGCTGCCGCTGCCCGGCATTGGGGATGTGTGGTAGGTGTCGTACAGGTCCTTCAAAAGCTCCGCCATCCCCATCACAGCCCTATAGAGGGGCTCCTCCGGCCCAACCGACATCAACAATGCAACATCGGGCCAGGCCGCAAACAGGCGCGACGCCTCCTCACCATCCGGGGAACAATCCTTGCCGAGGCGGCACCCAATGCGATGCTCATGCAATACCGCCTCAATCGCCACACGGGACACCTCATCGCCCCCGGCTAGCCGCTCTGCCGCCAACCGCTCAATGTTGGTCATTTGCAACCGGCCCATCGCCATGCAACAGTGCAGAATGCACATGACAACGCGGCACCGGGCAATGACCACCACTGGTTCCACGGAACAACCTGCGGCCTTCAGGGATGGTGTTCCCAACAAGAAGGACGTCCGCTGTGCGTGGTCCGACTCGGTGGTCCGGACCATGTCTTTGCCCCGCCGCACAGCGGCGTCGAAGTCCCAAATCCCCTCGTTGTATAGTGACCCCACTTGTGGGGCCGGTGTGATCCCCATAATGCGGCGCACCCACGGGGAATCACCACCGAGCCAGGCATCGGCCGCTTCCTCATGGGAATTGAAGACCACCCGGTGGGTGTCCACGACCTCCTGGATGGCCTAAGAAAAAAACATCAATTTTGTTGGAACCAGATTGTTCCGGTGGCGGTTGCAACGAAACACTTGAACGTCGCCGGGACGTCGCCGGAACAAGTTATCGGAACGTCACCGGAACAACATGGCGTGTGCGCGGCACACCTTAATATTGTCTTCCCAAAGGGTTGCTAGGGTCGCCATCGCTTTGTCCCCGCAGATTGCGAGGCCGATGACCCACACGCAGGCGGGAATTCGTCCCCAAAGGCCCATGTTGGCGATGGACACAGACAATTCCGACCACTCCCCGCCTGCGCAGGGGTAGCCATCCCCCCTGACAATGAAAGTCAGGGGGAAAGACCAATCGATCATGCGGCACAACGGGGGTTGGCTAGCAATGTAGCGCAGCCATGATGCCCACGGCCGACTGATGCCCGTGGCCTTGGGATCCGAAGTGCTCACCGCGGGGGCCAGCTCCAAGGGGGCCAGTAGATCTTGCCAGCGCCGCTGGAAAGCCCTCTCAGGGCAAATCGGATGGGCGAATGGAAGGCCCGTGGTCGCGGTGTACTTCGACCCCCGGAGGGTGTACAATTCCGAGAGCGTGCGCCAAGCGGATTTGGGCGCACGTAGGTTGAGGACGAGCCCGCAACACTCATCCGGGGGGAGGACCTCGGAGGCGTACTTGGCGATTGCCCCCTGCTGTATCTCTCGTACACAGCTTGGTTGGGCCAAGCGCACGGCCACCGCAAATTGGCGGCGGGCGTGTGGAGAGGAGATGGCCCATTCCGCTATGAGCTCCCCAACAAGATCCCCGTCCCGGAGGCTAACAGCACTAGCCAAATGGACGAGGTGGGTGGTTAGTTGCGCAACGCTGGTTTGCGATCTAGGCATGATGAAGCTACAACAATGAACTACGAAGCGAAATTTGGCAATGCATACCTCTAGGGGAAGATGCCCGTAGACCCACCGAGCATTCAGGCAAGGAACAAATACCAAAATGGGACCCTAGGCATGGCCACAATGCACAAATCAAACGGGAGAACGGGGACGCCAACGTTGAAAAGTCATACAACGCTGCGTCTGAACTACAAGAAACAGCAGGCTTGCAAATGGATACGAAAAGTTCGAAATGTGAACACCTAGTGAACATGGCCCCGATGGGAAAGACAAGCCTTGGACGCGTTATACATGCAAGAAAGAGACAGAAAACATCATTTACGAACTTGGAAACTCATGGTGATGGATCTGGTTATCTGGCCTGCGACACTTGTTCCAGTGGTGTTCCCAACGAGATTGTTCCGGCGGGAATCGCTCCCATTGGGAATATTCTAGTCGGGAACAACATTGGGTTTCAAACGCGTACCAAGGGTCATACGACGTTGCGCAACGGGTGTCGCCGCCATCGACACTGCGAAAGTGTGTGTGATCTGGTCCATGGTAACTTCAAGGGTCCAGATCGTGGGTGAGTGTGTGTGAGTTGCTTGTCCTAGGGCATTTGTTTTCCCACTCCCACTGCTGACCCCTTATCCTGACCAGGGTATGGTTTGGTGCTCCATGCGGCGCGTTTTTACATGCCTTTTGACCTATATGCCTGTGTTATCACCCTGTTCTACAGGATGCGCGTCATCCATTGCTGTCTTTTCGTACTTCATACGCCAGCGACCTCAGGTATTTTGTATCATACTACGATCCGCCATCTACATGTCCACATGGTCCTCTCCGGACCATTACGGAACTACAGATTGTCCCCACGACGGACACAAACCGCCATACGGAGGCGACCATGTCCCTAGGGGCATGCTCGCCGTGTACATTCGTTTACATATGCTCCAGTCTACACCTGTACCTAAGTACAAATTTTGCCTGTGATACCGTGTCATCGTGACTGTACCTCCGGCTGAGATCCTGAAGGCGCCAGGCTGAAAGCCCAGTTGCGTGAGGCGGACTCCCAACGGTCCGCCACTGTCAGTCCCAGTGTGAGCCTGCCGACTTGCCTCCGCATTCTGGTGGTGACCTTCAGTGTCGTTACCTCGGTCAGTTTGCCTGGGAAACTGTTGGTTTGAGGAGTTGACGCCTCCGCCCAGGCTGCATGGTGACTCCCCCATGCATCGCCTTCGTGGTAATGGGGCGAGGAAGAAGACGGCCTTGATGCCCGATCCCTTATGGAGGAGTTCGTGCGGCTTTACCACTCAGTACTCGCGTCGTGGATATGGACATGGTGCGCCCTTGGAAAGACCCGTGGGGACTCTCCCCCAGTCTGGGGCCTACGGAAGCCTGGGCCGTCCTGACGGCTCTTTGTGGTAGCTCTCGACCCGTGGGACCACCTCGGTCGTCGCGTGATGCCTATGTTGGCCGTGTATGCCACCGCCACTGTGGTGGTGACCGGCACCCGGTGCGCCTGGTATGCATTGATGGGTCCTTTGGATGCCGAACAATGGCTGCCAAGACCCGGGATTTGATGCTTGATACTTTACCATCATTTACAGGCATCTACAGGGTTTACTTCTCAATTTTTGAAGATTTTCATCATGTGTTGGGTAATTTTTACCGTTTGTGTGGGATTCCGGAGTCATGTGGACATCCTGACCCGAATATGTGCCCGAGGAGGGAATTCTCCCCCTGGCGGCTGTCCCGGGTACCCGCTGCCATGCTTGGCCGTGATCGAGCCCCCCCATGGTTTGCTCTAAAAAGGGGGGTGAAGCAGTACCCAGGACCCCATGGCCCATATGGTGAATGTCTAACCCTCCCTATCACACATGGCTATTCCTCGTCCCGCCTGTGGGAATTTGTTTTCTCCGGTGCTTTGGGAACCGGCATGGGACCGATCCCGTCCCTAACCTTCCCAATCGGTCAAATCGAACTGGAATTTTTAAAATTTCAATTTGATGATCGAATCTTGCGGGAAATCGATTAAAATCGAATATTCTCACGCAATTTTTTGCCGCCGTGAAATTACTGCCCAGCGTTGCCTGCCCGCGGTTTGGCGCCGACTTTCCGTGGCGAGTTTTGTTTTGACTTTTCCTCCTGTACCTTTGAGGGTAGAAAGGAAGTTAAGGGCTGGATCTGTAGGGTATTTCACGTACTTTCATCCGGTGTACTCACCAGAATTTTTCGCCGTCGCGTCTGCGAGAAAATCGACGCGCAAGCTTTTCCGTTGAGTGACCGAACTCATGGTTACCATAGGCCATGAGTTCGTTGGGAACTCTGCATCTCCCCGCTTTGCCTTCCTTTCATACCCCTTTCACATGGGCATATCGTTTCCTTTGGGGAAGCGACCTCCAAGGGTGTTTTGGGTGCGAAAAACTCAAGTTTCTATCGTGCGCAAACGCTAACTTTGTGTAATTGTGAGCATGAATGTAAATAACTTAACACCATGCTCACAAGAGCAAAAGCCCGAGGCCATATTCGATTCTGCAGCTAAGTCAACGAGGCTTCACACAATTCAACGCGTACCAAAACATGGTCATTTGAAAAGACGACTTTTCCTCTAAACTTTGGCCAAAATGGCCGGCGGATCCTGAAGGCGAATCATGATGACACAGCCACTGGTGTGCGGCTTCAGGACCGTAACGTTTAACGGCAATGGGCTTAAAAAAAAAGTGAAGGAGGGCAATTCCAAAAGAAATAGGGTCAACATCATGTTGACTTTGATGCGCACACATGACATTGAAATCTTGGGTGTGCAAGAACCACATTTCTGATCGACAGAGGAAATCACGGGAAAGAGACTGCCACGGAGTAGGTGGCTCAATCACAACGGACAGGGGAGGGGTATGCCTCCTACTGACCAAACAATGGTGCGTCGTTCGCTATGAGCAAATAAAGCCAAGACTTCTAATTGCAATAGTCATGGATAAATCAGATCAAAAGTTGACTATACTGGCGGCACACTGCACTGATCAGGTGGAGGAGCGCCAGTGACAATGGCGACTGTTGCTGCAGCGGTAATCGTCTTTGACCTGGCATCTCTTGACACTATGCGACCACAACTCTTTGCTGTTTTGCACAGCGGAGGCGTTTGCAGCCGGCGGTGGACGACACCCCGGCAGTGTTGGTGGCCAGAGATTTCGAGTTTCAGTGGTTAAGGAACACTTAGCTACATGACTGCTGGCTAGAAGTGCATACACCTCCGGATGAGCGTGATAAGTCATTTGAGTCCTCTTGTGGTTGGACCTGGGGTTTCCCTGGACAATTCAATGAATCAATCTTGGAAAGTGGCAGGGAGCGACACATTGACAAGATCTTTGCCACCACATCGTTATTACAGTCAGTCACCTCCATCTATCGCAAACGGGTGGATGCTCAGGCTGATCACGTGATGGTAGTGGCAACCTTTTCACCTCCGATAGAAGATATTTCGGAACGTCTGGAAGTGCTGCCCAAACATTAGTGTTGGTGCGAGTCGGCGCATCGCGTCCCCCGGCGTGAGGCCTCGTTATACCGCTTATCATACTCCGTGGCCAATACCGCCTCAGCGGTGGCGTGCTTACATTCTTCTACGGCACAATGTGTCTCACAACACAGCAAACATTTGCTGGCAGAGATCGGATTCTACCCACAAACAGGGGCAACACATTCTCTGCTTGCGGCGGAGGCGGAGTATGACAATCAAACTAATAGACGGTCAGTGGTGAAATCAAAGTTGCACATGGAGTCGAGTCAGTCAGCAGACGAAGTCACACCCAGACAGAAATCTCTCCGCACACAACAGATACAACGGTTGATGCGGGAATTACGGTGCACGAAGCAGATCTCACACCGAGGGATCCATATGGTCAAGTGCAGCTAACTGGGACAGCAATCGCGAAGTGCCTGCGGGACCATTGGGACTCCATTAGCGGACCGTCATGAGTGGGAGGGGGTAAACTGGCGGCGTAGCTGAAAAAGTACTTGCCCCGGGATACGTTGAAGGTAAGTCTACCACTCTTATTAAAACTGGCAGATTTGATGTTGGTGCACAGGGCGTTGGACCAGCAAAAAGAGGGCCCATCACCGGGCGTCGATGGGGTATCAGCGAAGGTGTATAAGACGTTTGAGTCCTTTTTTGTGCCCCTCATGCGTTACACGTACTCATATTTGTTTGGGGGGCGGCT
The DNA here is from genome assembly GCA_964036045.1 of Eutreptiella sp. 'Long Island Sound 2002'. NCBI lineage: Eukaryota > Euglenozoa > Euglenophyceae > Eutreptiales > Eutreptiaceae > Eutreptiella > Eutreptiella sp. 'Long Island Sound 2002'. The sequence goes on along the minus strand of OZ038382.1, from coordinate 131,870,290 downwards.
TGCCGGAGCAAACTCGGTCAATGGGGGTGCAAATAAACATTCCCCAAGGCAGTTTCACGGATTCAATCACCGAGCTAAGACCGGTGACCATTGTTAATGTGATGCTTAAGTGGATCTCCACAATCCGATTGCTGCAGCTCGAGGAGGACGTTTTTCTGCAGTTAGTGCCAACACAACAAGCCGGACGTATGAAGGGAAGAGACATGTACCAAAACCTGCATCACTGGAGGACTTACTAGGAAGCCATGCCATAGGGCTTTGTGTTGGCGGTGGATTTTGAAACAGCATACAACACCATCACGTTTGAACATGCCAATGTAATGTTTCGGTTGATGGGGTTACCAACAGGCATGATTGGCCCGATGATGCAACTATTGCAGTCACCAGTGTCGTTCGTATTCAAGGCATTGTGATCCCGGATGTCGTCTGGACCCCCCAAGCAAGATTCAGGCAGGAGGACCCATTTTCACCAGCGGTTTTTGTACTCTTGGCGTTTGTGATTATTCCCATTTTAGAGTCAACACATCCAGATCTATGCGCGCAAATGTATGCGGATGATCTCGTTATATATATTTCTTGTTCGGAAGATGAGGCTGAACCCCTTTTAGAGGATACCTTCCATGCGTTGCGCACTGTTGGGCTCCCTACTGGGTTGCGCATGAATGTGTCCAAGTCTAAAGTATTGCGTAAGGGACCGAACATGCAGTCTTTTGTGTTTTCGTCGCGGCTGAAGGTGGCAGACAAAATTGAAAATTGGGGGGTGACGATCGGACGTGTCACATAAAAGGACATTTTTGCTTCGGCCATTTCGAATTCCTTCCTACGTGCCCAAACCATCCGCGACATGGATATGACACGTACAGAAAAGGTCCAATTTTTGAAAGCATGGGTGTATCCGCTATGGATACCACCTGCACGGGTTTGTTATCCTAGCAAGCAGATTGTACGCCAGATGTGCACAATGGTGTAGACGGCCTTGGGGCTCGATTCTTGGGGCTTGACACTGTCCGAGTTTGCTCATTCTGGCGGTAAAGGGGGCTTCGATCTGATTTTGCGAAAAAATTTCCTGCTCTTCCATCATGCATCGTTATTTCTACATTTCTTCGGGAAACCACACCACTTCGCCACACGATGTGTGGAGGCATCTGAGCGATGGGCGGACTCTTTGGGTTTGTGTCTGGAACTACAACACTTATCTGCGTTGCAATTAGGCTTGGTACCCTGGGACTCCCTTAACAGGATTGGGTTGTCCTGTAAGGCATATTCACAGCTCGCACACCACCTATCCCTGTCTTTGAATGAACACGTGACACTGGGAGACATCCCACTACACCACAGTGCCCTGTTACGCAATGAACACGGGTACTCGTATTACTCCAACTGTTTGGTCAAGGAGGGATTGGTCACCGTCTCTGATCTTTTGCACAGTCCATGGAAATTGGGTTTGGTACCTCCTTCGTTTCACTCCAGCTATTCAATGCATGCACAGACACTTTCCAGAGCACAGTCGAATGACACACATGTACCACGGGTGCCCAGCATAGAACATTGGAAGAGAGACCAATACTGTCCGGTTACCGGTGGCAATTTTAGGAAATCTGTACCGACGTGCATGCGATATGCTTCGGTCTGTCGCTTGGAAGTTTTCGAAAACCCTTGGAAAGATGCTCGGAAGTTTTGGCAGCCAGATCGGGTCCCAAAACGCAACCAATATCGGTAGGAATGTTCCATGGGCTTCCCAGCCGACCGTGCCGGGGGAGCTCGGAAGAAATTTTTCAGCCCGAACCCAGTGGAATTTTGGTTGGATGCTTGGTGCCTACCTTGCCTGCAAGATGCCATGGAGAACAGCACGTTGAAGCTAATGTTTGTCTACCCTTTGTCTGCTTTGCCTACAAAACTGCATGGAGAACACTGTGCTCAAGCTTATGATTTCCTCCCCTTTGTGCTCCTTTGTGAATTTGGACTTTTGCTTTTGACATGTGCAACGCCAGTTTGATCCTTGGTGGCTGCTTTGCCTACAAACTTGCATCGAGAACACTGTACTCAAGCTTATGAATGTTTGCCCTTTGTGCCTTGTGATGCTTTGTGCCTGCTTTTGTGGTTTTCTTTTTGCATGTGTGTCGCTTTCTCACCTAGGCCCCTTTGAGTAGACTCACTAATGTATTCCCTTTTTGTGCTCAGAACACTTTTTGTCACCTGCAACAGACATGTCTGGTAGTCAAGGCAGTGCCGCTAGTGCCTCGTCTTCGTCCGCTCAGCCCCCCCAGCCCGTTCAGCAGCCCCCGGAACCAGATTTGGAGCTTGAGGGCGAGCTCATTGACGCGGACACAGCCAATACCGAAGTTCCCGAACCGGGTGACACACAATCGCGCCTCCAACACGCCCTAGCAGCACTGTGCCTGCGGCATAAGCCGTCAGAGACCATTGAACCCAGAATGCTAAGGGCTTTTTTAGACAGGGTCGTCCCTGATGCATACCGCATCCAGCCGAAGGATACCTTGCTGGCTGTGCTTATGCATAAGCATTTTTCAATCCCTGTCTTAATGACACGGGAGGCTGTGGGCAAGACAAGCCCCAGCAAACATGAGACTTCGTACGGTGTACAATACAGAAACCTCTGCATTGTTGGTCCGGATCCGAAATACAACGCGGACCGGACCTTTGCAGAGGAATCTGAAGAGAGGCTGCGTGTACATTACATGTACTTGAAATCAATACTGTCCACACACCCGGACAGTACCATTCGCGAGTTAAAGTGGACCCAGAGCGATGTAGTTACTTGGTTCAAAGAGGCCAAGATCAAGAAGCGGTCCAAAAAAGGTAGTTACCTGCAACGTGCAGTTCCCCCCCCCCCCCCTCATTTATTCATGTTCCGTTCGAGGTTTTGAGGGTTATCATAAACGATGCCTTCTGCGAGTCCCCACATGCAACGATTCACAGCGCCCTCAGAGCCACCATCACAGGTGCACATGTGGTAGAGGTTTTCGGGGAAAAGGACGGCTGGCGGGTGTGGGACCAAGCCCCCTCAGGCACGTGGGAAAAGGTGGTTACCCCCCCCGACGGTGAGGTTTTCAGAACAGACCAGCAACCCACGTACCATGCGCACGGTGTCTTGTGGGGCATTGAGTTTCTTTTGGCCCCAGCCCCCAAACCTTCTTCCGAGGGCGCACCAAAGCGGCAGCGACTTACCATCTTAGGTGCATGGTTGCAGGCCAAGGGTGAGGGCCGGGGCCAGGTTGGGACCGCAGAAGCCCCCCCCCCCTGCCTAAGCTGGGGATGCACTGTGTTGGGTCTTCATCAGCCCTCTTTTTCGCTCTGATGTCTTCCATCTGTGCTGCCTTGGCTGCCCGCGCCCAGCCACTAGCTCCTGCCGCCGTCCCCATCTCCTCGGGTCGATTGGCCGAACTTGGGAGTGGGAACCCCAGCGCCGGTAGCAGCGCCGGTGCCAGCAACCCTTCGCCAGCCACCCCCGCTTTGTGGGAGGCGCCAGCAGTCGGAGGAGCAGCAGGAGCAGCAGCAGCAGGGCCCGCCGCCGCAGCAGAAGATGCGGAGGACCCCAAGGGCATGCAGTCTGCCCACTGCGCAGCTTTGTTGGCGGCTGTTGTAGCTGTGCAAGTCCAGATGGTGCTTGCACAGCTTAGTAAGAAGACAGTGTCCTGATTCGCGGCCGGGGCACGCTACGGGCCAGAGGGGGAGGGGGTGGTGGTGTGGGTCACTCGGGGGGCCGTGACCTCCCGCAGGCAAGTGGAGCATCGTGCTCCAATTGGGCAGACGCCCCCAAACGTGGCCAAGGTGGTTCTGGACCTGGCCATTTTTGACCGGAGTGTGGCAGTGTGTGGGGAGTTGGGGGTTCCGGACTAGTTGAGGAAACTGGTCCTCAAGGAGTACCGATCACCGGCCGATCGGTACTCCAAGTTGAGAGGGCAGTTTGAGCAGGCCTGCCAGTCCTTCAAGAAGGCCGAGCAGGCTGTCCGGGAGGGGGTGGGGGGGAAGAGGCAGGGGGGGCAGGGGGTGAAGAGCAGGGAGGGAAAGCTGCGGGCAGCAGCTACTGCCCAGCAGGGAAGGGCAGAGGATCTGCTGGGGCAGATGCGGGGGGCTTGGGAGGAGGCAAAGAAACGCCGCCTTCATAAGGCCCCCCTCCCCAAGATGCCCCCCAGCACCCTCCCCCCCTTTGGGAAATGGGAGGTGACAGGGGGACACCAGGAGGAGCTCGTGCATGGGGTGGTTTTTGCAGGGCATCCTCGGTGTTGGGAGGTGTACGACCTTGCAGCTACGGCTGTTTCAAGGTCGTGCACCCAGAAGCTGAGGGACAGGGGGGTTTCGGTGAGGATGCACACCGCCCCCGACTCCTGCAACCGCCACAACTGCATGTATGTGGCGGTTAAAATAATTTTGTGGCACATGAGCCACCCTGTGGGTGTTTGGGACCACCCCCCCGCCCTGAGCCATTTTGCCATGTGGGGGCGCCAGTGCCGGGAGTTGCTGGACAAAACCCTGGCATGGGCTCAGGTGAAAGGGAGCTGGAAGTGCCGCCGCACTAGCTGGGGCCCTGCGGCCCTGAAGGAGATGAAAGAAGTCTCCGGGCAGTTGGCCCCAGTTGGGGGGGGCAAAGGGCCTGTCCCCTTTGCCCCCCTCTCCGGCAACATGGTGCCCATTGTGGTACTTTTTTGCATCGCGAACCCTGACTCTGGCCGTGCTATCCTCGGTGTGGGTAAGGGGAAAGGGAAAGGGAAGGGGAAGGGGAAGGGGAAGGGGGGGGGTGATTCAGACTCTTCAGACTCTGCCCCAGAGATTGCAGTGGGTAAGGGGAAGGGGAAGGAGAAGGGTAAGGGTAAGGGGAGGGGGAAGGGGAAGGGGAAGGAGGAGGTGGTGGTTTCAGACTCTGAGTCATCTGACTCAGACGTGCCTATTTCCTCGACAAGGGTGAGGAGAGGGCAGGTGGCCCCTGAGTCATCTGACTCAGATTCCAAGGTGCCTGTTTCCTCCACAGGCGTGAAGAGAGGGCGGGCGGCCCCTGACTCTGGGGCCCCTTCAGGTAAGAGGAGGAAGAAGATCAGCCGCAGCCCATATGTAGGCTGGAGTGGAGGGGGACCAGGGGACCAGGGGTCACTGCCCCTTCGCATAGTCACACAGGTCAGGACTGTCGTTGACTATGTGAAGGGGTCTGCCCACCGACCTCGCAATTGGATGAGGTCCTTCCCCCTCATCCATGGGGGTGATTCCGGGCCAGGGGAGTTGATTCTCCTCATTGTGCCCCTTGAGACCAAGGCCGAGGCCTCTCACAAGGCACAGCCTCGGCCTGAGCCTGAGTCTGAGGGGGAGGACTGAGAGGGAGGTATATATTCCCATTCGAGGCACTGAAATGAAGTGCAGCTGCACCTGAACTGCCTGTTGGCATCCATTGATGCTTCCAGCCCAGCTTGTGCTTGTTGTGCCTGTGGCAGGGGGCGGATAGTCGGGCACACTTTGGACCCTTGGATCTCGAAACTGGTTGGAGCAATCTTGGCAAAAGAAGGTTCTGGTGAAAGGTGCTAGTTGGGGCTTTCCATACATGGTTTCCTTGAAACCAACCAAAACAGTGGCGCAGAGGGAGGGGGCGGATAGTCGAGCACACTTTGGACCCTTGGATCTCGAAACTGGTTGGAGCAATCCTGGCAAAAAAAGGTTCTAGTGAAAGGTACTGGTTGGGGCTTTCCATACATGGTTTCCTTGAAACCAACCAAAACAGTAGCGCAGAGTGAGGGGGCGGATAGTCGAGCACACTTTGGACCCTTGGATCTCGAAACTGGTTGGAGCAATCTTGGCAAAAGAAGGTTCTGGTGAAAGGTACTGGTTGGGGCTTTCCATACATGGTTTCCTTGAAACCAACCAAAACAGTGGCGCAGAGTGAGGGGGCGGATAGTCGAGCATACTTTGGACCCTTGGATCTCGAAACTGGTTGGAGCAATCCTGGCAAAAGAAGGTTCTGGTGAAAGGTACTGGTTGGGGCTTTCCATACATTTTTTCCTTGAAACCAACCAAAACAGTGGCGCAGAGGGAGGGGGCGGATAGTCGAGCACACTTTGGACCCTTGGATCTGGAAACTGGTTGGAGCAATCTTGGCAAAAGAAGGTTCTGGTGAAAGGTACTGGTTTGGGGCTTTCCATACATGGTTTCCTTTGAAACCAACCAAAACAGTGGCGCAGAGGGAGGGGGCGGATAGTCGAGCACACTTTGGACCCTTGGATCTCGAAACTGGTTGGAGCAATCCTGGCAAAAAAAGGTTCTGGTGAAAGGTATTGGTTGGGGCTTTCCATACATGGTTCCTTTGAAACCAACCAAAACAGTGGCCTACTGCAATCTTCTGTTTCCCAGGCACCATGTTTCACCATGAATTTGTTGTGAACAACCATGCTATATGGGTGAAGGGGGAGATCTCCAAGCTGGAGGCATTTGCCAGCATATGCCCTATTCCAGCTGATCAATTCATGGTGTCAGCCTTTGCCATGAACTTCCCCACGGCCACCCCCTTGCAGGCCAAGGACCTAGACCAGCTACAGCGCCCCCCAAGTGGCACCTTCACAGTTGTGCGTAGGTCCCTTGGCCCTTTGCCTACCACACAGGCCACATCAGTCACCCAAGCACCAGAGTGCCAGGCTGCTGCACTTCGCCTTCGCCATGAGCATGTGGTGCTAGCCGCTGTCTTGCGCACCTTAGACCATCTCCAACCAGGGGTTGGTTGGTCAATGGTTGCTTTAAGGCAACAGGAGGACCTGCATCTTCCTGCAATGGACTACTCCCTGGACAACAGGAAGTTGTTACCACAGCTGTGCCACCTACTTCTACAGAAGTGTGGCTCATTGGCTGCCCAAGGCCGGCAGAAACCCCCACCACCCCATGCCACCCTGACCTTAGGCCTCTACGCAGACGGTTACCAGCCCCGGGGCCGTCCAAATATTAACACAAAAATTAGTATAATTGATTTCCAGGGACACTGGTTCCCAATGTCTGGCAATGTGCCTAGGTGCACAGACATGTTGACCTGGCAAGAGCTTCCCAAGGTCAGTGATTGCCAGTGGCTACCCATACGTGCAGAGGCCTTACAAGCCCTGCCTTCTTGTAAATTTAAGCAACGTATGAAGTATGCTGGTGCAGTGTACAACACCACCCTGCAGACAAGGCTCGGGGCAATCACTGCCGATCACCACCATTTGTGGTTTGAGTGCCGGCAAAAGGGCTGTGTGGCGTGTCCCTGGGTGAATAAGGATGGGGCGGGAGAACTCTTTTTGCACAAAGGGGGATGTCTCAATGGTGTGCGTGGGTCCCATAAGTTTCAGGGGGTTTCTAACCTGGAAGAGGTATATATTGTGCAACCTGTATTGCACAACACCAAAGGAGCAGCCTCCAGGATCCTGGGTGTCATAGGTCGAACACTACCAGCGCCCTACAACCATGACCTACTCCAGGTCATAGCACATGTGGCAAGGAGGTATGATCCTGGATCTTTGCCACCTGATAGCAGGCAGCACATGCGTCACGTACGAGGTAGATTCCAGGCAGGCATTAGCCTCACAGGTCGCGAGGCCCGCACAGTCATGGGCAGACTAGCAGGGGGTATGGTGCTCCCCCTGCCTTTCCATTCCTTGGTGGTGGCATTTTGCCACATGGTGCATCTATGCTATGGTTGTAATAACCTGGCAACTGTCACATGGCAAGCTATGGGGATGTTGTACACATATATTGTGCACATCATCCCCGAGTTTGCTGAAGAAGGTTGCACTGCAACCTTATATATGCATGGGTGGTCCCACACATGGTTTAATCCACGGACACCCATGCTGTATTCCGATGAGGCCGGCGAGCGGGATCTGAGGGTGGCCAAGAGATATGCCCCCGTCACTAGTACCAGGCAAGATGCCAGTATTAGTGAAAGTTTGAAGCATGAGCTGTATCAGAATTTCGTGCAGAAAAAAAAGAAGATCCCCTGTGCCAAAATTGGGGCGCCCGTGCAATGAAACGTTGTTCTGGAGGCGTGCATGGTTGCTGCCAATGCCGTGTGGCATGTGGTCTTCCAACGCCTCTTAGAGCATTTGCTGCATTTCCAGGATGGAGGTGGTTGCTCCCTATATATGCACCCAGACACCCGTTCGGTGAAATGCGCCTTTCCAGGTGCAAATCCCGAGAGTGATGTGGTATGTGTGTGTGGGACCTGTGGCTCAAAGCGTGGTGTCCGTCAATGGGTACCACTGGACAGGGAAGCTGTCTGCAACTGGCCCAAACTGGGTTTGAAGAGCCGTGCCACATTTAAGTCCTGTGCTGCACGCCGTAAGGCGCTAAAGGACAAGGGAAAGGGTAAGGGACGTGTGGGGCCCATCCCTCAAAGCCGAGTTTCTAACCCTGCGACAGTTGATATTGTACCCCCTTCGGAGGGCGAGGACAGTGATGCTTCATTTCAAGGTCCTACGGGTTTGAACGAGCAGCAGCGTGTTCAACCCATGAGACGTACGAAGTTGGCGCGTGTACCCATTGTTGATAGCGACATTGAGCAGCAACTTGTGTGCCCTCGTGGCAGTGGCGGTAGCAGCAGTAACAGCAGCAATGGCAGCAGCAGCAGCAGCAGCAGCAGCAGCAGCAGTGATAGTGGGAGCAGTAGCAGTCCTGAGGATAATGATTCGGATGATGATGCTGTGCACCTATCTGGTGCCTCCACAGTAAGTGCCTCAGATTCTTCCTCATCATCCAGTGACAACCCTGAACCCCAACCTCAACCCAAGAAGTATCGCCGTGTGGTGGTGGATGTGGATGCCATGTCAAGCGATGGCTGTCCTGTGCAGATGCTCAGCGAAGGAGAGTACAGCATTCACAGTTCAAGCTGAAATGAACAGGCAAGGCACTGAGCATTCACATTTCAAGCGTAAGTGAACGGTCATGCTTGTCTTTTTGTGTGTTTCTTTGCTGAGGTGTGGGATTTGGGAACCAAGAACGGTGTAGGTCATTGTACAAAAAACAGATGGAAAAACGCCTGGAAGTTTTTGAAATCCCTCGGAAAGATGCTCGGAAGTTTTGGCAGCCAGATCGGGTCCCAAAACGCAACCGATATCGGTAGGAATGTTCCATGGGCTTCCCAGCCGACCGTGCCGGGGGAGCTCGGAAGAAATTTTGGCTGGGACTTCCGAGATCAACCCTGCAATATGAGTCCCATTTGCTGAGCATGAATGCTGAGCATCCCCAAATATCCTGAGCAATATGCTCAGCATTTTCCTACCATTTTTTACCTTCTATGCTGTGCGTCCCAGCACCATGTGACGCCCATGCAGTGGGCTTCCATTATTCTACAAGGCTCCCCAAGAACGTTTTTCCCATCATCCTCGTGTCTGAGGAGACAACGGGACGACAACCAGTGGAGGTATGCTGTGTTTTTAACAAGCTGATTTTACCACACTCTAGTAAAGAATTCATCAGAGAGAGTTTGTTGGCTGAAGGTGGGGGACAGACTGAAGTCTTGGCTCCCAGGGCAACGCCATCGTTGTTTCTGTGGCGAAGTTGAGACAATATCTCATGCACGTTTTAATTGCAACTTTCTTCTACTCGCTGGTGACACTATTTCAAAGTGCTTGAATACACTTGTGCACCAAATTTCGCACGACCATCTCCAGACACTGTCCACTCCACAAGGATTGCTTTTGAGGACAGCCAGATAGGCCAATCGGAGCGTACGCAGGTCTGTGCGTCTTCCAACCGGCCAGTCAATACTTCCCACTTTGTCAAAGGCTGGTCCCATATATTGCAAACCTGGTCGGAGCTTTGTGGATTGAGAGTGAACAGGAGTGAAGTGCAAAAATTTCTTTCAGTATTGCAAGGTTTCTTGCAGATAGGGCAGTGGCTTTGCACTGCAGTGTCCGAGACACGGCCCTCCTCTCCCACACCACAGCAAGAGAAATCTCACCGCAGAACACTGAGAAAACTCGAAAAGGCGGACCAAGTGCATTCCTTGTGACTCATTACAGCAGGAGGGCAAGGAAACGATATGGACAGATGGGTCGTCTGACAGACCACAGGTGGATGGACGGTGGGTGGGGGGGTTCGGGGTGCATTTTCCCTCCCGACCGGAAATGAATGTGAGTGAATTTCTACCAGTAGGGGAATTGCAAACAATAGGGCGAGCAGAACTCAGGGCGGTACTGAGAGCACTCAATGAAGTGAGGATGTTGCGACTCGCGTCCATCATGTGGGACTCTAAACATATTGTGGATGGCTGCAGTGGGCAGGCCATTAAATGGAAGCGTAATGAGTGGCGTACGACCTCGGGCCCAGTCAAGCATACAGATTTGTGGAAACAAATCTTGATACTCTTGGAGGTTTATGCCACACATGTCAGGGGCAGTAGCAGGGGAGGGCCGCATGAGGAGTCCACTATGGACAATGAATACAATTTTGTTCAATTTTGCTTCAACAACACCAGAGGGAGAGTCGGACGTGCAGTTATTGAGTACACGAGCACTCACACCACCACTACGTTCGCGTGAGCGCAATGATTTTGTGCCATGGAGCCCGGAGTCTGTTATACTTATGTCAGAATGGGGGTCACCACAAGGCACACCAGAATCGGCGACCACGACACCAGTGAGGCAAATCATTCCACCAGTGTATCAAGTGGACACACCATCCCCACGAGTGTTGCTGGATTTTACGGATTTCGATGTTTGAATGTTGTACATTACAGGGGGGGGAGTATGTAGGGAACCGTCGTCATAGCTCAACCGTAGCGCGTTGCACCCCTAGGCTCGGGGGCGCTGGTTCGAGACCCGGGGCGGCTTGACTTGAGGTGGCTCGACATGGGTTATATAGGTGTTGTGGTCGTTGAATACCTGGGTATCTTCCAGTAAGGTATATTTTGCTGCGGATTTCGATGTTTGAATGTTGTACAGTAGGGTACTTTAGCCCACGAGGCCAGAGCCCAGCCATGAAGCCAATAAATGACTAGAAGGCATTGAGGCGCTTTGTATGTATTGGACACGGAAACACTATGCAACAGCGAACTGAGTTGATACGGAGGACCACATTGATGGGTGTGGTACCTAATTGGAAGAAAACCACCGGATACCAGCCCAAAGCCGCCCCTGAGGCCGCCCCCATGGAGGTGGATGCCCTAGCGCAACACTCGGCCAAACCCCCGGCCCAACCCCTTGCCCAAACCCATGCCCAGGCCCCGGATGGGGGCGAAACCCAGGCCACGGCCCCCCTTTGGGAGGACCCAGCAGGCCCTAGCCCTGAGGTTTAGGGCGGCAAGAACAAGCAAGGACAAGGGACAAGGAAAAGCAGTGAAGTGGACAGAACAAATTGAAAATTGAGCAAGTTTTGTGTGCCTGTGTGTTCATAAAACGCGTTCATAAAACACGTTCATAAAACACGTTCATAAAACGCGTTCATAAAACAAAAAACCCGTTCATAAAACGAGTTCTGAATTATGAATGGAATTATGAATGGAATTTTGAACAGACGAGGATGTTTTCATAATTTGCATAAACTGGCAAAAATGGCAATTTTTACAAAAAACGCCCGGTCATAAAAAAAAACTCACCTCAAGGGTGTTGACCCAGCCCAGCCCCCCAAGTTTTGAACAAAAACGGCCCATGGGTACCCTAGCAAGAACAAAATGCGTTCATATTTCAGAAAACAATTTATGATGAACAAAACTACCTTTCATACAGGTACCAACGGTAGTCTCCCCCACCATCCCCATAAGTTCCCGCAATTGAGGTCCCTCCGAAAGTTCCTTTGGGCCCCCTTGTTGATGGAAGCTTTGTTCGCAGCCGCTCCCCAACACCACTGTCATCACATTTCCCAGACCGAGGATGGGGTAATGGTGAACTTGGGGATTGAATCTGGGACATTCGTAACAAAAGTAGCGCGCAAGGTGCGCAAGGCAGACATAGGGCAAATGCTCCCCCAAGGAGAGGCGTGCCACACCCACAAAAGGGGTGGCAGCAGGATTGAGCAAGATCTTTTTGGATGACTTGCCTTGAGTGTGTTTGGGAGTGATTGCTATGTCAGTTCTCTGATATGGTTGTTGTGTGTGCATGTCAGTTGTCTGACACTAAGACGACTTCGTGGGTGTTAGACGCCTTACATCCGACATCCTGAATGTGTTTGCTACACGTGCATGTGTGCATGTGCATGATGCACATGCCTTCGTGTGCATGTTGCTTGTGCAACCTCTGTTGTCTAGCGCCCAGTGCTTTGAAATGGCCTCGTTGTCGTCGTCGTCTTCTTCTTCTTCATTTGGTATCCCCATCTCACCACCTATGATTGGGACTTAGCAACAGCCCCCGCTGCCCTTCCCGCCGGTCATCCACCCAAGTTAGGCCGTGCCTCTACTTGTGGATCCATGGGGCGCCAGGGCTGATGGACCAAGTTGCCGAAACACTCGACACCTGAGGTTTGGCATGGCGGAATGTCACCTTCTAACCTTTCAACATGTTGTATTGTGATGTGTTGTGTCATGTGTGCCAGGTGAAAAGAGTGGTGTGAATTGCATGTTTGAGTTGGACGTGCTTGCTTGCATACCGCTGTGTCTCCGGCGTGCTTTGGCATTTCTTTTGAGGGGGGGGGTGGTTGCCTTGTGCGTGAAATGCCTGACATGACACCGATATTGTTTGGAATGCATGGTTTTGGGATGATGTTAGTTGTTTGATCCCATTTTTGTGGGTTAGCTGTTTGACACAAAATTTTTTCCGGGTGGCTTGTAGTGTTGATCAGTCTCTGTGTGTTGTGGATTCAGTTGGACTTCATTTTGTCAAATTTTAATTTGTGTGCAAACATGAATTGCAAACACCATCCGATGACAATGGACCTTGGGGGGTTGCCCCGGGTTGACAATGCTGACCCGCATTTTGTGCTGTATTGTGCTGATGAGCTTCGGAATGGGTATTGGTGGTTCCATTGCATGTTTGAAAGCTCCCGAAGAAAAATGGGCGGAAATGGAGAAAAATGGGGGGGAATGGGCGGGAATGGGGGCGAAGGTGTTGGGCTTGAATCACCATGGGCTCGTAAGACCATTCTGCCTTGTGCACCACTCCCAATCTCCACATAGAATTTGGACCCCTCTTTCTCACACCAATGCTATGGAGCATTTTCATGACTATAACCGGTGTGAAGTATGTTCCCTTGAAAGTGCCACGGAACCCCACGAGGAAAGGGACATCCGCCGACTGCCTTTCAAAGCAAGCGAAGCATTTGAAGTTAGAGCAAAAGAAGGTGTTGCAAATTGGGTTAACCAGTAGGTCTAGTGAAGGTCGTCGAGGAGGAGAATGTCTGCAGCTTGAGGACGTGCTACATCGTATTGCTCTGGCGAAGTTGGCTGAAGTGCGGGCAAATTTTCAATTGGACAAGCGCCCACTATGGTTGCAATGGACAATTTTAGCATTTTGGATTGGTGGGAGGGAGTGTTTGAGACCTTGCCTTTGTTGTACGCTATTGTATGCCGCGTCTTGGCTCTTCCAACCACCTCCTGTGATGTTGAGCGTTGCTCTTCCTCAATGAAGTGGGTCCATGAGAACTCCAACAGGACATGAAAGAGGTGATGTGTGCTGCTATTTTGCTCCAGTACAATGGCATTGTAAAGTAAGCGAATTCAGCAATGTGTTGCTTTGTGTTTTTGGAGTTCTCGCCCTTGGAAAGCCCTACTCACTCAATGCCCGGACGCCGGGGACTGGTTGCACCAGCAAGCTATGAACAAGTTTCCGTGCTATAGAAAAGGTAGTCCCATTTTTCCCAATCCCCTCCACCCTAGCCCCACAATTTTTGTCATTTGCCCCACCCTCTCCCTGTTTCACCCCATCCCCCCCACACCCCCCCCCCCCTTTTCCCCCCATTTCCCCCCCATTCCCCCCCATTTTTCTTGGTGCTGGGTACATAATGGGTACGTTGCCGGGTATATTACCGTCTGTGTGGTCTGGGTATTTCTGAGGCCTATATGTGTGTGCATGCATGCGTGCATGTGCATGTGCATGTGCACACAGAGCGCTACATCGGGCGTTCGCTGGGGAGCCACATTTTCTGCCTGCTACAGTAAAGGCTGTGTATACCCTGTCCCACAGACTTCTGCTCCAAAGTGTGTAATCGTCGCAACCCTGCAGAAACACTTGAAACAGTTTGCACACTGGGAAGGGGAAAGATACACATCATGGGCACCCAGGGGGTGCCCAGGGCTGCACGCATATGAGGTAATCTGGAATTATGACTGGCGGGCTTTGGAGCGTGTACGTGAACAGTGCTGCCCCGGGGCAGGCTGTGTGTGTGTGTCTCCCCGGTAACGGGGGGTACGTCCAGGAGACAACATCGGAATCGTCCTGGTGCAGGGTACTGAGGTGAGGGCTCCAAAACAGTCCCATACCCGGGCATGGTGCATGAGTGACCCCTGCTTTTAACCTTTGCACGCCCTTGGCTTAGCGCTCTGCGCGGCTGCCGAGGGCTGGAGACGGTCATGATCCGGGGACAGGATGTGCCACGTCCCTCTACCCTGTACTGCAGAAAGGCGCCTAGCCGACATGCTCTTTCATTCCCTCTTCTACTGTTTTTCGGCCTGACGAGATTCGTTAACGTCCAGTGCTGTGCTCCGCTTGATCACGCCTGTTGGTCTGCGTTCATCGTGTGTGTGTGTGTGTGTGTGTAACTTGTGAGTGGTTGGGTGTGGTGAATGAGTGGGCAGTCCTGCTGCACTCGTTCGGTGCAGCATGCTGTTCTCATTCGGTGCAGCAGTAAGAGGAGTCAGTCTTCTTTGTGCGTATTCTTGCTTTCTTTGTGCAGCACAGCTACGTCTGGTACCATGTCGCTTCCTGCTGCCCAAGAATCAGCATCCACTTTCCACACCTGGTAGAACTCAGTGGAGGGAACTAGTATTCCCATCATTTGCACTGTTTAGCATCATGGGCGAGGTAGGTGGCCGTGTTTTATTTGTCATAAGGTGTTAAGGCTCAGGTGAGTGTCCAACAAAGATCTGCACCGTGCTGTGCACCTGTTACACCAGGTTGCCAGTAAGCATTGTAGTGAGCTTGACCTGAGGTTTGTGGTTGCCAGCTGAAGAGCTATGCTGAGCCTTGTTTGTGTTCTTCACACTGCTGCTGCTAGAACAATGGAGATCATGCATTGGGAAGCACTGGGGCATCCATTTAGGGGTGCATTTACACTGCTATTTTCCTATGGCATGCTGAAAGTGATGCCTTGAGAGCCAGCAACTTTTGGGGCCATTCGGGGTCGGACATGGGTCCCTTGTAGACTTCTATGAAGAAGTGGGGACCTTGGTGCTGCATACAGTGCTAAATGCAGATGGCTTGGAACGTCTTCATTTTTGGGCGAGGACGGGCTGGTCTGGTGCAGTCTTACCACAGAACACTGTTGCTGCACCGACTCAGTTATGTGCATATCAGCATTGCCACGAGGATGACAGGGGACCGCCTTGCTATGTTGAAACAGCATATCACTTCGACCACCCACACGCTACTTTTGCTGTCTAAAAAAACTGCCAGCGGAATGTCCGTCAGCTGCTGATCCTTCAGTTGCCAAGCCATTCAGTATTACCAGGCTCATGTGCACACTGGGCGCAGCACGGGCAGTAGGCAAGGTATGGGCGGCTGGGGAGCAGTGCAGTACATGTGCAGGCCCCCAAGGAGGCAGTCTGCATCTGCGCCTGCATCTGTATGTTAGGTCAGATCTTCTGCTCTTGTTCTGTGCGGGCCCTCACCCAATGCCTGCGAAGAAGAAGAAGGAGGACAACCAGGAGGAGATCACCGAGGAGCCGCTGGAAGGCAATGGGGTCTTCATCTTTGAGGATGGCTCACGATATGAGGGGGGCTGGGTGAAGGAAGGAGCCCCTCCCGCAGTTAAGCGGAAAGGGCAAGGAACCTACGTGGAAGGTGTGCCGTGCTGAATCTATTTCACCCTCCCTGCCCTGTTCTGGGCATATTGGTGGATGCATATTTTGTTTGCTTTTGGCGGCACCTTAAGTGCAGTACGCGCGCAGGGTGGGCGCAGTGCAACCATTTGGGCGTTTAGCCGTACTGGAGACCCATACTTTGTGATACTAGGGGCATCAATGTTGCCCCTAGCGTCGGTTTTGATGCTTGCTCCACATTGGGGATATGGCATTGTTGTATTTTCACCCACGTTCACCCATTTCCACCCCTTTTCACCCTTTTTTGCTCATCTCCACCATGGACTCCCACACTTTGGTGTGGGACCTTGAGTTGGGGTGACGGACTCCCCGATTTTTGCCTGACCACAGTCGAACGGCCTATGTGAGGCCGCATCACTGCTGATTAGGATGCACGATTGTACCCCCCCCCCCCCCGTGTCCAAGAACCACCTTGCGCAAGAACCAACCCCTGGTTCCGCGGTCAAATTCTCGCATCACTTTTTTTACCAGGGTTGTGGGTTTTTCATGTTTCTCGTGGATGTAGGACAGCTATTCAGGTGTGCAGGACATCATTTCATGTGTGTTACTATGGGTCCCCCCATCAGGGGGGACCCTATCAGTCACTCACAGGCGCATTCATTCGTCAACGTGGTTAACTGTGGGAAAGGAGAGGGCACGCATGTCCTGGCGCAACGCGCCGGAAATTTTTTTTTCCGCGGTACGGGGTTGCCCACGGCTGTGCGCAAGAACCAACCCCTGGTTCCGCGGTCAAATTTAGGGGGAAAAGTGTGCGCAAGAACCAACCCCTGGTTCCGCGGTCAAACATTGCTGGTTCTTGGACACGGGGGGGGGGTACCGCAAGTGGAAATTGGAGTTTGACGTGGATTCCCTCCTGCAAGCCACTTTGCCCCCCGGTCCAGTTGGGGATGAGGTGGACACATACGAGGCTTTGGCACTAGTTGGTAGGGTGAGTGAGCTTTCAAATGCCGCCACTCCGGAGCATTGTGATTTTGTACTTCATTGACAATTGAACAGAAAAGAGGACATGTGTGTGGCTTTTGGCATTTTGCATGATGTCTTATGTGAGGGGAAGGTAGCTTGCATTTGTCTTTAGCTAGGGTAATTTGGGTGACCTAAATTTAGGGGCATTTGGAAGGGGTGTGCTTGGGGTTAGGGAGGACCTAGTCTTAAACTAGCGCGCAGTGCAAGGGTTCCCCCTTTTTTCTCTACCACAAAATGTAACCCATTTTCCCGTGAGCATTTAGCACAGCTGTGGCCATAATGCCATCCCCTCTGCAGTTTGTCACTCATCTGCTTGGTTGCTAGAAGTATTGTGCTACATGTTTGTGATGATTGTATGGTATTGTAGGCGTGTTGGAGACCATGCATGCACAGATGCATGCGCAGATCACTTTGGGCAGCCATGAATGTTCACGAGGGGATACTGTTCCTGGTGCACGTGTGGTGAGCACACGGTGCGTGGGGTGATTCCATAGAAGGGCATTTACAGGGCAGTGCTGCACATACTGCACTGTGTCCCCTTAAAGTATCAACCAGGGGGGAGCCTCAAGCGCAGTGCGCGCGCAGTGCGCGCGCAGTGCAACTGTTTGGGCGTCTGGCCGTACTAGAGACCCATGCTTTGAGATACTAGGGGCCCCTAGGGGCATCATGGTGACCCCAAGCGGAGGTTTCGCAAGGTGTAGCACGTTTGGGTCAAGGCATGGCAAGGCGTAGCATGGTTGTGTCAAGGCATGGCAAGGCGCAATGCTCGTGTGCACACATTGATCTATCGCGCTTGCACATATGCTACAGGACTTCATACCCCCCTCCGCCTTTCTTAGAAACACTTTCTTCATGGATTTTAGTCTTGGCGATCGGGTTTTCTACACCTGCTCCAACGGCGTGCGAGTTCCTGCCACGGTGGTTGGGATGGCGGGAGATGGGCTCATCCACTTGGAGTACTACCAAGATGCACTACGGGTGGTAAATCGCCAATGCAAGATGGAGTCCATGTGTACTTAGTAGACAATGGAACAGAAAGATAGTTCTGTGTTCTTGAGGGTGGCGACCAATGCGCTGTTCATGTCTTTTCCAGTTGTGCATGATGTCTGTTATGTGAAGGGAAGGTAGTTTGCAACTTTCTTGAGCTGGGGCAGTTTGGGTCACCTAATTCTAAGGGCGTTTCCAAGGGGTTTGCTTGGGGGCCCTTTTGGGGGGAACATAGTCTAAAAGTAGCGCGTAGTGCGTGCGCAGTGCAAAGATTCCCTCCAGGTCCCCTTCATGACTTCTTGGGGGCATCGCTATCGCCTACACCTGATCAAATGGTGATATGGGGCGTGCCATCATCCTCTCTGTGTCCAAGTGTAGGCAGTGGGTGAGTATGCGCTGCCGGCTCACCGAATGGAAGTTCGCATATGTAGTCCGGCAAGTTAGGCAAACCGGCTTTTTTTATCGCCCACTCTTGTGCTCTTGGAGCGCCGGTGGTCACATAGTGTAGTTTTTGTTTCTTTCTTTAAGGCCCACTCTTGGGCACTTCGAGCGCCGGTGGTCACATAGTGCGCTCTTTCTATCTTTTTTTTATCGCCCACTCTTGCGCCCTTGAGTGCCGGTGGTCACATTGTGTGGTCCTTCTTTCTTTCTTTGTCGTCCACTTTTGGGCTCTTTGAGTGCTTGTTGTCACATAGTGCACTCTTTGTATCTTTACGTATCACCCAATGTTGTGCTCTTTGAGCGGTGGTGGTCACATAGTGCTGTTTTTCTTTCTTCCTTCATCGCCCATTCTTGGTCACTTCGAGCGCTAGTGATCACTTAGTGTGCTGTTTCTTTTTTCGTCGCCACCCCTTGGGCTCTTTGAGCACTCCTACTCGCCTGGTCCACTCTCTTCTTCTTTCTTTTTTGCCCATCCTTCGGCTCTTTGAGCGCCGTTGGTCACTTAGTGTGCTCTTTCTTTCCTTGGTTATCGCCCACTCTTGAGATCTTTGAGCGCAGATGGTTACATAACTGGCTCTTTCTTTCTTTCTTTATCGCCCACTGTTGGGGTCTTGGAGTGCCATTGGTCACATAGTGTGCTCCTTCCTTTCTTCTTTCTTTATTGGGGTCTTGCGGCCCCTTTGCTCACATAGTGTGGTTCGTCCTTCATTCTTTGTTGCCCACTCTTGGGATCTATGAGCGTAGGTAGTCGGTCTTTCCTTCTTTCTCTGCCGCCCCCTTTTGGGCTCTTCGATCATTGGTGGTCACATAGTACGCTCTTTCTTTCTCTTTTTTATCGCCCACTCTTTGGGTCTTGCAACGCCGGTGGTCACATAGTGTGTATTTTCTCTCTTTCTTTATCGCCCACATTTGGGCCCTTTGTCCCCCTTTGGCCACATAGTGCGGTCTTTGCGCCCACTCTTGGGCTCTTCGAGCGCCGGTGGTCACATAGTGCTTCTTTTTTTTTTCCATGTTTATCGCCCACATTTCGGCTCTTGGACCCCCTTTGGTCTCATAGTGGGGTCTTTCTTTCGTTTTGAATCCCCCACTCACGGGGTCTTGGAGCGCCGGTGGTCACATAGTGTGCTCTTTCTTTGTTTTTCTCATCTCCCAATCTTGGGGTCTTGGAACGCCGGTGGTCACATATTGCGTTGTTTCTTTTTTTCTCTCTTCATCTCGCACTGTTGGGCTCTAAGTCTGCCTTTGGTCACATAGTGCGGTGTTTCCTTTCTTCTTAATGCCCCATTCTTGGGCTCTTCGGGCCACAGTGGTCCCATAGTGTGTGGTCTCCTTTTTTCTTCTTTATCGCCCACTCTTGGGCTCTTGGTTCCCCTTTGGTCACATGGTGCGGTCTTTGCTCTCTTCCTTAGTCCCCATTTTTGGGCTCCTCGAGCGCCGTTGGTCGCGAAGTGCGGTCTTTATTTCCTTTTTTACCGCCCACTCTTGGGGTTTTGGAGTGTTGGTGGATACATAGTGCGCACTTTCTTTCTTTCTTTATCGCCCACTCTTGGGCTCTTCGAGTGCCGATGGTTACACAATGCGCTCTTACTTTGTGTTATTAACACTTACTCCTGGGACCTTGGAGTGCCGGTGGTCACACAGTGCGGTTTTTCTTCCTTTCTTTGTTGCCCACATTTGGGCTCTTCGAGTGCGGGTGGTCACATAATGTGCTCTTTCTTTCTTTCTTTATCACCCAGTATTGGGGTCTTGCAAAGCCGGTGGTCACATACTGCACCGCTGGAGGTGAAAAGCCCAAAAACACAAGGCCCAAGGACAAGTCCATGCACAGGAGTCAGGGAACCACGAGAAAGGGAGATCGCCCAAGGAGAGGGCAGCCACTCTACTACACTACGGTGGTAGCCGGGGGGGGGGGGGGGGGACTCCGGACCCGATAAGAACCAATCGACGCCATCGACTATTTGAGAGTTATCAATGCAGAAGAATGCCTTAACCCTGACACCAACAGACTGCAAGTACCGGGAATACTCAAAGAGCGAGAACTCCGAGTCCCGGCTGCCAATGAAGGGCTAGGGATGGAAAGAGCTAGGGCAGTGCCTTCAGGCCAGACCATGAACGCCGTGGACCCCAAATGAGGGTTTTCCCATTGGCTGTCGCGGTAAACCCCAAGCCACGTTTGTCAATCAAGGTGTGTAAGAGCCTGCAAGACGCTAGAGCATCCCAAGGATCAAAGGGCTGGTACTTGTGGAGGTAGGATCTCCTTAGGGCAACAGAACAAGTGGCCGTAAGAGTTGGTTTCGACGGGCACTGCGGACCAAGGGATTGCAAGGGCGGGGGGGCATTGGTGGGGGAGGGCTGAGGAGGATAGAGGCTAGGATGGTATGCTTATGGTGTGGTGTTCCGGTTGCGAAGAGCTGTGCGGATGGGTGCATCGTGAAGTTGTAGTCTTTGTTTTTCATGTGGAAGAGGGTGCCGTGGACTTCACATTTGGCGAGAGCAGCAGAGCTTGAGTAGTGGACTGCGCCGCACGAGTACCACCCAGATTTGAAGTCCACAAACACCTGTTTGTCCGATTCAAGCGCAAAAATAGGGCGCGTATTCAATTCCCCAAAATCGTGTCAACTCCCTGCCTAGAGAGTGGACAGAGTCCACGAACGAGTTTGGAAGCCAATTGGCTTTTGGTTTTTGAGGCTTGTGGGTATTTGGCGGGAGCATAGAGGTGGTCCATCCCAGTTATGGTAGCGCATGGAGTAGTTGGAAATTGGGGAGTGCATGAAGGTTTGGAAGGTCATGAGAGAAAAGCAACCTTGAGACCCACCCACGTGCGTGTTTTGGGGGAGAGTTGGAGACCTAGATGGCCGCAATTCGCAACATTATTCCATACGGATAGATGGCTTTCGTGCAATTGGGAGTGGTTGATTCCACCTACCATCACCAGATAGTACTTGAATACGGTGTTCATTTACATGACTAATGAGCTCAGTGGCTGTGAGAACCCAGGGGCCAAGCGGACGAAAACAACGTTAACCTAAGCATGCACATAGTCCATTACCGTACTCTGAAAATCATTGGTGAAAAGGAAAATTCCCAGGTACTTGAAGCGTGTGTCGGGTTGACCAGAGGAGTCCAAGGTGGAAATGTTTCCCCCGTGATGGGAGAATAATTTGTTGTGGCTGGGGCTACGTAAGGTGTGCAGCTGAGCTTTATCGACATTCATGTCAAGGCCTAGGTAGGGTGCGGCCTGTTCAAAAAGTTCAAAAACACTTTGGATGACGCAAGGGGAGCTGGCACGAAACGGAATGTCATCAATGAATGAGTCTACCACGATAGGCCACAAGCAACGTAGAGGTGTTAGAATGGGATGTGTGCTGAGCCGCCTCTTTTTCAATCTCTATGTCAAGATAATTTTTTATCACCTCAAGACCAGAATAGAGTTTGATGTGGAGAAGCATGGGGTTTCCCTCCACGACGGGTTACTCAAAGGTGTGTGTAGAGGTGCCGACTGGAGGCGATCAACTCACCGGGGTGTGAGTACCCATGTAGATTTTTCCATGAAGCCTCTAAAGGCGCAGAATTAAAGGTCTTATTGAAATCAATGTGAACCTGGCACAACCCACCCTTGATTAAAAGCATGCGTGCCACTTTGTCGTAAATATGGTCACCGGAGCAGTGTTTCTTCAAACCCGCATGTTGGCATTTATGGAGGAGGCCAAAGCAGTTTGTGACCTTGGTGTCTTGTGCGCACTGCCATGCTGCAGCCACTTTAATGAGTGCCCAGATTAGGCAAACGGGTCTATAGTTAGACGTAGTGCGTGCATTGCATTTGGTGTATAGGAGTGTGCTCTTTCTTCCTTTCCACATTACCCACTCTTGGGCATCTGGAGCCCCTTTGATCACGTAGTGCGGTTTTTGCTTTTTTTTTTATCGCTCAGTCTTGGGCACTTCGAGCACGGGTGGTGACGTACTGCTGTCGCTCCTTCTTACTCTGTCGCCCACTTTAGGGCTCTTTTTTGTCACGAGTGTTGGGGTCTAGGGACACCGGGAGCCACATAGTGTGCTCTTCCTTTGGTTTTTTTGTCTTCCACTCGGGGGTCTTGGAACACTAGTGGTCACATAGTGCGTTGTTTCTTTCTTTTGTGCTTTCTTTCTCGCCCATTCTTGGGCTCTTCGTCCCCCCTTGGTCACATAGTGCGGTCCTCTTTTTCTTCTTCATTGTGCACTCGTGGGCACTTGGAGCGCCGTTGGTCACATAGTGCAGTCTATTTTTTGCTTTTTGTTTCTCACTCTTGGGCTCTTGGAGCGCCTGTGTGTCAGCAATTGGGATTATGTTCAAAGCAAGGAAGGCCTAGCTTGCAGCAGAGATCCCCACTTGGCTTTTCTACTGACCTTGGTCTATCATAGACACGTTGGGCACCATACAAGCAAACTTACCCTTGGTACACGCTAGAAAACCCAATCTCGTTCTAGCCTAGACACCGCTAGAGTGGCTAGAACGAAAAAAAGTAGTGGTTGCCCCGACCCATGGGCATAGGGGGGCGGGGGTATGAAGGGTGCAAATTGGGCCCCTATTACCATACTAGGGGGTCCATACCTTGTTTCTTAGAAAAACACATTTTTGAACTGAAATTCAACAAGTACAAAAAACCGTTCTAGGAACGTTCTAGCGCCATTCTAGCGCCACCCCACTAGAACGGCACGAACGTAGCTAGAACGCTTCGCTAGAACAAGGCTAGAACAAAAACATGCACACACATTTGGCAAGTAAAAGACACCAATGTGGGAAGGGGGGGGGGGTTCCATGACACATAGACACATAGAAACCATCACATTTGGTGCATGTCTAGTCATATGTGCATACACACACAAACACAGACACACACAAACACACAGACATTCTGACATAGGCACGGGCACTGTGGGGCTGCCCTCCCTTCAAGCGTACGTTGGGGTGGGGGCGTCTTTGCTTTTGTCACACTTTTTTCAGGGGGGGCTTGAGAACTACCTTGCGGGGGGGGGGGGGGGGGGGGGTTGCAATTAGGGGTCTGGGAGGGTGTTCTTTTCTTTGTTTCACAGGTGGTTCTTTATTGGATTTTTATGGTATTTGACTGACGAAATGCAATTTCAGGTTGCAGGTGTG
Organism: Eutreptiella sp. 'Long Island Sound 2002'; assembly: GCA_964036045.1. Taxonomy (NCBI): domain Eukaryota; phylum Euglenozoa; class Euglenophyceae; order Eutreptiales; family Eutreptiaceae; genus Eutreptiella; species Eutreptiella sp. 'Long Island Sound 2002'. The sequence goes on along the minus strand of OZ038382.1, from coordinate 131,846,834 downwards.
CCATGTTGCCGCTAGAACAAAAATAGTAACTGCTTGTTAGCCCTCCCCCCCCCCCCTCCCTTGGAATGGCAGTAATTACATAGGTATCCACAGACGTGACATACATACAGAGCATACAACAGCATGCAACACCACACACCACGGGGTGCAAACACCACACAGCATGCCCCAACAAGCCAAACACCCAACAAATAACCCAAGCTGCCAAACAACCCAACCGGCCAAGCAACCAACACACCATTCAACCAACCACACCATTCACCCAACCGCACCAACCACACCACACGAAAACACAGCACACCACAGGGCACGTCATGTGCCCACAACACACTACTCCCCCACATAGTACAACACACCACAGCCAATCACACACTACAGCAGACCGCAGCGTAGCACAACACACCACATCACACCACACCACCTGACACGAGGCCACAACACATGACACCAAACCACACCACATGACAACACAAGACACCACATCGCACCTCATGTGACCACAACACAACACACCATGCCACTATTTAGCACAACACACCATAGCGGATCACACACCACATCAGACTACCACACAGCACACCACACCACTTTACACCTTACGAGACCACAACACACCACACCACTGCACAGCATTGTATGGCATACCTGCAACTTGAAATTGCATTTCGTCAATCCGATATCATAAAAATCCAATAAGAAACCACCTGCAAAACAAAGGAAACAACACCCTCCCAGACCCCTGAGTCCAACCCCTCCCCCCCCAAAGGTATTTCTCAAGACCCCCCTGAGAAATGTGTGGCAAAAGCAAAGACACCCCCCCCCCCCTCCCCAACCAACGCTTGAAGGGAGGGCAACCCCATAGTGCCCGTGCCTACGTCAAAATGTGTGCGTGCATGTGTGTTTGTGTGTGTGTGATAATTTGTTTTCTGTGTTCTACCCAGGCTATTATATTGTTCTAGTATTGATCTATTCTAGGCTAGAACATCTAGGCTAGAGTGTTCTAGCCTAGAACGAGATGGGGTTTTCTCGCGTGTACCAAGGGTAGATGGAATGGCAAAAGTACAATGTGCTCCTCGTACACAACCATCGAATGTGTGAGACCCCTCTTATAGATCTTAGTAGTGATGAATGGCCCGCCAGCAATCTCATGTGTATCCCTTAGTTGTGCCCACAAGAGCTTCACGTTACTTTCCAGGCCTGCCGCAGCAATCGGGACTCCTCTGCTGGGCAGTTTGAACATCATGGGATGCACATCATCCAGCTGCTCCTAATTGTTCTCCAAAACCACATGAAACGCGAAAAATTTAAATTGGCGCGCTACAGCCTTAGGAGGCCAATTATGTGCTTGGTTTTTTTGTCCGGGGGTGGAACAGGATCGTCAAAAATTTGGATTTTGAACCCCCAAAAAGTCAGGCCATGTGTACTAAACAAAGCACCCACACACAATACTGTCCCATGCAGCGCTATGCAACTCATGAGGGGGGGGGTGTTCGCCATTCTTGTAAAGCAACTGCGGTGCTTTTTTTTTTCTTCAATTTTTCTCTTTCGGAGGCCAATCAAACACATTCTTTGAAACAACCGTGCTTTTTTGATATTTGGTCAATTTTACCCCTCTATTTGTTTTACACACCTGTCATTGAGGAGAGCAGAAGTTGATGAGCGACTAATTGCTGACTTGGTATGAAATTTCAAGCATTGGTGTCATGTATTGCGCTGCAGCGCAGTGTGTCTGTCTGTTTGCCTGTTTGGGTGTTTATTTACTTGTACTTGTTGTTTGGGTGCACTCGATGATGTTACTATAATTCTAAGATTCCATGATGCAAACAAAGTTCATGCCCTTTGTGAGTGTCATGCCAACGGTTTGCATCAAACTCCACCGACTGCATGCAGCAGCATGCACAACACTTTGTGTACGCCTTGTTCATTTGTGTACTGTTGTGGGCAATGGATGCTGTGCCACTTCACATTTCCGATAGAGTTGGAGTTCACCCGTGCTCATGATGTGGCAGATGCCGCATTGCTAGGCACTATTACCGGAGTTTCTTCCATGGTCTAGATCTGAATTTGGTGTTTTTTCTGCAGCAAAGGCAACGTGTTCAAGGGGGATTCACACCACCTCTTTGGTACAACACACGGTTGCAGGAAACTTCAAATCTTTGGAGGCTCATACATGCATGGTGCCTGACACGGACAAAGTGTCCAATTGAGAAAGCGAGTGGGATTGGTCGCAAGGAGAGACGTCACCTCAGCAAAGCAGTTGTTTGTGCTATCAGAGTTGAGTCTCATGGCCGACACGCCTTTGCTGTAGCTGCACTGCTTTCCCAACAATTGAGTTGTTCACAGCATCTGCTTTGGCTGGACAATTTTTCTTGGCCGTGGTTCCGTCCTCTGCCTGTGTCTAATGATTTATCGCAGATTCGCTCGGTGCCTACTGTTCTAACTATGCCTCGGCCTCTTGATATATGCCCCGGGTTTCTGTTGCCCTTGTATTGTTGAACAATGTGGGGGGATGTAGCAGCCGAATTGCGGCGTAGGCACCGCTGATTTGGTAATGCTGTTGAGACTATTGCTGAAGGACCAAAACCACTAAAGATCATTCGATGTCCTCTTGATTCGAACCGGTAACATGTCCGCAGCCACCCATGGAGAGCATTTTTGTTGTCAGAATTGGTGGTTGGTGCACAAGGGATTTTGTTTAGCTGATGCACATGTGGTGGGATGTTCACCAGCAAACCAATTGTCTTCGGCCTCTATTTTTGGATGATAACATTTATTACCGCATTTCCAAAATTGTCTATTGGGATTTCCATGCACACTGGGACCTAGGTACCTTACTGGGCCGGCCGCCACCCTTGTACGCCATGTGGCACCCCTACAAGTATGCAGTGAAAAAAATTATGGTGCTTTGCCTTCTTTCCGTTGACAATTTGCATTGTTCATGGCAAGTAGCCTGTGTGACATAGGATACCAGCATCGTGCAAACTCATTTTCAAGGAGAGACTCGTTGCCTCCCCGCTAGTTGCACGTAAGGTATGAGGTATGCTAAATTTGCAGTTTATGGAAATTTCCAGGCAGCCTCAGCTGCGATCCGTTGCCACCCAGCTGCAAACATCCCAACTGACTGCGCTGGATGTCGTGTTTTGCTAGTATGTACCTGCGTTGTTTGTGTTTGGGACGTGGTTCTGTGACTGCTTTGGGGCGGCGGCACTGGACGAACTGCGCGTGATGTTTTGGACTTAGGAGGCCCAAAGAGTGTGACATGCAGCTAACCGGTATCTGCGCTGTCGGTGTTCCTCGTGTTGAAAGGAATGTGAGAACAGTAATACGGGCCGTCAGACGGTTTGTTGTGCAATTGGTGCATTGCGGCCGGCATAAGTCAAAGGTTGCGGTTTCTCGGGTATGGCCGAGGATTTTCGTTTTCCGCCACCACTGTCACAACCCATCCCCCGGTCCCATTTTTCTGACCTCGTTTTGAGGTGTTTGCAAACACTGGTCAACTCTAATGACGTCAGTGACGAGTTGAGTGCCACATTGGATGCCCATGTCTCCCTTCGAATAGCAGAGGAAAAGGAGGATCATGTTGGCAGCATTGCGGACAAGCTTGACAGGAGGAATGGTGTGCGGCGCTGCATGCCTCTGCGACCACTCAAGGTGCCACGGTGGGGGGGGGGGGGGGCAAATTGTTGCTCCAGCCCGTGTCCGTCAGGCGTTGCGCGGTGCACACGGAAGGGGTTGGGTGTCAAGCGGTGGGGAGAGGGGAGTTGGGGTCGGGGAGCTTGGCGGTAGTGCTCGCGGGATGTCTATCGAGTGATCAAAGCGAGCGAATGAGGGTTTTGGGCGGCTATAGGGGCTGCTCCATGTGTCCCCCAACCATATGCACCCTATATGACGGAGGCTTAGAGCGGATCACAGAGAGGGTGGTAACCATATAGGTGTTATAGACTTCTTTGCTGTCTCGGGTGAAAGCTATCATTCATCAAAGTTTCGGCCGAATCCAAAGCACAAAAACACATTTCAGACTTTCCCCCATTTCACGCCTACTTCCTCCTTGCTTGCTTGCTGCTTGCACCTTGGTGCTTGCCAAACTTGGTAGCGTGGTGTGACATGGCATCACACAAACTTTGAGCAAGGCATTTCACGGTGGCGGCCGCGCGGGAGAGCGCCGCGACACGGGGTCATCACTATCGACTTTGAGGAGGTTGCATTTGAGTGTGTGTTGTTGGCTAAAAGTTTTGACGCCTAGGTTTTGGTACACCAACATGCGGATGGTGTTGCAGATGAAGAGTTCTGAGAGGTTGCCCGGGCTTGGAACCACATTTGCTTCTCTACTATGTTTACCTCAGTGTCAACGGACTGCCTTCAAGAGTACCATCTTTTAATGTGGATAGGTGGAGCCACCCATTCTCGTGTTGCTTCAGAACCTGCTAGCAATGAGGACCTCACACTGAGCCGTGTTGTACCCAAAGGCGCTTGGCGGCAGTTCTAAAAATGGTTCATTGAAAAGAAAGTACGAAAGGTTACCGAAAGACGAACTCCGTGGAAAATTGGTGTGCAAGGTGTTGTAGGATGTGCCGGTGTCCAAAGTGAGATTTGATGATAACCTACTCCATGGTCGGACCGAAACCCTAGACCCCAAAGTGGTACAGCTGCGACGCGAGAACCTGGAGGCCGATTTCCCAACTCGTCCTTTTGCTATACTATGTTGGTTGGATGTTGGTGTGTATGCAGCTTTATTGCGATGTCTTTCGTGACGCGCCCACATTCCGCGGTACAATGCCTTTTTGTCGTTCCCTGATCCCTGGTATTCACTGTCTTCTTTAGCTGGCAACTACTCGGTGCTTGGGGGCCGGCATGTATCATCTGCTCTAGTTGATATGTGGAAGGACGCTGTCAGGATTGGCAAAGGGGTGCCTGAGTGGATGAGCCATGTGATGGTTGAGGTTATTGCTACCCAGTATGGCCTGCAAACATGACAACTGATTTTTGCTGATCACAATGCTATGCAGGCATGCCACTACCGGTTTGACCATGGGCGACATCTGTTGTTGCTTGGACAGTGAAATGCGGGTCGCGGACGACTAGAAATCAACACGAATTACCGGTCTACGCGAGTGTGGCGACCTTGGGTTCGACACCAATCCGGTGTGTCTCTGTGTTTGTCGTTGAACCCCCTTTTTGTTCCACTTGGTATGACTCTGCTGTAAATGTGCACACTCACACAAGATAACCTCTTAAAACCGGAAACGTCGTGACCTTTGTGGATTTGGCTTGCAACCGTGCACGGCCAAGTCTTGATGCGTTTGAAGTAGAAAGTGGAGAAAGTATGATGTTTACTTTCCACGTTCACCAACGTTTACCCGCTTTAGCGCACTTTTTCCAGGATTCACTGAATTTGCCTCCTGTATGACAAACCTTGCCCCCTTTTGCAATGAGGGGTATGCTAGGTCTTGGTCGTGATTCCGTTGGTGAGATTTTGGCGTGCATGCATTCGGTAGGGTATAGTGTTGGTGGACTGTCTCCCCTACTGCGCACAATCAAAAGGCATCGCACATGGGAGCTGGTGTTTTTGCATTAGGAGAACCCAATCTTGCATGCATCTAGGCGTATGCTATAGTATTGTGCTACCACACCGTTTCGTTTTTCAATTACCGGTTGTTCCTGCGGCATTTTGATGCCTTAGGTATTGATGAGGAGCTTGATAAGCTAAAGCGTCTCCTCAAAGATTAGCTTGGTGCCAGCAAAGTGAATTTGGGTAAGTGGGTGTGGTCTGAATGCAATCAATGGCCAAGCGGGGATGCAATTTCCAAGGCTCCAATGTGGTCTGCTGATGAGTTGGAATCCTTTCATATTATCATGGGAAAGGTTGTTGTTCGACCTGCGCCAATCTCATTTGCCGAAGACAAGGAGAGGACTGTGACATTTGGAGGGGGGGACAAGCAGCAAGTTTCCATTGCCTCTGTTGTTGTTAGAAAAGTATGTTGTATTATAAGCCTATGGCACCAACATTGGGTGCTGTGAACTACAACATGGTACGTGAGGTAGACCAATGGTCCATTTTCGTTTTTTGTTTTCAACCCTTCAATCTGCTTCCCACCATTTACTTCAGATTCAGGTTGATGTGGCGAACAATGTGAGTGCTGCATTCACTACTGCTTACATCATTGGATAAGAACACACCCCTAATGTTTGCTTGGAAGCAGACGTCGGCCAAGTTTGCTGTGCAATTATGGAGGAACCTTGAGGCCATTAGTGGTTGGCAATTCGTTGCTGTACACTTGTGTGACTTTGGAGGCACACACCCGGTGCCTCGCTTCACGCAGCACATCTTTGTTATTGATGTTCCCGACTGCCTGCCTGGTAAGGTGCCCAACTATGTGTCTTATACACAAAAAGCACTCAAATGCAACATCCCCATGTCACTTTTTGGTTGGGTGCTGCAGGAGCTTAACATTCTACCCCGTGCCGATGAACAGAAGGTGTGGTTGTTGTGTGTTACTCAGCTGCCACACCCGTCTGTACTGCTTGTGATTCGCGTGGAGTCTGAAGTGAATGTTGCCGTTGCATTCAACGGGAGGTCTCGTTTTCTGGATGAGTATTGCCTTATGGTCATTAAGTGTCTATGTGAGTTCAATGCAACCTATGTGATTGACTAGGATGATGTCTGCAAACGTCTTTTGCGTGGTGAGGTACATATGTTTCAAACATTTGTTGTTGGTAGTGCAAGAAAGGATAGCGAGGACGCCAAGGATCAGTATTCGGAGGATGAAGTTGAGCAAGCTGATGGGGAGGCATCCACACGCTCAAAAGCCCCAAAAAATGCTCTTGCGAAGGCCCCCACACCAAAGCCCAAGGCTGCTCCCTCTCATGGGAAGACCCCTGGTAAGAGCCACCACTGCTGTGCTGCGCTAGCCACTATCCCTATCCACCATTTGGTCCCCCTCACACGCTGCTCATTGCCTGCGGCACCATCTTGGGTCTGAAAAAGCAATACAACACCCCATACACCACCTTTGGAGAGGGAATATCACAGAACATACACAGGTGATTGATTGAAGTAACGGGGGAGCAATGCAATGTTGTGTGTGACAAATGGGCCACACAAACCGCCGAAAAAGATGTTCACTAGAGACGGGCAACATCAATCTACCATTGCAAGACTTGTGGGGCGCCCGTCAGGCCGTGTAGCATACGTGTGCACACATAGTCCGTCTCCTTAGAGAAGGGTGCCTATGGAATATGTACCAAAAACCCCACATGGGCTTTGCAAGGGACTTGTGCAAAGTCTGCTTTTGCAGCTTTCAGGCTGGTTTTCTTAACATCGTGGCCGCCCACAATGATGAGATATCCCTTGTAAAGCATGTTGTAGACCTTGTTTGTTTGGTTTTTACATCGTTTGGCCGTGGGGTGCAGGGGGGGGGGGGGGGGCATGGTTCTTCATGAGGGACTTGTGCACAATTTGCTTAAGCAATTGTCAGCCTCAACAAGTCGAACATCAAATTCTGTTGCCTTCGGCAATGCACCTTGAAGGGGGAAGTCCCATCCCCCTTGTGTTCGTGGCGGTACGTAAGGTACAAATAAAAAAGTTTGGGGAGGCGCCTTCTCGGTGGCCCACGTATGGGCGAGTGGCCACATAACCCCTACTCCAACCCCCTCCTTGTCCAAGCACAGCCATTCCCCCTACCCCCTTCCCTCTGGTCCCTCTATCCACGTCTCCACCTTTTGCCCCCTGTCCTTGGCGGCGGGCCTGCCCCCTCCCCTACTGCCCCCTTCTCTGTTCCCTCCCCTTCTCTCTGCCACCCGTCTCGCCTCCCCTCCTCCCTGACGTGGATCGCGGTCACGGTCGCTTGGCCTGTTTGCCTCCCTGTCTGTACCTGTTACCTGTTCCTCGTTAGCCAGCCCTGTCTTGTGCAGTAGTTAGTTGGTCAGACTGCACGAGCGCATTGTTCTCCTCCTCCCTCCTCCCTTTCAACCTCAAGCCACCTCCTGATCGGTGTGGCTGCCAGGGTTAGTAGGCCCACGGGGTCCTCCGCGCATCGCCTGTGCGGTGCCCGTGCTTCTCCCCTGCATTGTCCTTGCATCGCCCTTTGCACTCCCATCCCTTCTTGCCTCCTTCCTCTCTCACCCTACTGTTCCCCTGCCCTCTTCTCTGCTTCTTCCTTTTTTTCCACCCATGTCCTTGCTAGCCCACTCCCATCCCTTCTGCCTCTTTTCCTCTTCTTTCTCCCATGTTTCCGTTGCCCCTAGGCTGCCCCCTTCTGCACCCCTGTCCTCCCCCTCTTGGTCCCGCTGCCCCGGCACTGGGGCCACCCCATGGCGCACACCGCTTCCCCGACATTGGCCGTGGTCCCACCACCACACATTAGTGTGTGCGCGCAGTGGAGGGGGTTGTCAGTGTGGGGGTCTACGCGGTATGCTCCCCCCGAACCAGAGAATGGTAGGCTGCACAAACCAACACCGGACCCACGGCACGCGCCACAAAGCAGCCACCACTGCTGTGGTGCGCTAGCCACTATCCCTGTCCACCATTTGGTCCCCCTCACACTCTGCTCATTGCCTCATTCCGGCCTGCTGTTTCACTTTTTTGGTGCTCGCTCCGCGTCGCTTTTCTTCGGTGGACACCCAGGGTACGTCCGCGGTCTCTGCACACCCACAACGCCGTCCACCAACGTCTCCGTCACGATCGCCACGAATTTGTTGGCCTCGCCAGCCAACCTTTGCCGGGTGCACCAGCCCCAACAGCTCTTGCAGCCGGGCCGTCCTAACGTACCTGAGCTCCCCGTACCGATCCTTAGAACCGGCTGGTTGCCCAAGCCTGCGCCAACAAGACACCCCGAGCCTTGACCGCTTTTCCGCGCGACTGCAGCGAACATGGCCGCTTTCCCCAGAGCTGTGTACGTCTGCCTCTCGTGCATGGTTGCCGTAAGCTGTTGCATTGCGTCCCTGACCAGCTTCGGCCGCTTCACCAACTCAGACCCTTTCCGCTTTGTGCTGCTCTTTCCGAGCGGCGTCTAGTCCTGCAGCCACGCCAGCGTGTCTACCTTTTCTTGCGTATGTTGTGTCGTCATAGTTCTTGGGCCAAAGAGATCCGACGGCTTGGGCAATCTCCACGCTCCTTCGTCGTACAAGAACCACGTTGCCAGCGCCACATATGAACAGTTTTTGCGTTGTGCAATGGACGCCGGCCAAGTCTCTTGGAAGTCGTGCACCTCCTCATCCATCGCTGCAAATTGTGTCGCCACGTCGACCGACGGTTGCAATCGGAGAGGATTAGCCACAAAAACTTCATCTCGGGTCCGGTCCACGGTGACAACATACGCATGCCTTTCCGCAACATCTAGCAGCCCCTCGTCCCGTTCACAGTGGTACACTCAAGGTCGTCTTGGCATCATGCCTGCACTTCCGCTCGGGAGAATCTTTCCGCGCCTATACAAGATTTGCATGTCTCGGAGCTCGGATCGCTGATTCTCGTATTCCTTCACCTATTTTTCCAAAAAAAAAGTGAACATGGTATGAGGTACCGCTGGGAAACACACCATAGGTCTTGAAACGATGTGCCACGCCTTACCCCCTTTCCTGGAACGCAGCAGCTCACCCGGGGGGGGGGGGGGGGGGCGATGAGCTCACCGGGGGGAGCATCAATGGCAAACCTGTCTGTCAGACGGGTACCATGACAAGCTGGCCGAAGCCCGGTGTCCGCATCCTGGGATTCAACGACAGGCTTGGTGAGGATCGGGCCCAGCCCGAAGCTGCAGATGCCGGTTCTGAGGGCGGCCATTCCGCTAAATTCTCGGAAGCGCACATTGAGGAGTTGGTGCCGTGTGAACGCGATGCCTATGAAACCGCCGGACCGCGTCAGTGAGCAAGCGCGCTGTTGTGGTCCCCATGGGGTGCAGCTACATGGACGGGTAGTTCCGCGGGAACTGGCGCGCTGAGTGGCGGCATGTAGCAAAGAAGGTCGCATCAAAAATCAGAAAATCAGACGGCCGGGCTGTGCACTTCATCATGACCACGGAGAAAGGGACGCTGGCAGCGTATTAGAGGTTTGAAGGAGAAGCACCCCCCATGGAAAGCAACAAAGGAGTTGATGGACGCGCAGAAATGGAGGAAAAATGAGGGAAAAGGGCAGAAGAAAGAGAAAGTGCAAAGCTCTGTATGGAAGCGCCGGCGCAGAAGAAAGCGCCAAGAACGAGCGGAGGGCAGCTTTTGTATGAAAGGCCACCAGAGGGCACGCTTGAGGAGGAAATGGACGAAGAGGAGGAAGAGGAAGAAGAGGAGGACGACGACGAAGAAAGCCCCCAGGCACCCCAAGTGGTGGAGGAGGTATCACAGAAGTCAGCGTCAAAAGAGGAAGGGGTGGGAGGGATTGCTGCAAGGGTGCGGCAAAGCCGGTAATACTATGACACCGGAGCAGGGCAACCATACACGGCCTGCAGCCAGAGAGACCAGGAAAGAAGCCCAGTTGAAGCGGGCCAGAGACGATGAGATGTCGTTGAACGAGATCATGAATGCCGGTAGCAAGCTTAGGAAGACAGAGACGGAACAAGGATGGTTGTAGAGGTTGTGGAATGAGGCGAGGCAGCAGACGGAGGCCGTAGGGGAGGCGTGGGTGGCTCAGGTGGCGCAAGTGACGGCACCCACAGGGGCACAACGCACGCAGCAAGAGAAGAGGGCCATGATGCACTGTTGCAGTCCTTTCCGTTGGGCCTTGAACCATTGTATCATCCCCCTTGGGAACTGCTAGGCGAACAAACGTGTTCCAGAAAGGCCGGGAGGCACCGCACGACATGCAAAAGGTTTCAAGACCACCGATGGCACCAGTTTGGAGATGTTCTCCTCACAACATTTGGTCCGTGAGGCTTCATAATGTCATTGTTGCCCCGTTTTCACTTGTTTTTTTCCGGAAAAATGGGGTGCCGTCCTTTCTGTTGGGCCGGGAACCATTGTGTCGTCTCCCCGGGTCAGCTGCTGGGCAAACAAATGTCTTCCGGAAAGGCTGGGAGGCACCGCACAACATGCAAAAGTTTTCAAGACCAACAGTGTCACCGGGTTAGAGATGTTGTCCTCACAACATTGGTCTATCGGGCTTCAGAATATCATTTTTGCCTCATTTTCACTTGGCTTTTCCAGAAAAATAGGCTGCGGTCCTTTCTGTTGGGCCGGGAACCATCGTGTCGTCCCCCCGGGTGAGCGGCTGGGCAAACAAATGTCGTCCACAAAGGCTGTGAGGAGCCGCACGACGTGCAAAAGGTTTCGGGACCAACAGTGTCACCAGTTTGGAGACGTTGTCCTCACAACATTGGTCCCTGAAGCTTCATAATGTCATTTTTGCCCCGTTTTCGCGGGTGTTTTTTTTTCTTTTTTTTTTAAGAAAAATGGGCTGCGGTCCTTTCCGTTGGGCCGGGAACCATTGTGTCGTCCCCCGGGTGAGCTACTGGGCAGGCAAACATGTTCCGGACAGGCTCGGAGGCGCCGCACGTCAATGAAAAATGTTCAACACCAACGAAGTCACCGGTTCACAAATGTAGTCCTCACAACAATTCTCCTTCACCTTCTTCTCCTTCTCTTCCCTCTGCTTCTTTTCCTTCTCCACCTTCTCCTCCCAGCGCACAATTTTTGCTGACATTATGTTGGCAATCTCATCTGACACACACACACACACACACACACACACACACACAAACACACACACACACACAGACACACACACACACACACACACACACACACACACACACACACACACACACACACACAGAGGCTGAGGTGAGGGGGCTGAAGGGAGGCGCTGACCAACAACCAACCACCAACCATCGGCATTTGTCCCTGAGGGCGGCATGGGGTGTTGAAAAACACCGTTTGTGGAGGTGAGTGTCTCTTCACTGGGTCCTTCGGTGCTTGTGAGGTAGCGAATCCGGGGTGGGGAGGAGAGAGTGGCGGGTGCTGGGGATCTGGGGGAGCGGGAGTGCCTGGTGCTAGGAGCTTGGGGAAGCAGGGACTGCAGGCTCTTGGGAGCCTGGGGGAGAAGGGTGTTGGGGGTGTCGAGAGAGTGCCGGGCGCAATCATGAGGGAGCCAGTGTGATAGTGGTCAGATGGGGGAGGCCTAGGGTGCTGGCGTGTGTGGGAGAAGGGAAATCCGATGTGGCGGGCTTCTGCTACGCTTGGGGAGCATATGCGTCAAGGTGGCCACGTTGGATTTCGGCGGCTGTTGAGGGCGTATTGTAGTGGTCCAGTAGCGATGCTTCAAGGGCACTGTTTGCTGTGGCGGAGGCGGCGGCGGCAGGGGGAGAAGCGAGTGCTAGCAGTGCCTCTGAACTTGGGTTAGGGTGTGTTGGTCTCGACCACGGGCAGGCAGTGGGTGGGGCAGCTCTCGCTTGGGGTGTGGCGGAGACGTCGGTGGACGGCGTTGTGGGTGTGCAGAGACCGCGGACGTACCCTGGGTGTCCACAGAAGAAAAGCGACGCGGAGCGAGCACCGAAGAAGTGCAACAGCAGGCCGGAATGAGGCAATGAGCAGAGTGTGAGGGGGACCAAATGGTGGACAGGGATAGTGGCTAGCGCACCACAGCAGTGGTGGCTGCTTTGTGGCGCGTGCCGTCGATCCGGCGTTGGTTTGTGCAACCTGCCATTGTCTGGTTCGGGGGGAGCATACCGCGTAGACCCCCACACTGACAACCCCCTCCACTGCGCGCACACACTAATGTGTGGTGGTGGGACCACGGCCAATGTCGGGGAAGCGGTGTGCGCCATGGGGTGGCCCCAGTGCCGGGGCAGCGGGACCAAGAGGGGGAGGACAGGGGTGCAGAAGGGGGCAGCCTAGGGGCAACGGAAACATGGGAGAAAGAAGAGGAAAAGAGGCAGAAGGATGGGAGTGGGCTAGCAAGGACATGGGTGGAAAAAACGGAAGAAGCAGAGAAGAGGGCAGGGGAACAGTAGGGTGAGAGAGGAAGGAGGCAAGAAGGGATGGGAGTGCAGAGGGCGATGCAAGGGCAATGCAGGGCAGAAGCACGGGCACCGCACAGGCGATGCGCGGAGGACCCCGTGGGCCTACTAACCCTGGCAGCCACACCGATCAGGAGGTGGCTTGAGGTTGAAAGGGAGGAGGGAGGAGGAGAACAATGCGCTCGTGCAGTCTGACCAACTAACTACTGCACAAGACAGGGCTGGCTAACGAGGAACAGGTAACAGGTACAGACAGGGAGGCAAACAGGCCAAGCGACCGTGACCGCGATCCACGTCAGGGAGGAGGGGAGGCGCAGAGAGAAGGGGAGGGAACAGAGAAGGGGGCAGTAGGGGAGGGGGCAGGCCCGCCGCCAAGGACAGGGGGCAAAAGGTGGAGACGTGGATAGAGGGACCAGAGGGAAGGGGGTAGGGGGAATGGCTGTGCTTGGACAAGGAGGGGGTTGGAGTAGGGGTTATGTGGCCACTCGCCCATACGTGGGCCACCGAGAAGGCGCCTCCCCAAACTTTTTTATTTGTACCTTACGTACCGCCACGAACACAAGGGGGATGGGACTTCCCCCTTCAAGGTGCATTGCCGAAGGCAACAGAATTTGATCTTCGACTTGTTGAGGCTGACAACTGCTTAAGCAAATTGTGCACAAGTCCCTCATGAAGAACCATGCCCCCCCCCCCCCTGCACCCCACGGCCAAACGATGTAAAAACCAAACAAACAAGGTCTACAACATGCTTTACAAGGGATATCTCATCATTGTGGGCGGCCACGATGTTAAGAAAACCAGCCTGAAAACTGCAAAAGCAGACTTTGCACAAGTCCCTTGCAAAGCCCATGTGGGGTTTTTGGTACATATTCCATAGGCACCCTTCTCTAAGGAGACGGACTATGTGTGCACACGTATGCTACACGGCCTGACGGGCGCCCCACAAGTCTTGCAATGGTAGACTGATGTTGCCCGTCTCTAGTGAACATCTTTTTCGGCGGTTTGTGTGGCCCATTTGTCACACACAACATTGCATTGCTCCCCCGTTACTTCAATCAATCACCTGTGTATGTTCTCTGATATTCCCTCTCCAAAGGTGGTGTATGGGGTGTTGTGTTGCTTTTTCAGACCCAAGATGGTGCCGCATCAATGCAAAAGTCGCTTTACCTGTGTTCTGTTTGCTTGAATCAGTGGAGGGTGGTTCTCCTTGAAATACCCTTGCAATCCCCCCCCCCCCCTTGGTCCTGGGAGACCGTCACTTGGCAACCGTCTCCCCACCCCTCCAGGGAGACCGTTGTGCACTAACGGGGGATATTCCAGGGGGGGGGGGGGGCAGGGTAGGTGGTAAATCACCAACTAGGCAAGCCGAGCAAGGGTGTGCGGTAAATCGCACTGGGGCACAGCATTACACTGGCAGCAAGCCAGATTCAAAGTTCTAAAAGGTCACGAGACAGTCTGCCATCTGCCATTTAGCCATGGCAGTCAGCCTGTTTCAGAATCCAACTAAGCAAAGCAGCACTGTGTTTCCTCTTTCCACCTACACATTCCCTTAATTCACCTAAATTGGGTTCCTCCCCCCAACACACACTCTCTGTCCCGACGTCCATAGTACCACCCACAGCCTGGAAGCTCATGGCTTGTGCCAACTTTGTTTGTTCCAGTTGGAGTGGGGGTGGCCACTTATTGGGGGGGATAGGGGGTGGGCTATGTTGCACCAGCGGCTCAGCAGTAGGAATGCACTTTGTGGAAAGTCTGTTGGCCTGACAAGGGCTCCAATCCCGATGCTGATTTCACAGGTCCCAACAAATATGAAGGATCTTGGGACAACGATCAAATGTCTGGGGAAGGCACGTTTCATTTTGCCAGTGGTGCAGTGTATCAAGGCCATTGGCTTTGCAACCAGTTTGATGGTAAAGGGGTGTACACATGGCCTGACGGCAGCAGGTATGTCATGACGTGGACCTCCCTGTTTTGATGTTCAAGGAGTTTCTGGAGGTCTATGACGTTTCCTGGTCTACCTCTACATTTTCATCAGTGCTCGGCTGATGGATGATTCATCTGCTGCAGACATGATCTGGCAAACACACCAAGCAATCTGTCAGTGCATTCATGTCGACATTTCACTCTGCATGACATGGGTTGTCCATTCACAACATTAACTGCAAGCAGGAGACTGCAGCAGATGGTCTTTGATGCTTGGTGGCATCATTTGGTTCACAACATCTCACTCTACTCCCAAGGGGAGGAGGCATGAGCGCATGGAAAGCCTTTCCCTTCATCCTTGGATGGAGACCCCAGAAAGGTACGACCGCTTTTCGCATAATTGGGGAGTCCAGGCCCTCTCAGCTGTGGGAGATGACACCCAGCCACAGCACCGCCACCTTCATACGGCATATACAGGTGCTGGCACCTCTCACCTCCAGGACCTCCTTCATGCCCTCTTTGTAGTTTTGGCGTTCCCATGCCTGCTTTGGGGCCACTGTCGCCTTTGGGGCGCACGCCCACCAATTACTGGGCAGCAGCACAGGCAGTAGCAGGGGAACAGGGAGAGCAGGATCAGATTCGCAGAGGCAGCCGCAGGAGGATGCACAGACGGATAACAGTAAGCAAAGGGTGAGAAACAGCGGCAGGAACAAAGCAGAGATGAAATGAGCACGGTCTCAGGGAAGCCGATTCCGGGAACATTGGTTGATCACCGTGGTACAATGTCTTTGGTGTCGTTCAAGAGTTGGGTGAAAGTGCATTTTGTGGGTCAGAGTGACTATTAGTCCACTGCTCACCATTGCCGCATGAATGTCGCGGTTGCCTCCAATCCCCTGCTGGTGCTAGCAGAGGCTTCGCATGCAGTGATTGCCAGAATCATGAAGTTTGGAGACCATGGGGGGCCGATTTCGGGCGCCTGGAGATCGAACCCAGTAACCTGCATCCATGCAGAAGAAAGGCCTTCAGCAGGACTGGGTCAAAATAGCGCAGTTGGCCGCAATACTCGAACCACGTTTTGCCTGCCACATCGCCAAGCGGCCCAACATGGCCCTTTTAAGGCCCAATGAGCACGCACGGTGGGCCTAGTTGCACCACAATTGGGGTGGGAAGTGTAACACAGGATTCTGGCAAGTGTTACCCATCAGCACTGCACCTTCCGGCATTTTGCAGAGGGGAGAATGCTCAACAAGGTACAACTGGGTGTGGAAGTCGCAGGTCATGCACCCCACTTGAGCAGCATGGTGCCGCCATGTTCTGTCTACAGCGTTTGGTACAGAAGCAGGGTGTCAAACCAGACTCTTTGCAAGGCAGCCCCTCCATACTGCCTGACTCTGCTCCTCCGCTGGCAGCAGGACCATGTGGGTTCATGGCAACCAAAGCTGTGTTGTAGTGGTCATGTCACTGCCACGGCTGTCCTTCAACCGTGCACCTAATCGATAGCAGGCATAGCCCTTGCCACATGACAACCCTATCCTAATGTACGGGGTAGGTTTTTGATTCTCCAAGGCACAAGTGAGGTTCACCATGGTGAGGCAAGGATGCACCCAACCCTTGGAAGCTTTCAAGCTTTCGTCTCGGTAGCACTCTCCGCTGTCCTTTTTTTTTGTGCTCTTTGCGCCGTTAGGCGGGGCACGTCTTTGGTGGATGAGTTTTCTCACTCACCCTTCCCCTAGTGATGGTCAACAAGCAATGGGGATGCACTTTTGACTCCAAAGTCATGACTTGTCTTACGTATCCCATTACCCATAGAAACCTTCGTCCGTTCGCTTGGGGCCTTATCAACTTTGCGTTGGTCCGACGTGCATGTTAGTGCATAGGCCTACATACTGCCTACATGCGTCGTGGAGCGATCATGGTGTAGCTTACCTGCTTTTTGGCACTGCTTCTATGCTTCGAAAGGACACATTTTATCCTTTGGTGGTTTCCGCTTTAGGAGTGGCAACAATTACTTCCAACGCCCCCTACTACATACTCTCCACACCTTTTGTCGTTTTCTCCAACTACATCTGGTGCCTTGAGACTGTTTGTCTCCGTCTTGAGGCCCAAGGCGCGGTGCAAGTTATTTGAGACAACCTAGAGGCTACTATAGATGTTGTCATCATGGAGTTGGTTTGTCTCTAGGTTGACTCATAAGCCTTTTTTCATTGAGCAAGTTAAGTGTGGAACACACACACAGAGGGAAGGAGCTTGTTGTACGTTGCATGTTCCAAGCTTTGAACAATGCGGCAGTCATCTTCTCCTAACGATTGGTCCCTTGCCCCCCGGAGTTTGTCTTTCAATGGCTTTCTTCGTCAACATTGACGGAAACAAAGACATCCTCAACCACGGTTGCCATCTTGGTGCAAGTTGCGGATCTCCCAATGACCAATTTTTTTCAGTCATCGGAAGGTAGGGTTGTCTATCTACCATACCTTCCATGGCAAGGTTGTGCAATTTGCCAACATCTATATGTCTCTACCAAGGGAACACGAAAAGCATATTGTCTTTGTTGCAATCGTTGCATGGTCACGCGGCTACTGCTTCCAATTATGTTATCGTGGTGGTAGTTGGGAACTCCAGTGCAACCCACACCGGAGTCCATCATGTGTCTCTCAATGCTGAGATTATGTCCCCCATCCTTGAGTTCACTACCAACATGGAGCTCCTATCTTTTAGATCGGGCACAAGTGACCCCCTTGGATGAATGCAAACGGATTTGTGGCTACACTAGATTTTTTCCTTTTGCTGCAAAGTCTGCGATGTGGACGGCATGGCAGTCATTGTTCGGGACACCCTCTTCCTGTTTGTTAACCCACTTCCCGGTGTATCTCCCATGCCGAGCAATGTGCTATCCTAGGTAAGTTTCAATCTGGGCCACAATGCTCCCATACCTGACACAAGCACAACAAGCATGTGAGCATAAGGGAAGGACTAATCAGTATCCATTTAATTGCAGCCTGAGAGCGGTATGCAGTGCACGCACCGCGGTTCCTAGACTTTAAAGGGAATGTCTCCCACCACACCCACCAGTCCCAACTCAGGCAGGTGGCACATTAGCATCTGTCTTCATAAACACGTTGGGTATCAGGGTTGCATGTTTCCATGCCGGAAAAGCCACCACTTGTATTGTTCCTTGAGCAGTGCATTGGGTACCTCATACAGCATCTAAGAAGGCCATGAAAGCCTGCAATTGACAAGGGAATGAGGATCACTAACTAGGGGGCACCGTCATGGAAGTTTGCCGAAACCAATACAGCAATGGCAATACTTCTACACTTAACCTCTAATGGGGTACATGCAGCGAGATGTCCACCAGATGTCATTTGCAGAAATGAATGTG
Organism: Eutreptiella sp. 'Long Island Sound 2002'; assembly: GCA_964036045.1. NCBI lineage: Eukaryota > Euglenozoa > Euglenophyceae > Eutreptiales > Eutreptiaceae > Eutreptiella > Eutreptiella sp. 'Long Island Sound 2002'. The sequence goes on along the minus strand of OZ038382.1, from coordinate 131,828,594 downwards.
ATTCAACAGTAGGGGCATCAAACACTAGTGCACACTACATGTTCAAGATGAGTGAAAGCAACAATATGCCCTTGGATAGAAGCTCCATGACAGCCAATTTTGCAAATACGGGAGCTGAGAAGGGTGTGCGATGATGGAAAGCCCGACCACTTGCCTCCAAAAGGCAGCGAAAAGAGACACCATTTGTTGGTTCGCCTCTCAACACCGCAACGTGTGATTAGTAGCTGGGAGCACCCTGCCATGTGAAGGCAAAGACGCCCACCTCAAATCAAGTATAGAATGTGCCCAAAGGTCCTCAAAAGGTGAATCCAAGGAGCATGCTCCCCACTAAACAACCACCCTCGCACAGTGGATAGAGCAATGTGCCACATCAGGTCCAAGTGCAACAACACTTCAACAAAACTTGCATGTGGGGTGAGTACCCAAAACGATGGATATTCCTAGGTCTTCGCGCTATCTTCATAACGCAAACTTCATGGGGCATGGCAAGATGCGAGACTGCGCTGACAAAGGCACATGTTAATCAATGATGTGACCGCCAATGAGCTTCCAAGGAGTAATGAAATGGAGAAGTGGACGTGTATTGACCATAGGGGGAGTGCCTGCGCGCGCCGCGCGCGCTACTTTTCCAACATGTTTACCTGTAAGGGGCTGGCTTTGACACACCTCCCAAAATGCCCCCTAAGGAGAGATAACCCTTGGGTACCACACGCCGGGGCTGAGCTTCGAGGGCGGGATCTTCAAAGAGCAACAAACAAAACTTGTACAGTGCCTCGTCTTGCACGATCTAGCGCTCACAGCATGGACGGTTTGATGGAACGACTTAGTGCAGTACTTCAACTCAAGAGTATCACGGACTAGGCTCAAAACCCCAAGACAAGGGGCTTCCAGGATAGAAGCCGCAGTTGCTTGGTCACGCCAAACCACTAAATCTCCGCGCCGCGCGTGCAGTGCGTGCACGCCGTCCCAAGTGCTCCCCCATAGACCCGTGGGGCCGTTGGTTCGGAAGGGCATTAAAATACCCATGCACACCTTTGGGGAGAGATGTATCGTGAGCTATGTCTACCATGAGCACCACAACCCATGCCAACTAGGGGGATGAAACCACTCAAGTAATAGGGTACAGGGTAGACCGCCAAGCCTTAAATGCGAACCTCCATATAGACTGCACATAGTGAGTTGGGGCATCTTGGGCACCTCCCAAGGAAGGAACAAATTTAATCCCCCCCCTCTGACGCAAGCATAGCCGTGGTCCTAGAGAACCAAGCAAAACAGCGGGTGAACACGCACCTCGTGCTTCAACAAGACCATGCTTGCACATGACAAACAAAACGGTCAAGTGTGCGCGAACCGATGTTCTCTCCAAACCTTAACCAAAAGCATGGTACACTGCGCACTTTGCTGCATGTGGCATTGTGCTCAATCTCCTTTCGTACCCACATATTCCGCAAATGGATACAATGGTCCACATGATGAGAAGGACCAACAACATTGGCACGCGCATGTTCCCCGGTGCTCCAGGTGTACGTGACAATCATTCCAAAAATGAAAAGGTTAGCCGTGGCTGAGAATCACATCAAAACAAACAGCCTTGGGTTGCAATGTGTGGTAGAATGCTGACATGAACAAAATGAACAATCACAGCCATGACTGAGCCGCTGTTTGTCCTTACAACCACCTTACGCCCAATCTTACATTCGGGACCAAAAAAAAAGGTTGCAATAAATCCTAAAAATGGCGGTTCAACACCCACCCCGTGCTTATACAAGGCCATGCTTGCACTCGAGGGGGGGGGGGGGGGGTAATTGTGCAATGGGGCACCTCAAGACTCAGGTAGATGTCTTGCCCACAAAAGGAATAAGCCGACGGCAGGGTGCATCTCTGTAGGTACCATACAACATAGGTAGGCTTTGCTTTGGGGGTGAAGGACTTCTTGTGCAACTTTCAATCTTGCCTGTTCTCACGGCGCACAGATTCTTTCTAGTCCTACAATCTCTCACTTAAATGTTTTTCCATGCCCATAGCACTTTACCTACAACATGTACCATTGGCCATCATCGCAAGTGACCATTCAAAATGAAATGCAACACAGCTGACAATGAACGGACTACATTGGGCACCATATCTGGCGGCCGAGGAGAACCAAAGAGAACAACAAGCATCCACAAAAAGATTGCATGTTTATTTTGCAACATTGGTTGCAGTCCTCATCTTGCCTGAACTTTTGATGCTTTGGGAAATGGGCATAGGTGACAGGACAGGCCCCATGTCGATAGAGTGTTCGGCAGAAGGAGTTAAGACCTTTGGAGCTTGTGCACTACCTGAGGCAAAGAGTGCTCTAGAGCCCCTGTTGCCGGAAACCATGCAATTTTTCTTCGGCAGCTGCAAGTGGCAAAGGAAAGTGAATTGTGGCTATGTATCCCCTGCCGTCTCGGGGCCACGCCCAAATTCAGGGTGGATTGTGGTTACTTATCCTTCACACAAAAAAGGGGCGATAGCTCCCAGCTTTTCGGTGAAAAAACTGCAAAGTGGGAAACCGCCCCCAAAAAAGGCGATCCCCCCCCCTCCCCCGGGACCAAAATGGTCAAAATCAGGGGTGGGGTGGGGGCTCAACCCCACTGTTGGGGGGGGTTATCCCCTCGACCACATGCATGTGTGTGCATGCATGTTTTGTGCAAGCTGTTTACTGAGGCTGAACTAGACCTTGCTGTGCTGTGTATGCATGTTGCAGGTATGAAGGCCAGTGGAGGTGCAACCGCATGCATGGAGAAGGTGTATACCAAGACCTTCATGGAACGCGTTGGCATGGAAAGTTTTATCACGGCTCAGGTCCTGGTTTGAATCAGGAAATTCTCTGAGCTCACAGATCACATAAGCCTGAAGGTGTCCTCTGCAAACCCCCAGAATCAACAATCTGCTGCTACTGCCCTCTGGTACTGCAGACTGTACACACTGTACACACTGTAACACAGGGCAGGCAATGACGAATATTGATGCAGTTCTTCCAATCATTTGACACATTGTCATTTGACATTTTGTGGAACGCTTTGTACAGCTACCAGTGTGTTTCCCATTGCTTCAACCCGAAATTCTCTTCTATCATACCAAGATGCTCCCTGAATGAATGCTGTGCCCTGCTAGCCTTTGCCTGACCCAAACACACCTGCACTCAGAAAGGTCTGTTTTGCTGGGGAGCATCCACCAATCAAGTACCTACCTGCACGCTGAGAACCAGTAGCATACCTCTCTGAATGCTGTGCTGAAACCCAGCCCCTTTACCCAATTGTCTCTGTGGAGTACCCAGACTGTACTCCCTTCTCAGTATGTTTTACGCACAGCACGTGCTGCACAACATGCAGCGCCACGCATGGATGAGCAAGTGTGGCATAGCTCGTGGGATCGCTTGGCAGATTGATCATTCTCGAGACGGTTCCGCACAATATTTTTTGGTGGTACCTTATGCCGTCCTGTATTGAATGCATGCTTTTGTCTGTTTTACAGTGCTTGTCGCAATGCAAGCAGTGCAGCAACACGCATGGCCGAGACAGAAGGCAGTCAGAGCCCAGAAGATCTCAGTGTTGCCAAGAATGTGTTGTTCATGCCCATTGCATCCTATTTTGAAGTGAGTTCTTCATTGTATTGCTCCATCATTTTTGGCTCTCTAGGCCAATTGATTCGTCCACATGCAAGAGCTTTGACCACACGACCGTTGGTAGGCATGGCCTTTCCCAATTCGATTTGGGGATATATCAGAGCCACTAGCCCTGTAATGTTCCTGGTATAGTTAAGGTGCGGCATTAAATCTGATTGCTGCAGCACCGATTTGGATTCAATCAACGACTGTGTGCCATCTACTTCATCCTGTGCAAATCAGATTCTATTTCTGCAAAACACCCTTATTACAGCATGTTCACATGCACACAGTGCGTGTGTGTAGTGGAGAGCAACATGCACCCAAGGTGCACCCAGAGGGATGGATGGGGTCAGGAGCAGTTTTGGTTGGAGGTTAGAAGTGAAATGCATGTATGTCTTGAAGGTTGTAGGATGTGGTCAGCTTCCTATATGAAACCATGCATTGTTTCTTGTGGTGTTTGCTTTCCTGACAGCATACACGGTTTGTTGTTGGTTCGTACATTTTCAAGTGTATGAAGGTGCACAATTTTGCATTTCCGTCTTTGTGTTGATTTTCTTTGCGGCTATGCTTGTGCTAACCTGTGCTGGGTGCAGTGTCAAGCAAGTGTAAAAAACACATGCCAAAAAGATATAAAATGCATACATACATAGTGGACCATTTTGCAGGGGGTGGGAATTGAGGTCTGCAATTTTCCGCAATTTTCCGCAATTACGCAATGTTCCGCAATTTTCTGCAATTTCCCGCAATTTTTTCGCAATTTTTCGCTCTGCCCTTCTTACGTGCCTGCAGGTGACCCTTGCTGTCAATGCTGAACCATACTGGTGCACACAATTATGCAGAACAATGAGACTCCTTTTTGCCCACGCTTGACAATGACTGAACGGTTCCTTCCTGCACCACAGGGCCATGCTGCAACATGTGTCTGACAACTGGCATTTGCTGGTGTGCCACACTCGATTCGTCCTTTTTTTTTTGCCACCAGCAATATGGCATCACCATCTGAGACACTCGTTTTCTCACAGTGTGGGACGGTTTCGAAACGGCAACACAAATTGGATGACAACAGCCGCCGCCTTCGGTTCATGCTTCAATTCCATGGTGATATTGACGGGCGCCTACTGTAATTGGAGATAATATTTTTTTTTAGATGCGAAAAAATATTTTTTTAGGTGCGCTAAAAAATAATAGAACCTCTAAAAAAATACAAAACATCTAAAATTCAATACAAAACATGTAAAAGAAAGGTCGAAAGTGACCAAAATTTTAGATGGCTCTCTAAAAAGTAATCCGCTGCAAATCTAAAAAAAAATAAAACAACGTTTCAGGAACAGACTTTGAGATCTGAGAAAAAATACAACCTCTAAAAAAATAATCCGCATCTGAAAAAAATAAAATAACAGATAACACTACCCCCACGTCCCTGCCCTGCCCTTACAGGCAACATGCAATAGAAACCACTAATTCACACTGCTCGTTGCATCTAGGGACAACATGACGCCCAGCATGACACCACTGCCAACAAGATTGCCTGATGCCAGATGCCTTTTCCGAACGTGCTGTTGCAATACACGTTAGATTGCGTGAGGATGATGCATAAGGCAATCCACTTGATGGCATAGGAACCTGTCACTGTGCAACTGATGCACAAGATGCCCTCGTTGTGGACAAGGGCTGGAGTGCCATGGATTTTTGGACATGATCCAAACAAATACAGAACCAGCATCCCTCCCTGTGTGCCCCCTGGTCGGCCTGTGCTGACCCATCATCTGAAGACATTTGGAAAGAGCAACACTTGAGCATGCAATTACGGGCAAACTTGTGCACCGACTGAGTAATGCTTGAATACCACCTCTCGTCTTTGTGCACCGAATGATAGTATGAGCAAGGAATGTGGAACTTGGGACTGACTGGGCAGACTACGGAACCCACTGAAAATGCACGAAATTTTGTGCTCGTATGCAGGGTTGTAAGCAGTTGATAACTATGGCTGTCAGACACGGCAGCACAGCCACGTGGGTGGCACGTGGTACTTCAGAAGAAATGAGCAGAAACAGCTTGGCCGGATCACCCTGTGTCGGGGTATTCTGCTGGGCAGCTGAGCGTAGGGACGTTTTTGGGTGAGTGGCTTCGTGCTCAGACTCCAGATACAAAGGGGCCTATGATGCACTATCCGAACTCGGAATACTGTGAAAAGCAAGAAACACATCTATAGTAGAATGGGAACTAGCTTTCTTTTCTGTCTGCCACTTGATCGTGCACTCAGAGCCCTCCACTACGAGCATCTTACCCCAACCCTTGAAATTGTGCCCCTGGGCTCTAGCCAGGGTAGGCGAGTACCCTACTTCACGAAGTTAAGGCATTGTGTATGATCCGCTCAAATGACCTCTTTTCATAGGTCCTCCAGCGAAGGAAGACCCCTGTTCTCTGAGCAGATGAATTTGTGCACATGGGTCTAGCCAACGTGGTTGAGTACCCTACTTTACAACATTCAGATAGTACCTCTGATGCTTTGCGATGAACTCTCTGCATAGGTCCCCCAGCGAAGGAAGACCCTGTTCTCTCTGTTCTCTGAGCAGATGAATCTGTGCACATGGGCTCTTGCCAAGGTGGCTGAGTACCCTACTGTACAACATTCTGATAGTGCCTCTGATCCTCTGCGATGAAATCTCTGATATGACCACCTGCATTCCCAAACAGAATTGCGCCCATAGACTGCTGGGCACTGTCTGCAGCAAGAAGGTGGTGGGGGGGGGGGATCGGTCCATAGAATGCTGTGCATTGAATGGAGTTCACCAGACAACTCAATTATGTCCGCTTCAGTCATCCATTTCCCCAAAACACGAAGGAAAATGCACGTCAACCGATCAGCGTTCACATGTTGTGCAAAATCCCTGTTTTGGGCATCCAGGCAGCGCATGACTTCTTCCATGCCACCCCTACACGTTTCTAGTTGTGTGCAGGTTGCTTGGTCACAATCGAGGTTACCACCGTAGTTTCGTGGCACTAGGTAAGCTCTCCAGCCTACCTTGACAACCGGGCGATATTGGAACACCTCAACATCCCCTCCCTCAGCGGCCACGAGGGCACCTTGTGTCTACTGCTGGGGCCGTGGTGGTACCTTTGCGGGGGTTTCTTGGGGGGTAGGCGAGGGGAGGGGGGCTAGTTGTGTTGCACGTGCAATCCTACCCCCATCCTGTGATGCGGATTGAGGAAACAAGGCCGGCTCTGAGGAGGTTTCAGATTCAAATCAGTATTCATTTGTATGGAGACGCGTCTTGCTAATCTGGCGCTCCAGAGGGGGTCTAGAGGGGTCGGCGGGGGGTTGGTGGCAAGCCTTACAGGTCACCCTCCAAGGTGGGTGGGGAGCAATCAACACAACAAAAGAGTGGATGTGTTGGGAATGCGCAAAAAGGTAGAATTGGGTGCAACCAGGGTGTAAATCCAAGCTCAGGGGGGAGGGGGGGGGGGTCAAAATCAAGCTGCCTTCATCACTTGTGCTGTCATGGGGTCCCCGCACACACCACGTCCCCCACAGGTGCCTAGGGAATAGCCCATAACGCTTTGTTTTACCACTTCTAAAATTTGCCGCATTTCCGATAAAAATCAATACCGCGCGCAGAAAAAAACGTCCGAGTTTCTTTTTCAGCGCGGAATACTTTTTTTTTAGCGCTGGATATTTTTTTATAGTGCGGAATGTTTTTTTTTTGGCTAAGAAACAATATTGCCTTTAAAAAAAAAACAATCCGCATCTAAAAAAAAATACAGAACCTCGTACTTGTGGCATGACCGAAAGGAAAAATCTGAGCCACCTGTCCAGAACTCTTGCACCTTGGGGGTTTCGGAGGCTTGCTTACAGTGTCGCAATTTCCCACAATTTTTTCGCAATTTTGCGCAATTTTCCCGCAAGTTTTCGCAATTGGTTTCGACCCCTCCATTTCGGCCATTTTGGCCATTTTGGAGCCCTATTGGGTTCTTTGAGGTCCGAAGATATGCAAGAGTGTAAACAGCGTTTTACCCATGCCTGCGACCTAGCTGCCGATGACCCCATGGAGTGGTGCGAGCCGAACTCGACATGGTGAACATGTACACAGAGATCTGCACCCCCCATGTCCGTGATGCTGTCGTGTACGCTCTGTCTAAGATCCAAGAGGGTAGGCGGTCCCGGCGCCCAATTTCATGGTTCGCTATCTCCAAAAACGCGAAGGCGGAAGACCGCCTGGGCTCTGCTGCCAGGGCCTATTTTGTGAATATACCCCTGCACCTTGTCCTGGACTATATCGATTACGAACTGTCCAGAAATGGGCTTTTCGCTGTCGGTGCCTGGGTTCTCAACCAGGTCCTGGGTTTGCCGATGGGGGGGCCGAACTCCGCACAATTAGCTTGTATTTATATGGCGGTCCGAGAGACCAAGAATACAGCGGTTGCCCTTTTCACCCCCCACATCCTTGCGTGCCGTCACCGCGATAATATCTATTTGTTTGGCCGAAAGTTACCGTTACCCCATCGCCTCCCTGAGTTTCAGCACACCCTCGCCTCGTATTACTGCATGCCTGTGCAGTTTGAGCAGATGGGCTCGTGCATTCATGTGCTTGAGGTGTCCCTGTGCCTGCACCCCAAAACTGACATACACCTGCAACTACATTCTAAGGTCCTGTCTGTGGCAAATATCTCCCGGTCCAATGTGCAGCGGTGGCCACACCCTTGGTCCCCCTGCGCGCCATCAGTGCTGCCTTCCCCATGCCTAGGCCTGGCGTCATAGTGTGAATACTGGGCCCGAAATGGGGGGGATAAGTCCAAAAAAATCCTCACAGTCCTGACTGAACTCGGTGCAAAGCAAGTCCAGACACGCCCATGGATTACACGGTGGGTCAACTACTGGCGGGCGAAACACTGCCCTATGACAGGCTCCCTTGCTCGCCAATGCCTCTGGCTTGGCGCAGAGATAGCATCCCTAGCGTCAATTTGATTTTGTGGGTGGGAGGTTTTACCGCTGGGGATTTGCCTCGTCTGTCCTGTTTTCTATTTTTTCCTTCCATTCATTCTTTCTATTTTTTGGCTGACGGTTGCTTTGCGACCTCAGCGATGGCGCACTCGCGCGCACTAATTTAATTATTTGTGTACGAATGATCCACCAGTCGTTCGCTGTGTTTGTTGAAATGAATTGTTAAGGCAAAGCAAAGTAGTCTGAAGACGAAAAGGCACCACTGTGGTTCATGATGCGACATTCTGTGTTTATTGCTTTGTAAATTACTTAGCACGCTCAGCTGTCCTTCACTGTTTCACAGTCTTATGGCCCACTGAAGAGTCTGACTTGATTGTGCTTTGCTCGGAGGCTGTGTACCGGCTCGCCTGTCACCGGTTGCTTCCATGGCTCCGAGTGACGTTTGCCATGGTCCCCGATGCAGCCTGGCCAGGCTCGGAGCAGCGGCCTCGGGGTACTGCCTCTGCTACTGGCCTGTTGGGTTGGCTGGGTCGCCCCAGTGCGACCAACCCATGGGGTGTGGTTTGTTGTTTCCCCTCCCTCGTCTGCCCTAGGTGCACAGGTGTGTGCGGTGTCCTCGGCCCCTTAGCGCTTGTTCATCGGTGTCCGTGCCCAGCATGTTCTTGTGTGCGGTGTCCCTGGCCACTTGGCGCTTGTTCTTCGCTGTGCGCGCCTGGTGTTTTCTGTGTGCGGTGTCCTTGACCACTTGGCTTTTCCACCGGTGTGCACGCTCGGTGTGCTGTGTGTGCAATGTCTTGGGCCACTTGGCTCCCGTTCACCAGTATGCCCGCGCGGTGTGTTGTATTGTGTGTGCGGTGTCCTTGGCCACTTGGCTCCTGTTCACCGGTGTACCCACTCGGTGTGTTGTGTTGCGTGTGCGGTGTCCTTGGCCACTTGGCTCCTGTGCACTGGTGTGCCCGCCCGCTGTGCTGTGGGTGCCGTTTCCTTGGCCACGTGGCTCCTGTTCACCCGTGTGCCTGCTCCACGTGTTGTGTTGCGTGTGCGGTGTCCCTGGCCACTTGGCTCCTGTTCACCGGTGTGCACGTTTGGTGTGCTGTGTGCGCGCTGAGTGCACTGCACTCAGTCACCGTGGTAATTGGGTCGAGTTAGTGTCGCAGTTGACATTCCGGGCACAGGTATTTGTTCAGGATATAGTGGGGATGGTAGCTTGTGAAACTGTACAGACCATGACCTTACTTGAAAGGCAAACGGATGCGATAGGGGCATAAGATTAAAGATCGCCGCTCAGAGGGAGATGTATCTGATTGCGAAAGTGTGCCGAGAGTAAGTGCTTGACAGACTTGAGGGATATTTTGCTCTGCACTGGTGTCCAGTGGTGATCGATAACTGCAATGGGCACATGCCCTGATAGGAGCCTGTGTTAGGATGTTAGTTTAGTTCAGGAAATTTTCGGTTGAATGTTTTACAGGAAAACATTATTTTTCTCTGCTGGCGCAAGAAGATACATTGTATCCGCTGGCACTGGCGCGTCGCCAGTGTCGGTATTTTAGGGTACAGAAGTGTAGGATTTTATTGTGAAATCGTTGGTTCTGACATGGGATTTCCAGTTAGAACAAAATCTCCTTTCATCGTGTGTATGCATGTAGGTTACGGTACATTGCTGTGCATGATTCAGATTGTTGTAGACCGGCAGACACGAAGAGGCAACATTTAAATAAAGGAGAAATAAGGACGCCCCCCCTATTTGGATGGCGGGTGACTCAAAAGAAACATGTTCTAGAAGGTATTTAGATGGGTAGGGGTGGGGTTTGGGGCATAGAAGGTCATTGGAAGGGGTGTAGATAGGTGAACACATCACTAATGGCTGAAAAAAGGGAAGTGGGGGCAAAAATGGTGACATAAAGCATTATTCAACCCTAAAAGTGACCAGGAGTGATGGAAATGAACAAAACGAAGGAAAAAGGTTCAAATTTCCATTGTATATGGACTGCTATAAGGTAGGGATGGGCTATATCCGGGGGTAAAGTGGCTATTTGTAGCAGCTTGCGTAGGATCCCATCATGCACGATGTCATCACCTTTTTGTACTTTTTCAAATGACTTTGTAGACCCCAAAACCGAACGCCATACATTTAAATACTTTTCAAAACATAATAATCTGATTTTCCCACCCTCAAAATAGGGGCGGCTGTCTTTATTTCCCTTTCAGGAACCACTTAGAAGAATGGTATATGGGGGGCAGGGCGCAAAACATAAGACTACCATATATTACTACACCCCTCTCAGCTAAATCTAGCTAACGACCAGCAAGCAAGCAAGCAAAAAGCAAGCAACCAAGAAACATTTCTCTTTTCAGTTTTGGCCATTACTCCGTTCACCGCTTCGCGCTCTACTGCACTCTGACCATCTCATACCCCTGGTGCTACCCCTGCCGAATCCAAGGTTTCAGCCAAAAACTTACCTCTGGCGCCCCGGCGCGGAGGTGGCAAGTCGGGAGGCGCCCAAAAGCAGGCTTTTTTGGTGTAAAACCTGGGGCATAGCCATGTCAAGAATCCATGTTTGTTGCCCATTTCTCCTATGCACACTCATGTTGCTTCTTGTGTGCCATTTCAGGTGTAAATTATTATGCGATCTCAGCATTTGATTCCAATCCCAGATTTCGATCCCAGAATTAATTCCGATTGCAGATTTCAGTTCTGTCTTTGCATTTTTGATGTTGCATTGATTTTTTTCAATTCTGCGGTTGGCCAGCATTTGTTCGAACATTATTTGGATTTCTGATTCGTCGATTGGCTGCTGCTGTGTGTGTGCGCGCGCCGTCCTTGGTCGCGCCGTAATGAAGGCCAGCCAATCGAATACCCTTCCATTTTGGTGCTAATAGTGTTAGATCTATCATGTGGAAATTGGAATCATTTATCCAACCGGAGGAAGACTATGTGACAGCCATAGTACGTACGTTGATTGCTTCTGTGGGCAGTCTTGAGGGAGTACCTCCGGGGAAACGGAGACCGTCCTTATCTCTGCTATGGTGGTATTAGTAGTCACGGCAAAACCTACCAGTCACATGGGGTGTCTTCCGAAGGGGACGAGAGGTGAGACCAAGGGAAGCATAGGTAGGCGCACCGCTGGTTGTGGGATACATTGGTTGTTGCCTTGCAATTGGATTCCATTGGGGTGCCACACCATATTTGGTTTTGAGGTCTCATGCATTCATTCTAGGAGTTGACATTGCATTTGTCATTCATGCATGGTTCATTTGTGTCTTCATGGTGTGACTCAAACTTTGGTGGTGCCCATGATTCCATGGTCAAGGTGAACATATGGTGTCTCCTCTCCCCAAGGTGGATTTGGTGCCTTCCCTCACTCTCCCTCTCTCTCCTAATTTGTCATACCCCTCAAGAGGTAAATTGAGCAATTAATGCCATGTGACCGTTGTCTTTGATTCTTTGAGACTCTTGGGCTCTTTCATTTTTTTCAAGTGCCCGTGACTTGGGAGTTATCCAATTAAGACATGCCGTGGTTTTGCCGTCGTATGATTTGGCTCAAGGATAGGCAATTGGTCGAGCTTTCGCCTCTGTCCCTCCAAGTGTATGCATGCTCAGTTGGGTCAAGGCTACGCGAAACTCTCTCCATATGTATGCTCTCTTGGGTCCAGGCTAGGCGAAACTCTCTCCCCATGCATGCCCTCTCTCATGGTGGATAGGTCAATCTCTCTCAAGGGATTTGGTTGGGGAATATCTCTTCTCGGGCATGGTTAGGCGATGCATGTGCTCTCTTTGGCTCTCCGGGATGAGACCAACTCTCTATGCACGTGCTCTCATTGGGTGGGATCATCTCTCCATGCACGTGCTCTCTTTGGGTGGAATTTAGGTCCCACGGGTAGCCCGGGAGGCCATTGGCCTATTGTGTGCTTCTTTGCCCAATCTCATGGATCTCATTGTCAATGGTGTATTGCTCATTTGCTAATTTGGTTTAGATTAGTTGTTGATCCTAATAGCTAACCGGCTCATGGTTTGGTGCCGTTGTTGGTGCGTTTACATGCCCCATGTGACCATGTATGTGCATGTGCACTTCCTTTCCTCATGTTGGTGTAGTCAAGACGTCCGGAGACTCAAGTGTGACTCATTTGCTCTTTGGGGATGGCCCAACAGTGGTGTCGATCATTTCTTTCCTCTCCTCCACCCCCGGTGAGACCATCCATGTCAACGGGTAGAAGTAGTGTGAATTTTGGTTTACACTTTTGCATGCATGACTCAAGTCCATAGGATAATGCCCGTGCCCATGAACTCTTCGTCATTGCATTGCCTGTGGTCCGACCAGAAGAGTAGATTGAGTCTTACTCGCGCTTATGAATTCTTTTCTTTTTCTTAAGGGTGCACCATTCAGGAACCATTTGGATCTTTGCCCGTGCTTGTCCCGTGTGGACTAGTGGCCCATTTGTACCTCATTTGTGGACCCGTGTTTGACCATTGTTGGACCGTGGCTCATTTGTGGATCATTTGTGGGTTTTTGTGGACCATTGGTGAACTTTTGGTTGGATCATTGTTGGACCGTACTGGATTCTTGGGTCATTTCGTCATTGGGCTTTCAATTGGAATTGTTTGTGTCATTGCCGTGCTCTGAGGGACTTGAGTGGGTTGCAAGCTTAATCTCTGCTGGTTTTATTGGTTGGAAACTGGATTTGGTTGGAAATTGGGAAAAATGGATTCCCCCGGTTCAAGTCACCTCGAGGGCGAATCGTTGGTAGCAGAGGCTTACCCGGGCGGGGGTTTAGCCTACGGCTCTGACACGGGCAGCGGGATGACTCTCGGAGAGGTTACGGCCATGATCGGGATGATCACAGCACGGCCAGAGGAATCGGGTTCCGACTATGCGACAGGGCATGAGTCGATGGTTGGGTCTCCTTTAGACTTGGCAGTTGGGCTTAGGCAGGGCCAGCCAGCCTACCCAGTTGAGGAAGACACCAACATGGAATCCGCACCATGGGGATACCGATCCTTTGAGAGGATTCGGATGGTGAATCAATTCGGTGAGGCAGCCGAAAGGATTCTGATTCATGAGTGGACACCGGAGACTCATGATTTCGCAACCTTGCCGGCGCAGGTTGAGCAGCTAACAGGTGAGTTGAACTATCTCCAAACCTTTAATTTCGAGGCGGTTTCGGCGATTTCTGAAATTCGCCAGGTCATCCAAGCCCTCTCTCGCGAGGTTGAACTCCATGCACGGGGGGTACAAGTAGATGGGTCAGCTTTGACGGCGCGGGTAGAGGCTTTGGGACAATTGTTGAACGAGGTAAACAACGAGGTGCAGGACCAGAGGTTCCAGTAGGACTCGAAGAGAGCGGACATGCAATCGACTTTAGAACAAGCGACTGCAGCCGCTTTGGAATATCGCTAACTAGGCGAAGCTCCTAAGGCAAAGGTGGACTATTCTCGCCAAGGGTGGGAGCAAGCCACCAATGAGTTGAAACGGCAACTCAAGGGAGTGTTGAATGAAGTAACTGGGTTGAGTTCACACCGGGCCCAATTGGACAAATCGGTTGAGGATTTGAAGGGTTCCGAAGGCAAGGTCTTGAATTGTGACCGGGTCACCACCAACATGGCAGAGGAAATCCGGCGGATAGGTCTCAACTGTGAGCATGCCGAAAAACGGGTGCATGGTGTGGAAGCGCACCATTGGGAAACTATGCCCAAGCCGGAATTGGCCAAGGTTGAGGCCCTGGAGTTACAGGTGCGATTGCTCACGACCCGGTTGGAACAAAGTGAGCATGAGGTACATGCGCTCAGGGAGGAGATCCGGACCCGATTCTCATGGCGGTCCACCCGAAGGGATGCGGTCGGATTCTCATGTCATTGGTGAATTACAAAGAAAATTGGAGTCTTTGGAGAAGAAATATCAATTGTTCAAGTACGCAGGCCCGCCACCGGTGAATCCAATCGGGATCCCAACACGGACACCGAAGCCTGAAGCACGAGTCCGAGTTTTTGGAGTGCCGGCCCTGGAAGAACGGGTTGCGGGAAGTCTACCGGGGTTTGGATTCCCTCCGGCCGAAGATGACTGGTCATCCATGCGGTCGGATGACCGGGGTTTCCGGGGTAGAGCCCCACGTGGTGGAAGGAGTGGGAACCGCACCCACGAGGGACACACCCCGCCTGGGGGGTGATTGGTGGCATTGCGCCGGGTCGAACCTCCGCTATTTTGAAGCGGACGGTGACGGTTGGTTTATGCCACAGATGGTGTTTCAGTTGTTCAACCGACAAGAATCTCTCAAGGATGGGTTTGGGCTTCCGAAACAAAAGCCCTCGGGAATTCTACGTGCAATGGCGTTTGATGAAGTTTGCCCTGAACGACTTTTGGACGCCCCATTCGACTGGGAAGAGCCACAACTTGAAGGATCGGATCCGCGGTTAATTCCTCCCGGGGTCCATGGAAGGCTGGCAACCCCCGTGATGGACACGCGAACTTTGGGGGACGTTCAAGGAATGTCCGTCGCCCCACGGTGGGAGGGAAGTGGGACCACGGCCATTAAGTGGTTTTTGGATTTTCGTGCTTGGGAGCGCGATTGGATGTACGGGTTGACGGATGCCATGAGAAGAGCTGTCTTGCTTTCTCTTATTCCTGCGTCCCGATCCAACCCACTGAAGGAAATGGTGAATCGGTACCAATTCCGGTACCAAGATTTGTTGAGGGAAGTGACGGAGGAAGTCTTCACGCAGGGGAACGACGACGTGATCTTGGAGGCCTTCCACACGGTCAAACCGTCTTCACTAACTCCAACGCCACGCGAGTTCATCAATTTTGTTGAACAATTCTTAGCCTTGGGCCACCGAATTCGCGACGGAATCACCCAACGGCAAGCAAAAGATCGACTACTTGATGTTATTGCGACAATGAAGGTGGATGGGTTGCTCAAGGAAAATGATCAAGGAGGAGACCAACGTTGGGGTGGAATTTAACTACCTCGAGATGATCGTGTTCGTGATGAAGCCCCTCATGTCCCGCCACAAATTGCCGATCAAGAACGGGCACAACGTGCGACGACTTGGGCATGCCATCCAAGAATCGCCGCAACCAAAGCCATGGACCCCGCCGAACCAGGTGAACCCTCAACGGATGGGGAACAAGAATGGATCGGGCCGGGTGAGAGGCATGGAAGGAGTCGAGGACATGGACAAAACCGAGGATCCTGAAGGTCACCAAGATCAAGAACAAGCGGAACCGGAGTTGAGCATTGCGGAGATTCAAGAAATATGGGAAGCCCAGGTGTTGGCTATGTCAGAACGAGCAGGCGCAGGTGCGAGCTCCATCCCAGAATGCCCGGCATGTGGCAAGGGAAGACATAGCAGTGAGGATTGCTGGGTCTTGCATCCCCACAAAGCACCAGAGTGGCTCCAGGACAAACTCAAGTCCAAGAAAATTGGAAAGGGCGGATAAGCGAAGCCTGCTGCGAAAGGTGGTGGCAAAGGAAAAGGACCACACAAAGGTGCGAATTTTCCGCCTTGCAAGGGCTGCGGGAGCACGCTGCATCTGGCGGAGGATTGTTGGACGCTCCATCCGGAGTTGCCGGAGAAAGCCAAAGACGAGGGGCGGCTCGGTAAGCGACACAATTGAGAAAGTCGCCGGCAACGCTGGAAATCGAAGAGGATGGACCAGGCTGGTAGGGATATGGGCCGCTCACCGGCGACTGTATGCCCCATTATGTGGGTAAACCAAGCCCAGGCATGGGATGACGGATATTGTACGCGTCCGGTTCTACAAATCAGTGGGGCTGAGGAGGAAACTTTGAGGGTGCCTTGACCTGGGCACGCCGAGAAGTTTCCGGAGGGCGTCATCATTCCGGGGATATATATCCCTCACAAAGGGACCTCGGAACGAATAGAGGCACTATTGCTTGGGGACACCCGCAATGAGGTGATTGTGGTTGCTGGTTGGGAATTATTCCCCGAACAATTCCGGGACGTGGCCACCCAACCATTCCGACTACTCGGAGTTGGTGAGAAGGAGTTGGAAGGAGGAAAATATGTGGTCCGGAGCGATATCATTGTGCCCGTGCAAAGAGGTTCCCGGGTCGTGATGGCGCGCTGCGCCGATTGCTTGGTTTTTTTGGCCTCTGTTGGCCCGCGAGCCATTCTTGGTTTGCCTTTTTTTGCCCGGTATGGACTTGTTGTCCTACCGGATCCGGGATGCTTTGCTTTGGTGGAGGAGCTTTGTCAAGGCGGCCCATGGGATATATTTGATTATAAATGTCCTCATCCGGAGGCACGAACACCTTTGGACATCGCGGGCAGCCGAGAGCTTGAGCGGGATGTCAATGGGGTGAAGCATGACATGCAGTTGTGCCGCCAAATGCAAGGCTCAACTACAATGTCTTGCATGGATGACAAGAACTTGAACGCCCATAGGGTGCATCGCGAGCTTATGACCGTTGACATTTCGGAGAGTTTGGCGCAACTACAGGAGTTGCAGCAATCCTCTCCTTTGCACGACCCACTTTTGGGTGTTTCTTCTCATGAACTGGCAACTTGTGAAGGTGCTGGGATGAATCCTTTTGAGCAAGGACACAATAATCCTCCCGAGGCTTGCCCAAGCGTTGTGGAGTGTTCAATACCACAAGTTATGGGTTTGATAGGAATAATGTTGGTTGGGTCACTGACGGCATTGAACAGTAGTGTTGTCCTCCCAGTGAAGAACTCACGTGGAGGTGCCCCTTCCCGATGGCTTTCTCTTAAGGTCATTGGACATGTGGATGGTCCTTTGCTCTCTTCCATTTGCTTATTTGCCATTTCTGGAATGTCAGCCATTGTGTTGCATGCGCATTTTCAGAAGTTGGGCCCTGCTGAGTGGCCTCAATTACCGGAACAGGATACGCCTCCTTTAAGTGCGTCACATAGTTGTAGGGCGACTCAAGGAACGAGCATTGAGTCATTAATAGACCGGATATCTACAGTTCCAGAAATATTGCCTCCCTATGAATGTCCCAAGGATCTTGAGATCTCGGAGACTGTGATAGAGAGATGGGTTCAGCAACTTGCTGATCCCAACCTGGACTGCGCTGAATTCGACTCACAATGTGAGTCGAGCCCCTCATCCGATGAGGGCTCGGTTTGCCCTGACGTGCCACCCGACGAGTTTATGGGTCGGTATGGCTTTCTTAGGGATGAGGATGGTTTGGAAACAGAGTAAGAAAAAGTGCTTTTGCAATGCGTTAGGGTATACTTTAATTGCATTAGAGGTGCTCTAAGCACACAGGCATTTCTATCTTAGTATTGGCCCAACCAAAAGTGGTGAAAACACATTTTGACCTATGGAACCAAACAACCAATCAGGATATGGAGTGGACCCCTTAATCCCCTTTCAATGTGAGGCAATTCATCGTTTCCTGAGTCGACTGAGAACTGACATATCCAGGGCAGAGCCTATGAACTGATCTATGTTTTCTCATGAATTCTTAGCTGTCCTAGTGGTATGCACCCTAGGGGGCTGGGCACCTCTTTTTGAGAGGTCCTGGGTTCAATTCCCGGTCAGCCTAGCTAAGTAGGAAGATCCCATGTGACATGGCAGTGACCTCATCGCCACATGCCCCGCCACCTCAGCACATATGGGACCCAAAACAAAGAGTGCACATCTCCTGAGATGGCACTATGGAGATTGAGTGACCATGGGGCAGTTTTCCAACTCTTTTTCCAAAACAGTTCATCTATCTTTGTGAATATGCAATCCATTTTGCCCTGAGTTGCAGTTTCTGTGAATATTCTTTCATCTTTCACTGTTTGCACTGCAGCCCTTCATGCTTTGATCCTGATTCTCTTCTACTTGCTTATCTCTGGCTTGGGCTATCCTGGATTGATTGTATTTCAGCAACTAAAACATTTTCCTCTTCAAAAAAAAGCAGCAGGAAACCCTACACCAGCAGCAAGCAGCAGGAGAGGCACAAACACAGTGTTGAAATCACTATAAAACTTTCTGGTAGCAAGAAGCAGACTGTCTCTGCGTACCGGCAGCAACCTCGTGCCGTACAACCAGTGCGCCGAGATCAGTCATATATAGGCAGAAGGGCGAACGAAGATGGACACAAAGAAAGAGGACACCGACGTGAAGACAGCGCCTGCGGTACCAGCAATGCCTGCACCTGGTGAACCTGGACCTGGACCTAGCGCTGTACCTTCGGAGCCCTTACATGGGCCAGTGGACGGGGCGGAGGATTCGTTGGAAGGACTCCAATCGGCCTTCCGGGCCCTCTCAGTCGAGGAGGTGGTCCCTCATCCTGTGAAGAGGAAGAGAGGGAGCGAGAGGGATGCTGGATAAAGCATAGCAGACGAAGGAGAAGACCAAGGGCAAGACCTGACGAATGATCCTACCTTCGAAGGCGCACCAAGCGCTTCTGGCCTCCACGCATCACCCTCTCCTATAACCACCACACTCCCAATTCCAGACCAAGCCCCTGCAACATCCACACCCATAACCAACCCGCCTATGGCAGAGGGCACAGGCCTTACTGGTATGCCTACCTACCCTGCCTATGGTTTGGGCCCACCTACCACTGCGGTTCCTGAGGCAACTACTGCCAGTGAGCCGGTGACCTCCAGTTCTGCGCCGCGATGGTATGCGACTGACTATCACCATCCTCTACCCGCTACGGGAACCTATGTGGATGTTCCTGGGTATGCAACCTTGAGTGGGTTGAGGAGAGGACCTGATATTCTTGGAGGCAGGAGTAGAGGATCAGGGAGATCCTCCAACAGGTCCCTGACGCGGTCGGAGATCAACGAGGTGCTCCGAGGAGCCACCTCTAAAATTGTTGGCGACCTCACTCAAGAGATTGGAGAGAAACTGGAGCCCCTGATGATACCGCCCCAAGCGTCACCTACCACGGTGGGAGTGTCACCCCATCGAGCACAGGCCAACCACCTGGTAGCAGGGCTGACAAACACCCTGGGGAGCCCCAGGAGCCGACCAATGCCGACCCCTGCAGCGATACCGAGAAGCCCTTTCGTACCGAGGACGGCCCAGCCGCCCTACAGCCACGTGACGAATTCTACGAGAGCCGAGCTGGACCGACTGGGGCTGACAGCCTTCAGGGCAATCGTTGACGTGGAGCCCTATGGCTCTAGTGATCTAGGCGCAGACCCCTCCAATGACGAGCCGCCGTCGATGACTTCTGCCTCGCCCTCGGAGGACGACGACCCGGAGGACCCCGAGAACCCAAGTGGGAAGAAGAAAAAGAAGAAGAGGAAGAGCTGACGCCCTGAGGGACGCAGGTCTCAGGAGGGTAAGGCTCTTGCCACCTCCAAGATCGTGGTGAACCTGCCTGAGTTCACAGGCAAGGACCTGAGCGAGTTCGCTGAGAATTTTGGCCGGTTTCTCCGATTGACCGGCCAAACCCACGCTAGTGGACGGGTCAAGTGCGATCTGCTCCTGCAGTGCTGCAAGACGGAGTACCTGGAGAAGCAGGTCAGACAGATCGTGACTAACTCCGCCACCTTTGCCGATGTGTTGGTTGCCCTGGAGAGGCAGTACCCGACCTACGAAACCGACCTTTCCATCAGGGCCGAGATCCAGAACCTGCCTGTGCTACCCAACAACCCCAAACCTGGCAGGGTCTCCGAGCTGTTGGCTGACCTGGATCACTGGGCTGGACGATTGACGCCCGGTTCCTACAGCAGCGACGACCTGCTTTTCTGGTTGGTCGCTAAGGTCCCTCAAGAGCTGTGGGACGAGTGCCGTTCGACGGCAGAGCGCAAGGCTAGATCCCTTCGCTACGAGGATCTATGCGTGCTACTCCTGGAGCTGGCGCTGGGGAAAGAAAGCGACCAGCACCTGAGCAACTACCGTCCTGGAGGTGGAGGCTCTGGAAGCCATGGCAAAGGGTACCAAGGATCCAGACCTGGGCAGGGGACCAGCCCCAAACACGCCCACGCCCGTATCATGGAAAACGTCAAGGAGCTCTTCTCGTGCGATGCCAGAGACAAGCAGGGACACCTGCAGCACGCCCCTGACTGCGAGCAGCGAGACTGCTTCGTAGTCCAGGGGAAGCAGCAGGAGAAGAACACCGGCGCCAAAGCGAAGCTGCCAGATCATTACAGGTGCACCATCACGTGTGCATTCTGTGGGAAGAGGAGGGCCTACGAGGATGAGTGCTACCACAAGCAACGCCTATTGGCGAAGTTTAAGGGTGAGGATCCTGGCAAAGGCTCAAGCAAAGGTGGAGGCAAAGGCAAAGGCAACGACTCCGGGAAGGGCAAGTCGAAAGGACGTGGTCAAGGGTAAAGACAAGAGTCAAGGTGGAAGAGGAGGAGGCGCTAACCGCCAGCCAGACAAGGACGACAAGAACACGGACAAGAACGGAGGCAACCCCAACCCTAATCCAGGGGGGAACTCCGAGCCCTCTGGAGGGCAGTCTGGTCCTACCACCCGCTCACAGACGCAGGCCCAGAAAGAACAAGGGGCCAAGCGGGAGCACGAAGGTGGTGATGACGGCAACGCTAAGAAGAGAAGCCGCTTCATGAGGATGGCCCGCAAGCTGCGGAACAAGGGGTTCGAGGTGACCTGTCCCGCGGAGTTCTGACGGGGACGCTCCGGTGGCACCCAGGACCTGGTGTTTTGCGTACGTATCCGACTAGGGGGACGCGAATACCTGGGGGTATTGGATACTGGCGCCACCATATCTATAGTGGCCAAGAACATTTTACCTTGTGGGAGCCTGAAGAACACCATGACCACCGTGGATATACGAATGGGCGATGGACATGTGGTGCACAGCTGCGGGGACTGTGAAGTGGAGGTACCTATGGGCTCCCGGACTATCGCCCATCGGTTCTATGTGATGGACACTGAGGCCTTCAAACTTGTATCGGGGACTGACTTCTTCGTGCAGCACTCCCAGATACAATCCCTGACGCTGCAAGCGCCCTACCTCCTCTACGTGGACCACGGCAGTGGCAGAGAGTCTGTGCCACTGGAGCAGTCGGAACATACCTCGAGCTACCTGAGGCTATCGAAGGGGGAGCCTTCGAACATGATGGCGGCCTCCAAAAATGAGGACTATCAATTATTGGGGGAAGTCCTAGACCAAGGTCTGAAGGAGTTGGGTTACTCTAGAGAAGACCTGAATGTGGAGTTGTTTGCCAGCGACAAGCAGCATGTACTTGACCTTTACTGCAACAAGGGGAAGAACTGCAGCTACAAATTTTACTGGCCCTCTTTCGGGATGGCCTACGGGAACCCCAGGTTCAGTGAACTGGGGAAGGTCCAGACCAGGGTGGCCTTGGAACATTCCCATATGGTCCTGTGTTCCCCCGATTGGGGAGCCCATGGGGGCAACGAGTACTGGCGAAACCTCCTGGACAGGCTGACTATCAGCTCTGTTCGGTTACCTGATGAGGCCCTCTACGTGCCTCTGGGGCGTAAGACGCCTATTGGGAAACCCGGATGGGGGAGTATGCTCAGCGTGGTGGACGGAGGTCTTAGCTCCATCCCCTGGGAGGATCTGGACCTGACTCTGGTCCAGGCTATACAACGAGAAAGCGATGGACTCGCCTTGGGTGACTTGAAGGATCGACTACGACCTCAAGATGCTATTGAGACTATACCCGGAGGAGATGAGTACGTCGTGACTGACGACAACGCCCCCAACTCTCCCTGTCATGTACCTGTTCCTGATGGAGTCTCTGAGTGTGGACTATCCGAGCTACCTAGCTCTATCCACTCAGATGACGAAACTGAGCACGACGCCTTCTTCGTGCAGACCTGTGTGGAGGAAGTGGAGAACGCCGAGTACGTCGCCCCACTGAAACCCCACTCTCCATGAGGGTGGAAGACCCCGTGGACAAAGAGCTGGACCCTCGATCCAGGCTAAGGGAGTATGTGGACTCAAAGAGGAAGTTGGTGGCGAAAAAATCTATGCTACGCTAAGCCTACCCGCAGCTCATGGCCACTGAAGCAAGAACGTATGGGATATCTATCCCAATTGAAGGAGGACCTCGAACAGAAGATCACCAACTGGCATAGGGAGGTAGATCTTAAGCTCATGATGAGCGTGCGGGGCGCCCATGTGAGGACCCCAGAGGAGGACGACCTCTCGGAGGAATGTGTATGTGAACCCCCTCAAGCGTGCCTATGTTGCCATCGCCCATCAAAGATGGTTGAACAAGACCTCCTATATGCCTACCAAGGGTTGAAGGACACTACCAAGGGCGAAGAGTCGGTGGAGGATCACCTCCCGACGTCTATTACTCAGAGGGCAAGCAACTTACACTCTGACGAGGACATGGAGGATCAGATCAAACTATTGGACCCGCGGATGCAGAAGCTTATAAGGACCTATCTGGAGGTTTTCCGAGAACTACCCCCTCCAGCTTCATGTGACAAGCTGGTACAGATGGACCTCAAGCTGAAACCCGAGTTTGTGGGTCACAAGATACGGAGGAGACCCTATCCAGCTCCTAAAGAGCAGGCCGACGAGATTGAGCGACAGATACAAGAATGTATCGACGCTGGCCTAGTCCTGGAGTACAAGGACGGGGACTACCCCCTACACTGCAGCTCCTGTTTCCTGGTGGCTAAACCTGGGTCTACAGCCAAACGACTGGTAGTGGACTACGGAGAGCTGAACAAGAAAACGTGGAACCCCTCAGGGTCCATTCCCAATATGGAGTCTACCCTGGAGAAGATAGCCTCCTGTCGCTACAAGACCAAGATGGACAAGAAGAGCGGATTCTGGCAAGTGGACCTGACGCCCAACGCTCAGGAGCTACTGGCCTTCATCATCCCTCAGGGGAGGGTGTTCAAGTGGAAGGTCATGCCATTTGGCATGGCCAACGCACCCGCTCTATTCCAAGAGCTGATGAACAAGATCTTGTCCATCCTACGAAGGAGACCTAAGGTGCAGGAGCTTATATCCTGTGGGGCCCAGATGGAAGCTCACATCGATGATGTATGCCTCGGGACCAATACCCAGGAGGACCACCTAATCCTCTTGGGTGAGTTCTTTGCGGTCTGCCAGGAGAACCACACACAACTCAAGCTGGAGAAGTGTGAGTTCATGCAGCAGACCATGCGGTACCTGGGGTTTGACGTTGGCTATGGGTGGTGGACCCCAGCGGCCTCTAAGGCCAAACCCCTGATGGATGCTAAGGTACGACACGAACACCCCAAGAAAGGACTTCATGATGTACGCAGTTTCATTGGGGCGTGCAACTTCTATCGCCGCCATATCAAAAACTTCACCACACCAGCGCCATTCTGACGCACTTGATCAAGAAGAGTACTACTTGGCGCTGGGGCCCACAAGAGCAACAAGCGTTTGACGAGCTCAAAGACAAGGTGGCCAACGCTAAGTGCTTGGGCGTGCGTAGGGCACAAGGGGAGATTCTCCTGGTGACCGACGCCAGCAATGGCGGCGGTGGAACATTGTCCCAGTGGCAAGCACCAGAGAAGGAGGAGTTCGACTCGGCCATTTCCTAATGGGGGACGGAAGGTCTCAACCAAGATGGAACCCTCCAGCACAGCTACCCTGACGACAAGTGGGTCCTAGTACCTCTGGGTCACTGGAACTGGAAGTGGAACCAGGCCAGGGGGAACTACTCCACGTATGAGCAGGAATTGCTCGCGGGTATGCTAGTGCTATCCTCACAAGCACGACTGTTGGGGAGTAACCCTGTGGTCTGGCTGTGCGACCAAGAACCGGTCCGCAGTTTCCAGAAGGGCCCCCCACCTGAGAAGGCCAAGCTACGGCGCTGGTGGACCTACCTCAGTCAACTACGGCTGACGGTACACCATATCCAGGGAGTGAAGAACGGGTGTGCAGACTACATCAGCCGCAACAACTCCGACGCCCTGATTGGTGCCCGGTCTGAAGCGCTGGCTAAGGAGGCGTTCAGCCGTATGGACGTCCACTTGGACCTCAACATGACGATGATACGCCCCCTGGATGGACTCCAACAATCGGAGTACCTGAAGGAGTTTGGGGATATCTACAAGCGCCTGGAGAAACGCCTTGAACCCCTCCTGGTCAACGAAGATCAGTGGAAGAGGGACCAGAGCTACCTCTGGCACGAGGATCGCATCGTGGTGCCTAGTGACAGAGTCCCAGCGCTGCTGAAGTGGACCCATGAGTCCAGCGGTCATGTGGGTGCTGACCGTACCCTAAGGCTGTTCAAGCAGTGGTTCCACACTACGTGGACTGACGACCAACTGCGGAAAACCCTCCAGCCTATCGTGGACAAGTGCCCGTGCAGGTCCTGCAAACCAGGGGATATCAGGGACACAGGTCTCTACTCGACCCTGCCCATCCCTCACTGTGCTAACAGTGTTCTATACGTGGACTACACAGAGATGCCGAAGTTCGGGGGCTATGACTTCGCCCTCGTGGAAACCTGTGGGTTGACGAGGTTTACCAGGGTGTTCCCATGTACCAAGCACATTACCGGGGAGGAGACTATCAAGATACTCCTGGAAAAGTGGTTTTGTGTCTATGGGGCGCCCAAGGAGATCAACTCCGATGAGGACGTACGAGTACGCTCAGATACCGGTTGGTACAAGAGGGTCCTGAGGTCCCTCAATGTCCAGTTGTCTACGGGGATCCCATACTCGCACACGAGCAACCCCCTATGTGAGCGACAGATCCGGTTCCTCAAGGAGAATGTAAGGATATGGTGCAAAACTGAACGCACCAGAGACTGGGTGAGACTACTCCCCGTCATACCCTTGATGATGAACTCCCAAGAGAGTTCAGCTACTGGCTATTCGCCCCATGAGCTATTCCTAGGGCGCCCGGCATGGTTCATACATGCCCCCTATCCAGAGGACACCCATTCTTCTGTGGGTGAATGGGTCCAAGAGCAACAAGCGAAGGTGGACAAGGCCAAGGCTATGCTCCAGAGAGTGAGGGAGCGTCAGTGGAACAAGAAGAACAAGCACCGTGTACCGGCCACCTACCAAGAGGGGGACTGGGTGCTGGTGCACCACAGTCGACTACCCGCCTGGCCGCGCTCTACCAGCGATGACCCATACTTCGGGCCGTACAAGATTCTATCAGTGGATGGACACCGTATCACCGTGCGATGTTCTCTCCGTCTAGGGGGGACGCTGGTGTGCGCTGCTCAACACCTGAAGCGCTACTATCATCCTGAAGACCTCTGTTGGGAGGAGTGGGAGCTGTACGACGAGGAAATCGCCGCTCTAGACCTACAAGGGGCTGCCAGCCCTATGGAAGTTGAAGGGGATCTCCCCGACATGAACGCCGAGGAGATGGCTAAGGAGGGCTTCTACCTGGTGAAGTCTGTCCTACGCCACCGCTATCGCCAGGGTTGGCGCTTCCTCACCCTCTGGGAAGGGTTTGGAGTCAAAGAGGCCACCTGGGAGCCCTTCTCTGCGTTTGTACTACCTGAGGGACGCCTAAATTCAGTTCTGGTTGACTACTTGTCCCAGAACAACCTTGGTGAGTTGCTGAGGGTCGCTGAGAAGCTTGCCTCCAAGACTAAAGCTAGGGACTGAACCTTACCCCTAAGTGTGCTACGTATGTCTGTGTGTGTCTCACTTCTCTCCCGGGCGTGGCTCCCGGAGACCGGGCTTCGCTGATGTCGGACCGAAGGTCCTATTCAGGTACTGGTACCACTCCTATGGCGCCCAATTTCTGTGCTGGCGCCTATCCTTGGGGGAAGACGGCAAAAGCCCTACCTACTAGAGGGGAGGGGTGGCCAAGTGTGCTAAGGGCATACAAAACGCCCATTTTTGCTAAAGGTCAAAAGCTAACGCACTCCCCTGCCCACGAGGAAAAGCACGCGGGACACGAGACACCACTACTCTACACACCCTACCTACAGTGGCACCATCCTGGTGGGCGAGCACTTCTGCAACTCGCTCAAGCCCCCACTCAGGACTACCACTCCTACACTCACGCTCTACTGGGTGTTGTTGGAGGTCAAGTCGTGAGTCCCAATGACCCTCCTGTGAAGAAGACAAGAGAACACAGCGCTGCTCAGCAACTGTGGCCTGACAGGGACGCCACAACGCGTTTCCCCTGCTAGGGCTTGGAGGGAAGGGGTGCTCTTGTTGCGTGCACAGCGTGGATGTCGATGGAGTCGAACTGCCCTCGCCACTCCTGACGGAGGTGCAGTCAATTGTTTGTGTGATCAGCGCCCTTGTTTAGCAGGGCAAGAAAAAAATGGAACGCTGCTGCACCAATCACCCTACCTGCCCACCTGTAAAACAAAGGCCAATGAAGCGGTGTTTGCGGCTGAGGAACCAAGCCACACTCCACGTATTATACGCTTCTCATTGTGACCTATAATACACTGTCCTCAAACACGCCCTGTCAAGCAAGCAAGCGTTAAGAGACTCCTCAGGTTCTCTTAAAAAACGTACCGAGGAGCCCCTGGGTGACCTAAACAAGGTTTACCGTGCGCATTTCGCGTGGCCTACCCTTTAATGCGTGTGTGAATGCACGAGCGTGCATGAGATTGCGAACAACCAGTTCCAATCACTGTTTTTCCTACAAATCTAACCCACGATCACGAACTCCACCAGGGGGTGGCCCCACCTGGGCTTACCTACCTTACCTACCGCTGGAGAGAGAGAGCAAGTGGGAACGTGAAACGAGGCGCAAGCGAAAAACGTCGCTATGCACTTGTGTGTATGTCTAATCACCCTGATCTGACCTCTAATCAGCTGCAATCTTTCTAATCTAGCCCTCTATCTTTTGTTAGCGCTGCTACAAGACTCGTTCATGGAGACACGAGACGAGCAATGTACATGCTGCATACGAGACGAGCACACCTGTGTTTTATACCTGATTCATTGAAGTCTTTTCGTTGATTTTGGAATTGTTGGATTTTTGATTCTTACTGTCAGTGTGGGTGGAATCTGCAAGTTTTTTTATTAATGTGTGTCTCGTCATTATCCAGTCTACGTGAAGCAAGAAAAAGTGCTTTTCCATTGCTTTGAGGCATACTCTAGTTGTATTAGAGATGCACTGAGCATCCATGCATTTTTATCTTAGTATTGGTCCCACCAAAACTGGTGATAACACATTTTGACCTATGGAACCAAACACCCAATCAGGATATGGAGTGGACCCCTTAATCCCCTTTCAATGTGAAGCTATTCATCTTTTCCTGAGTTGACTGAGCACTGACATACCTAAAGTAGAGCCTATGAATTTATCTATGTTTTTCCATGAATTCTTATCTGCCCTAGTGGTATACACCCTAGGGGGCTGGGCACCTCTTTTTGAGAGGTCCTGGGTTCAATTCCTGGTCAGCCTAGCTAAGTAGGAAGATCCCATGTGACATGGCAGTGACCTCATCGCCACATACCATGCCACCTCAGCACATATGGGACCCAAAACAAGGAGTGCACATCTCCTGAGATGGCACTATGGAGAGAGAGTGACCCTGAGGCAGTTTTCTAACTCTTTTCCAAAAACATTTCAGCTATCTTTGTGAATATGCATTCATTTGTGACCTGAGTTGCAGTTTCTGTGAATATCCAATCATCTTTCACTGTTTACACTGCAGCCCTTCATGCTTTGATCCTGAAATACCTTCTCCTTGCACACTTCTGGCTTGGGCTATCCTGGATTGACTTGGACTTACTGTATTTCAATAAACAAAAGCTTTTCATCTCCCAAAACAAGCAGCAGGACACCCCACAGCAACAGCAAGCAGCAGGAGAAGCAAAAACACAGTGCTGAAAACACTATAAACTTTTCTGGTAGCAAGAGGCAGCCTGTCTCTGTGCACCGGCAGCGACCCCGCGCCGTACAACCAGTGCTCCGAGTACAGGCAAACATGAGCAGAAGGGCGGACTAAGATGTATCCAAGAAAGGAGGACGCTGACGTGAAGACAGCGCCAGCGCCTGAGGCACCGGCAAGGCCGGCACCTGGCGCTGTACCTTCGGCGGAGCCCTTACATGGGCCAGTGGATACGGCTGAGGACTCCCTGGATGGACTCCAGACGGCCTTCGGGGCCCTGTCCGTCGAAGAAGTGGTCTCTCAGCCTCAGCCTGTGAAGAGGAAGAGAGAGAACGAGAGCTAGAAGGATGCTGGAGAAGGAGCAGACGAAGGAGAGGAACAAGGGCAAGACCCGACGCACGACCCTACCTTCGAAGGTGCACCAAGCGCTTCTGGCCTCCACGCATCACCCTCTCCCATAACCACCACACTCCCAGCCGCAGCAACATCCACTTCCACAACCAACCCGCCTATGGCAGAGGGCACAGGCTCTACTGGCATGCCTCCCTACCCCGCCTATGGTATGGGCGCACCTACCACTGCGCTCCATGAGGCAACTACTGCCAGTGAGCCGGTGGCTTCCAGCTCTGCGCCGCGATGGTATGCGGCTGACTATCCCCATCCACTACACGCTACTGGAACCTATATGGATGTTCCTGGGTATGCTCCTGGGTATGCACCTGGGTATGCACCCTTGAGTGGGTTGAGGAGAGGACCAGAGTCTCTTGGAGGCAGGAGTAGAGGATCGGGAAGATCCTCCAACAGGTCGCTGACGCGGTCGGAGATCAACGAGGTGCTCCGAGGAGCCACTTCAAAAATCGTGGGCGACCTCACGCAGGAGATCAGGGAGAAACTGGAGCCCCTGACTATCCCGTCCCATGCGTCACCTACGACGGTGGGAATGTCACCCCACCGAGTACAGGCTAACCACCTGGCGGCAGGGTTGACAAATACCCTGGGGAGCCTGAGGAGCCGACCGATGCCGACTCCTGCAGCAATACCGAGAAGTCCATTCGTCCCGAGAACGGCCCAGCCGCCCTACAGCCACGTGACGAACTCGACGAGGACCGAGCTGGACCAGCTGGGGCTGACAGCCTTAAGGGCTATGGTGGACGTAGAGCCTTATGGCTCTAGTGATCTTGGCGGAGACCCCTCCGATGACGAGGCGCCGTCGATGGATTCTTCTTCGCCCCCAGATGACGATGACCCTGAGGACCCCGAGGACCCCAAGGGTAAGAAGAAGAAGAAGAAGAAGAAGAAGACCCGACGCCCTGAAGGACGCCGAGCTCAGGAGGCGAAGGCTATTGCCACCTCCAAGATAGTGGTGAACCTGCCTGAGTTCACAGGCAAGGACCTCAGCGAGTTCGCTGAGAACTTTGGCCGGTTCCTACGACTGACCGGCCAAACCCACGCGAGTGGGCGAGTGAAGTGCGATCTGCTCCTGCAGTGCTGCAAGACCAATTACCTGGAGAAGCAGGTCAGGCAGATCGTAACTAACTCCGCCACCTTTGCCGATGTGTTGGTTGCCCTGGAGAGGCAGTACCCAACCTACGAAACCGACCTCTCCATCAGGGCCGAGATCCAGAACCTGCCCGTGCTGCCCAACAACCCCAAACCTGGCAGGGTCTCCGAGCTGTTGGCTGACCTGGATCACTGGGCTGGACGACTGACGCCCGGTTCCTACAGCAGCGACGACCTGCTGTTCTGGTTGTGCGCCAAGCTCCCCCGAGAGCTATGGGACAAATGCCGTTTGACAGCTGAGCGCAAGGCTAGATCCCTCCGCTACGAGGATCTATGCGTGCTGCTCCTGGAGATGGCGCTGGAGAAGGAGAGCGACCAGCACCTGAACAACTACCGTCCTGGTGGTGGAGGTTCTGGAGGCAAAGGGTACCAAGGGTCCCGACCTGGGCAGGGGACTACCCCCAAACACGCCCACGCCCGTACCATGGAGAACGTGAAGGAGCTATTCTGGTGTGATGCCAGAGATGAGCAGGGACACCTGCAGAACGCTTCTGACTGCGAGCAGCGAGACTGCTTCGTCGTCCAGGGGAAGCAGCAGGAGAAGAACACCGGCGCCAAAGCGAAGCTGCCGGATCATTACCGCTGCACCATCACGTGTGCATTCTGCGGTAAGCGGAAGCACTACGAGGATGAGTGCTACCATAAGCAACGCCTTTCGGCGAAGCTTAAGGGGGAAGATCCTGGCAAAGGCTCAGGCAAAGGTGGAGGCAAGGCCAAAGGCAACGACTCCGGCAAGGGCAAGTCGAAAGGACGTGGTCAAGGTGGTCAAGACAAGGGTCAAGGTGGACGAGGAGGAGGCGCTAACCGCCAGACCGACAACAAGAACAAGGACAAGAACGGAGGCAACCCCAACCCTAATCCAGGGGGGAACTCCGAGCCCTCTGGAGGGCAGTCTGGACCTACCACTCGCTCACAAACGCAGGCCCAGCAAGAACAAGGAGCCAAGCGTGAGCATGAAGGTGGTGATGACGGCAACGCTAAGAAGAGGAGCCGTTTCATGAGGATGGCCCGCAAATTGCGGAACAAGGGGTTCGAGGTGACCTGTCCAGCGGAGTTCTGACGGGGACGCTCTGGTGGCACCCAAGACCTGGTGTTTTGGGTACGTATCCGACTAGGGGGACGTGAATACCTGGGGGTACTGGATACTGGCGCCACAATATCTGTAGTGGCCAAGAAAATTTTACCTTGTGGGAGCCTGAAGAACACCATGACCACCGCCGCTATACGCATGGGGGATGGATATGTGGTGCACAGCTGCGGGGACTGTGAAGTGGAGGTACCTATGGGCTCTCGAACTATCGCCCATCGGTTCTATGTGATGGACACTGAGGCCTTCGACTTTGTACTGGGTACTGACTTCTTCGTACAGCACTCCCAGATACAATCCCTGACGCTGCAAGCGCCCTACCTCCTCTACGTGGACCACGGCAGTGGCAGAGAGTCTGTGCCACTGGAGCAGTCGGAACATACCTCGAGTTACCTGAGGCTATCGAAGGAGGAGCCCTCGAACATGATGGCGGCCTCCAAAACTGAGGACTATCAACTATTGGGGGAAGTCCTAGACCAAGGTCTGAAGGAGTTGGGTTACTCTCGAAAAGACCTAAGTGTGGAGCTGTTCGCCAGCGACAAGCAGCATGTACTGGACCTATACTGCAGCAAGGGGAAGAACTGCAGTTATAAATTTTACTGGCCCTCTTTCGGGATGGCCTACGGGAACCCCGGATTCAGTGAACTGGGGAAGGTGCTGACCAAGGTGGCCTTGGAACGTTTCCGTATGGTCCTGTGTTCTCCCGATTGGGGAGCCCATGGGGGCAACGAGTACTGGCGAAACCTCCTGGACAGGCTGACTATCAGCTCTGTTCGTTTGCCTGATGAGGCCATCTACGTGCCTCTGGGACGCAAGACGCCTATTGGGAAGCCCGGATGGGGGAGTGAAGCGGTACCCAGAACCCCATGGCTAGGTTACGGCATACAACCGGTCTCCGGTCCACTAACCCCATGTACGGAAGGAAAGACGCCCGTTGACGCTCCGATCCGTGCCGTAAAGCCCCGCATCGGCAACGGATGCACCGCCAGCGGAGATTTGTATATCAGAACATCAGGAATCAACAGGGTTTTATTTTCATATTGTTTCCGTCAAGTTTTACGCTTCCGTTCTGATATTCACTGTTTTGACTGCTGGCGGTTGGATCGCGACTTTACCGTAACCGCCAGTTTAACTGTTTATAATGGAAATTTTAACGCAATCCGTCACGAAGGCTCCAAAGCCTTCAGGAACTGCATGGACGCTTCCGCAATTTTCACATCTTACACTCGCAACCTTAATCCGAATTTTTCAGGATGTCGAAATCGGATTTTCGACTTCGACATCCCCGCACTTGATTTGACCTCTTTCGAGTGGACCTACGTGCTTCCCTATGCACGAATCAACTTTCCTTTTATCTTGCCCTCCATTTGACTCAGAGATATGGGCAAAACAAAGTTGATTCGTGAGGCCACTTGTAAGGGTCATATCTCGTGCCGCTTGCGAGGAATGACAATAAGGAAACGTGGGAGGTATTCACAATACTCCCCACGTATTTTAGGAGGCTTTATATGCCTTGCGTTTCCACACGTGCGCGCTAGTGTAATGGATCATGGTCAAGAGGGTAGAGTTTGCGTTATAACTCTTTGGCCATGACATTGCGTGCGTTAAGATAACTTTCGAGTGTAGCGCGCAAGTGTTGGTGTTGCATAGGAACTCTCTTTGAGTTCCTATGAGCGATTGACACAAAGTTATGCCCTTGGAGGGGCATGACATATCGTGGTGGGAGCTACCTTTTTGGGCAATATGGAGTATGTGCCTTGTGTTGTGTTGCGTGCCCATTTGGCGGGTCCATCGCTCCATACCAAGCCCGCCAATGGACCTCATATTGTGCAAGCCCCTTCTCCATACTCCCTATGATCAATTGCAAGCCTAACCTTCGTGAAGGGAAGCTTGTGTGGTAATCCCGAAGCGATGCGTTGGGAGCAAGGTGTGTGTTTTGCAATTTTCCATATTTTCATGTGCCCACTTGGGAAGTAGCGCGCGTAACCTTTCAAAGCGCCCCAAGTGGAGCACATATGCGGAATCGAAGGTCAATGGTGTCAAGTCATTGTGTTTAGAAGGATTAGTTGATTGCACGACCCAAGCCAAAGATATTATAATATAATTGTGCGCCTTTCAATGCACTTTTGTGTGTCTTTGTGCCAATTTTGCCGTTTTTGGCTCGTCATGATGTCAAGTGGCGACCGTATATCTCAACGTTGCGCTCAATTGACATCATGACCCAAGTATGCTGTGAGGGTACATACTTCGGTCCCCAACATATCTTGGACCCAGCGAATAACTCCTCTTGAGCTTGGCATACCGTGGCCGCCATGTTGGCGATTTGGGACTATCCCAAATCATGGGCTCACTTGGCGACCCTGCCATGCCCAATACCGGAGGAGTTGGGCGACGCCCAAAAGATATGTTGGACATATATGACTTGATACCAATCCTATGGCACACTCCGGTCCAAGTCGGGCATGTGCCTCATTTGCCCCAACCATAAGTGTGCGCATTTTTGGCCATTTTTAGCAATTTTCCACTTTTGCTGCCCGCCGTGCACTATGTTCTAACCTTCGTGCACGCCGGACGCATGGACCAATGGACCATATATGACATGGGTGTTATGAGTAATGGTCCCCATGGCTCACACACCACGTGGGCGAAGCGAAGCAACCTTCGTTAAGGCGCTAGCCCAAAGTGAGTGTGGGCAATTTTACCAATTTGGCATGTGTGGACCCAATTGGGATCGTCACCACGCCAAGGGGCATGCAGATCTTTGAGAGCCAAGGGCATGGGAGTCTCTGTTGGACTCCAGGTGGATCACGTATGGAATGGCGGATCCGATCTCCAAGCCGGCGTGGAGATATACTATTGGGAGCACCCCGAATTTTGGCTCATTTCGAGCAGCCAAAATGACCCCATTTTGGGACCCCAATTTCCCCCGTCCGTGTGGTCAATTGGCGGCCCCATTTCTCTAAGCCCATAGGGAGCCCGGAGCTGAATTCAAGTTGTACACTCAGATATAAGTCCTAGGTCCTGCCTCCTACCCTGTGAGCCATTGGCCTTACCTTGGCCGAGCGAGCCACGCGTGGGAATGACGCCAATTTTGGTGATTTTGGCATCATGACCCCACTTGACTCATCCGTGTTGCCCTGATGCCGGGACCTCAGAGGGAACCAGGTTGGGTGAGGGCTCCAGAGAGTTCGTACTCGAACGGGCATGGGGTCAGTCCGATTTCACGTCGCGCGATCGCAGCAGAAGAAAAATAAAATTACGAGAAAAAGACGCACCGCCAGCAGAAATAAAGCGAAAAATCGTCTTTTCCGACCTCAGAAACCCCCCCAACAATTTTACGCCGCTGTTTGGCGAGGTCGCAAAATATAGGACACTCACCGAAAAAGACGAACAATAGAGTCGCGACGGCGAAGAAACTGAGCGTTGCTTGCCCCAAACCACCTAGCAAAGTGCGTGCCCTAGGCGCTAGGGACTTGTGCGCGCCCCAAAACAACCCACACATAGACAACAACAACGCCACCGGCCGCCGACAAGCAAGTATGTTATGTGCCGCGCACCGCGAAAAACCAACGAAACAAACACAACGCGGAAAGAGGTAGACAAGGAGAATACATAGGTAACGAACCGCACCACGGTGGAGATATACCACAAGTACACGACCAAGCAATGCAAGCCCACTCATGTAGGAAATACGCGCGAAGGGGATCACAACAAAAAGAGCAGGAAGCCGCACATGTACCCAAGTATGTTGAATGTCGTGCATGAAAAATACACACAAGCAACAACAACGCCACCGGCCGCCGGAAAGCAAGTATGTTACGTGCATATGTGCCATATGTTGTGTGCATGACGCCGTAACAAGCGCAAAACAAGTAACGTGATAAGCAACGCCAAAGTGCGCCGCCACGAAAAGCGCAACGGAAACCGCACCGGCAAGGAAAACCGACAAGAGGTAGCACCGAAAGAACGCCTATGCTCACCCCCACTCGCATAGGGAAAGAAAGGTATGCCCGCACGCGCATGCCCGGAACGCCGCAAGGCCAACACCGCCGCGGACGAGCGGCAAGGTATGAAGGGACAAACAGGGAGGAACAAAAAGACCACCGAGGTAAAGCACAACACAACAAAAAAAAAAAAAAAAAAAAAAAAAAAAAAAAAAAAAAAAACCAAGCATACACACGTGACTAGTGGGGTCCAAGTATGTTGCCACGCTACGCTACGTAACCGAGACGTGCCCACCGCCCACCCACACGCCCGCTTATGTAGGAGGCGAAGGGGAGCGAAAGGGAACAAAAGGTATGCCGCCGCATGCAAACGAATAGTAGACAAGCCACACACCGCCACCAAGAACGCAAGTATGTTACCATGTCGTGCCACGTCGCCAACCGCGGAGTTGCGTGGGTTAGAACACACAAATAGCCAGGGAGGGGGATAGGAAGAGCAAACACACAAATGGCATAGCGCCGGCGAGTGCCGGGTCCCAACAAACACACGTGCACGCACCCGTGCTCTATCCTCACAGGTCCCGAAGAGAAGCGTATGCTCGTGTCGTCCGGGCGTCCGGGCGTTAAAGTAGGGTTGTCTTAGACGCTTAGGCAAGTATTGCGTCGTGCCGTCGTCACACATAAGCGAACGCCCGACAAGGCGGGAGGACTAGAACACGTTAAGGTAGTGGGGAAAGAGGCAGGTATGTTGAATGTCACGCCGCGCACGCGGAACGGGCGACGAGAACAGGTAGCGACCAACGGGGGGTGGAAACAAGCCGGGAGCAAGTGGGGCGATAAACCTACACGCAAGCCGGTCGCACATGAATGTCGCATGACGTACCGGCCAGCTCGAGGTGCCGTGCCGCGACAAAACCGCCACCGCCGCACGCTTGCTTACGCACCCTTCTCTCCCTACGCAGGTTCAAAAGAGGAAGCCCGGGCCGACAAGAAAAAAGACAGAGACACGCAACAAAGCGGAGGCAGGGAAAAAGTGCATGCCAGGGAGAGGGGTAGAGGAAAGGGTAAAGAGCAACGAAGCCGCGAAAGGAACAAGGGGAAGCCAGCGAACGAGCAAGGGGCGCACACAGAGGAGGGGACACGGCGGGCACACGGCGAGCACAACACCGCACCGAGACACCGGAGAGGGGAGCACCGGAGGACCAAGGAAAGAGCAGCACCACGCACCACGACACGCACGGCACAGGCACCACACACACCGCACACACCCAACGAACCCCGGCAACCCACCCGGCAGTGGGCGGGCAGACGGGAGAGGGACAGCGCCTGACTCCAAGCGCCCCTCACCATGGTGGAAGGCACCCCCCCCGGGGACGCCTTTCCGCCACCCCCACAGCGAGCAACGCCGGCCCGCAAGGGCGCACGCTGTGGGGCCGGTGCTGGGTCCACACGCCCGCATCGACCGCACCCGGGACACACGGGTCGCGGAACCCTGGCTGCACGCTCCGGAAGACGAGCGGCCGGGGGAGGGACAGCGCCTGGCACCAAGCGCCCCTCACAACGGTGGAAGGCAGCCCCCCCCGGGGACGCCCTTCCGCCACCCCCACAGCGAGCAACGCCGGCCCGCAAGGGCGCACGCTGTGGGGCTGGTGCTGGGTCCACACGCCCGCATCGACCGCACCCGGGACACACGGGTCGCGGAACCCTGGCTGCACGCTCCGGAAGACGAGCGGCCGGGGGAGGGACAGCGCCTGGCACCAAGCGCCCCTCACAACGGTGGAAGGCAGCCCCCCCCGGGGACGCCCTTCCGCCACCCCCACAGCGAGCAACGCCGGCCCGCAAGGGCGCACGCTGTGGGGCCGGTGCTGGGTCCACACGCCCGCATCGACCGCACCCGGGACACACGGGTCGCGGAACCCTGGGTGCGCGCTCCGGAGGACGAGCAGCCGGGGGAGGGGCAGCGCCTGACACCAGGCGCCCCTCACAACGGTGGAAGGCACCCCCCCCGGGGACGCCCTTCCGCCACCCCCACAGCGAGCAACGCCGGCCCGCAAGGGCGCACGCTGTGGGGCCGGTGCTGGGTCCACACGCCCGCATCGACCGCACCCGGGACACACGGGTCGCGGAACCCTGGCTGCGCGCTCCGGAGGACGAGCAGCCGGGGGAGGGACAGCGCCTGACACCAGGCGCCCCTCACAACGGTGGAAGGCAGCCCCCCCCGGGGACGCCCTTCCGCCACCCCCACAGCGAGCAACGCCGGCCCGCAAGGGCGCACGCTGTGGGGCCGGTGCTGGGTCCACACGCCCGCATCGACCGCACCCGGGACACACGGGTCGCGGAACCCTGGCTGCACGCTCCGGAGGACGAGCAGCCGGGGGAGGGACAGCGCCTGACACCAGGCGCCCCTCACAACGGTGGAAGGCACCCCCCCCGGGGACGCCCTTCTGCCGCCCCCACAGCGAGCAACGCCGGCCCGCAAGGGCGCACGCTGTGGGGCCGGTGCTGGGTCCACACGCCCACATCGACCGCACCCGGGACACACGGGTCGCGGAACCCTGGCTGCGCGCTCCGGAGGACGAGCAGCCGGGGGAGGGACAGCGCCTGACACCAGGCGCCCCTCACAACGGTGGAAGGCACCCCCCCCGGGGACGCCCTTCTGCCGCCCCCACAGCGAGCAACGCCGGCCCGCAAGGGCGCACGCTGTGGGGCTGGTGCTGGGTCCACACGCCCGCATCGACCGCACCCGGGACACACGGGTCGCGGAACCCTGGCTGCGCGCTCCGGAGGACGAGCAGCCGGGGGAGGGACAGCGCCTGACACCAGGCGCCCCTCACAACGGTGGAAGGCACCCCCCCCGGGGACGCCCTTCTGCCGCCCCCACAGCGAGCAACGCCGGCCCGCAAGGGCGCACGCTGTGGGGCCGGTGCTGGGTCCACACGCCCACATCGACCGCACCCGGGACACACGGGTCGCGGAACCCTGGCTGCACGCTCCGGAGGACGGGCGGCCGGGGGAGTGACAGCGCCTGACACCAGGCGCCCCTCACAACGGTGGAAGGCACCCCCCCCGGGGACGCCCTTCCGCCACCCCCATAGCGAGCAACGCCAGCCCGCAAGGGCGCACGCTGTGGGGCCGGTGCTGGGTCCACACGCCCGCATCGACCGCACCCGGGACACGCGGGTCGCGGAACCCTAGCTGCACGCTCCGGAGGACGAGCGGCCGGGGGAGGGACAGCGCCTGACACCAGGCGCCCCTCACAACGGCGGAAGGCAACCCCCCCGGGGACGCCCTTCCGCCACCCCCACAGCGAGCAACGCCGGCCCGCAAGGGCGCACGCTGTGGGGCTGGTGCTGGGTCCACATGCCCACATCAACCGCGCCCGGGACACGCGGGTCGCGGAGCCCTGGCTGCACGCTCCAGAGGACGAGCGGCCGGGGGAGGGACAGCGCCTGACACCAGGCGCCCCTCACAACGGTGGAAGGCACCCCCCCGGGGACGCCCTTCCGCCAGCCCCACAGCGAGCAACGCCAGCCCACAAGGGCGCACGCTGTGGGGCCGGTGCTGGGTCCACACGCCCGCACCGACCGCACCCGGGACACACGGGTCGCGGAACCCTGGCTGCACGCTCCGGAGGACGAGCGGCCGGGGAAGGGACAGCGCCTGACACCAGGCGCCCCTCACAACGGTGGAAGGCACCCCCCCCGGGGACGCCCTTCCGCCACCCCCACAGCGAGCAACGGCGGCCCGCAAGGGCGCACGCTGCGGGGCCGGTGCTGGGTCCACACGCCCGCATCGACCGCACCCGGGACACACGGGTCGCAGAA
Organism: Eutreptiella sp. 'Long Island Sound 2002'; assembly: GCA_964036045.1. Taxonomy (NCBI): domain Eukaryota; phylum Euglenozoa; class Euglenophyceae; order Eutreptiales; family Eutreptiaceae; genus Eutreptiella; species Eutreptiella sp. 'Long Island Sound 2002'. Next base: position 131,789,913 of record OZ038382.1, on the reverse strand, counting down.
CCCCGGCTGCGCGCTCCAAAGGACGAGCGGCCGGGGGAGGGACAGCGCCTGACGCCAGGCGCCCCTCACAACGGTGGCAGGCACCCCCCCCGGGGGCGCCCCTCCACCACCCCCACAGCGAGCAACGCCGGCCCGCAAGGGCGCACGCTGTGGGGCCGGTGCTGGGTCCACACGCCCGCACCGACCGCGCCCGGGACACGCGGGTCGCGGAACCCTGGCTGCACGCTCCGGAGGACGAGCGGCCGGGGGAGGGACAGCGCCTGACACCAGGCGCCCCTCACAACGGTGGAAGGCACCCCCCCGGGGACGCCCTCCCGCCACCCCCACAGCGAGCAACGCCGGCCCGCAAGGGCGCACGCTGTGAGGCCGGTGCTGGGTCCACACGCCCGCATCGACCGCACCCGGGACACGCGGGTCACGGAACCCTGGCTGCACGCTCCGGAGGACGAGCGGCCGGGGGAGGGACAGCGCCTGACACCAGGCGCCCCTCACAACGGTGGAAGGCACCCCCCCGGGGACGCCCTTCCGCCAGCCCCACAGCGAGCAACGCCAGCCCACAAGGGCGCACGCTGTGGGGCCGGTGCTGGGTCCACACGCCCGCACCGACCGCACCCGGGACACACGGGTCGCGGAACCCTGGCTGCACGCTCCGGAGGACGAGCGGCCGGGGGAGGGACAGCGCCTGACACCAGGCGCCCCTCACAACGGTGGAAGGCACCCCCCCCGGGGACGCCCTTCCGCCACCCCCACAGCGGGCAGCGTCGGCCCGCAAGGGCGCACGCTGTGGGGCCGGTGCTGGGTCCACTGCCCGCATCGACCGCGCCCGGGACACGCGGGTCGCGGAACCTGGCTGCACGCTCCGGAGGACGAGCGGCCGAGGAAGGGGCAGTGCCTGACACCAGACGCCCCTCACAACGGTGGAAGGCAGCCCCCCCCGGGGACGCCCTTCCGCCACCCCCACGGCGAACAACGCCGGCCCGCAAGGGCGCACGCCGTGGGACCGGTACTGGGTCCACACGCCCACATCGACCGCGCCCGGGACACGCGGGTCGCGGAACCCTGGCTGCGCGCTCCGGAGGACGAGCGGCCAGGGAAGGGGCAGCGCCTGACACCAGGCGCCCCTCACAACGGTGGAAAGCACCCCCCCCGGGGACGCCATTCCGCCAGCCCCACAGCGAGCAGCGTCGGCCCGCGAGGGCGCACGCTGTGGGACCGGTGCTGGGTCCACACGCCCGCATCGACCGCGCCCGGGACACACGGGTCGCGGAACCCTGGCTGCACGCTACGGAGGGCGAGCGCGGCCGGGGGAGGGACAGCGCCTGACACCAGGCGCCCCTCACAACGGTGGAAGGCACCCCCCCGGGGACGCCCTTCCGCCACCCCCACAGCGAGCAACGCCGGCCCGCAAGGGCGCACGCTGTGGGGCCGGTGCTGGGTCCACATGCCCGCATCGACCGCACCCGGGACACGCGGGTCGCGGAACCCTGGCTGCACGCTCCGGAGGACGAGCGGCCGGGGAAGGGACGGCGCCTGACACCAGGCACCCCTCACAACGGTGGAAGGCACCCCCCCCGGGGACGCCCTCCCGCCACCCCCACAGCGAGCAACGCACCAACGCACCAACGCACCAGCCACGGGACATCCGCACCCCGCCCCCTGCTCTTAGACACAGCGACATAGCAATGGCGGAACCCGCGGCACCACGCAAGACACGCCCCCGATCTCCGACGCTGGACGAAGCACACGAGGTCATCAGGGCGCTGGGACTCAGAGACGGCGAAGGAGACCCCCCACAAGAGGACGCGGGCACAGACTCCGACCTGGAGGCATTGCCGGAGCCCCCCGCGGGGGGCGCGCCCGCGGAACCTGCGCCGCCGGCGGGCAGCGTATCCGCGATCTGCCCCGCGTGGAAACGGGGCCATTGCACCGGCGAAGGCTGGTGCCCCAGACAGCACCCCCAGCCCGATGCCGACGACGGAGCGTTGCCCGAGGTGAAACCCGCGGCCGCATGCGCCGCCCTACGCTACGGGGTGACGCAGGGCTGGATCCTGGATGAGACCGCGCGCGGCAGCGTGAACATCCAGGAGGCCGTCGACCGCGTCACCCACGCGGGACAGGCGGCGGTGGCCCTGCACACCCGGGGCCGCCATGGTGGACCCGCAGAGGGGATCATTGTGGATCCCTCGGGAATGGTGCTGGTCCTGGCGGCGGACATGGCCCGAGGGGTGCTCCACGTGTCCCGCGTGCGGCGGGCGTGCCCACAGTGGACCATCCAGGTGTACACCCCCCCGCGGGCGTGGCCCTTTTCCACATGGGCGGTGCTCGCCGTCATGTGGCACCTGGCACCAGAGGACGCCCCCACAGGGACCGCGGAGGACATCGCCCGGGACCTCCACACCTGGCCGGCCGACCAGGAATACCCCTGGCGCAGGCCCCGGGGCGGCCTCCCGGTGGCACCAGCAGCGGAGGGGCTCAGCCTCGCGGCAACCCTCCAACGGCACCCCGACAAGTATGCACGCCACTTCCTGCAGACGGGCACGGTCCCGGCCGCCCCGCCAGACTCCGAGTGGCGATGGGACGCAGGGGTTGCGCAACCACTGCCGGGCCCCTGGACCCTCCCGTTGTGGTACTTACCAATGGGCACCTTGGCCCACGCCACCCAGGCCGTCAAGGGGGCCTTCCCGCAGCCGCCCCTCCCCGGCGTGGCCCTGCTCCGCAGCCTGCAGGCGGGGGCTGCCTGGGTACGGTGGAGGGAAGGGAAGGGGCGCTCGAGCCCCTATTTCCCCATGGTCCAAGGCCAGGCGCTGATTCATGCCGAGGGCATGGGGACCGTGGAATGGGGGGCGATCGTGCCCGGCACGGCGTGCAGGTGGATCACGGCGGCCGCCCCACAGCCCATGCGGTCGCCGCCGGCGTGCCACCGCCTCCTACGGATGGTCCCCTCATTGGCCCCCCGGCACGCCTTTACAAGGGACGTGTGGAAGGCCGTACTGAGCCACACCAGGGAGTGGCTGACGAACCCGGGTACGCGGTACCCGCCGGGACCGGTGCTCGAACAGCTCACGGCCCCCACACCCGGGGTCCTCCACGCCCTACACAGGGCGTCGGCCCTCACGAAGCAGCTCAACGATGAAGTGCTGGACCTGGCGCTGGAGCCGCTGCGGGTGCTCTACCCGCAGACACACATCCCACCCGCGGGCACGTCCAACCGCCTAGGCCGCCTGGGGTTGCAGCGCCGCGTCGAGGCCGCGCACCCAGGAGGCGTGGTGGAACAGTGGCTAACGCTCCGCAATCCGTCCGCCGCGGAGGGCCACTGGTACCTGCACCAGCTCCTCTTCCAGCCACGGGCAGCCCCGGAACACCGCCGGCAGGACCCGTACCACACGCACCCGGAGCGCCGGGGCACGCAAAACTACCCACAGCCAATCCCGCCCGCCCTCCCGCCGGGGCAGGGCCCGGAGGCGCTACAGCGGGGCCCCCCGCTCGACACCGCCACCACGGTACAGCAGTGGGGAGGCGACGATGCGAGCGGTGCCGAACCGGACTGCACGAACTGCGGAGCGGTGGCCTGGATGGCAGCCTGCAGGCACCTCACCCGAGATACCACGGGACTCCGGCAGTACAGACCCACGGACCGCACGGCGCTGGCGTCCGCGGTCGCGGCCGTCACCATGGGTCCAGTGGCGGCGTGGCCGGCGCAGCTGCTGCCCCACGTCCCCTGCCGCGACACGCGGCCCCGACGGCCGGCCGCGACACACGAGCCGACGGCGCCCCTCACGGCGGAGCAACTATACGTCGTCGCGGCGGCTTTGCTGGCAGACGGCGGGGAGAGCTTCGTCCACCACCACGGCCCGGCGCAAATTGCGGGGTGCATACAAGGGCCCCAGCGCGATGCATCAGACCCGTGGCATGCCACACTCCGCGGGCGCACCCGCGTCTGGGGTGCGGGCGATGGCGCACCCCCGCCCGGGCCTAAGCAGGGGGAGGCGCTGGTACTGCAGACGGCAGGATACCAAGCCATCGTACACGGCCACGCCGGAGGGTACCGGTCGCACGTCCTGGCCGGAGGCCGATGGGCGGTCTGGCACAGCACCGCCAGGCAAGGGGCATTCCCGCCCCTGTCCCACGTCGACTGGCGACAGGGGCCCACCCAGGCCTACTACATGTCGGCGGACCCCTGGCCGCTGGCGGTCCTGCTGCACACGGTCAGCGCCCCCAACAAGAGGCAGGAACCGGGGTGGGTCAACCCCCCCGCACTGGTGTGGAGCCCCGACCAGGAGGAGCATCTACGGGCCGCGTGGCAGGGAGACGCCATCAGGGCCACGGACGTCCCGGACCTCCACGCGGGGCCCATCACGCACGCCCGCCCGGCGGCTACCCTGGCGGTGGCCCAACGGGGGCAGCAGAACCCACAGTGGGTGGTCTGCATGTTCAGCCCGGCGGACGCGCACGTCGTCGTCTGCGACCCTGAACGCCTGCCGGGGCCCGAAGCCGTGATCCGCGTGGCAGACTGCACGCGCATGATCATCAAGGCGCTGCGGGAGGGCGAACACCACGCCCTCCTGCTCCAGGTCAGGCTGAAGGACAACGCCCGGGCGGCGAGGCCGGGAGTGTGGCCGGCAGCGGCGCACCCCGCCGACCTGGAGCTCCAGCTGGCGGTCCCGACCACGGTGTACCACTGGCTACAGGCCTTCCACGACCTGCGGTGGAGGGGCAAACCCGACCGCCAAATCGGCTCCACGCACTGGCAAACGTGGCTGCAAGCAGACGCGCAGCGCGATGCCATCCAAGGCCTCGGGCCCGCGCCCGCGACGCGAGCCCTCGATGCGGCGGCCCCGGGCCGCACGCTGGCACCACACACGGTGCCGCTGGCCAACCTGCCCTTCGAACCAGCGGCGGAGGGCGCCATTCGGAAGTCGGTGCAGCTCCCCCCGGCGCGAGGGGCCACGGAGCCGACGAAATGCCCCCTGTGTGCGGACAAGTACTACACCAGCGGGGCGATGCTGGAACACCTGGCGTGGCACGCGGTGCACGCTGCGGCCCCGGCGGACGGCAAGGAGGCGGCCGCCAACATCCTGCAGGGGAGAGCACGGAGGTCCCCGTGGCACGCCCCGTACACCCGGCGCCCCCCGCCCCAGGCAGCCGACCACGCAGATGGAGGTGAGGAGGCACCCGGAGCGGCCCCGGGGGCCGGCGGTGCGGCCCCACCAGGGCCCATGTCCATCCCCGCGGGACTGGCCCCCCTGGCCCCCCTGACTCCCCCGGTCCCCCGGGCCCCCTTGTGGGCCCCGCTGGGAACGGGCTCAGCGGATGCGGCGCACCCAGATGCCCTGGCGGCACCAGCGAACCCGGCGGCGATGCCGACGCGGGATAGCTGACTCCAGGAGGACACGACGGGCGACGCCCTGTGGCTCCTCTCGTGGAACCTGCGCAACGGCCTCGTGCCGCCAGACCGGTCCCTCCGGGACACACTCCGGCGGCGCAGGGGGCCGGCGGCCTGCACCGACAAGGAGCACCTCATCACCGGCATGCTGCCCCAGGAGGGGGGCTTTGCCATCATGCTCCAGGAAACGGGGATCGCCACCAGGGCGCAGGAGATGCACGTGGCCGCGGCGCTCCGGGACAAGGGGTACACCGCCTACTTCAGCAGCCGGCTGGCGGAGACGGGGGCCACCTCCACCTCGAGAGGGGGGGGCCTCCTCACCGCGGTCAGCAGCAAGTACGTGGCGGAGCACGAGGTGCTCAGCTTCACGGAAATTGTCCCCGGGAAAGCCGCGGCCCTGGAGATCCGCACGGACGGGGGAGGCCTCACCCTCATCAACGTCCACGGGCCGCAAGCAGGTTGCTCCCCGTGGGCGGGACGGGCGGCGTTCTGGGCCGACATACAAATGTATGCCACGGCACGCAGCCTCGGCGGGAGACACCCGGTGATCATCGCCGGTGACACCAACATCTACATGGATGTCCCCGCCAACCCGGCCACGGAGCATTTCCGAGCGGGCTGGGAAGCCTGCGGCTTCCGAAGAGCCGCGGCGGGCGGAGAGGAGGACATGACCCCCACGCTCCACCCGTCCCAGCACAGGGTGGACACTTTCCTGGTCAACGAGCCCCTCCTGCCGTGGTCCCTGCGGGAGAGCGTCTGGGCTCGCGGCATGGCACACCCCCAGGTGGTCGGCTCGGACCACCTCCCGGTCCGCCTGGCCCTGCCGGGCCTCCTCAGCGCAGCGGGGCGCGCGGCGATGCCCACCCCCTACAGCCACACGGAAGGCCGCCTCCTCCCGTACGACGCCGAGGCCGCGCCCGTCCAACACTGCCTGTGGGCGGCGGTCACCGCCGCGCAGGATGAACCCTCACTGGCGCCCTGGCTGGGTCCCGCAGAGCAGCACGACTACGGGTCCATGCCCGCGGCTGCGGTGGGCAAGGTGTTCGAACACCTCCACGCGACGCATGACGCCCTGGCGCGCGTGGTGGGACGCCGGCAGCCGTCTCCGGCGGGAACGGACCCGGCGGAGGGGGACCCCCCGGAGAGCGGAAAGCAGCTCCAGGCAGCGGTCCTCCGCTATGACACCCTGGCAGCGCGCGCCCCGGCAGCGTACCAGGCGGACGCGGCCAGGCATGGCATCCGGTCCGAGGCGGCGCTCCGGCTCACGGAGGAACTGCAGAGTGTGTCGCCCGGGTTCCGCCCGACCACGCAGGGCCAGCTGCAGGAGGAGCTGGAGAGGCAAGCAGCCGCCCTCGAGGAGGACATTCGCCAGCTCCGCGCCCTCCTGGCGGCAGACCGCAAGCGCGCCATCAAGGAATTCTGGCGCCGCCACGCCCCCGACATCGCCCAGCGGTGGAAAGCCGTGCGGGGAGCCATAGAGGTAGAGGCCCCAGGCCCGTCAGGCCTCTGGAACGTGCGGGTTCCCAACACCCAAACGCTCCTCACGGAGGCCCACGACGTGATGTTCGCAGTTCGCGCCTTCTGGCGAGAACTGTATGACAAACGCCCGGTGGACCTCCCGGGTTTCCAGGCGGTCCTCGGCCGCCACGTCCCCCGGGTCCCTGAGGGAGCCTGGACACAGGTCCAGCAGTACTCCATGCAGGACCTGAAGTCCGCCCTGGACAAGGCCGATGGCAAGGCCCCAGGCCCCAACCACGTGGAGGCCCGCTTCATCAAGGCCCTCCCGGCACCCGTCCAGTGGCTCCTGGTCCACTCCTACCGGGCCATCCTCCGCGGCGCCCCGCCACCGATGCACTGGAGGGACGCGCACATCTGGCTCAGCCCCAAGGTACCGGGCTCTGCCAGACTGGACGACTACAGGCCCATAGCCCTGGGCCAGCTGGACATGAAGCTGCTCACGGGCCCCCTCACCCAGCGCATCACGGAGGTGCTCACACGGCACGGGGTGGTCAGCGACTGGCAGCAGGGGGCCCTCCCTGGCTCCAACACAGGCCCCCCGCTGTTCATGGCGCAGCGGCAGCTCCAGCGGGGAAGGCCCAACTACGTCTTCTCCTTCGACGCCCGCAAGGCCTTCGACACCGCCCCACACGGCGCCCTCCACCTCATCCTGCGCCACCTCTCCGTGCCGCCGGACATCATTGACCTCCTGCTCTTCCTCCACACGTGCGCCAGGCTGCGCATCGTCACGGCACACGGGCTAACGCAGCCCGTCTACATGCTACGCGGCGTCCGGCAGGGCAACCCCGAGAGCCCCCTGCTGTACGCGCTCCTCCTGGAGCCTCTACTCAGGGCACAGGGGCACCGCCTGCGCCCGCCGGGAGGAGCCGAGCACGGCCTCATCCAGGCCTACATCGACGATTTGCTGGTGGTGGCCCACACGCTGCAGCACTTCGTCGAGGGCGTGGAGGCGGTGGCCGCGTACCTGGGGATGATGGGCATGGAGCTCAACCCCCGCAAGTGCGCCATGGCCACCACGGAGGGGGTCCCGGGCCTGCAGCTACGCCTCTGCCCCCACCTGGAAAACCCGTGGCACTGGGTACCAGCGGCGGACTCCGTCCCCTACCTGGGACTCCAGCTGCAGCCGGACGGGGAGTTCTCCCTGCAGCGCAAGCACCGGCTACGCCTGGCGGCAGTGCACCACTGGTGCCTTAACACCCTCGCGCCACCGAAAGTGGTGCAGGACGTCATCCTGGCGATCCTCGGAGGGGTGACGCAGTACGTCGCCCCTTTCATCGCCGACGACTCCGACACTGCACGCCACCTGGACCACATCACGGTCCAGGTCGCGAAGGACAGGGCACGATACGCCTTCGACGCCTCGCGGGACAGCCTGCAGGATGACCGGACCCTGGGGCTTACACGGGTGCCCACGCGGTGCCAGCAGGCAGCGGTGGCCCTCGTGGGTACACTCGTCCACCACCGCGCAACCTCCGTGCGCGCGGAGGTCGCCAAGATGTTCTGGGAGATAGCCGGCGCGCACGGAATATGCCCTGAGGTGCACTACCCCGTCCCGGAGTTCGCAACTCTGGCGGGAGGCGACTGGGTCCAGCGCATACCCCGGGCCCTGGCCGCCCTGGGAGTGGGACTGTACAACCCCATCGAGTGCCCCAGGGCGGCCCATGTCCAACTACAGTCCCCGCCGGGCAAAATCGTCACGCTGCGCACCGCCAAGCTGCGACACCGCGACACGTGCCGCCTGACGGTGCCACACGCAACGCCGTGGCATGGGCACCACGGGCCACGCCACCCCTTCCCCGACAACGACGATCCGTGGCCGACGGCGGTGCGGGAGTGCCTCGACCAATGCGCCGATGAACACCTCCATTACTGCCGCCGCGAGCAAGGGCCCACCAACCACCCCGGGTGGCGCGATGCCCTGGCCCACCTCTTCCACACCACCGGCACGCGGGACCCCCGCCTGAGACTCGTCCACCCCACGAGGGCTAAGCAGGACGCCCACACCGGCCCACGGGTGACCCCAGACGGCCTGCACCTCCACGTCGGGGGCTACCGCCGCCGGAACGGCCTGTCCCCCCCCACGCGGGGGGCGGCGTACCACCCGCCGGCGGCCCTCATGTACATCCTCCGCGACGTACTCGCGGAAAGCGAGCACCAAGAGCCCAACGCGGACGTGGCGTGGCCAGAGCCCTTACGCCCCCGGCCCCACGCGCCGGTGCCGTTGTGGCTGGTGACCACAGACGACCAGTGCACCCAAGCGGCGGGACAAGCGCAGCTCCGGGCCGAGTGGGTGATAGTGCAAGTGGGGGCAGGCCAGCCCGAACCCCGTGGACTCCCCCGTGGCACCGCCCTACTGGTGGCTACGGGGGTGCCGCACGACCCACACATGGCGGTGCACGCGCTGGAGGACCGTCCGGAGGACACAGGACACTTGGTGGTACACCAGCGCGGAGGCCCGGCGTGGCTCAAGGAACATGTGACGGCGCTACGGTCCTGGACAAGCACGGTCGCCAGAGCGGAGATCCGGCTGCACGACCACCCGGCGATCAGCCCAGGCGACACCAGGGCGCTGAGCATGGACCAACTGACCCACAGCCACCCCGACGTCCGGTGGCACTCCACCGACCTCAACGCGGGGTGGCTCAGCCCCACCGGATACTACTGGATCCCGGAGGCCTGGGGACACACCTCCTCTGACGCATCCGGGGGCGGACCCTGCAAACACGCCACCAGCGTCGCTCTCGCCGCCGACCTCACCCGCACGTGGGCGGTGGCCATCTCGGGCACGGTGCCTGACGGAGAGGGGGTGGCCGCCTCCCTCCCCCTACATTACGGTGCACACAGACCATGGGTCCACACGGTGGACGCCGAGGTCATCCTCCACCTCCTACGGCACGCAGATCGCGAGCGAACCACGGGGGTCCCCGCGGGCGCAGCGAAGGTGGTCAACCAGATGCCCCTGAGGTGGCTCCGGGACGGCCTGTGCGCGCGGGGGCAACACGCCGGGCACCGGTTCTGGTACGTCCGAGCCACCTCGCACCACAGTGACGCCCTACTGCACAAGGCGGACTGGGCGGCGTCCCAGGACACCGTCTTGCAGAACACGCCCCCGGACCCTGGCCACGCCCAACTCATCGTCGCCGGCCGTGACGGCCATCTCGATCTACGGCCCCCCACGATGCGGGTGCTCGGCGAGGTCGCACAACGGGCGCAGACGGACCATGCGCTGACGCACCGGGGACACACGCCTCTGGGCGCGGCCCACGCCACGGCCTACGTCCACGCCCGGGACCTCACCGCGGCGGCCACCAACCGCCGGGCGCTGCGGGCCCGAGACGGCCACACGCCGGTGCAGCGCAGGCTCCGCATCCGGAAGGAGCGGCTCTCCGGCGTCGCCATCGTCCCGCAGCCGTGCCTTTTCTGCGGCGGCCCGGAAGAGACCCCGGTGCACATGCACGTGGGCTGCACCCACTCGCGGCTCCTCTGGCCCCACTACCGCCAGGCGGTGCACGAGGCGGCCCGCCACCTCCCACCTGGGGACAAGGCCCTTTGGGTGGCCTCGTGGCGCTCCGCAGGCGCCACGTGGACGGAGGTGTTCTGCTCCGGACTGGTGCCCGAGGACGCGGAGGCGCAGCTCCGCGCCATAACCCGATACGACCCGCCGGGAGGGACCTCGGTGGACGACTTCCTCCACCACATGCTCCGGCTAGGGGACTTCGCGTGGGAGCTTCGCAACCACCGGCTGGAGCAACTCCTCCACGACCCCCTAAGCGCGGCGGCCCGGGCGCACCGGTGGCTCACTGCGGCGGAGGGCGACCACCCTCCCCCTCCCCCGCGCCCTGACAAGGACTTCGTAGCCTCCCTCCGTGTTGTGAATGGCACTCTGGAGTGCCCACTCCAAGAGGGCCCCCACCCGTATCAGGACCTGCCGGGGGGGTTCTCGAGGCACCTGCAAGACGCCCTTTTCCCACCGTGGATCATCGGGCGCGGCTCCATGACCGCATGGGAGGCGCGCATCGTGGGAGAGGAGTGGGCGCGGGAGTGGGGCCGGTGGTGCGCCGCCACGCGCGCCCCGGGGACCCCTGCGCAACGATACGCCGCCATCCCGCTCCGGGGGTGGGGGCCGGACACCCGGCCGAGACCCACCATGGTCCGAGGGGCGGGACCTGACCGCCCGTGGGACGCGGCGACAGGGGAATGGCTGCAGGCGGCCCCGGGGCCGCAAACGGGATGGACTGGGGACGTATCCTCACTCGTCAGGACGCCCGTCCCGCCCCGCATCGTCCTTCACACCGCCAACGTGCTCCGGGCCACGGAGATACGCACGTGGGGACACGCTGCGGCCACCGTCCGGTGGCAACCCCCAGAGGACGGGGCCACCCAACTCACCGTGGCGCACTTCAAAGCGGGGGGGCCGGTATACGACGACGCCCTGTCCCGGCTGGGCGACACCCAGGGGCCCTTGCTCCTCATGTTCCCCACCGGTATCGCAGCCGCGCTGCGCCAGGAGCTGGACGGCTGCGAAGGGCTGCGAGTGGGGTGGGAAGCGGTCGCGGACGGCACCCTACTGGCCCTCCTCCACAGGGACACCGCGAACGGGTGCCAATGGGACGCGCTGACGCCCCACCTCACCGGGCGCCACGTGTACATGGCGAGCCCCCCCCAGGGGCGCCCCCGCCCGTCGTGGGACGACCTCATCGCCGCCTTCCACGACCACGGGATCCTCCCCGGCGACACGTGGCAGGAGGTCCAGCGGAAGACGCTTGGCAAGGACTACCGGCGCCGCGTCCGCGCCCGCTTGCTGGAGATCCGGGACCCCCTCCGACAGAGGTGGGACGACCTCTGGCTCCGCCATCTCGACCCTTGGTCTCCGCCCTCCCACCTCCCGCACACCTGCCGACTCTGCGGAGAGTGTGACACGGTGTCCTCCGCAGCAGCGACAGGCGCCAACAGGTGCGAGCGGTGCACCCAGGTAGCCGCGTGCCCCTGGCCCGAACCTCCCGCAGGTCCGCGCAGGCGCACAGAGGAGGAGGCCTTGCGCCGGCGCATCGAGGGGGCACACACCCCCTCACACGAACAGGCGGGCCCCGCGGGCGCTGCCCTTCTATGGATCCACGTGCACCTGCGGGACCCCACATCCATTGCGCACCTGTCGCACGTGTTCGCCCCCTAACCCCCACCCGCCGCCGCCCTTTGCAGAGCCCGCAGCACCATGCCACGCCGACGGGGGGATGGGCCGGGGCACGCCAGGGCCCGCCGCAGAGCGCAGGAGGCGGCCGTCCGGGGCCTGGTGGCGGACGCGGTGGCGGAGGCAAAAGGAGCGCACGCTGCCGCACGGTGCGACCTGGAGGGCAGTGCGAGGGCCTTCCTCAACGAGACCGCCCTCCCGGCCGTCCGCGCCCTGAACGGAGCGGGAGCCCCTACGTTGCTCCCGGCAATGCACCGGATCGTGAACGCCGTCCGGCCGGGGCTCATCAGCCCGGAAGCGGCCCTCTACGGGCACTGGATGGAGTGGCGCGAGTCCAACCGGTCGGGCCGGCCCCTGTCCATGGGGGACGCCCTCCGGCTGACGGGGGCGGGGTCTGCCATGTCCCTCCGCAGTAGCGCCCCAGCCCTGCTGCACGCCCTCAGGACGCGCTACCCCGGGGACGCGGCCCCGTACCTGAACCAGGCGCGGGCCACGTACCCGGGGGGAGTGTCCGAGCTGGATGCGGCGCTCCACCTTCTACACCCGCCGGACGAGGACCTGGAGGTGGGCGAGGTCACGGTGTTCGTGGAAGGCGCGGACGAGGCGTCCGCCCGCCCCCGGCCGACCAACCCGGTGTATGACGGCACCGGGCCTACCCCCCCGTACGCCGTCGTCTACGAGGCGTTCCCCAGGGAGCCCACTTGGTGCCCCGCCCTCCCACCGGCGACGCACGCGCCCCGCGGCTGGGCTAACCCAGACCTGTCCCCCCCCCTCTCCAGGACCAGGGGTGCCCACCACAGGGGGCAGGTCCTCTGGCAAGAGTGCCCTGGCACCCCCCTCCTCCTCCTCGTCGTCGCGTCCCGCGGGGGCTCGGGGCGGATCCTGGGGATCACCCCCACCCACCTCTATGGGGCCACACCTGTACCCCGCCCCCCCCTCCCGGCGCCCGCGGCGCGGGACGGAGTACACACCTTCCTGCGCACACAGGAGGTCACCGCCGTTACGGGGGTCCATCTGGTGCGGCTGCCCCCGGCACCGCTCGACGACCCCCGGGGGCCCAGGGCCCTGAGCCCCGTCCCAGACTGGGAGCTGTGGCGCGACGCGTGGGCCGCGTGGCTCCCCCGCCTCCCCTCCCAATGCCGGTGGATGGCCGCGGACCCCCGGCCATGCGGGGCTGACGCCACAGCCGGCCCCCCACCCCCTCCCCCCCCCCCCCCGCAGAGCACCACACGGCACTGCCCACGGCACGGCACTGATGCACCAGGAGGTAGTGGGAAGGGCGCGCCTGCCACCACGCATGCCTACCAGAGTGACAGTAATGGCAGACTCCGATGGGTCCCTCGGGCGGGACGACCGCCACCACCGCCGGTCCCGCTCCCGCTCCCCCGTCTCCTCCCCAGAGTGGACGGGGGAGACCCTCGCGGAGCGCGAGGAGCGGAGGCTGGCGGAGGCGGCGGTGGTCGGACCGCCGCTGCCGGCCCGGGAACCTGGGCCAGCCGAGACGGCCGCCCCCGCCGCCCAAGCGGCCAGCCCCGCCGCCCCGCCCCGCCCTGACGCGCAGGAGGCGGAGACCGCGGCGAGCCACGCCGCGGCCCCGGCCGCGGCCCCCGGCACACCGCCGGCAACGGCCGCGCAGGAGAGCAAGCAGGGCGCAAGAGGGGTTGCGACGGGCCCTGCACGGGCCGTGGGCGCCCCGCCGACGGCCGCCGCGGCAGCAGCGAAGACCGAGAAGGATGTGCGAGAGTCTGCGACCGCGGCCACGGGCGCCTCGTCGGCGGCCGCCGCGGCAGCGAAGGGGAGTGCGGAGGGCGCGAGAGGGGCTGCGGCCCCTGGCGCGCTGCGCAAGCGGGGGAAGAACCCCGCACGGGCCGCGGACGCCTCGCCGGCGGCCGCCGCAGCAGCGGCAGTGGGCAGGGAGAGCGAGAAGTACCGCGCCCACGTCAACCCCGCCCACACCCACACCAGCCCCCCCAAGCCGTACCCCCCCAAGCCCTTCCCCCCGGGGCGGGAGCGGCATGACCGCCCCCCGAAGCGCGAGCGCTCACCGCCGGGCGTCACGCTGCCGCAACTGCTAAGGCAGCGGGACGCCCGGCGAGTGGTCCAGGAAGGGCGCAGCGGCGAGGGGGAGGGGAGCGGCGGACGGCGTGGCAGGCAGGGGGCAGGGGAGGGGTCGGGGCACGGGAAGGGCGCGCGGGAGCGCGGGCAGGAGGCCCAGGTGCAGGGGACGGAGCGAGGGGTGGTGGGAGAGCGAGCGGGCCGGGGCGTGGTGGACGAGAGGCGGGACCCGCGACACGGGCAGGGGGTCGGGGAGGGGCCAGGGCACGGGGAGGGTGTTCAGGGGCACGGGCAGGGTACCCAGGCGCATTGGGCTGGACAAGGGGGGATGGGAGAGCGAGCGGGCCGGGGTGTGGGGGACGAGAGGCGGGACCCGCGACATGGGCACGGGACCGGAAAGGGGCCCAAGGGCAAGGGCAAGGGCAAGGGCAAGGGCCCCAAGGGACAGGAGGGACGGGGCACGGGAGCCCAGGGGGGAGGGCGGGGCGAGGGGAGGGGGGCAGAGGGCGGGGCACCCCCGCAGCCGGAAGTGCAGCCGGTGAGGTGCATCCCCCCCGGCATCCAACAGATGCAGGCACACCACACCTACCACCACCACCACCACCACCACCACCACCTCTACAACATCGACCCTGACGCCGGCGAGCTCATCCCCCCCCAACCCCCACGACACCAGCACCAGCAAGCCCCCCCCGCGCCGAGGGCGGAGCCGGCGCGGGTGGCCTCGGCGGAGGGGGGACGGGGCGTGGCATCGGCGCCGCAGGTGCAGGAGCAGCGAGGGGGGCCGGCACAGGGGGCGGAGGAGAGCCGGCCGTGGAACGTGGACTGGGGCGCAGTCCCGGACCCGCTGGGGGGGGAGACCCTCCCCCTGGTGGGGGAAGTGTACGGGTGGTTGTGCTGGGCCAACCAGGGGACCTCCAGGAGGTCGCGGAACCGGCCCTTCGATGCCGTGCTCCTCCGGAGGGACGGAGGACACCGGGAGGCACCCCCGGGGGGGTGGGCGGCACCAGAGGACCACGAGAGGGTCCTCAGGTCAGTGATCCGGGCGGCGTGGCCCGACAGGGAGCCGACGTGGCCGGCCTTCCTGGAGGGGGGAGCGGTGCTCCGCATCACGGATGCGGACGCCAACAACTGGCTCCCCCGGGCTCTGCGTAGCGCCCTCGCCCACTGGCGCTACCGCCGGCACAACCCGCCGCCGCCGCAGCCCCAGCCCCCACACAAGCGGCGGCGCAAGTGAAGGCCCAGACGGCGGGCACGGGAGGTGGGGATGGGCCCCCTGACCCACGCCCCCCCCACGGTACGGCACGACGTGCGGGGATGCGCCGCCACCCGCGGGAGGGAGTGCGGGGGCGCCAAGCGCGGGGAGGAACCGGCTGCCCCGCAACCTGCTAACCACTGACCGCTAACCATCGGCCACCCCCGGCCGGCCGGCGCCGCGCGGCAACGGCCGGGGAGGTGAGGGCCCCGGCGAGGGCCTGCGCGGGCATCCAGCTCTCGGTAGGGGCTGGCCCCCGGGACCAGGGCCGCCATGCCGCCCCCGCCCCCCCCCAACGTGCACGACGGAGCAGGAAGGAGGCCGCGCCCCACATGACCCTCCCGTAACCACAGCCCGCTCCGAGGTGACGGAGGGAGGGTGTCAAGTCAGATGAGGCCCCCAGGGGGGCGGTCCACGGGCCGCCCCTCACCCCCCCCACCACGGGGCGGCACTTCAGCCCCGACCGCGAGCGCGCGCCGGAAGGGAGAGCACCGGCGACGCGGAGAGAGCCGGGAAGGAGTACCACAGGCCGCCGCCTGGAACGAGAGCAGGGAGGCCGCGGCGCGACACCCCCCCCCCCCCCCCCCGCCCCCCCGCCGGCCCGCCGGCCGCAGGGGCCCCGGCCCCCACCCCCCGAGGCTGAAGGGACGGACCCCCCCGCCCGAGAGGGGAGCCGGAGTGTGACCCGCCCCGACGCCCCAGCCGCCGGCTCCAATGGGGGCCGCGAAGAGCAAGTGGGCCCGCGCCTGCGCACCGGGATGCCGCGCAGATCGTGCCCAGAGAAGCCGGGTGGGCGCGAACCGGAATGGTATGGGTGGCCACGCCCCCCATGGACAGCACGACGCCAAGGGACGCCCGCTTTGTTGCCTACCCAGGGAAGGCGGCCCCGCAACCCGCTAACCACTGACCGCTGACCCTCACGGCCACCCTCGGCCGGCCAGCGCCGCGCGGCAACGGCCGGGAGATGAGGGGCCCCAGGGAGGGACTGCGGGAGGATCCGGCACTCGGTAGAGGGGGGCGGGGGAAGGGCGCGACCCCCCTAGCCGATGGCTGGCCCCCGAGGCTGGGACCGCCAAGCCGCCCCCCCCCCCCTTTTTTGGCCGACAGGGGGCATCGCCAGGGAACCGGAGGACCCCCCCTCACTCCCCCCCCCCCCCCTCCCACACAGGCCCGAGAGCAGGCGGGGTGGCCCCCCCCCCCCCCCCCCCGCACCCACCCCAGCTGGGGAGCCACAGGCGCGGCCCTCCGCCCCCCCAGGGCCGGGGGGGCGCCCCCACCCACAGGAGGAACGGCGACACGGTAAGGGCAGCGGCGGCTGGACCTGCCCCCACGAACCCACACCGGCGTGCCGGAGCAACGCGCACAACGGAGCACGAAGGAGGCCGCGCCCCACATGACCCTCCCGTGACCACAGCCCACTCCGAGGGGAAAGAGGGGGGGTTTGCAGGTCAGCCGGGGCCCCCAGGGGAGCGGTCCACGGGCCGCCCCTCACCCCCCCCCGCCCCGGGGCGGCACGTCAGCCCCGACCGCACGCGCGCGCCGGAGGGGAGGGCCAGAAAGGGGTACCACAGGCCGCCGCCCGGAACGAGAGCGGGGAGGCCGCAGCGCGACACCCCCCCCGAGGCAAGGGGAATGGCCCCCCCCACCCGAGAGGGGGGCCGGAGTGTGACCCGCCCCCCCGCCCCGGCCGCCGGCCCACGAGGGGGCCGCGAAGAACAAACGGGCCCACGCCTGCGCACAGGGACGCCGCACAGATCGTACCCGGAGAGGCTGCATGAACACGAACCGGAGTGGTATGGGGGGCCACGCCCCCCATGGACCGCGCAACGCCAGTGACGCCCGCTTTGTTGCCTGCCCAGGGAAGGCAGAGGGACGGAAAGAGACAGAGCGACCCCCCGCCCTACAATCAGTCGGCGACCCGGTGGTGCTACTGCCCGCCACTTACCCCAGTGCACGTCAGTCGGCGATCCAACGCACCCCACCCAGCCCCCTCCCCAGTCCCGACCCCGTGCGCGTGGACTGCGCGTGGACGGCGCACAGCCCCACCCTCAGGGCAGGATACATAGCCGACGACACCCCTCAGTGGCGTAAGAGACTCCCGCGGACGAGGGCACCCCCCCGGGGACGCCCAGCCACCGCCCCCGCAACCCCAAGCCAAGTAGGGGGGAACCGGGACCGGACCGCCCCCCCCCAAGCGCGCCAGACGGAGCACGGGACCGGGGCAGGACACGCGGAGGGGCACGGACCACATGGAACGGCCCTACCAGCGCCCAGTGCCGGGACCACGCGAGATGCGCGCGCCACACCACCCAGCGGGGAGCGGACACCGCGAGAGCGCGAGCGCACACACACGAAAAGGACACGCGGGGACCACCAGAAGGGCAACCGGACCGAGCGCGCGGAACGCACAGACCACCTGGAATGGCGTACCAGCGAGCGAGGGTAAGGGACACCCGGACGGGACGGCCCGCCACACGCAACGCGGGATACGCGGGGCGGGAAGGGGGAAGAAGGGGAAACACAACACCAGGAACCGGCCCGAACCCCCCCGAACCGGCCGCGAGCGCCGCGCACACACAGACGGGACACTGCACCCGCCAAGGCAGTAGTGGCGCACAGCGCCACGCCCCAACCCCTAGGCTAGGCAGCCACCGCGCCAGCCCAAGGGGGTCCCACTGGCGACAAGCCAGTAGCACGGGCCCGGCGGCGCCGGTGCCCCGGGCGACCACGCATTAGGGGGGCGACGCAGTGGGTAAGCGCCCGCGGCCACGGCTGCGAATTGATGCACTGACCGGGGAGTGGCGAAACGGGGACGCCGGGGAAGGACGGGGCTCCGAGCTCTGTGAACCCGGGGGACTCCGCCACCAGGCAGGAGGTGCGTCTTGGAGGGCCCCCCACTAGGACCCGGTGGGGAGGATATCACCTGGCCCGACCAGGTGGCCCCCCGGGGCCGAAAGGCGTCTAGTACCCGCAAAATCAAACCTCAAACCTCAAACCGATTGGGGAGCCCATGGGGGCAACGAGTACTGGCGAAACCTCCTGGACAGGCTGACTATCAGCTCTGTTCGTTTGCCTGATGAGGCCATCTACGTGCCTCTGGGACGCAAGACGCCTATTGGGAAGCCCGGATGGGGGAGTGAAGCGGTACCCAGAACCCCATGGCTAGGTTACGGCATACAACCGGTCTCCGGTCCACTAACCCCATGTACGGAAGGAAAGACGCCCGTTGACGCTCCGATCCGTGCCGTAAAGCCCCGCATCGGCAACGGATGCACCGCCAGCGGAGATTTGTATATCAGAACATCAGGAATCAACAGGGTTTTATTTTGATATTGTTTCCGTCAAGTTTTACGCTTCCGTTCTGATATTCACTGTTTTGACTGCTGGCGGTTGGATCGCGACTTTACCGTAACCGCCAGTTTAACTGTTTATAATGGAAATTTTAACGCAATCCGTCACGAAGGCTCCAAAGCCTTCAGGAACTGCATGGACGCTTCCGCAATTTTCACATCTTACACTCGCAACCTTAATCCGAATTTTTCAGGATGTCGAAATCGGATTTTCGACTTCGACATCCCCGCACTTGATTTGACCTCTTTCGAGTGGACCTACGTGCTTCCCTATGCACGAATCAACTTTCCTTTTATCTTGCCCTCCATTTGACTCAGAGATATGGGCAAAACAAAGTTGATTCGTGAGGCCACTTGTAAGGGTCATATCTCGTGCCGCTTGCGAGGAATGACAATAAGGAAACGTGGGAGGTATTCACAATACTCCCCACGTATTTTAGGAGGCTTTATATGCCTTGCGTTTCCACACGTGCGCGCTAGTGTAATGGATCATGGTCAAGAGGGTAGAGTTTGCGTTATAACTCTTTGGCCATGACATTGCGTGCGTTAAGATAACTTTCGAGTGTAGCGCGCAAGTGTTGGTGTTGCATAGGAACTCTCTTTGAGTTCCTATGAGCGATTGACACAAAGTTATGCCCTTGGAGGGGCATGACATATCGTGGTGGGAGCTACCTTTTTGGGCAATATGGAGTATGTGCCTTGTGTTGTGTTGCGTGCCCATTTGGCGGGTCCATCGCTCCATACCAAGCCCGCCAATGGACCTCATATTGTGCAAGCCCCTTCTCCATACTCCCTATGATCAATTGCAAGCCTAACCTTCGTGAAGGGAAGCTTGTGTGGTAATCCCGAAGCGATGCGTTGGGAGCAAGGTGTGTGTTTTGCAATTTTCCATATTTTCATGTGCCCACTTGGGAAGTAGCGCGCGTAACCTTTCAAAGCGCCCCAAGTGGAGCACATATGCGGAATCGAAGGTCAATGGTGTCAAGTCATTGTGTTTAGAAGGATTAGTTGATTGCACGACCCAAGCCAAAGATATTATAATATAATTGTGCGCCTTTCAATGCACTTTTGTGTGTCTTTGTGCCAATTTTGCCGTTTTTGGCTCGTCATGATGTCAAGTGGCGACCGTATATCTCAACGTTGCGCTCAATTGACATCATGACCCAAGTATGCTGTGAGGGTACATACTTCGGTCCCCAACATATCTTGGACCCAGCGAATAACTCCTCTTGAGCTTGGCATACCGTGGCCGCCATGTTGGCGATTTGGGACTATCCCAAATCATGGGCTCACTTGGCGACCCTGCCATGCCCAATACCGGAGGAGTTGGGCGACGCCCAAAAGATATGTTGGACATATATGACTTGATACCAATCCTATGGCACACTCCGGTCCAAGTCGGGCATGTGCCTCATTTGCCCCAACCATAAGTGTGCGCATTTTTGGCCATTTTTAGCAATTTTCCACTTTTGCTGCCCGCCGTGCACTATGTTCTAACCTTCGTGCACGCCGGACGCATGGACCAATGGACCATATATGACATGGGTGTTATGAGTAATGGTCCCCATGGCTCACACACCACGTGGGCGAAGCGAAGCAACCTTCGTTAAGGCGCTAGCCCAAAGTGAGTGTGGGCAATTTTACCATTTTGGCATGTGTGGACCCAATTGGGATCGTCACCACGCCAAGGGGCATGCAGATCTTTGAGAGCCAAGGGCATGGGAGTCTCTGTTGGACTCCAGGTGGATCACGTATGGAATGGCGGATCCGATCTCCAAGCCGGCGTGGAGATATACTATTGGGAGCACCCCGAATTTTGGCTCATTTCGAGCAGCCAAAATGACCCCATTTTGGGACCCCAATTTCCCCCGTCCGTGTGGTCAATTGGCGGCCCCATTTCTCTAAGCCCATAGGGAGCCCGGAGCTGAATTCAAGTTGTACACTCAGATATAAGTCCTAGGTCCTGCCTCCTACCCTGTGAGCCATTGGCCTTACCTTGGCCGAGCGAGCCACGCGTGGGAATGACGCCAATTTTGGTGATTTTGGCATCATGACCCCACTTGACTCATCCGTGTTGCCCTGATGCCGGGACCTCAGAGGGAACCAGGTTGGGTGAGGGCTCCAGAGAGTTCGTACTCGAACGGGCATAGGGTCAGTTGCCTCGTCCCTACCTCTGGCGGGTCCGGACGAGGGGTCAATTTTGGGAATTTTGGAGCTAATATCAGTTTGGGCTGAAACAGCCCATTTTCAGCTACCAACTCCTGAGGGAATATGGCGGGGCCATATCTCTGGCTCAGCGGGGAGTTGGGACCTGCCGTTAAGGGAGCATAGGGAGCTACCGTTGGTTGGCCCTGGAGCTACTTGGTTTCCAGGAACTCGCCTGGGGCTGGGGAGGACACCTCTCCCATTGGCAGGGTTTCAGGGTCCGGACTGAGCAGGGCATGGGTTGTGTTTGAGCCCCCGCCCCCACCAGCCACTGAGAGGGTCGGACCTGGGATTGGGATACGAGTTGGGACTGAGTGTCTATGGTCCTGTGATGCCCTTACCCCAGTCCAGCCTTAACCCCATGTGTACATATCCTGATGTGTTGTTGTACATACTTTTGTTCCCTCTTTGCAGAGTGGCAAGGATTCTGAAACGCTTTGTCACATGACATGAGCGCATTGATGCCCTTGTGAGCGTAGTGCTTTGCCTGCCTGCTCACTTGCGCGTGTCCCGCAGCGTCCCGTGGCCCGGCCCCCACGGGAACGCGTCAAAAGCGTTTCACCGCCGCGGGGTTACCCAGCCCTCGCGTGCCACTCGGGGCCACCAACCCCGAGCAGCGCGTCGCAGCAGCTCGCGGCTCGCAGCTCGCAGCGCAGCGCAGCAGCTCGCAGCGCAGCGCAGCGGCTCGCAGCGCCGCCCAGCGACAGCGCCGAGTTCGTCACGGAGCCCGCAGCGCCGTCCAGAGCATCGCCCTGACCGCGCAGCGACCGTGAAAGAGGTGCACAGACCAGGACTCCTGCATCAGCCCCATCGGCCGACTCGGAGTCCCATCGGCCGACCAGCAAGGCCGCGTCAACCACCTCCACAACCACCGGCTGACCAGCACCAGCCGCACTTCCAATCCAGTGCTGCAGCACCCGCCTCAACAACCACCACCAGTTCGTTGAGTAGAACGAGTGCACACCAAGGACCTCAAGACCAAGTACGCCCCCCGCTGCCATGGTAAACTGGCAGGAAGCGGGCAGGACGTCGCCGCGGCCCCACCCCCATGCGGCACGCCTGCTGCGTGCATTGGTCTGGGACCAGCATTACCGCCACAGCCACCCCCAGTGTGAAGGCGGCATGCCCGGGAGCTTCGAGCTCCGCGAGGACATGGGGGAGGACCGCCTGCGGGCAGTGGAGGAGTGGCTGCGGGCGGAAGGCTACGAGTGGCGCTTCCGCCGCAAGCGCTGGCGGACCTGGACCCGGCCGGACAGGCCCGGCGAAGGGCTGCGCCCCGACGGGATTGAGGAGGACGAGGACCCCAACGCCTACCCGTTGGGCGCCTCGATCAACGTCTCCCTGTGCGACGTGATCGAGAAGAACTTCCCGGAACCGGGGAGCGAGCGCAGGCTGCAGGGCAGCAGCAGCGCGTCTCCGGGGAAGGAGAAGCGGTCCGCCGTCGACAGGAAGCGGGACCGGAGGTGGCGGGAGTACCAGGAGTCCCTGGCCGCCGAAGCCGCCCAAGGCGCCAAGGGCGGAACCCCAGCCCCCAGTCCCCAACGGGCCAATGGTGGTCATCACCCCGGCCACGCCACCCTTGGTGACTTCATGGAAGTCGCCAAGCAGACCCAGGCCAAGCCCCGTCGGCTGCTCCTGAGGCCCCAGCAGGCCCCAGCAGGCCCCAGCAGCGACGTGGAGTCGGCCCACCGCGGGAGGATGCCGGCCGACCAGGCCAGCTCCAGCAGCAGCGCCGCTCCCGCCCAAAGGGATGTGGCGCGCGCCTGTGAGCGCGTCTGCAGGGTGCCCTGCAACCTTCGGTTTGCCCGGCAACGGGCCACGCAGCGGAACGCTGCCGTGGAGGGCGCCGTCGGCATCGCCCATGAGGAGGCCACCGAGTGGGGCAGAGGCATGGACTACCACGCCTCGAAAGTGGCAGCCATCGCGGCCGGTCTTACGGCTGCGGCCGCCCATGAGGCAGTGGCTGCCCGGATCAGGGCAACCGACGAGGAAGCCCGCCGGACGCAGGAGGCCATTGCCTGCAAGGAGGCCGAGGTGAAGGCGCTGGAAGAGGCGCTTGCCCAAGAGAGGGCAAAGAAGGAGGCGGAGGAAAGGGCCCACGCCGAAGCGACGGCTAAGGCCCAGGAGGACGCCGCCAAGAAGGAAGCCATCGAGGCCGCGCGACGGAAGGTCGCTGAGGAGAAGGCGAAGACGGAGGCGGAGCTGGCGGCGTTGGAGGCGCAGAAGGCGCAGCTGCAGCAGGCCCGGGAAGCCGAGGCGGCTCATGCTCGGGAAGAAGCCGAAGTGCGGGCTGCCGCAGCCACCGCCGCCGCATTGGAGGAGGCAGAGGCCAAACTCCACCGCGAGACTCCCCCGGGAGGATCACGAGTGGAGACCCTTCGAAAGCTTTTCGAAGGGGACGCCTCCTCCAGGATGACGCTGGATGAGGCGGACACGGGCAGCAGTGGGAACAGTGACCCCACTGCCCATCGACGGAGGAAGGGCAAGGGGAAGACCCCCGGAAGGCCGCGGCGGCCAGCGGGTGGACACCCCCACGACAGCGACCCCTTCTTCACCGCCAGTGACGGGGATGAACGAGGCCGCCGACATCGCCAAGTGGTGGCTTGGACGGGCGGAGGCGGCGGAGACGTTCCCATGGAACCGGAAGGTGAGGATGAGGATCTCCCTCCTCCCTACCGGAGCTCGGAGTCTTCCGAGACCGAGACGCCCAGGTGGGGCGACATGGAAGAGGATGACGACATGGACTTCGGCATCACGAAGAGGCGCCCATCCTCGGACCCACCGAGGCGACCCGGCGGAGGCCCACCGGGACCCCCTGGCGGAGGACCATCAGGACCCCCTGGAGGACGCCCACCAAGTGGACCCCCTGGAGGCGGACCACCGGGCGGGGGAGGACCCCCTGGACCGGGCGGACCCGGCGGAGGCCCTCCTGGAGGACCCCCTGGGGACCCCTGACGACCCACTAGGGAACGGCGACCCGGGTACCACCTGGCAGTGGATTGTCTACCTCCACAGGAGAGTGCAGTTGCTCGAGCTGGAGGTAGACACGGGCAAGGGCGAGATGGCTCGCATCTCCAGAGTCGCCGCGCGCGCGCAGAAGGAGCTGGACATCGCCAGGGCCGAGACCAAGTCGCTGACCAACGTCGTCAGCGGCCTGCAGGAGAGGCTGGACGCGCTGGAAGCCCGTGGGAGCGTCAGCAGCGACCACCCACCCCTGGAGTCTGGCTCGTCGGACGACGGCTGGGGACCCGGACCAGGTCCAAGCAGACCCCACGCCCCCGGCGGAGCCCCCAGGAGTCGCCCCAGCGCCAGTGCCCCCTCTCTCACCGCCCCCTCTCACCACAGCGCGGGCCGCCGCAACGAGCGCGTGCCGCCCGGCAGTGGCAGTGAGGAATGGCGTGATGAGTGGCTCAGCGCGGAGTGCCGCAACCGCCGTGCTCCACCGCGGACGCCTGTACGCCCCCGACGCCCAGCACCAGCCCCGGTGCCAATCCCAATGGCTGGAGGACGTTATGGTGGACTCAGGGACGAGGTCCCCAGAGGAGACGTGGAGTGGGATGTCGGCGAAGGTGAGGACCTGGACCTGGACCTGGAGGAGTTCGACATCAGCCCGCCGCGTGGTGTACGACGGGAGGCCGCTGAACGCAGCCGCCGGCGCCGTGATGAGGATGGGTACATGGATGCAGTACGGCGTGAACACTTTGTTTCAGCGTACGTGGAGGAACTGCGGCGTAGCCACAGGGGCTCCATGGAGGAGATGGACGTGGCGGCCGTGGGAGTCCGTGGGCGAGGCCGATGGGAACCTCGGTCGACCTCGCGGCCGGCGTTCATGGTCCCTAAGGCCGCGGATGCCGCCGTGTGGGAAGACTTGAAGGACATCAAGCCCCCCATGTACGACGGCAACCCCCTCAACCTCGACCGCTTCTTGGAGAAGCTGGACGATTGGGGGCTGACCGTCACTGAAGACCTGCCTCCCGCTGATGCGGAGAAGTATGTCTTCAAACGGTTCAGGTACCGCCTGCCGGAAGTGCTCGGAGAGCTATACTTCATGGCGACCAAGGAGGGGAAAATCAAGACCCTCAAGGAAGCCAAGAAGTGGCTCAACGAGCAGGAGCGGGTGGACGCTCCGCAGGTGGCGGCCAAGCGCTGGAAGTCCATCAAGCTTGAGCATGATGGACGGGAAATCCGCCTACGAGAGTGGCGAGACTTCCGAGGGAAATACACCCTCTTCCGCCGCAACGTGGAGGATTGGAACGAGGGTGACGAGCAGGCTCGCCTGCTCTCCATGCTGCCGGAAGCATGGATCAAGAGGGTCACCAAGGAGGAATCCAAGAGGGCCAAGTCCAACCACACGGTCAAGATGATGCTCCCTAAGGAGTATCATACGAACGTGGTGGCTTTGGCGAAGAAGAACGTGGCCCGGGATGTCAAACGGCACTCCCTGCGGAACGCTCTTCTCATCACCGTCTCGGGCGATCGCGAAAAGACCGCGATGTGGCGCCTTGACGATTGTGAGTTGAGCGGCCAGACCATCCGTCTGCAGCCCATCCCGGCGCGGATGAGCTGCGACAAGATCATGGAGTGGGTTGGCGAGGAAGTACTCAAGGAGTACCGAAACCTCCACCACACCCGCGGGTTGAGGCCCGGCGACCGCGACGTCAACTACGTTGGCGAGGGACCTGGCGGGGAAGATGCCATGGACCCAGCGGGAGCCGGCGGCGATGAGACTCTCGTCGACGATGACGACGACGATGAGCCTGCCGAAGTGGCCGTTTGTGCCTTCGTGGCCAGGAACCTGAGCGCGGGGAGCAAACCGGGAAACTGGAAGCCCCTGCAGCAGGGTTGGAGGAACCAGGAGAAGAGGGACCCTCGCCGCATTGGCGACCCTCCGCTGTCCTTTGGGGAGTTCATACAAGCTCACCCTCAGGGCTGTTTCGTGTGTTATGGGAGGAAGCGAGGCTTCAACCATGACCACCGAACATGCCCCGTCCACAAGGCCGACACGGAGGCTTATAAGAAGGCGCACGGGTCGAAGAAGCGTGCGCCCGCGGGTATCCGGGAAGCCAAAATGGAGGTCGACAAGGACGAGCTGGCCAAGCTGATGTCGTCGGTGGGGACCGAGTTGGCCAAGGAGATCCAGGAGATCAAGCGGAACTGGGTCCCCAGGTCGGACAACAAGAACAAGGAGAACAACCAGAACAACCAGAACAAGGACAAGGACAAGAAGCCTACTCGTGGTGAGAGGAGGAAGAAGGGCGTCAACGACGTTGAGGCCGAAGAGAGCACCCCGTCTTCCACAACCGACGCCCCCTAGCGGAGCCCCTGCAGCCAAGGGCCCCAGCTAGGGCAGTCGCAGGATGGTGACGTGGGAAGCGCCGAACCATCCCAGTCGGGAGTCGATAAGCACAAGGGGACTGCCGCGGGCGGAAGGCCCGGTCCGGCGCCCAGTCGCGGAGGCGGGGTGAGGGCAAGTGAAGGCACGAACCCTTGCACCCGTCCGTCCTTCGCGACCAAGAATGTGTTTGATGTACTACAGGATCTATCCGAGAGTATCAGAGGATCACCCGGACCGCAGCTGGATGCTGCAGATGGGCAGCCTGAGCCCATTGTCCACGACCTGCACCAGTCGCTTGTGGAGCTTCTGGAACGGCCGGAGATCCTGAGTTTGCACGCCGTGCGCCGTGTCGGTCGCGAGCGGCAGTTGCATCTTAAGGTCCGCGCCTTATGCGGGGAAGTGGAAAAGGTTTTCGACGTGTTGGTCGACACGGGAGCTCAAGTCAGCTTGGTCAAGGCTGGCCTGCTTCCGCCAGAGTGTCTTACCGACAGTCGGAAACCTGTCAGGCTGAAGGTGGCGAACGGCCAGTACATGGTGGGAGGCACCAAGGAAGCGGCCATTGGGCTGCAGTTCGTGAACCATCGTGAGCTGAGCCGCCCAGACCTCGGCAAGGAAATCCTCCTGCACGGTCGCTTCTACGAGGCCGAGATGGACTGGGACATGATCGTCGGGTACGACTTCATGATGGAGACGGACTCCGGCGTCCTCCCGGCCCAGGCCTCCATGACCCTGTACCAGGACGACCAACTCTCGTGGCTTTCGTCACCTGAGCACCATGTGGAATGCCAATGGATCCACCCCGAACGCGATCAGCTCGAAGTAGCCGCACTGGGCACTGAGCCAACTGGGCCAGCAAACCAGGAGTACGGCGTAAGGCCGGAAGTGGCGAGCCGAGTGGTCGCGGACCTGGGGGCTTCGGATCTGGCCCTGGATGCGTTCTCTTCAGATACCTCCGCCCATCTGCGGGTGTGTGAGAAGTACTGGAGCGCACAGGACTCCGCGTGGAAGAAGCACTGGGGTCCGCATCAGGGATTGATGTGGATCCAATGCCCCCGTTGGGACATTCCGAGAGCGATAGCGAAGATTCGCAAGGACCGCTCCAAGGCAGTGCTGGTTGTTCCTATGGGATGCACCGAGGAGGAAAGTACCCGACATTGGGTAGCCTCATTCACCAACATGACCTTAAACAAGGTCGTCCTACCGGCTGGAGAGAGCGTCTATCAGGACGCTAAGGGACAGCCCATGCCACCCCAGAGATGGCCAACAGAATTCCACTATGTGGATGGGGGCCTTGATCAGGCCGACACCACGGACTTCGTGTGTGTCAACCGCATCATAGCGGAGCCTTGGAGGCAATGCTTTGCGGTTCTTCCTGTTGACATCGAAGAATCGGAATCGGAAGAGCCCCTCACTGAAGAGGAGTGGGATCTGGTTCAGGGGTATATGGATCAGCTCTTTCACGACTGGGGAAACCAGCGTGAGGGCAAAGGCCAGGACAAAGCCTGGTGGGAAGTGGACTCAATCGTCTCCGGTTCCTATGATGGGAATACCTTCGTACAGAGGGTGCTGGATCACATGTCCAGCCAAGACGAGCCGCCTGGCGGCAACCCACCCACCTACGGCGATCTGTTCCGGGGCAAGACCAGAGATGGCCCTTTGGGCCACCTGGGAAGACCACCTGAGCCAAAAGCGAGCGGAGTAGCTACCCCTCAAGTAAGCTCCGTGGTTCAAGTGCCCGGAAAAGCCAAGGCGGAGTCTGACGAATGCCCCAAGATTCAGGCATTGAGGGCCAGGCCGAAGCAGAAGTATGGTGATACCTTCTTCAGCGGTAAGCCTGTGTTTCCCCCACCGGTGCGTGGACCGTATGGCGAGGCCAAGATACGACTGAAGCAGGACCCCCGTGTGTATCGGCACCGGGAGTTTGCCCTGAGGGGCGGTAGGAAAGAGGCCATGGAGAAGATCCTCCGTGACTTCATCCAGAGAGGCTGGCTTGAGCCGTGCCACTCCGAGTGGGCCTCTCCGTGCTTCGTCGTCCCCAAGAAGGTTGCCGGTGAGTGGCGGCTCGTGGTCGACTACCGCGGCCTGAACGCCCAAACGCAGCACGACAGCTATACGCAGCCCCTCATTGAGGACATGCTGCAAAAGCAACACCGGCGGAGGATCTTCACGGTGATTGACCTGAAACATGGTTATCATCAGATGCCTCTCGCCAAGGAGTCCCGTGCCTGCACAGCCATGAGCATCCCACTTGGACCTCTCCAGTGGAAGGTGATGCCCATGGGCGTTACCAACGGCAATGCGGCTTTTCAGCGGATGCTGGAGAACCTGCTTGAGCCGGTGCGCGACTGTGCGGACCCCTTCGTGGACGACGTGATCATCGCGTCCGGGGACCCCAGCATGAGCTACGAGGAGCTCCTGGAGGCACACGAGAGGGACGTCACTCGAGTGCTGGACCTTCTGGTTCGGCACAAACTCACGGGCAGCAGTGACAAGGCCACCATTGCGGTAAGCGAGGTCGTCTTCGCTGGCCACGTAGTTGGGAACGGGCAGCGAAAGCCCATACCTGGCAAGGTGGCTGCGATTGAGCACTGGGAAAAGCCCAAAACGGTCTCTGAGCTACGGGCGTATCTGGGGTTCTGCAATTACTACTCGGGGTATATCAAAATGTATGCCGAGTATGCAGCCCCCATGACGACCATGCTCAAGGGCAACCGAGAGGAGACCAAGAAGGGGTCCAAGAAGGCTCTGGTCTGGACAGCTGAGTCTGACCGTGCCTTTGAGGGGATGAAGCAGGCGCTGCTATCCGCAGTGGGTCTGCACCTCGTGGATCCCGACCGAGGGTTCGTCCTGCGCACCGACGCTTCCAACTACGCCATTGGCCCTGTGTTGGAGCAAGTGCTTGCCGACGGGAGGCACGTGCCCGTGGCCTTCTGGAGCCGAGTCCTGGCGGAAGGCCAGAGACGGACGTGGATGCCCCGTGAAAAGGAGGCGTATACCATCGTCATGGCTCTCAGGAAATGGGCTGGGTACATAGCCCTCCATCCCGTCACCGTCTGCACCGACCATCAAAGTCTGCAGTCGTGGCACAAGGAGCACGTGGACACCCCCTCAGGTCCCGCCTCCCGACGGGCAAGATGGCATGAGACCTTGGCCAAGTTCGACCTTACGGTTGTTTATATTCCTGGAAAGGATAACACCGTGGCGGACTGTCTCAGTAGGTGGGCCTATCCCGCCAGCAAGGGCATGCAGGATATCTCTGCCCATGGCGATGAGGCTGAGACCGCTGAAGCCAAGAGGATCATCGAAATGGAGCGCCTGATGGAGGAGGAGGGTGCTAAATGCTTCGTCGTCATGGCTGCAGATGCCCCCCTCGCGTCGAGGGTGAGCAAAGCGGTCAGTGTACTCGCCCCTGTGGGAGCTGAGTCCGACAAGCACCTCTTCCCGGAGTCTTGCCTCCAGGACGACTGGACCGACGATTACGCCAAGTCTGAGGCCTTTGCGGCCGAGTAAAGGACTGTGACCGACCCTGACGACGGGCAGAAGTGGCCAAAGGGGCTGACCGAGGAAGATGGCAAGCTCTACCGGAATGGTAAGCTGCTAGTACCGGAGTCCCGGGTGCTCGAGCTGTGTGAAGCTTGGCACCACCACATGCTGCACCCAGGGGTCAAGAAGCAAGCTCTTGACATGCAGCGTCGGTTCGAGATCGACCATATCGTTCTCTACACCGCCATCAAGAAGGTCAGGAAGGGTTGCTCGGTCTGTCAGGCCTGCAATCCCGACAACCGGAACGTCAAGGGGGAACCCCAATGGACCCCGGTTCCTGACCAGCCCATGGAGAGCGTGGCCATGGACGTCTTCTCCATGCCCGAGGTGCACATTGGCAAGGAGACCTTTGACTGTGTGGTTCTCTGTGTGGACCGCCACAGCGGCTACGTTGTAGCCGTTCCGGCACGCAAAAAGGGATTGCTTGCCAAGGAAGTGGCAGTCATGATGATTCGTCATTGGCTGACCGTCTTTGACATCCCCCGCACCATTTGCAGTGACCGAGGGCCCCAGTTTACTGCTGGCTGGTTCAAGGCTATGTGTTCCCTCATGGGAATACGTCACGCCAAGAGCGTCGCCTATCTCAGCCGGTCTAACGGCCGTGCTGAAGTGGCTGGACGGCAGCTGTTCGAGAAGCTGCGCAAGATCCACATCACCAATCCACGTCGGAACTGGTTTGAGGAGATGTGGCCTGCTCTGAAGGCCCATCATGACACCCCCACTCCGGGCGGTTTGTCCCCTCACCAGATTCTATTTGGCAGGGACCCCCTGGGTAGGGGACTTCCCTTGTCTGGTGATGGCATGGCTATGGATGCCAAGGAATTCTTTGCGCGGCAAGAGCAAACGGCGCGGGACATCCGCCAGCAGCTCGAGAAGGAGCATGCTGAGCGTCAGAAGTCCGCCCCGAGCTCGACAGCGCAGAAGTTCAGGGTGGGAGACCCGGTGTGGGTGATCAGACCCCGCCCCATGGGCACCCACCGCACCAAGACCTGGTTCACACCCGGCGAGGTGGTCCGCAGGATTGGTGAGGACACCTACCGAATCAAGGTAGGTCACGGACAGTTCCGAGAACGCCACGAGAGTCAACTCCGTGTGCGGGAACCCGACCTCCGTGGCCAGCATGTGTCCCTGAGCTACGCCGCACATGAGGTCGATTCGGACGACGACTATGCTGAGCAGGACGACTATACTGTCGAGAAGATCCTGGCTCAGCGTCCGAAAGCCTCGGCACCTGGAGGTCTGGAGTTCAAGGTTCGTTGGCGAGGCTATGGGCCGTCCCACGACACCTGGGAACCCGTCTCCTCGTTCGTGCCGCGGGTCAATACTCCCTTCATGGAGTACATCCGCAGGCACAAGACCAAGATCCACGTTTCGGACTTGGCAGCACTCACCCGGGCGATTGCAGCCAGGGGTGCCTGATCAGCGCCCTGAGCTCTCCCCTGATGCGTTTTGAGCGCTTGTGAGGCCGACGAATCGTCCCTTACTTGCTTGCTCTCTTCCATCTTTCGGTGACCGAGTGGCCATATACCCCCCCCCTGCTGAATCCAGAGGAGGATGGCCCCTCTCTTCTTCTATTCGTCACTCACCCCCCTGCTGAATCCTTGGGAAACCAGGTAGGGCGACTGACCTTCATAATTCTGAGCTCTTGGGGCCTTGAAGCCCATACGACGTTGCGCAACGGATGCCGCTGTCATCGGCATTGCGATTTTTGAGTGTGTTGTCTGGTCCCATGGCACTTGCGGAATCCAGACCAGTCGACGTGTGTCAGCTGACTATATATGGCCTGAACTCAGGCGTTTTCCTGTCCACCCCCCTGCATTTGCCTTATCCTGACCGTGGCGTGGTTTGGCACTCTGTCCAGAGTGTGTTTACACGCCTATTTACCCCGCTTGTTTTGCTTTTCTGCTCTCCAGGATATGTGCATCTGTATGTTAAGTGTCATCAGCCCATCGCTGAGGGATGGACTGTTTTTCACCACGAATCGGGATACAGAGGCGCCTTGAGTCGCCGTGTACGTGTTCATACAGCCTGGTCCAGCCTGGACCGGTACTTGATTACAGATTCTACTGTTTGAGTGCTCGTGATACCGTGTTTCCCTATTCGCTGTGATGTGTGGAGATCCTGATGGCGCCAGGCGGGAAGCCCAGTTGCCTGACTACACTCCCAGCGGTCCGCCACTGTCAGTCCCAGTGTGAGCCTACCGATTCGCAGACGCACTTGCATTCGGATGGCGGCCTCTGGTGCTCCTGACCTCGGTCAGTCTGCCTGGGAAGGTGGTGGTTTGAGGAGTCGACGCCTCCGCCCACACTGCATGAGGACTCCCTCATGTATGGCCTTCGTGGTAATAGGGCGAGGGAAAAGACGGCCTTGATGCCCGATTCCTTAAGGAGGAGTTCCCTTAAGATCTGGGGTTCTTAAGGAGTTCGACTATGGCACTCTGGACTCGCGTCGTATGGATATGGACATGGTGCGCCCGAGGAAGGACCCGTGGGGACTCTCCCCAGTCGGCGGGCCTTGGGAAGCTTGGGGTAGCCTGATGGATCTTTGTGGTCGCTCTCGACTTGTGGGACCACCTCGGTCGTCGTGTGTCGCCTATGTTGGCCGTGTATGCCACTGCCACTGTGGTGGTGACCGTAGCAGCCGGCACCCGGTGCGCCTGGTATGGGTTAACGGGTCCTTTGGATGCCGAACAATCGCCGCCAGGACCCGGGACTTGATACTTGATACTTGATACTATACATGTGCTACGAGCTTATACAACATCATACCTATCTTACTGTGACTTACTGAGGTGAGGATGTGACACCCCCCCCCCCTTTCAGGAAATGGTCCTGGGTACCCGCTGCCATGCTTGGGTGTTATCGAGCCCCCCCCAGGGTTCGCTCTAAGGAGGGGGGTGAAGCGGTACCCAGAACCCCATGGCTAGGTTACGGCATACAACCGGTCTCCGGTCCACTAACCCCATGTACGGAAGGAAAGACCCCTGTTGACGCTCCGATCCGTGCCGTAAAGCCCCGCATCGGCAACCGATGCACCGCCAGCGGAGATTTGTATATCAGAACATCAGGAATCAACAGGGTTTTATTTTCATATTGTTTCCGTCAAGTTTTACGCTTCCGTTCTGATATTCACTGTTTTGACTGCTGGCGGTTGGATCGCGACTTTACCGTAACCGCCAGTTTAACTGTTTATAATGGAAATTTTAACGCAATCCGTCACGAAGGCTCCAAAGCCTTCAGGAACTGCATGGACGCTTCCGCAATTTTCACATCTTACACTCGCAACCTTAATCCGAATTTTTCAGGATGTCGAAATCGGATTTTCGACTTCGACATCCCCGCACTTGATTTGACCTCTTTCGAGTGGACCTACGTGCTTCCCTATGCACGAATCAACTTTCCTTTTATCTTGCCCTCCATTTGACTCAGAGATATGGGCAAAACAAAGTTGATTCGTGAGGCCACTTGTAAGGGTCATATCTCGTGCCGCTTGCGAGGAATGACAATAAGGAAACGTGGGAGGTATTCACAATACTCCCGACGTATTTTAGGAGGCTTTATATGCCTTGCGTTTCCACACGTGCGCGCTAGTGTAATGGATCATGGTCAAGAGGGTAGAGTTTGCGTTCTAACTCTTTGGCCATGACATTGCGTGCGTTAAGATAACTTTCGAGTGTAGCGCGCAAGTGTTGGTGTTGCATAGGAACTCTCCTTGAGTTCCTATGAGCGATTGACACAAAGTTATGCCCTTGGAGGGGCATGACATATCGTGGTGGGAGCTACCTTTTTGGGCAATATGGAGTATGTGCCTTGTGTTGTGTTGCGTGCCCATTTGGCGGGTCCATCGCTCCATACCAAGCCCGCCAATGGACCTCATATTGTGCAAGCCCCTTCTCCATACTCCCTATGATCAATTGCAAGCCTAACCTTCGTGAAGGGAAGCTTGTGTGGTAATCCCGAAGCGATGCGTTGGGAGCAAGGTGTGTGTTTTGCAATTTTCCATATTTTCATGTGCCCACTTGGGAAGTAGCGCGCGTAACCTTTCAAAGCGCCCCAAGTGGAGCACATATGCGGAATCGAAGGTCAATGGTGTCAAGTCATTGTGTTTAGAAGGATTAGTTGATTGCACGACCCAAGCCAAAGATATTATAATATAATTGTGCGCCTTTCAATGCACTTTTGTGTGTCTTTGTGCCAATTTTGCCGTTTTTGGCTCGTCATAATGTCAAGTGGCGACCGTATATCTCAACGTTGCGCTCAATTGACATCATGACCCAAGTATGCTGTGGGGGTACATACTTCGGTCCCCAACATATCTTGGACCCGGCGAATAACTCCTCTTGAGCTTGGCATACCGTGGCCGCCATGTTGGCGATTTGGGACTATCCCAAATCATGGGCTCACTTGGCGACCCTGCCATGCCCAATACCGGAGGAGTTGGGCGACGCCCAAAAGATATGTTGGACATATATGACTTGATACCAATCCTATGGCACACTCCGGTCCAAGTCGGGCATGTGCCTCATTTGCCCCAACCATAAGTGTGCGCATTTTTGGCCATTTTTAGCAATTTTCCACTTTTGCTGCCCGCCGTGCACTATGTTCTAACCTTCGTGCACGCCGGACGCATGGACCAATGGACCATATATGACATGGGTGTTATGGGTAATGGTCCCCATGGTTCACACACCACGTGGGCGAAGCGAAGCACCTTCGTTAAGGCGCTAGCCCAAAGTGAGTGTGGGCAATTTTACCATTTTGTCATGTGTGGACCCAATTGGGATCGTCACCACGCCAAGGGGCATGCAGATCTTTGGGAGCCAAGGGCATGGGAGTCTCTGTTCAACTCCCGGTGGATCACGTATGGAATGGCGGATCTAATCTCCAAGCCGGCGTGGAGATATACTATTGGGAGCACCCCGAATTTTGGCTCATTTCGAGCAGCCAAAATGACCCCATTTTGGGACCCCAATTTCCCCCTTCCGTGTGGTCAATTGGCGGCCCCATTTCTCTAGGCCCATAGGGAGCCCGGAGCTGAATTCAAGTTGTACACTCAGATATAAGTCCTAGGTCCTGCCTCCTACCCTGTCGGCCATTGGCCTTACCTTGGCCGAGCGAGCCACGCGTGGGAATGAGGCCAATTTTGGTGATTTTGGCATCATGACCCCACTTGACTCATCCGTGTTGCCCTGATGCCGGGACCTCAGAGGGAACCAGGTTGGGTTAGGGCTCCAGGGAGTTTGTACTCAAAGGGCATAGGGTCAGTTGCCTCGTCCCTACCTCTGGCGGGTCCGGACGAGGGGTCAATTTTGGGATTTTTGGAGCTAATATCAGTTTGGGCTGAAACAGCCCATTTTCAGCTATGGACTCCTGAGGGATTTTGGCGGGGCCATATCTCTTGCTCAGAGAGGAGTTCGGGCCTGCTGTTAAGGGATCATGGGGAGCAACAGTCGGTTGGCCTTGGAGCTACTTGGTTCCCAGGAACTCGCCTGTGGCTGGACGGGACACCTCTCCCATTGGCAGGGTTTCAGGGTCCGGACTGAGCAGGGCATGGGTTGTGTTTGAGCCCCCGCCCCCACCAGCCACTGAGAGGGTCGGACCTGGGATTGGGATACGAGTTGGGACTGAGTGTCTATGGTCCTGTGATGCCCTTACCCCAGTCCAGTCTGGACCCCATGTGTACATATCCTGATGTGTTGTTGTACATACTTTTGTTCCCTCTTTGCAGAGTGGCAAGGATTCTGAAACGCTTTGTCACATGACATGAGCGCATTGATGCCCTTGTGAGCGTAGTGCTTTGCCTGCCTGCTCACTTGCGCGTGTCCCGCAGCGTCCCGTGGCCCGGCCCCCACGGGAACGCGTCAGGAGTATGCTCAGCGTGGTGGACGGAGGTCTTACCACCATCCCCTGGGAGGACCTGGAGCCGACCCTGGTCCAGGCTATACAACGAGAAAGCGATGGACTCGCCTTGGGTGACTTGAAGGATCGCCTACGACCTCAAGATGCTGTTGAAACTACACCCGGAGGAGATGAGTACGTCGTGACTGACACCAACGCCCCCAACTCTCCCTGTCATGTACCTGTTCCTGATGGAGTCTCTGAGTGTGGACTATCTGAGCTGCCTAGCTCTATCCACTCAGATGACGAGACTGAGCACGACGCCTTCTTCGTGCAGACCTGTGTGGAGGAAGTGGAGAACGCCGAGTACGTCGCCCCACTGAAACCCGTACTCTCCATGAGGGTGGAAGACCCCGTGGATGAGGAGCTGGACCCTCGATCCAGGCT
Organism: Eutreptiella sp. 'Long Island Sound 2002'; assembly: GCA_964036045.1. NCBI lineage: Eukaryota > Euglenozoa > Euglenophyceae > Eutreptiales > Eutreptiaceae > Eutreptiella > Eutreptiella sp. 'Long Island Sound 2002'. Next base: position 131,753,797 of record OZ038382.1, on the reverse strand, counting down.
CAGGGAGTATGTGGATTCCAAGAGGATGTTGGTGGCGAAAAAGCTATGCTAGGCGAAGCCTACCCGCAGCTCATGGCCACTGAAGCAAGGACGTATGGGAGACCTATCCCAACTGAAGGAGGACCTCGAACAGAAGATCACCACCTGGCAAAGGGAGGTAGATCTTAAGCTCATGAAGAGCGTGTGGGGCGCCCATGTGAGGACCCCAGAGGAGGACGACCTCTCGGAGGAATGTGTATGTGAACCCCCTCGAGCGTGCCTATGTTGCCATTGTCCACCGGAGATGGTTGAGCAAGACCTTCTATATGCCTACCAAGGGCTGAAGGATGCTACCGCGGGCGAAGAGTCGGTGGAGGATCACCTCCCGACGTCTTTTCAAGGGGCAAGCAACTTACACTCCGACGAGGACATGGAGGACAAGATCAAGGTATTGGACCCGCGCGTACAGAAGCTTATAAGGACCTATCTGGAGGTGTTCGGAGAACTACCCCCTCCAGCCTCATGTGACAAGCTGGTACAGATGGACCTCAAGCTGAAACCCGAGTTCGTGGGTCACAAGATCCGGAGGAGACCCTATCCAGCTCCTAAAGAGCAGGCCGACGAGATTGAGCGACAGATACAAGAATGTATCGACGCTGGCCTAGTCCTGGAGTACAAGGACGGGGACTACCCCCTACACTGCAGCCCCTGTTTCCTGGTGGCTAAACCTGGGTCTACAGCCAAACGGCTGGTAGTGGACGTTGAACCACTCAGGGTCCATTCCCAATATGGAGTCTACCCTGGAGAAGATAGCCTCCTGTCGCTACAAGACCAAGATGGACAAGCGAAGCGGATTCTCGCAAGTGGACCTGACGCCCAACGCACAGGAACTACTGGCCTTCATCACCCCTCAGGGGAGGGTGTTCAAGTGGAAGGTCATGCCGTTTGGCGTGGCTAACGCACCCGCTCTATTCCAGGAGCTGATGAACAAGATCTTGTCCATCCTACGAAGGAGACCTAAGGTGCAGGAGCTCATATCCCGTGGTGCCCAGAAGGAGGCTCACATCCACGATGTATGCCTCGGGACCAATACCCAGGAGGATCACCTAATCCTCTTGGGTGAGTTCTTTGCGGTCTGCCAGGAGAACCACACACGACTCAAGCTGGAGAAGTGTGAGTTCATGCAGGAGACCATGCAGTACCTGGGGTTTGACGTTGGCTATGGGTGGTGGAACCCAAGGGCCTCTAAGGCCAAACCCCTGATGGATGCCAAGGTACGACACGAAGACCCCAAGAAAGGACTTCATGATGTACGCAGTTTCATTGGGGCGTGCAACTTCTATCGCCGCCACATCAAGAACTTCACCTACACCAGTGCCGTTCTGACGGACTTGATCAAGAAGAGTACTACTTGGCGCTGGGGCCCACAAGAGCAACAAGCGTTTGACGAGCTCAAAGACAAGGTAGCCAACGCTAAGTGCTTGGGCGTGCCTAGGGCACAAGGGGAGATTATCCTGGTGACCGACGCCAGCAATGTGGGTGGTGGTGGAACGTTGTTCCAATGGCAAGCACTAGAGAAGGAGGAGTTCGACTCGGCCATTTCCCAATGGGGGACGGAAGGTCTCAACCGAGATGGAACCCTCAAGCACAGCTACCCTGACGACAAGTGGGTCCTAGTACCTCTGGGCCACTGGAACTGGAAGTGGAACCAGGCCAGGGGGAACTACTCCACCTATGAGCAGGAATTGCTCGCGGGTATGCTGGTGCTATCCTCACAAGCACGACTGTTGGGGAGTAACCCTGTGGTCTGGCTGTGCGACCAAGAACCGGTCCGCAGTTTCCAGAAGGGCCCCCAACCTGAGAAGGCCAAGCTACGTCGCTGGTGGACCTACCTCAGTCAACTACGGCTGACGGTACACCATATCCAGGGAGTGAAGAACGAGTGCGCCGACTACATCAGCCGCAACAACTTCGACGCCCTGATTGGTGCCCAGTCTGAAGCGCTGGCTAAGGAGGCGTTCAGCCGTATGGACGTACACCTGGACCTGAACATGACCATGATACGCCCCCTGGATGGACTCCAACAATCGGAGTACCTGAAGGAGTTTGGGGATATCTACAAGCGCCTGGAGAAACGCCTTGAACCCCTCCTGGTCAACCAGGACCAGTGGAAGAGGGACAAGAGCTACCTCTGGCACGAGGACCGCATCGTGGTGCCTAGTGACCGAGTCCCAGCGCTGCTGAAGTGGACCCATGAGTCCAATGGTCATGTGGGTGCTGACCGTACCCTGAGGCTGTTCAAGCAGTGGTTCCACACTACGTGGACTGACGACCAACGGCGGAAAACCCTCCAGCCTATCGTGGACAAGTGCCCGTGCAGGTCCTGTAAACCAGGGGATATCAGGGACAGAGGTCTCTACTCGACCCTGCCCATCCCTCACTGTGCTAACAGTGTTCTATACGTGGACTACACGGAGATGCCGAAGTTCGGGGGCTATGACTTCGCCCTCGTGGTAAGCTGTGGGTTGACCAGGTTTGCCAGGGTGTTCGCATGTACCAAGCACATTACCGGAGAGGAGACTATCAAGATACTCCTGGAGGAGTGGTTTTGTGTCTATGGGGCGCCCAAGGAGATCAACTCCGATGAGGACGTACGAGTACGCTCAGATACTGGCTGGTACAAGAGGGTCCTGAGATCTCTCAATGTCGAGGTGTCTACGGGGATTCCCTACTCTCACACGAGCAACCCCCTATGTGAGCGACAGATTCGTGTCCTGAAGGAGAACGTCAGGATATGGTGCAAAACTGAACGCACCAGAGACTGGGTGAGACTACTCCCCGTCATATCCTTGATGATGAACTCCCAAGAGAGTTCAGCAACTGGCTACTCGCCACATGAGCTATTCATGGGGCGCCCGGCATGGTTCCTACATGCCCCCTATCCAGAGGACACCCATTCTTCTGTGGGTGAATGGGTCCAAGAGCAACAAGCGTAGGTGGACAAGGCCAAGGCTATGCTCCAGAGAGTGAGGGAGCGTCAGTGGAACAAGAAGAACAAGCACCGTGTACCGGCCACCTAACAAGAGGGGGACTGGGTGCTGGTGCACCACAGTCGACTACCCGCCTGGCCACGCTCTACCAGCGATGACCCATACTTCGGGCCGTACAAGATCCTATCTGTGGATGGACACCGTATCACCGTGCGGTGTTCTCCCCGTCTAGGGGGGACCCTGGTGTGCGCTGCTCAACACCTGAAGCGCTACCATGATCCTGAAGACCTCTGTGGGGAGGAGTGGGAGCTGAACGACGAGGAAATCGCCGCTCCGGACCTACAAGGGGCTGCTAGCCCTATGGAAGTTGAAGGTGAACTCCCCGACATGAACGCCGAGGAGATGGCTAAGGAGGGCTTCTACCTGGTGAAGTCTGTCCTACGCCACCGCTATCGCCAGGGTTGGCGCTTCCTCACCCTCTGGGAAGGGTTCGGAGTCGAAGAGGCCACCTGGGAGCCCTTCTCTGCATTTGTTCTACCTGAAGGACACCTAAATTCAGTTCTGGTTGACTACTTGTCCCAGAACAACCTTGGTGAGTTGCTGAGGCTCGCTGAGACGCTTGCCTCCAAGACTAAAGCTAGGGACTGAACCTTACCCTTACCTGCCAAAGCGTATGTGTGAGTATGCTAGTCCTAAGGTCCTGAGAGCAAGCCGCAGAGGTGGTGTCCTAATTATACCCAAGTCTGCGCCCTTGCTAAACCTGGAGGGTTGGCTTATTGATGCCACGGGGTACGCCCCGGGTCTCCCCTCCCCTATGCGCCCAATTTCTGTGCTGGCGCAAAACCTTGGGGGAATACCCAGCGTGCTAATCCAGGTATTGTTTTCCCTACCTATCTGTCTACTACAGGGAGGGGTTGCCAAAAGCTATGAAGGCATGAAAACGCCGTTTTGCTATGTGGCCAAAACACTGACCTAACCACTGCCACAGCCCACCAACCCTGCTAAAATTGCAGGAAACGGGTGGGACAGTGACACACGCACTACAGGTCCTATACACCCTACAGTGGCACCATCCTGGTGGGCGAGCACTGGGGCAACTGGCTCAAGCCCCCACTCAGGACTATCACTCCTACACGCACACTCTACTGGGCGTTGCGAAGTCAAAGGTGTCGTGGGTCCTAGCGACCCTCCTGTGAAATGACAAGAGAACACAGCGCTGCTAAGCAACTGTGGCCTAACAGGGGACGCCACAACGCGTTTCCCCTGCTAGGGCTTGGAGGGAAGGAGTGCTCTCGCGTGCAAGGCGCAGATGTCGATGAAGTCAGACTCGCTGCTCTGCCACAGGCGGAGCGGAGTTACTTGTTTGTGTGATCTGCGCCCTTGTTTAGCAGGGCATAAAAAAAAGGCTGCTGCACCAATCACCCTACCTGCCCACCTGTAAAACAAAGGCAAATGAAAGGGCGTTTGCGGCGGAGGAACCAAGCCACACTCCAGGTATTATACCCTTCTGAGTGTGACCTATAATACACTGTCCGCAAACACGCTGCAGGAGCAGCTACCCTTATTAAGCAAGCAAGCGTTAAGGGACTCCTCGTGTTCTCGTAAACAACGTACCAAGGAGCCCCTGGGTAGCCTAAACAAGGCTTACCGTGCGCACTTCGCGTGGCCTACCCTTTAATGCGTGTGTGCATGCGCGAGTATGCACGAGTCCATTGGGCACACCTGCCCATCTCAGCCACAATCCGAACTCCACCAGGGGGTGGCCCCGCCTGGGCTTACTCACCTTACCTACCGCTGGAAGAGGGAACAGGTGAGGGGCGCACGCGAAGAACGTTGCTATGCACTTGTGTGTATGTCTAATCACCCTGATCTGACCGCTAATCATCTGCAATCTTTCTAATCAATCCCTCTATCGTTTCCTATCGTTGTTAGCGCTGCTACAAGGCTCGTTCACGGAGACACGAGACGGACAATGTGTATGCGGCATACGAAACTGGCATACCTGTAGTTTATACCTGATTCATTGAAGTCTTTTTCGTTGACTGTCGAATTCTTGAATTTTTGGAATCTTCTATTGGTGTGGGTGGAATCTTTATGTTTATTTATTAATGTGTGTCTCGTCATTTTCAAGACTACGTGAGACATACGTTTATAATTCCGTTATTTCTCCATTTTCCGGCGCTTCGCTAGGAGCCGCTCCTGCGCGCCGCCATTTTATGCGTATGAATTTCTGGATTTAAAAAATCCAGAGATGACTATAATTTCTATAAAAATGTGCTTCTGATGCACAATTGGATTCTGCTCAGGTGTGTTGTTTCAGAAAAGTTCTACGCCGTCATTTGACAGATTTTGGTGTCGTCGCTTCGTTTTTGCGTGGATTCGTCCATAATTCTCCCTTTCCCGCCTCTGCAGATACCCACGCGCAGCCTCGCTGAGTAGGCCGTGTTCGGGCCGAAACGCAGGTGCCTGGAGAGACTGAGCAGAACCAAGACCCCACCAAGGGGCAATTTGAATTTTCTTTTCGACTCCCTTCGCCCTAAGACAGGTCACAGGTCGCCAGCAGGTTTACGAGAACCCATGCGAGTGTGTATGATGTGTCTTGCGTTGGGTTTGTGTCGACGCTGCGTCTTGGAGGGAGGGATGCATATGCACATGTTTGGCATGCTCCCAATCTAACCCAACCAAGCCACAGGAGCCCCGGCAGCGCCATGAGCGCTGAGTCTTCTGTAGGATATGTTACAAACAGAGCAGCAAAAGAGCGCCAGCCATGGTGAGCGCCCATCTTTCAGTGTGAGGGAAACTATAGGTATTTTAAAGTATACGTGGAAACCAAGGAAAGGCCAAGAAAAAGTCCCTTTTTCCTAAAATGCGACAGTGGTGGCCACCACAGCACAAGGGGGGAGTAAGAAAAAGTGCTTTTCCATTGCTTTGAGGCATACTCTAGTTGTATTAGAGATGCACTGAGCATCCATGCATTTTTATCTTAGTATTGGTCCCACCAAAACTGGTGATACCACATTTTGACCTATGGAACCAAACACCCAATCAGGATATGGAGTGGACCCCTTAATCCCCTTTCAATGTGAAGCTGTTCATCTTTTTCTGAGTCGACTCAGCACTGACCATCCTCAAAGTAGAGCCTATGAATTTATCTATGTTTTTCCATTAATTCCTATCTGCCCTAGTGGTATACACCCTAGGGGGCTGGGCACCTCTTTTTGAGAGGTCCTGGGTTCAATTCCTGGTCAGCCTAGCTAAGTAGGAAGATCCCATGTGACATGGCAGTGACCTCATCGCCACATACCATGCCACCTCAGCACATATGGGACCCAAAACAAAGAGTGGACATCTGCTGAGATGGCACTATGGAGAGAGAGTGACCCTGAGGCAGTTTTCTAACTCTTTTCCAAAAACATTTCAGCTATCTTTGTGAATATGCATTCATTTGTGACCTGAGTTGCAGTTTCTGTGAATATCCAATCATCTTTCACTGTTTACACTGCAGCCCTTCATGCTTTGATCCTGAATTACCTTCTCCTTGCACACTTCTGGCTTGGGCTATCCTGGATTGACTTGGACTTACTGCATTTCAATAAACAAAAGCTTTTCATCTCCCAAAACAAGCAGCAGGACACCCTACAGCAACAGCAAGCAGCAGGAGAAGCAAAAACACAGTGCTGAAAACACTATAAACTTTTCTCGTGAGACATACGTTTATAATCTCATTATTTCTGCATTTTCTGGCGCTTCGCTAGGAGCCGCTCCTGCGCGCCGCCTTTTTATGCGTAGGAATTTCTTGATTTAAAAAATCGAGAGATGACTACAATTTTAATAAAAATGTGCTTCTGATGCACAATTGGATTCTGCTCAGGTGTGTTGTCTTAGAAAAAATCTGGGCCGTCATTTGACGGATTTAGGTGTTGTGGCTTCGCGTTTGCGTGGATTCGTCCATAATTCTCCCATTCCTGCCTCTGCAGATATCCTCGTAAAGGCGTCGCTGAGTAGGCCGCTTTCTGGGCCGAAAAGCAGCAGCCAGGGGACTGAGCCGAACCGAAGACCCCACCAAGGGGCAATTTAATTTCTTGACGACTCCCTTCGCCCTAAGATCAGGACAGCAGGTCACCAGCAGGTTTTCACAACCAGAGCGGATGTCCATACAGAGTCTGGCGTTGGGTTAGTTTCGCGCTGTGTCTTGGAGGGAGGAATGCACATGCACATGGTTTTAACATGCACCCAACCTAACCCAACCAAGCCACAGGAACCCCGCCAGCGCCATGAGCGCTGAGCTTTCTGTAGGAAATGTGGTCCGAACACAGCAGCAAAAAGGCGCCAGCCATGGTTAGCGTCCATTTTTCCGTGTCAGGGAAGCTATAGGTATTTTAAAGTAGATGTGGAAACCAAGGAAAGGCCAAGAAAAAGTCCCTTTTTCCTGAAGGTGCGACAGTGGTGGACACCACAGCACATATGGGGAGGAAGAAAAAGTGCTTTTCCAATGCTTTAGGGTATACTTTAGTTGTATTAGAGGTGCTCTAAGCACACAGGCATTTCTATCTTAGTATTGGCCCAACCAAAAGTGGTGAAAACACATTTTGACCTATGGAACCAAACACCCAATTAGGATATGGAGTGGACCCCTTAATCCCCTATCAATGTGAGGCGATTCATCTCTTCCTGAGTCGACTGAGAACTGACATATCAAGGGCAGAGCCTATGAATTTATCTATGTTTTCTCATGAATTCTTAGCTATCCTAGTGGTATGCACCCTAGGGGTCTGGGGCACCTCTTTTTGAGAGGTCCTGGGTTCAATTCCCGGTCAGCCTAGCTAAGTAGGAAGATCCCATGTGACATGGCAGTGACCTGATTGCCACATGCCCTGCCACCTCAGCACATATGGGACCCAAAACAAAGAGTGCACATCTCCTGAGATGGCACTATGGAGATTGAGTGACCATGGGGCAGCTTTCCAACTCTTTTTCCAAAACATTTCATCTATCTTTGTGAATATGCAATCCGATTTGCCCTGGGTTGCAGTTTCTGTGAATATTCTTTCATCTTTCACTGTTTACACTGCAGCCCTTCATGCTTTGATCCTGATTCTTATCTACTTGCTTATCTCTGGCTTGGGCTATCCTGGATTGATTGTATTTCAGCAACCAAAACATTTTCCTCTTCAAAAACAAGCAGCAGGAAGCCCTACACCAGCAGCAAGCAGCAGGAGAGGCACAAACACAGTGTTGAAATCACTATAAAACGTTCTGACAGTGGAAACCCTGCAGGTGCTTGCTAAGCAAGTTGAAACATCTTCTTCCATTTCGAGTTCTAATTCATTAGGACAAAGCTTTGATTCCCAGGATTCCGGGAAATGCATGGAGTTGCGCCCAAGGGAGAATCCAAAGGATCGCAAGGAAAGGCGTCAGCTTTATTGGCGTAAGCTGGCAGCCCTCACGGGAACGTCGAGGCCGCCAACCAAGAGGACGTCCATACACCGACAAGTGTATAAGGAAGGACGATTCTCTTTGGATCCGCAATGGTTTCACCGCATTTTGGATTGGGCTGGAGATCAATTTCAACCCCAGCGCTACCCATTTGCAGATCCGCGCTGGACTACTAAGGTCAGGCGCCCCGGAAAGCGCGCCGGGGTATTGGTCAACACTCCTAAAGGTGGAGCTGCAGTCACGCAAGGTTTGAACAAGCCTTGGCATGATGACACCATATTTGTTATGTGCCCGCATAAATTTCTGCAACAAGTTGCACAGACAGCGATATGGGAAGGAAGTCGAGGGATCATGATTGTTCCCCGCCATAAAAACAAAGAATGGTTTTGGGGTCTCGATGAAGTGACGGTTGAATGGTGGGATGTGCCGCATGATGCATTGTGTTTCCGTTATGAGGGAGGTACACCTCGTTCTCCTGGGAAATTAGGTGCACGAGTTATTATTTTTGATGCCTTGGGGGGTGATCAAGAAGAGTTGGGACAGACTGATTTCAAGAAATCACATGTCGATCCCCCTCCTCAAGATCATCAGAACCTGCCAGGTCGTCGCTCGACAGCTTGGTCCAAAAATATTTGGGAAGCCTCAACGAAAACCAAATCTCATGCGCCCCCATGTGTCACCTCCCCTCGCAGACCCGTAGGGATGAGTCGGAAAGCGTGGAAGGTCCAGCGTGTTTCAGCTGCGGCCAGAGGGCTTATACCCTTGCCGCCCGATTCCATTCTAAATTCGATTCTCCCTCGCTCAGCAGTCATGTCTCAAGAACATGATTCCATTCTTGATTCCATTCTCCCCTGCACACCAGTCATGTCTCAAGAAAATGATTCCATGACCGAGTTAAGAGCTTAGGAACAAGAGCAATCTCTGGATGGACTGGTTGAAAGAGTATGCATTGAACAAAATTGTGGTAATCCTCTCCCTTCCTCTGATCTTCTTGAAGTGTGTGAGCCTCGAATTCCAAGGGTCTCGTTTGTGCATCCGAGAACAAAAACGGTCTCACTTCAAGACAGGATCTCTGATTGGAGCAAAGGTTTACAACATGCCTCTCCCGGGGAGTTGACTTCAGAGGAGTCTCAAACTCTGTCTCTCAAGGCGAATGATTGCCCTTTGCTTTTTTCAGGTATCTCAGGTGATCCAGTTACCATTTTCAGGACGAGGGATAGGTGTGTGCGTTCTGTGATCGAGGCGGATGCTGAGCAACCACATTGCCGAGATTATAGGAATTGGAGTTACAACCGGTTCAAAGATACCGTGTTCAAGGAAGGAGGTAATCATTGGTCAGAGATTGAAAAAAACATGGACAAACGGGGTCCCACTGGGATTTGTGTCTTGGGGCCAATTCCGGATGCTAAGCCGAAGGCTGACAAGCCCATTCGTGCAGTTGGCCTTGGGGAAGAGGCCATGCGTGAAAAAATAAAAGAGTTTCAAGAAAAGGGCTGGATTGTGCCGAGCCAATCCCATTGGGTCAGCCGGGGGTTTCTTGTGCCAAAACCGGGCACAAACAAATGGCGACTCGTCATTGATTATCTGTATGTGAACACGCAACTCCGCAGTTACGAGTTCCCATTGCCGGTAATCGAAGACTTGTTTGTCAAACAGGCTGGAAACCAGCTCTGGACCCTCCTCGACCTCGAGGATGGGTTCCACCAAATGCCTCTAGGTGAGTGCAGTAGGCAATACACTGCCTTGTGTACTCCTTTTGGGGTATTTGAGTGGAGGGTCCTACCCATGGGGGTGAGAGTACGTCGCCAAGCTTTCCAGAGAATGGTGAGTGATTGTTTGAAGTCGCTACAGCCTCACACACACATTTACATCGATGATTTACTCACGGGGACACGACCCAAGCTTTGTGCTAAGGGCAAAATACTTGCCTCAAAGGCATACCTCGAAGACCACTTTCATAACGTGGTTAATTTATTTGAGAAGTTAGAGGAATGCCATTTCGAAGTTCGCTTTGAGAAATGTCATCTTTTTATGGAGGGAATCAAGTATTGTGGGCATGTTTTGCATGGGGGAATGCGTAGTCCCCCCCCTTCCAAGGTTGATGCGGTGCGCCATTGGCCCAAGCCTAAAACCCCAAAGCAGATGAGGGGATTCTTGGGAGTTGTAAATTGGTATTCAATTTACATAAGAAAATGTTCCAATATTGCAGCTCCGTTGATGACGTCGCTGCAAAGTAAGTATGAGCGTGTCCCCGGGGTGGATGGTCGTAAGGGACGTTGTAGGGTACCAAGGGAGCATAATTGTATCCAGTGGACGCCCGAGATGGAGTCTGCTTTTGTTCGGCTGAAGGAAGCACTCAGTGCTGAGTGTGAGTTGTACATACCTTCACTTGACGGTGAATATCACATCCATGTGGATGCATGCGACCATGGAGTTGGTGCTGTCCTGGAACAGCAGAACCCTGAAGGGGAGTGGAAGCCTTGTGCTTTTTTGAGCCGCAAGCATGAAGACAAGGATGGGAAGGGACAAAGAGCTTGGAGCGACCGCGAGCAAGAGACTTATGCATTAGTCTCTTGCTTGCTAAAATTTAAAAGTTGGATTGGGGGACGAAAAGTCACTGTGTACACCGACCACAAGTCTTTGGAGAGTTGGTACAAAGAAGATCTTTGTACCCTCCCGGGGCCGTTGGGGAGGCTTGGCCAGTGGCACAAATTTTTCAGCCGGTACCACATTGAAGTGGTGTACCAACCCAGCAAGGACAACACCGTCGCCGATGGGTTGTCCCGCTGGGCATATCCGGCCCGATTGGCGGATGACACAATTTTTCACGGCAGTGATGCCGATCAAAAGGGGGTCATGAAACAGGAACGTGATCTCAAGGAAAGAGAAGAAACATTTTTGGCCCAGCGGGCTACAGACATGCAAGTCCAGTAGGATTTAGGTGTTCCCAATGCCATCACTGCCGTGGGGGCTGTCTTAACTCTCCAATGGCTTGGATGTGCCAGGGTGCAAGCTCTAAGTGCTCATCAAACTTGGGTTCAACCTTCCCCCTCCATTCTTCAGTGTTTCCACGACAGTTCTCAGGACATTCAGGACAGACAGGACAAGGGGATAAATGAGCTTGCTGCATCTATTGCTCCTGTAAAGGGATGTGCAGCTAAATGGTCCAGTGAGACTGTTTCTGGCTATGCAGCCCATCTTCAAGCTCGGATGAGTTATTTGTCATATTGGCCGGAGTCGGAAGGACTCATTTGTGCCGTGTCCAAGGTGAACATACCACCTCAGTCCGAAATCCTCTATGAGGATTGGACTGAGCATTATCGGGATGAATCTCCTGACTGGGACTTTGAGTCTGATCCAGTCATCTCAAACCCGAACTATTGGGATTACGGTATGAGGTGAAACGATGACGAAAAAGAGATTCGGTTCAAGGGAAGGATTGTGTGCCCTACAGGTCTTTTTGAAGACGTGGTGGTGGCAAAACATTCTTATGGCCACCCTCGGGTGGAGAAGACTGTGGAGTTGTTTGATAGAAAATTTAGGTGCCTTGCCTACGACTTGCCAAGAGGTAGGCGTAATCTGTCACCCGACATTGCTCAAATTCTTGGGCAATGTCATGAGTGTCAAACCACGAAGGCAAGGCGTGGCAAGCAACCTGACACATGTGAATTTGCTCCTGTTCCGCAGTATCCCTTCACATCCCTTGCAATTGACTTTTGTAAATTGTCCGAGTTTTTGCAGATATCCACTGGAAAAAAGGTGGACTATCTAATGGTCATCGTCTGCCGTCAAACCGGGTATGTATTGGCAATCCCTTGTCAAGAAAAGGGATTGGACAGTAAGAGTGCTGCTTCTTTGTTTTTGCATCGATGCTTCCATATGTTTGGGTTGCCAAAAGAGTTCATTTGTGACAATGCGTCCATTATCCATTCTCAATGTATGAAGGATTTGTTTGCCATGAGTGCAGTTGAACAACACAGCTTGGTGGCCTACCGACCACAGAGCAACGGACGTGCTGAACGAGCTGTCCAAAGTATTGTAAACTCACTTAGGCAGTACCTTGAGCAGCATGGGGGTTGCAGCAAGCACTCCTGGGTGGAAAGCTTGCCGTTGGCCCTTTGGGCTTTGAACGATTTGCCGGGGGCAGTCAGTGGGTATTCCCCACATCGACTCATTTTTGGGAGAGATCCTGTAGGTTGGGGGGATTGTTTGCCCGTATTCCTACAGGATGGGGCTGAGGATGCAGGACAATGTTTTGGTCGTATGTTGGACGAATGTGCTGAAGTCCGAAAGCGCCTTGAAGACCTCCATGCCAAGGAGTTTGCCAAATTTTTTGCCAAACATCCGGAGCAATCGTTCAAGCCGGGGGACCGTGTATGGGTACGTAATCGTATTGTAGAACCTCCTGTGCATGGCAAGCTCGAAAGGGTTTGGCAAGGCCCTTGTGAAGTGTTGAGACGCATCTCACCGGGCACCTACCGTGTAGATATCCGAGGAAGGGAACAGATCTTCACTTCTCGGCGGTTGCAGCCCTATGTCCCTTACAAGCACGACAAGAAAGTGCCTTTGCACTATTAAACGGATAGGGAAGGGTTGATTGAGACCGATGACTACTTGGTCGAGCGTGTTTTGGAGGATCGTGTCGTTAGGGGGAAGCGGCAGTGGCGAGTCAAATTTCGGGGGTTCTCCGAACCTGAGTGGCATTATGCAGGCTCTTTCTTGCATAATATCAACAACACATGGGCTCGGTACAACCGTCGGAAAGGGTTTGATGTGTCTTTGTCAGATTTGCGCTGAATTATTGTTGATTTTCTATTTTCTTACCAACTTTTGGCAGGTTGGCCCTCCAGCTATTTTATTCATTGAATTTTCCCCGTTGGAGTGGAATGCCATCTCTTCACACTTTATTCAGGCATCTTTGCATTGACGCTTTGAACCCTCTGCCACATGATCCCTTTGCCCTTATCCGTTGCCATTGATTTATGGTGGTTGTCTTTCTTACCCACATGTCTTTTCCACTTGTTTGACCTACTCCTCCAATCTGCATTGTGATGTCCTCCTCACTCTTGCTTTGTACCTCCCCCCTAATTTTGGGTTGCCGGATGCAACCATGCCATTGTTTTGTATTGTTGTGGGTGTTTTGGCCACGTGGGATGGATTTAGGCTTGACGCGCTGAATTCTTATGTTGTTTGACCTTCCGCCCCTATTTTGAGGTTGCTGGAAGCGATGGGGGCCGCCAATTGTGCTTGGGGGGCGCCTATTCCTTCAAAAATGGGTGTTTCTGTTTTTAGGTCACCACGTTATATTTTTAGAATTTTTGTGCTATTTTTAGTAACAAATTTTCTACTTTTAGAACACCTCCCCACCGGCCCCGTTTCGCGTTTCCTCAGCGTCCGGGACCATCTTTTGCAACGCTTGTCGCACTGGTGTGGTTCGTTTCCCTCCAGGGTTGCACTATTTGGAGATCTCAATTTTCCGCTTCGCTATTTTTACTAACAAATGTTACTATTTTTCGCAAAAATTTGATTTTTCATATCTCCGAACTGGTGGCACCTGGGGAGGTTCCGAACGGATCCTGGACCATTTTTTGGCATGTACGACGCAACCGTGGGGTCCCTTCGCATTACATTTGCACCAGCGGCCCCCGGTAGAACCTCCTAAAAATTTTTTTAGGGTAGGGTTAGCTTGGGTCAAAAGCCGTGTTTTTGCCATATTTTTGACATATCGTTGAGTTGGAAGATTTCGTGAGTACCTACCCACTTCCAAAACTCAATCTGGATGCAACCATGGCATCAGTTTTCTTCCTGCTTCCACCTGATTTCCAAATGACATCACATCTGGTGAAAAAAAAATTTCGGAAGTTTTTTTTTTCGAAAAGTTTTTTTCTCCCCAATTCCTCCATTTATTGTCTTTGGTGACCTCAAGGTGCATTTCAGCATTGTATGGCTCTCGTTCTGCTTGTTGATTCCCCTTCGCGCCATTGGTTGGCATTGTTTCGCTGGGGCTTGGCTTGTCGCCGGGAATTTGCAGCTAGGGAGGGGGGTGTCAATTGCACGTGTGGGGGCTTTGCATAGGTAGTTTATCGCCTAAACACCAGCATTTGAGTTATGCACGGTGTTCAGGGCTAGGGAGGGGGGTGTTTATGCAATGCCCACACCCGTGTGGATTTTGCACCCACCCACCCGCACTATGATGCTTGTTTGTACTCTTTTCCATGGCTCTGACCCTCGTTTTCTGGCTTTGGCGTGTCAGAGCATCGGAGATGTCTGAGTCAGGGAGGGGGGTGTAAAACCTGGGGCATAGCCATGTCAAGAATCCATGTTTGTTGCCCATTTCTCCTTTGCACACTCATGTTGCTTCTTGTCTGCCATTTCAGGTGTAAACTATTATGCGATCTCAGCATTTGATTCCAATCCCAGATTTCGATCCCAGAAATAATTTCGATTGCAGATTTCAGTTCTGTCTTTCCATTTTTGATGTTGCATTGATTTTTCTCAATTCTTCGGTTGGGCAGCATTTGTTCTAACATTCTTTGGATTTCTGATTCGTCCATTGGCTGCTGCTGTGTGTGCGCGCGCGCCGTCTTTGGTCGCGCCGTAATGCAGGCCAGTCAATCGAGTACCCTTCCAGTTTGGTGCTAATAGTGTTAGATCTATCATTTGGAAATTGTAATCATTCATCCAACCGGAGGAAGACTATGTGACAGCCATAGTACGTAAGTTGATCGCTTCTGTGGGCAGTATTGAGGGAGTACCTCCGGGGAAACCAAGACCGTCCTTATCTCTGCTATGGTGGTATTAGTAGTCACGGCAAAACCTACCAGTCACATGGGGTGTCTTCCGAAGGGGACGAGAGGTGAGACCAAGGGAAGCATAGGTAGGCGCACCGCTGGTTGTGGGATACATTGGTTGTTGCCTTGCAATTGGATTCCATTTGGGGTGCCACACCATATTTGGCTTTGAGGTCTCATGCATTCATTCTAGGAGTTGACATTCCATTTCTCATTAATGCATGGTTCATTTGTGTCTTCATGGTGTGACTCAATCTTTGGTGGTGCCCATGATTCCATGGTCAAGGTGAACATATGGTGTCTCCTCTCCCCAAGGTGGATTTGGTGCTTTCCCTCACTCTCCCTCTCTTTCCCAATTCGTCATACTCCTCAAGTTGAACAATTAATGCCATGTGACCGTTGTCTTTGATCCTTTGAGACTCTTGGGCTCTTTCATTTTTTTCAAGTGCCCGTGACTTGGGTGTTATCCAATTAAGACATGCCGTGGTTTTGCCGTGTTATGATTTGACTCAAGGATAGGCATTGGTTGAGCTTTCGCCTCTCTCGCTCCAAGTGTATGCATGCTCACTTTGGTCAAAGCTAGGCGAAACTCTCTCCATATGTATGCTCTCTTGGGTCAAGGCTAAGCAAAACTCTCTCCTCATGCATGCCCTCTCTCATGGTTGATAGGTCAATCTCTCTCAAGGGATTTGGTCGGGGAATATCTCTTCTCGGGCATGGTTCGGCGATGCATGTGCTCTCTCCGGCTCTCTGGGATGAGACCAACTCTCCATGCACGTGCTCTCGTTGGGTGGGATCATCTATCCATGCAGGTGATCTCTTTGGGTGGAATTTAGGTCCCACGAGTAGGCCGGGAGGCCATTGGCTTATTGTGTGCTTCTTTGCCCAATCTCATGGATCTCATTGTCAATGGTGTATTGCTCATTTGCTAATTTGGCTTAGATTAGTTGTTGATCCTAAGAGCTAACCGGGTCATGGTTTGGTGCCTTTGTTGGTGCGTTTACATGCCCCATGTGACCATGTATGTGCATGTGCACTTCCTCCCCTCAAGGTGGTGTAGTCAAGACGTCCGGAGACTCAAGTGTGACTCATTTGCTCTTTGGGGATGGCCCAACAGTGGTGTCGATCATTTCTTTCCTCTCCTCCACCCCCGGTTAGAGCATCCATGTCAACGGGTAGAAGTAGTGTGAATTTTGGTTTACACTTTTGCATGCATGACTCAAGTCCATAGGATAATGCCCGTGCCCATGAACTCTTCGTCATTGCATTGCCTGTGGTCCGACCGGAAGAGTAGGTTGAGTCTTACTCGCGCTTGTGAATTCCTTTCTTTTTCTTAAAGGTGCACCATTCAGGAACCATTTGGATCTTTGCCCGTGCTTGTCCCGTGCGGACTAGTGGCCCATTTGTACCTCATTTGTGGACCCGTGTTTGACCATTGTTGGACTGTGGCTCATTTGTGGATCATTTGTGGGTTTTTGTGGACCATTGGTGAACTTTTGGTTGGATCATTGTTGGACCATATTGGATTCTTGGGTCATTTCGTCATTGGGCTTTCAATTGGAATCGTTTGTGTCATTGCCGTGCTCTGAGGGACCTGAGTGGGTTTTGAGCTTAATCGCTGCTGGTCTTATTGGTTGGAAATTGGATTTGGTTGAAAATTGGGAAAAGTGGATTCACCCAGTTCAGGTCACCTCCAGGGCGAATTGTTGGCCACACCCGTGTGGATGTTGTATAAACATTTGGGCCAAACGGCCCCGAAACCAATTCCAATACGACCAATCCAAGGCAAGCGGTTTCTGCACTACACAAGAACCATGATCCCCCCGTGACAAACAGCCCTTTGTTGCATTTCAACTCCAGAATATGTCCCATAATTGGCCCCAAAGTGGCCAAAACAAGCCTGGTTTGCAAGCCGTTGCTGTCAGCCCAAATTGAAGAATGGGCCGTGTCGTGGTCTATGTATCTCAAGATTGCATTCGAAGGGTACCTAGTCCACCTGCAATCCCCCACTTTTTGGGGTTTCGGAGCATCACAATTCGCCAATGAAAACCCTCGGCCCCCGTACCGATAGTCAGTTGGCGGAGCCATGGGGCAGCCTGAGCTGCACATAGCGGGTCGCCCGTGATGGGTCGATTGAGGCCATCGGAGCAAAACGCTTTTTCCCAAAGCTGTTCCTAGACCCCTTGGGATGCTCAAACAAGTGTTTTCTGCCCTAATGGACACCATAGTGACGTGGTTTGGCCTATGAAAAATGCCAAAATGAAATGAAGATTGGGCGTTTTCGGATAGAAAGTGGGTCAAAAATGCGTCAAAATTGCGGCTTTTCAAAAATGATCCTGCACCATTTGGGATGCTCAAACAAGTCGTTTGAGCCTAATTTGAGCCGGTGGTAGTGCCTTTTGCGTAATGGAAAATCCCGAACTGCTCTTTCAGATGAGCCTTTTTGTCCGGAAAGTTGATCAAATATTCGTCAAAAACGGGTTGTTCGAACGGCGATCTACGACCCCTACGGATGCTGAAACAAGTGTTTTTAGCCCGTTTTCAGCAGGTGGTACCGCTTTTCGGCACCCAGATAATCCTGTTTCGGGCCAAGGAGAATCCCTAAATGCCTTGAAAATGTGCCTTTTCAAATTAATAGGGGTGAAAAATAGGACCAAACCACGTTCGGCTAAAAGTGCCAACAAAGGATTTGCCTTCCTCACACAAGTGGAAGACGCCTACCTTGAGCCCCTTTTTACCCTTCTTTGGCCTTTGTTGTCCAATAACCACAACTTGCCACACATTCATGCGCCGGTTTCACCAGCATGGGGGCCCCTTTGGGTTGCATTGAGCTCGCAACAATTGGACTATGAAATATTGGTGTACGCGATGTGGTGTTACCATCATCTTTTCATGTCGTACTCTTGAGAGTCCAAGTTGCGAAAAAAATTAGCATTGGTCGCGTACTACAAATGCATGCATTAAAGGTTGCAAGTCATGAATAAGACAAATTGGCTACTGTTTTACCTGACTGAGCGAGTGGACTTTCAAGATGGGCATGAAAGGAATCCCAAACACGGCCGTGGTGAAATGGGCATCGTTCACCTATTGTGCTGAGCCGTTGGACATGGAGCGATGCGTGTACGCCTCGCGGCTGTTGTGTTCTTACTTACACGGAGATCAGCGTCGCGCGATCGCAGCAGAAGAAAAAAAAACCAAGAAAATGACGCACCGCCAGAGGAAAAAAAGCGAAAAATCGAATTTTCCGACCTCAGAAACCCCCCCAACAATTTTACGCCGCTGTTTGGCGAGGTCGCAAAATTTAGGACACTCACCAAAGAGGACGAATAATAGAGTCGCGACGGCGAAGGAGCTGAGCGTTGCTTGCCCCAAACAACCTAGCAAAGTGCGTGCTTTAGGCGCTAGGGACTTGTGCGCGCCCCAAAACAAGCCACACATAGACAACAACAACGCCACTGGCCGCCGACAAGCAAGTATGTTATATGCCGCGCAATGCTAGAAACCAACGAAGGAAGCACAACGCGGTAAGAGATACACAAGGAGAGAACAAGTATGTAAAGAACCGCACCACGGTGAAGATATACCACAAGTACACGACAAGCAATGCAAGCCCGCTCACGTAGGGAATACGACGACGCCGTAACACGCGAAGGGGATCACAACAAAAGAAAAAAGAAGCCGCACAAGTACACAAGTATGTTGCATGTCATGCATGAATAATACACACAAGCAACAACAACGCCACCGGCCGCCGAAAAGCAAGTATGTTATATGCCATATATTGTATGCATAACGCCGTAACAAACGCAATACAAGGGAGTTACGAGTCAAGCAACGCCAAAGTGCGCCGCCGTGAAAAGCGCAACGAAAACCGCACCGGCAAGGAAAACCAACAAGAGGTGGCACCGAATGAATGCCTATGCTCACCCCCGCTCACATAGGGAAAGAAAGGTATGCCCGTACGTGCGTGCCCGGAACGCCGCAAGGTCATCACCGCCACGGACGAGCAAAATGGTATGAAGGGACAAACAAGGGGGAACAAAAAACCGACAAAGGAGAGAAGAACGCGCGAAGGAGGATACGCGCCACCGAGGTGAAGCACAACACAAAAGAAAAAAAAAACAAACACACAAATCAAAACTAAACATACACACGTGGCTAGTCGGGTCCAAGTATGTTGCAAGCCACGTTACGCTACGCAACAAACACGAGACGAGAACGGCAACCACGCCAACAAAAGTAAAAGGTGACCACGAGGCGTAATCGAGACGTGCCCACCGCCCACCCGCACGCCCGCTTATGTAGGAGGCGAAAGGGAGCGAAAGGGGACAAAAGGTATGCCGCCGCATGCAAACAAATAGTAGGCAAGCCACACACCGCCACCAAGAACGCAAGTATGTTACCATGTCGTGCCACGTTGCCAACCGCCCGGCCCGCGCCACCAACCGAGACGGGGAAAAAAAGAAATGGCCTTCGGCCAGGGAGTGGTTGTCACGGGGGGCTAACGGTCCTGCCCTGCGGTGCAATGCGGGGCAACCGTGACAACTGCTCTTACAGCACAACCACCCCTTTCGTTGCGCTGATTAGAACACACAAATAGCCAGGGAGGGAGACACGGGGAACATACACACAAATAGCATAGCGCTGTCGTGTGCCGGGTCCCGACAAACACACGTGCATGCACCCACGTTCTCTTCCCCTCACAGGTCCCAAGGAGAAGCGTATGCTCGTGTTTGCGTCGTCCGGACGTTAAAGTAGGGTTGTCCTAGACGCTTAGACAAGTATTGCGTCGTGCCGTCGTCTCACATTAGCGAACGCCCGGCAAGGCGGGAGGACTAGGACACGTTAAGGTAGTGGGGAAAGAAACAGGTATGTTGCATGTCACGCCGCGCGCGCGGAACGGGCAACGAGCAAAGGTAGCGGCCAAAGGGGGGTGGAGTCAAGACGGGAGCAAGTGGTACAATAAACCTACGCACACGCCGGTCGCACACACATGTCGCATGACGTACCAGCCAGCTCGAGGTGCCGTGTCGCGACAAAACTGCCGCCGCCGCACGCCCGTTTACGCCCTCTCCTCTCTCTACGCAGGTTCAAAGGAGGAAGCCCGGGCCGACAAGGAAAAAGACAGAGACACACAACAAAGCGGAGGCAGGGAAAAAGTGCATGTCAGGGAGAAGGGTAGAGGAAAGGGTAAAGAGCAACGAAGCCGCGACAGCAACAAGGGGTAGCCAGCGGACGAGCAAGGGGCGCGCACAGGGGAGGGGACACGGCTGACACACGGCGAGCACAACACCGCACCGGGACACCAGAGAGGGGAGCACCGGAGGACCAAGGGAAGAGCGGCACCACGCACCACGACACGCACGGCACAGACACCACACACACCGCACACACCCAACGAACCCCGGCAACCCGCCCAGCAGTGGGCGGGCAGTCGGGGGAGGGACAGCGCCTGACCCCAGGCGCCCCTCACAATGGTGGAGGGCACCCCCCCCGGGGACGCTCTTCCGCCACCCCCACAGCGAGCAATGCCGGCCCGCAAGGGCGCACGCTGTGGGGCCGGTGCTGGGTCCCCACGCCCGCACCGACCGCGCCCGGGACACGCGGGTCGCGGAACCCTGGCTGCCCGCTCCAGAGGACGGGCGGCCGGGGGAGGGACAGCGCCTGACACCAGGCGCCCCTCACAACGGTGGAAGGCATCCCCCCCCGGGGACGCCCTTCCGCCACCCCCACAGCGAACAACGCCGGCCCGCAAGGGCGCACGCTGTGGGGCCGGTGCTGGGTCCACACGCCCGCATCGACCGCACCCGGGACACATGGGTCGCGGAACCCTGGCTGCCCGCTCCAGAGGACGGGCAGCAGGGGGAGGGACAGCGCCTGACACCAGGCGCCCCTCACAACGGTGGAAGGCACCCCCCCCGGGGACGCCCTTCCGCCAACCCCACAGCGAGCAACGCCGGCCCGCAACGGCGCACGCTGTGGGGCCGGTGCTGGGTCAACACGCCCGCATCGACTGCACCCGGGACACACGGGTCGCGGAACCCTGGCTGCCCGCTCCAGAGGACGGGCAGCCGGGGGAGGGACAGCGCCTGACACCAGGCGCCCCTCACAACGGTGGAAGGCACCCCCCCCGGGGACGCCCTTCCGCCACCCCCACAGCGAGCAACGCCGGCCCGCAAGGGCGCACGCTGGGGGGCCGGTGCTGGGTTCACACGCCCGCATCGACCGCACCAGGGACACACGGGTCGCGGAACCCTGGCTGCCCGCTCCAGAGGACGGGCAGCAGGGGGAGGGACAGCGCCTGACACCAGGCGCCCCTCACAACGGTGGAAGGCACCCCCCCCGGGGACGCCCTTCCGCCACCCCCACAGCGAGCAACGCCGGCCCGCAACGGCGCACGCTGTGGGGCCGGTGCTGGGTCCACGCGCCCGCATCGACTTCACCCGGGACACACGGGTCGCGGAACCCTGGCTGCCCGCTCCAGAGGACGGGCAGCCGGGGGAGGGACAGCGCCTGACACCAGGCGCCCCTGACAAAAGGTGGAAGGCACCCCCCCCGGGGACGCCCTTCCGCCACCCCCACAGCGAGCAACGCCGGCCCGCAAGGGCGCACGCTGGGGGGCCGGTGCTGGGTTCACACGCCCGCATCGACCGCACCAGGGACACACGGGTCGCGGAACCCTGGCTGCCCGCTCCAGAGGACGGGCGGCCGGGGGAGGGACAGCGCCTGACACCAGGCGCCCCTCACAACGCTGGAAGGCACCCCCCCCGGGGACGCCCTTCCGCCACCCCCACAGCGAGCAACGCCGGCCCGCAAGGGCGCACGCTGTGGGGCCGGTGCTGGGTCCACACGCCCGCATCGACCGCACCCGGGACACACGGGTCGCGGAAACCTGGCTGCCCGCTCCAGAGGACGGGCGGCCGGGGGAGGGACAGCGCCTGACACCAGGCGCCCCTCACAACGGTGGAAGGCACCCCCCCCGGGGACGCCCTTCGGCTACCCCCACAGCGAGCAACGCCGGCCCGCAAGGGCGCACGCTGTGGGGCCGGTGCTGGGTCCACACGCCCGCATCGACCGCACCCGGGACACACGGGTCGCGGAACCCTGGCTGCCCGCTCCAGAGGACGGGCAGCCGGAGGAGGGACAGCGCCTGACACCAGGCGCCCCTCACAACGGTGGAGGGCACCCCCCCCGGGCACGCCCTTCCGCCACCCCCACAGCGAGCAACGCCGGCCCGCAAGGGCGCACGCTGGGGGGCCGGTGCTGGGTTCACACGCCCGCACAGACCGCACCCGGGACACACGGGTCGCGGAACCCTGGCCGCCCGCTCCAGAGGACAGGCGGCCGGGGGAGGGACAGCGCCTGACACCAGGCGCCCCTCACAACGGTGGAAGGCACCCCCCCCCCGGGGACGCCCTTCCGCCACCCCCACAGCGAGCAACGCCGGCCCGCAAGGGCGCACGCTGTGGGGCCGGTGCTGGGTCCACACGCCCGCATCAACCGCACCCAAGACACACGGGTCGCGGAACCCTGGCTGCCCGCTCCAGAGGACGGGCGGCCGGGGGAGGGACAGCGCCTGACACCAGGCGCCCCTCACAACGCTGGAAGGCACCCCCCCGGGGACGCCCTTCCGCCACCCCCACAGCGAGCAACGCTGGCCCGCAAGGGCGCACGCTTGGGGGCCCGTGCTGGGTTCACACGCCCGTATCGACCGCACCCGGGACACACGGGTTGCGGGACCCTGGCTGCCCGCTCCAGAGGACGGGCGGCCGGGGGAGGGACAGCGCCTGACACCGGGCGCCCCTCACAACGCTGGAAGGCACCCCCCCGGGGACGCCCTTCCGCCACCCCCACAGCGAGCAACGCTGGCCCCCAAGGGCGCACCCTGTGAGACCGATGCTGGGTCCCCACGCGCGCACCGACCGCACCCGGGACACACGGGACGCGGAACCCTGGCTGCCCGCTCCAGAGGACGGGCGGCTGAGGGAGGGACAGCGCCTGACACCAGGTGCCCCTCACAAAGGTGGAAGACACCCCCCCCGGGGACGCCCTTCCGCCACCCCCACAGCGAGCAACGCCGGCTCGCAAGGGCGCACCCTGTGGGGCCGGTGCTGAGTCCCCACGCCCGCACCGACCGCACCCGGGACACGCGGGACGCAGAAACCCTGGCTGCCCGCTCCAGAGGACGGGCGGCCAGGGGAGGGACAGCGCCTGACACCATGCGCCCCTCACAACGGTGGGGAGCACCCCCCCCCGGGGACGCCCCTCCGCCACCCACGCAGCGAGCAACGCCAGCCCGCAAGGGCGCACGCTGCGGGGCCGGTGCTGGGTCCCCACACCCGCACCGACCGCACCCGGGACACCCGGGACGCGGAACCCTGGCTGCCCGCTCCAGAGGACGGATGGCCGGGGGAGGGACAGCGCCTGACACCAGGCGGCCCTCACAATGGTGGAAGGCGCCCCCCGGGGACGCCCTTCCGCCATCCCCACGGCGAGCGACGCCAGCCCGCCAGGGCGCACGCCGTGGGGCTGGTGCTGGGTCCCCACGCCCGCACCGACCGCACCCGGGACACACGGGACGCGGAGCCCTGGCTGCCCGCTCCAGAGGACGGGCGGCTGGGGGAGGGACAGCGCCTGACACCAGGCGCCCCTCACAATGATGGAAGGCACCCCCCCGGGGACGCCCTTCCGCCACCCCCAAGGAGAGCAACGCCGGCCCGCAAGAGCGCGCGCTACGGGGCCAGTGCTGGGTCTCCACGCCCGCACGTACCGCACCCGGGACACACGGGACGCGGAACCCTGACTGCCCGCTCCAGAGGACGGACGGCCGGGGGAGGGACAGCGCCTGACGCCGGACGCCCCTCACAACGGTGGAAGACACCCCCCCCGGGGGCGCCCTTCCGCCACCCCCACAGCGAGCAACACCGGCCCGCATGGGCGCACGCTGTGGGGCTGGTGCTGGGTCCACAGGCCCGCATCGACCGCACCCGGGACCCACGGGTCGCGGAACCCTGGTTGCCCGCTCCAGAGGACGGGCAACCGGGGGAGGGACAGCGCCTGACGCCAGGCGCCCCTCACATCGATGGAAGGCACCCCCCCGGGGACGCCCTTCCGCCACCCCCACAGCGAGCAACGCCGGCCCGCAAGGGCGCACGCTGTGGGGCCGGTGCTGGATCCACACGCCCGCATCGACCGCACCCGGGACACACGGGTCGCGGAACCCTGGCTGCCCGCTCCAGAGGACGGGCGGTCGGGGGAGGGACAGCGCCTGACACCAGGCGCCCCTCACAACAGTGGAAGGCACCCCCCCCGGGGACGCCCTTCCGCCACCCCCACAGCGAGCAACGCCGGCCCGCAAGGGCGCACGCTGTGGGGCCGGTGCTGGGCCCACACGCCCGCATCGACCGCACCCCGGACACACGGGTCGCGGAACCCCGGCTGCCCGCTCCGGAGGACGGGCGACCGGGAGAGGGACAGCGCCTAACACCAGACGCCCCTCGCACCGCTGGAAAGCGCCCCCCCGGGGATGCCCATCCACCACCCCCACACCGAACAACGCACCAGCGCACCAACGCACCAGCCACGGGACATCCGCATCCCACCCCCTGCTCTTAGACACAGCGACACAGCAATGGCGGAACCCGCGGCACCACGCAAGACACGCCCCCGATCTCCGACGCTGGACGAAGCACACGAGGTCATCAGGGCGCTGGGACTCAGAGACGGCGAAGGAGACCCCCCACAAGGGGCCGCGGGCACGGACTCCGACCTGGAGGCATTGCCGGAGCCCCCCACGGGAGGCGCGCCCGCGGAACCTGCGCCGCCAGCGGGCAGCGTACCCGCGATCTGCCTCGCGTGGAAACGGGGCCACTGCACCGGCGAAGGCTGGTGCCCAAAACAGCACCCCCAGCCCGGCCCCGATGACGGAGCGTTGCCCGAGGTGAAACCCGCGGCCGCACGCGCCGCCCTACGCTACGGGGTGGCGCAGGGCTGGATCCTGGATGAGACCGCGCGCGGCAGCGTGAACATCCAGGAGGCCGTCAACCGAGTCGCCCACGCGGGACAGGCGGCAGTGGCCTTGCACGGCCGGGGCCGCCACGGCGGACCCGCAGAGGGAATCATTGTGGAACCCTCGGGAATGGTGCTGGTCCTGGCGGCGGACATGCTCCGAGGGGTGCTCCACGCGTCCCGCGTGCGGCGGGCGTGCCCACAGTGGACCATCCAGGTGTACACCCCCCCGCGGGTGGGCCCTTTTCCACGTGGGCGGTGCTCGCCGTCATGTGGCACCTGGCACCAGAGGACGCCCCCACAGGGACCGCGGAGGACATCGCCCGGGACCTCCACACCTGGCCGGCCGACCAGGATTACCCCTGGCGCAGGCCCCGGGGCGGCCTCCCGGTGGCACCAGCGGCAGAGGGGCTTAGCCTCGCGGCAACCCTCCAACGGCACCCCGACAAGCAGGCACGCCACTTCCCGCAGACGGGCACGGTCCCGGCCACCCCGCCAGACTCCGAGTGGCGATGGGACGCAGGGGGGGCGCAAGCGCTGCCGGGCCCCTGGACCCTCCCGTTGTGGTACTTGCCCATGGGCACCTTGGCCCACGCCACCCAGGCCGTCAAGGGGACTTTCCCGCAGCCGCTCCTCCCCGGCGTGGCCCTGCTCCGCAGCATGCAGGCGGGGGCCGCCTGGGTACGGTGGAAGGAAGGAAAGGGGCGCTCGAGCCCCTATTTCCCCATTGTCCAGGGCCAGGCGCTGATCCACGCCGAGGGCATGGGGACCGTGGAATGGGGGGCGATCGTGCCCGGCACGGCGTGCAGGTGGATCACGGCGACCGCCCCACAGCCCATGCGATCGCCGCCGGCGTGCCACCGCCTCCTACGGATGGTCCCCTCTTTGGCCCCCCAGCAAGCCCTTACAAGGGACGTGTGGAAGGCCGTACTGAGCCACACCAGGGAGTGGCTAACGAACCCGGGTGCGCGGTACCCGCCGGGATCGGTGCTCGAACAGCTCACGGCCCCCACACCCGGGGTCCTCGACGCCCTACACAGGGCGTCGGCCCTCACGAAGCAGCTCAACGACGAAGTGCTGGACCTGGCGCTGGAGCCGCTGCGGGTGCTCTACCCGCAAGCCCACATCCCATCCGCGGGCACGTCCAACCGCCTGGGCCGCCTGGGGTTGCAGCGCCGCGTCGAGGCCGCGCACCCAGGAGGCGTGGTGGAACAGTGGCTAACGCTCCGCAACCCGTCCACCGCAGAGGGCCACTGGTACCTGCACCAACTCCTCCTCCAACCACGGGCAGCCCCGGAACACAGCCAACAAAACCCGTACCACACGCACCCGGAGCGCTGAGGCACACAAAACTACCCGCAGCCAGTCCCGCCTGCCCTCCCGCCGGGGCAGGACCCGGAGGCGCTACAGCGGGGCCCCCCGCTCGACACCGCCACCACGGTACAGCAAAGGGGAAGCGACGACGCGGGTGGTGCCGAACCGGACTGCACGAACTGCGGAGCGGTGGCCTGGATGGCAGCCTGCAGGCACCTCGCCCGAGATACCACGGGGCTCCGGCAGTACAGACCCACGGACCGCACGGCGCTGGCGTCCGCGGTCGCGGCCGTCACCATGGGTCCCGTGGCGGCGTGGCCGGCGCAACTGCTGCCCCACGTCCCCTGCCGCGACACGCGGCCCCGACGGCCGGCCGCGACGCACGCGCTGACGCCACCCCTCACGGCGGAGCAACTATACGTTGTCGCGGCGGCGTTGCTAGCAGACGGCGGGGAGAGCTTCGTCCACCACCACGGCCCGGCGCAGATTGCGGGATGCATACAACGGCCTCAGCGCGATGCACCAGACCCGTGGCACGCCACGCTCCGCGGGCGCACCCGCGTCTGGAATGCGGGCGATGGCACACCCCCGCCCGGGCCTAAGCAGGGGGAGGCACTGGTACTGCAGCCCATCATACACGGCCACGCCGGAGGGTACCGGTCGCACGTCTTGGCCGGAGGCCGATGGACGGTTTGGCACAGCACCGCCAGGCAAGGGGCTTTCCTGCCCCTGCCCCACATCGACTGGCGACAGGGGCCCAGCCAGGCCTACTATATGTCGGCGGACCCCTGGCTGCTGGCGGTCCTGCTACACACTGTCAGCGCCCCCAACAAGAGGCAGGAACCGGGGTGGGTCAACCCCCCCACACTGGTGTGGAGCCCCGACCAGGAGGAGCATCTACGGGCCGCGTGGCAGGGAGACGCCATCAGGGCCACGGACGTCCCGGACCTCCACGCGGGGCCAATCACGCACGCCCGCCCAGCGGCCACCCTGGCGGTGGCCCAACGGGGACAGCAGAACCCGCAGTGGGTGGTCTGCATGTTCAGCCCGGCGGACGCGCACATCGTCGTCTGCGACCCCGAACGCCTGCCGGGGCCCGAAGCCGTGATCCGCGTGGCAGACTGCACCCGCATGATCATCAAGGCGCTGCGAAAGGGCGAACACCACACCCTCCTGCTCCAGGTCAGGCTGAAGGACAACGCCCGGGCGGCGAGGCCGGGAGTGTGGCCGGCAGCGGCGCACCCCGCCGACCTGGAGCTCCAGCTGGCGGTCCCGACCGCGGTGTACCACTGGCTACAGGCCTTCCACGACCTGCGATGGAGGGGCAAGCCGGACCGCCAAATCGGCTCCACGCACTGGCAAACGTGGCTGCAAGCAGACGCGCAGCGCGATGCCATCCGAGGTATCGGGCCCGCGCCCGCGACGCGGGCCCTCGATGCGGCGGCCCCGGGCCGCACGCTGGCACCACACTCGGTGCCGCTGGCCAACCTGCCCTTCGAACCAGCGGCGGAAGGCGCCATTCGGAAGTCGGTGCCGCTCCCCCCGGCGCGAGGGGCCACGGAGCCGACGAAATGCCCCCTGTGTGCGGACAAGTACTACACCAGCGGGGCAATGCTGGAACACCTGGCGTGGCACGCGGTGCACGCTGCGGCCCCGGCGGACGACAAGGAGGCGGCCACCAGCATCCTGCAGGGGAGAGCACGGAGGTCCCCATGGCACGCCCCGTACACCCGGCGCCCCCCGCCCCAGGCAGCCGACCACGCAGATGGAGATGAGGAGGCACCCGGAGCGGCACCGGGGGCCGGCGGTGCGGCCCCACCAGGGTCCATGTCCATCCCCGCGGGGCTGGCCCCCCTGGCCCCCCTGGCTCCCCCGGTCCCCCGGGCCCCCCTGTGGGCCCCGCTGGGAACGGGCTCAGCGGATGCGGCGCACCCAGATGCCCTGGCTGCGCCGGCGAACCCGGCGGCGATGCCGATGCGGGATAGCTGACTCCAGGAAGACATGACGGGCGACGCCCTGTGGCTCCTCTCGTGGAACCTGCGCAACGGCCTCGTGCCGCCAGACCGGTCCCTCCGGGACACACTCCGGCGGCGCCGGGGGCCGGCGGCCTGCACCGACAAGGAGCACCTCATCACCGGCATGCTGCCCCAGGAGGGGGGCTTTGCCATCATGCTCCAGGAAACGGGGATCGCCACCAGGGCGCAGGAGATGCACGTGGCCGCGGCGCTCCGGGACAAGGGGTACACCGCCTTCTTCAGCAGCCGGCTGGCGGAGACGGGAGCCACCTCCACCTCGAGAGGGGGGGGCCTCCTCACCGCTGTCAGCAGCAAGTACGTGGCAGAGCACGAGGTGCTCAGCTTCACGGAAATTGTCCCCGGGAAGGCCGCGGCCCTGGAGATCCGCACGGACGGGGGAGGCCTCACCCTCATCAAAGTCCACGGGCCGCAAGCGGGCTGCTCCCCGTGGGCGGGACGGGCGGCGTTCTGGGCCGACATACAAATGTATGCCACGGCTTACAGCCTCGGCGGGAGGCACCCGGTGGTCATCGCCGGCGACACCAACATCTACATGGATGTCCCCGCCAACCCGGCCACGGAGCATTTCCGAGCGGGCTGGGAGGCCTGCGGTTTCCGAAGGGCCGCGGCAGGCGGCGAGGAGGACATGACCCCCACGCTCCACCCGTCCCGGCACAGGGTGGACACCTTCCTGGTCAACGAGCCCCTCCTGCTGTGGTCCCTGCGGGAAAGCGTCTGGGCTCGCGGCATGGCACACCCCCAGGTGGTCAGCTCGGACCACCTCCCGGTCCGCCTGGCCCTGCCGGGTCTCCTCAGCGCAGCGGGGCGCGCGGCGATGCCCACCCCCTATATACAGCCACACGGAGGGCCGCCTCCTCCCGTACGACGCCGAGACCGCGCCCGTCCAACACTGCCTGTGGGCGGCGGTCACCGCCGCGCAGGATGAACCCTCCCTGGCGCCCTGGCTGGGTCCCGCAGAGCAGCACGACTCCGGGTCCATGCCCGCGGCCGCGGTGGACAAGGTGTTCGAACACCTCCACGCTACGCATGACGCCCTGGGGCGCGTGGTGGGACGCCGGCAGCCGTCTCCGGCGGGAACGGACCCGGCGGAGGGGGACCTCCCGGAGAGCGGAAAGCAGCTCCAGGCAGCGGTCCTCCGCTATGACACCCTGGCAGCGCGCGCGCCGGCAGCGTACCAGGCGGACGCGGCCAGGCATGGCATCCGGTCCGAGGCGGCGCTCCGGCTCACGGAGGAGCTGCAGGGTGTGTCGCCCGGGTTCCGCCCGACCACGCAGGGCCAGCTACAGGAGGAGCTGGAGAGGCAAGCAGCCGCCCTCGAGGAGGACATTCGCCAGCTCCGTGCCCTTCTGGCGGCAGACCGCAAGCGCGCCATCAAGGACTTCTGGCGCCGCCACGCCCCCGACATCGCCCAGCGATGGAAAGCCGTGCGGGGGGCCATAGAGGTAGAGGCCCCAGGCCCGTCAGGCCTCTGGAACGTGCGGGTTCCCAACACCCAAACGCTCCTCACGGAGCCCCACGACGAGATGATCGCAGTTCGCGCCTTCTGGCGAGAACTGTATGACAAACGCCCGGTGGCCTCCCGGGCTTCCAGGCAGTCCTCGGCCGACACGTCCCCCGGGTCCCTGAGGGGGCCTGGACACAGGTCCAGCAGTACTCCATGCAGGACCTGAAGTCCGCCCTGGACAAGGCCGATGGCAAGGCCCCAGGTCCTAACCACGTGGAGGCCCGTTTTATCAAGGCCCTCCCAGCACCCGTACAGTGGCTCCTGGTCCATTCCTACCGGGCCATCCTCCGCGGCGCCCCGCCGCCGATGCACTGGAGGGACGCGCACATCTGGCTCAGCCCCAAGGTACCGGGCTCTGCCAGACTGGACGACTACAGGCCCATAGCCCTGGGACAGCTGGACATGAAGCTGCTCACGGTCCCCCTCACCCAGCGCATCACGGAAGTGCTCACACGGCACGGAGTGGTCAGCGACTGGCAGCAGGGGGCCCTCCCTGGCTCCAACACAGGCCCCCCGCTGTTCATGGCGCAGCGGCAGCTCCAGCGGGGAAGGCCCAACTACGTCTTCTCCTTTGACGCCCGCAAGGCCTTCGACACCGCCCCACACGGCGCCCTCCACCTCATCCTGCGCCACCTCTCCGTGCCGCCGGACGTCATCGACCTCCTGCTCTTCCTCCACATGTGCGCCAGGCTGCGCATCGTCACAGCACACGGGCTAACGCAGCCCGTCTACATGCTACGCGGCGTCCGGCAGGGCAACCCCGAGAGCCCCCTGCTGTACGCGCTCCTCCTGGAGCTCCTGCTCAGGGCAGAGGGGCACCGCCTGCGCCCGCCGAGAGGGGCCGAGCACGGCCTCATCCAGGCCTATATCGACGACCTGCTGGTGGTGGCCCACACGCTGCAGCACTTCGTCGAGGGCGTGGAGGCGGTAGCCGCGTACCTGGGGATGATGGGCATGGAGCTCAACACCCGCAAGTGCGCCATGGCCACGACAGAGGGGGTCCCGGGCCTGCAGCTGCGCCTCTGTCCCCACCTGGAAAACCCGTGGTACTGGGTACCAGCGGCGGACTCCGTCCCCTACCTGGGACTCCAGCTGCAGCCGGACGGGGAGTTCTCCCTGCAGCGCAAGCACCGGCTACGCCTGGCGGCGGTGCACCACTGGTGCCTTAACACCCTCGCGCCACCAAAAGTGGTGCAGGACGTCATCCTGGCGATCCTCGGGGGGGTGACGCAGTACGTCGCCCCTTTCATCGCCGACGACTCCGACACTGCACGCCACCTGGACCACATCACGGTCCAGGTCGCGAAGGACAGAGCGCGGTACGCCTTCGACGCCTAGCGGGACAGCCTGCAGGATGACCGGACCCTGGGGCTCACACGGGTGCCCACGCGGTGCCAGCAGGCAGCGGTGGCCCTCGTGGGTACGCTCGTCCACCACCGCGCAACCTCTGTGCGCGCTCCGGTCACCAAGATGTTCTGGGAGATAGCCGGCGCGCACGGAATATGTCCCGAGGTGCACTACCCCGTCCCAGAGTTCGCAACTCTGGCGGGAGGCGACTGGGTCCACCGCATACCCCGGGCCCTGGCCGCCCTGGGAGTGGGGATGTACAACCCCATCGCGTGCCCCAGGGCGGCCCATGTCCAACTACAGTCCCCGCCGGGCAACATCGTCACGCTGCGCACCGCCAAGCTGCGACACCGCGACACGTGCCGCCTGACGGTGCCACACACATCGCCGTGGCACGGGCACCACGGGCCACGCCACCCCTTCCCCGACAACGACGATCCGTGGCCGGCGGCGGTGCGGGAGTGCCTCAACCAATGCGCTGATGAACACCTCCACTATTGCCGCCGTGAGCAGGAGCCCACCAACCACCCCGGGTGGCGCGACGCCCTGGCCCACCTCTTCCACACCACCGGCACACGGGACCCCCGCCTGAGACTCGTCCACTCCACGAGGGCTAAGCAGGACGCCCACACCGGCCCACGGGTGACCCCGGACGGCCTGCACCTCCACGTCGGGGGCTACCGCCGCCGGGACGGCCTATCCCCCCCCACGCGGGGGGCGGCGTACCACCCGCCAGCAGCCCTCATGTACATCCTCCGCGACGTACTCGCGGAAAGCGAGCACCAAGAGCCTAACGCGGACGTGGCGTGGCCAGAGCCCTTGCGCCCCCGGCCCCACGCGCCGACGCCGTTGTGGTTGGTGACCACGGACGACCAATGCACCCAAGCGACGGGGCAAGCGCAGCTCCGGGCCGAGTGGGTAATAGTGCAAGTGGGGGCAGGCCAGCCCGAACCCCGTGGGCTCCCCCGTGGCACCGCCCTACTGGTGGCTACGGGGGTGCCGCACGACCCACACATGGCGGTACACGCGCTGGAGGACCAGCCGGAGGACACGGGACACCTGGTGGTGCACCAGCGCGGGGGCCCGGCGTGGCTCAAGGAACATGTGACGGCGCTACGGTCCTGGGCGAGCACGGTCACCGGAGCAGAGATCCGGCTGCACGACCACCCGGCGATCAGCCCAGGCGACACCAGGGCGCTGAGCGTGGACCAACTGACCCCCAGCCACCCCGACGTCCGGTGGCACTCCGCCGACCTCAACGCGGGGTGGCTCAGCCCCACCGGATACTACTGGATCCCGGAGGCCTGGGGACACACCTCCTCTGACGCGTCCGGGGGCGGACCCTGCAAACGCGCCAACAGCGTCGCTCTCGCCGCCGACCTCACCCGCACGTGGGCGGTGGCCATCTCGGGCACGGTGCCCGACGGGGAGGGGGTGGCCGCCTCCCTCCCCCGGGGTGGCCGCCTCCCTCCCCCTACAATACGGTGCCCACAGACCATGGGTTCACACGGTGGACGCCGAAGTCATCCTCCACCTCCTGCGGCACGCAGATCGCGAACGAACCACGGGGGTCCCCGCGGGCGCAGCGAAGGTGGTCAACCAGATGCCCCTGAGGTGGCTCCGGGACGGCCTGTGCGCGCGAGGGCAACACGCCGGGCACCCGTTCTGGTACGTCCGAGCCACCTCGCACCACAGTGACGCCCTACTGCACAAGGCGGACTGGGCGGCGTCCCAGGACACCGTCCTGCAGAACACGCCCCCGGACCCTGGCCACGCCCAACTCATTGTCGCCGGCCGTGATGGCCCTCTCGATCTACGGCCCCCCACGATGCGGGTGCTCGGCGAGGTCGCGCAACGGGCGCAGACGGACCATGCGCTGACGCACCGGGGACACACACCTTTGGGCGCGGCCCATGCCACGGCCTACGTCCACGCCCGGGACCTCACCGCGGCGGCCACCAACCGCCGGGCGCCGCGGGCCCGAGACGGCCACACGCCGGTGCAGCGCAGGCTCCGCGTCCGGAAGGAGCGGCTCTCCGGCGTCGCCATCGTCCCACAACCGTGCCTTTTCTGCGGCGGCCCAGAGGAGACCCCGGTGCACATGCACGTGGGATCCACCCACTCACGGCTCCTCTGGCCCCACTACCGCCAGGCGGTACATGAGGCGGCCCGCCACCTCCCACCTGGAGACAAGGCCCTGTGGGTGGCTTCGTGGCGCCCCGCAGGCGCCACGTGGACGGAGGTGTTCTGCTCCGGACTGGTGCCCGAGGACGCGGAGGCGCAGCTCCGCGCCATAACCCGATACGACCCGCCGGGAGGGACCTCGGTGGACAATTTCCTCCACCACATGCTCCGGCTGGGAGACTTCGCGTGGGAGCTTCGCAACCACCGGCTGGAGCAACTCCTCCGCGAGCCCCAGAGCGCGGCGGCCCGGGCGCACCGGTGGCTCACTGCGGCGGAGGGCGACCACCCTCCCCCTCCCCCGCGCCCTGACAAGGACTTCGTAGCCTCCCTCCGTGTTGTGAATGGCACTCTGGAGTGCCCGCCCCAAGAGAGCCCCCACCCGTACCAGGACCTGCCGGGGGGGTTCTCGAGGCACCTACAGGACGCCCTCTTCCAACCGTGGATCATCGGGCGCGGCTCCATGACCGCATGGGATGCGCGCATCGTGGGGGAGGAGTGGGCGCGGGAGTGGAGCCGGTGGTGCGCCGCCACGCGCGCCCCGGAGACCCCTGCGCAACGATACGCCGCCATCCCGCTCCGGTGGTGGGGGCCGGACACCCGGCCGAGACCCACCATGATCCGCGGGGCGGGGCCTGACCACCCGTGGGACGCGGCGACGGGGGCATGGCTGCAGGCGGCCCCAGGGCCGCAAACGGGATGGACTGGGGACGTGTCCTCCCTCGTCAGGACACCCGTCCCGCCCCGCATCGTCCTTCACGCCGCCAACGTGCTCCGGGCTACGGAGATACGCACGTGGGGACACGCTGCGGCCACCGTCCGGTGGCACCCCCCGGAGGACGGGGCCGCCCAACTCACCGTGGCGCACTTCAAAGCTGGGGGGCCGGTATACGACGACGCCCTGTCCCGGCTGGGCGACACCCAGGGGCCCTTGCTCCTCATGCTCCCCACCGGCATTGCAGCCGCGCTGTGCCGGGAGCTAGACGGCTGCGAAGGGCTGCGAGTGGGGTGGGAGGCAGTCGCGGACGGCACCCTGCTGGCCCTCCTCCACAGAGACACCGCGAACGGGTGCCAATGGGATGCGCTGACGCTCCACCTCACCGGGCGCCACGTGTACATGGCGAGCCCCCCCCAGGGGCACCCCCGCCCGGCGTGGGACGACCTCATCGCCGCCTTCCACGACCACGGGATCCTCCCCGACGACACGTGGCAGGAGGCCCAGCGGAAGACGCTTGGCAAGGACTACCGGCGCCGCGTCCGCGCCCGCCTGCTGGAGATCCGGGACCCCCTCTGACAGAGGTGGGACAACCTCTGGCTCCGCCATCTCGACCCTTGGTTGCCGCCCTCCCACCTCCCACACACCTGCCGACTCTGCGGAGAATGTGCCACGGTGTCCTCCGCAGCGTCCACAGGCGCCAACAGGTGCGCGCGGTGCGCCCAGGTAGCCGCGTGCCCCTGGCCCGAACCTCCCGCAGGCCCGCGCAGGCGCACAGAGGAGGAGGCCTTGCGCCAGCGCATCGAGGGGGCACACACCCCCTCGCACGAACAAGCGGGCCCCGCGGGCGCTGCCCTTCTGTGGATCCACGTGCACCTGCGGGACCCCACATCCGTTGCGCACCTGTCGCACGTGTTCGCCCCCTAACCCCCACCCGCCGCCACCCTTTGCAGAGCCCGCAGTACCATGCCACGCCGACGGGGGGATGGGCCGGGGCACACCAGGGCCCGCCGCAGAGCGCAGGAGGCAGCCGTCCGGGGCCTGGTGGCGGACGCGGTGGCGGAGGCACACGAAGCGCACGCTGCCGCACGGTGTGACCTGGAGGGCAGTGCGAGGGCTTTCCTCAACGAGACCGCCCTCCCGGCCGTCCGCGCCCTGAACGGAGCGGGGGCCCCTACGCTACTCCCGGCAATGCACCGGATCGTGAACGCCGTCCGGCTGGGGCTCATCAGCCCGGAGGCGGCCCTCTACGGGCACTGGATGGAGTGGCGCGAGTCCAATCGGTCGGGCCGGCCCCTGTCCATGGGGGACACCCTGTGGCTGACGGGAGCAGGGTCTGCCATGTCCCTCCGCAGTAGCGCCCCAGCCCTGCTGCACGCCCTCAGGACGCGCTACCCGGGGGACGCGGCCCCGTACCTGAACCAGGCGCGGGCCACGTACCCGGGAGGAGTGTCCGAGCTGGATGCAGCGCTCCACCTTCTACACCCGCCGGACGAGGACCTGGAGGTGGGCGAGGTCACGGTGTTCGTGGAAGGCGCGGACGAGGCGTCCGCCCGCCCCCGGCCGACCAACCCGGTGTACGACAGCCCCAGGCCTACCCCCCCGTACGCAGTCGTCTACGAGGCGTTCCCCAGGGAGCCCACTTGGTGCCCCGCCCTCCCGCCGGCGACGCACGTGCCCCGCGGCTGGGCTAACCCAGACCTGTCCCCCCCCCTCTCCAGGACCATGGGTGCCCACCACAGGGGGCAGGTCCTCTGGCAGGAGTGCCCTGGCACCCCCCTGCTCCTCCTCGTCGTCGCGACCCGCGGAGACCCGGGGCGGATCCTGGGGATCACCCCCACCCACCTCTATGGGGCAACACCCGTACCCCGCCCCCCCCTCCCGGCGCCAGCGGCGCGGGACGGAGTACACACCTTCCTGCGAACACAGGAGGTCACCGCCGTTACGGGGGTCCACCTGGTGCGGCTGCCCCCGACACCGCTCGACGACCCCCGGGGGCTCAGGGCCCTGGGCCCCGCCCCAGACTGGGAGCTGTGGTGCGACGCGTGGGCCGCGTGGCTCCCCCGCCTCCCCTCCCAATGCCGGTGGATGGCCGCAGGCCCCCGGCCGCGCGGGGCTGACGCCACAGCCGGCCCCCCACCCCCCCCCCCCTCCCCCCTGCAGAGCACCACGCGGCACTGCCCACGGCACGGCACTGATGCACCAGGAGGTAGTGGGAAGGGCGCGCCTGCCACCACGCATGCCTACCAGGGTAACAGTGATGGCAGACTCCGATGGGTCCCTCCAGCGGGACGACCGCCACCACCGCCGGTCCCGCTCCCGCTCCCCCGTCTCCTCCCCGGAGTGGACGGGGGAGACCCTCGCGGAGCGCGAGGAGCGGAGGCTGGCGGAGGCGGCGTTGCTGGTCTGGCCGCCGCCGCCAGCCCGGGAGCCTGGGCCAGCCGGGACGGCCGCCCCCGCCGCCCAAGCAGCCAGCCCCGCCGCCCCGCCCCGCCCTCACGCGCAGGAAGCGGAGACCGCGGCGAGCCACGCCGCGGCCCCGACCGCGGCCCCCGGCACGCCGCCGACACGGGGGGCAGCCCCGGCGCAGGAACCGGGCGCATCGCCGAGGGCCGCCGCAGCCGCAGAGGAGAGCAAGAAGGGCGCGCGAGGGGTTGCAACCGCACAGGCCACGGGCGCCTCGTCTGCGGCCGCCGCGGCAGCGAAGGAGAGCGGGGAGGGCGCGCGAGGGGCTGCGGCCGCGACCTCCAGCACGCCGCGAACGCGGGGGACGGACCCCGCACGGGCCGCGGGCGCCCCGCCGGCGGCCGCCGCGGCAGCAGAGGAGAACGAGGAGGGCGTGCGAGGGGTTGCGACCGCGGCAACGGGCGCCTCGTCGGCGGCCGCCACGGCAGCGAAGGAGAGCGAGGAGGGCGCGCGAGGGGCTGCGGCCGCGACCCCGGCGGGCCGCGACAGCGCCTCCGCCGTCCAGGCCGCGGCCCCCAGCACGCCGCGCAAGCGGGGGAAGAACCCCGCACGGGCCGCGGACGCCTCGCCGGCGGCCGCCGCAGCAGCAGCAGTGGGCAGGGAGAGCGCGAAGTACCGCGCCCACGCTGACCCCACCCACACCCGCACCAGCCCCCCCAAGCCGTTCCCCCCAAAGCCCTTCCCCCCGGGGCGGGAGCGGCACGTCCGCCCCCCGACGCCCGAGCGCTCGCCGCCGGGCGTCACGCTGCCGCAGCTGCAAAGGCAGCGGGACGTCCGGCGGGTGGTCCAGGAAGGGCGCAGCAGCGGGGGGGAGCAGGGGGCCGGGAAGGGGCCAGGGCACGGGAAGGGCGCGCAGGGGCGCGGGCAGGGAGCTCAGGTGCAGGGGGCAGGGCGAGGGGAGGTGGGAGAGCGAGCGGGCCAGGGCGTGGGGGACGGGAGGCGGGACCCGCGACACGGGCAGGGGGCTGGAAAGGGGCCCAAGGGCAAGGGCAAGGGCGCCGCGGGCCCCAAGGGACAGGCGGGACGGGGCATGGGAGCCCAGGGGGGAGGACAGGGCGAAGGGAGGGGGGCAGACAGCGGGGCGCCCCCGCAGCCCGACGTGCAGCCGGTGAGGTGCATCCCCCCGGCATCCAACAGATGCCGGCACACCACACCCACCACCAACACCACCACCACCACCACCACCTCTACAACATCGACCCTGACGCCGGCGAGCTCGTCCCCCCCCAACCCCCGCGACACCAGCACCATCACGCCCCCCCCGCGCCGAGGGCGGAGCCGGCGCGGATGGCCTCGGCGGAGGGGGGACGGGGCGCGGCATCGGCGCCGCAGGCGCAGGGGCAGCGAGGGGGGCCGGCACGGGGGGCGGAGGAGGGCCGGCCATGGGACCGGGACTGGGGCGCGGTCCCAGACCCTCTGGGGGAGGAGACCCTCCCCCTGGTGGGGGAGGTGTACGGGTGGTTGTGCTGGGCCAACCAGGGGACCTCCAGGAGGTCGAGGAACCGGCCCTCTGATGCCGTGCTCCTCCGGAGGGACGGAGGAAACCGAGAGGTACCCCCGGGAGGGCGGGCAGCCCCAGAGGACCATGAGAGGGTCCTCAGGTCAGTGATCCGGGCGGCGTGGCCCGACAGGGAGCCGACGTGGCCGGCCTTCCTGGAAGGGGGAGCGGTGCTCCGCATCACGGATGCGGACGCCAACAACTCGCTCCCCCGGGCTTTGCGCAGCGCCCTCGCCCACTGGCGCTACCGCCGGCACAACCCGCCGCCGCCGCAGCCCCAGCCCCCACACAAGCGGCGGCGCAGGTGAAGGCCCAAACGGCGGGTACGGGAGAGCTGGGGGGGGGGGCTGGGCCCCCCGGCCCACGCCCCCCCCATGGTACGGCACGACGCAAGAGGGCGCGCCACCTCCCGCGGGAGGGAGTGCGGAGACAACGAGCGCGGGGGGGAACCTGCTGGCCCGCAGCCCGCTAACCACTGACCGCTAACCCTCACGGCCACCCCCGACCGGCCGGCGCCGCGCGACAACGGCCGGGGGATGAGGGGCCCCAGCGAGGGCCTGCGCGAGAATCCGGCTGTCGGTAGAGGGGGGCGGGGAAAGGGCGCGACCCCCCGGCCGATGGCTGGCCCTGGGGCCAGGACTGCCATGCCGCCCCCCCCCCCCGGCCGACAGGAGGCATCACCAGGGGACCAAAGGGCCCCCCCCACTCCCCCCCCCCCCCCTTGGTCCGTTGGCACAACCGACCAAGGGACAGGGAAGGGAAGGAGTGTGGTGAGGCCGATGTGCACGGTGGCCTACAGAGGGAAAGGCCAAGGGAAGGGAAAGGGGAGGGGAGAGGGAAGGTTAGGGCAAGGAGGAAGAGGAAGGTCAAAGGGTGGTGAGAAGCTGATGGGCACCACGGCCTATGGAGGGGAAGGGTCCAAGGGAAGGGCGGCGAATGGCGATCGGCCAGTAGGCGCCGCCAGCTGCAGACGAGATCATCACACCATGGCGTCAAGCCAAAACCCCCCCCCCTCCCCAGCCCCCTCACTCAGCTTTTATGGCACACACTCCCACACCACCCACCCTGGATAAGACAGGAGACACTGGATTGCCACTCTGGCCCCCCTGGCCCATGCTAGCCCTGTGAGATACCCGTGCTTCTTCCTTACACTTCATTGACCCTGAGGAACAAACTCACTGGACCCCACCCTGGCTTTTTTTTTTGATCGCTGCCATAATCCCCCTGGACCACCAACCCATACCCAGTGGCAGCCCGTGCACCCAGGGTTTTGCAAAGCCTTTGGGTTTCAGCCACGCAACCCCAGCATACATCCATCGTGCGCCCCCCCTCCCCCCCCCCCTCCCACACAGGCCCGAGAGCGGGCGGGGGGGCGGCCCCCCCACCCCCCCCCCCGCACCCACCTCAGCTGGGGAGCCACGGGCGCGGCCCTCCGCCCCCTCAGGGCCGGGGGGGCACCCCCCCCCTCAGGAGGAACGGCGACGCGGTAAGGGCAACGGCGGATGGGCCTGCTCCCGCGAACCCACACCGGCGTGCAGGAGCAACGCGCACAACGGAACGGGACGGGGGCCGCGCCCCACATGACCCTCCCATAACCACAGCCCACTCCGAGGTGACAGAGGGGGGGTTCAGGTCAGCTGGGGCCCCCGGGGGGGCGGTCCACGGGCCGCCCCTCACCCCCCCCTTCCCGGGGCGGCACTTCAGCCCCGACCGCACGCGCGCGCCGGAAGGGAGCTCGCCGGCGACATGGAGAGGGCCAGAAAGAAGTACCGCATGCCGCCGCCCGGAGCGAGAGCAGGGAGGCCGCGGCGCGACACCCCCCCCCCGCCCCCCCACCAGCCCGCCAGCCGCGGGGGCCACGGCCCCCACCCCCCGAGGCAGGGGGGATGGCCCCCCCCCGCCCGAGAGGGGAGCCGGAGTGTGACCCGCCCCCCCGCCCCAGCCGCCGGCTCACATGGAGGCCGCGAAGAACAAGCGGGCCCACGCCTGCGCACCGGGACGCCGCACAGATTGTACCCAGAGAAGCCGGGTGAGCACTAACCGGAGTGGTATGGGGGGCCACGCCCCCCATGGGCAGCACAACACCAGTGACGCCCGCTTTGTTGCCTGCCCAGGGAAGGCAGAGGGACGGAACGAGGCAGAGCGACCCCCCGCCCTACGGGCCCCGCGCCGGCCGCACGGCCGGAGGAAACGGCGCACGCCCCCCCCCCCCAGCCCGCCCCCCAGCATAAGAACGCCATGGACCCGCCCCGCGGCGCGCAGCCCCCACAGGGACAGAGCAGGGCCCCCACACCCGCACGCCCGCGCCCACAACGCGGACCCCGACAGCCCACCCAGTGGACGGGCAGTCGGGGGGGGAGGAGCGCAAGACCCCAGACGCCCCACGCAACGGTCGAAGGCACCCCCCCGGGGACGCCCTACCGCCGCCCCCACAACCCCAAGCCAAGTAGGGGGGAACCGGGACCGGACCGCCCCCCCCCCCAAGCACGCCAGACGGAGCAAGGGACCGGAGCAGGACACGCGGAGGGACACGGACCACGTGGAACGGCCCTACCAGCGCCCAGTGCCGGGACCACACTAGATGCGCGCGCCACACCACCCAGCGGGGGGGGGGAGCGGACACCGCGAGAGCGCGAGCGCACACACACGAAAGGGACACGCGGGGACTACCGGAAGGGCAACCGGACCGAGCGCGCGGAACACACAGACCGCATGGAATGGCGTACCAGCCAGCGAGGGTAAGGGACACCCGGACGGGACGGCCTGCCACACGCAGCGCGGAACACGCGGGGCGGGGAGGGGGAAACGAAAGAGACACGACGCCAGGTGCCGGCCCGAACCCCCCCAAACCGGCCGCGAGCGCCGCGCACACACAGACGGGGCACTGCGCCCGCCAAGGCAGTAGTGGCGCACAGCGCCACGCCCCAACCCCTAGGCTAGGCAGCCTCCGCGCCAGCCCAAGGGGGTCCCACTGGCGACAAGTCAGTAGCACGGGCCCGGCGGC
Organism: Eutreptiella sp. 'Long Island Sound 2002'; assembly: GCA_964036045.1. Taxonomy (NCBI): domain Eukaryota; phylum Euglenozoa; class Euglenophyceae; order Eutreptiales; family Eutreptiaceae; genus Eutreptiella; species Eutreptiella sp. 'Long Island Sound 2002'. The sequence goes on along the minus strand of OZ038382.1, from coordinate 131,712,528 downwards.
GCCGGCGCCCCGGGCGACCACGCATTAGGGGGGTGACGCAGTGGGTAAGCGCCCGCAGCCACGGCTGCGAATTGATGCACTGACCGGGGAGTGGCGAAACGGGGACACCGGGGAAGGATGGGGCTCCGAGCTCCGTGAACCCGGGGGACTACGCCACCAGGCAGGAGGTGCGTCTTGGAGGGCCCCCCACTAGGACCCGGAGGGGAGGATATCACCTGGCCCGACCAGGTGGCCCCCCGGGGCCGAAAGGCGTCTAGTACCCGCAAAATCAAACCTCAAACCTCAAACCTGTTGTGTTCTTACTGCTCCATGTCTCACAGTTGGGAACACGGGTTGCAACAATGTGTGGACGCCGACATTGACTTTGTTGTTCGTGAGTTTGTTAAGGAGCATCAAAACGTAGTTGTTCACACCATTTGTCGACGCCATGCCTAATTAAGAAAAGCAATCATGAATTGATTCGAAAAGTGCGAGCACCTTGGAGTTCAAGAAACGGTATTCAGCACATCTAAGTCTGAACGTTTTCCAAATCGAAAGTGTTTGGCCCACGTGCATACGAGAATTTAATGTGATGCATTCGATTAACCTCAATCATACAAGGACAAATAGCTCTATCATTAACAGCCGCGTGTAATATCACTCCAGTACCCCTTAAAGGCGTTTTTGTTTTCCACTGATTAACATCTATGCTTGTTCATGGTAAGCATGCACATTCATTAACAACTCTTGAGAACATGAAATAGGTTCATTTCTAGTACGTCGTGCTTTGTGCCGAACCGTTTGTGCTGTTGCTATTGAATCACCCTTTACAACTGCACGAAGCTTCCTCGTAATTGTACTGAACAAAGTGAGCAAAACACCGAGGTTCTCAAGCAGGCAATAGCGCCTATGTGGTGTCCACCTTTACACATTTTTGCTAGTATGTCCTCGTGAATACTCGAAGGTATGAATACATGGAAGGAAGGGAGTCGAACAGAGGATATATATACATATATATATATATATATATATATATACAGGAGTGGGATAGAGGGGCATAGATGAATTTGTTAAACTAACATGGGTGTTTTCGATGCAGCCTTAAGTTGAAAAAACGTTGGTCGGTAGAAGTATGTTACACTTTTTTGAAATCTCCAATAAAAAGTGCTTATCTAACATATGTCGGTCAGGTTGATGGCACGAGACCATATTCATGTCGGATTCAGAGGGGAATTCGGACGCTGCCAGTATTTTGGGCCGTTTGTGCCGAAGTAACTGGTTACGAGCTGGAGTATGGGCATAGTCCGGACATATTGTGAATACAACAATAAACCATACAAGGTATAATGATGCATTGTGATGTGCTAAGTTCAAAGGTGGAAGAAGAAAAGTGCAACAAGGTTGCCAAAAGCTGCAGTGTCTGTTCCGGGGGGGGATGGTGGTGGTAGGTGCCAGTCAACAAGTGAACGGAGAGGAAGATTGCGAAAAAGTCAGGGTAGGGAGGAGGACACGTTGCCCAGAATTTCATTACGGGCCAAAAAGCGCCGGTTGCCAGTGGAGCTCAATGTTGTTTCACACTAAAGAATTAGGGATTTGTGAGCTGTGACCTTTTTGCACCCGGAACTGGGGGTGCAGTGAGGTAGAGAGCAGTATGTTTAGTTGCTTCTCGGTGTGTCGCCATGGAATGTTTTGTGTGACAGAGAAACACAGGTGTGTAGGGGGATGAGGAGATAGGTAGGTAGGTATCTTCGAGAGCTCGGGATGCCTCCTTTGACAATGCAGTAAGGAAGTCTTATCAAGGGGACCTCCTGTCCCTCCAGCTGCCGTAGTTCAGGTGCCCCTTAAGCTGCTCTCGCAGGTGCTTGGAAAGGCAGTGTGCCGGCCACCCAGTCCACGTGTCCCGGGTAGGAGGGTATCCCCACATGTGTCCAAGGGTAGGGCCACATGCCCCCTCCTTTGGGCAGCAGCTTTCAGGGGCTGTCCAGCCGTTTGGAATATCCCTGACCACAGGGGGTATTGCTCCCGCGAGTCTACGGTACGATCACCTCGACCCTGTGGCTTGAGTTGCGGGGCCGCTCTGTTTGGCCGGCGACCCACTCCTGGACTGTGTACCGCTGGGTATTTCCCACGTCTGTCCTTTTTTCTATTTTTCCTTTCTGTTTTTTGGCTGACCGTCGCTTTGCGACCTCAGCGATGGCGCACTCGCGCGCACTAATTTAGTTGTTTTTGTCTGAATGATCCACCAGTCGTTCACTGTGCTTGTTGAAATGAATCGTTAAGGCAAAGCAAAGTAGTTTGAAGACAAAAAGGCACCACTGTGGTTCATGATGCGACATTCTATGTTTATTGCTTTGTAAATTACTTAGCACGCTCAGCTGTCCTTCACTGTTTCACAGTGTTATGGCCCACTGAAGAGTCTGACTTGATTGTGCTTTGCTCTGAAACCGATCACACGGAGACGTAGTCCGTTAGAGTAACTCTACTGCTTTGGCAAGGTGCAAACACGTTACATTTTTGCTCATCTATTTCATCGCTTGGAACAACAATTGGGATTTCTCATGGAACAATTCTTGGGGAGAATCTTGGCAACATGATTCTGGGTATGCGCGTGACTACCCTTGTTGGACTTCCTATCAATCATACTCCGGCTCAAAGACCGTGATGGAAACGGAAAAGCCGGCAAAGGAAAAGGCAAAGGCGCAAAAGGAAAGTGCGGCAAAGGTGGCAAAAGTGATGGTAAGGGCCATGGCAATTCCCACTCTCCGGGCGGTCCTTACCTTTGCATTCAATGTGGGGATGCGTCCCATTTCACCAAGGATTGTCAATGCCCATACAACCGCTCGTATTACTCTTACATGAAGGGAATGATTGACAAGTCGCGCATTGCACTTGAGCGTGAGTCCACGAAACTTTGCGTGCGAGAAAGACTCTTTGGAAGAAAATCCCGTTGCAAAAAAACATACACGGTATGAGGGATCTTTTGATCCAAAGGAGTCGGTTCTCACCACGGTTTGGGACCCAGCAACGGCCCCGGCGGACTTCATTGCATTTGCTACATCCCGATCTCAGGGCCTTCCTGGTGCTATCCCTTTTACCCGCAAGGACTCCGTGTTCATTTTTGTTACCGTCATCTTTGTCTTCAAGACAAAGACCTATGCAAATGCGTTCGCCAACCACGTGCATGAACATGCCTCGGGTAACTCATGGTCTTATGGCGAGCCAGTGTTGGCGTGGATTCTCAAGAAAGGAACTCTTGAGTCCATTGTGGCGGGCGTTGATGCTTCCTGTGGCATCTCTATTCAAGAATCTGCTAAGACCCAAAATTCATCTCCCGATGAATCCGGAGTTGGGTCCAATGACAATGACAAGCGCGCACGGCGCAAAAAGACCAAGCAAAAGGACCTGGGACGGTCGCGGGTTGGACGGAGGGGGAAGTGGCGCAGCTGGCCCGCTACGTGAAGTGGGCGGGGAAGACGAGGGGATGGCAGGAGGAGAGGGGGCCCCGCCCCTTCAGTGACCTGCTCGGCACGGCAGGGAGGCCCAGGGAAAGGGGGCCGGAGATGGATGAGGGGCGCTGGAGGAGGATGCTGGGAGCGGCGCTCCCGGGGGTGCGCCTGGACTGTCCCCAGGAGAAGGGGAAGAAGCGCAGGGTTACAGATGCTGCGAGAGCTATCACAGCGGGAGGGGCGGTACGGTGGCGACGCGTAGGGCCAGGCAGGAGCAGGAACGGGAGGCGCTAGGGGCCGGGGGCCAGGGGCGTGCGGAGCGACGGGCAGATGGGATGCGGGGAGGCAGACGCGGGGGGTTGGCGGAGGTGGAGGAGGGTGAGGAGGGGATGTGACAGACACGAGGAGAGGAGGAAGGGAGCGGAGAGGTGCAGGTGCGCAGGGGAGGGCAGGGACACGGCTGAGAGTGGAGGGGAATGTGGTGATGGCGACCACCGACGAGAACCCCAAGCGGGGAGCACAAGGCCAGCGGCGGGGGAGAGGGGAGATGGGGCGGCAGAGTACAGGGGCGCAGGCGAGTGTGGAGGGAGCAGCCGGGCAGCGGGACGCGAGACGTATCGTGGGTACGGCGAGCAGTGTGGGGCAGAACGAGAAGCAGACGGGATGCAGTATCGGAATGTGGTACAGTGACGGCGCAGAGCGCAAGGTCGTGACTGGCGAGAACGGCAGGCGATGGCGTGGAGCAGCGCTGTGCCCTTCGGGTGCAGCACGGTGCCAGGGCTCTGACTTGCAGGAGAGGCGAACGGGCAGACGCATCCAACATTCCGACACGTTGGTGCCAGGGTCTTGGCTGATGGTGTGATCGGAGAGATTGCTGGGATGGGCAGGTGGCAGTGCAGGTGTACTCGAGTCCGGTGCAGTGGAGCCACGTCTCGGTGGCGCCCCTGTGGACTGGCAGCCGGAGTGCGCGGGCTATCCGCCGACTTGTTACATGGCGGCAAAGCTCTCTGCATGACAGGATGGTGCTACATTGAAAACATTGAACTTACGCGCGCCCTGCTCTGAGGGGCTTACCACGCCAGGCCTTGGTGGCCGCCGGCGCCATGGGACACCTGCGAGGTGCAACGAGGTGTGAACCCTTGGTGACCGCGCCGGGTCCAAATGGGGGCGCTGGTCCGCAGCTGTTCTATGCGGCTGGGCTCCACAGTGCAAATGCAGCGAAGGGAATTCGACAAGCGTCTCCCTGACGTTCTCTCTGTGTTCCTTCGGCACATGCAGTGGCTCATGGTGCGTAGGAAACCAACGGCCATGCCAGTCCTCGGGCGAGGCCACAGTCCATTCCGCAGATACAGCCCCCCCCCCCCACACAGGGCACAAGGCAACCAGGATGGGGTGAGAGATGGGGACCGAGGGAGCACTAGGGTGGGGGATACCCCAGGGAAAAGGGTAGGGGCAAGGGGGAGGGGCAGAGGTAGAGCACGCGGGTGGCACACACGAGTGACAGCGCGGCTCAGACAAGGAGGGCAGACGTACAGGCAGGGTCGACAGCGAGAAGGAGAATGGGAGGGGAGATAGGCGAGAGAGGGGGCACAGGGCAGCGGGACAGGGGTAGCACGGAGAAGAGCAGGGGGCACACGCAGGGCGCGCGGGAGCAGCGGGGAGCGAGAACACGGAACAAAAAAAAACAACAACAGCAGAACAGGCGGACACACAGGAAGGACACTTAGAGGAGGCAGGGCGCCGGAGGTGGGGGGAACAGGGGGGCAACAAGGGCACAAAGGAACACAATGTCTCTCACAGAGAAGCACCATGCCAATGACCCGCATAGAGCCGTACCGGCCGCCCTGCCCGACCATCAGGGAACTGATGGAGGGGCGGTCGGCGGGAGAAGACAACGGGGGAGTCCCCCCGAAGGGGTGTCTGGGGAGGCCGCCCAGGTCGGCCTACAGGTCGGAAGACAGGGCAGAAGCCCAGAGGCGCGTGAGGGCGCGCAAGATACAACCATGGCGCGGGGATGACCAGCGGCGAGCATACGGAGCAGGAGAACAACACCAAGAGGGCGGGCAGGAGACAGAGGGGAGGGGAGGGTGGCGAGGAGAGAAAGCAGATACACGTACAACAACGCGGGCTAAAAGGCTGGGTCGCGAGGGAGGGGCGTTCACCTGGCATGGCCGGGGACCGCCAAGGGCCGCACCACAGGATGGCAGTGGGACTTGACGAGAGCACTGAACGGAACGGAGACAGATGGCGATGCAGTGTTGGTGTGCGTGCATGCAGGGATGAGGGAACCACGCGGGAAAAAGCGCGGCGAAAAAAAAACAAAAAAGCGGACAACACCCCGCAGCACCACAAGGAGACGGGACAGAAAAGGACGTGTGGCTAGGGCAACGCGACGGCCCCAGGGGACTAGGACAGCATGGGAGGTGGCACAGAAGTGAGGGGCGGGGGAGGGGAGGGGAGCGACCCGTGCTAGGCGCACAAAACGGTCACCGGATGGATGAGGATCCAGTGGGCCCGCGCCACAGGGTTGTTGGCGGCCCGCCTGGGTATAAACACAGGATGAGGGATGGGATGGGGCCACACAACAGCCCAGGGGATTAGGCCGGGGCTGTGGCACAGGAAAAAAAGGGCGGGAAGGGAGCGACCCGTGCTGAGCGCACGAAACGGGCCCCAGGATGGATGAAGATCCAGTGGGCCCGCGACACAGGCTTGCTGGCGGCCCGGTGGGGTATAAACACGGGATGAGGCATGGGATGGGGCCGCACAACAGCCCAGGGGATTGGGCCGTGGCCGCGGCACAGGGGAAAGGGACGAGGGCGGGAAGGGAGCGACCCGTGCTAGGTGCACGAAGCGGTCCCCGGATTGGAGAGGATCCAGTGGGCCCGGGCCGCAGGGTTGCTGTAGACCCGGTGGGGTATAAACACGGGGTGATGCGACAAGGGGACGGGGCGTGCAAGGGCATGTGGCTAGGGCCGCACAACGGCCCAACAGGGTAGGGAGTCCATGGGACGCTTTGAACGGGCCGCTGCCGGGATGAGGCAAAGGGGAATGGGACATGGGATGGGCAGGGAGACCGAAAGCGCCAAGCAACAGCCCCATGGGATTGGGAAATCAGTCGCCATGGGGTGGTGAACCATGGGCGAAATATGGGGAACCTGACCACGGGAAGTCGGAAAAATGCCCTGAACTCCGGGACGGCCGTGAGGTGTCCGCAGGGGTGAGGGTTGACCTTGAGATCCCCGGGTCAATGGCCTGAGTACACGTAGGTTCACGCGTGAGCGGGACCAGGGGGAACGTGGAAAGGGTCGCCCCCTGGCCTCCAGCTGTGGATGGACGACACCCAAATGCATCCGGGAGCCAAGCGGGTGGGAAGGTCCCTACCAGGACCAGCCTCTGCTGTACCCCTTCCACCATTTCCTGTCACTGCTATGGTCTTGCTTCTCACCAGGTTCTGCATGATCTTGCCTTATCCTGCACAATTTCCCACAAAAAATAGTGAAATATGCCTCCTTCACACAAATCCTGATCCCCTGCAATAACCAACTCCCAAGTACAATAGCTCAAATCCTAATCCACACTGAGGGCTTCCAAGGGTGTTTGAGGTCCCGCGTTGACACTCAACAACTCCTTTCAACACGCCGGTCGTCTCACGGTGCACACGGAGACACGGGCGTTGGGCATGTACATAGAATTGCACCAATAGAATAATGGAAAAAGAAGCCCTGAAATTGGCATACGAACACAAATCAAGCAAGATTGGAGAAAGATGGCAACATACACAATCACAGCCATAGACCCCTCATTCCCTGGACTCAAGACCTTCCCTTGACTTGCCAACAGGATGCCCTGAACCCAGTCAAATAAGATGGCTAAAAGCCATGTGTCAAAAGTCACTACACAAACCCCAAAAATGTGTTCCCTCCCAAGCCTCTAAATCCTAGCCCAATAGAGGAGGTGGCGTGTCATGGCCTAGAATAGCACTCGGGACCATGCCCTACCCTGACGTAGCCTCGGTTGGACTTGGAGTCGAGTGGGCTTGGAGAATTGCCCCATGAAGATGACCTCACAACATAGCAAAATTAGGCAAGTCACACCATAGTGCCCCAAATACAATTAGATACTCAAAAATGCATACGGCAAATGTTCCCATTCTCCATGCATGTGTCAAACCGGAAATTAATATACAAGGGTAATATAGACCAAGGATCAATGCCCAAGAATATCACAACATTGGCCCCGAAACCCCTCCGGATATATACATGTCATGCTTCACAAGTCAACTCACGAATTTGAGACCTAATTTTGTGAGGCCTCGTGTTCCACGCCAAAGTGACCAAGTGATCCGGGATATGGTGAGGTGCAACACGAAAGCATATGCCAACATCTAAGCAACATACCATAGTTCACAGATGTCTAGGCACTTTACTGTTAGGCGACCAGTTAAGCACATAAAATACAAAAATAGGCATAAAATGAGGTCAAAAACATTCAAATAAAGCCAAATTCAAGAGAATCACAATAGTATACAACTTCGCTCACCCATGGTATCAACATATGGTTCAACACACTATTGCTTGGAACACTTTGTGAACAATCCCCCGATTTGGATCCCCACATGGAAGCATGGGTATACCTTCGAACCTCCTCCCGACACGCAGCATGAAAATGGGAAAATTGATAGTGGCGCTTGTCGGTCGCTCCGTAAGCCTTCCCACATGCACTATATGTGCGGTAGACTTAGTCTAGCGCTATGGAGCTCACCATTGTGACATGGGCAAAGCCCTTGCCACGTCTGACTCCACATATTTTCCTACAAACGGAGATATATAACATGGGCGTGAGCATAGCGGAGTACATACCATCCATATAACACATACCCTCAAAAGTGGCTCCCACCATGGTATGCCATGCCCCTCCATGGACATAACTTCACGTTAAAAATACGTAGGAACCCAAGAAAAGTTTCTATGCAACACCAACACTCGTGTGGTACACTCCAAAGTCGCATTGAAATATTCGGTTGCATGGTCCAAGCATGGTTGCATGGTCTTTCTACCCTCTTCATCATTATCCCTTGCTACACCCAGCATGTGTACACACCAAAGGCGTTTGATGCTTGCTCAATTAAGTTGAGACCAAGGCAATTCCAGCCCATATCTCAAAATTGGAACTCCTCGCAGTGAGCCAGAGATATGATGTTTCAAAGTGGCCTCACGAGTCAATTTTGTTTCGCCTATAACTCCTAAAAAAATGAAGGAGACAACAAAAGAAAGGTCAATTCGTGATCCGGAAAAAATTCAGGACCACTCGAAATTCATCATATCAAGTGCGGCGACCTCGAAGTCGAAAATCCGATGCTGAATGTCTGAAAAAATCGGATTAATTTGCGAGTGTATAACATGAAAATTGCGGAAGCAACGAACCCTTTTCTGATGAAATTAAACCCTTCATCGGGGTTTCCGCTAAAATATCTGGAAATAACAGTTAACCAATCGGTTACCGCAAAATCGCGAGCCAACTGACAGTCGCCGATACATTGACAATCAGAACTGATGGCCGAAAAATTGCGGAAACTTTATGATAAAAAAACCCTGTTGATTCCTGACATTTCGATATATAAATCTCAGCCGGCGGCGCCTCGGTATTGCATATGGCCGCTCATAGCTGGAATGGCCAAGCCTATCACACTATCACATCAGGTTAGATCAGGTGGATGCGAGAATATGATATCAGCCAATGGCGGCTTGCCGGGCCATAGATACACACCCCAAGTGACCCAAAGATGGCCACGGGGGTCCGAACCGGCTTCACCCCCCTTCTCAGAGCGTTGTATCCGCTCGGAAGTCATTGAAGAGAGGACGGGAGGACCCCAATGGGCTCCAACCCCCCCCCCCCCCATGTCCCAAGGACACATCGAGGCCCCACATACGGCGTAGGCGTCCCCCATGCCCCAAGGGAGGGGTGAGGCCACTCACAATCGGTGCCCTCCGCCATATCCGATCTCCTCTTGATCTACAACATGGACCAAGGGGATCAAAGATAGAGAAACGTTGTAGATCGATCTAAATACGTATACCACAATGAAATATATATGTGTGGAGACCGAGTGAAGGGGGTATATGGCCAATCAAGGCCCAAAAATCCCCGGATGAACGCCCTCACCCGTCTCCCAAGCACAGAAACAAACAAAAATGCCAAGGGGAATCCATTACGGTGCTGCTGCAGCCACCAAATGGACCAACACGTCCTTGACATCCAAAGAGATGTTCTTCCTCCTTAGATACTCGATCCAGACCGTGGTATACCTCGGCACGAAACTGCTCGGAGGTTCCCACGAATCCTTGGATGCGACAAATCCCTTCCAACGGACTTTATAAAGCCTCCCCCCAGGCGTCCCCGGGTCCGGCTTGTCCGCCAGGATCTTCTCCGCGGTGAAATCGTCGTCCTCACCCTCCTCATCCGAGTCCACATCGCCGGCTGTGAACTCGAAGGTGACGGGCCGTCCGCTGGGGTCTGGTGCTCGGGGACGAAGCTGGGTATGGTCGTGGTCCAGGATCTTGTTATCCCCAACACGCACCGCATACACATCCTGCCCGACCTTCGGAACGATTACCCCCAGCACATACCAAGACGCCTGCCGATGCCTGGACAGGACATCCTTGTTGGGCCGCTCCACCCACACGGTATCTCTGGGGGCATACTTCTGGACTTTTCCCTGCTTGAAATACTTGGCCCTCTTCTCATGCTCGTCCTGAAGTGCTTTGCACACCTTGGTTGCCGTGTCGTCCGCCTCAGCCATCATAGAACTCGCATCCCGGGCCTCTTTGCCATGGTTGAACCACAGGAGAGTGCGTGACACTCGATCCCGTAGGAACAGGATGCGATGGGGCGACAGTCCAGTGGGTCCTGGAAGGTCGTGGTACGCCTGGAGCACTCTCCACAGCGAATTGTACCAATTCCGGCCTGGTTCGTCAATGTGCAGCTGGCAGAACTTTTCGAAAATTCGCCGCCCGGCCACCTCAGCCCGGCCATTCGACCGGCTGTGGTACGCCACGGTCTTGGCGTGCCGAATCCACATGTGCTTGCACATCGTCTTGAACCACGTCCCCACAAATTGACTGCCCCGATTGCTGCAGATGACAGCTGGGACATCAAAAATCGTCAGCACATGCCTGATCATGGCATTAGCGACGGTCTTGGCCTGCAGACCCAGTCCATGCTTGTCCTTCTTGTCCTTCTTCTTGGACTTCTTGCCAGGGACCGCCACGATATACCCGCTGTGCCTATCCACCGCCAGGTTGACACAGTCGTAGGTCTCTCCTTCCACGGTGACCTCCGGCATGGCGAATACATCCATGGCCACGGACCGCATAGGGGCCTCCGGTATAGCCGTATACACCGGGTTGCCAGCCGTGGAGTGGTTGGGGCATTTCGTGGCCCGACACACGGCGCAGTCGCTGCAGTACTTGTCCAGGATGGCGTAGTACCCCGGTGGGAACTTGAAGCGCCACTCCAGGTCCTGCTGCATCTTGTCCCGACCAGGATGCATGAGCTGGGCGTTATGTCAGTGGTCAATGAGCGCTTCCATTCGGTTCTCAGGGACCAATAGCTTGTCCTTGAGGAACAGTTTATCCCCATCCTTGGTCAAGCCCTCAGGCCATTCGTCGTCTGAAGTGGCGCTCACGGCAATCCAGTACCTGCTCCAGTGGTCGGATGCCGCATAGTCATCCGACGAGTCTTTCGTGAGCACCGACCTGACTAGCTCTATGGGGGCCACCATCCATTGCTCGAGGGTGTCCTCATGAATAGCTTGGACTCGGGCGCCCCGGAACTTGGCCAGGTCTGCACGGTTTGCCATCACCACAAAGCACTTGACCCCCTCTTGCTCCAAAGCCTTCTCAATCTCGATGATGCGCTTGGCCTCCTCGGTCTCCTCGGCGTCCCCATGGCTGGATATGTCCATCCAAGCCTTGCCCGCGGGGTAGGCCCATCGACTGAGGCAATCTGCCACAGTGTTGTCCTTCCCCGGGACATACACGACACTGAGGTCGAACGTGGCGAACGTGTCGTGCCACCGGGCCCACCTTGCCGCCGGTCCCGAGAGGGTGTCGACGTGCTCCTTGTGCCAGCTCTGCAAGGACTGATGGTCCGTGCAAACCACCACCGGTTGTAATCCAATGTGGCCAGACCACTTCCTGAGCGCACAAACAATGGCGTACGTCTCCTTCTCCCTCGCGGTCCAGGTTCGACGTTGGCCCTCGGCCAGGATCCGGCTCCAAAACGCCACGGGTACGTGCGACCCGTCATCCCGGACCTGCTCGAGGACTGCCCCTACAGCATAGTCCGAGGCGTCCGTCCGTAGCACGAATCCCTTGTCCGGGTCCACCAGGAATAGCCCCAGCTGCCCCAGGAGTCGCTCCTTCAGGCGGCTGAACGCATCTTCGGCCTCAGGGGTCCAAGCAAGCTTCTTCTTGCTCCCCTTCCGGCCATCGAACTTGCCCACCTGCAGCATCTTGTGCAGCGGCCCCGACTATTCTGCATACATCCGGACATAGCCCGAATAGTAATTGCAGAACCCCATGAAGGACCGGAGTTCGCTGATGGTCTGGGGCTTCTCCCAGTGGTGCAGGGACGCCAGCTTCCCAGGCATGGGACGGCGTTGCCCGTGACCAACCACGTGACCCGCAAACTCCACTTCCTTCACGAAGAGCGAGGCTTTGGTGGGCTTGCACACCATGTTGTGCTTGTCCAGCTCGCTGAGCACTCGGCGCAGATCCTTCTCATGCGCTTCGATGAGCTCGTCCTCAGTCATGTCCTCCGTGCCGGACCCGATGACGATTTCATCCACAAAGAGGTCGGCACAGTCCCAGACAGGACCCAGTAGGTCCTCAATCATGCACTGGAAAGCAGCGTTGCTATTCTTTGCGCCCATAAGCACCACTTTCCGCTGCATGGGCCCCAGCGGCGTCGACATCGCTGTGCAGGGCCTGGAGTCTGGGTGTAGCGGCATCTGGTGATAGCCGTGTTTCAGGTCTAATACAGTGAATATCCGCTTTTTTTGTTTTTTTTGGATGATGGTGTCGATCCAGGGAAACGAGTACGAGTCGTGCTCGGTTTGCTCGTTCAAACCTCTGTAATCAAACACCAACCTCCGCTCGCCCTTCTCTTTCTTGGGCACGATAAAGGCTGGGCTGGCCCACTCACTGTCGGAGGGTTCGATCCAGCCCCGCTCAATAAACTCGGCCAACAACTTCTTCATGGTCTCGACCCGATCGCCCTGAAGTTGGTACTCCCGATGACAATAGATCTTGGGGTTCGGCTTCAGCTTGATCCTCGCTGTGCCAAACCTCCCACAATCTGGAGGGTTCTTGTTGGCGATGCCACTGAATAGCCGCGGATAGGCATTGATCAGCCTCTCCTTCAGCTCGGCGACCTTCGGGTTCACCTAGGCCTCTTCAGCCGCTTGCTTCGGTATCGATACAACCGACCGCACTGCGGTATAGGCCTCTTCCGGGTCCGAGTCCGACTTCTCCTCGTCCGATATTGCCGTCTTCATCGTCGTGGGGAGCTCTTCCCACCGATAATCTTCGGAAATTTGCGGCATCGGCCTGGTTCCTGTCGCTACCGGCCCCCGTTCTTGGAAAATCCCACGTCGGCGGGTCCGACCCAACCGGACCATCATATTGGTCCGCGATGTGATCCATGACCCTCGCCACGAACTCATCCTTCTCGTACTTGCCGGTGACCAACATCTTGTCATCCAACCAATGCGGAGATGTGACCATGGCCCGCCCCTTTTTGGCTGCCACACGGTCGTGCATCCCCATTCGCATGTAATTGACGACGTGGTCGATCTGGGCGTGGCACAGGACGTCAATGCCATCCATTGGCTGATCCGTCCCCTCCTTGGGCTCAAACATGACCCGCATGGGCACCGCCTCAGCCCTACGGATGAATGCTTCATCACCCGTGGGCTGGGCTTACGCTCCATCCACCAGGAAAGCCTTGGTACCCCACTCTTGACCCGGGGAGGGCATTGATAAACCCTTGGCGTCGATGAACAACTCCTCCTCTGGCCCGAATGACATCTTGTTCAGGGTGATGGAATGCAGCGTCGATTTGAGACCCTCCAGCAGACATGGGCTGGATCCTATGCCGATTATGACCAGGATCCCCTTCGCCCTATCTGCGACGATCTTCTCCACCGTACGTCTGGTACTTTCCAGGGAGCCATGCCAATACATGGGCCCCCACTCCTTCAAACCCCAATGCCTATGCCAGGCTGAGTCTCCTCGATTCCAATGCCTCCTACACTTCCTCAAAAGTGGGGCATCCCGGGAAGCGAAGACATCCGTGTCGGGCGCTTCGGCTCCCAGCGTCTGGATCATCCTGTCATACACCTGCGGCGCCATTCCATACTCCGTGAGCTGAACTGCAAAGCAGGGTTGCCATTCTTGGCGCCCATAGGCACCACTTTCCGCTGCATGGGCCCCAGCGGCGTCGACATCGCTGTGCAGGGCCTGGAGTCTGGGTGTAGCGGCATCTGGTGATAGCCGTGTTTCAGGTCTAATACAGTGAATATCCGCTTTTTTTCTTTTTTTTGGAGGATGGTGTTTATCCAGGGAAACGAGTACGAGTCGTGCTCGGTTTGCTCGTTCAAACCTCTGTAATGAACCACCAACCTCCGCTCGCCGTTCTCTTTCTTGGGCACGATAAAGGCTGGGCTGGCCCACTCACTGTCGGGGGGTTCGATCCAGCCCCGCTCAATAAACTCGGCCAACAACTTCTTCATGGCCTCGACCCGATCGCCCTGAAGTTGGTACTCCCGATGACAATAGATCTTGGGGTTCGGCTTCAGCTTGATCCTCGCTGTGCCAAACCTCCCACAATCTGGAGGGTTCTTGTTGGCCATGCCACTGAATAGCCGCGGATAGGCATTGATCAGCGTCTCCTTCAGCACGGCGACCTTCGGGTTCTCCTAGGCCTCTTCAGCCGCTTGCTTCGGTATCGATACAACCGACCGCACTGCGGTATAGGCCTCTTCCGGGTCCGAGTCCGACTTCTCCTCGTCCGATATTGCCGTCTTCATCGGTGTGGGGAGCTCTTCCCACCGATAATCTTCGGAAATTTGCGGCATCGGCCTGGTTCCTGTCGCTACCGGCCCCCGTTCTTGGAAAATCCCACGTCGGCGGGTCCGACCCAACCGGACCATCATATTGGTCCGCGATGTGATCCATGACCCTCGCCACGACCTCATCCTTCTCGTACTTGCCGGTGACCAACATCTTGTCATCCAACCAATGCGGAGATGTGACCATGGCCCGCCCCTTTTTGGCTGCCACACGGTCGTGCATCCCCATTCGCATGTAATTGACGACGTGGTCGATCTGGGCGTGGCACAGGACGTCAATGCCATCCATTGGCTGATCCGTCCCCTCCTTGGGCTCAAACATGACCCGCATGGGCACCGCCTCAGCCCTACGGATGAATGCTTCATCACCCGTGGGCTGGGCTTACGCTCCATCCACCAGGAAAGCCTTGGTACCCCACTCTTGACCCGGGGAGGGCATTGATAAACCCTTGGCGTCGATGAACAACTCCTCCTCTGGCCCGAATGACATCTTGTTCAGGGTGATGGAATGCAGCGTCGATTTGAGACCCTCCAGCAGACATGGGCTGGATCCTATGCCGATTATGACCAGGATCCCCTTCGCCCTATCTGCGACGATCTTCTCCACCGTACGTCTGGTACTTTCCAGGGAGCCATGCCAATACATGGGCCCCCACTCCTTCAAACCCCAATGCCTATGCCAGGCTGAGTCTCCTCGATTCCAATGCCTCCTACACTTCCTCAAAAGTGGGGCATCCCGGGAAGCGAAGACATCCGTGTCGGGCGCTTCGGCTCCCAGCGTCTGGATCATCCTGTCATACACCTGCGGCGCCATTCCATACTCCGTGAGCTGAACTGCAAAGCAGGGTTGCCATTCTTGGCGCCCATAGGCACCACTTTCCGCTGCATGGGCCCCAGCGGCGTCGACATCGCTGTGCAGGGCCTGGAGTCTGGGTGTAGCGGCATCTGGTGATAGCCGTGTTTCAGGTCTAATACAGTGAATATCCGCTTTTTTTCTTTTTTTTGGAGGATGGTGTTTATCCAGGGAAACGAGTACGAGTCGTGCTCGGTTTGCTCGTTCAAACCTCTGTAATGAACCACCAACCTCCGCTCGCCGTTCTCTTTCTTGGGCACGATAAAGGCTGGGCTGGCCCACTCACTGTCGGGGGGTTCGATCCAGCCCCGCTCAATAAACTCGGCCAACAACTTCTTCATGGCCTCGACCCGATCGCCCTGAAGTTGGTACTCCCGATGACAATAGATCTTGGGGTTCGGCTTCAGCTTGATCCTCGCTGTGCCAAACCTCCCACAATCTGGAGGGTTCTTGTTGGCCATGCCACTGAATAGCCGCGGATAGGCATTGATCAGCGTCTCCTTCAGCACGGCGACCTTCGGGTTCTCCTAGGCCTCTTCAGCCGCTTGCTTCGGTATCGATACAACCGACCGCACTGCGGTATAGGCCTCTTCCGGGTCCGAGTCCGACTTCTCCTCGTCCGATATTGCCGTCTTCATCGGTGTGGGGAGCTCTTCCCACCGATAATCTTCGGAAATTTGCGGCATCGGCCTGGTTCCTGTCGCTACCGGCCCCCGTTCTTGGAAAATCCCACGTCGGCGGGTCCGACCCAACCGGACCATCATATTGGTCCGCGATGTGATCCATGACCCTCGCCACGACCTCATCCTTCTCGTACTTGCCGGTGACCAACATCTTGTCATCCAACCAATGCGGAGATGTGACCATGGCCCGCCCCTTTTTGGCTGCCACACGGTCGTGCATCCCCATTCGCATGTAATTGACGACGTGGTCGATCTGGGCGTGGCACAGGACGTCAATGCCATCCATTGGCTGATCCGTCCCCTCCTTGGGCTCAAACATGACCCGCATGGGCACCGCCTCAGCCCTACGGATGAATGCTTCATCACCCGTGGGCTGGGCTTACGCTCCATCCACCAGGAAAGCCTTGGTACCCCACTCTTGACCCGGGGAGGGCATTGATAAACCCTTGGCGTCGATGAACAACTCCTCCTCTGGCCCGAATGACATCTTGTTCAGGGTGATGGAATGCAGCGTCGATTTGAGACCCTCCAGCAGACATGGGCTGGATCCTATGCCGATTATGACCAGGATCCCCTTCGCCCTATCTGCGACGATCTTCTCCACCGTACGTCTGGTACTTTCCAGGGAGCCATGCCAATACATGGGCCCCCACTCCTTCAAACCCCAATGCCTATGCCAGGCTGAGTCTCCTCGATTCCAATGCCTCCTACACTTCCTCAAAAGTGGGGCATCCCGGGAAGCGAAGACATCCGTGTCGGGCGCTTCGGCTCCCAGCGTCTGGATCATCCTGTCATACACCTGCGGCGCCATTCCATACTCCGTGAGCTGAACTGCAAAGCAGGGTTGCCATTCTTGGCGCCCATAGGCACCACTTTCCGCTGCATGGGCCCCAGCGGCGTCGACATCGCTGTGCAGGGCCTGGAGTCTGGGTGTAGCGGCATCTGGTGATAGCCGTGTTTCAGGTCTAATACAGTGAATATCCGCTTTTTTTCTTTTTTTTGGAGGATGGTGTTTATCCAGGGAAACGAGTACGAGTCGTGCTCGGTTTGCTCGTTCAAACCTCTGTAATGAACCACCAACCTCCGCTCGCCGTTCTCTTTCTTGGGCACGATAAAGGCTGGGCTGGCCCACTCACTGTCGGGGGGTTCGATCCAGCCCCGCTCAATAAACTCGGCCAACAACTTCTTCATGGCCTCGACCCGATCGCCCTGAAGTTGGTACTCCCGATGACAATAGATCTTGGGGTTCGGCTTCAGCTTGATCCTCGCTGTGCCAAACCTCCCACAATCTGGAGGGTTCTTGTTGGCCATGCCACTGAATAGCCGCGGATAGGCATTGATCAGCGTCTCCTTCAGCACGGCGACCTTCGGGTTCTCCTAGGCCTCTTCAGCCGCTTGCTTCGGTATCGATACAACCGACCGCACTGCGGTATAGGCCTCTTCTGGGTCCGAGTCCGACTTCTCTTCGTCCGATATGCCGTCTTCATCGTCGTGGGGAGCTCTTCCCACCGATAATTTTCTGAAATTTGCGGCATCGGCCTGGTTCCTGTCGCTACCGGCCCCCATTCTTGGAAAATCCCATGTCGGCGGGTCTGACCCAACCGGACCATCATATTGGTCCGCGATGTGATCCATGACCCTCGCCACGAACTCATCCTTCTCGTACTTGCCGGTGACCAACATCTTGTCATCCAACCAATGCGGAGATGTGACCATGGCCCGCTCCTTTTTGGCTGCCACACGGTCGTGCATCCCCATTCGCATGTAATTGACGACGTGGTCGATCTGGGCGTGGGACAGGACGTCAATGCCATCCATTGGCTGATCCGTCCCCTCCTTGGGCTCAAACATGACCCGCATGGGCACCGCCTCAACCCTACGGATGAATGCTTCATCACCCGTGGGCTGGGCTTACGCTCCATCCACCAGGAAAGCCTTGGTACCCCACTCTTGACCCGGGGAGGGCATTGATAAACCCTTGGCGTCGATGAACAACTCCTTCTCTGGCCCGAATGACATCTTGTTCAGGGTGATGGAATCCAGCGTCGATTTGAGACCCTCCAGCAGACATGGGCTGGATCCTATGCCGATTATGACCAGGATCCCCTTCGCCGTATCCGCGACGATCTTCTCCACCGTACGTCTGGTATTTTGCAGGGAGCCATGCCAATACATGGGCCCCCACTCCTTCAAACCCCAATGCCTATGCCAGGCTGAGTCTCCTCGATGCCAATGCCTCCTACACTTCCTCAAAAGTGGGGCATCCCGGGAAGCAAAGACATCCGTCTCGGGCGCTTCGGCTCCCAGCGTCTGGATCATCCTGTCATACACCTGCGGCGCCATTCCATACTCCGTGAGCTGAACTTCGCGTCCTCCTCTGGACTTGGCACCCACAGCTTGCACCGCTCGGACGATCCGATCCTCTTCATCAGCATTCCATGGGAATGATCCGCATGCATAGTCTGTGGACAGCCACGTAAGGCATGCATTATCCTCCCGGACCAGCGTTGCACAATGAGGAAGGGCTCCAATGGCGTTTTCCACCATGAAGTCATACCCCATGATCATATCTCAATCTGTAATGTCGGCCACATAGAAGTTCCCGGATAGAGTGCTTCTCTTCGCCAAATCAGGGTTGTTCAAGCGCTCATGCTCCGAGAATTCCATACTGATAGTGGCCTCATGGGTGCCACCACCCATAATCTCTCCATTGGCCACCTTCAGGCGTACCGGTCTACGGCTGGGCTGCAGGGATTCCTCCTTGAACAACCCTCTCCGGACTAGGCTCACCTGGGCACCCGTATCCACCAAAACATCCACCACCAACTCCTCTTGTCCGCACCGTACACGCACCTTCAAGTGCAACTGCCGCTCGTCACCCTGCGGTGTATGGACGACTCTCACGGCATGCAACTCTAGCACATCCGGGTGCATCAGGACTTCGAGGGTATGGTCACGGATGGTGTAGATCCTGGGCTGGTCCTGCCCGTCCACGGGGCTCTCTGTGGTCGCTCCTTCTTTCTTACCACGCCCCTTGCCCACATACACTTCCCTTGGCAGGGCGCTCCAGGGGTTGGGAGTGACGAAACTCAGTGGTTCTGGCTCTTCTGGAGCCTTCTTCGGCACCCGATGTGCCTTCGCTTTCTCTCGGATTGCACTGATTTTCGGAGGGGAGACCTCCGGGATCCCACTCCCGTGGGTGCTCCCCTAGACGTGGCCTGCCGCAGCTCCCTCCTGCTGCGATCCGCTCAGACTTTGTCCACCATGTTGCTGGGCTTTGAGTTCCTCCAACGTCCTCAACATGTCCTCAGCAACCTCCTCGATCAACCTCACGCGTCGGTCTGCGCCGGGTCCTCCACCATAGCCTTTTCCTCCGCCTTTCCCTTGGCCCTTTCCTTGGCCTTTTCCACCGTCTCCGCCCTTTGCCTTTCAATCGGCAATTCGTTGCTCCTTGGGCTTCTTGTCGGGATGGGCCGCAAAGTAGGTCTTCTTGTCTTCCTCATATACCTTGCAATGCCGGTGGTCATGTGCATGGTTGTTCCCCTTGCCGTAACAGACCAAGCAACCGTCGTGCTGTGATCTGTACTCGCGGAACTGTAGCGGCGGGTTCCCGATCCTCCGCGGTTCCTTGCGTCCCTTGCACCTTGGGTCCAGGCCGTTCCACCTGGATCTGTCCTGCCCATGCTCCTTCATATTGTGCGCTACGAACGCAAAGAAGTGGGCTTCTTCATGATCCTCTCGGGTGGTTGCGGCCCGGAGATCTTGGCCGCTTCCACTCCCTTCCTCCGCGGTGCCGACCGTGTCCCCCTGGACCTCTCGGTGTTGGCGATCTTCCCGATGACCTCGATGTCCATGGCCCTGTCGATCCCGCACGTGGGCCTCGTTCTTGGCGTTGAGCTTCAGCTCCACCGTGATGTACTTCACGATCTCGTCCAGGCTCATGCGGGCGAAGATGACCTGCATCCTCAGCGGCTCTCCGCGCCTCCACTCCACGTTGTTCAGGCGCATCAGCCTTTGCCCCATGGTGTCGCCGAATACTCCCACGTAGACGGCGTTCTTCAACCCCAACATTCGGCTGGGCTCGCCGAGGTTTCACTGGAAAAACTCCATCATTCCGGCTTGGGTGTCCTCCGATGCCATGATCCGTACGGCCACGCGCTTCTTTGCTCTCTTCCTCTCCTCATCCTCCACCCTTCTCTTCCAGTGCCCGGGGAGGACATCCTTCAGCAACTGTCGGATCTCGCTGACCTCATTCCAGTCGTCCACCAGGTTGAGGCTTCTTCGGTACTTGCGGATGTACAAATTCCATTCCCGGACCCTCAATTCTCCGCGCTCCAGCGGCAGCGGAATGGACCACAAATCCTCCACCTTCTGGGTGGGGGCGTCCACTTGCTCTTCGTCCTCCAGCCACTGGAGGCAGGCCTGCTCTGTCTGGATCAATCCCTCGCGGATCTGATCCCTGAGCTCCTCCTTCAGGTCCTGCGCCAGCCTGTGTGGGAATATCCGACATACCCACTTGTCCCTTGGCGCTCCCTTCATCTCGCCGACGACCTCCTCGGCGAAGTCCTCCCAATCAAGGATGAAGTCATCCAGTTTGGAGGGGTTGCCATCGTAGTAGGGGATTTTGATTCCCCTGAGGTTGTCAATGCTGATGGCGTCTCCGACGTCTGCAGCCACCACTCCACCGAGACGGATACTACCTGTGGCCGGGGGGTGTGAGTACACTCCCCGTACATCCCTCTCCTCCATGGAGTGCGGTCCAGTTGGGCCTGAACTCATGGGGTTTGGGATGCGGGGAGGACTTGCTCCACCGGCTGTCCATATTCCCGTAGTGGGGTCCTTCATTCACAGGTTTTCGCCTGGATGGCCTCAACCATGTCCGTCGGCCCTTCCCATGGTTCGCCCCTGCATGGTCTGGATCTGGATCTCCTCTTCCGCATAAACTGCATGGGCAGACGTAGTGGTCGGTGGATCCTGGGCAGCATGGGACATCTGTACCGTCAGGCTCCTCGGGTCCATGGTTGCGTGCTCTTCCCGGATGGACCCAGCTGGTGCCGTATGCTCCCCGAGCATTATGGATTTGCTGAACATGGGAACAAACGGCAGCGCACCCGGGTCAACACGCGGAGGTGCGTAAGGTGCCTCTGCAGGGCCGCCCATGGGTTTCTCCATGGCGCCCTTGATGGTCTGAACCCGCTCCACCAGCTCTGCCGTTGCCGGCCTTGCCGGGAGCTCCGGACCCGAGGCGACGGGTTGTAACTCGTCTAGCCTTTTCAGGCATCCCGACATGTCCTCCACCAGATGGAGAAAGCTGTCCACCACTCGCTGCTGCTTCTGCAGGGCCATCTCCAGCTTCTCCCGGTACCGGTCCTGCTCCGCTCGCAGCTCCGCCATGTCTCTCTCCGCTGCCGACTGGTGATCCAGGATTCCCGCGATGTCCTCCTCTAGGCCGTCCTTCTGGTTGTCCAGACGGTCCAGGTGCTGCACGATGGCGTCCATCCCCATCTTTGGGTACTTGCCGATGAGGAAAGATACGTGTTCGCAGTGGCACTCAACGTGCTTTCCACCTGATCCGGTGCATCCCAGGGTTCCCGGCGCCTCGGACTCCTCCGCCATGGGTCCGTCGCCATGTTATCCCGCGTTGGCTCCGTGTGCCGGGCCACAGGCGTCGTTCTGGCTCTTGTAGGCCTCTCCAACGCCTCGGCGTCATGATCCAGGCTGGGTTCGGGGGCCGTGTGCGCCCTTGTGGGCGGTATGGCCATCTCCTCCGACTCCGAAGGGTAAGCGGTCCGATAGCCCTCGGAGTGCTTCTCGAAATCTGCAGCTGACCACAGCCTGACCAGGCTGGGATTCGTCTCCATCGCCTCAGCTTCCGCCGCGGGTTTTAGGGACCCGCGCTTCCGGTAACGCCGGGCCCTGCCGTTGCTACCAGTCTCCTCCAACTCCTCCGCAGCGGAGCGGAGATTGCAAGCCTTGCGGCATTGCTTTTCACACATGGAGGCCAGGTCCTCCATGTCTAGCCCATGTCCTGCAAGGGCTCTCCGTTCTGAGCATCTTCGCTCTTCTCGGGCTTCAAAGTCCGGCGTCGACTCCACGGACTCCACGATCTGCACCCGGGGCGTACTTGGGCAGGGCTCATGAAGGCCCAAGTCCCCGGTGCGGCGGTAGGGGGCAGGTACTCCTTTGCTACCACAAAGAAGGTCCCTACCAGGACCGGCCCCTGCTGTACCCCTTCCACCATTTCCTGTCACTCCTATGGTCTTGCTTCTCACCAGGTTCTGCATGATCTTGCCTTATCCTGCACAATTTCCCACAAAAAATAGTAAAATATGCCTCCTTCACACAAATCCTGATCCCTTGCAATAACCAACTTCCAAGTACAATAGCTCAAATCCAAATCCACACTGAGGGCTTCCAAGGGTGTTTGAGGTCCCGCTCTGACACTCAACAACTCCTTTCAACACGCCGGTCGTCTCACGGTGCACACGGAGACACGGGCGTTGGGCATGTACATAGAATTGCACCAATAGAATAATGGAAAAAGAAGCCCTGAAATTGGCATACGAACACAAATCAAGCAAGATCCGGGAAAGATGGCAACATACACAATCACAGCCATAGACCCCTCATTCCCTGGACTCAAGACCTTCCCTTGACTTGCCAACAGGATGCCTCGAACCCAGTCAAATAAGATGGCTAAAAGCCATGTGTCAAAAGTCACTACACAAACCCAAAAAATGTGTTCCCTCCCAAGCCTCTAAATCCTAGCCCAATCGGGGAGATGGTGTGTCATGGCCTAGAATGGCACTCAGGACCATGCCACACCCTGACATAATCTCGGTTGGACTTGGAGTCGAGTGGGCTTGGGGAATTGCCCCATGAAGATGACCTCACAACATAGCAAAATTAGGCAAGTCACACCATAGTGCCCAAAATACAATTATATACTCAAAGATGCATACGGCAAATGTTCCCATTCTCCATGCATGTGTCAAACCGGAAAGTAATATACAAGGGTGATATAGACCAAGGATCAATGCCCAAGAATATTCCAACATCGGCCCCCAAACTCCTCCGGATATATACATGCCATGCTTCACAAGTCAACTCACGAATTTGAGACCTAATTTTGTGAGGCCTCGTGTGCCACGCCAAAGTGACCACGTGATCTGGCATATGGTGAGGTGCAGCACGAAAGCATATGCCAACATCTAAGCAACATACCATACTTCACAGATGTCTAGGCACTTTACTGTTAGGCGACCAGTTAAGCACATAAAATACAAAAATGAGCATAAAATGAGGTCAAAAACATGCAAATAAAGCCAAATTCAAGAGATTCACAATAGTGTACAACTTCGCTCACCCATGGTATCAACATATGGTTCAACACACTTATGCTTGGAAGCATTTGTGAACAATCCCCCCATTTGGATCCCCACATGGACGCATAGGGATACCTTGGAACCTCCTCCCGACACGCACCATGAAAATGGGAAAATTGATAGTGGCGCTTGTGGGTCGCTTTGTAAGCCTTCCCACATGCACTATATGTGCGGTAGACTTAGTCTAGCGCTATGGAGCTCACCATTAAGACATGGGCGAGGCCCTTACCACGTATGACTCCAGATATCTTCCTACAAACGGAGATATATAACATGGGTGTGAGCATAGCGAAGCACATACCATCCATATAACACGTACCCTCAAAAGTGGCTCCCTCCATGGACATAACTTCACGTTAAAAATACGTAGGAACCCAAGAAAGGTTTCTATGCAACACCAAAACCTGTGCGGTACACTCGAAAGTTGCATTAAAATATTCAGTTGCATGGTCCAAGAGTTATAACTCACTTTCTACCCTCTTGACCATCATCCCTTGCTACACCAGGCATGTGTACACACCAAAGGCGTTTGATGCTTGCTCAATTAAGTTGAGACCAAGGCAATTCCAGCCCATATCTCAAAATTGGGACTCCTCGCGGTGAGCCGGAGATATGATGTTTCAAAGTGGCCTCACGAATCAATTTTGTTTCGCCTATAACTCCAAGAAAAATGAAGGAGACAACAAAAGGAAGGTTGATTCGTGATCGGGAAAAAAATTAGGACCACTCAAAATTCATCATATCAACTGCGGCGACCTCGAAGTCGAAAATCTGATTCTGAATGTCTGAAAAAATCCAATTAATTTTGCGAGTGTATAACATGAGAATTGCAGAAGCAACGAACCCTTTTCTGATGAAATTTAACCCTTCATCGGGGTTTCCGCTAAAATATCTGGAAATAACAGTTAACCAATCGGTTACCGCAAACTGGCGAGCCAACTGACAGTCGCCGATACATTGACAATCAGAATGGATGGCCCAAAAATTACGGAAACTTTATGATAAAAAAACCCTGTTGATTCCTGACATTTTGACATATGAATCTCAGCCGGCGGCGCCTCGGTATTGCATATGGCCGCTCATAGCTGGAATGGCCAAGCCTATCACACTATCACATCAGGTTAGATCAGGTGGATGGGAGAGTATGATATCAGCCAATGGCGGCTTGCCGGCCCATAGATACACACCCCAAGTGACCCAAAGATGGCCACGGGGGTCCAAACCGGCTTCACTCCAACCCGTGAGGGATGGGGAGTGGTGGAATGTGGTTGACAGAGAGAAATGCTCCGCTGTCAGCGAGGGCTATCCACAGGAAACCGGCCTGCAGGCGCCCAATAGGCTGTGCTAGGCGGGGAAGGCCGGGGGATCCTTCAAAGGGTGACCGGAAGGAGCTGAAACTGTGAGGGCAGCGACTGAAGGGAGCCTACCGCCGGTCATGCCCCAAGGGAACCTGGTTGAAGTTCTCGGCCGTGAGGTGAGACAGGGGTCGCCAGGGGAACTGATGGTGGAGAGCTCTCCTTCCCGCCAGAGGCGGCCACCATGTAAAACACACAAGGAGATGTCAGATGAGGCTGCGGACGCGGCTGCCCTTACTTACTTACTTACTACTCTGACTTGATTGTGCTTTGCTCTGGAACTGATCACACGGAGACGTAGTCCGTGAGAGTAACTCTACTGCTTTGGCAAGGTGCAAACACGTTACATTTTTGCTCATCTATTTCATGGCTTGGAACAACAATTGGGATTCCTCATGGAACGAGTCTTGGGGAGAATCTTGGCAACATGATTCTGGGTATGCGCGTGACTACCCTTCTTGGACTTCCTATCAATCATACTCCGGCTCCAAAGGCCGTGATGGAAACGGAAAAGCCGGCAAAGGAAAAGGCAAAGGCGCAAAAGGAAAGTGCGGCAAAGGTGGCAAAAGTAATGGTAAGGGCCATGGCAATTCCCACTCTCCGGGCGGTCCTTACCTTTGCATTCAATGTGGCAATGCGTCCCATTTCACCAAGGATTGTCAATGCCCATACAACCGCTCGTATTACTCTTACATGAAGGGAATGATTGACAAGTCGCGCATTGCACTTGAGCGTGAGTCCACGAAACTTTGCGTGCGAGAAAGACTCTTTGGAAGAAAATCCCGTTGCAAAAAAACATTCACGGTATGAGGGATCTTTTGATCCAAAAGAGTCGGTTCTCACCACGGTTTGGGACCCGGCAACGGCCCCGGCGGACCTCATCGCATTTGCTACATCCCGATCTCGGGGCTTTCCTGGTGCTATCCCTTTTACCCGCAAGGACTCCGTGTTCATTTTTGTTACCGTCAGCTTTGTCTTCAAGACAAAGACCTATGCAAATGCGTTCGCCAACCACGTGCATGAACATGCCTCGGGTAACTCATGGTCTTATGGCGAGCCGCTGTTGGCGTGGATTCCCAAGAAAGGAACTCTTGAGTCAATTGTGGCGGGCGTTGATGCTTCCCGTGGCATCTCTATTTAAGAATGGGCTAAGACCCAAAAATTCATCTTCCGATGAATCTGGAGTTGGGTCCAATGACAATGACAAGCGCGCACGGCGCAAAAAGACCAAGAAAAAACACGCTAAGGATGACACCTCAAGCGGAAGTGACATTGATCATGATGACATTTCCCACACCAAAACCACAAAGCAAAAACACGCCGCCTCGTCAAGTGAAGGCGAAGAACTCACCCAGGATGCTGGTCATATGAAGTCTCCCGAGAAAAAAGCAAAAAATGGTGCGCCCAAGCAGGATGCCAAACATGTTCGTATTGCTATGGATGTTGATGAAGAGAGTGCACAGGAATCCGTTGCCTCCTCCGATTCTCTTGAACTCATCGAAACAGATGCCACAAAAACACATCCCGTCATGAAAAACAGGGACAAATGTATTCAAAACACCATGGGCCACACTATGCCGCAAGTTCGCAACCAATTCGCAACACACACTCACACCGAATTGATGGTTTGGAGAAAGATATGAAGGAAAATATGCGCATGACGAAGGAAATTGGTGGCAAGCTTGATAACCACCTCATGGACCTGCCTCGCCAATACAAGGGCTTGGCGGACGATATCGTTGGGAGGATTAATGCGGTTGATGAAGCCGGAAGTTGCGTATCGTCCCCAACAGCGGCCCCTCAACCAACGCGGAAAACCCGTGGCCAACGCACGGTGGTTACCGAATCGGGTCACACGGCGAAGGCGGTCCGCTCGACCTCACGAACCCTCCAACGACATGGCACAAGGGTGCACACTCTTTGAGTTCTTTGGTACATGATGCAGCCGACACACACGTGGCTACTGGATGTGAGCGCCAGCAGGCGCTCCAACACCGGTTACAAACCACCCAGGAAAACACCCGTGCTATGCTTTACCAATTAAAGAATCCGGTCGTTGTGCCGGATAATGATGCATGGTGGCGATTGTCCGGTGTCCTAAATGCCCGTAATTGCTTTCCCGGCACACTCCCTATGCGTAAACGCTTTGCAACCCACCCCGAATGAATTTGGTTCGGGACCCAACTCAAGGAGTCCCCACATATGCTAAATGCCCTTTCGTTGTGGTGTGTGAAACACACCCGCCGGAAATGGCATGACCTGGACCTAGTGTCCAAAAGCTTTTTTCTTACACAAAGGCGTGGCCTTTCACACGTCCAGGAGAGGTCTACTGGCCCGCCACGAGGCTTGGCAATTACGTGCGGGACCAGTCTTCAGGTCCCACACTCCCACACATCCGCTACTTACACCCTTCTACTCATACAGCGTGTGGAAGAAATCGATCCCGTGTTGGGGTTCTATGAACAAAACCCGCCATAAGTTGCGAGGAGGCGTCAAGTGGTGTGACCCCACCCTCTCCCACCACAACACGTGGACACAAATGACCATTCTCTTTCCAAAATTACAACACAAAAGGGCCTTCCGCTTTGTTTTGCTTATTCCTGACTCGGCTCCACATGCCGTGTCAATCATGGAGGCATTGAGTGATAGCCTGCCCTCGACACACACCTTGCTATGTACCGTTCCAGCACTCCACCACCCGCGCTGTGTGGGAACATCCGTTTTCTTGTCTCAACCTACCGACGTCCACATTCACCTAATACACAATGCCCTTGCCGAAAGCCAACATCCTGTGTATACACACACCATTGTCTCGACTCTTGGGGAAAAAATCAAACGCATATCCGGTGCTTCTTTCAAACCGAATTTTTTGCGCTCCTTTTCTCCTACGAGTGGCTACCGAATCCGGGACGTGTGGTGGCACACCTTGTGTACGGAGTCTGAGATACGCCAGAACATACTCAATCACAAACCAATAAAGTGGGATGCCATCGGAGACTCCTGGGACCGCGTGAACGTGTTCATATCCATGTGCCCTCTGCGGTCGGTACGCCATTTCTTGTCCCTGCGGAACGACCCAGACTCTACACCCCCCTTCTCTGTGAGACTCCCTTTTATAGGAATGTACCTGCTGTGTAGTGCTGAGTGCCGTGACATCTACGTTCTGCATTGTTGGCCAATCATTTTTCCGTGTGCAACGCCTGAACTCGAAACAGCGCAAGCGCATGAGGGCTTTCTTGGAGCTGCCTAACGTTGTGCGCCCACCCCTGGAACGTGGTGCGGAACATCTCCAAAGAATGTTCCGCACAACGAAGTTGTCTGGGAAACGGGGTTCTGCAGATGCGATGTACGGTTTTATGGCGAATGTTGGTGCACATCAATGGTGTCAGACCCCCATTGAACCATGCTGGCTGTCCCAACTGTTCCACACAGTACGGTTTTGGATTCGCCACGTACACCGCCCCCTAAATAATAAGTTGCCACAGCATGGTACCTCTAGGTGGAGAAAACCGGGCCGCTTCCAACTGTACACAATAAGAACTTTTGCGGGTGACCTCAGGTCTGCTGTTACACGCGAGATTTCTGCCCTTCACTCTCCTCTGTCAACCCTTGACCAGATCCAGCTCCTGCACGGCTCCGAGGACCGGGTGGAAGGAAACCTGTGGAACAGGTTGTTCACTAAAGTGTCTGCTAGGCTGAATAGGGAAAGGAACATACGCCTCACAAAGTTCCTGACAGTCCGAGTGCCCAATCATTCACCCTCCTTCTGTCAGAATGTGGCACGATACGTGTCCAGTGCGTGCTCCAGCGGCACGGGACTCCCGATGGCACGACAGTACTACAGCTGTCGAATTCAGGTTGTACCGACGCGCTGCCCCACTTTGGGTCAGCTACTGACCAACAAATGGGTCGAGTACACCCCCTCTTCCCTTCAGAAATTGTTTGCGATAGGATGTGCTTCCTCCACATCCGACCTATGCTGCCCCCACCCGTTACACCATGTCATTAAGGGGCCACAGAACCCCCTCGCGCCCCGCCTTCTACCGGCGGACCTACTACCGGCCTGGCGCCAGTGCATGCTCAACGTGACCCTCCCCTCCCCTGAATTGTGCTATAAATGGGTGGCATCTTCTGTCACTACAGCCCTGAAGTCCATTCCCGGTAAAAGACCAGGGCTCCATCATAAACCACGCTGGACACCTTGCGTCGCTGGCGTGGGACGACGGAGTGGTGGGAATGAAATTCGAGGACCCACGTTGTATGCCTAATCACATAAGGATGCTAAAACGACTCCACCCCAACATGCGATACGTAAAAATTGACAAAAACACCGGCACGTGCCGGCTTGTTTGTGAAGTGCTGTGGGCACATTTTTTCCTAGAGCAGTTCAGTTGAGCAGGCTAAGTCAGAACTGATGGACCTCATCAGGAAGGCACAAATTGAGCTGGGCATACCAGCCCACTGGGCTAAGCACACAAAACACCTCCCAGGATTCGCATCCATACCTCCGACAGGTATGATGCTCCTCAAAGAGAAAAGTAAGGAGGGTGAGGGTTTGATGAAAGTTCGCCTCATCGTGTCCCACTTCGATCACCCCTCCTCCCATGAAGGTTCGTTCGTTGACCGGTGCCTGTCCCTATTGATTGAGTCTTACTCTGAGCTGTCGTCTAGCCTCGAGTTCTGGAATATGACACTGTGATCTTGTTGTTCTAGGAGCAATTAGATGTCTTGCAAAATATGGGTTTCACAGTATTGGTGCGTGCGGATTCAAGGGCAGTGAAGGCGGAGACAAAATGGTGGGAAAACAAAAATCAAGTTTATCTGTGGAGGTAAAGAAATAGACAAGAAGCCCATAACAATCTTGTTGTCTGTGGGCCTCCAAAGAGATCACGAAAGACCAAAGACACTTTGAAAGAACAGAGTTCCACGATGCCGCCGAAGAAGGAGTTCGGAAATTTCAAGTGTGTGCATGCGGCCGGAAACAGAGTTCCACTATGCCGCCGCAGAAGGAGTTCAAAATTTTCAAGTGTGTGCATGCCCCCAGAAGCAGAGTTCCACTATGCCGCCAAAGAAGGAGTTCAAAAATTTCAAGTATGTGCATGCCGCCGGAAACACAGTACCACAATGATGCCGGAAGGGACAACAGGCCGTGAAGCACCGCCCGCGAGCGCAGCGAGGACTCCATGGGCAGATGAGAGCGCACGCCAACGCAGAGGACACAAAGCAATACCTTTGGGCGGGAAACCGCCATGCCCAAAAAAAAAAAGCAATACCCGAAGTGCGACAGGCACAAGGAGGCCGCGACGTGGCGCCTTTGGAGGCAGGACGCCGCGCCAAGAACAATGAAGCGCGGCTGGCACGAAGGGTGCGTGCACTGCTGTCAAGAAGGATGCGTGCACTGCTGCCAAGAGGGATAGGTCAACTGCTGCCAAGAAGGATGCGTGCACTGCTGCCAAGAAGGATAGGTGCGCTGCTGACAAGAAAGATTGGTGCAAGGCTGTCAAGAAGGGTGCGCGCGTTGCCAACAAGGAGAGTGCAACCACAGGCGCCAACGCAACGAGTTGTACGACTGACCTAGGACAGCGGGTGCCAAGACACGAAGCAAACAAAAGAAAAACTTAAGGTTTCTATGTTGTCCCTCTCCCTCTCCCTTCACCCGCTTTGTGCAGTAGCCTGCTTGCAGCCACTGAGGGCTGCTATGGCAGGCACCAAAGCCTGAGGCCTGCAGTCACACAGCTTTCTCTTGGGCACTTTAAACTGACAACGAGTACTTCTTTACTTGTGTGGCCCTGAGAGGCCTTTGATGGTTGGACAGTGTGCTGATGGGACTGCTAGATCTGATTCAAATCTGTAGGAATACAAAAATTCAGTCACCTCCCAGGGGGGCAAACACCCCAAGGGCCCTTGTTTTTGTCATTGTATTGGTGCACTGAGGTGCACCTTTGCTTGTTTTTTTGACATCTGCCTGAAAGTGCTTACTCTTGGGCACTGAAAACTAACAAAGAAGTTGTCTTGGGTTATTGAAGCCGCTTAATCTTGGGTGGGGTATAAGAATCAATGAACTCTGCAAGTCTTCTTTTTGAGCAAAACGTCCATAAAAAATGCCCGCTGCAGCCCAGGTGCAGAGCAGCACCGGTGCAGTGTGGTGCACACGAGCAAATTGCTTGAAGCAAACCCGGCGGTGTGCTTCGGGCGCACACGGGGTTTGCAGGGCAGCAGGCCCTCGCAAACATGGGTTTCTCCTCCCAATTTTGGGCAAGAGGCTCGCGGAAATTGGCTGTCCCAGGGAGGAGACAGTGGCCAGTCCAATGTCGGACCAACATCCTGCAGAGGCCGGAATGGTCCGGTAAAAGCACCCCCTTGAGTTTGTCTGCGTGTCGGCCCGGCACCTTGGGCTAGATGTGGCTGGCGTGGGAAGGGGAATCCCCCACAAAGGCTCAAAACTGAGAGTGCATCAGCCCCCATCCACTCAACGGGAATGGAGTGGTGTGGAGAGACACTGTTGAAATTCACGCAGACAAAATGCCAAAAAGGCTGAGCGAAATGATATGCGGAGCGCAACGTTGAGATTTTATCGACTTTTATCATCCACCTAAGTTCCGGGTTTAATGTTTTTCCCAGAAAAGAGTGGGGAACATTTTACTTCCCCGGCCACCCCACACACGCGTGCAACGATCGATCCACCACCAGGTAGGTAGGTAGGTATCTTCGGGAGCTCGGGATGCCTCCTCTGACATTGCAGAAACAAGGTGTTACCAAGGGGACGTCCTGTCCCGCCCACTGCCCTACTTCAGGTGCCTCTTAAGCCGCTCCTGCAGGTGTTTGGGAAGGCAGTGTCACGGCCACCCGGTCCAGGTTTCCCAGGTGGGGGGGTGTCCCCACATGTGTCTATGGGTAGGGCCACATGTCCGCACCTTTGGGCGGCAGCTCTGGGGGCTGCCCAGCCGTGTGGAGTATCTCCCACCACAAGGGGCATTGCACCTGCTAGTCTACGGCACGACCGCCTCACCCTTGTGGCTTGGCTTGTGGCTTGAGTTGCGGGGCCTCTCTGCTTGGCAGGCGACCCCCTCCTGGACTGTGTACCGGCTCGCCTGTCACTGGTGGATTCCATGGCTCCAGGTGACGTTTGCCATGGTCCGCGATGCAGCCTGGCCGGGCTCGGACCAGTGGCCTTGGCGTACCACCCCTGCTGCTGGCCTGGTGGTTCGGCTGGGTCGCCCCAGTGCGTCCAACCCATGGCCTTTTGGTTCTTTCCTGTCGCTCGGCCGCCCTACGGGTGCACGTGTGTGGTGTGTCCTGGACCACCTGGCTCCTGTTCACCGGGTACCCGCTCGGTGCGTTGTGTTGCGTGTGCGGTGTCCTGGGCCACTTGGCACCTGTTCACCGGTGTGCCCGCTGGGTGTGTTCTGTTGCGTGTGCGGTGTCCTGGGCCACTTGACTCCTGTTCACAGGTGCGCCCGCTCGGTGCGCTGCTTTGCTTGTGCAGTGTCCTGGGCCACTTGGCTCCTGTTCACCGGTGTGCCCGCTCGGTGTGTTGTGTTGCATGTGCGGTGTCCTGGGCCTCTTGGCTCCTGTTCACCGGTGTGCCCGCTCGGTGCGTTGTGTTGCATGTGCGGTGCCCTGGGCCACTTGCCTCCCGCTCACTGGTGTGCCCGCGTGGTTTGTTGTGTTGCGTCTGCGCTGTCCTGGGCCAGTTGGCTCCAGTTCAGCGATGTGCCCGCTCGCTGTGTTGTGTTGCGTGTGCGCTGTCCTGGACCACTTGGATCCTGTTCACCGGTGTGCCCGCGTGGTTTGTTGTGTTGCGTCTGTGGTGTCCTGGGCCTCTTTGCTCCTGTTCACCGGTGTGCCCGCTCCGTGCGTTGGTTTGCTCGTGCGGTGTCCTTGGCCACTTGGCTCCTGTTCCCCGGTGTGCCCGCTCGGTGTGTTGTGTTGCGTGTGCGTTGTCCTGGGCCGCTTGGCTCGTGTTCCCCGGTGTGCTTGCTCGGTGTGTTGTGTTGCATGTGCGGTGTCCTGGGCCACTTGGCTCCTGTTCACCGGTGTGCCCGCGTGGTTCGTTTTTTGCGTCTGCGGTGTCCTTGGCCACTTGACTCTTGTTCATCAGTGTGCCCGCTGCGTGTGTTGTGCTGCGTGTGCGGTGTCCTGGGCCACTTTGCTCGCCATTACCCGTGTGCCCGCTCAGCGCGTCACTTTACGTGTGCAGTGTCCTGGACCAATTGGCTCCTGTTCCCGGGTGTGCAACGTGGTTTGGTGTCTTGTGTCTGCGGTGTCCTGGGCCACCTGGCTCCTGTTCACCGGTGTGCCCGCTCGGTGCGTTGATTTGCTCGTGCGTGTCCTCAGCCACTTGGCTCCTGTTCATCAGTGTGCCCGCCCGGTGTGTTGTGTTGCGTGTGCGGTGTCCTGGGGCACTTGGCTCCTGTTCACCGCCGTGCGGGCTCCGTCCTTTGCTTTGCTTGTGCGGTGTCCTGGGCCACTTTGCTCCTGTTCACCGGTGTGCCCGCTCTGTGTGCTGTCTTACGCGGGCGGTGTCCTGCGCCTCTTGGCTCTTGTTCACCGGTGTGCCCGCTCGCTGTGTTGTGTTGCGTGTACGGTGTACTGGGCCGCTTTGCTCTTGATCACCGGTGTGCTCGCTCGGTGAGCTGTGTTTGGTGTCCGGTTTCCTGGGCCACTTGGCTCCTGTTCACCGGTGTGCTCGCTCGGTGTGTTGTTCTGTGGGTTGCGTGCGCGGGGCGTCGCTGCGGGGCGCACACTCGTCCATCCGGACGGCGGGTGTTCATAGCCGGCAGGGGCTGGGTACCCTCTGGGCGCGCACTTGTCCATCCGGATGGCGCCTGTTTCGTAGCCGGCAGGGGCTGAGTGCGCTGCCGGGCGCGCACTCGTCCAACAGGACGGCGGCTGTTCGTAGCCGGCAGGGGCTGGGTACCCACCGGGTGCGCACTCGTCCATCCGGACGGCGGCTGGTGTTGCTTGGCACCTGTCTGCCGTGGCTCGTTGCGTGTTGTGCGCGCTCTCCGGGTTTGTGGCAGCCGGCGGCCGTTGTTGCTTGGCACCTGCGTGCCTCTCTGGCGTGCCTCCTGGCCCCGCGTGGTGGGCCGCGCGTCGTCCGGTCACGTCGCTCTCGGTGCACCGGACGGCTTTCCTGATGCCGTGGTGCACTGAGGTGCACCTTTGCTTTGTTTGTTTTACATCGCCGTGAAACTGCTTACTCTTGGGCACTGAAAACTAATAAAGAGTTCGTCTTGGGTTATTGAAGCCGCTTAGTCCTGGGCGGGGTATAAGAACCAATGAACTGTGCGATTCCCTTTTTTGAGCAAAAGGTCCATAAAAAATGCCCGCTGCAGCCCAGGTGCAGAGCAGCACCGGTGCAGTGTGGTGTACACGAGCAAATTGCTTGAAGAAAACCCAGCGGTGTGCTTCGGGCGCACACGGGGTCTGCAGGGCAGTAGGCCCCCCAACCATTGGTTTCTCCTCCCATTTTTCGGCAAGAGTCTCGCCAAAACTGGCTGTCCCAGGGAGCAGACAGTGGCCAGTCCACTGTGGGACAATCATCCTGCAGAGGCCGGAATGGTCCCGTAAAAACACCCCCTTCAGTTTGTCTGGGTGCTGGTCTGGCGCCTTGAGCTCGGTCTGGCTGGCGTGGGGAAGGGGATTCCTGCAGAAAGGCTCAAAATGAGATTGTATCAGCCCCCATCCACTCAACGGAAATGGGGTGGTGTGGGGAGACACTGTGAAAATGCACGCAACCAAAATGCCAAAAAGGCTGAGCGAAACAATATGCGGAGCATAACCTTGAGATTTTATCGACTTTTATAATCCACGTAAGTTCCGGGTTTAACATTTTTCCCAGAAAAAAGTCAGGAACTTTTTACTTCCCCCGCCACCCCACACACGCGTGCAACGATTGATCCACCACCAGCAAAATGCTGTGTTGCTGGACAGTGTGGTATTTTTTAATGCACGGGTGAACACGCCAGTGCGGGCTGTATTGTCTCTACGTGCCTTCAACAGCCCTCACTCAAACGCTACCCCCACATCAACCCAGCTGACTGGCACGAACCCCTACAGTAACATCTTTGCCAGTGGAGCTGCGGCGGCCATCGTTTTATCTGCACACTCACTGAGAACGGGTGTCTGCCTGCAGTGTAACGAGAGCGCCTAGCTTTACTTTTATTTGCTATTTTTCGGGCATGGGGCCAGGAAAAACTAACGTAGACACGACACAGTTTCTTTTTTTTCATATGACAGAGTAACCACTTTTATGTTTTCCAAACTAGCCACAGTTAGACAGCTCTGGCTTACACAGCAACTCCCACTCTCACTCTGACCTGCATGTAGCTCTCCCTGAGCAGATAGCTTAGGAGGCGAGCGCCACAGTAATCTTTCTCAGGTGCTGTGGGCACGTGCCCCCACCCCTGAGAGTAGTTATTTGTGCTGTTATTTCTTTTCACTACGTCAGAGGTGGCTCTGGGGACTGTGTTCTGCACCCCCCCCCGTCCTGACATGCTGACCCATCTGCATGGATATGGATGCATGATTCGCGATATGCATTGTGCATTTCTGCATCATCTCTGCCTCTCTGTGCAGGTAGGGACAAGCAGTGGACCGAGCAGGAAGAGTCGGGATGCAGAGCCAGCCAGCAGCACGCCAAAAGTAAGTTAATTTATATATTCTGAGGAGTTGTACATTAGCAATAATTTTTTGCCCTGCACGAATTACATAAACAAATCAGAATGTAGTTCATTTTGTGTGCTGTGCTCTGCTGCTTGACTGCGAGGTACCACTGCCCCCCCCCCTGCAGATCAGAAAATTTTTTTCTGAAAAAATCTCAATGTATATTCTTCACAGAGGTCAGGCAGGACTTCTGGCACCCCTGCCTCCCCAGCTGGATGCAGGGCAGTGCCCATGGTCTGCTTTTTCAGGCAAAACCTTGGTTCGTTCTGCATCAGGAGGGAAGTGCAATGGGCACATGCCCTGATAGGAGCCTGTGTTAAAATGTCAGTTTAGTTCAGGAAATTTTCTGTTAAACGTTTTACAGATAAACATCATTTTTCTCGGCTCGCGCCAGAAGACACATTGTCTCCGCTGGCGCCGGCGCGTCGCGAATGTCTGTATTTTAGCGTACAGAAGTGTAGGATCTCATTGTGAAATTGTTGGTTCTGACATGGGATTTTTAGTTAGAACAAAATCTCTTTTCATTGTGTGTATCCATCCAGGTTACGGTACATTGCTGTGCATGATTCAGATTGTTGTAAATTAGCGCTGCACTGTGATCTTGTTGTTCTAGGAACAACAAGATGTCTTGCAAAATATGGGTTTCACAGTATTGGTGCGTGCGGATTCAAGGGCAGTGAAGGCGGAGACAAAATGGTGGGAAGACAAAATCAACGTTATCTGTGGAGGTAAAGAAATAGACAAGAAGCCCATAACACCAAAATAAGCGGGGCCTAGTTAATGTGATCATGGGGGGTAAGTAGCGTTGTTGAAGGACCACTTGGACATTGTGTGGGACTAGTGGTTACTAGGAAAATCTGCATGTCCCCTGATCTATGCAAAAATTAGTTGTAGGGAGGAAGAGTGGGGGAAAGTCCAGATATGGGAGTATCAGAGACAGAAGGGTTTTGTGTTGGCAGTGAAGGAGTTACATGCTGTGTGCTGACTAAGTTGGAGAGTGCTGCAAACACTCAAGTTGTCGGTAGCGAACATTACAGGTTAGGGTACAATAGAGAGAGTGATCAGATTGATGACAAAAATCTTTGCACGTTATGTGCCTTTAATGGGGGAAATACTGCAGATAACTGTCGGGGGTGATGTGTTCAAAGGCGCCGCTGAGGCAGCAGGTTTGTCATTTTTGGGGTCATCAGAACCATCTATGTAAAAAACAGGGCTGCAGGGTATTGCATGAGAGCTTGCGTGAGGTCGTGGCAACCCCAGTAGTGGAGGTGGTCCAACTTTGGCAGGGGGTTGTTGGGATCAAGAATGAATTGATCAAAGGAATGATTCAAAAGAGAGTTGGTGAAGGCATTCCGAAAGCAAATAGTTTGCAGGCGGGTTTGGGGGTTGAATAGGGAAGGATATGGCATTGGAAGCCATAGTAGTATTGGTGAGGAGATGGAATCTGTTGTTGCTAGTCATCTGAGCAATCATATCACGGACCGTCACTGTGGATTTTTGCTGATTGGGGTGATGCAGAATGCTCAAGTGCCAAATTGCGGTTCCTTTGGGGTACTGGGAATTCTGAGTTGTTGAGGAAGTAGGGGGCTCAGCAGTAGATTGATAATAAATCAAAGCTTCTCCTGTTGGGTACTGTGTAGTAATTTGATTTACGGGGCAGGGTTGGACATGGGGGATGTTGTGACAGTGGTAATCTAGGAAATTAGCAGAGGAAGCGGTCATGTACTGCAGCAGATTGGGGTCCTGGGAGCTGGTGAGTAACGCGCTGATGACTGCGTCCTTTGTTTTCTTGGGGCCATTATGAAATGAGTAGCGGAGTATGTGATGGATTGTCGGTAAGTATGTTGTGATAGAAATCTTGCTGATGTTAAGACCGAAAGAGATGTGAGAGGAGTATTTCGTTTTATTGGGGGTGCAATAAGAGGCGTCGCGAGACTCGAAAATGTGAGTCAAAATATGAGAGAGTTCAGTTTATTGAAGTTATCCTGAGGGACAGAGTTGTAGATAAGGCGGTAGGTGAGTGTGGGAATAAGCTGGACTTCGGAGAGTTTGATGACTTCGTTGTGAGGCAGGCAGAGAGTGGAGAGGTTCGCAAAGTGTATGGTTTTCGTCATGCCCTGCACCCCCCGTCCCGCCTGTGGGGGCTGATCCGCGGTTATGGGGTCACATACTCCTCTTTGTGCTGACCCCCGTCATCCCTTTGTGCAGGCTATTATAGGCCTACACTATAGGCTTTGGTAGGGGATATCATTAGCCTTCGTCCCCCCTTAACCTTTCCTTTCATGGCACTTTTGACTTCAATCTGCATCAGGGATATCAGGAAACTTGTCGTGTTCTTCCGCCGCTCTTGTGTCAGTTGATAGGGAATTCATTGCCCTGTTCATACCTATGTGAATTCGCCTTAGATTCCCATTGGTACAGAAGTTAGATATCGGCGGCCGCCTGGTGGTGAATCGGCCTCGCGTCTGTTTGCGGGCAAACTGCCAGTTGGAATCTGGCGGCCGATATCGCGAGACCGTGAACTGGCCTTTACGGCTGGTCCATCCTGTTGACCTAATGTAATTCTGACTGCATGGTTGTAAAAGTCAATACTTAGTGTATAATAGGGAATGAAAAGTTGCGGGTCCGGTGCCACTATTTCCAAAACCCCTATAGGGTCATGATGCCGAGCCACTTAATATATGAGGATACCTCAGGCGTTGTTGCCAGCATCTTACGGTGCCTTTTCCTTTTATCCCCATTTGTTAGTTTAGGCATGGCATGCATATCTTATGCATTTCATGTACTCATTTCAACCTAACCGTAAAATGAGGCTTTCCATCCATTTCTCTTCAAAACAGATGCGTTGGAACCGCATGACTCTTCTCATGTAGCGCGCATTTGTCATTTGTTTGGCCCTCTGTGCGCGCTACGCTCCATGCCGTGTGCCTGGTGGTTCAATCGCATTTCAGCCAGTTCGACTGGCTGAGTTTTGGCCTTTGAACCCGGTTGAACCGATGGCAGCGCGCGCCATCAAAATCATGCAATTTGTCCTGAAGAAACATGCTCGTGCAAAGGTTGTGGATCTTCAATGACGTAAAGTTCAACAATAGTCTGAATGACTACCATGTTTCTCTTTTTTGGCCTTGCACTAAATCACAAAATCATGTTTCTCATTGTCTGAAACACGCCTGTGTGGCGTGTGGTTCAACCGGGATCTTGAACTAGGCATACGCTAGGGGGATGAAAACTCATACAAGTTGCACAACATTCAGGAATCCATGGGTTGCCAGGGTAGAAACAAGTCGCAGCTGCGCAACGCAGAGGACGCTCCATAGTCAAAGCCCAGGAAAATCTTAAATGCACAGCAACAGCCAGCGAAGAAGGAGCAGAACGTCAGGAGCGCTGTGGTCAAGAACAGGAGCGCTGGGGTGAAGAACAGAGTCCCCACTTCTGATCACCTTCATGTCCTTGAGGACTTTGATGAGCACCATGATGAGCACCATAAATTTGACACTGGAACCGGGATAATACACCCC
This sequence comes from Eutreptiella sp. 'Long Island Sound 2002', assembly GCA_964036045.1. Taxonomy (NCBI): domain Eukaryota; phylum Euglenozoa; class Euglenophyceae; order Eutreptiales; family Eutreptiaceae; genus Eutreptiella; species Eutreptiella sp. 'Long Island Sound 2002'. The sequence continues at coordinate 131,673,510 of OZ038382.1, read as the reverse complement.
TTCATTACACTCATAATAAGCACCTTCTCCACGCAGGAAATCCATGCACTCCACACTTGGCATTCAGCAGAGAGCACAGTAGCATATCTCACCAACAATTGCTACCAGGAAACTAGGTTGCAGAGCACAGAAATCAAATCCCTTCATATTGAAAACCTGAAATCATGAATAATGTAATCATAATTGCTAAAATCAGAAGAATAGAAATTACAGATTGATGCGCATGCGCCAGTCTTGTTACAGCATATGATTGGAATATGGTTGGAGGGCGGTTGAACGGCTTTAGGAGGGGGTTGAGTAGGGTTCAAATAGGCTTGGTGTGCAAACTGCAGTACGTAGAGAATGGTGTGTTATTTGTTTATCGAAGTTGCAAGTCAGTTGAGAGATATGGCTGAATTATTAGGAATGGGTTGGGTTTTGGCTTTGGTGAACAACCCATGGTGAATCTCAAGGTGAGAGTGATTTCGATGATTGCAGGATGAAATCAACATTGGTTTATAGTTTGGTTTGCCTTCCCTTCCCTTTACAATGTCGAGATGTGGTGGTGGTGGGTCACCGCACTCCATGGTAGGACCCACTTTCATGCATGAATAGTGCATCTTTGCTGTATTCATTGAGTGACCTTTCGAGTCATTTTGACGCCTCATTGTCGAATTTTGTTGTGACGTCTTTTGAAGCTCGTCACAGCGAGTCTCTAGTTCAATTATCGCCCTAGTTGGACTTCATTTGACCCATTGGCCATATATGGTGTCAATTTTGGTGTTGAGACTTAGAGCACTTTGTTTTTGTGTGCCCAAAGGTTGCCACTATATCTCCAAGATATAGTGGTGACTGAAAATCAGTAAGAGCTCATTTTGTTCGTATTTGGTGGGTACGAAAAATATATGTTCGATTTTTGGTCGCCTCTCGACCGCTAGGTCGTCGGTCGCGCGAGCTGGCACCAGAAGCGAGAATAGAATAAGCCGATAGGTAAGACATGACGAAAAAATGTTCTAAATAGCTGAATATATAGCTAATTAGCATAAAAAATGCTGAGGGCACAAACGTGACGGGAAATTATCCGACCTTAAATAGGTGAATATTTCACGCCGTAAGCACCGTAAAGCTAACAGGAACGTAACACTGTCTCCCTCGTTGTCCCGTAAGCCGTCTACGCAAAGAAAAACGCGCCGCGAGCAGCGCGCAAAAGTCGAAAAAACATTTTCTTCGCCGCCGCGCCACTGCACACACTCCCTCTCGCACTCTTCTGCTCTCCGTGTACCTACTCCTCCCGTTCGCGCCCGGCCCTCCCCGTTTTTGCCTCCCCTCGCGCTGCTGGAGGATGGCCCTGGCGGATACTCGGTCAACCCCTTGCAATAACACAATTACCCACACGTTGGACAACAAGTTCATGTACAGAGTAGGTAGGTAGGTGCACTCGGTCGTGGAGAGGCGCCCCATGGTTTCCCCTTGCGTCGCCCCTGTGACTAACAGGAATAGGCTCCGCGCGTGAAGAGGGGAGGCGGCTTACATCCCGCTAGACCTGACTGTTGGCCCCCAACAAAGCGGCCCCAGGCAACACCGGGAGGGCTGAGTGCCGCCAGCGTGACGTGCTTGTCTCGCCGGGAGGATGTGCCCCCGTGCTTGCGCACGTCCCCTCCTTTGGGCGGAACCCTAGAGGTTCACCGGACTTCCTGGCGTATCCCGTTCCCAAGGCATGCATGCACGTTCTTGGTACTAGGGTTCCGAGGCGCTTGGGTGTCGCACGCTCCGCCTCGAGTCCCAAAGCAGCGCAGGCCTTAGGATGCAGCCTTACCCCCGGTCTCCGGATCTCATTTGGCCGGGTCACCTGCATGGCACGGGCTGCCTCAGTGCCCGGGCTGTGGGCACTGGGTTTCCTACTGTTGTGCGGCGTTTGTGTTTTGGTCCGGTTGGCGGTTGGGTGTGAGTTTTGTTAACCCCGCCAGTCCTGGCTGGGGTCTTCGGTGGGTGTGTTTGGGCACGGGTTGTGGTGTTGTCCCTCTAGTGTCGGCTGTTTGTGGTGTTCGTGGTTGGGGGTCGGTTTTGGCCTGCTTATGGGACGTGTGTGGTTTCCTGCGCGCCCCGCTTGCCCCCCGCCGTTTTCGGTTCCGGCGTGCGGTGTGGGCGTGCGTGCTGGGCCCGGGTCCCGGCTGTGCCCAGCCCTTCGTGGCTGGGTTGCCGGTGTGTGTTTTTTGCGCTTTTTCTTTTGCTGGGTGTTTCTGTCCCGAGCCTTGTGGTCCCTGTCCCCCCATCCCCTTTCTTTCGGGCTGGGCCGCTGGCTCTTTTTTTTTCGTGGTGTGTGTCTGCATCTTTCGGTGTCCCTTTTCCCGGTGGGCCGCTGTTCCTGCCTTGGTGTTGCCGGTTTTGGCTGGGTGGTCCCCCCGTGCCTCTTCGGGGGTCATGTCTTTGGTGCCTTCTGGAGGGGGGGTTTGGCCGCCTCTGGTGGTGTTGGCGGGCGGTTTGGTGGCTTCGGGCTGTTTTCGCCCCCCCCCCCCTCCCCCCTCTGTTTTTTTTTTGGGGGGGGGGGCTGCCTGTTCCTCCCTCTGCCTTCCCTGGTTGGCGCACGCACTGGCCCGCATTCAGTGTTGTCTTCCGGGCTGCTGTTGGCGGTTGCGTTCTGTTTGGCCGTGTTCCGGCCCCATGGGTCGGGTGGGCTATGTACACGGTGGGCTCGGCGCCCCTTCTTGCCGGGTTTGGTCCTGGCTCTGCCGGCTGGGCGGCTGCGCCAGGCGGCTGCTTGTGGCTCTGGGTTAGGGGGCTGGGGTTGTTCGTGTCCTTTCCCCTCTGCGGTGCCGGTTTTAACCTTCTGGGTGGTCCGCCACCGTTGTTGCCGGGCGCGCTGTGGCCCCGTGTGTGGCCTTCCGTGCTGGTGTGTGGCGTGCTGGTGCGGCGCCTTCTGGGGTGTGCGGTGGCTTGCTTCGGTTAGTCCTTCAGGTTAGGGTCAGTTGTGTCGTGTTGTGCCGCTCTGTGCCGCGTCGCGTTGCGTCGTGCTCTGGCGCGTTGCACATTTGGAGCGCTGTGGTGCGGTGTGCCGTGGTCTCGCGTTGTGCCGCGGTGGGTCAGTGGAGGTCAGCTTGGCCTGTGTCATGGTGCGGAGTGCGGGCCAGAGTGTGGCTGGTCTGTGGCTGCGGGGTGCGGTTAGGTGTGGTTGTCTCGCTGGGTCCGTGCTGTGGGGGCTTGGGCGTGCCGCTCGGGCTGGTGGGTCGGGTAGGTCGATCGCGTGACGGTCCGTGGGGTTGCCCTCCCTGGGGGCCTGCCCCTTGGTCCCGTGTCCTCGGGGTGTTTCGGTCCCTAGTCCTGGTCGCTGTGGCCGTGCCTTCGTCCTCTTCCGATCCTTGTGAGGTGGTCCTTGTGGCGGCCGGGGTCGTCGCCTGGCGGTGAGGGCGTGGTGGTGCACCGTGGGGCGGCGTTCCCTGCGGCTTCGTCTGTGGGTGTGACCCGTTCTCCCCGTGTTGGTGTGCTCTCCTTTCCCCGTGTGGTTTCCGGTGGCTGGTGGGTGTGCGCTGGCGTGATCCGTATGGCGTCCGATGTTTGCTTCGGCGGTGTGTGTTGGGGGGTGCGCCCCCCAGAGTCGTGGGGCGTTCGGTGGGGGTGAGGCGGCGCTGGTCCCCCCGTCGTGGTATGCCCTTCCTGGGTGTGGGTCGTGGCGTTTGCCGTGGTGCCCTTTTCCTCCGTGCCTTGGTCCCCGCTCCCGCCCCTTCCTGGTTCTTGGCTGGTTTCCTGCCCCCATGTGGTGTCTCCTCCGGCGTCCTGTCCCTGTGAGTGTCTGCCCTCACCTGGGGCCCCTCCGTGCCCTCTTGCCTGAGTGCCCCTTGCTGTCCCTTGCCCTCCCCTTGCCCTTGTCCTCCCCCTTCCTGGTTTGGTGGTGGCGGGAGGGGCAGGGTGGGGAGGGGGCGCCGACGGCCCAGGCCTGGGGCTGGGTGGCCTGGAGCCACTGGCGGAGGGCTTGGGGGGTGTAGGGGGGGTCGAAGCCCTGGACCGCATCGCGGAGGAGGGCCTCCCATGCCGCTTGTGGCATGATGGCCTCCGGGGCGGCTTCGTTGGGGTCGGCGGGGGTGCGGGTGCGCACTTCCTCGAAGGTATGCACCATGTGCACCCCATCGTGCCTTTCCGCTCCACCGGCCCACTTCACCCAGCGGCGGAGCTCCTGCAAAGCAGGGGCAGACCACCAGGCGAGGTGGGCGGGGGCTTGGGGGGGGGGAGGGGTCCGTGCCCGGGGTCCTGGAGCGGCGGGGGGAGGACGTGGACCTGCGGTGGTGGCGGGGGTGGCGGTGCCTGGGGGAGCGGGAGCGGCGGTTGCAGGGGCTGGGGGTGGAGGACGGGTACGGGTGGAGGGGGGAGCGGGAGGGTCCAGGTGGACATGGGGCGGCAGTGGCGCGCTTGGTGGCGTCCAGGGGAGCGGGAGTGGTGGTGGCGGGGGCTGGGGGTGGTAGATGGGTATGGCCGGCGGGGGGAACAGGGAGCCTGGCGGGGCCTGTGGGGGGAGGGGGAGGTGGACGTGGGGCGGCGGTGGCGTGCCTGGCGGCGTCGGGGGGAGCGGGAGCAGTGGTGGCGGGGGCTGGGGGTGGGGGTCTTGTATGGCCGGAGGGGGGAGGGGAAGGTGGACATGGGGCGGCGGTGGCGCTCGTGGTGGCGCCTGGGGGAGCGGGAGCGGCGGGAGCGGGGTCTCGGGGGGTCGTGGTGGCACCCGGGGGAGCGGGAGCGGGGCGAGTGGGTGGTTGAGGCGCGGTGGCGGTGTGGGGATTGTGGGCGCTGTGGGCGAGTGTGCCGTGCGGGGGGGGAGCGGGAGCGCCGCCTCACCCGTGCTATGCTTTACCAATTAAAGAATCCGGTCGTTGTGCCGGATAATGATGCATGGTGGCAATTGTCCGGTGTCCTAAATGCCCGTAATTGCTTTCCCGGCACACTCCCTATGCGTAAACGCTTTGCAACCCACCCCGAATGAATTTGGTTCGAGACCCAACTCAAGGAGTCCCCACATATGCTAAATGCCCTTTCGTTGTGGTGTGTGAAACACAACCGCCGGAAATGGCATGACCTGGACCTAGTGTCCAAAAGCTTTTTTCTTACACAAAGGCGTGGCCTTTCACACGTCCAGGAGAGGTCCACCGGCCCGCCACGGGGCTCGGCAATTACGTGCGGGACCAGTTTTCAGGTCCCACACTCCCACACATCCGCTACTTACACCCTTCTACTCATACAGCGTGTGGAATAAATCGATCCCGTGTTGGGGTTCTATGAACAAAACCCGCCAAAAGTTGCGAGGAGGCGTCAAGTGGTGTGACCCCACCCTCTCCCACCACAACACGTGGACACAAATGACCATTCTCTTTCCAAAATTACAACACAAAAGGGCCTTCCGCTTTGTTTTGCTTACTCCTGACTCGGCTCCACATGCCGTGTCAATCATGGAGGCATTGAGTGATAGCCTGCCCTCGACACACACCTTGCTATGTACCGTTCCAGCACTCCACCACCCGCGCTGTGTGGGAACCTCCGTTTTCTTGTCTCAACCTACCGACGTCCAGATTCACCTAATACACAATGCCCTTGCCGAAAGCCAACATCCTGTGTATACACACACCATTGTCTCGACTCTTGGGGAAAAAATCAAACGCATATCCGGTGCTTCTTTCAAACCGAATTTTTTGCGCTCCTTTTCTCCTACGAGTGGCTACCGAATCCGGGACGTGTGGTGGCACACCTTGTGTACGGAGTCTGAGATACGCCAGAACATACTCAATCACAAACCAATAAAGTGGGATGCCATCGGAGACTCCTGGGACCGCGTGAACGTGTTCATATCCATGTGCCCTCTGCGGTCGGTACGCCATTTCTTGTCCCTGCGGAACGACCCAGACTCTACACCCCCCTTCTCTGTGAGACAACCTTTTATAGGAATGTACCTGCTGTGGAGTGCTGAGTGCCGTGACATCTACGTTATGCATTGTTGGCCAATCATTTTTCCGTGTGCAACGCCTGAACTGGAAACAGCGCAAGCGCATGAGGGCTTTCTTGGAGCTGCCTAACGTTGTGCGCCCACCCCTGGAACGTGGTGCGGAACATCTCCAACGAATGTTCCGCACAACGAAGTTGTCTGGGAAACGGGGTTCTGCAGATGCGATGTACGGTTTTATGGCGAATGTTGGTGCACATCAATGGTGTCAGACCCCCATTGAACCATGCTGGCTGTCCCAACTGTTCCACACCGTACGGTTTTGGATTCGCCACGTACACCGCCCCCTAAATAATAAGTTGCCACAGCATGGTACCTCTAGGTGGAGAAAACTGGGCCGCTTCCGACTGTACACAATAAGAACTTTTGCGGGTGACCTCAGGTCTGCTGTTACACGCGAGATTTCTGCCCTTCACTCTCCTCTGTCAATCCTTGACCAGATCCAGCTCCTGCACGGCTCCGAGGACCGGGTGGAAGGAAACCTGTGGAACAGGTTGTTCACTAAAGTGTCTGCTAGGCTGAATAGGGAAAGGAACATACGCCTCACAAAGTTCCTGACAGTCCGAGTGCCCAATCATTCAGCCTCCTTCTGTCAGAATGTGGCACGATACGTGTCCAGTGCGTGCTCCAGCGGCACGGGACTCCCGATGGCACGACAGTACTACAGCTGTCGAATTCAGGTTGTACCGACGCGCTGCCCCACTTTGGGCCAGCTACTGACCAACAAATGGGTCGAGTACACCCCCTCTTCCCTTCAGAAATTGTTTGCGATAGGATGTGCTTGCTCCACATCCGACCTATGCTGCCCCCACCCGTTACACCATGTGGTTAAGGGGCCACAGAACCCCCTCGCGCCCAGCCTTCTACCGGCGGACCTACTACCGGCCTACTCAACGTGACCCTCCCCTCCCCTGAATTGTGCTATAAATGGGTGGCATCTTCTGTCACTACAGCCCTGAAGTCCATTCCCGGTCAAGACCAGGGCTCCATCATAAACCACGCTACACACCTTGCGTCGCTAGCGTGGGACGACGGAGTGGTGTGAATGAAATTCGAGGACCCACGTTGTATGCCTAATCACATAAGGATGCTAAAACGACTCCACCCCAACATGCGATACGTCAAAATTGACAAAAACACCGGCACGTGCCGGCTTGTTTGTGAAGTGCTGTGGGCACATTTTTTCCTAGAGCAGTTCAGTTGAGCAGGCTAAGTCAGAACTGATGGACCTCATCACGAAGGCACAAATTGAGCTGGGCATACCAGCCCACTGGGCTAAGCACACAGAACACCTCCCAGGATTCGCATCCATACCTCCGACAGGTATGATGCTCCTCAAGGAGAAAAGTAAAGAGGGTGAGGGTTTGATGAAAGTTCGCCTCATCGTGTCCCACTTCGATCACCCCTCCTCCCATGAAGGTTCGTTCGTTGACCGGTGCCTGTTCCTATTGATTGAGTCTTACTCTGAGCTGTCGTCTAGCCTCGAGGTCTGGAATATGACACTGTGATCTTGTTGTTCTAGGAGCAATTAGATGTCTTGCAAAATATGGGTTTCACAGTATTGGTGCGTGCGGATTCAAGGGCAGTGAAGGCGGAGACAAAATGGTGGGAAAACAAAAATCAAGGTTATCTGTGGAGGTAAAGAAATAGACAAGAAGCCCATAACAATCTTGTTGTCTGTGGGCCTCCAAAGAGATCGCCAAAGACCAAAGACACTTTGAAAGAACAGAGTTCCACGATGCCGCCGAAGAAGGAGTTCAAAATTTTCAAGTGTGTGCATGCCCCCAGAAGCAGAGTTCCAGTATGCCGCCAAAGAAGGAGTTCAAAAATTTCAAGTATGTGCATGCCGCCGGAAACACAGTACCACAATGATGCCGGAGGGGACAACAGGCCGTGAAGCACCGCCCGCGAGCGCAGCGAGGACTCCATGGGCAGATCAGAGCGCACGCCAACGCAGAGGACACAAAGCAATACCCGAAGTGCGACAGGCACAAGGAGGCCGCGACGTGGCGCCTTTGGAGGCAGGACGCCGCGCCAAGAACAATGAAGCGCGGCTGGCACGAAGGGTGCGTGCACTACTGTCAAGAAGGATGCGTGCACTGCTGCCAAGAGGGATAGGTCAACTGCTGCCAAGAAGGATGCGTGCACTGCTGCCAAGAAGGATAGGTGCGCTGCTGACAAGAAAGATTGGTGCAAGGCTGTCAAGAAGGGTGCGCGCGTTGCCAACAAGGAGAGTGCAACCACAGGCGCCAACGCAACGAGTTGTACGACTGACCTAGGACAGCGGGTGCCAAGACACGAAGCAAACAAAAGAAAAACTTAAGGTTTCTATGTTGTCCCTCTCCCTCTCCCTTCACCCGCTTTGTGCAGTAGCCTGCTTGCAGGCACTGAGGGCTGCTATGGCAGGCACCAAAGCCTGAGGCCTGCAGTCACAGTGCTTTCTCTTGGGCACTTTAAACTGACAACGAGTTCTTCTTTACTTGTGTGGCCCTGAGAGGCCTTTGATGGTTGGACAGTGTGCTGATGGGACTGCTAGATCTGATTCAAATCTGTAGGAATACAAAAATTCAGTCACATCCCAGGGGGGCAAACACCCGAAGGGCCCTTGTTTTTGTCATCGTATTGGTGCACTGAGGTGCACCTTTGCTTGTTTTTTTGACATCTGCCTGAAAGTGCTTACTCTTGGGCACTGAAAACTAACAAAGAAGTTGTCTTGGGTTATTGAAGCCGCTTAATCTTGGGTGGGGTATAAGAATCAATGAACTCTGCAAGTCTTCTTTTTGAGCAAAACGTCCATAAAAAATGCCCGCTGCAGCCCAGGTGCAGAGCAGCACCGGTGCAGTGTGGTGCACACGAGCAAAGTGCTTGAAGCAAACCCGGCGGTGTGCTTCGGGCGCACACGGGGTTTGCAGGGCAGCAGGCCCTCGCAAACATGGGTTTCTCCTCCCAATTTTGGGCAAGAGGCTCGCGGAAATTGGCTGTCCCAGGGAGGAGACAGTGGCCAGTCCAATGTCGGACCAACATCCTGCAGAGGTCGGAATGGTCCGGTAAAAGCACCCCCTTGAGTTTGTCTGCGTGTCGGCCCGGCACCTTGGGCTGGGTGTGGCACGCGTGGGGAAGGGGATTCCCCCACAAAGGCTCAAAACTGAGAGTGCATCAGCCCCCATCCACTCAACGGGAATGGAGTGGTGTGGGGAGACACTGTTGAAATTCACGCAGACAAAATGTCAAAAATGCTGAGCGAAATGATATGCGGAGCGCAACGTTGAGATTTTATCGACTTTTATCATCCACCTAAGTTCCGGGTTTAACGTTTTTCCCAGAAAAGAGTGGGGAACATTTTACTTCCCCCACCACCCCACACACGCGTGCAACGATCGATCCACCACCAGGTAGGTAGGTAGGTATCTTCGGGAGCTCGGGATGCCTCCTCTGACATTGCAGAAACAAGGTCTGACCAAGGGGACGTCCTGTCCCTCCCACTGCCCTACTTCAGGTGCCTCTTAAGCCGCTCCTGCAGGTGTTTGGGAAGGCAGTGTCACGGCCACCCGGTCCAGGTTTCCCAGGTGGGAAGGTGTCCCCACATGTGTCTATGGGTAGGGCCACATGTCCGCACCTTTGGGCGGCAGCTCTGGGGGCTGCCCAGCCGTGTGGAGTATCTCCCACCACAAGGGGCATTGCACCTGCTAGTCTACGGCACGACCGCCTCACCCTTGTGGCTTGGCTTGTGGCTTGAGTTGCGGGGCCTCTCTGCTTGGCAGACGACCCCCTCCTGGACTGTGTACCGGCTCGCCTGTCACTGGTGGAGTCCATGGCTCCAGGTGACGTTTGCCATGGTCCGCGATGCAGCCTGGCCGGGCTCGGACCAGTGGCCTTGGCGTACCACCCCTGCTGCTAGCCCGGTGGTTCGGCTGGGTCGCCCCAGTGCGTCCAACCCATGGCCTTTTGGTTCTTTCCTGTCGCTCGGCCGCCCTACGGGTGCACGTGTGTGGGGTGTCCTGGACCACTTGGCACCTGTTCACCGGTGTGCCCGCTGGGTGTGTTCTGTTGCGTGTGCGGTGTCCTGGGCCACTTGACTCCTGTTCACAGGTGCGCCCGCTCGGTGCGCTGCTTTGCTTGTGCAGTGTCCTGGGCCACTTGGCTCCTGTTCACCGGTGTGCCCGCTCGGTGTGTTGTGTTGCGTGTGCGGTGTCCTGGGCCTCTTGGCTCCTGTTCACCGGTGTGCCCGCTCGGTGCGTTGTGTTGCATGTGCGGTGCCCTGGGCCACTTGCCTCCCGTTCACTGGTGTGCCCGCGTGGTTTGTTGTGTTGCGTCTGCGCTGTCCTGGGCCAGTTGGCTCCAGTTCACCGGTGTGCCCGCTCGCTGTGTTGTGTTGCGTGTGCGATGTCCTGGACCACTTGGATCCTGTTCACCGGTGTGCCCGCGTGGTTTGTTGTGTTGCGTGTGCGGTGTCCTGGGCCACTTTGCTCCTGTTCACCGGTGTGCCCGCTCGGTGCGTTGCTTTGCTTGTGCGGTGTCCTTGGCCACTTGGCTCCTGTTCCCCGGTGTGCCCGCTCGGTGTGTTGTGTTGCGTGTGCGTTGTCCTGGGCCGCTTGGCTCGTGTTCCCCGGTGTGCTTGCTCGGTGTGTTGTGTTGCATGTGCGGTGTCCTGGGCCACTTGGCTCCTGTTCACCGGTGTGCCCGCGTGGTTCGTCTTTTGCGTCTGCGGTGTCCTTGGCCACTTGACTCTGGTTCATCAGTGTGCCCGCTGCGTGTGATGTGCTGCGTGTGCGGTGTCCTGGGCCACTTTGCTCGCCATTACCCGTGTGCCCGCTCAGTGCGTCACTTTACGTGTGCAGTGCCCTGGACCAATTGGCTCCTGTTCCCGGGTGTGCAACGTGGTTTGGTGTCTTGTGTCTGCGGTGTCCTGGGCCACCTGGCTCCTGTTCACCGGTGTGCCCGCTCGTTGCGTTGATTTGCTCGTGCGTGTCCTCAGCCACTTGGCTCCTGTTCATCAGTGTGCCCGCCCGGTGTGTTGTGTTGCGTGTGCGGTGTCCTGGGGCACTTGGCTCCTGTTCACCGCCGTGCGGGCTCCGTCCTTTGCTTTGCTTGTGCGGTGTCCTGGGCCACTTTGCTCCTGTTCACCGGTGTGCCCGCTCTGTGTGCTGTCTTACGCGGGCGGTGTCCTGCGCCTCTTGGCTCTTGTTCACCGGTGTGCCCGCTCGCTGTGTTGTGTTGCGTGTACGGTGTACTGGGCCGCTTTGCTCTTGATCACCGGTGTGCTCGCTCGGTGAGCTGTGTTGGGTGTCCGGTTTCCTGGGCCACTTGGCTCCTGTTCACCGGTGTGCTCGCTCGGTGTGTTGTTCTGTGGGTTGCGTGCGCGGGGCGTCGCTGCGGGGCGCACACTCGTCCATCCGGACGGCGGGTGTTCATAGCCGGCAGGGGCTGGGTACCCTCTGGGCGCGCACTTGTCCATCCGGATGGCGCCTGTTTTGTAGCCGGTAGGGGCTGAGTGCGCTGCCGGGCGCTCACTCGTCCAACAGGACGGCGGCTGTTTGTAGCCGGCAGGGGCTGGGTACCCACCGGGTGCGCACTCGTCCATCCGGACGGCGGCTGGTGTTGCTTGGCACCTGTCTGCCGTGGCTCGTTGCGTGTTGTGCGCGCTCTCCGGGTTTGTGGCAGCCGGCGGCCGTTGTTGCTTGGCACCTGCGTGCCTCTCTGGCGTGCCTCCTGGCCCCGCGTGGTGGGCCGCGCGTCGTCCGGTCACGTCGCTCTCGGTGCACCGGACGGCTTTCCTGATGCCGTGGTGCACTGAGGTGCACGTTTGCTTTGTTTGTTTTACATCGCCGTGAAACTGCTTACTCTTGGGCACTGAAAACTAATAAAGAGTTCGTCTTGGGTTATTGAAGCCGCTTAGTCCTGGGCGGAGTATAAGAACCAATGAACTGTGCGATTCCCTTTTTTGAGCAAAACGTCCATAAAAAATGCACGCTGCAGCCCAGGTGCAGAGCAGCACCGGTGCAGTGTGGTGTACACGAGCAAATTGCTTGAAGAAAACCCAGCGGTGTGCTTCGGGCGCACACGGGGTCTGCAGGGCAGTAGGCCCCCCAACCATGGGTTTCTCCTCCCATTTTTCGGCAAGAGTCCCGCCAAAACTGGCTGTCCCAGGGAGCAGACAGTGGCCAGTCCACTGTGGGACAATCATCCTGCAGAGGCCGGAATGGTCCCGTAAAAACACCCCCTTCAGTTTGTCTGGGTGCTGGTCTGGCGCCTTGAGCTCGGTCTTGCTGGCGTGGGGAAGGGGATTCCTGCAGAAAGGCTCAAAACTGAGATTGTATCAGCCCCCATCCACTCAACGGAAATGGGGTGGTGTGGGGAGACACTGTGAAAATGCACGCAACCAAAATGCCCAAAAGGCTGAGCGAAACAATATGTGGAGAACAACCTTGAGATTTTATCGACTTTTATAATCCACGTAAGTTCCGGGTTTAACGTTTTTCCCAGAAAAAAGTCAGGAACTTTTTACTTCCCCCGCCACCCCACACACGCGTGCAACGATTGATCCACCACCAGCAAAATGCTGTGTTGCTGGACAGTGTGGTATTTTTTAATGCACGGGTGAACACACCAGTGCGGGCTGTATTGCCTCTACGTGCCTTCAACAGCCCTCACTCAAACGCTACCCCCACATCAACCGAGCTGACTGGCACGCAGCCCTACAGTAACATCTTTGCCAGTGGAGCTGCGGCGGCCATCGTTTTATCTGCACACTCACTGAGAACGGGTGTCTGCCTGCAGTGTAACGAGAGCGCCTAGCTTTACTTCTATTTGCCATTTTTGGGGCATGGGGCCAGGAAAAACTAACGTAGACACGACACAGTTTCTTTTTTTTCATATGACAGAGTAACCACTTTTATGTTTTCCAAACTAGCCACAGTTAGACAGCTCTGGCTTACACAGCAACTCCCACTCTCACTCTGACCTGCATGTAGCTCTCCCTGAGCAGATAGCTTAGGAGGCGAGCGCCACAGTAATCTTTCCCAGGTGCTGTGGGCACGTGCCCCCACCCCTGAGAGTAGTTATTTGTGCTGTTATTTCTTTTCACTACGTCAGAGGTGGCTCTGGGGACTGTGTTCTGCACCCCCCCCCCCCGTCTTGACATGCTGACCCATCTGCATGGATATGGATGCATGATTCGCGATATGCATTGTGCATTTCTGCATCATCTCTGCCTCTCTGTGCAGGTAGGGACAAGCAGTGGACCGAGCAGGAAGAGTCGGGATGCAGAGCCAGCCAGCAGCACGCCAAAAGTAAATTAATTTATATATTCTGAGGAGTTGTACATTAGCAATAATTTTTTGCCCTGCACGAATTACATAAACAAATCAGAATGTAGTTCATTTTGTGTGCTGTGCTCTGCTGCTTGAGTGCGAGGTACCACTGCCCCCCCCCTGCAGATCACAAAATTATTTTCTGAAAAAATCTCAATGTATATTCTTCACAGAGGTCAGGCAGGACTTCTGGCACCCCTGCCTCCCCAGCAGGATGCAGGGCAGTGCCCATGGTCTGCTCTTTCAGGCAAAACCTTGGTTCGTTCTGCATTAGGAGGGAAGTGCAATGGGCACATGCCCTGATAGGAGCCTGTCCTAAAATGTCAGTTTAGTTCAGGAAATTTTCTGTTAAACGTTTTACAGATAAACATCAATTTTTCTCGGCTCGCGCCAGAAGATACATTGTATCCGCTGGCGCCGGCGCGTCGCGAATGTCTGTATTTTAGCGTACAGAAGTGTAGGATCTCATTGTGAATATGTTGGTTCTGACATGGGATTTTTAGTTAGAACAAAATCTCTTTTCATTGTGTGTATCCATCTAGGTTACGGTACATTGCTGTGCATGATTCAGATTGTTGTAAATTAGCGCTGCACTGTGATCTTGTTGTTCTAGGAACAACAAGATGTCTTGCAAAATATGGGTTTCACAGTATTGGTGCGTGCGGATTCAAGGGCAGTGAAGGCGGAGACAAAATGGTGGGAAGACAAAATCAACGTTATCTGTGGAGGTAAAGAAATAGACAAGAAGCCCATAACACCAAAATAAGCGGGGCCTAGTTAATTTGATATTCGGGGGTAAGTAGCGTTGTTGAAGGACCACTTGGACATTGTGTGGGACTAGTGGTTACTAGGAAAATCTGCATGTCCCCTGATCTATGCAAAAATTAGTTGTAGGGAGGAAGAGTGGGGGAAAGTCCAGATATGGGAGTATCAGAGACAGAAGGGTTTTGTGTTGGCAGTGAAGGAGTTACATGCTGTGTGCTGACTAAATTGGAGAGTGCTGCAAACACTCAAGTTGTCGGTAGCGAACATTACAGGTTAGGGTACAATAGAGAGAGTGATCAGATTGATGACAAAAATCTTTGCACGTTATGTGCCTTTAATGGGGGAAATACTGCAGATAACTGTCGGGGGTGATGTGTTCAAAGGCGCCGCTGAGGCAGCAGGTTTGTCATTTTTGGGGTCATCAGAACCATCTATGTGAAACACGGGGCTGCAGGGTATTGCATGAGAGCTTGCGTGAGGTCGTGGCAACCCCAGTAGTGGAGGTGGTCCAACTTTGGCAGGGGGTTGTTGGGATCAAGAATGAATTGATCAAAGGAATGATTCAAAAGAGACTTGGTGAAGGCATTCCGAAAGCAAATAGTTTGCGGGCGGGTTTGGGGGTTGAATAGGGAAGGATATGGCATTGGAAGCCATAGTAGTATTGGTGAGGAGATGGAATCTGTTGTTGCTAGTCATCTGAGCAATCATATCAGGGACCGTCACTGTGGATTTTTGCTGATTGGGGTGATGCAGAATGCTCAAGTGCCAAATTGCGGTTCCTTTAGGGTTCTGGGAATTCTGAGTTGTTGAGGAAGTAGGGGGCTCAGCAGTAGATTGATAATAAATGAAAGCTTCTCCTGTTGGGTACTGTGTAGTAATTTGATTTACGGGGCAGGGTTGGACATGGGGGATGTTGTGACAGTGGTAATCTAGGAAATTAGCAGAGGAAGCGGTCATGTACTGCAGCAGATTGGGGTCCTGGGAGCTGGTGAGTAACGCGCTGATGACTGCGCCCTTTGTTTTCTGGGGGCCATTATGAAATGAGTAGCGGAGTATGTGATGGATTGTCGGTAAGTATGTTGTGATAGAAATCTTGCTGATGTTAAGACCGAAAGAGATGTGAGAGGAGTATTTCGTTTTATTGGGGGTGCAATAAGAGGCGTCGCGAGACTCGAAAATGTGAGTCAAAATATGAGAGAGTTCAGTTTATTGAAGTTATCCTGAGGGACAGAGTTGTAGATAAGGCGGTAGGTGAGTGTGGGAATAGGCTGGACTTCGGAGAGTTTGATGACTTCGTTGTGAGGCAGGCAGAGAGTGGAGAGGTTCGCAAAGTGTATGGTTTTCGTCATGCCCTGCACCCCCCGTCCCGCCTGTGGGGGCTGATCCGCGGTTATGGGGTCACATACTCCTCTTTGTGCTGACCCCCGTCATCTCTTTGTGCAGGCTATTATAGGCCTACACTATAGGCTTTGGTAGGGATATCATTAGCCTTCGTCCCCCCTTAACCTTTCCTTTCATGGCACTTTTGACTTCAATCTGCATCAGGGATATCAGGAAACTTGGTGTGTTCTTCCGCCGCTCTTGTGTCAGTTGATAGGGAATTCATTGCCCTGTTCATACCTATGTGAATTCGCCTTAGATTCCCATTGGTACAGAAGTTAGATATCGGCGGCCGCCTGGTGGTGAATCGGCCTCGCGTCTGTTTGCGG
Source organism: Eutreptiella sp. 'Long Island Sound 2002' (assembly GCA_964036045.1). Classification (NCBI taxonomy): domain Eukaryota; phylum Euglenozoa; class Euglenophyceae; order Eutreptiales; family Eutreptiaceae; genus Eutreptiella; species Eutreptiella sp. 'Long Island Sound 2002'. The sequence goes on along the minus strand of OZ038382.1, from coordinate 131,657,770 downwards.
GCAAAATGCCAGTTGGAATCTGGCGGCCGATATCGTGAGACCGTGAACTGGCCTTTACGGCTGGTCCATCCTGTTGACCTAATGTAATTCTGACTGCATGGTTGTAAAAGTCAATACTTAGTGTATAATAGGGAATGGAAAGTTGCGGGTCCGGTGCCACTATTTCCAAAACCCCTATAGGGTCATGATACCGAGCCACTTAATATATGAGGATACCTCAGGCGTTGTTGCCAGCATCTTACGGTGCCTTTTCCTTTTATCCCCATTTGTTAGTTTAGGCATGGCATGCATATCTTATGCATTTCATGTACTCATTTCAACCTAACCGTAAAATGACGCTTTCCATCCATTTCTCTTCAAAACAGATGCGTTGGAACCGCATGACTCTTCTCATGTAGCGCGCATTTGTCATTTGTTTGGCCCTTTGTGCGCGCTACGCTCCATGCCGTGTGCCTGGTGGTTCAATCGCATTTCAGCCAGTTCAACCGGCTGAGTTTTGGCCTTTGAACCCGGTTGAACCGATGGCAGCGCGCGCCATCAAAATCATGCAATTTGTCCTGAAGAAACATGCTCGTGCCAAGGTTATGGATCTTCAATGACGTAAAGTTAAACAATAGTCTGAATGACTACCATGTTTCTCTTTTTTGGCCTTGCACCAAATCACAAAATCATGTTTCTCATTGTCTGAAACACGCCTGTGTGGCGTGTGGTTCAACCGGGATCTTGAACTAGGCATACGCTAGGGGGATGAAAACTCATACAAGTTGCACAACATTCAGGATTCCATGGGTTGCCAGGGTAGAAACAAGTCGCAGCTGCGCAACGCAGAGGACGCTTGGTAGTCAAAGCCCAGGAAAATCTTAAATGCACAGCAACAGCCAGCGAAGAAGGAGCAGAACGTCAGGAGCGCTGTGGTCAAGAACAGGAGCGCTGGGGTGAAGAACAGAGTCCCCACTTCTGATCACCTTCATGTCCTTGAGGACTTTGATGAGCACCATGATGAGCACCATAAATTTGACACTGGAACCGGGATAATACACCCCTTCATTACACTCATAATAAGCACCTTCTCCACGCAGGAAATCCATGCACTCCACACTTGGCAATCAGCAGAGAGCACAGTAGCAGATCTCACCAACAATTGCTACCAGGAAACAAGGTTGCAGAGCACAGAAATCAAATCCCTTCATATTGAAAACCTGAAATCATGAATAATGTAATCATAATTGCTAAAATCAGAAGAATAGAAATTACAGATTGATGCGCATGCGCCAGTCTTGTTACAGCATATGATTGGAATATGGTTGGACGGCGGTTGAACGGCTTGAGGAGGGGGTTGAGTAGGGTTCAAATAGGCTTGGTGTGCAAACTGCAGTACGTAGAGAATGGTGTGTTATTTGTTTATCGAAGTTGCAAGTCAGTTGAGAGATATGGCTGAATTATTAGGAATGGGTTGGGTTTTGGCTTTGGTGAACAACCCATGGTGAATCTCAAGGTGGGAGTGATTTCGATGATTGCAGGATGAAATCAACATTGGTTTATAGTTTGGTTTGCCTTCCCTTCCCTTTACAATGTCGAGATGTGGTGGTGGTGGGTCACCGCACTCCATGGTAGGACCCACTTTCATGCATGAATAGTGCATCTTTGCTGTATTCATTGAGTGACCTTTCGAGTCATTCTGACGCCTCATTGTAGAATTTTGTTGTGACTTCTTTTGAAGCTCGTAACAGCGAGTCTCTAGTTCAATTATCGCCCTAGTTGGACTTCATTTGACCCATTGGCCATATATGATGTCAATTGTGGTGTTGAGACTTAGAGCACTTTGTTTTTGTGTGCCCAAAGGTTGCCACTATATCTCCAAGATATAGTGGTGATGGAAAATGAGTAAGAGCTCATTTTGTTCGTATTTGGTGGGTACGAATAATATATGTTCGATTTTTGGTCGCCTCTCGACCGCTAGGTCGTCGGTCGCGCGAGCTGGCACCAGAAGCGAGAATAGAATAAGCCGATAGGTAAGACATGACGAAAAAATGTTCTAAATAGCTGAATATATAGCTAATTAGCATAAAAAATGCTGAGGGCACAAACGTGACGGGAAATTATCCGACCTTAAATAGGTGAATATTTCACGCTGTAAGCACCGTAACACTAATAGGAACGTAACACTGTCTCCCTCGTTGTCCCGTAAGCCGTCTACGCAAAGAAAAACGCGCCGCGAGCAGCGCGCAAAAGTTGAAAAAACATTTTCTTCGCCGCCGCGCCACTGTACACACTCCCTCTCGCACTCCTCTGCTCTCCGTGTACCTACTCCTCCCGTTCGCGCCCCACCCTCCCTGTTTTTGCCTCCCCTCGCGCTGCTGGAGGATGGCCCTGGCGGATACTCGGTCAACCCCTTGCAATAACACAATTACCCACACGTTGGACAACAAGTTCATGTACAGAGTAGGTAGGTAGGTGCACTCGGTCGTGGAGAGGCGCCCCATGGTTTCCCCTTGCGTCGCCCCTGTGACTAACAGGAAGAGGCTCCGCGCGTGAAGAGGGGAGGCGGCTTACATCCCGCTAGACCTGACTGTTGGCCCCCAACAAAGCGGCCCCAGGCAACACCGGGAGGGCTGAGTGCCGCCAGCGTGACGTGCTTGTCTCGCCGGGAGGATGTGCCCCCGTGCTTGCGCACGTCCCCTCCTTTGGGCGGAACCCTAGAGGTTCACCGGACTTCCTGGCGTATCCCAAGGCATGCATGCACGTTCTTGGTACTAGGGTTCCGAGGCGCTTGGGTGTCGCACGCTCCGCCTCGAGTCCAAAAGCAGCGCAGGCCTTAGGATGCAGCCTTACCCCCGGTCTCCGGATCTCATTTGGCCGGGTCACCTGCATGGCACGGGCTGCCTCAGTGCCCGGGCTGTGGGCACTGGGTTTCCTACTGTTGTGCGGCGTTTGTGTTTTGGTCCGGTTGGCGGTTGGGTGTGGGTTTTGTTAACCCCGCCAGTCCTGGCTGGGGTCTTCGGTGGGTGTGTTTGGGCACGGGTTGTGGTGTTGTCCCTCTAGTGTCGGCTGTTTGTGGTGTTCGTGGTTGGGGTTCGGTTTCGGCCTGCTTATGGGACGTGTGTGGTTTCCTGCGCGCCCCGCTTACCCCCCGCCGTTTTCGGTTCCGGCGTGCGGTGTGGGCGTGCGTGCTGGGCCCGGGTCCCGGCTGTGCCCAGCCCTTCGTGGCGGGGTTGTCGGTGTGTGTTTTATTGCGCTTTTTTTTTTTTGCTGGGTGTCTCTGTCCCGGGCATCGTGGTCCCTGTCCCCCCATCCCCTTTCTTTCGGGCTGGGCCGCTGGCTCTTTTTGTTTTTCGTGGTGTGTGTCTGCATGTTTCGGTGTCCCTTTTCCCGGTGGGCCGCTGTTCCTGCCTTGGTGTTGCCGGTTTTGGCTGGGTGGTCCCCCCGTGCCTCTTCGGGGGTCATGTCTTTGGTGCCTTCTGGAGGGGGGGTTTGGCCGCCTCTGGTGGTGTTGGCGGGCGGTTTGGTGGCTTCGGGCTGTTTTCGCCCCCCCCCCTCCCCTCTCTGTTTTTTTTTTGGGGGGGGGGGGGGGGGCTGCCTGTTCTTCCCTCTGCCTTCCCTGGTTGGCGCACGCACTGGCCCGCATTCAGTGTTGTCTTCCGGGCTGCTGTTGGCGGTTGCGTTCTGTTTGGCCGTGTTCCGGCCCCATGGGTCGGGTGGGCTATGTACACGGTGGGCTCAGCGCCCCTTCTTGCCGGGTTTGGTCCTGGCTCTGCCGGCTGGGCGGCTGCGCCAGGCGGCTGCTTGTGGCTCTGGGTTAGGGGGCTGGGGTTGTTCGTGTCCTTTCCCCTCTGCGGTGCCGGTTTTGACCTTCTGGGTGGTCCGCCACCGTTGTTGCCGGGCGCGCTGTGGCCCCGTGTGTGGCCTTCGGTGCTGGTGTGTGGCGTGCTGGTGCGGCGCCTTCTGGGGTGCGCGGTGGCTTGCTTCGGTTAGTCCTTCAGGTTAGGGTCAGTTGTGTCGTGTTGTGCCGCTCTGTGCCGCGTCGCGTCGCGCCGTGCTCTGGCGCGTTGCACATTTGGAGCGCTGTGGTGCGGTGTGCCGTGGTCTCGCGTTGTGCCGCGGTGGGTCAGTGGAGGTCAGCTTGGCCTGTGTCATGGTGCGGAGTGCGGGCCAGAGTGTGGCTGGTTGGTGGCTGCGGGGTGCGGTTAGGTGTGGTTGTCTCGCTGGGTCCGTGCTGTGGGGGCTTGGGCGTGCCGCTCGGGCTGGTGGGTCGGGTAGGTCGATCGCGTGGTGGTCCGTGGGGTTGCCCTCCCTGGGGGCCTGCTCCTTGGTCCCGTGTCCTCGGGGGGTTTCGGTCCCTAGTCCTGGTCGCTGTGGCCCTGCCTTCGTCCTCTTCCGGTGCTTGTGAGGTGGCCCTTGTGGCGGCCGGGGTCGTCGCCTTGCGGTGAGGGCGTGGTGGTGCACCGTGGGGCGGCGTTCCCTGCGGCTTCGTCTGTGGGCGTGACCCGTTCTCCCCGTGTTGGTGTGCTCTCCTTTCCCCGTGTGGTTTCTGGTGGCTGGTGGGTGTGCGCTGGCGTGATCCGTATGGCGTCCGATGTTTGCTTCGGCGGTGTGTGTTGGGGGGTGCGCCCCCCGGAGTCGTGGGGCGATCGGTGGGGGTGAGGCGGCGGTGGTCCCCCCGTCGTGGTATGCCCTTCCTGGGTGTGGGTCGTGGCGTTTGCCGTGGTGCCCTTTTCCTCCGTGCCTTGGTCACCGCTCCCGCCCCTTCCTGGTTCTTGGCTGGTTTCCTGCCCCCATGTGGTGTCTCTTCCGGCGTCCTGTCCCTGTGAGTGCCTGCCCTCACTTGGGGCCCCTCCGTGCCCTCTTGCCTGAGTGCCCCTTGCTGTCCCTTGCCCTCCCATTGCCCTTGTCCTCCCCCTTCCTGGTGTGGTGGTGGCGGGAGGGGCGGGCCGGGGAGGGGGCGCCGACTGCCCAGGCCTGGGGCTGGGTGGCCTGGAGCCACTGGCGGAGGGCTTGGGGGGTGTAGGGGGGGCGGAGGCCCTGGACCGCATCGCGGATGAGGGCCTCCCATGCCGCTTGTGGCATGATGGCCTCCGGGGCGGCCTCGTTGGGGTCGGCGGGGGTGCGGGTGCGCACTTCCTCGAAGGTATGCACCATGTGCACCCCATCGTGCCTTTCCGCTCCCCCGGCCCACTTCACCCAGCGGCGGAGCTCCTGCAAAGCAGGGGCAGACCACCAGCCGAGGTGGGCGGGGGCTTGGGGGGGGGGAGGGGTCCGTGCCCGGGGTCCTGGAGCGGCGGGGGGAGGACGTGGACCTGCGGTGGTGGCGGGGGTGGCGGTGCCTGGGGGAGCGGGAGCGGCGGTGGCAGGGGCTGGGGGTGGAGGACGGGTACGGGTGGAGGGGGGAGCGGGAGGGTGCAGGTGGACATGGGGCGGCGGTGGCGCGCTTGGTGGCGTCCGGGGGAGCGGGAGTGGTGGTGGCGGGGGCTGGGGGTGGTAGATGGGTATGGCCGGCGGGGGGAACGGGGAGCCTGGCGGGGCCTGTGGGGGGAAGGGGAGGTGGACGTGGGGCGGCGGTGGCGTGCGTGGCGGCGTCGGGGGGAGCGGGAGCAGTGGTGGCGGGGGCTGGGGGTGGGGGTCTTGTATGGCCGGAGGGGGGAGGGGAAGGTGGACATGGGGCGGCGGTGGCGCTCGTGGTTTCGCCCGGGGGAGCGGGAGCGGCGGGAGCGGGGTCTCGGGGGGTCGTGGTGGCACCCGGGGGAGCGGGAGCGGGGCGAGTGGGTGGTTGAGGCGCGGTGGCGCCGTGGGGATTGTGGGCGCTGTGGGCGAGTGTGCCGTGCGGGGGGGGAGCGGGCGCGCTGCCGTTTGCGGGACCGGGCCTCATCGCTCGAGTCGGGCCAGTCAGGAGGCGTCAGCGGGTCCTGGGGGGCTTCGCGTGGTGCCGCCTGGTACTGGGAGGGGGGGGGGGGGTCCCCCGTTGTCCATGGATCCGCCACGTAGTGGTGTGGTGGCGGCAGCGGCTGGTGGTATGGGTCCAGTGACTGTCCTTGGCGGGGTTGGGCCCGGGGGGCCCCTTCGGCGTGGACGCGGTGGCTGGGGGGATACGGATACGGCTCCTGGTACAGGGGGGGGTGGCTGGTACGGGGGGGCCGGCCCCTGGCGGTAGGGGGGGTATGCGGCTGGAGCGCTCGGTGGCTGCCATCCCATGCGCTGGTGTTGTTCGTGCACGGGGGGTTGTGGCCTGGTGGGGTAGGGTGGTGGGCAGTGGTAGTGGTGGGGGTGGTGTTGGTAGTGGTGGTGGTGGGGCCGCTGGTGGTGGTGGTGTTGGTAGTGGTGGGGTTGGTGTTGCGGGTATGGCCCTCGGAGCCCTTGTGGGTTTTTCGGTCCCCCTTGTGGGGCTGGGGGGTTGGGCATCGTGGGCAGCCCCTGGGGCTGCACTATGTGGTGGGCAGGGGGGGCGGGTTCGGGGCCGGGCTTGACGGTGACGGTGGTTGAGGGGTCCCACGTCCCTGGGTTGGTTTGGCCGGCGGTGGTGGTGGTTTGCAGGGGATGGATGACGGGGCGCTTGGGCCGCCTCTGCGGTGGTGGTGGGTGCCGGTGGGAGGGGGGCGTGGGTTGAGGTGGGTGGGGGGTCCTGGCTTGGGCGAGGGTCCAGCTTGGGGTGGTTTCGGTTGGGTTTGTGTCGTTGCGTTTGTGGTGTTGTGTGTGCTCGCGTGGGCGTCGGCTTGGGTTTGGGGTCGGGTTTGGGGTTGGGTTCCTGTTCCAGGTTGAGGAGGACCTCTCTCCGGAGGTGTGAGGGCGCCGATGTCAGGTCGGGGGTCTTCCCGGTGCGTTGCCGGGGTGCCCGAGTCGCCTGTGTGGGGGTCGGGGGGTCGGTGCTTGGGGCCGCGGCTTTGGCTTTTGCCGTGGCCTTGAGGATGAGGGCGGCGGGGAGGGGGGGTTGGAGGATGAGGTGGAGGGGGTGGACGAGGCTGAGGATGAGGAGGAGGTGGTGGACGCGGGTTCGGCTGTGATGCGGGAGGGCTTGCGGGCGGCGGCTTCTGCTGCGGCCACGGCGGGGAGGATGGAGGGCATGTCCTCGGGCTGTAGGTTTGGGGCGGGCGGCTGGGGGGGCCCGGTCGTGACCTGGCGGCCCGGCGGGCCGATCTGGTCAGCAGCGGCGGAGGAGGAAGGCGCAGGGCTGTGGCCTTCTCCTTCTGGGCTTGGCTGGGCCCGGATCCTGCAATGTGCGAGGTTGTGCGGGTTGGCGTCCGCGGGGGGGAACAGTTCGCGTGGGCTGCATTCAGGGGCCGGGGGGGGGTGGGCCTGGGTCTTCTGGGGTGTGTGCGGGGGGCGTGGGCGGGCCACTGGGTGGGGTGGGCGTGCCGCGGGGCGCGGGGCTCCTCTCGGCGGGTGTGTGTGGGTTGTCGAGTGTGGGGGGTGGTGAGGGGTGTCCAGCGGGTGGGTGTGTGGCGGGCGTGTGCTGGTGTTCGGGCGGGTGGGGGAGGCCTGTGTCGCGGGGCCCGGGGCTGCGCGCGATGGTGGGCGTGTGTGGGTATCCGGGTGAGCAGCGAGAGGGGAGGGGCATGGGCGGGGATTGTGCGGTGGGGTGTGCTGTGTCGGTGTATGTGTTCGCTCGCTGCGGCGCGCTTGCGTGGCCAGTTGTAGGCCGGGCGGTTCGGAGGAGGGGCTTGCCGTCTTCTGCTGCCGCGGCAAGGATTTCGCAGACGAGCTTGCGTACCTGGTGAATTACCCACACGTTGGACAACAAGTTCATGTACAGAGTAGGTAGGTAGGTGCACTCGGTCGTGGAGAGGCGCCCCATGGTTTCCCCTTGCGTCGCCCCTGTGACTAACAGGAAGAGGCTCCGCGCGTGAAGAGGGGAGGCGGCTTGCATCCCGCTAGACCTGACTGTTGGCCCCCAACAAAGCGGCCCCAGGCAACACCGGGAGGGCTGAGTGCCGCCAGCGTGACGTGCTTGTCTCGCCGGGAGGATGTGCCCCCGTGCTTGCGCACGTCCCCTCCTTTGGGCGGAACCCTAGAGGTTCACCGGACCTCCTGGCGTATCCCAAGGCATGCATGCACGTTCTTGGTACTAGGGTTCCGAGGCGCTTGGGTGTCGCACGCTCCGCCTCGAGTCCAAAAGCAGCGCAGGCCTTAGGATGCAGCCTTACCCCCCGTCTCCGGATCTCATTTGGCCGGGTCACCTGCATGGCACGGGCTGCCTCAGTGCCCGGGCTGTGGGCACTGGGTTTCCTACTGTTGTGCGGCGTTTGTGTTTTGGTCCGGTTGGCGGTTGGGTGTGGGTTTTGTTAACCCCGCCAGTCCTGGCTGGGGTCTTCGGTGGGTGTGTTTGGGCACGGGTTGTGGTGTTGTCCCTCTAGTGTCGGCTGTTTGTGGTGTTCGTGGTTGGGGTTCGGTTTCGGCCTGCTTATGGGACGTGTGTGGTTTCGTGCGCGCCCCGCTTACCCCATGCCGTTTTCGGTTCCGGCGTGCGGTGTGGGCGTGCGTGCTGGGCCCGGGTCCCGGCTGTGCCCAGCCCTTCGTGGCGGGGTTGTCGGTGTGTGTTTTTTGCGCTTTTTTTCTTTTTGCTGGGTGTCTCTGTCCCGGGCATTGTGGTCTCTGTCCCCCCATCCCCTTTCTTTCGGGCTGGGCCGCTGGCTCTTTTTTTTTTCGTGGTGTGTGTCTGCATGTTTCGGTGTCCCTTTTCCCGGTGGGCCGCTGTTCCTGCCTTGGTGTTGCCGGTTTTGGCTGGGTGGTCCCCCCGTGCCTCTTCGGGGGTCATGTCTTTGGTGCCTTCTGGAGGGGGGGTTTGGCCGCCTCTGGTGGTGTTGGCGGGCGGTTTGGTGGCTTCGGGCTGTTTTCGCCCCCCCCCTCCCCTCTCTGTTTTTTTTTGGGGGGGGGGGGGGGGGGCTGCCTGTTCTTCCCTCTGCCTTCCCTGGTTGGCGCACGCACTGGCCCACATTCAGTGTTGTCTTCCGGGCTGCTGTTGGCGGTTGCGTTCTGTTTGGCCGTGTTCCGGCCCCATGGGTCGGGTGGGCTATGTACACGGTGGGCTCGGCGCCCCTTCTTGCCGGGTTTGGTCCTGGCTCTGCCGGCTGGGCGGCTGCGCCAGGCGGCTGCTTGTGGCTCTGGGTTAGGGGGCTGGGGTTGTTCGTGTCCTTTCCCCTCTGCGGTGCCGGTTTTAACCTTCTGGGTGGTCCGCCACCGTTGTTGCCGGGCGCGCTGTGGCCCCGTGTGTGGCCTTCGGTGCTGGTGTGTGGCGTGCTGGTGCGGCGCCTTCTGGGGTGTGCGGTGGCTTGCTTCGGTTAGTCCTTCAGGTTAGGGTCAGTTGTGTCGTGTTGTGCCGCTCTGTGCCGCGTCGCGTCGCGTCGTGCTCTGGCGCGTTGCACATTTGGAGCGCTGTGGTGCGGTGTGCCGTGGTCTCGCGTTGTGCCGCGGTGGGTCAGTGGAGGTCAGCTTGGCCTGTGTCATGGTGCGGAGTGCGGGCCAGAGTGTGGCTGGTTGGTGGCTGCGGGGTGCGGTTAGGTGTGGTTGTCTCGCTGGGTCCGTGCTGTGGGGGCTTGGGCGTGCCGCTCGGGCTGGTGGGTCGGGTAGGTCGATCGCGTGACGGTCCGTGGGGTTGCCCTCCCTGGGGGCCTGCTCCTTGGTCCCGTGTCCTCGGGGGGTTTCGGTCCCTAGTCCTGGTCGCTGTGGCCCTGCCTTCGTCCTCTTCCGGTGCTTGTGAGGTGGCCCTTGTGGCGGCCGGGGTCGTCGCCTTGCGGTGAGGGCGTGGTGGTGCACCGTGGGGCGGCGTTCCCTGCGGCTTCGTCTGTGGGTGTGACCCGTTCTCCCCGTGTTGGTGTGCTCTCCTTTCCCCGTGTGGTTTCCGGTGGCTGGTGGGTGTGCGCTGGCGTGATCCGTATGGCGTCCGATGTTTGCTTCGGCGGTGTGTGTTGGGGGGTGCGCCCCCCGGAGTCGTGGGGCGTTCGGTGGGGGTGAGGCGGCGGTGGTCCCCCCGTCGTGGTATGCCCTTCCTGGGTGTGGGTCGTGGCGTTTGCCGTGGTGCCCTTTTCCTCCGTGCCTTGGTCACCGCTCCCGCCCCTTCCTGGTTCTTGGCTGGTTTCCTGCCCCCATGTGGTGTCTCTTCCGGCGTCCTGTCCCTGTGAGTGCCTGCCCTCACTTGGGGCCCCTCCGTGCCCTCTTGCCTGAGTGCCCCTTGCTGTCCCTTGCCCTCCCCTTGCCCTTGTCCTCCCCCTTCCTGGTGTGGTGGTGGCGGGAGGGGCGGGCCGGGGAGGGGGCGCCGACGGCCCAGGCCTGGGGCTGGGTGGCCTGGAGCCACTGGCGGAGGGCTTGGGGGGTGTAGGGGGGGCGGAGGCCCTGGACCGCATCGCGGAGGAGGGCCTCCCATGCCGCTTGTGGCATGATGGCCTCCGGGGCGGCCTCGTTGGGGTCGGCGGGGGTGCGGGTGCGCACTTCCTCGAAGGTATGCACCATGTGCACCCCATCGTGCCTTTCCGCTCCCCCGGCCCACTTCACCCAGCGGCGGAGCTCCTGCAAAGCAGGGGCAGACCACCAGCCGAGGTGGGCGGGGGCTTGGGGGGGGGGGAGGGGTCCGTGCCCGGGGTCCTGGAGCGGCGGGGGGAGGACGTGGACCTGCGGTGGTGGCGGGGGTGGCGGTGCCTGGGGGAGCGGGAGCGGCGGTGGCAGGGGCTGGGGGTGGAGGACGGGTACGGGTGGAGGGGGGAGCGGGAGGGTCCAGGTGGACATGGGGCGGCGGTGGCGCGCTTGGTGGCGTCCGGGGGAGCGGGAGTGGTGGTGGCGGGGGCTGGGGGTGGTAGATGGGTATGGCCGGCGGGGGGAACGGGGAGCCTGGCGGGGCCTGTGGGGGGAAGGGGACGTGGACGTGGGGCGGCGGTGGCGTGCGTGGCGGCGTCGGGGGGAGCGGGAGCAGTGGTGGCGGGGGCTGGGGGTGGGGGTCTTGTATGGCCGGAGGGGGGAGGGGAAGGTGGACATGGGGCGGCGGTGGCGCTCGTGGTTGCGCCCGGGGGAGCGGGAGCGGCGGGAGCGGGGTCTCGGGGGGTCGTGGTGGCACCCGGGGGAGCGGGAGCGGGGCGAGTGGGTGGTTGAGGCGCGGTGGCGGTGTGGGGATTGTGGGCGCTGTGGGCGAGTGTGCCGTGCGGGGGGGGAGCGGGCGCGCTGCCGTTTGCGGGACCGGGCCTCATCGCTCGAGTCGGGCCAGTCAGGAGGCGTCAGCGGGTCCTGGGGGGCTTCGCGTGGTGCCGCCTGGTACTGGGAGGGGGGGGGGGGGGTCCCCCGTTGTCCATGGATCCGCCACGTAGTGGTGTGGTGGCGGCAGCGGCTGGTGGTATGGGTCCAGTGACTGTCCTTGGCGGGGTTGGGCCCGGGGGGCCCCTTCGGCGTGGACGCGGTGGCTGGGGGGATACGGATACGGCTCCTGGTACAGGGGGGGGTGGCTGGTACGGGGGGGCCGGCCCCTGGCGGTAGGGGGGGTATGCGGCTGGAGCGCTCGGTGGCTGCCATCCCATGCGCTGGTGTTGTTCGTGCACGGGGAGTTGTGGCCTGGTGGGGTAGGGTGGTGGGCAGTGGTAGTGGTGGTGGTGGGGCCGCTGGTGGTGGTGGTGTTGGTAGTGGTGGGGTTGGTGTTGCGGGTATGGCCCTCGGAGTCCTTGTGGGTTTTTCGGTCCCCCTTGTGGGGCTGGGGGGTTGGGCATCGTGGGCAGCCCCTGGGGCTGCACTATGTGGTGGGCAGGGGGGGCGGGTTCGGGGCCGGGCTTGACGGTGACGGTGGTTGAGGGGTCCCACGTCCCTGGGTTGGTTTGGCCGGCGGTGGTGGTGGTTTGCAGGGGATGGATGACGGGGCGCTTGGTGACGGGGATGCGGACGAGGGCTTGGACGGGGTCGTGTTGGGTGGCCGCCTCTGCGGTGGTGGTGGGTGCCGGTGGGAGGGGGGCGTGGGTTGAGGTGGGTGGGGGGTCCTGGCTTGGGCGAGGGTCCAGCTTGGGGTGGTTTCGGTTGGGTTTGTGTCGTTGCGTTTGTGGTGTTGTGTGTGCTCGCGTGGGCGTCGGCTTGGGTTTGGGGTCGGGTTTGGGGTTGGGTTCCTGTTCCAGGTTGAGGAGGACCTCTCTCCGGAGGTGTGAGGGCGCCGATGTCAGGTCGGGGGTCTTCCCGGTGCGTTGCCGGGGTGCCCGAGTCGCCTGTGTGGGGGTCGGGGGGTCGGTGCGTGGGGCCGCGGCTTTGGCTTTTGCCGTGGCCTTGAGGATGAGGGCGGCGGGGAGGGGGGGTTGGAGGATGAGGTGGAGGGGGTGGACGAGGCTGAGGATGAGGAGGAGGTGGTGGACGCGGTTTCGGCTGTGATGCGGGAGGGCTTGCGGGCGGCGGCTTCTGCTGCGGCCACGGCGGGGAGGATGGAGGGCATGTCCTCGGGCTGTAGGTTTGGGGCGGGCGGCCCGGGGGGCCCGGTCGTGACCTGGCGGCCCGGCGGGGCGATCTGGTCAGCAGCGGCGGAGGAGGAAGGCGCAGGGCTGTGGCCTTCTCCTTCTGGGCTTGGCTGGGCCCGGATCCTGCAATGTGCGAGGTTGTGCGGGTTGGCGTCCGCGGGGGGGAACAGTTCGCGTGGGCTGCATTCAGGGGCCGGGGGGGGGTGGGCCTGGGTACTCTGGGGTGTGTGCGGGGGGCGTGGGCGGGCCACTGGGTGGGGTGGGCGTGCCGCGGGGCGCGGGGCTCCTCTCGGCGGGTGTGTGTGGGTTGTCGAGTGTGGGGGGTGGTGAGGGGTGTCCGGCGGGTGGGTGTGTGGCGGGCGTGTGCTGGTGTTCGGGCGGGTGGGGGAAGCCCGTGTCGCGGGGCCCGGGGCTGCGCGCGATGGTGGGCGTGTGTGGGTCTCCGGGTGAGCAGCGAGAGGGGAGGGGCATGGGCGGGGATTGTGCGGTGGGGTGTGCTGTGTCGGTGTATGTGTTCGCTCGCTGCGGCGCGCTTGCGTGGCCAGTTGTAGGCCGGGCGGTTCGGAGGAGGGGCTTGCCGTCTTCTGCTGCCGCGGCAAGGATTTCGCAGACGAGCTTGCGTACCTGGTGGACCTCTTGGTCAGTGGTGGGAAGGGGGTATGCTAGCTTTGGGCTAAGACCCACGCGGTTGAGGACCCTGAGGATGGTGCCGTACCCGCAGGTGAGGGATTGCTGCGGTCTGGGGGGGGGGTTTGGTCGCGTGTCCGGGCTCGCTTCGACCTGTGTGTGGGCGGTGGGGATGGCACAAACCCAGGGCACAATCCCCGTGGGTGGCCAGCGGCGCTGGATCCAGTGGGTCAGGCAGAGCATGGCCAATCCCAGGTGGTAGCCGGCCTTCCCTGAGGTGAATTGGGCCAGGGCACGGGCTGGGGGCTTGTCCCCTGGCTGGAGGACGCCCCTGAGGACCCTGTGCTGGGTGGTGGGGCCTTCTACTGCCCCTGGTGGGGCGGTCCCTGGGGCGAACATGGTGTCTGTCCCTTTGACGAGCCATCCCGGGCCGGGGCACGTAGCCGTAGCGGCTATCACGTAGTAGTGCCCGCGCTTGAGGACTGTAACCCAGACCTCCGGCGGGGGGTGGTCACTGTCCGTAGGTGGGGGGGGGAGGTCGTCGTCTGGGTACGGAGGCCGGCGGCGCGGAGGGCAGTGTCGCGGGTTGGTGCGGTGGCCTGTTCCCACTGCTCCGGGCGGTTCGGGTCCGCTGGGTGGTCCGTCTCCGCTGGGGCCCGTCATAGGCGTACGGTCCCTCGACGCGTGACGTTGATGCCGGTGTCGTGCGTCAGGGCCTGGCCCCACTCGATGGGGGGGATCCAGACGTGCTGGCCCTGGGTGTGTTTGCGGGCTCGCCAGAGTACAAGGTCTACGATGGGCTCGTGGAAGCCGCTGCCTGGGGTGGTCAGGTCCTGGAGGGCTGTGACGGTGAGCTTGGTCCAGTCGTCTTGTAGGCGGTACCAGCCCAGGGGGGTGGTCGGGGCCCTGCCTTGGAGGGTTGCTCGGAGGAGGTCGCGGTCGCGGATGGTTGCCGGTGTGAGGGGGGGGTGCCCCGGGTCCGGGGGGGGTGGGCTGGATGGGCTGCCGGGGTCTTGCGCGTCTACGTCGACGGATGGTTGGCCCTGGTTTGGCTCGGCCGGGCTGGGCGGTGCCGGGTGGCTTCTTGGGTGGGAAATGGGCCTCTGGGCGCTGTGGTGGTGTGTTGGAGGCCTGCGGATGGAGATGGGGGGCGCGTGCGGGGCGCGGAGTGGGTTAGTGGACGTCTGGGTCATGCACGGCATGGTGATGGATGAGACGCTGCATCTGTTCCCCCGCGGTGGGGTCGGTGAGTTGCTCCGCGTGTGTTAACAGGAGGTGTTTGCGGTGTACCATTTGGGCTGCTGCTCTGCGGACTGCCTCTAGCTGGAGGTGCAGGGCCTGTGTCACCGCCCCTCTCATGGGGGCTTCTTTGACCAGGGGATCCCGGAAGAGGTGTTCGGTGGCCTGGTGTGCGTGGTTGTGGGCTGGCCATCCTTCGTGTTATCGTAGGGTTTCTGCCGGGGACCAGCCCACTAGCATGTCCCTGCCTGTATGGAGGGGGCATTTCTTGAAGTGTTCCCAGTCCTCCGGGGTGGTGTGGTCGCACGGGCAACGGGTGTGTTCTTCGGGGACGTGGATGTGTTTGCGGGCGAGCCATCTGGCGACCCTGGTGAGGAATGGTAGTTGCTCCCTCAGGAGCTGGATGCGTCGTTTTTGGAGGTGGGCTGGGACGTTTGCTGGGCGCAGCTCTGAGTGGTAGAGGGGGATTTGCAGTCTGTCCTGGAGCTCCTGGATGTGCGCCCGGCTGTCTGCGTCGCCGAGCACGCGGGCAAAATGTTGGATGGGGAGGGGGTAGTGGTATGCTCTCTCGTGGGAGGAATAGGGGGGGTCCTCTGGTACCCAGTCCGGGGTCTGATGGGGCTCGGGTACGGGGGGTATGTGTTGGAGGTGTGTGTGGTTTCGGCCGAGTTCAGGGATCTGGAGGGCTGGTAGGTGTGTTGTGCGCTGGTGTACTGCCTGGTTGTCGAACTTACCATTTCCGTATTGGTGTCTGTGGGACTCTTGTTTCACGATGTGGAGTTGGACGTAGGGGGGAAGGCTGCGAAGGGTTTTCCAGAGCAGCAGTGCCTGGGTGCCGAGGCTCGTCGCGGTGGCTTTGTGAAGTGGTTGCCTTGCTATGCGGAGCAGCAGGTGTGTGTCGACAGTGGCGTCTACCACGAACCAGACCCGGACGATGTGCGGGGAGTGGGCGGGTAGGTGGGCCGCGATATCGGTGATGGCGTCAGCCATGGCCCCTAGCTCCCCGTGGGAGGAGGCGCCATAGGTGGTCTGGCCTGTGTGGTGGTCCATGTGGTAGTGTCCCCCGGTGTGGGTTAGCTGCAGGGTGGCCCCCCCGGTTATGGGCGTGAGGGTGGATTCGCCTGAGGCGTCGGTGAAGAAGAGCCGGTCCGCCGGTGATGGTTGTGGGAGGCGGCATGGGTTCATGGGCAGGTAGGCGTATATGGCGAGGCCCGTCGTGAGGTGGGCTACTGGGGTAGTGGGCTGCAGGATGGGGGTGGCGTATACCCCTATTCCTTTGGAGATGATGTGTTTCGCTTGGGGGGACAGGGCTATGACTCCCTGCTCCGCCTGTCCTTGTGTGAGGTAGGACTAGATGTAGTGGAGGATGTAGGCTGTGTCTGGGTTTAGGTCGTGGCATCTGAGGGTTTGTGTTCGGTGCTCCGGTGTGTGGCAGGAGTGGTGGAGCGGATAGTAGGGGTGCTCGTGTTTGCCCGTTCTGCCTGGCTCCTTCATGCTGTAACGGATGGCGACCCCTGCCCGGTCGGGGCGGGGCCATGTGGGTGTAGTGGTGAAGAGCCATTTGGGCGCGTGGTGGGGGTTCCATGCTACCGTGGGGTTAGTGTCGGTGCGGTGGAACCATGGGGCTACCCATGCGTAGGCCTGTGGTGGTAGGTGGGTTGTGGGGTGGGTGTGGTGGCGTGCTACGAGGTGTAGTACGGGCCATGGTGTGGTTGGTGCCTCGGGGTCACAGGTTCAACATGTGTGTGGCATGCTCTGGGAGTCATGGGGGACCCGTGGTAGGTCTCGGGCGGTCATGTGGTGTTTCGGTATGCGCCATTTTCCCCTGTGGTGGATGACGGTGGTCTGCGTGGGTTTGGCTACATTCGGGGCCAGTAGTAGGGTTAGTGGTGGGACTGGGCCCGTCACTGGGCGGACGGGTTCGTGTTTTGAGCCGGTGGGTGCGTAGGGCGGTGTCGCTGGGATGGGTCGGGGGTGTTGCTTTGTGAATTCTCGGTAGGCTGTTTGCATGTCTTTGCTTCCCGGCAGAGTGTGTCCGGCGGCTCGTGCCGTCTGCGTGAGGTACTGGTGGAAGAGGCGGTACTGAGGCCATTCGGGAAGCTGTAGAAAGGGGGTGTGGTGTGCCGAGCTGTGGTGCAGGACCCGCATTTGGGGGAGGGTGACGTATACTACGGTGATGGAGGCCCCGACAAGGTCTATTGTGTGGATGGTGCCCTTGGGGTGATGGTGGAGGTCCCCGCAGAGGACCGCTAGAGGCCCTTCTTCTGGGCACGTGTGGTTGGTGAGTATGGCGTGGTGTGGGGATGGGAGGAGAAGCTGCAGGTGGTTCCACAGGCGCGTGTTCATGTTGGTTGGCATGCCCGTCTGGTGGAGTACCCAGCGCGGGCATGTGTTGCGGGCCCGTTGTGCGGCTTGGAGGCGGATTGTGGTGACCTCGCGGACCTCCGGTGAGTGGTTGTGGGTGATGCGGTGAAGGAGGAGGGCGGTGTGTGTCTGGTATAGGCCGCTTTCGGCCCGTCCCCTATGGCGTCTCCATAGTGGGGCCATGCCGCTCGGATGGCGCGGGTGGGTATGGAGGTGGGCCAGCCCCCGTGTGCTGCCCATGCCTTGGTCACGGCGCGTGTGGCCGGCTGGAGGGCGGTGGTGGGGTGTGTCAGGTGGAGTGCTTGGAAGCATATGGAGGCGTTCAAGACCCCGGTGAGGTAGTACGCCAGGCTCTGGTGGGACAGGGAGAGGGCCTTGGTGGTCGGGGACGCATATCTGGGGAGATGGGCAAGGTGTGATTGCAACTTTGGAGGGAGGGTGGCGTGCTCAGGGTTGGCGGCCTGGATTACCCCCAGGTGGGTGGTGGTTGTCGCGACTTGCATGGGGGGCCCTTATGGCCCTAGGGTGGGGAGTGTGGCAGACCCCTTGATCATGGTCACTGACTTTGTGGGGTGGACGATGAGGTTATTGTGGGAGAGGTAGGAGACGGTCACGTCCAGTAAGTCATTGGCCTGTTGGCTGACCGTTGGCCTGGGGTCCGGGGCATGGGGTTCGTGTGGGGTGTGTGTGACCGTGAGGTTGGTGTCGTCCGCGAAGCCCACCAGGGGGGGGAGGAGGGGGTAGGCTGCGTAGGCCGGGTAATCCTGCTCGATTGCGAGGGCCAAGGGGAGCGTCACTAGAAGGTACAGGAAGGGGCCCTCTGCTCCCCCTTGGGGGACCCCGCTGCCTGGCTCCAGGAAGGGGATGAGGCCTGCTCCAGTGCGGACCGTGTATTTGCGGGTGCGGATGTAGCCGGAGGCGAAGTTGTAGAAGGGGAGGCCCAGGCGTTTCCACACCGCTTCTAGAAGGAGCAAGAGGGTGTTCGGGAGGGCTCCTTTGACGTCGAGGGAGGCGATGATGAGGTGCACCGGGTCCATGTCTGCGATGGTGTCCTGGAGGAAGATGGCCTCGTGTGGGGACCGGCCTGGGATGGCCCCCCAGAGGCTGGCTGGTATGTGGGGGACCAGGTGGGGGCGGATGCGGCGTAGGAGGATGGTCCAGACGATTTTGACCTCCGTGACCGCACAGACTATGGGGCGCCAGTTGTCCGGCTTTGTCCAGTCCCCTTTTTTGTAGAGGGGGCAGACAACGCTTGCCCAGTCTGGTGGCAGGGGGGTCTGCCCAGTGATGATGTCCCAAAGGCGGTGGGCGAGGATGTGGAGAAGGTGGGCGGGGAGGTGGTAGTATGCCTCTGCAGGGAGGCCATCGTAGCCTGGGGTGTTGTGTTGCCGGAGACTGTGGATCGTCTTCCAGACTTCGTGGATGGTGAAGGGGCGTTTTTCCAGTTGCCTCCTCTGGGCGTGGTTGAAGACCCGAGGGAGGCGGTCGATTTTGGCCTGGGTGTCTGGGTCCAGTGTGTTCTGGGTTGGGGTGTGTTGCCGGAGGAAGCTGTATTGGGTGGCTTGGAGCACTGTGGCTGGGTCGTTGGTGAAGGAGCCGTCCTCCTGCCGGACCGTGGTGATGGCGCGGTGGCCGGTGTCGGTCATGGCGTCGTTGAGGTGGCGGATGGCCTTGTAGGGGAGTTCATGTTGCACATACCGTTCGTGTTCCTGGGCGATGCGCTGTTGCCTGTGGATGTGCCACCGCTGCAGGTCTGCCCTGATGTGGGCTATCTGTGTCCTGCATTGGTGTATCTGGCGGCGGGTTTGGGGGGTGTCGGTGTGGAGGAGGGTCGCCAGTTGTTGCTTCGCATGCCAGAGGTCATGGAGCATGTCCCCTAGGGCCGTGGGTGGTTGGTTGTCGTCTGTGTGGGGGTGTTGCTGGAAGCCGCAGGCGACAGCGGCCGTGCGCATGGCTGTGAGTAGGTCGGTGGGGTCTGGTTGGATGCGCCGGGCGCGGTCTATGGCCCTGTGATATTGGGACCAGGCATGCTTGTCATGCAGTGGGGGCATCTTCAGGGGGGGTGGTAGGCCTTGGTCCGCATCCTCTGGGGGGCTGGGGGGAAGGTTGGGGATGGTGAGGCGGATGTGCAGGGGGCTATGGCCTGTGGGTCCCAGCGGGAGGGGTCCATATCGGGCCTCCGCCCAAATGATGGTGGTGGGGTCGCCATAGCATACGTCGATGCGGGATGGGGCGGCATCTGTTTGGTGGGGGAAGTGGGATGGTTGGCCTTCGAGGTTGGCCGTCAGGTCCACGAGCCCCAGCATTTCGATGGTGTCGCGGACTGCTTGGTCCTGGGGTGTGGCCTGTCCCCCTCGGTCCGCCGGGGTGGGGGCGGCGTTCATGTCGCCGATGATGACTGTGGGGGCGAGCATGGCCATCTGGCGGTATCCCTCGGCCAGGGCCCGTAGGAAGGGTTCCGTGGCGTCGCCGAAGGGGACGTGGGCGTTGATGACGTTGAGTTGCCATCCGTCCCCGACGACCTCATAGACACCTAGCCTCCCTGGGATGCTGAGGTGGTGGACGAGGTGGACGTGGATGCCGGTTTGGGCGTACAGGGGGGTCCCCTTGTGCCAGTAGCATTTGTACGCTTTCTGGTCCGGGGTATATATGGGGGTGGTTTCTGGGGGGTCGTCGCGTTGTAGGCCTTGTTCCTGGAAGGTGAGGAGGTGGAGAACCCACCCCGGCCCCTGTGCCATCGGGAGCTCCTGGAGGGCGGTTGTGGCGTCCTTGGAGTATGTGACGGCCGGGTGGTTGAGGTCGAGGAGGTTGACGGTGGCCTTGGGTGGGGGCGGGCCGGGGCTGTGGAGGCTTGTGCCCCCGGCCCTTGCCCCATCAGGGAGGGGGACTGGGTCTCGGGGACTTTTTGCCGGCACGTGGGCGTTTGGGTAGGCGCGGCGGGTGGAGGCCTTGGCTCCACTCCGGGGGGAGCTCCCCAGTGTATTTGGTGCCTCTGTGGGCCTTGTTCTCTTCGGTGCGGAGTCCGATGGGGTGGGCGCTGGTGAGATCTAGGGTGTAGCCTTCTGGCTTGTCCGGGGCGCTGCTGCCTTGGTCTAGCTCCTTTTGGCGGTGCCAGATCACCCGGATCTGTGGCCCCCCGTTGTCCCCCGGGTCGCGGAGGTGGTACTGGATCGTGACCTCACACCAGATCCGGTCGCCTGTGTGGTGGTTGCAGAAGGGTTGCTGGACTTTCGCGCCTTTTTCGAATCCTGGGTACGCCTCGGGCGGGGGCGGTGCTGGTGGTGGGAGGGAGGATGATGAGGATGCCTGGTCCGGGTGGGGCGGTGGTAGTGATGGGAGGGAGAATGACGAGCATGCTTGGTCCGGGTGGGGCGGTGGTAATGGCAAGAGGAAGGATGACGAGGATGCTTAGTCTGGGTTCGCCAGGTGGGTCGGGTGGGATGCGGGGGGTCGGGAGGTCGCTGCTTTTCCGGCTTGATTGGCAGCGGGTGCGCCCCTTTCTCGTCTTGCTCGCTTGGGTGGGACTGGAGGTAGCGGGGCTGGGGAGGCGTGGGGTTGGAAGAAGGGGTGCGTTGCTTGCTGGCCCGGATCCCTCAGTGGGGGTTCTGCCGGTGTTTGCATTTTCGCTTTCGCGTGTCTGCGCATGATGTCGGCGAGCTTGCGCACGGTCTCCGGGGGATTTGATGGCCATGGCAGTGCGGCCGGGCTGTTGTCCAAGGGGTGGTGAAGGTGGTAGTTCCTCATTGCCTTGGCCTGCATGACCCAGGTCTCCGTGGGTTCCGGTGTGTCTGGGCCGTTGGGGGAGCCTTGAGCCCAGTAGAGTGCTGTGTGGAGGGCTTCCCAGGGGGCGCCTTTGCGGCCTGTGAGAGTGGTGGCCTGGGGGAGTCGGTGCCGGCCCCGTGGGTGGTCTTCCGGGTCTATTTCCGGGGTATAGGCCTGGGCTGCCATGAGAACTCTGTGTGCCCAGTGGAGGACCCACCATTGGGCGTCCGCTTTGAGGATGTGGATGGCGGGTTGTTGGGGGGGGGTGTCCAGGGTGTTCCACGATGCGATGGCTAGTTCTATCCTGGAGGGGTGGAGGCGTGGGGTGGCCCTGCGGCTTAGGAGTTGATCGATGTGGAAGGGGGTGACGGGATCTTTGGGGCCCTGCGGTGGTGGGAGCATCGCTGGGATGGTTGTGGGGTCCCAGTGGCGTTCGTGGGCGGCGAGGATGTACAGGGCGGCGGTGATAATGTGGTGGGCTTGCCCCTCCAGGAAGATGTGGCGCTCCGTGCCGAAGTCATTTGGTAGGTGGGCTGCGGGGTGGACGGTGATGTGGGCTAGGGCGCGTTGGTGGGCCTTTTTTCCCCCGTCTGGCGCCTGTGTCCGTTTGTCCGCCGGGATTTGCGGCTGTTGGTGTTTTGGTGGGGGCGGTCCCAGGGCAAGGGATTCTACACCGTGGAGGGGGATGGCGTGTTCCCTGGACCTGTTGGGCAGGATGTATCTGCCTGGGTCTCCCGGTACGGTGCCCAGGTACATGTTGCCCCTGATGGTGGGGGCCGGCAGCGGTTGGCGCAGGGGCGAGGTGCATGGAGTGGAGCAGGGCGGGTCATGGTGCTCACACCGGGGGTGGTCGATGCTGTATGGGGTAACGTGTACGGCGAAGGGTCTGACGGCGCGCTGGAGTTTGTGGGGCTGGATGTTGTGGAGGCGCGCCACCGCTCGTGTGTGGGAGCGCCCTTTGCTGATCCATACGGCGTCTGCCCGCGACGCCGCTGGGTTCAGGCAGTCCTCGGTGATGCCTGTGATCGTGCGGTTGTGGGTGGCATCTGACACTCTGGCGGGGGGGGCGCTGATGCGGGGGATGGTGTGGTCGTCGTGGAGGGTGCGGGCCTCGCGCCTCACATCGTGTCGGTGCTGGGCCTCCTGGGCGGGGGTGTGCATACCTGTGTGTTTGGGCTTCTTGTTGGGGCGGTCCGCTGTGTGGAAGGGGGTGGGCCAGGAGGGGGCGTGGTGGAGGGTGGAGTGTGGGAGGTCCCCCCGTGTTGCCCATGTGTACAGGGTGGTCGCGGCGGCCCCTTCCGCCTGTCTGGTGTATCACTCGTCGAGTCGGCGACGGGTGACGAGGATCAGCTCATACACCTGTGTGGTGTGGGGGAGGTGGCGGGTGACGGTGATCTTCGCGGCGTCGTTCTTGCGGGTGGTGGTGTGGGGAATGATGTAGTGGGTGGCCCATTCGTCCTGGGGGTCGTGTTCCGTCGGGTCTAGCTTGAGTGGGGGTTGGAGCGGCTTCGGTGTTGGGGGCTTGTCTTGGGCCCTTCGCGTGGGGCGCCACTTTGGTTTCGACCAGGTATTGTCAGCCCAAGGTTTCCGGGGCCCCTACCTGTGTGGCTGCCGCCGCTGCGGCTTGGAGGAGGGCGGTTGTGTTGGTGTCTAGAGGGGGGGCCCCCAGTTGGGGGCTGAGGGTGTCGTGGTCTTGGTATGCCCACCAAATGGTGTAGCCTCGTTGCGTGTTGCGGTGCGGGGTTTGGGTCTGGGCTTGCTGGATGGATAGGGCAGTCTTGATGTCCTCCGCTGCTTGTGGGTTTATGGGTGTGGCATACGCCCATACTCCCGGGGTGTGTATGCCGTGTGGTGCTTGGCCTACTCCCTGTATCGGGTGTAGGGTGTGGTGGGTGCGCGTGAGCCCTAGGTGTTCTTGGAGGAGGTCCCCCCGGATGTCCTCCCACCGTTGCTGCCAGGTGTGTGTGTGGTCGTTGGGGGCGGGGTAGGTGATGACGATGGCTTGCCATGGGGTGGGGCCTGGATGTACCGTCATAGGTGCCGACGATGCTTGCGGGGGTATGTGGACGGCGTGGGCGGGGGCTGCTGTTACGGGGTCTCCCTCCGTGGGTGTGATTGTGGCATCGCCTTGGACGGTGAGGAGGAGGTGGTGGCGGCCCGTTGGTAGTGCCCAGGTGGTGGTGGGCTCGGTGATCGAGTGGAGGTGGATGGCCTGGAGCCCCGGTGTGATTTCGTCCCATCGGAGTGTGCCGTTGTGGACCGCCCATTCCCGTGGCAGGTCTCGAAACCCGTTTCGGTCCGGGGTGGTGCGGTGTTGTGGGGGGAGCTCCATTGTGATGATGGGGTGGGTGAGGGGCTTCGTGCGGGGTTTTCTTGTGTGGTTGGTGGTGATGGTGCCTGGGGCATCTCTTCGTCCAGTTGTTGTGGGGCTTTCGCCTCCTGGAGTTCTGCGCTGATGGTGGCGAAGACATCTGGGAGGGTGGGGGAGGCGGGGGGGTGGGGTGCCGGATCGTTCCAGGTGATGTGGTATTCCTCCGGGTTCTCGGGGCTTTGCTGTACGGTGATGGCGGCGGTGGCGTCGTCTTCGGGTGTCCATCTGTGTGGATTGTGGTCGAGGGGGTGGTAAAGAAGGTCCCTACCAGGACCGGCCCCCGCTGTGCCCCTTCCTCCTGTCACCCCTGCTGACTTGCTCCGGATCAACGATTGCATTTCTCAAAATCCTCAAACTCCAGGGTCCAAATCCAAAATTATAGAAAATGTAATCCTCCTTCAACCCTGAACAGCAACCAGATCCCACAAGTATAGCAACAACCCAATTCACAATCCAAATCAGGCTGCGGGCTTTCGTTCAGCACACCGGTATTCCCACGGTGGCGGGCATGTACAAGAATTGCACCAAGGAAGAAAGCCCTGAAATTGGCATATGAACACAAATAAAGCAAAATTGGGGAAAGATGGAAACTTACACAATCACAGCCATAGACCCCTCATTCCCTGGACTCAAGACCTTCCCTTGACTCACCAACATGATGCCCTGAACCCAGTCCAATAAGATGGTTAAATGCCATGTATCAAAAGTCACTACATAAACCCCAAAAATGTGTTCACTCTCAAGCCGCTAAATCCTAGCCCAATAGGGGAGGTGGCGTGTCATGGCCTAGAGTGGCACTCGAGACCATGCCCTACCCTGACATAACCTTGGTTGGACTTGGAGTCGAATGGGCTTAGAGGAACGACCTATGAGTTTGAACTCATAACATGCCAAAAAACTGCCAATTCACACCATATTGGCCATATATCACATATATGCTCAAAATTGAAGTTACCACTTATCCGAATGCTCCAAGCATGCATGGAATCGAAGTCTAGTATTCATGGAGGATATAGACCAAAGGCCAATGCCCATGTACATCCCATTTTACCCTCGAAACCCATTCGGATATGGGCGCCACGCACTGCCCAAGTCAGCCCATGATCTTGAGACCAATTCTTGTGATCCTTCGCGCGCCAAGCCAAATGGAGTACGCGATCCGGCATATGGTGGTGTTCAACTCCAAAGCATATGCCAACATATGAACAACATACCATGGTTCGACTCTCCATAGGCTTCCTGCTGATTGCCGACCAGGCAAGCACACAAAACGCAAAAATGAGCAAAAATTGAGGTCAAAAACATGAAAATATGACCAAATACAAAGTTGTCATGATAGTATATCTCTATGCTCACCCATGATATCCGCTCATGATTCAATACACAAATGATTGGAACCATTTGCGAACAATTCCCCCACTTGGATCCCCAATCAGGCACATGGAGATACCTTCGCCACTAATATCTACATGCCCCATGAAAATAGGAGTGCACCCATGGATCTCTTGGTCAAACATACCATGAGCAATACATACGCGGTAGACTTGGTCTAGCGCTTTGAATTCCACAATTGGGACATGGGCAAAGCGATTGTCACGTATGGCTCCCCATCTCTTCGGCCACACGAAGATATATAACATGGGCGTGAGCATATCAAACATATACCATGCATACAACACATACCCTCAAAATATGGCTCCCACCATGATATGCCATGTCCCTCCATTGACATAACTTCACGTTAAAAATACGTAGGAACCCAAAAGTAGCCATGCAACCCCAACACTCATGCGGCACACTCGAAGGTCGCATTAAAATATTCGGTTGCACGGTCCAAGAGTTAGATATCACTTTATACCCTCTTGATCCTTATCCCTTGCTACACCGGGCATGTGTGCGCACCAAAGGCGTTTGATGCTTCCTAAATTAACTTGAGACTAAGGCGCTTGCAACCCAACCTTCCTCCTTCTCTTTCCTCACACTCGCGCGTAGATATGGTCCTTCAAAGTGGTCCCACGATTCACTTTTGTTTCCCTTATATATCCAAGTCAAATGGGTGGCAAGTATAAGGGAAACCTGATTCGGGCATATGGAAAGGCGTACGATCACTCGAAGAAGTCCAAATCAAGTGCGGCGATGTCGAAGTCGAAAATCCGATTTCGACATCGCGAAAAATTCAGATTAAAATTTGGAGTGCTTATTTAGAAGATTGCGGAAGCAACGAACCCTTTGCTGATGAAATCTGACCCTTCAACGGAATATCCGCCAAAATATCTGGAAATAACAGTTAACCAATCGGTTACCGCAAAATCGCGAGCCAACTGACAGTCGCCGATACATTGACCATCAGAACGAAAGGCTGAAAAATTACGGAAACATTATGATAATAAAACCCTGTTGATTCCTGATATTCTGATATATAGATCTCCGCTGGCGGCGCCTCGGTACTGAATGTGGCCGCTCATAGCCGGAATGGCCAAACCTATCACACTATCACATCGGGTTAGTTCAGGTGGACGGGAGAGTATGACATCAGCCAATGGCGGCTTGCCGGCACATAGATACACACCCCAAGTGACCCCAAGATGGCCACGGGGGTCCGAACCGGCTTCACCCCCCTTCTCAGAGCGTTGTATCCGCTCGGAAACAATTGAAGAGAGGACGGGAGGACCCACAAGGACACATGGAGGCCCCACACACGTCGTAGGCGTCCCCCATGCCCCAAGGGAGGGGTGAGGACACTGATAATCAGTGCCCTACGCCATATCGGTCTCCTCTTGATCTACAACATGGACCAAGGGGATCAAATATAGGAAAACGTCGTCGATCGATCTAAATACGTATACCACGATGTAATATATACGTGGAGACCGAGTGAAGGGGGTAGATGGCCAATCAAGGCCGAAAAAATCCCCAGATGAACGCCCTCACCCGTCTCCTTAATCACAGAAACACACAAAATGCCAAGGGGGGATCCATTACGTTGCTACAGCAGCAACCAAATGGACCAACACGTCCTTGACATCCAAAGTAATACTCTTTTTCTTTAGGTAGTCCATCCAGATCGTGGTATACCTCGGCACGAAACTGCTCGGAGGCTCCCACGAGTCCCTGGATGCGGCGAATCCCTTCCTACGGACTTTGTAAAGCCTCCTCCCAGGCGTCCCCGGGTCCGGCTTGTCCGCCAGGATCTTCTCCGCGGTGAAATCGTCGTCCTCACCCTCATCGTCCGAGTCCACATCGCCGGCCGTGAACTCGAAGGTGACGGGACGTCCGCTGGGGTCTGGTGCTCGGGGACGAAGCTGGGTGTGGTCGCGGTCCAGGATCTTGTTATCCCCCACACGAACCGCATACACATCCTGCCCGACCTTCCGCACGATTACCCCCGGCACATACCAGGACGCCTGCCGATGCCTGGACAGGACATCCTTGTGGTGCCGCTCCAGCCCACACGGTGTCTTGGAGAGCATACTTCTGGACCTTTCCCTGCTTGAAGTACTTGGCCCTCTTGTCATGCTCGTCCTGAAGTGCCTTGCACACCTTGGCCGCCGTGTCGTCCGCCTCAGACATCATAACGTTCGCATCCCGGGCCACTTTGCCATGGTTCATCCACGGGAGAGTGCGTGACACTCGATCCCGTAGGAACAGGATGCGATGGGGCGACAGTCCAGTGGGTCCCGGAAGGTCATGGTACGCTTGGAGCACTCTCCACAGCGAATTGTACCAGTTCCGGCCCGGTTCGTCGATGTGCAGCTGGCGGAATTTCTCGAACATCTGCCGCCCGGCCACCTCAGCCCGACCATTCGACCGGCTGTGGTACGCCACGGTCTCCGCGTGCCGAATCCCCATGTGCTTGCACATCGTCTTGAACCACGTCCCCACGAATTGACTGCCCCGATCGCTGCAGATGACAGCTGGGACATCAAAAATCGTCAACCAATGCCTGATCATGGCATTAGCGACGGTCTTGGCCTGCAGCCCCACTCCATGCTTGTCCTTCTTGTCCTTCTTCTTGGACTTCTTGCCAGGGACCGCCACGATATACCCACTGTGCCTATCCACCGCCAGGATGACACAGTCATAGGTCTCTCCCTCCACGGTGACCTCAGGCATGGCGAATACATCCATGGCCGCGAGCCGCATAGGGGCCTCCGGTATAGCCGTATACACCGGGTTGCCCGCTGTGGAGTGGTTGGGGCTCTTCGTGGCCCGACACACGGCACAGTCGCTGCAGTATCTATCCAGGATGGCATAGTACCCCGGAGGGAACTTGAAACGCCACTCCAGGTCCTGCTGCATCTTGTCTCGGCCAGGGTGCATGAGCTGGGCGTTGTGCCAATGGTCAATGACCTCCTCCAGTCGGTTCTCGGGCACCAGCAGCTTGTCCTTGAGGAACAACTTGTCGCCATCCTCGGTCAAGCCCTCAGGCCATTCGTCGTCCGACGGGGCGCTCACGGCATTCCAGTACTTGCCCCAGTGCTCGGATGCCGCGTAGTCATCCGACCAGTCCTCTGTGAGCACCGACCTGACTAGCTCTACAGGGGCCACCATCCATTGCTCGAGGGTTTCCTCTCGAATAGCTTGGACGCGGGCGCCCCGGAACTTGGCCAGTTCTGTACGGTTTGCCATAACCACAAAACACTTGACTCCCTCTTGCTCCATGACCTTCTCCATCTCGATAATGCGCTTGGCCTCCTCGGTCTCCTCGGCGTCGCCATGGCTGGATATGTCCATCCACGCCTTACCCGCGGGGTAGGCCCAGCGACTGAGGCAATCTGCCACAGTGTTGTCCTTCCCCGGGACGTACACGACGCTGAGGTCGAACTTGGCGAACGTCTCGTGCCATCGGGCCCTCCTAGCCGCTGGTCCTGAGGGGGTGTCGACATGCTCCTTGTGCCAGCTCTGTAGGGACTGGTGGTCCGTGCAAACAACCACCGGCTGCAGTCCGATGTGGTCAGACCACTTCCTGAGCGCACATACAATGGCGTATATCTCCTTCTCCCTCGCGGTCCATGTTCGGCGTTGGCCCTCGGCCAGGATCCTGCTCCAAAACGCCACGGGAACATGAGTCCCGTCGTCCCGGACTTGCTCGAGGACCGCCCCCACGGCATAGTCCGAGGCGTCTGTCCGTAGCACGAATCCCTCGTCCGGGTCCACCAGGAACAGCCCCAACTGCCCCAGGAGTCGCTCCTTCAGGCTGTTGAACGCATCTTCAGCCTCAGGGGTCCAGGCAAGCTTCTTCTTGCTCCCCTTCCGGCCATCGAACTTCCCCACCTGCAGCATCCTGTGCAGCGGCCCCGAGAGTTCTGCATACATCCGGACGTAGCCCGAATAGTAATTGCAGAACCCCATGAAGGACCGGAGCTCGCTGATGGTCTGGGGCTTCTCCCAGTGGTGCAGGGACGCCAGCTTCCCAGGCATGGGACGGCGTTGCCCGTGACCAACCACGTGACCCGCGAACTCCACTTCCTTCACGAAGAGTGAGGCTTTGGTGGGCTTGCACACCATGTTATGCTTGTCCAACTCGCTGAGCACTCGGCGCAGATCCTTCTCATGCGCGTCGATAAGCTCGTCCTAAGTCATGTTCTCCGTGCCGGACCCGATGATGATGTCATCCACGAAGGGATCGGCACAGTCCCGGACGGGACCGAGTAGGTCCTCCATCATGCGCTGGAAAGCGGCGTTGCCATTCTTGGCGCCCATAGGCACCACTTTCCACTGCATGAGCCCCAGCGGCGTCGACATCGCTGTGCAGGGCCTGGAGTCCGGGTGTAGCGGCATCTGGTGGTAACCGTGTTTCAGGTCCAACACCCTGGAAATCCGCTTTTTCTGTTGCTTTTGGAGGATGGAGTCGATCAGGGGAAGCGAGTACGAGTCGTGCTCGGTCTGTTCGTTCAAACCTCTGTAATCAACCTCCAACCTCCACTCGCCCTTCTCCTTCTTAGGCACGATGAAGGCTGGGCTGGCCCACTCACTGTCTGAGGGTTCGATCCATCCCCGCTCAATGAACTCGGCCAACAGCTTCTTCATGGCCTCGGCCCGATCGCCCTGAAGTTGGTACTCCCGATGACGATAGATCTTCGGGTTCGGCTTCAGCTTGATCTTCGCTGTACCAAACCTCCCACGATCTGGAGGGTTCTTGTTGGCGACGCCACTGAATAGCCGCGGATAGGCATGGATCAGCCTCTCCTTCAGCACGGCGACCTTCGGGTTCTCCTAGGCCTCTTCAGCCGCTTGCTTCGGTATTGATACAACCGACCGCACTGCGGTATAGGCCTTTTCTGGGTCCGAGTCTGACTTCTCCTCGTCCGATATGCCGTCTTCATCGTCGTTGGTCGCGATTCCCACCGATAATCTTCGAAAATTTGCGGCCTCGGGCTGGTGCTCGTCGCTACCGATTCCCACTCTTGGAAAACCCCACGTTGGTGGGTCCGACCCAACCGGACCATCGTATTGGTCCGCGATGTGGTCCATGACCCTCGCCACGAACTCATCCTTCTCGTACTTGCCGGTGACCAACATCTTGTCATCCCACCAATGCGGAGATGTGACCATGGCTCGCCTCTTCTTGGCTGCCACACGGTCGTGCATCCCCATCCGCATGTAGTTGACGACGTCGTCGATCTCGGCGTGAGACAGGACGTCAATGCCATCGATAGGCTGATCCGTCCCCTCCTTTGGCTCAAACATGACCTTCATGGGCACCGCCTCCACCCTACGGATGAATGCTTCATCACCCGTGGGCTGGGCTTGCGCCCCGTCCACCAGGAAAGCCTTGGTACCCCACGCTTGACCCGGGGAGGGCATTGATACACCCTTGGCGTCGATGAACAGCTCCTCCTCTGGCCCGAATGACATCTCGTTCAGGGTGATGGAGTCCAGCGTCTACTTGAGACCCTCCAGCGGACATGGGGTGGATCCTATGCCGGTTATGACCAGGATCCCCTTCGCCCTATCCGCGATGATCTTCTCCACCGTACGTCTGGTGTTTTCCAGGGAGCCATGCCAATACATGGGTCCCCACTCCTTCAAACCCCAATGCCTGTGCCAGGCTGAGTCTCCTCGATGCCAATGCCTCTGACACTTCCGCAGAAGTGGGGCATCCCGGGAAGCGAAGACGTCCGTCCCGGGCGCTTCGGCTCCCAGCGTCTGGATCATCCTGGTATACACCTGCGGCGCCATTCCATACTCCGTGAGCTGAACTCCACGGTCTCCTCTGGACTTGGCACCCACAGCTTGCACCGCTTGGACAATCCGATCCTCTTCCTCAGCATTCCATTGGGATGATCCGCATGCATAATCTGTGGACAGCCATGTGAGGCATTCGTCATCCTCCCGGACCAGCGTTGCACGATGGGGAAGGGCTCCAATGGCATTCGCCACCATGAAGTCATACCCCATGATCATATCCCAATCAGTAATGTCGGCCACATAGAAGTTCCCGGATAGAGTGCTTCTCTTCGCCTGATCAGGGCGGTTCAAGCGCTCATGCTCCCAGAATTCCATACTGATGGTGGCCTCATGGGTGCCTCCACCCATAATCTCTCCATTGGCGACCTTCAGGCGGACCGGTCTCCGGCTGGGCTGCAGGAATTCCTCCTTGAACAACCCTCTCCGGACCAGGCTCACCTGGGCACCCGTATCCACTAACACATCCACCACCTTCTCCTCTCGTCCGCACCGTACTCGCACTTTCAAGCGCAACTGCCGCTCGTCGCCATGAGGTGTATGGACGACTCTCACGGCATGCAACTCTAGCACGTCCGGGTGCATCAGGACTTCAAGGGTATGGTCGCGGATGGTGTAGATCTTGGGTTGGTCCTGCCCGTCCACGGGGCTCTCCGTGGTCGCTCCTTCCTTCTTGCCATGTCCCGTACCCACATGTACTTCCCTTGGCAGGGCGCTCCAGGGGTTGGGGGTGGCGAAACTCAGTGGTTTTGGCTCTTCCGGAGCCTTCTTCGGCACCCGATGTGCCTTTGCTTTCTCAGGGATTCCACTGATTTTCGGAGGAGAGACCTCCGAGGTCCCACTCCCGTGGGGGCTCCTCTAGACTTGGCTTCCCGCAGCCCCTTCCGGCTGCGATCCGCCAGGACTTTATCCTCCACGTTGCTGGGCTTTGAGTTCCTCCAACGTCCTCAACATGTCCTCAGCAACTTCCCCGATCGACCTCACTCGTCGGTCTTGACCAGGTCCACCACCATAGCCTCTTCCCTAGCCTTTTCCTTGGCCTTTGCCTTGGCCTTTTCCCCCGTCTCCGCCCTTCGCCTTCCAATCGGAAATCCGCTGCTCCTTGGGCTTCTTCTCGGGGTGGGCGGCGAAGTAGGCATTCTTGTCCGCCTCATACACCTTGCACTGACGGTGGTCGTGTGCATGGTTATTTCCCTTGCCATAACAGACCCAGCACCCGTCGTGCTGAGACCTGTACTCCCGGAACGAGAGCGGTGGGTTCCCGATCCTCCTTGGCTCTTTGCCCTTCTTGGGTCCCACCTGGCTCCATCTGGACCGATCCTGCCCATTGTTCCTCACGTTGTGCGCCACAAACGCGAAGAAATGGGCCTCCTCGTGATCCTCCCGGGACCAGTGGTCTTGGCCACTTCAACTACCATCCTCCGCGGAGTTGGCCGTGTCCTCCTGGATCTCCCGATGATGTCGGTCTTCTCGGTGGCCTCGTTGTCCGTGACCATGTCGATCCTGCACGTGGGCCTCGTTCTTTGCATTGAGCTTCAACTCCACCGTGATGTACTTCACGATCTCGTCAAGGCTCATGCGGGCGAAGATGACTTGCATCCTCAGCGGGTCCCCGCGCCTCCACTCCACGTTGTTGAGGCGCAGCAACCTTTGCCCCATGGAGTCCCTGAATACCTCCACGTACACGGCGTTCTTCAGGCCCAACATCCGGTTGGGTTCGCCCAGGTTCCTCCTGAAGAACTCCATGATACCCGAATGGGTATGCTCCGCCGCCATGATCCGCACCGCCACCCGCTTCTTGGCGCGCTTCTTCTCCTCGTCCTCCACTCGCCTCTTCCAGTTGCTGGGGAGGACGTCCTTCAGCAAGTGGCGGATTTCACTGGCCTCGTTCCAGTCTTCCACCAGCTTGAGGCATCTGCGGTACTTCCGCAGATACCGGTTCCACTCCCGGACCCGCAACTCACCGCGGTCCAGCGGCAGCGGAATGGACCACAGGTCCTCCAGCTTCTGGTTAGGAGCGTCCACCCGCTCCTCATCCTCCAGTTACTGGAGGCAGGCCTGCTCCGTCCGGATCAATCCTTCCCGGATCTGATCCCGCAGCTCCTCCTTCAGGTCCTGCGCCAAGCGGTGTGGGAATGTCCGGCATACCCACTTGTCCCGCGGCGCTCCCCGCATCTCGCCGACGACCTCCTCGGCGAAGTCCTCCCAGTCTGGGATGAAGTCATCCAGGTTGGACGGGTTCCCGTCGTAATAGGAAATTTTGATTCCCCTGAGGTCGTCAATCCTGATGGCGTCTCCGACGTCTCCAGCTACCACTCCACCGAGACGGATACCACCTGTGGCCGGGGGGGTGTGAGTACACTCCCCGTACATCCCTCTCCTCCATGGAGTGCGGTCCAGTTGGGCCTGAACCCATGGGGTTTGGAATGCGGGAAAGATTTGCCCCATCGGCCGTCCATATCTCCGTATTGGGATCCTTCGCCCACAGGTTTCCGCTTGGATGGCCTCGACCATGTCCGTCGGCGCTTCCCATGGTTCGCCCCTGCATGGTCTGGTTCTGGATCTCGATCATCTCTTCCGCATAGACTGCCATATTCGTGGTGAGCGGTACATCCTGGGCGGCATGGGACATCTGCACCGTCAGGCTCCTCGGGTCCGTGGTCACGTGCCCTTCCCGCATGGACCCAGCCGGTGCCGTGTGTTCCCCGAGCATTGTGGACTCGCTGAACAGGGGAACAAACGGCAGCGCACCCGGGTCAACACGCGGAGGCGCGTAGGGTGCCTCTGCAGGGCCGCCCATGGGTTTCTCCATGGCGCTCCTGAGAGTCTTAACCCGCTCCACCAGCTCTACCGCGGCCGGCTTTGCCGGGAGCTCCGGACCCGAGGCGAGGGGCTGTCGCTCCTCTAGCCTTTTCAGGCCTCCCGACATGTCCTCCACTAAGTGGAGGAGGCTGTCCACCACTTGCTGCTGCTTCTGCAGGGCCAGCTCCAGATTCTCCCGGTACCGGGCCTGATCCGCTCGCAGCTCCTCCATGTGGTTCTCCGCGGCCGACTGATCGTCCAGGATCCCCGCGACGTCCTCCTCTAGGGCATCCTTGGCGTTGTCCAGGCGATCCAGATGATGCACGATGGTGTCCATCCCCATCTTCGGGTACTTGCCCATGAGGAAGGACACGTGCTCGCAGTGGCACGCAGCGTGCTTTCCGCCGGATTCAGCGCAACCCGCGGTTCCCGGCACCTCAGACTCATCGCCCATGGGCGTATCGCCTATGGCGTCCGTCTCTGGTCCCGTATGCTGGGGCACAGGTGCCGTCCGGGCCCTGGCTGGCCTCTCCAAGCCCTCGGCGTCGTGCTGCAGGGCGGGCTCGGGGGCCGTATGCGCCCTGGCGATCGGCGCGGACATCTCCGGCTCCGAAGGTGGCTCGTGGGCTGTCCGATAGCCCTCGGAGTGCCCCTCGGATTCCCACAGCCTGACCAGGCTGGGGTCCGTGTCCATAGCCCCGGCGTCCCTTGCCGCGGACTTGGGTGACCCGCGCTTCCGGTAGCGCCGGGCCCGTCCTCCACTGCTGCCTGAATGGCAGGCCTCGTCAGAGTCCTCCGCGGCGGAGCGGAGGTTGCATGCCTTTCGGCAGCGACGCTCACACATGGGAACCAGGTCCTCCATGTCACGTCCTCCTCTTCCCGACTGTCGTACTTCCCTTCGCCATGCTCTTGAACGTCTCTGTTCTTCTATGGCTCCAATCTCCGGCGTGGTCTCCACCGAGTCCACAATACGCACCCGGGGCGTACTTGGGCAGGGCTCATAAGGGCCCAAGTCCCCGGGTCGGCGGTTGGTAGGGGCAGCAGGTAAGCCTCTGCTACCATAAAGAAGGTCCCTACCAGGACCGGCCCCCGCTGTGCCCCTTCCGCCTGTCACCCCTGCTGACTTGCTCCGGATCAACGATTGCATTTCTCAAAATCCTCAAAATCAAGGGTCCAAATCCAAAAATATAGAAAATGTAATCCTCCTTCAACCCTGAACAGCAACCAGATCCCACAAGTATAGCAACAACCCAATTCACAATCCAAATCAGGCTGCGGGCTTTCGTTCAGCACACCGGTATTCCCACGGTGGCGGGCATGTACAAGAATTGCACCAAGGAAGAAAGCCCTGAAATTGGCATATGAACACAAATAAAGCAAAATTGGGGAAAGATGGAAACTTACACAATCACAGCCATAGACCCCTCATTCCCTGGACTCAAGACCTTCCCTTGACTCACCAACATGATGCCCTGAACCCAGTCCAATAAGATGGTTAAATGCCATGTATCAAAAGTCACTACATAAACCCCAAAAATGTGTTCACTCTCAAGCCGCTAAATCCTAGCCCAATAGGGGAGGTGGCGTGTCATGGCCTAGAGTGGCACTCGAGACCATGCCCTACCCTGACATAACCTTGGTTGGACTTGGAGTCGAATGGGCTTAGAGGAACGACCTATGAGTTTGAACTCATAACATGCCAAAAAACTGCTAATTCACACCATATTGGCCATACATCACATATATGATCAAAATTGAAGTTACCACTTATCCGAATGCTCCAAGCATGCATGGAATCGAAGTCTAGTATTCATGGAGGATATAGACCAAAGGCCAATGCCCATGTACATCCCCATCCTACCCTCGAAATCCCTTCGGATATGGGCGCCACGCACTGCCCAAGTCAGCCCACCATCTTGAGACCAATTCTTGTGATCCTTCGTGCGCCAAGCCAAATGGAGTACGCGATCCGGCATATGGTGGTGTTCAACTCCAAAGCATATGCCAACATATGAACGACATACCATGGTTCGACTCTCCATAGGCTTCCTGCTGATTGCCGACCAGGCAAGCACACAAAACGCAAAAATGAGCAAAAATTGAGGTCAAAAACATGAAAATATGACCAAATACAAAGTTGTCATGATAGTATATCTCTATGCTCACCCATGATATCCGCTCATGATTCAATACACAAATGATTGGAACCATTTGCGAACAATTCCCCCACTTGGATCCCCAATCAGGCACATGGAGATACCTTCGCCACTAATATCTACATGCCCCATGAAAATAAGAGTGCACCGATGGATCTCTTGGTCAAACATACCATGAGCAATACATACGCGGTAGACTTGGTCTAGCGCTTTGAATTCCACAATTGGGACATGGGCAAAGCCCTTGTCACGTATGGCTCCCCATCTCTTCGGCCACACGAAGATATATAACATGGGCGTGAGCATATCAAACATATACCATGCATACAACACATACCCTCAAAATATGGCTCCCACCATGATATGCCATGTCCCTCCATTGACATAACTTCACGTTAAAAATACGTAGGAACCCAAGGAAAGTTGCTATGCAACCCCAACACTCATGCGGCACACTCGAAAGTCGCATTAAAATATTCGGTTGCACGGTCCAAGAGTTAGATATCACTTTATACCCTCTTAACCCTTATCCCTTGCTACACCGGGCATGTGTGCGCACCAAAGGCGTTTGATGCTTCCTAAATTAACTTGAGACCAAGGCGCTTGCAACCAAACCTTCTCTATTCTCTTTCCTCACACTCGCGCGTAGATATGGTCCTTCAAAGTGGTCCCACGATTCACTTTTGTTTCCCTTATATCTCCAAGTCAAATGGGTGGCAAGTATAAGGGAAACCTGATTCGGGCATATGGAAAGGCGTACGATCACTCGAAGAAGTCCAAATCAAGTGCGGCGATGTCGAAGTCGAAAATCCGATTTCGACATCGCGAAAAATTCAGATTAAAATTTCGAGTGCTTATTTAGAAGATTGCGGAACCAACGAACCCTTTGCTGATGAAATCTGACCCTTCAACGGAATATCCGCCAAAATATCTGGGAATACTAGTTAACCAATCGGTTAACGCAAAATCGCGAGCCAACTGACAGTCGCCGATACATTGACCATCAGAACGAAAGGCTGAAAAATTACGGAAACATTATGATAATAAAACCCTGTTGATTCCTGATATTCTGATATATAGATCTCCGCTGGCGGCGCCTCGGTACTGAATGTGGCCGCTCATAGCCGGAATGGCCAAACCTATCACACTATCACATCGGGTTAGTTCAGGTGGACGGGAGAGTATGACATCAGCCAATGGCGGCTTGCCGGCACATAGATACACACCCCAAGTGACCCCAAGATGGCCACGGGGGTCCGAACCGGCTTCAGTGGAGGGTGATGGTGTGGCGGTGTTTCAATCTGTGGAACGCTAGGACGGCGTGGAGGCCGTGTCTAGTGTCTCCGGGCGGGCGGGTGTAGGTTTCGGCTGCTGCTTCCAGGAAGGCGTCCGTGGTGCCTTTCCAGGTGTCTTCCTATAGAAGGTCTTCCTCTGTGCCCCAGTCGTTGTCGTTCCTTTTCTCCTGCTTCCACCCCTGGAGGGTCGCGTGGTCCTCAGGGAGGTCTCGTTGGATAAACTGGTAGTACTGCTCGGCGTCCATGGGGGCTAGGGTGCTGGCTAGTGTGGCGTAGATGTCCTTTTGGGGGGGGGGGGGGCGGTGGGGGCGTGGCGGCACGGTCGGGGTCGGGCTCCTCTCGCTGGTGTTCAACGTTCTGGTCTGCGGTGGACGCGGGGGATATGGAGCGTGGTGGCATTGCGTGGTTGGGCTCCTGCGGTTCCGTGGGTTGCTGGTGGGCTTGTGGGCGCGGGGCCGTGGCTGCCAGTAGGTGTCCGATGGCCGGAAGGACCTCGTAGTCGTCGTCCCAGCAGTGGGCTGCAGCGCACATCCTGTCGGGTGAAGCGGGGGGTCGTGTTGCGGAGCGGTGTACGATAGGGTGGGCGACGCGTGCGGCTGGTGGCGTGCTCGCTCTGTTGTTCCGTTCCCCGCGAGCCCTGACCCTTTTGAGGTGGTGGTGATGTTGGTGCTGAGGGTGGTGTGGGTGTCGGAGTGGATGATTGTGCCGCTGGCGGTGTTGTTGGCGAGGGTGGTATGGGCGTTAGCATAGATGAGGTTGGTGTTGGGCTATGGTTGATGGTGGTTAGTTGGTGGGTCAGCTGTTGTCGCTGTCGTCGTCGCCGGTGGTGTTGGTGCCTCTGATGTCGTCAACACTGATGGCGCGGGTGATGGTTGTTGAGCATGGGAAGGGTGACGTATGGGGCGTATGTGGTGTTGCCGGTGGTGTCCATGGTGAGGGTTTTGTTTCTGGCCGTTGGGGCGTAACGTTTGTGGGCCGGACGTGGGGGTGGTGGCGAGGGTGCTGTAGATGACGGGTGGTGTGGCCCACGTCCCCTCCGGTGGTGGAGGTGTGCTAGGTGCTGTGGTGGCGTTGGCGACGGTGGGGTGCCGCGGATGGTGTATTGGTTGTTGGTGGCGGAGCTGTTCTTGGTTTGTGGGTAGTCCCCGTCCGGCCGTGGTGGTGTTGGTGGTGGTGGTGTTCGTTGAGGCGGTTGGCGACGCCAGGGGTTCCTGGCCTCGCGCGGGGTGGTGGTGGCGCTGGTGAGTGTAGGCGGTGCCATGGGCGGCGGTGCCATTGACGGCCCACTTTCATGCATGAAAAGTGCATCTTTGCTGTATTCATTGGGCGACCTTTCGAGTCATTTTGACGCCCCATTGTCGAATTTTGTTGTGACTTCTTTCAAAATTCGTAACAGCGAGTGTGTAGTTCAATTATCGCCCTAGTTGGACTTCATTTGACCCATTGGCCATATATGGTGTCAATTTTGGTGTTGAGACTTAGAGCACTTTGTTTTCGTGTGCCCAAAGGTTGCCACTATATCTCCAAGATATAGTGGTGACGGAAGATGAGTAAGAGCTCATTTCGTTCGTATTTGGTGGGTACGAATAATATATGTTCGATTTTTGGTCACCACTCGACCGCTAGGTCGTCGGTGGCGCGAGCTGGCACCAGAAGCGAGAATAGAATAAGCCGATAGGTAAGACATGACGAAAAAATGTTCTAAATAGCTGAATATATAGCTAATTAGCAAAAAAAATGCTGAGGGCACAAAGCGGGCTGCGAAACGCGTTGAAACGTGACGGAAAATTATCCGACCTTAAATAGGTGAATATTTCACGCCGTAAGCACCGTAACGCTAATAGGAACGTAACACTGTCTCCCTCGTTGTCCCGTAAGCTGTCTACGCAAAGAAAAACGCGCCGCAAGCAGCGCGCAAAAGTCGAAAAAACATTTTCTTAGCCGCCGCGCCCCTGTACACACTCCCTCTTGCACTCTTTTGCTCTCCATGTACCTACTCCTCCCGTTCGCGCCCCACCCTCCCCGTTTTTGCCTCCCCTCGCGCTGCTGGAGGATGGCCCTGGCAGATACTCGGTCAACCCCTTACAATAACACAATCACCCACACGTTGGACAACAAGTTCATGTACAGAGCACAAAACCACAATATTCCTGAGGACGACGCCACGGAGCTCGACGGGTCACACGTAAGTCAGAAAAATATTCGTGGTTTTGCTGCTCGCGGTCGTCTTGGGATGTGTATAATTTCCATTTATTTTCAAGGACAGAAAACCAATTTTCATGATTTTGCAGTGGAAATAAAAGGCAGCAAGAACAAACAAACACCGCCAGCAAAAGAAAAAGGACAGCAGGGCACCACTGCACGGCACCACACGGACACACGGCACCACAGGACACAGCACAGAAGAGCAGGGCACCTCGACGAACCAAAACACACAACAGCGCATCTGGCCACGCGGCCAGACAGGGGTACCAGCGACAACACACGCTACCAGAAGACCACAGCGGGCAGCAGACACGGAGGAATCAGCCCTGACCAACACAGAACGGCAGTGAAAAGCAGGAAGCAACAGGAGGCACCAACCGGCGCCCAAACAACAGCGAAAAACATCACAGGTCAACAGGACACAGGCACGCCAGCAAAGTACACCCCAGCACCGCACAAGACGCACCACCAAACACAACACAGGCATAAACAGCCCTACACACCACAACCAGCGCCATAGGGCACAACAGCGCCACACCAGAGGACGCCGCGCTAGAACAGGAGACAGGGCAGCGAACAACAGAACCACCGCAAAAAAACGAACAACACAACACAGCACAGGGAGGCACACCAAAGCATGAGACAACACACGACCGAAACAGCCCAGACCACCACAGACTGGCACGGCACAATGCACAACAACGCGCGACCACACAAGACAACACCACAGCACAACAGGACGCAGCCCAGTAACGCAACAGACAGCGGGACACAAGAACAGCACCGCACACAACGGAGAGCAACGCGGCACAGCACCTCACGAAACAGCACGGCACACAGGGACCGCACGGTGCAAAAAAAAACAAAACAAAAAGAAAGAGCGCAGCAAGCAACAATGCAGGACAGTGAGCAACGAGACCACACAAGGAACCACCGCACAAGACAGCATGACACAGGCACGCCACCACGGCACAGCGTGGTAGCACACACACCACACAGCGGACAACACCAGAAGCAGATGCAGGGCACGACAAGGAACAGGAACATGCAAAAAAAAAGGGGCGGCCGGGACAAAACGCACTAAAAACTGACAAGGAGATGGCCGTCGGGAGCGGGAGGGGGCAGCAACACCACAAGAGAACACACGCCACCCCAAGGAAGAGCACGGCACACAGCACCGCGGGGCAAACAGGCACAGCGCGGGGCAGCAGCCTCCCCCGGATAAAAAGCAGGCAGCAACAACAAGAGGGGGCAAAAGGAAAAAGCATAATACAACAAAAGAGCGGGGGGACGGGGGGGGGGGCGCAAGAAACAGGGGCAAGAAACCAGAGAACCAGGTGGAAAAAAAAGGGAAAACGCGAGGGGCACCAAGGTGAAAAAAAAATGAAAAAGTTCGGCGGGGGGTGGGGAAACACACGGGGTCCAAGGCAAAAAACAGAGAGAAAGGCAAGGACAACGGCAAAAGAAAAAACACAACACCAACACCGAAAGGAGGAAATAAACAGAAACAGGGCAGCCCCAGCCCTGAGGGGACCGAGGAAACAAAGCAAGCACGGAGAATGGCTACAGGAATAGTGAGGCGCACCAAAATGCGCCCAGGATACCGGCCCAAGGGAACTTGCGAAAAACAACACGCAGACGCACTAACGCACGGGACCCAGGCGTGGCGTCCTCCGACCTGAAGGGGGAGGTGTCGGCGTCCACACGAAACAGCCCTGGTGCAAAGGCCGACAACCCCATTTAAAGACGGACGGTACGGGAAACCGGACGCGTGAGTGCCCGGGTCCACACACGCCAAACCACCACAGCGCACGCAGTTCAAGACCAACGCCAGAGGGACTCGCCACGGACAACCCCATCACGGGGCCCCAAACGGGCACGTCGCGGAGCGAGCTCAGCGCCCCGGCCTCGGCAGAGGGCAGCAGAAGGCACCATGAGCCGGGTTCTCAGCCAGCGTCCACGTTTCCCGCACAGCTGCCCATTTAATCCGCGGGCGAGAGCCCCGGGGATGGGGAAGGCACCACGGCGACAGGGGAAGCCAACCGGAGCACCGAGAACGACGGGAACGGACGAGGCGCGGCGCGTCACCCTGGGCTACGAGGCACGCCAGAGAGGCCCCTCGCCAGCCTGGAGCAAGGCACTCGGACAGGTGCCAAGCAAAAACGGCCACCGGGTGCAGCACACCCGGCAAGCGCGCACAACACGCAATGAACCACGGCACGTGAGCAGTTGCCAGGCAACACAAAACCCACACACCACAAACCCCAGCCAGGAATGGCAGGGTGCAGGCCAACTGCGCACACAAACACACACGGCCAACACCACAGCCAGGAATGGTGGGGCGCGCCCGAAACCCGAACCTAAGCACACAAACCCACACCGCACACCCGAACCAGGACTAGCGGCGAGCACGCGGAGTGCGCACACAAACACACACGCCCCAACAACCTGGCCAGGATTGGCGGGGTGAAAGCCAAAACCCAAATCCACACACACGCACCGGCAACCCACGCCAGGTTTGACGGGGTACGGGCGGAGCGCGCACACAAACACACACACCCCAACAATCCAGCCATGAATTGCGGGGCACAGCCGAAACCTGAGCCAAAGCACACACACCCAGACCGCACAACCCAGCCAGGATTGGCGGAGTAAGTGGAGCGCGTCACAAACATACACAATCCAACACCCCAGCCAGGATTCAGGGGGTGAAAGACAAAGTGAAGCGGTACCCAGAACCTATAGCCCATGGCCCGGAAGCCCGTGAGCCGTCACACCCGTTATGGCCCATGGCCCGGAGGCCTGTGAGCCGTCACACCCGTGCGGAAGCCGTTGACACCGGCTGACAGCAGGATATCCCTGTTCTCTAATCCGCGGGATCTGGAATCCGATCCTTAACCATTAAATCAATGTAGAATCACCATAACGTTATTCTCTTAGGCGATTTCCGGTCGGAAATCGGTGGAATACCCGATTTCTACCGCGATTTCTAATTGTCGTGAAATCGCCGCCAGACGTCGCCCGTTCCGTGCACTGCATTAGATAATTCTGTAGAACGATCTTTCTTGAAGTTAAGACTGAAACAGTCTTCGAGTGGTCCGCAATTTTTTCCTTGATAAAACGCATCGCGTCCCAGATTTTTCCCAGAAAATCTGGGCGGCCGAAGGCGCTTTGAACCCCCAAGTGGAATAACAAGGGCTACGAGCGTTCAAGCGCCCAAGGACGAATGAACGTGCCTCATAGGCACTGTGTATGAGGTTTTGCCCCCCATAGTCATAGGATGAGGCCAAAGGGTTATTTATTTTGAGTATTCTCCAAGAAGTGCGCTTTTTCATGTTCTTGGCGTCCAAGTATGTGTAGAAGTATGTTGAGTTGGCATTTGCCCCACCCATGCTTGCCTCTACATCCGGGGCATATCACTTGTCTTCCCCGGATAG
Source organism: Eutreptiella sp. 'Long Island Sound 2002' (assembly GCA_964036045.1). Lineage (NCBI taxonomy): Eukaryota > Euglenozoa > Euglenophyceae > Eutreptiales > Eutreptiaceae > Eutreptiella > Eutreptiella sp. 'Long Island Sound 2002'. The sequence goes on along the minus strand of OZ038382.1, from coordinate 131,615,926 downwards.
TACATATATGATCTCCATATATATATTGGCAATATATTTTGCGTGCATGCTAAAATTCGGCTTTCCGAAAGGAGGTCGATTTTCGACCAAAGCACTTGCTTGCGTGTTAAGGGACCAAAGGTACTCTAGAATATAGGCACACTTTGATTCTAGGCCACTAGGTTGGGTGTAGAAGGCGAGGGTAGGGTTGTATGCCATATTTGGTGTCATATCACGTGCCCATTTGGCGGGTGTACCATTCTAAGACTAACCCGCCAATGGACCCCATATCGCACGAGGCCCTTCATTGTACTCGGAACCAACACTCGCAAGCCTAACCTTCGTGAAGGGACGCTTGTGGAGCGCTCCCGAAGCGATGCGTTGCGAGCAAGGTGTGCTTTTTGCAATATTCCATATTTGCATGTGCCCACTTGGGAGGCGGCGCGCGCGACCTTCCAAAGCGCCCCAAGTGGAGCACATATGTGGAATCCAAGGTCATTGGTGTCGAGTCATTGTGTTTAAAAAGGATTGGTCGAGTACTCAATCCAAGCCAAAGATATTATAATATATTTGTGTAGTTTTCAAGGCACTTTTGCGTGTTTTTTCGCCAACTTTGCTGTTTTTTGCCCCTCATGATGTCCAGTGGTGACCGTGTATCTTAACGTTGCGCTCAATTGACATCATGACCCAAGTATCTTATGGACGTACATACTTCGGTGCCCAACATATCTTAAACCCGGCGAATAACTCCCATTCGGCTTGGCATACCGTGGCCGCTGTGTTGGCGATTTGGGACGATCCCAAATCATGGGCTCACTTGACGACCCTGCCATTCCCAAAACTGGAGAGGTTTGGGCGATGCCCAAAAGATATGTTGGACGCATATGACTTGATACCAATCCTATGGCACACTCCGGTCCAAGTCGGGCATGTGTGTCATTTGCCCCAACCATGAGTGTGCGCATTTTCGGCCATTTTGAGCAATTTTCCACATTTTCTGCCCGCCGTGCACCATGTTCAGCCCCCTCGTGCACGCCGGACGCATGGACCAATGGACCACATATGACATGGGTGTTATGCATATTGGTCACCATGGTTCGCACACCACGTGGGCGAAGCGGAGCAACCTTCGTTAAGGTGCTAGCCCAAAGTGAGTGTGGACGATTTGGCCATTTTTGCAATTGTGGACCCATTTTGGATTGTCACCAGGCCGAGTGGCATGAAGATCTTTGAGAGCCAAGAGCATGGGAGTCTTGGTCCCACTCCGGGTGGATTGCATATGGAATGGCAGATCAGATCTCCAAGCCGGCGTGGAGATATACCATTGGGGATACCCCTCGGATTTTGGCTCATTTTGAGCAGCCAAAATGACCCTCTTATGGGACATCAATTTCACCCCCCCGTGTGGTCAATTTGCGGCCCCATATCTCTATGCCCACAAGGAGCCGGGACTCAATTTAAAGTTGTGCACTCAGATATTCGTCCTACGTCCTGCCTCCTACCCTGTGAGCCATTGGCCTCGCCCTGGCCGGGCGAGCCACGCTTGGGAATGACGCCAATTTTGGTGATTTTGGCATCATGACCCCGCATGACGAACCCGTGGTGCCCTGATGCCGGGACCTCAGAGGGAACCAGGTTTGGTGAGGGCTCCATGGAACTCATACTTGAAGGGCATGGGGTCAGTTGCCTCGTCCCTACCTCTGGCGGTTCCAGACGAGGGGTGGATTTTGGAGTTTTCGGAGCTAATATCAGTTTGGGCTGAAACAGCCCATTTTCAGCTACCAACTCCTAGGGGATATTGGCGAGGCCATATCTCTCGCTCAGAGTTAAGTTGGGACCTGCTGTTGAGGGAGCATGGGGAGCTATCCTTGGCGAGCCTTGGAGCCTCTTGGTTCCAGGGAACTCGCCTGTGGCTGGGCGGGACACCTCCTCTATTGGCAGGGTTTCAGGGTCCGGACTGAGCAGGGCATGGATTGTGTTTGAGCCCCCGCCCCCACCAGCCACTGAGAGGGTCGGACCTGGGATAGGGACATGAGTTGGGACTGAGTGTCTATTGTCCTGTGGTGCACTTACTCCGGTCTAGTCCTAACCCCATGTGTACATATCCTGATGTGTTGCTGTACATACTTTCGTTGCCTTGTTTCAGAGTGGCAAGGATCCTGAAACGCTTTGTCACATGACACGAGCGTGATGATGCCCCTGTGAGCGCAGTGCTTTGCCTGCCTGCTTGCTTGCGCGTCTCCACCGCAGCGTCCCGTGGCTAGGCCCCCCACGGGAACGCGTCAAAAGCGTCTCACCGCCGCAGGGCTATGCATCCCTCGCGTGCCACTCGGGGCCACCAACCCCGAGCATCACGGGCTTCGCAGCGCCGCCCGGCAACAGCGCCGAGTCCGTGAAGGAGCGACCGGAACTCCGACATCAACGAGTTCCTTCGGCCGACCAGCAAGGCCGCACTCCCAGCCTCAGCAACCGCCTCAACAACCACCCCCGGGACCAGTCGATCGAGGGGAACGTTGGTGAATTGGGATGAGGCGGGCAAGACGTGGCCGCAGCCCCACCCCCATGCGGTGCGCCTACTGCGTGGGTTGCTGTGGGGGCAGCACTACCGCCACAGCAATCCCCAGTGCGAAGGCGGCATGCCCGGGAGCTTCGAGCTCCGCAAAGACATGGGCGAGGACCGCCTGCGGGCAGTGGAGGACTGGCTGCGGGTGGAAGAATATGCGTACTGCTTCTGCCGCAAGCGCTGGAGGGTCTGGACCCGCCCAGACAGGCCCGGCGAAGGGCTGCGCCCCGACGGGATTGAGGAGGACGAGAAGCCCAACGAGTACCCGTCGGGCGCCACGATCAACGTCTCCATGTGGGACATGATCGAAAGGAAGTTCCCGGAGCCGGGGGCCGAGCTCACGCTGCAGGGCAGCAGCAGCAGCAGCGCGTCCCCTGGTAAGGAGAAGCGCTCCGCCGGGGACAGGAGGCGGGACAGGAAGTGGCGGGAGTACCAGGAATCCTTGGCCGACGAAGCCGCCCAAGGCGCCAAGAGCGGAACCCCAGCCCCCAGCCCCCAACGGGCCAGTGGCGGTCACCACCCCGGCCACACCACCCTTGGCTACTTCCTCCAAGTCGCCAAGGAGACCAAGGCCAAGCCCTGTCAGCTGCACCTGAGGAAGTCAGGCCCCAGCAGCGACGTGGAGTCGGCCCACCGCGGGGGGATGCCGGCTGAACAGGCCAGCTCCAGCAGCAGCGTCGCTCCTGACCAAAGGGACGTGGCGCGCGCCTGCTAGCGCGCCTGTGGGGTGCCCTGCAACCTTCGGGTTGCCCGGCATCGGGCCACGCAGCAGAACGCTGCCCTGGAGGGCGCCGTTGGCATGGCCCAGGAGGAGGCCACGGATTGGGGCAGAGCATGGCCTTCCACGCCTCGACCGTCGCGGCCATCGCGGCCGGTCTCACGGCTGCAGCCTCCCATGAGGCAGCGACTGCCCAGGTCAAGGGTGAGGTGGCGGCAGCCGCCAAGGAAGCCCGCCTGACGCAGGAGGCAATTGCCTGCAAGGAGGCCGAGGTGAAGGCGCTGGAAGAGGCGCTTGCCCAAGAGAGGGCAAAGAAGGAGGCGGAGGAAAGGGCCCACGCTGAAGCAACGGCCAAGGCCCAGGCGGACGCCGCCAGGAAGGACGTCATCGAGGCCGCGCGACGGAAGGTCGCTGAGGAGAGGGCGAGGACGGAGGCGGAGCTGGCAGCGTTTGAAGCTGGGAAGGCTCGGCTGCAGCAGGCCCGGGAAGCCGAGGCTGCTCGGGCCCGTGAGGAGGTGGAAGGGCGAGCTGCCTCAGCCACGGCCGCTGCAATGGAGGAGGCGGAGGTAAAGCTCCGCCGTGAGACTCCCCCGGGAGGATCCCGCGTGGAGACCCTTCGAAGTCTCTTCGAAGGGGACGCCTCCTCCAGGATGGCGCTGCATCCGGAGGAGGTCGACACGGGCAGCAGTGGGAGCAGTGGCCCCACTGCCTACCGACGGAGGAAGGGTAGGGGGAAGACCCCCGAGAGGTCACAGAGACCATCGGGCGGACACCCCCACGACTCCGACCCCTTCTTCACCGCCAGCGACGGGGATGAACGAGGCCGCCGACATCGCCGAGGAGTGGCTGGCGGAGGAGGCCGAGATGTCCCCATGGAGCCGGAGGGTGAGAGTGAGGATCTCCCTCCTCTCCGGAGGAGCTCGGAGTCTTCCGCGTGCGGGACCGAGACGCCCAGGTGGGGCGACATGGACGAGGATGATGACATGGACTTCGACTACACGAAGAAGCCCCCATCCTCGGACCCACCGAGGCGACCCCGCGGAGACTTACCGGGACCCCCTGGCGGAGGACCATCAGGACACTCCTGGCTCGGACGTTGGGGTGTGTGTGTGTTGGTGTGCGCGCTCCGCTTGTACCCCGCCGCTCCTGGCTGGGGTGTGCAGTGTGGGTGGGTGTGTTTGGGCTCGGGTTTCGGCTGCGCCCCGCCACTCCTGGCTGGTTTGTTGCGGTGTGCGTGTTTGTGTGCGCCCTCCACTTGTATCCCGCCACTCCTGGCTGGGTTGTGCGGCGTGGGTGTGTGTGCTTGTGCCCGGGTTTCGGCTGCGCCCCGCCACTCCTGGCTGAGGTGATGGGGTGTGTGCGTTTGTGTGCGCGTTCCGCTGGTACCCCGCCACTCCTGACTGGGGTGCGCCGTGTGGATGTGTGTGCTCGGGCCCTGGCTTTGGCTGCGCCCCGCCACTCCTGGCTTGGGTGTTGGGGTGCGCGCGTGCGCGCTCCGCTTGTACCCCGCCACTCCTGGCTGGGGTGTGCTGTGTGGTTGCCCGTGCTTGGGCTCGGGTCTCGGCTGCGCCCCGCCACTGCTGGCTGGGGTGTTGGCATGTGTGTATTCGTGTGCGCGCTCCTCCTGTACCCCGCCACTCCTTGCCTGGGTGTTGGGGTGTGTGTGTTTGGGTGCGCGCTCCTCTTGTACCCCGCCACTCCTGGCTGGGCCGTGCTGTGTGGGTGCGTGTGCTTGGGCTCAGGTTTTAGCTGCGCCCCGCCACGCCCTGCTGGGGTGTTGGGGTTTGTGTGATTGTCTGCGCGCTCATTTTGTACCCCGCCACTCCTGGCTGGGTTGTGCGGCGTGGGTGTGTGTGCTTCGGCTGGGGTTTCGGCTGCGCCCCCCCGATCCTGTCTGGGGTGTTGGAGTGTCTGTGTGTTCGTGTGCGCGCTCCGCTTGTACCCCGCCACTCCTGGGCGGGGTGTGCGGTGTGGGTGTGCGTGTTTGGGCTCGGTTCTCGGCTGCGCCACGCCACTCCTGGCTGGGGTGTCCGGGTGTGTGTGTTTGTGTGCGCGCTCCTCTTGTACCCCGCCGCCCCTCCCTGGGGTGTGCGGCGTGCGTGTGTGTGCTTGGTCTTGGGTTCCAGCTGCGCCCCGCCTCTCCTAGCTAGGGTGTTGAGGTTTTTTTGTATTCCTGTGCGCGCTCTGCTTGTACCCCGCGACACCTGGCTGGGCTGTGCGGTGTGGTTGTTTGTGTTTGGGCTCGGGTTTCGGCTGCGCCCCGCCACTCCTGGCTGGGGTGTTCCACTGTGCGTGTTTGTGTGCGCGCTCTGCTTGTACCCCGCCACTCCTGGCTGGGGTGTGCGGCGCGGTTGTGTGTGCTTCAGCTTCGGTTTTGGCTGCGCCCCGACACTCCTGGCTGGGGTGTTGGGGTGTGTGTGTGTTCTTGTGCGCGCTCCACTTGCACCCAGCCACTTCTGGCTGGGTAGTCTGGTGTGGGTGGGTGTGCTTGGGGCCTGGCTTCAGCTGCGCCCCGCCACTCCTGGCTGGGGTGTTGGGCTGTGCGTGTTTGTGTGCGCGCTCGGCTTGTACCCCGCCAATCCTGGCTGGGGTGTGCGGCGTGGGTGTGTGTGGTTGGGCTCGGGGTTCCGCAGCGCCCCGCCACTCCTGGCTGGGGTGTTGGGGTGTCTGTGTGCTGCTGTGCGCGCTCCGCTTGTACCCAGCCACTCCTGGCTGGGGTGCCCGGTGCTGGTTTGTGTGTATGCTAGGGTGCGCGCTCCTCCTCTACCCCACCACTCCTGGCTGGGGTGTTGGGGTGTGTGTGTTTGTCTGCGCGCTCCGCCTGTACCCCGCCACTCCTGGCTGCGGTTTGTGGTGGGTGGGTTGGCTGCCTGTGCCGTGGTTCGTTGTGTGTTGTGCGCGCCGCCCGGGTTTGCGGCAACCGGTGGCCGTTGTTGCTTGGCATCTGCCCGTGTGTATTGGTTGTGGCTGGCGGCGTGCCTCTCTGGCGTGCCACTTGGTCCCGCGTTGGTGCGCCGCGCCTCGTCCAGTCCGGTCGCTCTCGGTGCTCCGGTCGGCTTTTCTGACGCCGTGGTGCCTTTCCCCACCCCGGGGGCTTGCGCCCCCAGAATTACTGCGCGGCTGCGCGGGGCAGGTGGAGGCCTGCCGAGAACCTGGCTCTTTGTGCCTGCCGCTGGCACCCGCCGAGGCAGGAGCACTGGGCTGGCTCCGCGTTGTACCCGTTTGGGGCCCCGCGATGGGGTTGTCCCTGGGGGGTCCCCCTGGCTTTGGTTTCGGCCTGCGTGCGCTGCGGTGATTTGCGTGTGTGGACCCGGTCACTGACGCGTCCGGTTTCCGGTATCGCCCGTCTTTTGACGGGGGAGGTAGGTAGGTGAGTACGTGCACTCGGTCATTGATAGGCGCCCCATGGTTCCCACTGGCGTCGCCGCTGTGACGTACAGGAAGAGGCTGCGCGCATCAAGAGGGGAGGCAGCTTACATCCTGCTAGACCTGACTGATGGCCCCCAACAAAGTGTCCCCGGGCAAAACCGGGAGGGCTGATCACCGCCAGCGTGAAGAATGTGTCACGCCGGCAGGGTGTTCCCCCGTGCTTAAGCACGTCCCCTCCTTTGGACTGAACCCTAGGGGTTCACCGGACTTCTTGGCGTATCCCGTTCCAGAGGCATGCCAGCGGCGTGGTCTTTGTACTTGGGTTCTGAGGTGCTTGGGTGTCGCCCGCTCTGCCTCGAGTCCCAGAGCAGCGCAGGCCTGAGGATGCAGCCTTACCCCTGGGCCCCGGATCTTGTTTGGCCGGATCACCTGTATGGCACACGCTGCCTCCATGCCCAGGTTATGTACACTGGGTTTCCTACTGTTGCGTGGCGCTTGTGTTTGGGTCCGGATTTCGCGGTAATCCCGTCAATCCTGGCTTGGGTTTGTGGTGTGTGTGTGTGTGCTCGGCTTTCGCCTTCACCCCGCCAATCCTGCCTGATGTGTTAGGGCGTGTGTTTTTGTGTGCACGTTCCGCCTGTACCCCACCATTTCTGGCTCGGGTGTGCAGTGTTGCTGTGTGTGCTTGCGTTTCGGTTTCTGGCTGCGCCCCGGTATTCCTTGGTCAGGTGTTTCGGTGTGTGTGTTCGTGTGCGCGCTCCACCTGTACCCTGCCAATCCTGGTTGGGATTTATGGTGCGTGTGTCCAGGTTCGGGTTTTGGCTTTCACCCCGCCGATCCTGGCTGGGGTGTTGGGGTGTGTGTGTTTGTGTGCACGCCCCGCCTGTACCCCGCAGTTGCTGGCTCGGGTGTACGGTGTGGGTGTGTGCGCTTGGGCTCGGGTTTCGACTGTGCCTCCCCCCTTGCTGGCTAGGGTGTTGGGGTATGTGTCTTTGTGTGCGCACTCTGCCTGTACCCTGTCAATCCTGGCTCAGGTTCGTGGTGCGTGTGTGTCGGTTCGTTTTTTTCGCTTCATCCTGCCAATCCTGGCTGATGTGTTGGGGCGTGTGTGTTTGCGTGCGCGCTCCGCCTGTCCCCCGCCATTCCTGGCTGGGGTGTGGGGTGTGATTGTTTGTCTGTTGGTTCGGGTTTTGGCTGCGCCCCGCCATTCCTTGCTGGGGTGTTGGGGTGTGTTTGTTTGTGTGCGAGCTCTGCCGGTACCCAGCAAATCCCTGTTTGGGTTCGTGGTGTGTTTGTCTGGGTTCGGGTTTTGGCTTGCACCGCGCTGATCCTGGCTGGTTTCTTGGGGTGCGTGTGTCTCAGCTCGGGTTTGGGCTGCGACCCGCCATTCCTGGCGGCAGCCTTGGGATGTGTGTGTTTGTGTGCGAGCCTCGCCTGCACCCCGCCAATCCTGGCTGGGGTGTGATAAAGTTAAAACAGGCTTTCACTGTTGATTGCTTTGACGATATTGTTTTTGTTTGTGCCTCTGCTTGCTTCTGCTGCTCCTCGGTGTAGCCCAGGTTTACCAAATAGAAATGTCTTGATTGAGTCAACCAGAACTCCAAGTACCCACAGTGCAAGCAAGGAGCCACAGGATCAAATCCCCAACATGAAGGGCCGCAGTCAAAGGAGATAGTGTAACAACAAAGGTACCCACAATGACTACATATTTAAGAAAAGATAGTTAGAAAATATCCTACAATTATGTGAAAATTGCCCACATGGGCACTCTCTCCCCTATAGTGCCATCTAGAGATGTGCACTCTTTGCTTTGGGTCCCATAGGTGCTGAGGTGGCATGTCTTGTGCGCTGAGATCACTGCCATGTCACCTGGAATCTTCCTACCTAGCTAGGCTGACTGGGAATTCAACCGAGGACCTCTCCAAAAGAGGTGCCCCAGCACCCTAGAGTGCAGAACACTAGGATAGCTAAGCATTCCTGAGAAGATATAGAAAAATGTATGGGCTCTGGATTACTGTCAGCGCGTCAGCCAGTCCACAAAATGGTGCATAAGTCCAATCAGTGGGGGTGTCAGGGGTCCACACAACATCCAAAGTTCAATGCTTGATTTTATAGGTCAAAATGCTTTGTCACCCCTTTTTGGATGGGCCAATACTAAGATAAAAATGTAGTATGCCTTTAGTCATCTATAAAAAGACTAAGGCCCACCTTTGGGCAGGGACATACACGTTTTCTTACTCCCCCCTTGTGCTGTGGTGGCGACCACTGTTGCATTCTAAAGGAAACATGGGTATTCTTCTTGACCCCCCCATGGCTTCAACATCTTTTTGAAATTACCTATAACATCCCTACCTTTTGAAAGGAGGCGCTGCGTCAGGGCAGTCGCCAGTTTTTGCTTTGTCCTTACAGACTCCTGCAGCTCCCACTGCACTCATTGGCGTCGCTGGGGCAGCTCTGGTTTGGTCGGGGGTTAGAATCGGCATGCCAATTGATGTGTGCATGCACCTCCCACTCCAAAAGAAAAACGCAACGCAATACAAAAAATGGAACGCAAGATACGGTCTGGGCACGCTGTTCCAGGTGTCGTGGAACCTGCTGGCTGACCTGACCTGTCCTTAGGGCGAGGGGGTGTCGTTGAAAGTTTTCTTGCCCCTTAATGGGGTCTTGGGATTCTGGACAGTGATCCAGGACTCATTGTCTCAGCCATAACGCCGATATCTGCAGAGAAAGGATGCAGGGTTGAGGGCCTGATATACGCGCAACGATCGACGAAAACACCAAAATCGGTCAAATGACAGCCTAGAACTTTTGTGAGGGTGCACACCTGTCCAGAATCTCCATGTGCATGGAATTTACATTTTTACCCTCTTTTCTTTCATCACAGGAATCTTGAAATCCCTGGATTCACACACAGAGAAAAGCGGCGTGCCGGAGCGCATCCTAATTGGGCGCCGCAAAAGACAGAGAAAATAAGATCATAACAGTATGTTGAGTAACACCTATGATTTTATGAAGCAGGCTCATCCCAAAATTAATTTTGGCTGATTTTTGACGAAAAATGTGACATTTTGGCGGAGAGAGGCTGCCAAAACTGGTCCATGTGCATTCCTTTGCTCCTGTGACGCGTTTTTGTTGCATCGGGCACCCTTGAAATAGGGGGGGGGGTCTTGGAAGTCCCCGCCAGGGCGAAAAAACCTGTTTCGGGCCAAAAAATGGCAAATTTTGGCGCATTTTTGACAAAAAATGGCAGATTTTGGCGAAGACAGGCTGCAGAAATTGGTCTGTATGACTTTTCTTGATGCTAAGAAGTGTTTTTTTGTATTGGGCACCCTCAAAATAGGGGGGGGAGGTCGTTGCCAGTCCCCCACCGAGCAAAAAAACCTATTTTCGGCCAAAAAATGGCCTTTTTTTGGCCCATTTTTGACGAAAAATGTCAAATTTTGGCGAAGACGGGCTGCAGAAATTGGTCTTTATGAGGTTGTTTGCTCCTGGGACGTTTTTTCTTGTATCGGGCACCCTCAAAATAGGGGGGGGGGGTCGTTGCCAGTCCATCACAGGGCAAAAAAAACCTATTTTTGGCCAAAAAAAATGGCCTTTTTTGGCCCATTTTTGACGAAAAATGTCAAATTTTGGCGAAGACGGGCTCCAGAAATTGGTCAGTATGAACTTGTTCGTTCCTGAGACGTGTTGTTTTTATTGGGCACCCTCAGAATAGGGGGGGGGGTCGTTGCCAGTCCACGACAGGGCAAAAAACCTATTTTTGGCAAAAAAATGGCCTTTTTTGGCCCATTTTTGACGAAAAATGTCAAATTTTGGCGAAGACGGGCTCCAGAAATTGGTCAGTATGAACTTGTTCGTTCCTGAGACGTGTTTTTTTGTATTGGGCACCCTCAAAATAGGGGGGGGGGTCGTTGCCAGTCCACGACAGGGCAAAAAACCTATTTTTGGCAACAAAATGGCCTTTTTTGGCCCATTTTTGACGAAAAATGTCAAATTTTGGCGAAGACGGGCTCCAGAAATTGGTCAGTATGAACTTGTTTGTTCCTGAGACGTGTTTTTTTGTATTGGGCACCCTCAAAATAGGGGGGGGGGGGGTCGTTGCCAGTCCACAACAGGGCAAAAAACCTATTTTTGGCAAAAAAATGGCCTTTTTTGGCCCATTTTTGACGAAAAATGTCAAATTTTGGCGAAGACGGGCTCCAGAAATTTCTTACTCTTGAGACGTGCAACACATCAGCAAATTGCAACATGTATCCTTCCCATTTGACACAGATACAACAGGCGCACAAACAAACTCATCGGAGACGTGCAACACATCAGCAAATTGGAACATGCCGCCAATGGACAAATGGAGTCAAAGCTGACATTGGCGAAGGCAAAGCTGATCAACTCGGACACCCCCAAGATTCCATGTCTCAAGGAACTCTGAATGAATCGCAGGATGCAGAATGCTGATTGAATTCGATCCAGAAATTGGTCTGTATGAACTTTCTTACTCCTGAGACGTGCAACACATCAGCAAATTGGAACATGCCGCCAATGGACAAATGGAGTCAAAGCTGACATTGGCGAAGGCAAAGCTGATCAACTCGGACACCCCCAAGATTCCATGTCTCAAGGAACTCTGAATGAATCGCAGGATGCAGAATGCTGATTGAATTCGATCCAGAAATTGGTCTGTATGAACTTTCTTACTCCTGAGACGTGCAACACATCAGCAAATTGGAACATGCACTCGGACACCCCCAAGATTCCACGTCTGAAGGAACTCTGAATGAATCGCAGGAATAGAGCTAGTCACGACTGGACGACGACGTTCAACTGACGACAGGCAACAGACAACAGACAACAGACAACAGACAACACTGGACGACGTCCAATTTACCTCAGGCGACACGCAACAGACAACAGACAACAGACAACAGACAACAGGCAGGCAACAGACCAGACCGCAGACAACAGACAACAGACAACAGACAACAGACAACAGACAACAGACAACAGACAACAGACAACAGACAACAACAATGGACGACAACGTACAACTGACGGCAGGCAACAGACAACAGACCGCAGACAACAGACAACAGACAACAGACAACAGACAACAGACAACAGACAATGGACGACGACGTATAACTGACGGCAGGCAACAGACAACAGACCGCAGACAACAGACAACAGACAACATACAATGGACGACAACGCTCAACTGACGGCAGGCAACAGACAACAGACAACAGACAATAGACAAGTGGGAGAGGCCTGCATGTAAATGAGATCCAGACACTATCCAGACACTCTTGTGGAACAATAGGCCACTCTTCGATACCTATGCCCATCAAATGCACCCTTTTGAGCGTCAGTCAATACTTCCTTTAGCTTCAGATTACGTAGCCGCAGCTTCAACTCGTTAGGTTCTTCGGTGCCCATCCAATGACACAGGCGAAGCACAGCACTAACTTGATGTGGAACCCGTAACGTTGGTAGAGTAAGAGATAGAGTAACCACACCAGCGGGTTTGTAACACGCCACCTCGCAACCATCAATGAAGATGTTTATGCTGCGTTTGTATGTACCTTCATGGTGCAAGTGGTTGCGGTTCGCTATTTGCAAGTAGAGAGGGATGGCCTTCCATGGGTCGAGTCGGCTCGATCGCCGCGTGAACACCACGCCACCAACATTGGCCCTTAAGCTTTTGGCCAAGCGAGTAACCTTGTTGCGGTAAATGCCTAGATGTTGATCGTCGCTGATATCCTGCTTGGTATCGATAAACTGCTTCCATGTCGATTTGCCCGCATGCTTTGCCAATAAGGAGCGTACAATAACCTCTGGGGGAGGGTTTTTCTCCGCACGTTGTCGATTTTTGACACGTTTTTGATTCCGAGCTTTGGCATTAGTCACCAACTGGGGAAGTGCCCTTTTAAGGTTTGCATTTTAATTGCGGCACTAGCTCTGTTCCTCAAGGTCTTCAGCGACGGATTGGCCAATCGGGGACGGCCCACGCGGGGCTTGCTCTTCGTCATATCATAACAATGGCACTTTAAAGGATTGAGTACCTACCTAGTGTGACATGCAACACATCGTATGGAAACCCTCCCTGCGACACAACAAGTTGGCACGTGACAAGGCATAGCAGCTGGGCATGGGACACATCACTACCCCCAAACATGGCTGTTTTTGGCACCGTCCGCGTCATAATCTTCAATATAGGAGAGGAAATTGTACCAATATTTGCCTAACCCACATCCTCGTCATCAAGTGGTTCCATGGAACACAATAGAAAGATTCGCGGACTCTCGCAACAACATTGACCAAATATTATGACCGTAACCATGCAAAAAAAGGCTGAAATATGGCAGTTTTGGCGAAAAATGGGGGTATACTCGCATGTCACGAGAGGTAGATGGCTTGGTGGATGTTCGTATGTTTTGGAAATCGTCAAGTGGTTCCATGGAACACCTTTGATTGATCCGCAGCCTCTTAGAAAGAGATAGAATGTGTTTTATGATGAAAGAGTGGTGAAAAAAGGCCAAAATGTGGCATTTTGGGCCAAAAATGGGGGTAGATTCGCACGTTACGAGAGCTTGATGGCTTGGTGGATGTTGCTATGTTTTGGAAATCGTCAAGTGGTTCCATTAAACACCTTTGATTGATCCGCAACCTCTTAGAAAGAGATAGAATGTGTTTTATGATGAAAGAGTGGTGAAAAAAGGCCAAAATGTGGCATTTTGGGCCAAAAATGGGGGTAGATTGGCACGTTACGAGAGCTTGATGGCTTGGTGGATGTTGCTATGTTTTGGAAATCGTCAAGTGGTTCCACGGAACACCTTTGATTGATCCGCAGCCTCTCGGAACAAGATAGAATGTGTTTTCCGACGAAAAAATGGCAAAAAAAGGCCAAATTGTGGCTTTTTGGGAGGTAATTGACCGTTTACGAGACTTGGGAGCAGTTCCGAGCGGGGTATCGTGATTGAAAAGGTGCGGGTGGTTGGTATCTTCGATTGTACGCGCAAAAAGCGCTTCGTAATCGCGTATTTTCAGATTTCTGAGCCAAAAATTGCTCTCGGCGAGTGAAAATGCGCGCGCGGCGACAGTTTCTGTTGGTTTTTTGGCATCCGCTGCGACAATAATTTTGGGATCTGGCGACTTCATAAAATCATAGGTGATAATGAAGCCGGTTCGGACCCTTGTGGCCATCTTTGGGTCAATTGGGGTGTGTATCTATGTGCCGGCCAGCCGCCATTGGCTGATATCATACTCTCCCATCCACTGTAAGAAACTCGGACCTTTGAGTCCCCGAGTGTTATTTTTCCCCGCTGACCACAGAGTTTGACTCTACTGTTTTCGGTTCTTTGGACTACGACTCTTTGAGGATGCTCTCTTGTTTGTTCACCGATGCAAACCTGGCACAGTTTTGAAAAATCCAACAGATCAAGAAAATCCGTCACACTCCTTCAAACTCAGTCCTTGGAACTCACATACAGCGACAACAGAAGCAAAACGATAATAGACTCGTTGATCTTGATCGTAATCGTGTTCAGAACTCAATGTCCTCGTTCATTAGCAATAAGCTATCAGTTCTGAACACGGAAACTTGAAAGATATTTTGATTTGGCATCAACATAGATTTAATAATAAGTAATGCAACACTGCTCAAAATAGACACTCAGTTCTTGACTTGAAACTCTTCTGTTCAATTCCAAACACCGAGCACTGTACTATCGCGACTGATGTCTGTCGCGACTTCTACTCATATGGCGCTGTGTGAAAAGCATTTTAATCAGATAATAAACACAAACGCAAAACTGAAGCTCTCACCTGCAATCTCTGTACACAATACTACACAACTGGCCATCGTTGCGCCATCTCATTACACCCCCTTCCTAGGCTTCGACGTGCTCTCCACGAAGAGCACGGCGACAAAGACGATAACATACTATGTGATGGCTCAATGATGAACAACAAACAAACCCAAATGAAGTCAAAACTACAGCAGGCAGCGCCAACGCAGCCGCCATCACTGGCCTACACCCTGGCCAGCGCCTCAAGCAGCCGCCAACAGGTATAAGTAGAGACTCAAAAATTCAATAATCAAATCTTGCAGTACTGTACACAGTGTTAAAAAATGAAGCTAAGAGCATACCTTAGTGCCTTTCATAAAAGCACTTCAGCTAGACCAGGGCGCTGTGTACAGCGCCAACATCCGACTCAATTTTCTCATCAAATCAGATTCGGATCGACATGCAAAAAATAGCTGTTACCCAATTGCAAAACGCCCGCGGCAATGCCGGCGTCCTGCTTTGACCCCACGCACTTGTCGACGATCATGTGCGCTTAGAGTTGGCTTTTGACACCACAGCTCGTAGTACTGAAAGCAGTGCAGCTCATACAGGCGTGTACGTGCCTCTTGTTCGCGCACCTCCAGTCTATCATACATAGACTGCCAATCAGGGTCTGTTTGCACGTAGACCCCATGGCACTGTCCTTGTGCTTGCCGCGATGACCCTGAAACCAGCAACTCGACACAGCGCTCCAAAGCCTGCACTATGCTGGTCTGGTCCTGTGCACTCGCTGTGGCGCACTGAAGCTCTTGTGCAGGCGCTGCCGCAGAAGCTTGCTGTTTTGCACGCGCCGTCTCGCACGCCACTTCTTGTGCGCGCTGCTTCTCCTGTTCGTGACACAACCGCGACAACTTGTTCGCATTCCAGCGCGCATTCACCTGAGCTTGACGCAGATTGTCATTGACAATAGCAGCAACTTGAGCTTTTTCTTGCCGCCACCGCGCTTTCTGCTCATTCAAGCGTAGCTGCGCCTCGCGGCGGTCTTCACCTTGTTGCTCCATCGCGTTCTCATGGTGCCTCTCGTGACGCTTCGCGCGCTTCTCCTTCTTGGCCTTCTGCTGGCGCTTCGTAGCATCACGTGTCTCCATCCTGGCGCTGGCGTCAACTGTACTTGGCGTATCTACTGATCTTGCCCACTGGCCGTACCATGATAGAGACACTCACTCCGTGGCGCAAAACGGACTCGAACTTGATAGCTTGTAATAAACTCGGACCTTTGAGTCCCCGAGTGTTATTTTTCCCCGCTGACCACAGAGTTTGACTCTACTGTTTTCGGTTCTTTGGACTACGACTCTTTGAGGATGCTCTCTTGTTTGTTCACCGATGCAAACCTGGCACAGTTTTGAAAAATCCAACAGATCCAGAAAATCCGTCACACTCCTTCAAACTCAGTCCTTGGAACTCACATACAGCGACAACAGAAGCAAAACGATAATAGACTCGTTGATCTTGATCGTAATCGTGTTCAGAACTCAATGTCCTCGTTCATTAGCAATAAGCTATCAGTTCTGAACACGGAAACATGAAAGATATTTTGATGTGGCATCAACATAGATTTAATAATGAGTAATGCAACACTGTTCAAAATAGACACTCAGTTCTTGACTTGAAACTCTTCTGTTCAATTCCAAACACCGAGCACTGTACTATCGCCACTGATGTCTGTCGCGACTTCTACTCATATGGCGCTGTGTGAAAAGCATTTTAATCAGATAATAAACACAAACGCAAAACTGAAGCTCTCACCTGCAATCTCTGTACACAATACTACACAACTGGCCATCGTTGCGCCATCTCATTACACCCCCTTCCTAGGCTTCGACGTGCTCTCCACGAAGAGCACGGCGACAAAGCTGATAACATACTATGTGATGGCTCAATGATGAACAACAAACAAACCCAAATGAAGTCAAAACTACAGCAGGCAGCGCCAACGCAGCCGCCATCACTGGCCTACACCCTGGCCAGCGCCTCAAGCAGCCGCCAACAGGTATAAGTAGAGACTCAAAAATTCAATAATCAAATCTTGCAGTACTGTACACAGTGTTAAAAAATGAAGCTAAGAGCATACCTTAGTGCCTTTCAAAAAAGCACTTCAGCTAGACCAGGGCGCTGTGTACAGCGCCAACATCCGACTCAATTTTCTCATCAAATCAGATTCGGATCGACATGCAAAAAATAGCTGTTACCCAATTGCAAAACGCCCGCGGCGTAGCCGGCGTCCTGCTTTGACCCCACGCACTTGTCGACGATCATGTGCGCTTAGAGTTGGCTTTTGACACCACAGCTCGTAGTACTGAAAGCAGTGCAGCTCATACAGGCGTGTACGTGCCTCTTGTTCGCGCACCTCCAGTCTATCATACATAGACTGCCAATCAGGGTCTGTTTGCACGTAGACCCCATGGCACTGTCCTTGTGCTTGCCGCGATGACCCTGAAACCAGCAACTCGACACAACGCTCCAAAGCCTGCACTATGCTGGTCTGGTCCTGTGCACTCGCTGTGGCGCACTGAAGCTCTTGTGCAGGCGCTGCCGCAGAAGCTTGCTGTTTTGCACGCGCTGTCTCGCACGCCACTTCTTGTGCGCGCTGCTTCTCCTGTTCGTGACACAACCGCGACAACTTGTTCGCATTCCAGCGCGCATTCACCTGAGCTTGACGCAGATTGTCATTGACAATAGCAGCAACTTGAGCTTTTTCTTGCCACCACCGCGCTTTCTGTTCATTCAAGCGTAGCTGCGCCTCGCGGCGGTCTTCACCTTGTTGCTCCATCGCGTTCTCATGGTGCCTCTCGTGACGCTTCGCGCGCTTCTCCTTCTTGGCCTTCTGCTGGCGCTTCGTAGCATCACGTGTCTCCATCCTGGCGCTGGCGTCAACTGTACTTGGCGTATCTACTGATCTTGCCCACTGGCCGTACCATGATAGAGACACTCACTCCGTGGCGCAAAACGGACTCGAACTTGATAGCTTGTAATAAACTCGGACCTTTGAGTCCCCGAGTGTTATTTTTCCCCGCTGAACACAGAGTTTGACTCTACTGTTTTCGGTTCTTTGGACTACGACTCTTTGAGGATGCTCTCTTGTTTGTTCACCGATGCAAACCTGGCACAGTTTTGAAAAATCCAACAGATCCAGAAAATCCGTCACACTCCTTCAAACTCAGTCCTTGGAACTCACATACAGCGACAACAGAAGCAAAACGATAATAGACTCGTTGATCTTGATCGTAATCGTGTTCAGAACTCAATGTCCTCGTTCATTAGCAATAAGCGATCAGTTCTGAACACGGAAACATGAAAGATATTTTGATGTGGCATCAACATAGATTGAATAATGAGTAATGCAACACTGTTCAAAATAGACACTCAGTTCTTGACTTGAAACTCTTCTGTTCAATTCCAAACACCGAGCACTGTACTATCGCCACTGATGTCTGTCGCGACTTCTACTCATATGGCGCTGTGTGAAAAGCATTTTAATCAGATAATAAACACAAACGCAAAACTGAAGCTCTCACCTGCAATCTCTGTACACAATACTACACAACTGGCCATCGTTTCGCCATTCCATTACATCCACCTGACCTAACCCGATCTGATAGTTTGATAGGTTTGGCCATTCCGGCTATGAGCGGCCATATCCAGTACCGAGGCGCCGCCAGCTGAGATTTATATATCAGAATATCAGGAATCAACAGGGTTTTTTTATCATAATGTTTCCGTAATTTTTCCGCCTTCCGTTCTGATGGTCAATGTATCGGCGACTGTTAGTTGACTCGCGATTTTGCGGTAACCGATTGGTTAACTGTTATTTCCAGATATTTTGGCAGAAACCCCGATGAAGGGTCAGATTTCATCAGTAAAGGGTTCGTTGCTTCCGCAATTTTCTAAATATGCACTCGAAATTTTAATCTGAATTTTTGCCGATGTCGAAATCCGATTTTCGACTTCGACATTGCCGCACTTGATTTGGTCTTCTTCGAGTGGTCATACTCCTTCCCCTATGCCCAAATCAGGTTTCCCTCATACTTGCCACCCATTTCACTTGGAGATATAAGGGAAACAAAAGTTAATCGTGGGACCACTTTGAAGGGCCATATCTACGCGCGAGTGTGAGGAAGGAGAATAAGAAATGTTGCGTTGCAGGCGCCTCAGTCTCAATTTATTTTTAGTAGGGTCCAACACCTTAGGTCGTCACACACCCGTTGTATCATAGGATCATGGTCAACATGGTAGAAACTTGTTTATAACTTGTTGACCATGTGTCCGGACTTGATATCATGACTTTCGAGTGTAGTGCATGAGTCTTGCGGTTGTATAGCATCTCTTCTTCGGTTCCCACGTCCATTTTACCCAAGGTTTTGACCATGGAGAGGCATGGCATACCATCGTTGGAGCCAATTTTAAGGGCCATGTGTGATATTGGTAGTATATGTCTTGATATGCTCACGCCCATGTTATATATCTTCGTGTGGCCGGGGAGATGGGAAGCCAAACGTGACAAGGGCCTTGCCCATGTCCCAATTGTGGAATTCAAAGCGCTAGACTAAGTCTACCCCGTATGTATTGCTCATGGTATGTTTGGCAAAGAGATCCATGAGTGCACTCCCATTTTCATGGGGCATGTAGATATGAGTGGCGAAGGTATCTCCATGCGCCCGATTGGGGATTCAAGTGGGGGGATTGTTTGCAAATGGTTCCAGTCATTGGTATATTGAACCATGCGCGGATATCATGGGTGAGCATAGAGATATACTATCATGACAACTTTGTTTTTGGACATATTTTAATGTTTTTGACCTCAATTTTTGCTCATTTTTGTGTTTTGTGTACTTAACTGGTCGGCAAACAGCACAAAGCCTATGGTGAGTCGAACCATGGTATGTTGTTCATATGTTGGTATATGCTTCGGAGTTGAACACCACCATATGCCGGATCGCGTACTCCATTTGGCTCGGCGCACGAAGGATTACAAGAATTGGTCTCAAGATCATGGGCTGACTTGGGCAGTGCGTGGCGCCCATATCCGAAGGGGTTTCGAGGGTAGGATGGGGATGTACATGGGCATTGACCTTTGGTCTCTATCCTCCATGAATACTGGACTTCGATTCCATGCATGCTTTGAGCCTTCGGATAAGTGGTAACTTCAATTTTGAGCATATATTTGATATATGGCCAATATGGTGTGAATTGGCAGTTTTTGGCAGGTTATGAGTTCAAACTCATGGAGCATATCTCCAAGCCCATTGGACTCCAAGTCCAACCAAGTTTCTGTCAGGGTAGGGCATGGTCCTGAGTGCCACTCTAGGCCATGACACGCCACTTTCCTTATTGGGCTAGGATCTAGAGGCTTGGGAGTGAACACATTTTTGGGGTTTGTGTAGTGACTTTTGACACATGGCATTCAGCCATCTCATTTGACCTGGTTCAGGGCAATATGTTGGTGAGACAAGGGAAGGTCTTGGGTCCAGGGAATGAGGGGTTTATGGCTGTGAATGTGTATGTTTACCTCTTTCCCCAACTTTGCTTTATTTGTGTTCATATGCCAATTTCAGGGCTCTCCTCTTTGGTGCAATTCTTGTACATGCCCTCCACCGTGAGACAACCGGTGTGCTGAACGGAAGCCCGCAGTGTGGATTGGATCGTGGATTGGGTTATTGCTGTATTTGTGGGATCTGGTTGCTGTTCAGGGTTGAAGGAGGATATTATTTTCTATATTTTTGGATTTGGAACCCTGGATTTTGATAAATGCAATCGTTGATCAGGAGCAAGTCAGCAGGGGTAACAGGCGGAAGGGGCACAGCAGGGGCCGGTCCTGGTAGGGACCTTCTTCGTGGTAGCAGAGGCGTACCTGCTGCCCCTACCTACCGCCGACCCGGGGACTTGGGCCCCTATGAGCCCTGCCCAAGTACGCCCCGGGTGCGTATTGTGGACTCGGTGGAGACCACGCTGGAGATTGGAGCCATAGAAGAGCTGAGACGCTCAAGAGCATGGCGAACTCCGGAAGTTGAAGCCCGAAGAGAAATACGACGTTCGGGAAGAGGCGGACTTGACATGGAGGACCTGGTCTCCATGTGTGAGCGTCGCTGCCGAAAGGCATGCAACCTCCCCTCCGCCGCGGAGGACTCCGAGGAGACAAGCCATTCAGGCAGCAGTGGAGGACGGGCCCGGCGCTACCGGAAGCGCGAGTCACCCAAGCCCACGGCAGGGGGCGCCGGGGCCATGGATACGGACCCTAGCCCGGTCAGGCTGTGGGACTCCGAGGGGCACTCCGAGGGCTATCGGACAGCCTATGAGCAACCTTCAGAGTCGGAGGAGACGGCCAGACCGCCCACAAGGGCGAACACGGCCCCAGAACCCAGCCTTGAGCATGACGCCGAGGCGTTGGAGAGGCCCGCCAGAGCCAGAACGGCGCCTGTGGCCCGGCACACGGAGCCACCGCGGGATAGCAGGGGCGACACACCCATGGCGGAGGAGTCCGAGGCGCCGGGAACCGCGGGACGCGCCGGATCAGGTGGAAAGCACGCTGCGTGCCACTGCCAGCACGTGTCCTTCCTGATGGGCAAGTACCCAAAGATGGGGATGGACGCCATCCTGCATCGTCTCGACAGCCTGGACAACGCGAGGGACGGCCTAGGAGAGGACGTCGCTGGGATCCTGGATGTCCACTCGGCCGCGGAGAGAGACATGGCGGAGCTGCGAGCGGAAAGGGACCGGTAACGGGAGAATCTGGAGCTGGCCCTGGAGAAGCAGCAGCGAGTGGTGGACAGCCTCCTCCACCTGGTGGAGGACATGTCGGGACGCCTGAAAAGGCTAGAGGAGCTACAGCCCCTCACCTCGGGTCCGGAGCTCCCGGCAAAGCCGGCAGCGGCAGAGCTGGTGGAGCAGGTTGAGACCCTCAGGGGCGCCATGGAGAAACCCATGGGCAGCCCTGCGGAGGCACCATACGCGCCTCCGCGTGTTTATCCGGGTGCGCTGCCGTTTGTTCCCATGTTCAGCGAATCCACAATGCTCGGGGAGCAAACAGCACCGGCTGGGTCCATGCGGGAAGGGCACGTAACCACGGACCTGAGGAGCCTGATGGTACAGATGTCCCACGCCGCCCAGGATCTACCGATCACTACGACTGCCAATGCAGTTTATGCGGAAGAGGGGATCCAGAGCCAGACCATGCAGGGGCGAACCATGGGAAGCGCCGACAGACATGGTCGAGGTCATCCAGGCGGAAACCTGTGGGCGAAGGACCCCAATACGGGGATATGGACGGCCGATGGAGCAAGTCCTTCCCGCATTCCAAACCCTATGGGTTCAGGCCCAACTGGACCGCACTCCATGGAGGAGAGGGAGGTACGGGGAGTGTACTCACACCCCCCGGCCACAGGTGGTATCCGTCTCGGTGGAGTGGGGGCTGGGGACGTCAGAGACGCCATCAGGATTGACGACCTCAGGTGAATCAAAATCCCCTACTACGATGGCAACCCCTCCAACCTGGATGACTTCATCCTGGATTGGGAGGACTTTGCCGAGGAGGTCGTCGGTGAGATGCAGGGAGCGCCGCGGGACAAGTGGGTATGCCGGACATTCCCACACCGGCTGGCGCAGGACCTGAAGGAGGAGCTGCCGGATCAGATCCGGGAAGGACTGATCCGTACGGAGCAGGCCTGCCTCCAGTGGTTGGAGGATGAGGAGCGGGTGGACGATCCGAACCAGAAGCTGGAGGACTTGTGGTCCATCCCGCTGCAGCTGGACCGCGGTGAGTTGCGGGTCCGGGAGTGGAACCGGTACCTGCGAAAGTACCGACGGAGCCTCAAGCTGGTTGAGGACTGGAACGAGTCCAGCGAGATACGCCACCTTCTGAAAGACTTCCTCCCCGGGCACTGGAAGAGGAGAGTGGAGGATGAGGAAAAGAAGAGAGCGAAGAAGCGCGTGGCGGTGAGGATCATGGCAGCGGAGGATACCCATGCGGGTATCATGGAGTTCTTCAGGAGGAACCTGGGCGAGCCCAACCGGATGTTGGGACTGAAGAACGGCGTGTACGTGGAGGTATTTGGAGACACCATGGGGCAAAGGTTGCTGCGCCTCAACAACGTGGAGTGGAGGCGCGGGGAGCCGCTGAGGATGCAGGTCATCTTCGCCCGCATGAGCCTGGACGAGATCGTGAAGTACATCACGGTGGAGTTGAAGGTTAATGCGAAGAACGAGGCCCACGTGCAGGATCGACATGGTCATGGACAACGAGGCCTCCGAGAAGACCGCCATCATCGGGAGATCCAGGAGGACACGGCCAACTCCGCGGAGAAAGGTAGTGGAAGTGGCAAAGACCACTGGACCTGGTCCCGGGAGGATCACGAGGAGGCCCATTTCTTCGCGTTTGTGGCGCACAACGTGAGGGACCATGGGCAGGATGGGTCCAGATGGAGCCGGGTGGGACCCAAGAAGGGCAATGAGCCAAGGAGGATCAGGAACCCACCGCTCTCGTTCCGGGAGTACAGGTCTCAGCACGACGGGTGCTGGGTCTGTTATGGCAAGGGAAACAACCATGCACACCACCACCGTCAGTGCAAGGTGTATGAGGCGGACAAGAAGGCCTACTTTGCCGCCAACCCCGAGAAGAAGCCCAAGGAGCAGCGGATTGCCGATGGGAAGGCGAAGGGCGGAGACGGGGGAAAAGGCCAAGGCAAAGGCCAAAGGGAAAGGCGGAGGAAGAGGCTATGGTGGTGGACTTGGCCAGGACTGACGAGTGAGGTCGATCGAGGAGGTTGCTGAGGACATGTTGAGGACGTTGGAGGAACTCAAAGCCCAGCAACGTGGTGGACAAAGTCCTGGCGGATGGCAGCCGGAAGGGGCTGCGGGAAGCCAAGTCTAGAGGAGCCCCCACGGGAGTGGGACCTCGGAGGTCTCCCCTCCGAAAATCAGTTGAAGTCCAGAGAAAGCGAAGGCACATCGGGTGCCGAAGAAGGCTCCAGAAGAGCCAAAACCACCGAGTTTCGCCACTCCCAACCCCTGGAGCGCCCTGCCAAGGGAAGTTTATGTGGGCAAGGGACGTGGTAAGAAGGAAGGAGCGACCACGGCGAACCCCGTGGACGGGCAAGACCAAACCAAGATCTACACCATCCGTGATCATACTGTCGAAGTCCTGATGCACCCGGACGTGTTAGAGTTGCATGCCGTGAGAGTCGTCCATACACTGCATGGTGACGAGCGGCAGTTGCACTTGAAGGTGCGTGTACGGTGCGGACAAGAGGAGTTTGTGGTGGATGTTTTGGTGGATACGGGTGCCCAGGTGAGCCTGGTCCGGAGAGGGTTGTTCAAAGAGGAATCCCTGCAGCCCAGCCGTAGACCGGTACGCCTGAAGGTGGCCAATGGTGAGATTATGGGTGGTGGCACCCATGAGGCCACTATCAGTATGGAATTCTGGGAGCATGAGCGCTTGAACCGCCCTGATTTGGCGAAGAGAAGCACTCTATCCGGGAACTTCTATGTGGTTGACATTACAGATTGGGATATGATCATGGGGTATGACTTCATGGTGGCAAACGTCATTGGAGCCCTTCCCCATCGTGCAACGCTGGTCCCGGAGGATGACGAATGCCTCACATGGCTGTCCATGGACTATGCATGCGGATCATCCCAATGGAATGCTGAGGAAGAGGATCGGATCGTCCGAGCGGTGCAAGCTGTGGGTGCCAAGTCCAGAGGAGACCGCGGAGTTCAGCTCACGGAGTATGGAATGGCGCCGTAGGTGTATGACAGGATGATCCAGACGCTGTGAGCCGAAGCGCCCGAGACGGACGTCTTTGCTTCCCGGGATGCCCCACTTCTGCGGAAGTGTAGGAGGCATTGGCATCGAGGAGACTCAGCCTGGCACAGGCATTGGGGTTTGAAGGAGTGGGGGCCCATGTATTGGCATGGCTCCCTGGACAATACCAGACGTACGGTGGAGAAGATCGTCGCGGATAGGGCGAAGGGGATCCTGGTCATAACGGGCATAGGATCCAGCCCATGTCTGCTGGAGGGTCTCAAGTCGACGCTGGACTCCATCACCCTGAACGAGATGTCATTCGGGCCAGAGGAGGAGGTGTTCATCGACGCCAAAGGTGTATCAATGCCCTCCCCGGGTCAAGCGTGGGGTACCAAGGCTTTCCTGGTGGATGGGGCGCAAGCCCAACCCACGGGTGATGAAGCATTCATCCGTAGGGTGGAGGCGGTGCCCATGAAGGTCATGTTTGAGCCCAAGGAGGGGACGGATCAGCCAATTGATGGCATTAACGTCCTGTCCCACGCCGAGATCGACGACGTCGTCAACTACATGCGGATGGGGATGCACGACCGTGTGGCAGCCAAGAAGAGGGGGGCCATGGTCACATCTCCGCATTGGTGGGATGACAAGATGTTGGTCACCGGCAAGTACGAGAAGGATGAGTTCGTGGCGAGGCTCATGGATCACATCGCGGACCAATACGATGGTCGGGTTGGGTCGGACCCGTCGACGTGGGATTTTCGAAGAATCGGGGCCGATAGCGACAGTAACCAGCCTGACGCCGCAAATTTCTGAAGATTATCGACGGGAAGTGCACCCCACGACGATGAAGACGGCATATCAGACGAGGAGAAGTCAGATTCGGACCGGGAAGAGGCCTATACCGCAGTGCGGTCGGTTGTATCGATACCGAAGCAAGCGGCTGAAGAGGCCCAGGAGAATCCGAAGGTCGCCGAACTAGGGAGAGGCTGATCAATGCCTATCCGTGGCTTTTCAGTAACGTCGCCCACAAGAACCCTCCAGATCGTGGGAGGTTTGGCACAGCGAAGATCAAGCTGAAGCCGAACCCCAAGGTCTATCGTCATCGGGAGTACCAACTTCAGGGCGATCGGGCCGAGGCCATGAAGAAGTTGTTGGCCGAGTTCATTGAGCGGGGATGGATCGAACCCTCCGACAGTGAGTGGGCCAGCCCAGCCTTTATCGTGCCTGAGAAGGAGAAGGGCGAGTGGAGGTTGGTGGTGGATTACAGGGGTTTGAACGAGCAAACAGAGCACGACTCGTACTCGCTTCCCCTGATCGACTCCATCCTCCAAAAACAACAGAAAAAGTGGATTTTCACGGTGTTAGACCTGAAACACGGCTATTACCAGATGCCGCTACACCCAGACTCCAGGCCCTGCACAGCGATGTCGACGCCGCTGGGGCCCATGCAGTGGAAAGTGGTGCCTATGGGCGCCAAGGATGGGAACGCCGCTTTCCAGCGCATGATGGAGGACCTACTCGGTCCTGTCTGGGACTTTGTGGATGACATCATCATCGGGTCCGGCACGGAAGACATGACTGAGGACGAGCTCATCGAAGCGCATGAGAAGGATCTGCGCCGAGTGCTCAGCGAGCTGGACGAGCACAACATGGTGTGCAAGCCCACCAAAGCCTCACTCTTCGTGAAGGAAGTGGAGTTCGCGGGTCATGTGGTTGGTCACGGGCAACGCCGTCCCATTACTGGGAAGCTGGCGTCCCTGCACCACTGGGAAAAGCCCCAAACCATCAGCGAACTCCGATCCTTCATGGGGTTCTGCAACTACTATTCGGGCTATGTTCGAATGTAGGCAGAACTGTCGGGGCCGCTGCAAAGGATGCTGCAGGTGGGCAAGTTTGATGGCCGGAAGGGGAGCAAGAAGAAGCTTGCCTGGACCCCTGAGGCCGAAGATGCGTTCAGTCGCCTGAAGGAGCGACTCCTGGAGCAGCTCGGACTATTCTTGGTGGACCCGGACAAGGGATTCGTGCTACGGACGGACGCCTCGGACTATGCTGTAGGGGCAGTCCTCGAGCAGATCCGGGACGACAGGTCACACGTACCCGTGGCGTTTCGGGGTCGGATCCTGGCCGAGGGCCAACGCCGCACCTGGACCGCGAGGGAGAAGGAGACGTACGCAATTGTTTGTGCGCTCAGGAAGTGGTCTGGCCACATCGGATTGCAACCGGTGGTGGTTTGCACGGACCATCAGTCCTTGCAGAGCTGGCACAAGGAGCACGTCGACACCCCCTCGGGACCGGCGGCAAGGAGGGCCCGATGGCATGAGACGTTCGCCAAGTTCGACCTCAGCGTTGTATACGTCCCGGGGAAGGACAACACTGTGGCAGATTGCCTCAATCGATGGGCCTACCCCGCGGGCAAGGCTTGGATGGACATATCCAGCCATGGGGACGCCGAGGAAGCCGAGGAGGCCAAGCGCATCATCGAGATGGAGAGGGCCATGGAGCAAGAGGGGGGCAAGTGCTTTGTGGTGATGGCAAACCGTACGGACCTGGCCAAGTTCCGGGCTGCCCGCGTCCAAGCTATTCGAGAGGAAACCCTCGAGCAATGGATGGTGGCCCCTGTAGAGCTAGTCAGGTCGGTGCTCACAGAGGACTGGTCGGATGACTACGCGGCATCGGAGCACTGGAGCAAGTACTGGAATGCCGTGAGCGCCCCGTCGGACGACGAGTGGCCTGAGGGCTTGACCGAGGATGGGGACAAACTGTTCCTCAAGGACAAGCTACTGGTCGCTGAGAACCGAGTGGGGGAGCTCATTGACCAATGACACAACGCCCAGCTCATGCATCCTGGTCGGGACAAGATGCAGCAGGACCTGGAGTGGCGCTCCAAGTTCCCACCGGGGTACTACGCCATCCTGGACAAGTACTGCAGCGACTGCGCCGTGTGTCGGGCCACGAAGAGCCCCAACCACTCCACAGCGGGCAACCCGGTGTACACGGCTATACCAGAGGCCCCTATGCGGTCCGTGGCCATGGATGTATTCGCCATACCTGAGGTCACCGTGGAAGGAGAGACCTACGACTGTGTCATCCTGACGGTGGATAGGCACAGTGGGTATATCGTGGCGGTCCCTGGCAAGAAGTCCAAGAAGAAGGACAAGAAGGAAAAGCATGGAGTGGGGCTGCAGGCCAAGACCGTCGCTAATTGCCGGAATTGGTATAATTCGCTGTGGAGAGTACTCCAAGCGTATCACGACCTTATGGAACCCACTGGACTGTCGCCCCATCGTATCCTGTTCCTACGGGATCGAGTGTCACGCACTCTCCCGTGGTTGAACCATGGCAAAGTGGCCCGGGATGCGAACACTATGATGGCGGAGGCGGACGACACGGCGGCCAAGGTGTGCAAGGCACTTCAGGACGAGCATGACAAGAGGGCAAAGTACTTCAAGCAGGGAAAGGTCCAGAAGTATGCTCTCCAAGACACCGTGTGGGTGGAGCGGCACCACAAGGATGTCCTGTCCAGGCATCGGCAGGCATCTTGGTATGTGCCGGGGGTAATCGTGCGGAAGGTCGGGCAGGATGTGTATGCGGTTCGTGTGGGGGATAACAAGATCCTGGACCGCGACCATACCCAGGTTCGTCCCCGAGCACCAGACCCCAGCGGACGTCCCGTCACCTTCGAGTTCACGGCCGGCGATGTGGACTCGGACGACGAGGGTGAGGACGACGACTTCACCGTTGAGAAGATCCTGGCGGACAAGCCGGACCCAGGGACGCCTGGGGGGAGGCTTTAGAAAGTCCGTTGGAAGGGATTCGCCGCATCCAGGGTTTCGTGGGAGCCTCCGAGCGGTTTCCTGCCAAGGTATACCACGGTCTGGATGGACTATCTGAAGGAAAAGAATATTTCTTTGGATTTCAAGGACGTGTTGGTCCATTTGGTTGCTGCTGTAGCACCGTAATGGATCCCTCTTGGCATTTTTGTTTGTTTCTGTGCTTGGGAGACGGCTGAGGGCGTTCTTCCGGGGATTTTTGGGCCTTGATTGGCCATCTACCCCCTTCACTCGATCTCCACATATATATTTCATTGTGGTATACTTATTTAGGTCGACCGACGACGTTTCTCTATCTTTGATCCCCTTGGTCCATGTTGTAGATCAAGAGGAGACCGGATATGGCGTAGGGTACCGATTATCAGTGTCCTCACCACTCCCTTGGGGCGTGGGGGACACCTATGACGTGTGTGGGGCCTCCATGTGTCCTTGGGACATGGGGGGGGGGTTTGGAGCCCATTGGGGTCCTCCCGTCCTCTCTTCAATGACTTCCGAGCGGTAACAACGCTCTGAGAAGGGGGGTGAAGCCGGTTCAACCCCCGTGGCCATCTTTGGGTCACTGTGGGTGTGTCTCTATGTGCCGGCAAGCCGCCATTGGCTGATATCATACTCTCCCATCCACCTGACCTAGCCCGATGTGACAGTGTGATAGGTTTGGCCATTCCGGCTATGAGCAGCCATATCCAGTCCCGAGGCGCCGCCAGCTGAGATTTTTATATCAGAATATCAGGAATCAACAGGGTATTTTTATCATAATGTTTCCGTAATTTTTCCGCCTTCCGTTCTGATGGTCAATGTATCGGCGACTGTCAGCTCCTCGCGATTTTGCGGTAACCGATTGGTTAACTGTTATTTCCAGATATTTTGGCGGAAACCCCGATGAAGGGTCAGATTTCATCAGTAAAGGGTTCGTTGCTTCCGCAATTTTCTAAATATGCACTTGAAATTTTAATCTGAATTTTTCGCGATGTCGAAATCGGATTTTCGACTTCGATATCGCCGCACTTGATTTGGTCTTCTTCGAGTGGTCATACTCCTTTCCCTATGCCCAAATCAGGTTTCCCTTATACTTGCCACCCATTTGACTTGGAGATGTAAGGGAACCAAAAGTGAATCGTGGCACCACTTTGAAGGGCCATATCTACGCGCGAGTGTGAGGAAGGAGAATAAAGAATGTTGCGTTGCAGGCGCCTTAGTCTCAACTTATTTTTAGTAGGGTCCAACACCTTAGATCGTCACACACACTCGTTGTATCATAGGATCATGGTCAACATGGTAGAAACTTGTTTATAACTTGTTGATCATGTGTGTGGACTTGATATCATGACTTTCGAGTGTAGCACATGAGTCTTGCGGTTGTATAGCATCTTTCCTTCGGTTCCCACGTCCATTTACCCAAAGTTATGACCATGGAGGGGCATGGCATACCATGGTGGGAGCCAATTTTAAGGGCTATGTGTGATATTGGTAGTATATGTCTTGATATGCTCACGCCCATGTTATATATCTTCGTGTGGCCGAGGAGATGGGAAGCCACACGTGACAAGGGCCTTGCCCATGTCCCAATTGTGGAATTCAAAGCGCTAGACTAAGTCTACCGCGTATGTATTGCTCATGGTATGTTTGGCAAAGAGATCCATGAGTGCACTCCCATTTTCATGGGGCATGTAGATATGAGTGGCGAAGGTATCTCCATGCGCCCGATTGGGGATCGAAGTGGGGGAATTGTTCGCAAATGGTTCCAATCATTGGTATATTGAGCCATGCGCGGATATCATGGGTGAGCATAGAGATATACTATCATGACAACTTTGTTTTTGGACATATTTTCATGTTTTTGACCTCATTTTGTGCTCATTTTTGTGTTTTGTGTACTTACCTGGTCGGCAAACAGCAAGACGCCTATGAGGAGTCGAACCATGGTATGTTGTTCATATGTTGGTATATGCTTCGGGGTTGAACACCACCATATTCCGGATCGCGTACTCCATTTGGCTTGGCGCACGAAGGATTACAAGAATTGGTCTCAAGATCATGGGCTGACTTGGGCAGTGCGTGGCGCCCATATCTGAAGGGGTTTCGAGGGTAAAGTGGGGATGTACATGGGCATTGATCTTTGGTCTCTATCCTCCATGAATACTAGACTTCGATTCGATGCATGCTTTGAGCCTTCGGATAAGTAGTAAGTTCAATTTTGAGCATATATTTGATATATGGCCAATATGGTGTGAACTGGCAGTTTTTGGCAGGTTATGAGTTCAAACTCACGGGGCATATCTCCAAGCCCATTCGACCCCAAGTCCAACCAAGGTTATGTCAGGGTAGGGCATGGTCCTGAGTGCGACTCCAGGCCATGACACACCACCTTCCATATTGGGCTAGGCTTTGGAGGCTTGGGAGTGAACACATTTTTGGGGTTTGTGTAGTGACTTTTGACACATGGCATTCAGCCATCTCATTTGACCTGGTTCAGGGCAAGATGTTGGTGAGACAGGGAAAGGTCTTGGGTCCAGGGAATGGGCGGTTTATGGCTGTGAATGTGTATGGTTACCTCTTTCCCCAACTTTGCTTTATTTGTGTTCATATGCCAATTTCGGGGCTTTCCTCTTTGGTGCAATTCTTGTACATGCCCTCCACCGTGAGACAACCGGTGTGCTGAACGGAAGCCCGCAGTGTGGATTGGATCGTGGATTGGGTTATTGCTGTATTTGTGGGATCTGGTTGCTGTTCAGGGTTGAAGGAGGATATTATTTTCTATATTTTTTGGATTTGGAACCCTGGATTTTGATAAATGCAATCGTTGATCAGGAGCAAGTCAGCAGGGGTAACAGGCGGAAGGGGCACAGCAGGGGCCGGTCCTGGTAGGGACCTTCTTTAATAATAAAGAAATGACGAAACACACATTAGATAATAAACATAGAAGTTCCACGCATGCTTCTAGGAAAACTCCAGAAGAAAGAATTCAAGGATTCGAAAGAGGATTCGTAGAACAAGGTAGAAGGCACATTGCTTGTCTCGTGATACCGAGGATGAGCCGTGTAGCAGCGCAAACATAGAGTAGAGGGATTGATTGGAAGATTGCACGATGAATAGAGGTGAGGTTGACAGATTAGAACATACGCACGAGTGCATACTCGTTTGCTTCGCTTGTGTTTCGGTTTCTTCTCTCATTTCCTCTCGTTCTCTAGCGTTAGGTAAGGTTGAAGGTGAGTAAGCCCAGGAGCGGCCACCCCCTGGTTGAGTCAGTGATTGTGAACACAGTGGGGTATGGATTGATTGTGAGAGGATTGTTAAAAATGGTAGATCGCCGACCTCGTGCATACCCGTGCGGGCATATGGCGCATTAAAGGGTAGGCCACACGAGGTGCGCGCGGTATAATACTTGTTTAGGCTACCCAGGGGCTCCACCCCACGTTCTATAAGAGAACAGGTGGAGTCCCTTAAGCTTGCTTGCTTCATAGGGCGGCTTTTAGACAGCGTATTATTTTGCAGCCGGAGATGCGTATGATACGGGGAGGCTGGTTAGGTTCCTCAGCTGGAAGCCGTCCTGCATTTGCCTCTGTTCTCAGGTTGGAAACGTCAGGGTCATTGGTGCGGTTCCTCGCCCAGCTAAACAGGGCGCAGCTCCCACAATCAACAAACTGTACCTCACCCGGAAGTGGCGGGGACAGTCCGACTTTGTCATCATTCACGCTGTGCAGGCAGACAAAGCACTTCTTCCCTCCAACCCCTGACAGGGAAACGTGTAGTGACATCCCTGTTGGGCCAAAGTCGCTTAGTAGCGCTGTGTTCTCTTGTACTTTCACAGGTGTAGCACTAGGCTCTGGGATCTCTTCCTCCACATCACCAAGTGGCGTGTGAGTGTAGCAGTGGTAAGCCTGGGTGATGGCTGGACCACAGCGCTCACTCACCCTTCGAAGGCTGGTGCCACTGTAGTGATTGTAGGACCTGTAGTGAGTGTGTCACTGTCCCGCCTGTTTCCTGAAGTTTGGTCAAGGCCTTGAGAGGCAGTGGCAGTGGTAGTCTACCTTTTGCCCGTGTAGCAAAAAGGCGTTTTCATGCCTCGTAGCTTTTGGCCACCCCTCCCCTGTAGTAGGTAGGTAGGTAGGCAAACCAATACCTTGGCGTTAGCGCTGGGTATTCCCCCAAGGAAGTCTGGTGCCAGCACATAAATGGGGCACCCAGGGGTGGAGAGACCTGGGGCGTACCCCTTGGCAGCCCGTAAAGACATCCGCCGGGTTTAGCAAGGGTGCAGACTTGGGTATCATTAGGACACCATTTCTGCGGGTTGCTCATAGGTCCTCAGGCTGAGCACACCCACACAACCGTAGGCAGGTCTAGGAAGGGTTCAGTCCCTAGGCTTCTTCTGCGAGGTAAGCGGTTCAGGGAGCCTTAGGAACTCACCCGGGTTCTTCTGGGACACGAAGTCGACCAGAACAGAATTCAGGTGTCCCTCAGGAACCATGAGGGCCGAAAATGGTTCCCAGGTAGCTTCTTCAACACAAAATGCTTCGGAGAGGGTGAGGAAACGCCACCCTTGGCTGTAGCGCTGTCAGATAAACAACTTCACCAGGTAGAAGCCTCCCTTAGCCATCTCCTCGGCGTTCATGTCGGGGAGTTCTCCTTCAACTTCCATAGGGCTGGCAGCGCCCTGTAGGTCCAAAGCGGGAATCTCCTCGTTGTTTAGTTCCCATTCTTTTCGAAAGAGGTCCTCTGGGTCATAGTAGCGCTTGAGCTTTTTAGCAGCGCACACCAGGGTCCCCCCTAGTCGGGGAAAACGCCGCACTGTGATGTGGTGGCCATCCACGGACAAGATCTTTTAGGGCCCTAAGTAGGGGTCATTGCTGGTTGAGCGAGGCCAGGCGGGTAGCCGACTGTGGTGCACCAGCACCGACTCTCTCTCTTTATAGGCGGCCGGCAACCGATGCTTCTTCTTCTTTTTCCACTGGTGCTCGCTCACTCTCTGGAGCATAGCCTTGGCCTTGTCCACCTTGTCTTGCTGCTCCTTCACCCGTTTACCCACAGTGGAGTAGGAATCTTCAGGATAGGCAGCGTGTAGGAACCACGCCAGGTGTCCCATGAACATCTCGTGGGGCGATTAGGCAGAAGCTGAGCTCTCTTGGGAGTTCATCATCAGGGATATGACGGGAAGTAGTCTCACTCAGTCTTTGGTGCGCTCAGTCTTGCACCATATCCTCACTTTCTCTCTGAGAACTTGAATCTGTCGCTCACATAGGGGGTTATTCGTATGAGTGTAGAGAATCTACGTTGGCACCTGGACATTGAGCGACCTCAGGACTCTCTTGTACCAGCCAGTGTCTGAGCGTACTCGGACGTCCTCGTCCGAGTTAATATCTTTGGGTGCCGCACAGACACAGAACCACTCTTCCAGGAGTATCTTGATGGTCTCTTCGCCCGTCATGTGTTTAGTGCATGGGAACACCCTGGTAAACCTGGTCAGCCCACAGGTTACAACTAGGGCGAAATCATAGCCCCTGAACTGAGGCATCTCTGTATAGTCCACGTAGAGAGGACTGTTGCCACAGTGGGGGATAGGGAGGGTCAAATGGAGACCTCAGTTCCTGATATCCCCAGGATTGCAGGACCGACACCGGCACTTGTCCACGATGGGCTTGAGGGTTTTCCGCAGCTGATCGTCACTCCCCGTAGATGGGAACCACTGCTTGAACAGCCTCAGGATACGGTTGCTCCAACATGTCCACTAGACCCATCGGTCCACTTGAGGAGAGCCGGGATACGGTTCCTAGGCACGACTATCTGGTCGGTATTGCCTCTCTTCCATTATTCCTGGTTGACCAGGACGGGTTCCAGACGCTTCTCCAGGCGTTTGTAGATGTCCCCAAACTTCTTCAGTTACTCAGACTTGTTTCAGTCCATCCAGGGGTCGGATCATGGTCATGTTCAGGTCCAGGTGTACATCCATACGGCTGAACGCCTCCTTGGCTAGCTCTTCAGTCCTGGCACCAATCATGTTGTCAAAGTTGTTGCGGCTGATGTAGTCCGTACATTCGTTCTTGACGCCCTCGATATGATGTACTGAGAGCCGTAGCTTGCTCAGGTAGGTCCACCAGCGTCTGAGCTTAGCCTTCTCAGGTGGCAGTCCCTTCTCGAAGGTGCGGACCGGTTCTGGGTCACACATCCGCCACTTGGTTGCTACCCAACAATCAGGACTGAGAGGATAGAACAAGCATACCCGCGAGCAGTTCCTGCTCATAGCTAGAGTAGTTACCCCGGGCCTGGTTCCACTTCAAGTTCAAATGACCCAGGGCAACAGGGAACCAGTTTTCGTCAGGGCAGCTGTGCTTGAGGGTACCGTCTCGGTTCAGCCCATCAATCCCCGGTGACCTAGACTTTTAGCGCAGGCGCGAATCCCGGTACCGGAAATGTCTGCTCTGGAGACACAGAATTAAAGGATTTGGATTCCAAATGATGCCGATGGCTACGGGTCTCAATGTCGCACAGTGTAGATTTCTCTGATACACACAGTGGTGTAATTATACTTCTCGGATCGTGCGCATTTCGTGTTTGGAAAGTTGTGATCTCCAAGTAATGGAGCGACTGGTCAGGGAAAAATGCGTAGCTATTGCTAGCCACCCCGCCGCAGCACGGATCGCCTGCAACCACAAATGTACCACTCGCTGTGTTACAGAAAACGTTCGAACAAAGCTGAAGGTCTAGGAGAACTCAAAAGGCCAAGGTGAAAGGTGCAACGGACCATCCCATGCACCAGGTCTGGTTCGCGCAATCCTCGTTGCCAGCCAGCCACTGCCTTTTTTTTCCATTTGCGCTACTCACCAGCTCAACACCCTGTGAATAACCTTTGCGATCGTGCACTTTTGACGCTCAGATTATGCACTTTGGACACATGCGCTGTTTCCTGTCTGCGCTTTGTTACTCTTTCGCGCGCGTGGTTTTTGTCTTCGCCTTCACCTTCGCCACCAGCGCTGCACAAATTGAAAACAAGTTCAAGGACAAGGAAGAATTTGAACAGTGGCTGACTGCGTTTGGCAGACACCAGGTGAAGAACCTCTGCGATCGTGCACTTTGGAGACACAGATTATGCACTTTGGACACACGCGCTGTTTCTTCTCTGCCCTCTGTTACTCTTTCGCACGCGTGGTTATTGTCTTCGCCTTTGCCTGCCTCCACCTTCGCCACCAGCTCTGCGCAAATTGAAAACAAGTTCCAGGACAAGGAAGAATTCGAACAATGGCTGACTGCGTTCGGCAGACACCAGGGGAAACACCTTTGCGATCGTGCACTTTGGAGACACAGATTATGCACTTTGGACACACGCGCTGTTTCTTGTCTGCCCTTTGTTACTCTTTCGCGCGCGTGGTTTTTGTCTACGCCTTTGCCTGCCTCCACCCTCGCCACCAGCTCTTCACAAATTGAAAACAAGTTCAAGGACAAGGAAGAATGCGAACAGTGGCTGACTGCGTTTGTCTGCAGAGATCAAGAGAAGGAAGGTGACCAGTTAGCATCCGGTTGCCAGAGGTACACAGTTCTGAACCTTGTCAACTAGTTCGCACAGTTGGCTGTTTTTTCACCAATGATTTCACCAATTCAGTTCGAAAAGTGGAAAGGAAGGAACCTGCATCCTAGCAGAAACTGTGGTTCAGAACTTTTTGTCTTTTTGTCCCAGTGCTGACATACTCGGAGATGAGAATCCAATTGGAGACACTGAACTGGGATTGAAATGCTGGTCAAAACCAAACCAGCTGCAGAGATCAAGAGAAGGAAGGTGACCAGTTAGCATCCGGTTGCCACAGGTACACAGTTCTGAACCTTGTCAACTAGTTCGCACAGTTGGCTGTTTTTTTCACCAATTGTTTCACCTTTTCAGTTCCAAAAGTGGAGAGGAAGGAACCTGCAACC
Source organism: Eutreptiella sp. 'Long Island Sound 2002' (assembly GCA_964036045.1). Classification (NCBI taxonomy): domain Eukaryota; phylum Euglenozoa; class Euglenophyceae; order Eutreptiales; family Eutreptiaceae; genus Eutreptiella; species Eutreptiella sp. 'Long Island Sound 2002'. The sequence goes on along the minus strand of OZ038382.1, from coordinate 131,579,985 downwards.
TAGCAGAAACTGTGGTTCAGAACGTTTTGTCTTTTTGTCTCAGTGCTGACATACTCGGAGATGAATTGGGTTCTGAATTTGCTTCAAAAGGGCCAGCAATGTGCTATTCGACAGCAGTGGAACGTGATCTCAAAATCCGTTTGGGTTTGACTGCTATTCCACTTCCGTACAGTGCAGTACAGTGCACCCATGTGTTTGCAATGATTGCCAGCTGTGCTGTTTTTTTAATTTTCTCAATTCTGATTAGAAGTTCAACAAATTTGGATGCATTTCAACTCCAGAGGCGGTTGCAATTTCTCTCCATCAGCTTTGGTTTGAATGCCTGCAGTGTGTCATTCGAGTACAGCGACACTCTGAGTTGCCAGCTTCAAACACATCAGACACAGCTCTCCTGTTTTCTGATTTCAGATTTCAATCGAAGGCTCGTATTGAATTGGGTTCTGAATTTGATTTAAAAGGGCCAGCAATGTCTCATTCGACAGCAGTGGAAAGTGATCGCAAAATCCGTTTGGGTTTGACTGCTATTCCACTTCAGTACAGTGCATACAGTGTGTCCATGTGCTTGCAGTGATTGCCAGCTGTGCTGTTTCTTTATTTTATCTCAATTCTGATTAGAAGTTCAACAAATTTTGATGCAATTCAACTCCAACGGCGGTTGCAATTTGTTTACAGCGTCATCTCTGCATCAGGTCTGGTTTAACTGCCTGCAGTGTGTCATTCGAGTACTGCAACACTCTGAGTTGCAAGCATCAAACAGACCAGACACTGCTCTCTTGCTTTCTGATTTCGGATTGTAATTGAAGGCTCCTATCAAATTGGGTTCTGAATCTAGTTTGCAGTGCTTTGCACCAAAATATTTTTGAAAGTTGGTTTAATAACTAGCTTCTCGGTGGGTTCAATGAATAGTTTTTCTGTCATCGGGCCCGGAATAAGCACATGATATGGTTCAAAACCGTTTGAAAACCTTCAAAAACATCCGAAAACCTTGGTGAATAGGGTTTGCATAAGTTTCTTTCATTTTTATACACATTTCAAAAGGTTGTATACTCATTCATGGGGTAAAATTGATGAAAATGAGGTAGTTCAGGAATTTCACCCCCTGTAAAAACCTAGGTGATTCCGAAACGGCCGAGTCAAACTGCTCCTTCCCTAGTGCTTGACACTGGAACAGCGCTCCACCTCCGGCCACATTGTTCTCGCCAGTCACCACTATAATTTATCCCTGTGCTGTAGGCACGCCCAAGCACTACGCGTTGGCCACTTTGTCCTTGAGCTTGTCAAACGCTTGTTGCTTTTGAGGGCCATAGCGCCAGGTATTACTCTTCTTGATGAGCTTCTTCGTGATGGCGCAGATGTAGGTGAAATTGTTGATGTGGCGGCGGTAGAAGTTGCCGGCACCAATGAAACTGCGTACATCCTGGGGTCCTTTTTTGGGGTCTTCATGTCGTACCGTAGCATGCATCAGGGGTTTGGCCTTAGAGGCCGCAGGGGGCCACCATTCATAGCCAATGTTGAACCCTAGGTACTGCATAGTCTCCTGCATGAACTCACACTTATCCAGCTTGAGTCTGGTGTGGTTCTCCTGGCAGACCGCAAAGAACTCACCAAAGAGGATTAGGTGGTCCTCCTGAGTATTCGTTCCCAGGCATACATCGTCGATGTGTGCTTCCATCTAGGCGCCTCGGGATATGAGTTCTTGTACCACAGGTCTCCGACGTAGGATGGACAGGATCTTGTCCATCATCTCTTGAAAAAGGGCATGACTTTACACTTGACCACCCTCCCCTGAGGGGTAATGAAGGCTAGGAGCTCCCGCTGCCAGAATTTACTCCGCTTGTCCATCTTCGCCTTGTAGCGGCAGGAGGCCATTTTCTTGAGGGCTGACTCCATGTTAGGAATGGACCCTGACTTCTTGTTCAGCTCTCCGCAATCCACTACAAGCCGTTTGGCTGTAGTGAAGCGGTACCCAGAACCCGTGGCCCATGGCCTGGAGGCCCGAAAGCCCATGGTCCGGAGACCCGGAAGCCGTCACACCTGCACGGACGCCGCCAACACCGTCCGTCAGCGGGATGTCCCTTTTCTGTGATCCGCGAGCTCCAGAATCCGAGCCTTAACCATGAATTCGATGTAGAATTGCCATAATTTTCGGTTAGAAATCGGTGAAATACCCGATTTCTAACGCGATTTCTAATTGTCGTGAAATGGCCGTTTGTTGTCGCCTGTTCTCGCGCCTGCGTCGCTTCTCCGTGGCGAGTTTTGCGATGGATCTTTCTCCTGTACCTTTGACGTTATAAGGGAAGTTAAGGGCTGGATCTAGAGGGTTTTTAATTTACTTTCATCTCGTGTGTTCACCAGAAATTTGTGCTGTTTCGTCTGCCAGAAAATCAGCACGCAAGGTTTTCCGTCGATCGCCCGAACTCATGGTTCTCAAGGACCATGAGTTTGGACGGTACTTCACATCTCCCCCCTATGCCTTTCATCCATGCCCCTTTCACGTGGGCATATCACTTTGTACAAGGAAGCGGGCAATAGGGATGTTTCAGGCATCATATGGGTGTCGTAAACCCAAGTGCGCAAACGCTAACTTTGTGGTCTTGTGAGCATGTACCCAAATATTCGAACACAATGCTTACAAGACCAAAAGCCCCAGGTCATTTTCGTTTTTCGAGCCAATTCAACGATGGCTCCACGCAATTTAATGCGTACCAAAACTCATTTTTTGGAAAAGGGCAAAGTTTGGTCGAAAATTAGGCCAAAATGGCCCAACCCCCGAGGCTCGTACTCGAAGCCCATGGGGATTTGAGCCATGAATGAAGGCAATATGTAAAGTAGAGACCACGAACGACATCGTGGATAGCTTGGTTGGTTTTTGCGACCTTGCGTTTTCTTTTTATCGTCGCCTTATGAGCACGCGTGCCATACTGCCTTTTTGCACACGCGCTCATATGCAAACGCTAATGACATGGGTGGGCGAGGACAATCTAACCATAGTGGGCATATTTGAAAGCGCTTACTATGGGCCTACTCTCTGCCTTCAGTATGCCGTTCTTCGTAGCGCGACACAGCAGAAGAAAAAAAAAACCAAGAAAAAGACCCACAACCAGAAAAAAATAAAGCGCAAAATCCATTTTTCCGACCTCAGAAACGCCCCAAAGAATTTTACGCCGCTGTTTGGCGAGGTCGCAAGATTTGGGACACACTTACAGAAGAAGAACAACAACAGAGTCGCGGCGGCGAGGAGGTTCAGTGTTGCTTGCCCCAAAACACCTAGCAAAGTGCGTGTCCTAGGCGCTAGGGACTTGTGCGCGCCCCAACCACAAAGAAAGGGAACACATGCACAAAGGAGAACAAAGGAAAGCGAGCGAAAACAAAACAGACACAAACAACACCGTCAACAATGGCTGCCAAGACGCAAGTATGTTACATGCCATGCGACGCCAAAATGCGCCGCCACAAAAAGCACAACGAAAACCGCAAAGGCAAGGAAAACCAACCAGAGGTGACACCGAAAGAATGCCTATGCCCACCCCCGCACACATAGGGAATGAAAGGTATGCCCGTACATGCATGCCCGTATCGCCGCCAGGTCATCATTGCCACGGACGAGCAAAATTGTATGAAGGGGCACAACGGGGGAACACAAAACCAACAAAGGAGAGAAGAACGCACGAAGGAGGCCACGCACCACCGAGGGGAAGCACAACACACATAAAAACACACAAATAAAAACTAAACATACACAACATGCACACGCGGCTTGTTGGATCCAAGTATGTTACATGCCATGCTACGCTACGCAACGAACAGGAGATAAGAGCGGCAACCGCGCCAACAAATGTAAGAGGTGACGACGAGGCGTAACCGAGACGTGCCCACCCCCCGCCCGCACGCCCGCCTACGTAGGAGGCAAAAGGGAGCTAAAGATTTGCCCGCCCGTCCATACCGCCGCACGTGCAACGAGACCACCACCGCCGCGAGCAAGCAAAATGGTATGAAGGAGTACGAGGGACGCCAAGCATGACGGGCAGGACTCGCATGGGGAACCACACACAACCACGAGAAGAACAAACATGCGTGCCGCACCCACACCCACCTGCTTGCATAGGGAACAAAAGGTGTGACGCCGCATGCAAAAGAGTAGTAGGCAAGGGGGGAGCCACACAGCGCCACCAAGAGCGCAAGTATGTTACCATGTCGTGCCACGCCGCGCACACGAGAGAAGCAACGAGCGCCCGGCCTGCGCCACCAACCGAGACCAGAAAAAACAAATGGCCTTTGGCGAGGGAGTGGTTGTCACTAGGGGCTAACGGTCCTACCCTGCGGTGCAACGCGTGGCAACCGTGACAACTGCTCTTACAGCACAACCACCCTTTTTGTTGCACTGATTAGAACATACACACTTATGCATAGCGTCGTGTGCCGGGTTCCGACATACACACGTTGCCACGCTTCCTTGTGCATGCACCCACCTTCCCTTCTCTTCACAGGTCCAAAGGAGAAGTGTGTGCTCGTGTTTGCGTCGTTTGTGGGTTAAAGTAGGGTTGTCTTAGACGCTTAGGCTTGTTTTGCGTCGTGCTGTCGTTTCTCATTCGCCATTCCCTGTTCTCCTCTTCGCAGATGACAAAACAGGCACAACAGGAAGAATCGTGCAAGCCACACGATGCAATTAAACGCTCAGGGTTGTTGATAACTCGCAATAGGGTTGTTTAGACGCTTAGGTTTGTTTTGCATTTGCTTCACTTCGGCATTCACACGATGCATGGTGAGTAAGGTAGGTAAGCCCAGGAGGAGCTCACCTTCTGGCTGAGTCAGTGTGGTTACAGAGGTATCGATCTCGCCTCCCTTCCCTGCATGCGTGCACACGATGCATTAAAGGGATTCGACAGTAGGCCACGCGCTGTGCACGCGGTATGAACCCTTGCGAGGTTACCCAGGGCTTCGCCCTACGTTCCATAAGGGAACGGGCGAAGTCCCCAAGCTTGCTTGCTGGCAACTGGGTTCAGGAACAGTGTATTATAGGGCACACTAAGAAGCGTATAATACGTGGAGTGTGTCTTGGTTCCTCCGTCTTGAACCCAGTCCATTGTCCTCTGTTGTACAGGTGGGGGGGTCAGGGTGAACTGGTGCAGTCCCTTGAGCCATGCTAAAATATACGGCGCTGATCACACAATCAATTGACTGCGCCTCAGCCAGCAGTGGCGAGGGCAGTTCGACTCCATCGACATCCGCGCTGTGCACGCCACCTGTGCGCCCTTCCCCTCCAAGCCCTAGCAGGGAAACGTGTCGTGGCGTCCCTGTTAGGCCACAGTTGCTTAGCAGCGCTGTGCTCTGTTGTCTTCTTCACAGGAGGGTCAGTAGGACCCCACACCCACACACCCGCGCCCGCGGCATGTGGGTGACGGAACCGAACAGCACGCCCAGAGGGCGGGCAGTCGGGGGTGGGGGAGCGCCTGACCAGAGACGCTGTTCACAACGGCGGAAGCAACCCCCCCCGGGGACGCCCTGCCGCCACCACCACAGCGAGCAAGGCCGGCCCGCAAGGGCGCACGCTGTGGGGCCGGGGCTGAATCCCCACGCCAGCACCGACCGCACCCGGGACACACAGGTCGCGGAGCCCCGGCTGCCCGTTCCAGAGGACGGGCGGCCGGGGGAGGGACAGGGCCTGACACCAGACGCCCCTCGCAATGGTGGCAGGCCACCCCCCCGGGGACGGCCCCCCACACCCCCACGGCACGCAGCCGCCACAGGGCATGCAGGCCAAGGGAACAGTGTTGGGCCCCCACACCCACATAATCGCGCCCACAGCACGTGGGTGGCGGACCCCAACAGCCCGCCCAGAGGGCGGGCAGTCGGGGGAGGGACAGCGCCTGACCTCAGACGCCCCTCACAATGGTGGAAGGCACCCCCCCCGGGGACGCCCTTCCGCCACCCCCACAGCGAGCAACGCCAGCCCACAGGGGCGCACGCTGCGGGGCCGGTGCTGGGTCCCCACGCCCGCACCAACCGCACCCGGGACACACGGGTCGCGGAACCCTGGCTGCCCGCTCCAGAGGACGGGCGGCCGGGGGAGGGACAGCGCCTGACAACAGGCGTCCCTCACAACGCTGGCAGGCTGCTCCCCCCAGGGACGGCCCCCCCACCACCCGCGCGGCACGCAGCCCCCACAGGGCATGCAGGCCAAGGGGACAGTGTTGGGCCCCCACACCCACACACCCGGGCCCACAGCACGTGGGTGGCGGACCCCGACAGCCCGCCCAGTCGGCGGGCAGTCGGGGGAGGGATAGCGCCTGACCTCAGACACCCCTCACAATGGTGGAAGACACCCCCTCTGGGGACGCCCTTCCGCCACCCCCACAGCGAGCAACGCCGGCCCGCAAGGGCGCATGCTGTGGGGCCGGTGCTGGGTCCCCACACCCGCACCGACCGCACCTGGGACACACGGGTTGCGGAACCCTGGCTGCCCGCTCCAGAGGACGGGCGGCCGGGGGAGGGACAGTGCCTGACACCAGACGCCCCTCACAACAATGGCAGGCCATCCCCCCCGGGGACGGCCCCCCCACCACCCCCTCGGCACGCAGCCTCCACAGGGCATGCAGGCCAAGGGGACAGTGTTGGGCCCCCACACCCACACACTCGCGCCCACAGCACGTCGGTGGCGGACCCCAACAGCCCGCCCAGTGGGCGGGCACTGAGGGGAGGGACAGCGCCTGACCTCAGACGCCCCTCACAATGGTGGAAGGCACCCCCCCCCGGGGACGCCCTTCCGCCACCCCCACAGCGAGCAACGCCAGCCCGTAAGGGCGCACGCTGTGGGGCCGGTGCTGGGTCCCCAGGCCCGCAGCGACCGCACCTGGAACACACGGGTCGCGGAACCCTGGCTGCCCGCTCCAGAGGACCGGCGGCCGGGGGAGGGACAGCGCCTGACACCAGACGCCCCACACAACGGTGGCAGGCCACCCCCCCCGGGGACGGCCCCCCAACCACCCCCACAGCACGAAGCCCCCACAGGGCATGCGAGTTAAGGGGACAGTGTTGGGCCCCCACACCCACACACCCGTGCCCACAGCACGTGGGTGGCGGACCCGAACAGCCCGCCCAGTGGGCGGGCAGTCGGGGGAGGGACAGCGCCTGACCTCAGACGCCCCTCACAATGGTGGGAGCCCCCCCCCCCGGGGACGCCCTTCCGCCACCCCCACAGCGAGCAACGCCGGCCCGCAAGGGCGCACGCTGTGGGGCCGGTGCTGGGTCCCCACGCCCGCACCGACCGCACCCGGGACACACGGGTCGCGGAGCCCCGGCTGCCCGCTCCAGAGGACGGGCAGCCGGGGGAGGGACAGCGCCTGACACCAGACGCCACTCGCAACGGTGGCAGGCCACCCGCCCCCGGGATGGCCCCCCACCACCCCCGCGGCACGCAGCCCCCACAGGGCATGCGAGCCAAGGGGACAGTGTTGGGCCCCCACACCCACACACTCGCGCCCACAGCACGTCGGTGGCGGACCCCAACAGCCCGCCAAGTGGGCGGGCAGTCGGGGGAGGGACGGCGCCTGACCTCAGACGCCCCTCACAATGGTGGAAGGCACCAGCCCCGGGGACGCCCTTCCGCCACCCCCACAGCGAGCAACGCCGGCCCGCAAGGGCGCACGCTGTGGGGCCGGTGCTGGGTCCCCACGCCCGCACCGACCGCACCCGGTACACACGGGTCGCGGAACCCCGGCTACCCGCCCCAGAAGACGGGCGGCCGGGGGAGGGACAGGGCCTGACACCAGACGCCCCACACAACGGTGGCAGGCCACCCCCCCCGGGGACGGCCCCCCACCACGGCATGCAGGCCAAGGGGACAGTGTTGAGCCCCCACACCCACACGCCCGCGCCCACAGCATGTGGGTGGCGAACCCCAACAGCCCGCCCAGTGGGCGGGCAGTTCAGGGAGGGGGAGCGCCTAACCACAGACGCCCCTCACAACGGTGGGGGGCACCCCCCTGGGAACGCCCTTCCGCCACCCCCACAGCGAGCAACGCCGGCCCGCAAGGGCGCACGCTGTGGGGCCGGTGCTGGGTCCCCACGCCCGCATCGACCGCACCCGGGACACACCGGTCGCAGAACCCCGGCCGCCCGCCCCAGAGGACGGGCGGCCGGGGGAGGGGCAGCGCCTGACACCAGACGCCCCTCACAACGGTGGCAGGCCACCCCCCCTGGGAACGCCCCCCCACCACCCCCGCAGCACGCAGCCCCCACAGGGCATGCAGGCCAAGAAGACAGTGTTGGGCCCCCACAACCACACACCCGCGCCCACAGCACGTGGGGGGCGGACACCAACAGCCCGCCCAGTGGGCGGGCAGTCGGGGGAGGGGGAGCGCCTGACCTCAGACGCCCCTCACAGCGGTGGAAGGCACCCCCCCCAGGGACGCCCTTCCGCCACCCCCACAGCGAGCAACGCCAGCCCGCAAGGGCGCATGCTGTGGAACCGGTGCTGGCTCCCCACGCCCACACCGACCGCACCCGGAACACACAGGTCGCGGTGACCCGGCTGCCCGGCCCAGAGGACGGGCGGTCGGGGGAGGGACAGCGCCTGACACCAGACGCCCCTCACAACAGTGGCAGGCCACCCCCCCCCGGGGACGGCCCCCCACCACCCCCGCGGCATGCAGCCCCCACTGGGTGTGCAGGCCAAGCCAGGTAGGGGGGAACCGGGACCGGACCGCCCCCCCCCAAGCACGACAGACGGGGCAAGGGACCGGGGCAGGACACGCGGCGGGGCACGAACCACGTGGAACGGCCCTACCAGCGCCCAGTGCCGGGACCGCGCAAGGTGCGCACGCCACACCACCCAGGGGGAGGGGGAGCGGACGCCGCGGGAGCGCGAGCGCACACACACGCAAAGGACACGCGGGAACTACCAGAAGGGCAACCGGACCGAGCTCCCGGAACGCACAGACCGCGTGGAATGGCGTACCAGCAAGCGAGGGTAAGGGACACCCGGACAGGATGGCCCGCCACAAGCAGCGCGGGACACGCGGGGCGGGAAGGGGGAAACGGGAGAGACACAACACCAGGTACCGGCCCGAGCCCCCCTAACCGGCGGCGAGCGCCGCGCACACACGGACGGGGCACTGCACCCGCCGAGGCAGTAGTGGCGCACTGCGCCACGCCCCAGCCCTTAGGCTAGGCAGCCTCCGCGCCAGCCCAAGGGGGTCCCACTGGCGACAAGCCAGTAGCACAGGCCCGGCAGCGCCGGCGCCCCGGGCGACCACGCATTAGGGGGGCGACACAATGGGTAAGCGTTCGCAGGCACGGCTGCAAATTGATGCACTGACCGGGGAGTGGCGAAATGGGGAAGCCGGAGAGGGACGGGGCTCCGAGCTCTGTGAACCCGGGGGACTCCGCCACCAGGCAGGAGGTGCGTCTTGGAGGGCCCCCCACTAGGACCCGGTGGGGAGGATATCACCTGGCCCGACCAGGTGGCCCCCCGGGGCCGAAAGGCGTCTAGTACCCGCAAAACCATACCTCAAACCTCAAACCTTACTATGGGCCTACTCCAAAAATGTTTACTCATACTTTTGTTCCTCAATGGCCCATAGTCATATGCATGCCAATATCGCCAATATATGCACTTTTCCCCATATATAGTGTGCTTCAAGGATGGGAGTGTTAAAAATGTTTCCCTAACGCTTTGAACCCCAACCCTTGTCGCAAAAGGGAAGCAAAGCTTCGGTTTGCATCTGTGCAAAGATCCAAGGCCTATCTCTCTTGTGATACGGAGATACGATCTTTCCAGTGACCACTTTTGGGTGAATTTTGGCCCTTCTCGCCCAGAACGGCCACATACCCCGTCTCCCCCTTAATGTTCGGCCCAAGGTTGCGTGAGCCACTTGACCAAGAGTAAGGGCGATTCGGAGAGGTAACATATACCCGCATCGAATGGGATGTGTCCCCATGTGACCTCTCCTCATGAGGGGAGAATTGTGAGTTGCCCAATTTGGGGTATGTTGCCATTCTGCCCCATTTGCGTGTCATTTTCTCTCTAAGGAGGGAAATTGCTAGAGGCGACTACGAGGGTTGGCAGGTGGCATAAATTGGGACCTAAGTCCCATGTGTCTAGAGCATCTTTGGTTGGAAGGATCATCGCCGTGGCCATGGAGATATGGAATCATGAGTGCGGGCCATTTTGGCCAAATTTCGCTGTTTTTGCCATTGTATGCCATATTGGAACTGCCATATCTCCATGGGGCAAGGGACCTAGCCAGGTGGAAGGGGCAACTATTGTAGCATATGACCGAGGGTTGAACACCTTTCAGTTTCATATCTCCTCCTTCGGCTCATCCGGAGTGATTCAACTTTTGATGCGATCCATGATCCCCCCCTTTGCAACGCATGCTGCTTTCTGCCCCATCCGTCAGGTCATCCCCTCGGTGAACAGTAAGCAGCCAGTGTGACAGCAAGCCAAATCCCCGGGCATGGGACCAGAGGGGATATCAAGGGTCGTGAATCGAGGCTTGGCGCAACAAGATTGCCAAGACTTCCTACCCAGGACGGTCGCCCGAGACGGCCGATTTAGCCATTTTGGCAATCATTGACCCAGTTCCGATTGTCACCACGCCGAGGCCCATGGAGATCCTTGGGAGCCAAGTACATGTGAGTCCCAGTTGGACTCCCAGTGGATTGCATATGGAACGGCGGATCTGATCTCCCACTCGGCGTGGAGATATACCATTGAGAATACCTTCAATTTCGGCTCATTTCGAGCAGCCAAAACGACCCCTGTTTGGTACCCCAATTTCAGCCCCCCGTGTGGTCAATTGGCGGTTCCATATCTCTATGCCCATGAGAAGCCCAGACCCAGTTTGCAGTTGTGCACTTAGATAGAGGTCCTAGGTCCTGCCTCCTATCCTGTGAGTCATTGGCCTTGCCCTGGCCGGGCGAGCCACCTGTGGGAATAACTCCAATTTTGGTGATTTTGGCATCATGACCCCACTTGGCGAACCTGTGGCACCCTGATGCGGTGGACTCAGAGGAAACCAGGTCGGGTGAGGGCTCCAGAGAGTTTGTACCCGAAGGGCATAGAGTCAGTTGCCTCGTCCCTACCTCTGGATGGTCGGGACGAGAGATCAATTTTAGAGTTTTTCGTGCTTATATCAGTCTGGGCTGAAACAGCCCACTTTCAGCTACCAACTCCTAGGAGATAATGGCGGCGCCTCATCTCTGGCTCAGAGGAGAGTTGAGACCTGTCGTTAGGGGAGCCTTGGGGGCCACCATCGGTTGGTTTGGGAGCACTTTGGTTCCCAGGAACTCGCCTGTGGCTGGGCGCTGCACCCTCCCCTATTGCCAGGGTTTCAGAGTCTGGATTAACCAGGGTATGGGCTGTGTTTGAGCCCCCGCCCCTGCCAGCCACTGAGAGGGTCGGACCTGGGATTGGGATCCGAGTTGAGACTGCGTGTCTATTGTCCCGTGATGCCCTTACCCAAGTCCAGTCTTAACTCCATCTGTACATATCCTGATGTGTTGCTGTACATACTTTCATTCTCTTATTTCAGAGTCGCAAGGATCCTGAAACGCTTTGTCACATGACCAGAGCATGAGAATGCCCTTGTGAGCGCAGTGCTTTGGCTGCCTGCTTGCTTGTGCGTGTCCGCCGCAGCGTCTCGTGGCCAGGCCCCCCCACGGGAACGCGTCAGTAGACCCAGGCTTGGCCACCATGAAACAGGGGCTGCAATGTTGGGGGTAGTCACCATCCTTGTACTGCAGGACCAGGCCAGCGTCGATACATTCTTGTATCTGTCGCTCAATCTCATCGGCCCGCTCCTTAGGAACCGGGTAGGGTCTCCTACGTTATCTTGTGACCGACGAACTCGGGCTTCAGCTTGAGGTCCATCTGTATTAGCTTGTCAGTCGAACCTGGAGGGGGTAGTTCTCCGAATACCTCCAGGTAGGTCCTGATCAGCTTCTGTACTCTAGGGTCCAAGAGCTCCATCTTGTCTTCCATGTACTCGTCAGAGTGTAGATTGCCTGCCCCTTGGTGTATAGAAGCGGAGAAGTGGTCCTCAACCGGCTCAGCGTCCTTGGTAGTGTCCTTCAGCCCTTGGTAGGCATATAACAGGTCCCGTTCAACAGTCTCCGGTGGTCGGTGACAACATAGGCACGCTCGAGAAGGTTCGCATACGTATTCCTCTGAGAGTTCATCCTCCTCTGGGGTCCTCACATGGGAACCCCAAACGCTCTTCATGAGCTTTAGATCCACCTCTCGTTGCCAGGTGGTAATCTTCTGTTCAAGGTCCTCCTTCAGTTGGGAGATATCTCGCATAGACCCGTGCTTCAACGGCCATGAGCGGCGGGTAAGCCTAGCGTAGCATAGCTTTTTTGCCACAATCACCTCTTGGATTCCACGTACTCTCTCAGCCTGGTTCGGTGGTCTAACTCCTCGTCCAAGGGCTCCTCTCCCCTCATGGAGAGTAGGGGCTTCTGTGGGGTAGCATACTCGGCGTTCTCCACTTCCTCCACGCACGTCTGCACGAAGAAGGCGTCATGCTCAGTTTTGTCATCAGAGTGTATTAAGCTGGGTAGCTGGCAAAGCCCACATTCTGAGACTACATCAGGATTAGGTACACGGCAGGGGGAGTTGGGTGCAACAGTGTCAGACACGACATACTCGTCTCCCCCGGGAGTAGTTTCTACAGCGTCTCGAAGCCGTAGTTGGTTTTTTAGGACATTCAGGGTGTTGGCCGCTGCTCTCACGTTGAATTTACTCGACCAAAGCAGGGTCCAGATCTTCCGAGGGTACTGGGGCGAGGCCCCCGTCCACCACACTTACCATGCTCCCCCGACCTGGTTTCCCGATAGGCGTCTTACGACCCAGGGGCACATAGATGGCGTTGTCCGGCACCTGGATGGAGGTGAGCGTCAGCTTCTCCATTAGAGAACGACAGTACTCATTGTCCCCATGGGCTTTCCAATCAGGGGAAAACAGGACCATACGGGAACGTTCCAGGGCCACCTCGGTCAGGGCCTTCCCCAGTTCACTGTACATGGGGTTCCCGTACGCCATCCGGAAAGAGGGCCAGTAGAATTTGTAGCAGCAATTTTTTCCCTTGCTGTAGTAGAGGTCCCAAACATGTTGCTGCCGAATAGGTCCACGCTCAGGTCTTCCCGGGAGTATCCCAACTCCTTCAGACCTTGGCCCAGGCCATCCCCAAGGAGCTGGTAGTCCTCAGTTTTGGAGGCGACCATAATGGTAGAGGGCTTCTTCTTGCAATTCTCAAGGTAGCTGAGAGTGTGTTCAGACTGCTCCAGTGGTACAGTTTCCCCTCCGTCACCATTGTCCACTTGGAGGACGTAGGGTACTTGCAGCGTGAGGGATAGAATCTGGGAGTACTCGACGAAGAAGTCGGGCCCCAGCACAAAGTCGAAGGCTTCGGTGTCCATAATGTAGAGCCGATGGGCAATGCTCGTTGATCCCATAGGCATGTCGACCTCACAGTCCCCACAACTCTGCACCACATGGCCATCTCCCATGCGGATGGCTGCGGTAGGCATCATGTTCTTCGGATCGCCACAAGGGCTAGATATAATGGCCCCCGTATCCAGTACCCCCACATATTCTTGTCCCCCAATACGGATACGTACCCGGAACACCAGATCTGTAGGTCCCCGGGAGCGTCCCTGTCAGAACTCCGCGGGGCAGGTCACTTCAAACCCCTTCTTGTGCAGTTTCCGCGCCATGCGCATGACACAGGAACGTTTGCGGGAGTTTGACTGGTCACCATCCTCGTTGGCACGCTTAGTCCCTGGTTCTTGTTGGGCTTGCTTCTGGGAACGGGTCATAGGTCCCGTGTTTGGTTGCCCACCATTGGGCTCAGAGTTCCCCCCTGGTGTAGGATTTGGGTTCCCTCCGGACTGGTCCGCGTTCCTGTCCTTGTCCGGCTTGCGGTCAGAGTCTCCTCGTCCGCCTCTGCCCTTCTCTTGGCCTTTGCCACAACCCTTGGACATGGCCTTGCCACTGCCCTTGCCACTGCCGTTCTCGGTCTTGAGCTTCGTCGGAAGGCGTTGCTTGTGGTAGCACTCGTCCTCATAGTGCACCTTTTACCACAGAACGCACAGGTGATTTTGCACCTGTAGTGGTCCGGCATCTTAGCTTTGCTGCCGGTGTTGGTCTCCTGCTACTTCCCCTGGACCACGAAACAACTCCGCTGGTCGGAATCAGGGGCATGAAGCAGGCAGCCCTGCTCATCTCTGGCATCAAACCAGAAGAGCTCCTTGACACTGCTCATAATGCGAGCATTTTTGAGGGTAGTCCCCTGTCCAGGTCGGGGTCGCTGGTACCCCCGGCCATGGCTCCCAGAGCGGCCTCCTTGAGGACGGTAGGCGTTCAGGTGCCTGTCGCTTTCTTTTTCCAGCGTCAGCTCCAAAAGCAGAACTGACAAGTCCTCATAGGTGAGGGCCCTTGCCCCGCGCTCCGCTGTTGCCCGGCAATCATCGCGAGCGTTTCGTGGGAGCTTGGCCACCAACCAGAATAGCAGCTCATGGTCGCCATAGGAACCGGGCGTCAGTTGCCCTACCCAGTGGTCCAAGTCGGCCAGCAGGTCGGAAATCCTGGCCGGCTTGGGGTTATTGGGCAACATTGCCAGGTTCTGGATCTCGGCCCAGATGGAGAGGTCGGTCTCGTAGGAAGGGTACTGCCTCTCAAAGACAACCAACATGTAGGCGAAGATGGCAGACTTCGTCACGATCTGCTGGACCTGGTTCTCCAGGTACTTGGTCTTGCAGCACTGCAGGAGCAGATCCGACTTCACTCGCCCACTAGCACGAGTTCGGCCAGTCATCCTCAGGAACCGGCCAAAGTTGTCAGCGCACTCGCTGAGGTCCTTCCCCGTGAACTCCGGGACGTTCACCACAATCTTCGAGGTGGCGATAGCCTTAGCTTCCTGAGACTTGCATCTTTGGTGGCGCTTGGTCTTCCTCTTTTTCTTCTTCTTCGTGCCGCTCGGGTTCTCGGGGTCCTCAGGGTCAATGTCCTCAGAGGGTGAAGCAGACGTCAGAGATGGCGGCGCATCATCAGAAGGATCACCGCCGTAGTCACTAGAGCCGTAGGGCTCAACATCGACCATAGCCCTTAGAGCTGTCAATCCCAATCGGTCTAACTCGGCTCGCGTGGAGTTCTCCACGTGGCTGTAGGGCGGCTGGGCCATTCTTGGTAGGAAAGGTTGAAGGTTTGAGGTTTGTTTTTGCGGGTACTAGACGCCTTTCGGCCCCGGAGGGCCACCTGGTTGGGCCAGGTGATACCCCCCCCACCGGGTCCTAGCTGGGGGCCCCTCATGACGCACCTCCTGCCCGGTGGCGGAGCCCCCCGGGTTCACAGGGGTCGAGCCCCGTCCCTCCCCTGCTTCCCCATTTCGCCACTCCCTGGTCAGTGCATCAATTCGCAGCTGTGGCTGCGGGCGCTTACCCACCGCGTCGCCCCCCTTATGCGTGGTTGCCCGGGGTGCCGGCGCCATCGGGCCCGTGCTACTGGCTTGTTGCCAGTGGGACCACCATGGGCTGGCGCTGAGGCTGCCTAGCCGTGGGGCTGGTGCGTGGCGCAGTGCGCCACTACTGCCTTGGCGGGTGCAGTGCCCTGGTCGTGTGTGCACGGCGCTCGCGGCCGGTTCGGGGGGGTTGGGGCCGGTGCCGGGTGTTGTGTCTCCCCTGTTTCCCCCTTCCCGCCCCGCGTTTCCTGCGCTGTGTGTGGCGGGCCCTCGCGTCTGGGTGTCCCTTATCCTCGCTCGCTGGTACGCCATTCCATGCGGTCTGTGGGTTCCGTGGGGTGAATCCGGTTGCCCTTCTGGTTTTTCCCGTGTGTCCTCTGTGTATGTGTGCGCTCGCGCTCTCCCTGCGTCCGCCCCCCCCCCCTCCCCGGGTCGTTGTGGCGCGTGCACCTTGCCGGGTACGGATGCTGGGCGCTGGTAGAGCCGTTCCACGCGGTCTGTGCCCCTCCGCGTGTACTGCCTCGGTCCCGTGCTCCGTTTGGCTTGCTTGGGGGGGGGGGGGGGGCGGCCCGGTCCCGTTTGCCCCTACCTGGCTTGGGGCTGCGCGCTCCCCGTGGGGTGGCTGCGGGCGTGGGAACCCGTCACCAATCCCACCGCGCGAGCTCGTGCGAGCTGGCTTTGCGCGCTGTGAAGGTCGCATGAGGGTGCCTTGGGGGGGGCGCCTCTTGCCTGGGTGTGGAACGTCCGGGGACGGGCACTCTCCCACCCCCGACCACTCGTCTTTTCGGGCGTGCGGCCGGGGCCAACTACCCACTGGCTGTGGGTGCGGGGGGTGCGGGCATGGAGACCCGTCACCAACCCCACAGCGCGCGCTCTTGCGAGCTCGCTTTGCGCGCTGGGGGGGCGGCACGTGGGCGCCCGGGGGGGGCGCCTTATCACCTAGGATTTTATGAGGTACCGGAATCCCCCAACCGAACCGTCCAAAAACTGCCGCGATCGCGATTTACGGGCCGCCGCAACACAGTTTTGCCGAGGTTTTGATGATTTGTGCCTAATCTGTGCGCATCTGCCCTGATTGAGATAGCGCAATCAGTAAAATACGACGTTATCCAGTTGCTGTATTGAAATCACGTCGATTGCATGTCTAGAGAAACCCAAAATACGACCACTTTTGCCCGTTTTTGCCACTTTTGGGCCATAAACGGTCTTTTCGATGATGTCCTTGTGGTGTCAGGAGATTTCAAATTGATCAAGTTTATCCCCAGTGCCCTGTGAGGCTAGGCAAGCAATGATTTGTGCCCGTGCCTGCCTCTTACCCAAGATAATAATCCGGAGGGTGCCAAAAAACGCCCAAAACAGCTATATTTGCACTTTTGAACACATAAATGTTGATTAAAGTGATACGGCCCGGGGCCACTACCCATTGGCTGTGGGTGCGGGGGGTGCGGGCGTGGTGACCCGTCACCAACCCCACAGCGCACGCTCTCGGGAGCTGGCTTTGCGCGCTCTGAGGGCGGCACGAGGGCGCCTGGGGGGGGCGCCTCTTGCCTGGGTGGGGGGCATCCGGGGTCGGGCGCTCTCCCACCCCCGACCACTCCTCCTTTCGGGCGTGCGGCCGGGGCCCAGTACCCACTGGCTGTGGGTGCGGGGGGCTGCGGGCGTGGGGACCCGTCACCAACCCCAGCGCGCGCGCTCTTGCGAGCTGGCTTCGCGCGCTGTTGGGACGGCATGAGGGTGACCGCGGGGCTCCTCTTGCCTGGGCGTCCAAGATTGGGCGCTCTCCCAACCCCGACCAATCGTCCTTTCGGGCGTGCGGCCGGGGCCCACTACCCACTGGCTGTTGATGCGAGGGATGCGGGCGTGTGGACCCGTCACCAACCCCGCAGCGCGCGCTCTTGCGAGCTGGCTTTGCACGCTGTTGGGGCGGCACAAGGGCTCCTCGGGGGGGGCGCCTCTTGCCTGGGTGTGGAGCGTCCGCGGTCGGGTGCTCTCCCACCCCCGACCGCCCGTCCTTTGGGGCGTGCGGCCGGGGCCCACTACCCAGTGGATGTGGGTGCGGGGAGGTGCGGGCGTGGGGACCCGTCACCAACCCCACAGTGCGGGCTCTTGCGAGCTGGCTTAGCGCGTTGTGGGGGCGGTATGAGGGTGCCCGTTGGGGGCGCCCCTTGCCTGGGTGTGGGGCGTCTGGGGTCGGGCGCTCTCTCACCCCCGACCGCCCGTCCTTTGGGGCGTGCGGCTGGGGCCCACTACCCACTGGCTGCGGGTGCAGGGGTTCCGGGCGTGGGGACCCCTCAACAACCCCACAGCGCGCGCTCTTGCGAGCTGGCTTTGCGCGCTGTGGGGGCGGCACGAGGGCGCCCGGGGGGGCGCCTCTTGCGTGGGTGTCGGGCGCCCGGAGTCGGGCGCTCTCCCACCCGCGACCACTCGTCTTTGAGGCGTGCGGCCGGGGCCCACTACCCACTGGCTGCGGGTGCAGGGGTTCCGGGCGTGGGGACCCCTCACCAACCCCACAGCGCGCGCTCTTGCGAGCTGGCTTTGCGCGCTGTGGGGGTGGCATGAGGGTGCCCGGGGGGGGGTGCCTCTTGCCTGGGCGTCCGGGGTCGGGCGCTCTCCCACCCCCGACCACTGGTCCTTCCAGTCCCCACGACCCCGTCACACCCACCCACGCCCACTCCTCCGCCCAAGACCGCGGCCCCGCCCAGGGATAGTGGTGGCAGCGCTGGACCCACACGCAGCTCTGCGAGCTGCGAAAGTGGGCCCGGGCAGAGCCCTCCGTCAAGGGCCTGGTCCACCGGCCCCGCAAGGGGTCGGTAGAGAACTGCCGCCTCCAGCCGGCAAGGGGGCGGATGCCACAGGCCGCATGGGAAGCCATGCTGGCCGATGTGCTTCACCCCCTGGGAGTCCACCCCCGCAACCTCCCCGCGCCCCAGGACCACGCGTATGTCGTCAAACGCCTGCGGGAGACCCCCCATGAGGCACGGCGAGACGGCATCCGCCTGTGGGAAATCAGCCAAAGCCCAACCCCGCACACACACCCCCCCTCACCACCCAACAAACGTCGGCGCACCGACACCGGCGGCACCCACAGCACCCCAGGAGCCCTGCGCGCCACACAGCACAACGCCCCTGACCCTCCAGCCAGCGGGGCCGCCACCGAACCCCGTTACCCAGCAAACCACCACCGCGGGGCGCCACGCCAGGCCCTGCCCAGAAGTCACCAAGCGAACCGGAAGCCGAAGGACGCCAACGCACACGACAACGGGCCGCTACGCCCAAAGGCACCGAACGTAGGCCCGCAACCGTCACAACCGCCTAACCAAGCCAAAAGCCCAACACAAATCAAACCCGAGCCACACCCTAAAAACCGCTAACCCGTGACTCCTACCCAGGCCCGCCGAGAGAATAACGTTACCACAGCCCACACCCACAACCCACACAGCCGCCTAACCAGCCAGCACCAGAAGCAAAGAGGCACCTAACCAAACCCACCCTGACCCATACCCGTGTACATCAGGACGCGCAAGCCGCACTCCTGGGGCGCGACCGCCGCCAAAGCACCGACGACACACGCCACAGGACACAACACTATTGCACCACTGCACCAGCTGCCTGTGCCTGTGCCAGCAGTGTACGCGTGCCCCTGTTTTTTTTTCTTCTCTTTTTCCATTTGAAAAAAAAAGAAAATTGGGGGGGGGGGGAGAGGGACACAACAACCAATGGCACACGCGCACCGCACACAGCGCGCACACCGGTGAACAGGCGCCACGAGGGCGAGGACCCCGCACACGCGCATGCACCAAGGGCAACAAAGGGACGGGACACCTAGGCCTGGCACACCGGTGAACAGGAGCCAAGAGGCGCAGGACACCGCACACACAACACAGCACACCGAGCGGGCACACTGGTGAACAGGAGCTAAGTGGCCCAGGATACCGCACAACAAAAACGAAAGACAGAGCAGGCACACCGGTGAAGAGGAGCCAAGAGGCCCAGGACACCGTACACGCAACACAACACACCGAGCGGGCACACCGGTGAACAGGAGCCAAGTGGCCCAGGACACCGCAGACACAACACAACAAACCGAGCGGGCACACCGGTGAACAGGAGGCAAGTGGCTCAGGACACCGCACAAACAAAACAAAAGATGGAGCAGGCACACCGGTGAACAGGAGCCAAGTGACCCAGGAAACCACGCACGCAAAGCAACACACGGAACAGGCGCACCGGTGAACAGGAGCCAAGTGGCCCAGGACACCGCACACGCAACACAACACACCCAGCGGGCACACCGGTGAACTGGAGCCAAGGGTCCAGGACGCCGCACACGCAACACACCACACCGAGCGGGCGCACCGGTGAACAGGAGCCAAGTTGCCCGGGACACCGCGCACACGTAGGGCGGCCGAGGGACAGGAGAGAACCTACACCCCATGGATTGGACACACCGGGGCGACCCGGCCGACCCACCGGGCCAGGGGCAGGAGCGGTACTCCAAGGCCACTGGTCCGAGCCCGGCCAGGCTGCATCGGGGACCATGGCAAACGTCACCCGGAGCCATGGAAGCAACCGGTGACAGGCGAGCCGGTACACAGTCCAGGAGGGGGTCGCCTGCCAGGCAGAGTGGCTCCGCAACTCAAACCACAAGGGTGAGGCGGTCGCACCGTAGACAAGCGGGAGCAATACCCCTTGTGGTGAGAGATACTCCACACTGCTGGGCAGCCCCAAGAGCTGCCGCCCAAAGGAGGGGGCATGTGGCCCTACCCATGGACACATGTGGGGACACCCTCCCACCTGGGACACATGGACCGGGTGGCCGCGACGAGGCCTTCCCAAGCACATGCGGGAGCGGCTCAAGAGGCACCTGACATAGGGCAGTAGGAGGGACAGGACGTCCCCTTAGTAAGACCCTCTTCCTGCATTGTCAAAGGCGGCGTCCTGAGCTCCCGAGGATACCTACCCACCTACCTCGTCCTTTCGGGCGTGCGGCCGGGGCCCACTACCCACTGGCTGTGGGTGCGGGGGGTGCGGGCGTGGGGACCTGTCACCAGCAGCCAAAGCGCGCGCTCTTGCGTGCTGGGTTGGGGTGCTGTGGGGGTGGCACGAGGGTGCCTGGGGGGGGCACCTCTTGCATGGGTGCGGGGCGTCCGGGGTCGGGGGCTCTCCCATCCCCGACCACTCGTCCTTTCGGGCGTGCGACCGGGGCCCACTACCCACTGGCTGTGGGTGCGGGGGGTGCGGGCATGGGGACCCGTCACCAACCCCACAGCCGCGCTCTTGCGAGCTGGCTTTGCGCGCTGTGGGGGGGGCGTGAGGGTGCCCGGGGGGGGCGCCTCCTGCCTGGGTATGGGGCGTCCGGGGTCAGGGGCTCTCCCACACCCAACTACGCGTCCTTTCAGGCGTGCGGCCCGGGCCCACTACCCACTGGCTGTGGGTGCGGGGGCTGGGGGCGTGCTAACCCGTCACCAGTGCTACACCGCGCGCTCTTCCAAGCTGGCATTGCGCGCTGTGGGGGCAACACGAGGGTGCCCAGGGGGGGGAAGGCTCCTGCCTGGGTGCCGGGCGTCTGGGGTCGGGCGATCTCCCACCCCCGACCACTTGTCCTTTCGGGCGTGCGGCCGGGGCCCACTACCCACTGGCTGTGGGTGCGGGGGGTGCGGGCGTGGGGACTCGTCACCAACCCCACAGCGCGCCCTCTTGCGAGCTGGCTCTGTGCGCTGTTGGGGCGGCATGAGGTACCCGGGGGGGGGGGCGCCTGTTGCCCGGATGTGGGGCGTCCGGGGTCGGGCGTTATCCCATCCCCCGATCACTCGTCCTTTCGGGCGTGCGGCCGGGGCCCACTACCCACTCGCTGTGGGTGCGGGGCGTGCGGGGTAGGGGACCCGTCACCAACCCCACAGCGCGCGCTCCTGCGAGCTGGCTTTGCGCGCTGTGGGGGCGGCATGAGGGTGCCCGTCGGGGGCGCCTCTTGTCTGGGCGTCGGGCGTCCGGGGTCAGGCGCTCTCCGACCCCGACTACTCGTCCTTTCAGGCCTGCGGCCGGGGCCCACTACCCACTTGCTTTAGGTGCAGGGGCTGCGGCGTTGGGGACCCGTCTCCAACCCCACGGCGCGCGCTCTTGCGAGCTGGCTTTGCGCGTTGTGGGGGCGGCACGAGGGCGCTCAGGGGGGGGCACCTCTTGTCTGGGTGTGGGGCGTCCGGGGACGGGCGCTCTCCCACCCCCGACCTTTCGTCCCCTCGGGCCTGCGGCCGGGGCCTGCTTCTAACTGGCCCTGGGTGCGGTGTGCGGGCTCAGGGCCCCAGCTGTCCCTTGCACCTGCTCCCGTGCCACCATTCGTCGTATGTTGTGCGCGCTTCCCGGGTTCGCGGCACCCGATGGCCGTTGTGGCTTGGCACTGTCATAAAATCACACCAGTCTGTCATTATCTGACCCTTTTTGGTGAATAATCCGAGGTTTCTGTTATCAGTCAGCTGTCAGCTGCCGGGACATCGTGCGCGACTTGAACAGTCCATGTCTTGAAGAGTTCACAGATAATTACGAGGGACAGATTGCAGAAAGACCGTTAAATATAACGCTTTGAAGAATGATTGGATCGAAGAAAGAGTGCCCCAGCCCATTTCATGAACTTTCAATTCGGAGCTTGGATGGACTTGCGTAATTGAACTTATGGTGCATTGAATGTATGTTGTCGACTCCATGAGAGGTTTTAACTCCAAGGTTGATGTGGTTGATGGACGAATTTAAATAGTATTTCTTGATGGTCATGATGGTTATTTTTGAGGAGTAGACAAGATGGTTATGTATAATTACGAGGGCAATTTGAATCGCTTGTGTGTCTCATGATGTGCATAATTATCAACGAACCCGTACACGCATGAAGAGTAGTAGACACATGAGTGTACATGGCATATATGAATAGTGTCCTCCCCATTCATGCGCTTGTCCACTTGGTGATAAATTGTGTGAGAATTTCATATTAATTGATAGGCACAATTCTTGAGAGCATTCAACCGGAATTCAACTACATGGTCGAATCCGGTTGTCATGTGTTGGGTTTTTCTTCACATGCTTTGTGTATGTTCCACACATGTTGTACGTACAAGTTCACTATCATTTTGATATTATTTATTATTATATTTTGGGTTTGACACTTATGATTTGAGACAATTTGTGTTTACATAAGCTTTGATTTCCATGTTCATATATTTTCATGTTCTTCTCTCAGGACTTCCAATGTTATGTATTGCTTTGCAATGAAGTGGGAATCACAAGGAGTATAAGAGCCCAAGAGACCGAACACCCATCACCAAGTACACCACAGGTCAGTCAAACACCGACCCTTGTTGTGTTGACTTGTTGTGTGTTCTTAGGGTGTTGTGAAGGTTGTTGGGATTTTAATTGTTATTTTGGTGGTAAGAAAATCAATTGGAGATTTTGGGGAATTATCCATTTTTCACTAAAGCCCAACAACATTTAGAGTGATGGAGTCTCCAAGCACTAGTAGGAGTACTCTATTATATGGTAGCAGTTCAGGTGTTAAGCCGTTCGTTCCTGTCAAAATTGGCCACAAAACGGACAAAAGTCCATTGGTTGACACAAGAGACATTGAGTTTGTGCAATTTTTAGAAAGCATGACTCCACAAAGGTTGTTGGTTAGTGCTGATGACGAGTTGGGTAAATTAACACCACGACGAGTCAGTCACGGTGAACCACAAACAAGACAACAACATGACGGCGCCAACGATGCACACATGCCCCCTCGCTCGAAGCGACTACATGGCAAGCGGCGCCGCATCCACGCGATTTCAAGTCCACAAAGCTCACAGCCGCCTGGTGCGATGGTCACGAAGGAGTTAGCTATCAAGGTGGCGAAAATAGTGCTCAAAGCTCAAGAACGACAAGGAAAAAAAGTACGGGAACAAAAGTACGACGACTCGAGTTCAAGTGTCCCAAGTTCACATGAGCCAGGTTTGAATGCAAAGGCTTTTGAAGTGTTACGTGAAGAATTTGAAGCTTACAAAACTCACGTGAACGATGGAATGGACAAGATGAAGAAACAATTCGAGGAGTTCAAACAATCGGCGCTAGTTATGTCTTCGACCTCGCAAAGTGACAACAGCGCCTCCGTTGCTAGCCTACAAGAAATTCTGGAAAGACATCAAACAACCATGGGTACACATGAAGTATCTCTTGGAAATATTCGCAGAGAGAAGGAGGCCTTCAAAAGGGATCACAATGCCGCGCGGGAAACAGCGTTGACGACCATTCGCAGCGAGGTTGAGAGGCACAAGAGCAATGCGAACACCCTGGTTGTACAATTGGAGAAACAAATACAAGTCTTGCAGGCTGACAAGACACAACTGCCAACAATGGCACATGTCAATGAATGCCTTCAAAAAGTGCAGACAGGGGCTGAGGAATTGGCAATGCTGCGCCGTTATGTGGACACGGAAGTGAATACTG
Organism: Eutreptiella sp. 'Long Island Sound 2002'; assembly: GCA_964036045.1. Taxonomy (NCBI): domain Eukaryota; phylum Euglenozoa; class Euglenophyceae; order Eutreptiales; family Eutreptiaceae; genus Eutreptiella; species Eutreptiella sp. 'Long Island Sound 2002'. Next base: position 131,556,064 of record OZ038382.1, on the reverse strand, counting down.
TGAGTAGGAAGGTGGAAGCCACGGCCGCACAGGAAGAGAAGGATCACAGGGATGTGGAAGCAAAAATCAGTCTCCTCACATGACAAGCCCAGGGCAGGGTTGCTGATGCCGAGGACATCAAGAATGAGGTGAGCTAGGCACGTCAAGACCTCCGTGAACTCCAAGGACAACTCCACGAGGTGCAATCGAAGACGGCCCTTGATCAACAGGGCATCAGTCACAAGTTGGCGACCAACGAATCGTTTGTGCAGCGTCATGGCAGGGAGACCAAGGCATCCCTGGAGACAATTTTCAAACGGCAGGATGAGATGTACGCCTGGATGACCCAGCAGGACAATGAAACCAGACAAGTCCGGGCCAAGGTGCAGGAGCGCCATGACGCCCTGGAGAGATGGCTAGAGGAGCATGATAATCGCCTCAACCGGATTGGGGTAAGTGGGGCAGGATCACAGGCCCCAGATTCTGCTGGAGGACGCCCTGAAATAGTGGAGGTGATCAGTGAAGCGAGGAAATATGCCAACAAAGCGCGAGGATACGCCAGTGATGCTGAGGGCCATGCAACCACGAGCAGCACGTGTCAGCAATTGGCACAGGCAGCACTGCACGACGTGAATCGGGTTGCCACAGCGGTCTCAGCAACAAAGGAGGCCATGGAAACGGAGATGGAGACGGCGAAGGCAGGGCTGCAAGGTATGGAAAAGGAGGCACACGGCCAGGCACTTCTCAGATTGCAAGCGGCTGAAGGCATGGTGCAACGTGCTGAGCAGGCTTTGGTCAGCAGTAAGGCCACCAGACCTGCCGCTGATGCCAGCGACTTTGCTCAGGAGACATCAAAGAGGCTTACCACGATTGAGGATACCATGAAGCGGGCTGAACGGCTCTATGCCGGATTGTTGGACATGCATAAAAAGTCGGACGAGGACCGGGACCAGCACAAGGACACGTGCAGGACACGGTACGAGACCAATGCGGCTGACGTCAGTAGTCTGCAGCAGCTCTATCGTGACTTGCTGGACCGAACAATGAAGGCACGGAAGGGAGTGCAGCCACAGAGCTGTCACTCGTACCCCATCCCTGAATATCCCTTTGCCAGTGTGGCCATGGACTTCTGTGATATGGGGTCACACTCGGTGGAATCCGGAGGAGTCACATATGACAACCTTTTTGTTGTTGTATGCCGACTCACTGGATATGTCATGGCAGTGCCATGTTCAAAGACCATCACAGCCCCCCAATTAGCTGAGTTATATTTGGACCGGGTAGTGGGTGTTATGAGACACCCGCACGAAATTCTTTCGGACCACGACCACATTATCACCAAGGAATTTTTCACTACCCTTCGTGAATTCAGTGGTGTCCAACAAAAGCAGTCCCTGGTATATCGCCCCCGGTCCAATGGGAGGGCAGAAAGGGCGGTACAGGTGGTACTCGACAGTTTGCGGAAATTTTTCGCCGAAACTGGAAGGAAGAACTGGGTACAGTTATTGCCACTGGCCCTGTAGACTGCCAATGACATCCCAGGGCCAGTGTCAGGATATTCCCCCCATTTTTTGGTCTTTGGACGCCAGCCTATTGGCTTCGGCGACTGTCCCCCGGTGATTCCTGAACATGGGTCACAGGATGCCATCCAGTATTTTCAGAGGCTTGTTGCTGATCGCAAGTATGTCCAGCAGAAATTGCAGGACATACATGATATAGAGTCCAGAAAATTTTTGCAACAGCACCCCCGCCATGTATATCAGGGCGGTGAGAGAGTGTGGTACCAAAGCCACAAGAAGAACAGCAACAAGCAGAAAGTGGACAGGCTGTGGCAAGGCCCGGGTGAGGTGTTGGGGAGAGTGGGTACCAACCAGTATCTGGTTGCCACAGAAAAGGGGGAGGTGGTTTTGGATTCAATGAGGATAAAACTGTACATCCCCCCCTCACCAGATGAGCAGGTCCCTCTACATCATTACACAGAGCAAGAATTTTTAGTCGGAACAGACCAATATATTGTAGAGGACATACGGGGACATAAAACATCAGGGAGAGGGAAAAACAAGGAGATACCATGGGAAGTTAAATATAGAGGCTTCCCTGAAACTGAATGGCCGCCGGCGTCTGCCTTCATGAACAATGTGACAGACGTCTGGCTGAAATACAATCGAAAACACAATATAGACATCAGTATCAAGGATTTGAGGGTGCTGCGAGCACAGGATACTTGTCCTTGTATGCTGCATGACACACTGCATCAGCTGTACAGGGAGGAGAGGGCTGCGCGGCGCTTGTTGAAGCGTTTGGAGAGGGACTCCAGACCGGAATAGCCCCCCCCCCCCCCCCCTCTGCACGCGTCAGGAGTGGGGATGTGTCATATCCACGCCTTGCTGCCTTGCAGGCTTCAACAGATTCAAGATCAAGGAGTCATTTTGGAGTCATTGAGAGGTAGGGTGCTGATTGAGAGGTACAGTGCAGGGTGGGATTCAGCTTTTGTTTGTCCGGGGTCTCCCCCCCTGTGACAGAACATTGCGCGACAGGTGTCATTAACGTTTCTATTTTTTTGCCAACTGTTGGCGGGTTGGCCCTTCAAAATTTTTCGGAGGGGAAGCCATTTTACACCGTGCTTTCTCATCACTTGTCGAAGTTCGGTGTGACACCTCCGCTCTGTCTGTGTTATCCTTCCCTTGTGTTTTTGTTGTTTTTTTTTGTTGCAGGCATCACGTTCAGAATCACCTCCAGTCAGAATGAAGCGGAAACCGGAATCCCCGCAAGGAATGAAGTGGAGACCGGAATCCCAGACTGGCCAGGGTTAATTAATCAATTTTTCTGAATCGGACAGGCCTGCATTGGTGTTTGTGTTGCTGAGATTGTAGTATTTGGATACCAGGCGTTTTCAGTCCAGGATTGCTTGACTGGAACTGCTGGCATGACAGCTTTATCATTGGTTGGCTGTGGGGCGCTGGCTTAGCCTAGGTAGATACGACGTTGCACAGGGACAGCCATGGGCTGCCAGCCTCCACAGGACACACACAGGAGCACCCAGCCAATCATAGATACGTCGTGCCGCAGGCCTGCAGTACTCCTGTGGAGGCGGCATGAGGGTGCCCGTCCGGGGCGCCTCTTGTCTGGGCGTCGGGCGTCCGGGGTCAGGCGCTCTCCCACCCCGACTACTCGTCCTTTCAGGCGTGCGGCCGGGGCCCACTACCCACTGGCTGTGGGTGCGGGGGCTGCGGCGTTGGGGACCCGTCTCCAACCCCACTGCGCGCGCTCTTGCGAGCTGGCTTTGCGCGCTGTGGGGGCGGCACGAGGGCGCTCGGGGGGGGGCACCTCTTGTCTGGGTGTGGTGCGTCCGGGGACGGGCGCTCTCGCACCCCCCACCTATCGTCCCTTCGGGCCTGCGGCCGGGGCCCGCTTCTCACTGGCCCTGGGTGCGGTGTGCGGGCTCAGGGCCCCAGCTGTCCCTTGCACCTGCTCCCGTGCCACCATTCGTCGTATGTTGTGCGCGCTTCCCGGGTTCGCACCACCCGATGGCCATTGTGGCTTTGCACTGTCATAAAATCACACCAGTCTGTCATTATCTGACCCTTTTTTGGTGAATAATCCGAGGTTTCTGTTATCAGTCAGCTGTCAGCTGCCGGGACATCGTGCGCGACTTGAACAGTCCACGTCTTGAAGAGTTCACAGATAATTACGAGGGACAGATTGCAGAAAGACCGTTAAATATAACGCTTTGAAGAATGATTGGATGCAATAAAGAATGCCCCAGCCGATTTCATGAACTTTCAATTCGGAGCTTGGATGGACGTGCGTAATTGAACTTATGGTGCATTGAATGTATGTTGTCGACTCCGTGAGAGGTTTTAACCCCAAGGTTGATGTGGTTGATGGACGAATTTAAATAGTATTTCTTGATGGTCATGATGCTTATTTTTGAGGAGTAGACAAGGGGGTTATGTATAATTACGAGGGCAATACGAATCGCTTGTGTGTCTCATGATGTGCATAATTATCAACGAACCCGTACATGCATGAAGAGTAGTAGACACATGAGTGTACATGGCATATATGAATAGTGTCCTCCCCATTCATGCGCTTGTCCACTTGGTGATCAATTGTGTGAGAATTTCATGTTAATTGATAGGCACAATTCTTGAGAGCATTCAACCGGATTTCAACTACATGGTCGAATCCGGTTGTCATGTGTTGGGTTTTTCTTCACATGCTTTGTGTATGTTCCACACATGTTGTACGTACAAGTTCACTATCATTTTGATATTATTTATTATTATATTTTGGGTTGGACACTTATGATTTGAGACAATTTGTGTTTACATAAGCTTTGATTTCCATGTTCATATATTTTCATGTTCTTCCTTCAGGACTTCCAATGTTATCTATTGCTTTGCAATGAAGTGGGAATCACAAGGAGTATAAGAGCCCAAGAGACCGAACACCCATCACCAAGTACACCACAGGTTCAGCCAAACACCGACCCTTGTTGTGTTGACTTGTTGTGTGTTCTTAGGGTGTTGCGAAGGTTGTTGGTATTTTGATTGTTATATTGGTGGTAAGAAAATCAATTAGAGATTTTGGGGAATTATCCATTTTTCACTAAAGCCCAACAACATTTAGAGTGATGGAGTCTCCAAGCACTAGTAGGAGTACTCTTTTATAGGCACCTGTCCTCCTGCCTTGGTTGTGGCCGGCGGCGTGCCTCTCCGGCGTGCCTCGTGGCCCCGCGTTGGTGCACCGCGCCTCGTCTGGTCCGGTCGCTCTCGGTGCTCCGGTCGGCTTTCCCGTCGCCATGGTGCCTTCACCCACCCCGGGGGATCTGTCGCCCCCGGCTTTACTGGGTGGCTGCGCGGGGCACCTGGAGGCGGGCCAAGAACCTGGCTCTTTGTGCCTGCTGCTGACCCCTGCCGAGGCAAGGGCGCTGGGCGCGCTCCGCGTCGTACCCGTTCAGGGCCCGCGATGGGGTTGTCCCTGGCGGGTCCCTGCGGCTTCGGTCTTGGGCTGTGTGTGCTGCGGTAGTTCGGCCTGTGTGGACCCGGTCACTGACGCGTCCGGTTTCCCGTACCGTCCGTCTTTCGACGGGGGTCTCAGCCGGTGCACCGGGGCTGTTTCGTGTGGATGCCGACACCTCCCCTCTCAGGTCGGTGGACGCCACGCCCGGGTCCCGTGCGTGTGTGTGTGTGTGCGCGTGCGTGCTCTTCTTGGCCTGGTCGGTCGGGCCAGCCTTCCGGGAGCGTTTTGGTGCGCCACCAACCAGAATAGCAGCTCATGGTCGCCATAGGAACCAGGCGTCAGTCGCCCCATCCAGTGGTCCAAGTCGGCCAGCAGCTCGGAAATCCTGGCCGGCTTGGAGTTGTTGGGCAACACCGCCAAGTTCTGGATCTCGGCCCGGAGGGAGAGGTCGGTCTCGTAGGAAGGGTACTGCCTCTCAAAGACAACCAACATGTAGGCGAAGGTGGCAGACCTCGTCACGACGTGCTGAACCTGGTTCTCCAGGTACTTGGTCTTGCAGCACTGCAGGAACAGATCCGACTTCACTCGCCCACTAGCACGAGTTCAGCGAGTCATCCTCAGGAACCGGCCGAAGTTCTCAGTGCACTCGCTGTGGGCCTTCCCCGTGAACTCCGAGAAGTTCACCACAATCTTGGAGGTGGCGATAGCCTTAGCTTCCTGAGACTTGCATCTCTCGTGGCGCTTGGTCTTCCTCTTTTTCTTCTTCTTCGTGCCGCTCGGGTTCTCGGGGTCCTCAGGGTCATTGTCCTCAGAGGGTGAAGCAGACGTCATAGATGGCGGCTCATCATCAGAAGGATCACCGCCGTAGTCACTAGAGCAGTAGGGCTCAACATCGCCCATAGCCCTTAGGGCTGTCCATCCCAATTGGTCCAACTTGGCTCGCGTGGAGTTCTCCACGTGGCTGTAGGGCGGCTGGGCCGTTCCTGGTACGAAAGGACTCCTTCGTATCATAGCAGGGGTCGCCATAGGTCGGCTCCTTAAGCCTCCCAGAATCTTCGTCAGTCCCGCCACCAGATGATTGGCTTGCAGACGATGTGGCGAAGCTCCCATGGTCGTAGGTGAACCTTCGGGAGGAATCAGGGACTCCAACGGGGCCCGATATTTTTGAGTTCGATCGCCCACCATTTCTGCAGTGGCTCCTCGAAGAGCTTCTCGTATCCCTGACCCCGTCAGGGACTTGTTTCAGGATCTTCCTGATCCTGTGCCCCTTCCCCGACACAACTCTGGGCCACGTAGGCCACTCAGAGAGGTGAAGCAAGGTGCTAGCATGGTGTAGGTAGTCTCGGACCCTGCATAGCCAGGTATACCAGTCATGTACACACCAGTAGCAGGTCTGTGATGGTCCTCATCGTAGCGACGCGGAATACACTCAGGAGGACCGGTGTAGATGGAGCTGGATGCCACTGATTTGCTGACTGCAGTCGCCATAGGTGGCGCAGTCGCGGCTGGAGTCACACCATAGGTGGGGTAAGGCATACGTACCAGTAAAGCCTAGACCCTCTGCCATAGGGGGAGTGGTTGTGGGTGAGGATGTTGCTTGATGTTTGGCTTGGAGTGTAGTGGTTCTTGCTGAGTGTACTGCAGGGTGCTCAGAGGCGCTCGGCGCGCTCTCAACAGATTTGTCATCGAATGGTACCTCATCGGATGGCTCGTGTCCATCTCCCGGATCTTCCTCTTCGATTCCCATATTCACTGCTTCCTTCTCCTTCTCCTTCTCTTTGCCTGCAGGTCCTTCAACGGAGAGTCCACTGAAGGCAGCTCCCAAGCCCTCAAGGGAATCTTCTCCAAGCCCACTTAAGGCCACTAAAGGTACAGCCTCCTCAGGTTCATGTTCACCAGGAGGTTTTGGCGCTGGCACTGGCTTGGCTGGTACCAGTGGGGGCGCCCTCTTCTTGGGAGTGTCCTTGGTGTCCATGTTGTATTTCTCCGCCCTTCAGAACTGTAGTCAGTCTCGACGTACTGGTTGTACTGCACGGGGTTGCAGGGACGCAAAGACTGAAAATGTCTGCTACCAAAAAGTTAAAACAGGCTTTCACTGTTGATTGCTTTGATGATATTGTTTTTGTTTGTGCCTCTGCCTGCTTCTGCTGCTTCTTGGTGTAGTTCAGGTTTTCCACATAGAAATGACTTGATGAAATTAACCAGAACTCCAAGTACCCACAGTGCAAGCAAGGAACCACAAGATCAAATACACAACATAAAGGGCTGCAGTCAAAAGAGATAGTGTAACAACAAAGGTAGTCACAATAACTACAGATTTAAGAAAAGATACTTAGAAAATCTCCTACAATCATGTGAAAGCTGCCCAAATGGGCACTCCTTGTTTTATAGTGCCATCTAGAGATGTGCACTCTTTCTTTTGGGTCCCATACGTGCTGAGGTGGCATGGCTGGTGGCGCTAACGTCACTGCCATGTCACATGGGACTTTCCTACCTAGCTGGGCTGACTGGGAATGGAAGGCAGGACCTCTCAAAAAGAGGTGCCCCAGCCCCCTAGGGTGCAGACCACTAGGATAGCTAAGCATTGATGAGAAAATGTAGAAAAATGTGTAGGCTGTGGATCAATATTAGCCCCTCAGTCAGTCTGAAAAATGGTGCATAAGTCCAATCAGTTGAGGGGTCAGGGGTCTACACAACATCCAAAGTTCAATACTTGGTTTTATAGGTCAAAGTGCCTTGTCACCCCTTTTTGAATTGGCCGATACTAAGATGAAAATGTAGTATGCCTTTAGGCATCTCTAAAACAAGTAAAGCTTACCTTTAGGCAGGGAAATACACTTTTTCTTACTGTGTGCGGTTTTTGGTGTCTGTGCTTGGGTTCGGATTTCTGCTGCGCCCCCCATTCCTGGTTGGGGGTGTTGGGGTGTGTGTGCTTGCATGTACCCTCTGCCTGTAGCCCACCATTCCTGGCTGGGGTGTGCGGTGTGGGTGTGTGCTTGGTTTGAGGTTTTGGCTGCGCCCTGCCATTGCTAGCTGATGTGTTGGAGTACGTTTGTGCGTCAGTGTGCGCGCTCCGCCTGCACCCTGCCAGTCCTGGCCGGGGTTTGTGGTGTGTGGGTTGGGTGTTGCCTGGCACCTTCTCCTGTGCCGTGGTTCGTTGGGTGTTGTGCGCGCTTTCCGGGTTTGCGCCAGCCGGTGGCTGTTGTTGCTCAGCACCTGTCCCTGTGCCTTGGTTGTGGCCGGCAGCCTGCCTCTCTGGCGTGCCTCTTTGCCCTGTGTGGTGCGCCACGCCTCGTCCGGTCTGGCCGCTCTCGGTGCTCCGGTCAGCTTTCCCAACGCCATGGTGCCTTCCCCTAACGGGGGCTTTCGCCCCTGGATCTACTGCGCAGCTGCGCAGAACACGTGGAGACCGGCCAAGAACGAGGCTCCTGCCTGCCGCTGGCCCCTGCCGAGGCAGGAGCGCTGCGCTCGCTCCGCGCCGTACCCGTTCGGGGCCCCGCGATGGGGTTGTCCCTGGTGGGTCCCTGCGGCGTCCGTCTTCGGCTGCGCGCGCTGCGGTGGTTTGGCGTGTGTAGACCCGGTCACTCACGAGTCCGGTTTCCCGTGTTTTCTGTGTCTCGACGGGGGCCCCGGCCGGTGCAGCCGTGCTGTTGTGTGTGAACTTTGAAACCCCCCCTGTTGGGTCGGAGGACGCCACGCCCGGGTCACATGCGTGTGTGCGTGTGCGTGCCCTTCTTGGCTGGGTCAGGCAGGCCGGCCTCCCGGGCGCTTTTTGGTGCGTCACACCTTTCCTGTGGCCGTTGTTCGTGCTTGTTTTGTTTCCTCGGCCCCCTCCGGGCCGAGGTTGCCCTGTTTCTGTTTGTTTTTTGAATGTTCTCAACCGCATCAACTTGTTCTGGGGCTGACGTCCCCCATTGAAAGTATCTACAACAACATATTAAGATATGTACACGGTTGCCCTGATGGTCAGGTTAGATGAACGCTGATTTACCCTGTGGGGGAGGGGGGGGGTTCAGGAAGGGGCAGAGGGCTGAAGGGGTCGAGAGGAGGAGACAGAAGGTCGCTGGATGGGCGGAAAAAATTTCGGATGTCCCGGGAGGCGTCAGAGTGGGGGGGGGCAGGGGCAGACGGACCTGGGCACCTAGTAGCGGTGGGCCTAGAGGGGAGAGGTAGGCGTGTTTGACGGTAGCGTGCCTTGGACCGCGGGGGTGGGAGGGGGAGCACGGTCTTGGCGCGCTTCGGGGGCGCCCAAACGATTGTGCTCTGATGGGTTTGTGGTGATCGATGGCGTTTTTGTGGTGGCCGTGGGCGTCAGTGCTGAGGAGGGCGGGGAATGGCCGAGGAGGGGGGGGGCGTGGTGCGGATGCGCGGCTGGACGGGCGTTTGGAGTTTTTGGACGCGCGGCGAGTGGCTGGTTGTGCTTTGGCTGACGCTGGCTTGCACGGTTTTCCTAAGGCGTGTTTGGGGAGAGGTGGGGGGTGCTGGTATACGGGGCGGGTCCGAGGGGGCATGTGGACGGAGGTACTGAACGCACCGTGCGAAACCGAGAAGGGGTTGAGAGGGTCGGAGGGGTGCGCCCAAAGTATTGGGTCCCACGGGAGAGGATTCGAACACAGCCAGTCATGTGCTTGGTGGACAGCCTTGTCCAAGTGCTTTACGCGTTCCTCCAGGGCTAGGGCAAGCATGGTTCTGTGCTCGGCGCAAGTGGATCCCGGGATTGGCTGGGAGAGGCATGACCATAGGGACTTAGGTACCAGAGTTCTCATGAAGTTCTTGCGGTCAGCCTTTGAGGGTTCAGAGAGCCACCAGTGCAGGACAATGGGGCTGAATGAGGGTCCCCAGGAAGAGACGTATGCCTGGACGTGCTGGTCCAACGCTTTGCAGAAGGGAGGGCAGGATAGAGGGTCGAAAGGATGGTGCTGTCCGCACCTGGAACAGTGGTAGTCGTGAAGCATATTGCTCCACTGGTGCCCGTGCACATTGTAGCACCCGGACGCCAGTTTGAAAAACAGGGACGAAAACCAGGAAGCTTTATTGTACAGGCTGAAGCTGGGGCCAACCGCTATGTTGTTATGGGAATGCTGCGGCAATAGGTGGCGGAATTGCTGCACATTAAACTTGTGGAGGACAGGCAGGTGGTGTACCGCCACTGAACCCAGTGGGGGGGGGGGAGGAGGTCCGGGGTAAAAATCAGGCTGTAAGCTGCCCATTTAGAGAAATGGTCGCAGATTTCGTTGCCAATAAAATTGGCGTGACCTTTAATCCACATGATGTGGAGGGGGTTGGTGATGAGTAGTAGGGCGCTGTGCACGGCGACGGTCCATGTGTCGTCTTGGAACGGGCTGGACTTATAGACTTGGCATTTCTGAAGGGTGGACACCACCTGTTCGTTGTCAATCAACAAACATACTTCGTATTCGGAAAGTTCCCTGTGGATCCAGCGAATGGCTGCTACCGCCCCCCAGAACTCCGAACCCAGAGAAGAGGGATGCGGTGAGGATGGGCACAGGACTCTGGTTGTACCGTCGGGTAGAAAGGCCGTGACGGCGGCCGCATGGCCGGACTCACCGGAGGAGCCATCGGAATACAGCCACACCCGCTGTAGGCCGGGGGTCGGCGGCCTGGTTAGTGCCTCCGCGGCATCGTGGCATCCTCACTCGTCGAGAGACTTCTTCTCTGGGTAGTGTTGTGCCTGCAGAGCAAAGAGATGGCCGTGTTGGCTGATTCCCACTGTGTGTGCGTTGTGCGGTGGCGCTGTGGGTTCGGGGATGGTCTTTTGAGGGCGCAAAAATTCAGGGACTAGCTGGAAGTGAGAGGGGCGGGAGTAATCCATGACGGCGTGGCATGGCATGTGCATGGTGTAGGACCGTGTGGTTATCCACCGAGTAGACCCCGTCTTGGAACGAGACGTTGGCCCATTTGGAGGTGGCCTCCGTCACTCTTCTTGTGGCCTGTCCTGATTTGAACCTAACAGTTAGCTGGGTACCAGGCGCTAGATCCCGAATAGCAGTGGGTCTCCACGGGCCTATGCTGTGGAAATATATGCCTTGGGCATGGATGGAGTCCATAAAAGAGTTTTGCACCGGGTCCGAGGCCCTCTGGTTCGAGCTGAGTAAAGACTGGACGTACAGGGGGCCAACTGGCTTTGAGGCAAGGCCGCAAAGGGCCCGTAATCCATAGTTCACGGTGGCAACGTGGACGCTGTGCGGTAGGAACTTCATTCCAAACCCTCCCTTTGGGCGAGCCGCGAAACGGTCTTTGGGGGAGACTAGACGTGTGATGCTTCGAGACGCAACTCCCGCCCAGATGAGTGACTGAAGCTTTTCGAGCTGGTTGGGGGAACGAGAGTGGGTGATTAAGCGGTAGGCGAGTGCTGGGACCAGCTGAGAGTTTGTCAGGCGGACCTTCTTACTAAGTGTAAGAGGCAAGGGAGAGAGCCGGGCAAAATACCTCTCGATCTCCGCCTTGAGCATGTGTAACAGGGCGTTTTCTTGTAGCAAGTAAAAAGATAAACCCCCAGGTATTTATAGCATGTGTGCGGGCGACCCGTTTTTTTGTTGTACGTGAGGAACTCCGAGCCCCTGGGTGTCAGAAACTCTTTTTGGGGGGCTGTGCCATTGGCGTGGACTTCGGTCTTAGACACATTCATGTCTAGACCCCAGTCCCTGGCTGGCCCATCGAAGTAGTTGAGACTGTTTTGGATGTAGATGACGTCCTCACTTCTGATCAGGATGTCGTCAATGTAAGCGTGGTGGCTAGTGCGGGTATTTGCCCGGGGGGGGGGGGGGCACAGTGGCAAACAAATGGTGGAAGAGGGAGTTGAGATAGAGAATGAAGAGTAGGGGGGAGAGGGGACATTCTTGTCGGAGGCCCCTGGTTTGGAGGTATGCGTGGGGAGTGCAGCCATTGATGATGGGGCTGTCTTGAGGGAAGGAGTATAGTTGCTTTATGAGAGAAATTGTGGAAGTAGAAAAATTTGCCCGTTCGAAGACAGTCCAGAGTGTGCCATGAGGCACTGAATTTAAGGCTTTATTGAAATCGATGAACAGCGAGTAGCTCTTCTTCGACTTTGCATAAAGGGCTTTGAGATGATACAGATGATCAGCGCATTGGTGGCCGGGAAGGCCACCGTGCTGGATTTCTGGAAGGATGTCGTGTGCAAAAGCCTGGGCGCGCAGGTGTTTGCAGGCAAAAGTGGCCAAGAGTTTGTAAATACAGTTTAAGAGGGCAAAGGGACGGTAGTTTGAGGGGGAGAAAGGGTCGCCTTTTTTATAAAGTAAACATATTTTCGCGCATAGCCAGTGCGGCGGCAGCGGCAAAAGGAGGAAGCGGTTTAAAATGGAGTGGAAAAAACGTTGAATGGGTTCCGGACAGAGGGCCAGGATGTAGTTGTTTGTTTTGTCCAGTCCCCCGGCTTTTGATGGCTTACTGTGTTTTAAGTGAATCTGGAACTCCTGCCAGGTCACAGGAGGTATGTGGTCGTTCTTGGCAGAAACGGGGTATGTGGGCGAGTGGGACAGGACCTCATCGACGAAGTCCTGGGGGGGGGTGTAATCTGGATGCCCTCCGAGATGAAGCAGGGTGTCCCCAAAAACTTTAGCTACATCTGCCGAGTCAGTCAGGAGCTCTTTGGTAGCTGGATCTCTGACTACGAGAGGCTCCAGGTCTTTAGGGCAAAGGGTGCGAGCAACAGTGCTTTTCATCTGGACCCCCCGGACCAGACTACCGTGAAGCTTTCTCTTTGCTTTGGTTTCGTCCGAGGACCTTAAGGTGTTTACCACGGACTGAACTTCCGCAATGTGCTCGGGAAATGCCGGGGAAGAAGGAGGCGGGGGTGAGCGTAATAATTTCCTGAGCTTGCCGTAGCCCTCTTGGTCCTTGCGCTGTGGTTTCGGACGCGTGATTTTGTGGTACGCAGACCCAACCTGCATAAGGAGAGAATCAGTGGCGGCGATGATCTCTTCCGATGGGGGCCTGGCAGGGGCGTCCTGGAGGTCCCGGCACCAGTCGGAGATAAGCCGTACGCTGTTGGAGAATTGTTCCTTTTTGTCACTAGAAAGCTTCCGAAAAATGCAAGGGGGGAGTGGGGGCTGAGACAGAAGGATCGGGGAGGGGCACTGGAAGACCGCAGCCACTGGGTGGTGGTCAGAGATGGTGTAGTCCGTGAGGACCGACGCATCCAGAAGGGGAAAGTGCGACACAAGGCGAGGGGACGCAAAGATGTAATCCAGCCTTGCTTTGCTGTCCCAGCGGTCGCTTGCGTAGCGGGTATACTGCCTGAGGGAGGGGTGCTCTGACCTGAAAGTGTCCACCAACCTAGATGGGAGGTATTCCACCTCCCCCGCTAGCCAGTGCCACTCATGTAGATCGACCAAGCTGTGCTGGTCAAGTTCTTTCCTGTGGCCGTTGTTCGTGCTTGTTTTGATTTCTCGGCGCCCTCCGGGCCGAGGTTGCCCTGTTTCTGTTTGTTTGTTGCCTCCTTTCGTTCTTTGTCTTGGTCCTTTTTTTTTCCGCTCCTGTTTTTTTAAGACATCACAAAATTTCTCAGTGCGGAACAGTACGAAATGTAAGATACACACTGCAATGGTATGTACAATAGTACTGGAGTAGCTGAGGGGCTTTGGAGGCCTGGTTGTGAACGTGGAGATATATGTGGAGAAGTGATAGTTGTTGGAATAGATATAGGAGATTATGTGGCTTTCATTAGGCCACTGGGTCGCCAGGGCAGCCCAGGAGAAGTCCCTGAAAAAATTGGGGAGAATTTCTGGTAGGCTAAACAGGAAGTTAATAGAGACAAAAGTACGTATGGAAAAGTGAAATGCAATGTTTTGAAAACGGCAAAGACTATACTTTGTGAAAAGCCACTGTTACCCTGCTTTGGAAAACCGACTGCAGTTTCACCCATAGGGGAAAATCCATACTTGGTTTCCAGGTAAAGCACAGAGTGCACAGCAACTGATATAAAATGAATACTGACAGTTCATTGTGTAACCAGTGCTTCATTGCGTGGCTGAGCAACACAAAGCGTGCCGAGCCTGAAAAATCTGGATGGATGTAGTGTACATTCTCTGCTGTCCATCTGCACCGACATTGCAGCAGTGGAGTTCTTAAAGCATCAAACTGTTACTGTGTGTGAGCCTGTAAGTGACGGGCAACGATCTGCCGTTGAAAGAAATGTCACTAGTGATCACTACAAAGTGATAAGTGTCCGTGATGTGCAGAGTGGCTGTAGCTGTGTAAAAGCGTGGGGTTGGTGGCTGTGTGTCAGTCTTAGCTGAACGTTGTGTGTGATTATGTAAGAGGCATTGGAATTGTAGTGTGGTGTACCAGCATCCCAAGGCTGTTGTGAATATATATTCTGACCATTAATGGGAGAAGGAGTTACAGAACGCATCTTAGTGTTCTGTAATTCTGATTCACCTTCAGCCTGGTTGAAGTCGACATCGTTGCCGTTGTTGGCTGCCGACTTCTCCTCGTTTGCTGCTAGCTCTCCATCCAAAACTGACACGGAGTCGTTGCTAGAGGATGATTCGAGAGGCGGTATCTCCTGGTCGCTTCCGCCGTCATTCGATGTATCAGTGATAGTTGGACTTGCTCGTTGCTGAGGTTCTCTTTCCTTTTGTTTCCATACGTTGGAAGGGGGGGGGAACTGGCATCCTTTGGTGTACTCTTGGGCTTGTGGCTCCCATTGAGCGGCAGAAGCGGGCTCCTTTTTTCATCCCAGTTACTTTTGGGTGTTTGTGACCACTGAGTTTGATGCGGCGTTGTCGACGGACTATGGGACTTTCCTCGTGCGCGGAATGCAGTGGTTTGGACACTTTGTCTCTTCTCTTCGGCGGTAGAGCTGCAAATGGGTTGGCTGTTGCAAACGAAATGGTGATCAACGGAGGCTTTCGACGGTGTCGTGCTTGTACCCCTGAGAAGCTGTGAGCTGGTTGGGCACGGTCTTCCGGTTTTCCTCATTGCATTTTGGCCTCAGCTGCTGAAGGAGAGCGTGGGTTAACTTTGTTGTCAGGAATCGACGGAGAAAGTTTTTGTCCTTGACAAACTTGTGATTGGGCATTATTGAATGCATGGTTGTGCGGCGAAGGAATCAACGGAGATCGCTCGTGTCCTTCAACTTGTGGTTGGCCATTGTTGAATGCATGGTTGTGCGGCGCTTCATTGGAGTTCATGACGACTGTAAAACAAGGCAAGTGGCGCAGACTTTCGAAGCTGATGTGATCACCAGACGGGAGAGGAACAAAGTTTTGCGTTCTTAGATTTAAAAGCTCTGGTCACCGTCATCCTTAAGCTGACCCTTCGTCACAGAACTGATTTTACTGATCGCGCTGCCTCTTCCGCAGACCAGTGCACTGCCTGCATCGCAGGTCGCGCATGCGCATTGTAGATAAATCGAGATCGCACTGTGTTGTAAATAGCGCATGTTTTATTATAAAACATTATCGCTTGTTTTAGGCACCAAATGTCCTGTTTGTTAAATCAGCTGTGATTACGGAGTTGTTCTGCATGGTGCCGCCTGAGGGATTTGGGATCTCAGGGTTAACGTCAAGTCGTAGTACGTTACAATTTAACAAACTTGACCAGAACGATTTCGTTAGGCTGCATTGAGACACGGGACGGAAATGCCGCGCCGCCGCTGTAAGATCAAGTCGGTTGACGAGATCAAGAGCTTGGACAGTTCCAGTGTGCGCCGGCTGTGCAGTTTGTCAGTGCCCGAGCGACGGGAGGAGGCGCTTCGTGAGGTTCTTCGTCGTGCGGCGCAGTGGGACATGGAGTGTCAGGACTACGCACGCAAACTGCGCGTGTGGCAGCCGCAAAATGTGCTTCGGTGCCTTGAGGGTGAGCCTAGGGCTGTGGGGTTTGTGCCTCCCTGCCGTGAATTTTGTGTTCCTTCGTTCATGCCTGACACTATGCTGGAGGACGAACTGGTTGCAGTGACGATGTGTTCAGGCAGTGCGTTCCCAGCGAACGACGGTCCAGGCGACCTTGAAGGTAATCAGGCATCTGCGGACGTGCCCGCTGTGATCAACCTCGACTGCATTTTGGAGCAAGCTCTGGTGGAGTTTCAACGCAAATCAGTCCAGGTCGCCAAGGACTTTCGAAGTTCGTCAGGGAGGACCAATTTTGCTGTCGCGGCTGCCATTTCACCCGCTGCAGCTGTTATGGCGGCTGGCAGGCCCAAACGCCGAGCTCGTGGTGGCAGAAAATGGCGCCAGCCAACGACGCTGTCAACGACTTCGTGAGTCCGAACTGAGGAGCGCCAGGAGCGAAGCAGTCGACATCAGTGCTTTTGCACAAGTTCAAGGTTGTGTCTGTGCAGTGCGTGTGTTCGGGCGCGCTTGCACAGTGGAGGGCCACGTAGGTGGCAGTCTCCCACTGCATACACTGGTTTCAGACCCAGCCTGGCCTCCCTACTTGCCATGTCAGCGACCACCGTCGTTTGTGAGACCAACGTGGGTGCGTCGCCACTGTTTTTTTTGTTTTCGCCGGTTTGGCCTGAATCTGGCTCAAATGAGTTGCATGACAAAATTGCGTTTGACACCAAGCCCCTGTGGCTCTGAAAAAACACTGTCGCTGTGCTTTTAGGCATGCACTGATATGCAGCCTTGTTTTTGTTTTTAGATTCTGAATCTCAGAGTCCATTTTTCAAGGGTGCCAGCGCGGTGAGGACTATGAGCAGGGAGCAGGACTAGCTCAGCTCTGGAGTCCCACTGTGCAGGTAGTTTGTGTATGCGCTCAGCGAGTTTTTGCTGTTCGCTGCTGCTTGTTGGTGCCACCAGCCTTTTTGCTCCGAGGGCTATGCTCCGAGGGTATACTTTGCATTTTGCTGTTGCCCTGCATTGCTCTGCTTGCGGCTTGTTGCATGCTTCGGCAGCTTACTGTGCAGGGTTGGCTGGGATTTGCAATGTGTGTGTACTTTGCACTCTGCTGCTACATACGTTGCGCTGCATGCACGTTGTCTATATTATGTTTATAGTTCACTGTTTTCTTTCCTTTGACTCTCTGCAGATCGGCAGATCAGAATCGGGGGGCCATCAAGCCACCAAGGCAGGCCAATCCCCCCCTCAAGACCCAGCCAAGCACCATTCCCCTTCGAGATGCTCAGAAGTTAAGTTGGCGCACAAGTTTTAAGATAAGTCTGATATATGGGGCTTAAGTCCCTTGGAGGACCAGCAGCTTTGTTCATTAGCGTAAGGGTTTGTACCCTGTGGGTCAGTCCACATGCAGTTTTATTGTCAATTTGCTGCTATGTCTGTTTGTGTTGTGTTGTTTTTTTTTTATACAACCAAACTTCTGAGCAGGGGTTTTCTTTTTGGTGCAGGAAAAGTGGCAATGGGCAGTGAGTAGTTGCTAAAAACCTTTTTCCTGTATGGGGTCAGCAGGTAAATAGGAACGCTGCCCCACCTAACCAATGGGTGGCCACCATTGGGGGATGGGCAGAGGGGCCTGTCAAGCCTCCTTGTAAGGTTGACGCCACAGGACGCAAATGGCTATTTTGTTTGTATACTAAACACACAAAGAGCCCCTGACACCAGGTGGAGTTCCATCGTTGGGCACCGGGGTGTTTTAGAAATTTTTGTGTGCCTGGTACTTTTTTTTCCTTTTTTTTCTGAGTGCCTATTTTTTTTGTGTACATTATTGCTCTGTTTTTGGCATGCAGTGCACTGGCTGCCACTGTTTGTGTGTGTCAGCCAGCCCCTGGTCCCCTTGGACTGTCTTGGGTGGGCGTGCAGCAGACCAGTGCACTGCCCGCATCGCAGGTCGCGCATGCGCATTGTAGATAAATCGAGATCGCACTGTGTTGTAAATAGCGCATGTTTTATTATAAAACATTATCGCTTGTTTTAGGCACCAAATGTCCTGTTTGTTAAATCAGCTGTGATTACGGAGTTGTTCTGCATGGTGCCGCCTGAGGGATTTGGGATCTCAGGGTTAACGTCAAGTCGTAGTAGCCGCTTCTGCCCGCAGCTTCCGCAGCTTCCGCAGATTTTACGTCAGTTGTTAATAAGTTTAATAAGCTACTTAGTTTAATAGCTAATACTGTTAGATCACTAAATACTAAAGCCGTCCAAATGGAAAATAATAAGGTGCAATCAGCAGTGAAATCAGCTTCCGTCTAGAGGTTTGGGTACTAGTGCAAACCCGCATTGAGAATGGTATGGGTAAACAATTGAACTTCCTTCCCTTGCTTACATGTGCCTTGGTGTCGTGCATTCAACCACACTACGTGATTTTTGCGCAAGAATCACTTATGCTTGGTTTTGGTAAGTGAAATCAGCTTCTGTCTAGAGGTTTGGGTACTAGAGTGCTCCCCGAAAGGTCAAAAAGGCATTGAGAATATTAACCCTAAATAATGATTGCAATTCAACTTCTTTTTCATTGCTTAGATGTGCCTTGGTGTCGTGCATTCAACCAATTCACGAGGATGTCTGCGCAAAAATCACTTGTGCTTGGTTTTTGTAAGTGAAATCAGCTTCAGTCTAGAGGTTTGGGTACTAGGCGGCAGACGGGGGAAAAAAGGCCCACCAACGCGCCCTAGCCCACATCACCGTCCACCCCGCAGCCCACCTACCAAAGGACTTCGGCACAGAGCGCCACATCGTCCTGGAGGGGCAGGCCCACCACATCATCACCGCCGCCCTGTACACCCTCGCCGCCCACGAACGCCACTGGGACACCACAACCATTCCACCGATTCCCCCACCACCGCAGGGCCGCAAAGATCCCGTCACCCCCTTCCACATCGATCAACTCCTAAGCCGCAGGTCCACTCCACACCTCCACCCCTCCAGGATAGAACTAGCCATCGCATCGTGGGACACCCTGGACACGCCCCCCCAACAACCCGCCATCCACATCCTCAAAGCTGACGCCCAATGGTGGGTCCTCCACTGGGCACACGGAGTCCTCATGGCGGCCCAGGCCTATACCCCGGAAATAGACCCAGAAGACCCCCCACGGGGCCGGCACCGACTCCTCCAGGCCACTACCCTCACAGGCCGCGAAGGCGCCCCCTGGGAAGCCCTCCACACAGCACTCTACTGGGCTCAAGGCTCCCCCAACGGCCCAGACACACCGGAACCCGGGGAGGCCTGGGTCATGCAGGCCAAGGCCATGAGGAACTACCACCTTCACCACCCCTTCGACGACAGCCCGGCCGCACTGCCATGGCCATCAGATCCCCCGGAGACCGTGCGCAAGCTCGCCGACATCATGCACAGCCACGCGAAAGCGAAAATGCAAACGCCGGCAGAACCCCCACTGAGGGATCCGGGCCAGCAAGCAACGCACCCCTTCTTCAAACCCCACGCCCCCCCAGCCCCGCTACCGCCAGTCCCACCCGAGCGAGCGAGACGAAAAAGGGGCGCACCCGCCCCCAACCAAGCCGGAAAAGCAGCGACCTCCCGACCCCCCGCATGCCACCCGACCCACCCGGCGAACCCAGACAAAGCATCCTCGTCATCCTCCCTCCCATCAATACCACCGCCCCACCCGGACCAAGCATCCTCGTCATCCTCCCTCCCATCACTACCACCGCCCCATGCGGACGAGGCATCCTCATCATCCTCCCTCCCGCCACCAGCACCGCCCCCGCCCGAGGCGTACCCAGGATTCGAAAAGGGCGCGAAGGTCCAGCAACCCTTCCGCAACGACCACACGGGCGACTGGATCTGGTGTGAGGGCACGATCCAGTACCGCCTCCGCGACCCGGGGGACAACGGGGGGGCCACAGATCCGGGTGATCTGGCACCACCAAAGGGAGCTAGACCAAGGCAGCAGCACCCCGGACAAGCCAGAAGGCTACACCCACGAGCTCACCAGCGCCCACCCTATCCGACTCCGCACCGAAGAGAACAAGGCCCACAGAGGCACCAAAAACACTTGGGAGCTCCCCCCTGGAGTGGAGCCAAGCCCTCCCCCTGCCGCGCCTACCCAAGCGCCCACCAACCGGCAAAAGCCCCAGCCCCAGTCCCCCTCCCTGACGGGGCAAGGGCCGAGGGCACAAGCCTCCACAGCCCCGGCCCGCCCCCACCGAGGCCACCGTCAACCTCCTCGACCTCAACCACCCGGCCTTCACATACTCCAAGGACGCCACAACCGCCCTCCAGGAGCTCCCGATGGCACAGGGGCCGGGGTGGGTTCCCCAACTCCTCACCTTCCAGGAACAAGGCCTACAACGCGGTGACCCCCCAGAAACGACCCCCATATATACCCCGGACCAGAAAGCGTACAAATGCTACTGGCACAAAGGGACCCCCCTATACGCCCAAACCGGCATCCACGTCCACCTCGTCCACCACCTCAGCGTCCCAGGGAGGCTAGGTGTCTATGAGGTCGTCGGGGACGGATGGCAACTCAACGTCATCAAAGCCCACATCCCCTTCCGCGACGCCACGGAACCCTTCCTCCAAGCCCTGGCCGAGGCATACCGCCAGATGGCCATGCTCGCCCCACAGTCATCATCGGCGACATGAACGCCGCCCCCACCCTGGCGGACCGAGGGGGACAGGCCACACCCCAGGACCAAGCAGTCCGCGACACCATCGAAATGCTGGGACTCGTGGACCTGACGGCCAACCTCGAAGGCCAACCATCCCACTTCCCCCACCAAACAGATGCCGCCCCATCCCGCATCGATGTATGCTATGGCGACCCCACCACCATCATCCGGGCGGAGGCCCGATATGGACCCCTCCCGCTGGGACCCACAAGCCATAGCCCCCGGCACATCCGCCTCACCATCCCCAACCTTCCCCCCAGCCCCCCAGAGGATGCGGACCAAGGCCTACCACCCCCCCTGAAGATGCCTCCACTGCATGACAAGCATGCCTGGTCCCAATATCACAGGGCCATAGACCGCGCCCGGCGCATCCAACCAGACCCTACCGATCTACTCACAGCCATGCGCACGGCCGCCGTCGACTGCGGCTTCCAGCAACACCCCCACACAGACGACGACCAACCACCCACGGCCCCAGGGGACATGCTCCATGACCTCTGGCATGCGAAGCAACAACTGGCGACCCTCCTCCACACCGACACCCCCCCAATCCGCCGCCAGATACACCACTGCAGGACACAGATAGCCCACATCAGGGCAGACCTGCAGCGGTGGCACATCCACAGGCAACAGCGCATCGCCCAGGAACACGTACGGTATGCGCAACATGAACTCCCCTACAAGGCCATCCGCCACCTCAACGACGCCATGACTGACACCGGCCACCGCACCATCACCAGGGTCCGGCAGGAGGACAGCTCCCTCACCAACGACCCAGCCACAGTGCTCCAAGCCACCCAAGACAGCTTCCTCCGGCAAAACACCCCCACCCAAGACACACTGGACCCAGACACCCAGGCCAAAATCGACCGCCTCCCTCGGGTCTTCAACCACGCCCAGAGGAGGCAACTGGAAAAAACGCCCCTTCACCATCCACGAAGTCCGGAAGGCCATCCACAGTCTCCGGCAACACAAAACCCCAGGCTACGACGGCCTCCACGCGGAGGCATACTACCACCTCCCCGCCCACCTCCTCCGCATCCTCGCCCACCGCCTGTGGGACATCGTCACGGGGCAGACCCTCCTACCACCAGACTGGGCAAATGTTGTCCGCCCCCTCTACAAAAAAGAGGACTGGGCAAACCCGGACAACTGGCGCCCCATAGTCTGTGCCGTCACGGAGGTCAAAATTGTCTGGACCATCCTCCTACGCCGCATCCGCCCCCACCCGGACCCCCACATACCAGCCAGCCTCTGGGGGGCAATCCCAGGCCGGTCCCCACACGAGGCCATCTTCCTCCAGGACACCATCGCAGACATGGACCCGGTGGACCTCATCATCGCCTCCCTCGACGTCAAAGGAGCCTTCCCGAACACCCCCTGGCTCCTTCTAGAAGCTGTGTGGAAACGCCTGGGCCTCCCCTTCTATAACTTTGCCTCCGGCTACATCCGCACCAGCAAATACACGGTCCGCACTGGAGCAGGCCTCACCCCCTTCCTGGAGCCAGGCAGCGGGGTCCCCCAAGGGGGAGCAGAGGGCCCCTTCCTATACCTTCTAGTGACGCTCCCCCTGGCCCTCGCAATCGAGCAGGATTACCCGGCCTACGCACCCTACCCCCTCCTCTCCCCCCTGGTGGGCTTCGCGGACGACACCAACCTCACGGTCGCGCACACCCCACACGAACCCCATGCCCCGGACCCCGGGCCAACGGTCACCCAACAGGCCAATGACTTACTGGATGTGACCGTCTCCTACCTCTCCCACAACAACCTCATCGTCCACCCCACAAAGTCAGTGGCCATGATCAAGGGGTCTGCCACACACCCCACCCTAGGGCCACAAAGGCCCCCCATGCAAGTCGTGACAACCACCACCCACCTGGGGGTAATCCAAGCCGCCAACCCTGAGGACGCCACCCTCCCTCCCAAGTTGCAATCACACCTCGCCCATCTCCCCAGATATGCGTCCCCGACCACCAAGGCCCTCCCCCTGTCCCACCAGAGCCTGGCGTACTACCTCACCGGGGTCTTGAATGCATCCATAGGCTTCCAAGCACTCCACCTGACACAACCCACCACCGCCCTCCAGCCAGCCATACGCGCCGTGACAAAGGCATGGGCAGCACACGGGGGCTGGCCCACCTCCATACCCACCCGCGCCATCCGAGCGGCATGGCCCCACTATGGGGACGCCATAGGGGACGAGGTGAAAGCGGCCTACACCAGACACACTGCCCTCCTCCTTCACCGCATGACCCACAACCACTCACCGGAGGTCTGCGAGGTCACCACAATCTGCCTCCAAGCCGCACAACGGGCCCGCAACACATGCCCGCGCTGGGTACTCCACCAGACGGGCATGCCCACCAACATGAACACGCGCCTGCGGAACCACCTGCAGCTTCTCCTCCCATCCCCACACCACGCCATACTCACCAACCACACGTGCCCAGAGGAAGGGCCTCTAGCGGTCCTCTGCGGGGACCTCCATCATCACCCCAAGGGCACCATCCACACCATAGACCTTGTCGGGGCCTCCATCACCGTAGTATACGTCACCCTCCCCCAAATGCGGGTCCTGCACCACAGCGGGGCACACCACACCCCCTTTCTACAGCTTCCCGAATGGCCTCAATACCGCCTCTTCCACCAGTACCTCACGCAGACGGCACCAGCAGCCGGACACACTCTGCCGGGAAGCAAAGACATGCAAACAGCCTACCGAGAATTCACAAAGCAACACCCCCGACCCATCCCAGCGACACCGCCCTACGCACCCACCGGCTCGAAACACGAACCCGTCCCCCCGGTGACGGGCCCAGTCCCACCACTAACCCTACTACTAGCCTCGAATGAAGCCAAACCCACGCAGACCACCGTCATCCACCACGGGGCAAAATGGCGCATACTGAAACACCACATGACCGCCCGAGACCTACCACGGGTCCCCCATGACTCCCAGAGCATGCCAAGCACATGTTGGGCCTGTGAGCCCGAGGCACCAACCACACCATGGCCCGTACTACACCTCATAGCACGCCACCACACCCAGCCCACAACCCACCTACCACCACAGGCCTACGCATGGGTAGCCCCATGGTTCCACCGCACCGACACTAACCCCACGGTAGCATGGAACCCCGACCACGCGCCCAAATGGCTCTTCACCACTACACCCACATGGCCCCGCCCCGATCCGGCAGGGGTCGCCATCCGTTACAGCATGTACGAGCCAGGCAGAACGGGCAAGCACGAGCACCCCTACTATCCGCTCCACCACTCCTGCCACACACCGGAGCACCGAACACAAACCCTCACATGCCACGACCTAAACACAGACACAGCCTACATCCTCCACTACATCCACTCCTACCTCACACAAGGACAGCCGGAGCAGGGACTCATAGCCCTGTCCCTCAAGCAAAACACATCATCTCCAAAGGAATAGGGGTGTGAGCCAGCCCCATCCTGCAGCCCACAACCCCAGTAGCCCACCTCGCCACGGGCCTCACCATATACGCCTACCTGCCCATGAACCCATGCCGCCTCCCACAACCATCACCGGCGGACCGGCTCTTGTTCACCAACGCCTCAGGCGAATCCGCCGTCACGCCCATCACCGGGGGGGCCACCCTGCAGCTAACCCACACCGAGGACACTACCACATGGACCACCACACGGGCCACACCACCTATGGGGCCTCCTCCCACGGGGAGCTAGCGGCCATGGCCGACGCCATCACCGAGATCGCGGTCCACCTACCCACCCACTCCCCGCACATCGTCTGGGTCTGGTTCGTGGTAGACGCCACTGTCGACACACACCTGCTCCTCCGCATAGCAAGGCAACCACTTCACAAAGCCACCGCGACGAGCCTCGGTACCCAGGCACTGCTGCTCTCGAAAGCCCTTCGCAGCCTTCCCCCCTACGTCCAACTCCACATCGTGAAACAAGAGTCCCACACACACCAATACAGAAATGGTAAGGTCGACAACCAGGCAGTACACCAGCGCACAACGCACCTACCAGCTCTCCAGATCCCTGACCTCGGCCAAAACAACACACACCTCCAACACATACCCCCCGTACCCGAGCCCCATCAGACCCCGGACTGGGTACCAGAGGACGCCCCCTATTCCTCCCACGCCAGAGCATACCACTACCCCAACCCCATCCAACATGTCGCCCGCGTGCTCGGCGACGCAGACAGCCGGGCGCACATCCAGGAGCTCCAGGACAGACTGCAAATACCCCTCTACCACTCAGCGCTGCGCCCAGCAAACGTCCCAGCCTACCTCCAAAAACGACGCATCCAGCTCCTCAGGGAGCAACTACCATTCCTCACCACGGTCGCCAGATGGCTCGCCCGCAAACAGATCAACGTCCCCGAAGAACACACCTGTTGCCCGTGCGACCACACCACCCCAGAGGACTGGGAACACTTCAAGAAATGCCCCCTCCATACAGGCAGGGACACGCTAGTGGGCTGGTCCCCGGCGGAAACCCTACGACAACACGAAGGACGGCCAGCCCACAGCCACGCACACCAGGCCACCGAACACCTCCTCCGGGATCCCCTGGTCAAAGAAGCCACCATGAGAGGGGCGGTGACACATGCCCTGCACCGACACCTCACCAAACACACGGAAAGCCCCATGGAGGCAGCAGCGCACCTCCAGCTAGAGGCAGTCCGCAGAGCAGCGGCCCGAATGGTACACCGCAAACACCTCCTGTTAACACACGCGGAGCAACTCACGGACCCCACCGCCAGGGAACACATGCAGCGTCTCATCCATTACCATGCCGTGCATGACCCAGAAGTCCACTAACCCACTCCGCGCCCCGCACGCGCCCCCCATCTCCACCCGCAGGCCTCCAATACACCACCACAGCGCCCCGAGGCCCATCTCTCACCCAAGAAGCCACCCGGCACCGCCCAGCCCAGCCGAGCCCAACCAGGGCCAACCATACCTCGACGTAGACGCGCAAGACCCCGGCAGCCCATCCAGCGCACCCCTCCCTGACCCGGGGCACCCCCCCCTCACACCGGCCACCATCCGGGACCCTGACCTCCTCCGAGCAACCCTCGAAGGCAGGGCCCCGACCAGCCCCCTGGGCTGGTACCGCATACAAGACGACTGGACCAAGCTCACCGTCAAAGCCCTCCGGGACTTGACCACCCCGGGCAGCGGCCTCCACGAGGCCATCGTAGACCTCGTACTCTGGCGAGCCCGCAAACACACCCAGGGCCAGCACGTCTGGATCCCCCCCATTCGAGTGGGGCCAGGCCCTGACGCACGACACCGGCATCAATGTCACGGGTCGAGGGACCGTAAGCCTACGATGGGCCCCAGCGGAGAAGGACCACCAAGCGGACCCGAACCCCCCGGAGCAGTGGGAACAGGCCACCGCACCAACCCGCGACACCGCCCTCCGCGCCGCCAGCCTCCGCACCCCAGACGACGACCTCCCCCCCCCACCTACAGACAGTGACCACCCCCCGCCGGAGGTCTGGGTTACAGTGCTGGAGCGCGGGCACTACTACGTGATAGCCGCTACGGCTACGTCCCCCGGCCAGCAATGGCTCGTCAAAGGGACAGACACCATGCTCGCCCCAGGGACCGCCCCACCAGGGGCAGTAGGGGACCCCACCATTCAGCACAGGGTCCTCAGGGGCGTCCTCCAGCCAGGGGACAAGCCCCCAGCCCGCGCCCTGGCCCAAATCACCTCAAGGAAGGCGGGCTACCACCTGGGATTGGCCATGCTCTGCCTGACCCACTGGATCCAGCGCCGCTGGCCACCTACGGGGACCGTGCCCTGGCTTTGGGCCATCCCTGCCGCCCACACACAAGTCGAGGCGGGCCCGGACACGCGACCAAACCCCCCCCCCCAGACCGCAGCAATCCCTCACCTGCGGGTACCACGCCATCCACAGGGTCCTCAACTGCGTGGGTCTTAGCCCAAAGCTAGCATACCCCCTTTCGGACCACTGACCAAGAGGTCCACCAGATACGCAAGCTCGTCTGCGAAATCCTTGCCGCGGCAGCAGAAGACGGCAAGCTTCTCCTCGAAACCGCCTGGGCTACAACTGGCCACGCAAGCGCGCCGCGGCGAGCGGACACATACACCGACACAGCACACCCCACCACAAAAATCCCCGCCCATGCCCCTCCCCTCTCGCTGCTCACCCGGAGACCTACACACGCGCACCATCGCGCGCACCCCCGGGCCCCGCGACACGGGCCTCCCCCACCCGCCCGAACACCAGCACACGCCCGCCACACACCAAGCCGCCGGACACCCCTCACCACCCCCCACACTCGACAACCCACACACACCCGCCGAGAGGAGCCCCGCGCCCAGCGGCACGCCCACCCCGCCCAGTGGCCCGCCCACGCCCCCCGCACACACCCCAGGAGACCCAGGCCCACCCCCCCGGCCCCTGAATGCAGCCCACGCGAACTGTTCCCCCCCGCGGACGCCAACCCACACAACCTCGCACATTGCAGGACCCGGGCCAAGCCAATCCCAGAAGGAGAAGGCCACAGCCCCGCGCCTCCCTCCCACGCCGCTGCCGACCAGGTCGGCCCGCCGGGCCGACAGGTCGAAACCGGGCCCCCCCAGCCGCCCGCCCCCAACCTACAGCCCGAGGACATGCCCTCCATCCTCTCCACCGTGGCCGCAGCAGAAGGCGCCGCCCGCAAGCCCGCCCGCATCACAGCCGAACCCACGTCCACCATCTCCTCCTCATCCTCAGCCTCGTCCACCTCCTCCACCTCATCCTCTGACCCCCCCCTCCCCGCCGCCCTCATTCTCAAGGCCACGGCAAAAGCCAAAGCCGCGGCCGCACGCACCGACCCCCCGACCCGCACACAGGCGACTCGGGCACCCCGGCCACGCAACGGGAAGACCCCCGACCCGACATCGGCGCCCTCACACCTCTGGACAGAGATCCTCCCCAACCTGGAACCAGACCCCAACCCCAAATCCGACCCTAAACCCAAGCCGGCGCCCACGCGAGCACACACAACACCACAAACGAAACGACACAAACCCAACCGACACGACCCCAACCCGGACCCTCACCCAAGCCAGGACCCCCCACCCACCACAACCCACGCCCCCCTCCCACCGGCACCCACCACCACCGCAGAGGCGGCCACCCAACACGACCCCGTCCAAGCCCTCGTCCGCATCCCCGTCACCAAGCGCCCCGTCACCGTCAAGCCCGGCCCCCAACCCGCCCCCCCTGCCCACCACATAGTGCAGCCCCACCAACCCCAACGAGGCCGCCCCGGAGGCCATCATGCCACAAGCGGCATGGGAGGCCCTCCTCCGCGATGCGGTCCAGGGCCTCCGCCCCCCCTACAACCCCCAAGCCCTCCGCCAGTGGCTCCAGGCCACCCACCCCCAGGCCTGAGCCGTCGGCGCCCCCTCCCCACCCCGCCCCTCCCGCCACCACCACACCAGGAAGGGGGAGGACAAGGGCAAGGGGAGGGCAAGGGACACCAGGGGGCACTCAGGCAAGAGGGCACGGAGGGGCCCCAAGTGAGGACAGGCACTCACAGGGACAGGACGCCGGAAGAGACACCACATGGGGGCAGAAAACTACCGAAGAACCAGGAAGGGGCGGGAGCGGGGACCAAGGCACGGAGGAAAAGGGCACCACAGCAAACGCCACAACCCACACCCAGGAAGGGCATACCACGACAGGGGGACCAGCGCCAGCCCACCCCCACTGAACGCTCCACCACTCCCGGGGGCGCACCCCCCAAGACACACACCCGAAGCAAGCATCAGACGCCGTACGGATCACACCAGCGCACACCCACCAGCCACCGGAAACCACACGGGGATTGGAGGGCACACCTACACGGGGAGAACGGGCCACACCCACAGAGGAAGCCGCAGGGAACGCCGCTGCACGGCGCACCAACACGCCCTCACCGCCAGGCGACGACCCCGGCCGCCACAAGGGCCACCTCAAAGGCACCGGTAGAGGACGAAGGCACGGCCACAGCGACAAGGACTAGGGACCGAAACCCCCAGAGGACACGGGACCAAGGCACAGGCCCCCAGGGAGGGCAACCCCACGGACCGTCACGCGATCGACCTACCCGATTCACCAGCCGGAGCGGCACGCCCAAGCTCCCACAGCACGGACCAAGCAAGACACCCACACCTAACCGCATCCCCCAGCCACGAACCAGCCACACTCGGGCCCGCACTCCGCACCACGACACAGGCCAGGCTGACCTCCACTGACCCACCGCGGCACAAAGCAAGACCACGGCACACCGCACCACAGCGCGCCACAGTGCAACGCGCCACAGCACGACGCGACGCGACGCGGCACAGAGCGGCACAACACGACACAACTGACCCTAACCTGAAGGACTAACCGAAGCAAGCCATCGCACACCCCGGAAGGCGCCGCACCAGCACGCCACACACCAGCAACGCAGGCCACACACGGGGCCACAGCGCGCCCGGCAACAACGGTGGCGGACCACCCACAAGGTTAAAACAGGCACCGCAGAGGGGAAAGGACACGAACAACCCCAGCCCCCTAACCCAGAGCCACAAGCAGCCGCCTGGCGCAGCCGCCCAGCCGGCAGAGGCAGAACCTAACCCGGCAGGAAGGGGCGCCAAGCCCACCGTGTACATAGCCCACCCGACCCATGGGGCCGGAACACGGCGAAACAGAACGCAACCGCCAACAGCAGCCCGGAAGACAACACTGAATGCGGGCCAGTGCGTGCGCCAGCCAAGGGAAGGCAGAGGGAGGAACAGGCAGCCCCCCCCCCCCCCC
Source organism: Eutreptiella sp. 'Long Island Sound 2002' (assembly GCA_964036045.1). Taxonomy (NCBI): domain Eukaryota; phylum Euglenozoa; class Euglenophyceae; order Eutreptiales; family Eutreptiaceae; genus Eutreptiella; species Eutreptiella sp. 'Long Island Sound 2002'. The sequence continues at coordinate 131,526,803 of OZ038382.1, read as the reverse complement.
CGCCCAAAAAAAAAAAACAACAGAGGGGGGAGGGGGGGGGCGCGAAAACAGCCCACAGCCACCAAACCGCCCGCCAACACCACCAGAGGCGGCCCAACCCCCCCCTCCAGAAGGCACCGAAGACAGGACCCCAAAAGAGGCACAGGGGGACCACCCAGCCAAAACCGGTAACACCAAGCCAAGAAACAGCGGCCATCCGGGAAAAGGGACACCCAAACATGTAGAAGCACACCACGAAAGAAAAAAAAAAAGAGAAAAATAAAAAAAGAGCCAGCAGCCCAGCCCGAAAGGAAGGGGATGGGGGGACAGGGACCACAAGGCCCGGGACAGGGACACCCAGCAAAAGAAAAAGGGAAAAAAAGCGCAAAAAACAGACCCCAACAACCCAGCCAAGAAGGGCTGGGCACAGCCGAGACCCGGGCCCAGCACGCACGCCCACACCCCACGCCGGAACCGGAAATGGCGGGGGGCAAGCGGGGCGCGCACGAAACCACACACGTCCCATAAGCAGGCCGAAACCGAACCCCAACCACGAACACCACAAACAGCCGACACTAGAGGGACAACACCACAAACCGTGCCCAATGACACCCACCCAAGACCCCGGCCAGGACTGGCGGGGTTAACAAAACCCACACCCAACCGCAAACCAGACCCAAACACAAACGCCGCACAACAGTAGGAAGCCCAGTGTCCACAGCCCGGGCACTGAGGCAGCCCGTGCCATGCAGGTGACCCGGCCAAACGAGATCCGGAGACCGGGGGTAAGGCTGCATCCTAAAGCCTGCGCTGCTTTGGGACTCGAGGCGGAGCGTGCAACACCCAAGCGCCTCGGAACCCTAGTACCAAGAACGTGCATGCATGCCTTGGGAACGGGATATGCCAGGAAGTCCGGTGAACCTCCAGGGTTCCGCCCAAAGGAGGGGACGTGCGCAAGCACGGCGGCACACCCTCCCGGCGAGACAAGCAAGTCACGCTGGCAGCGATCAGCCCTCCCGGTGTTGCCCGGGGCCGCTTTGTTGGGGGCCAACAGTCAGGTCTAGCGGGATGTAAGCCGCCTCCCCTCTTCACGCGCGGAGCCTCTTCCTGTTCGTCACAGGGGCGACGCCAGGGGGAACCATGGGACGCCTCTCCACGACCGAGTGCACCTACCTACCTACCTACCTTTGGGTACTAGGGTGCTCCCCGAAAGGTCAATAACGCATTGGGAATGATATGGGTACATAATGATTGCAATTCAACTTCGTTTCCTTGCTTAGATGTGCCTTGGTGTCGTGCATTCAACCAGACTACATGATGTCTGCGCAAACATCACTTGTGTCCTGTTTTTGTAAGTGAAATCAGCTTCCGTCTAGAGGTTTGGGTACTAGGGTGCTCCCCGAAAGGTCAAAAACGCATTGGGAATGGTATGGCTGAATAACGATTGCAATTCAACTTCGTTTCCTTGATTAGATGTGCCTTGGTGTCGTGCATTCAACCAAACTACGTGGCCTTTTGCGCAAAATCACTTGTGTCTGGTTTTTGTAAGTGGAATCAGCTTCCGTCTAGAGGTTTGGGTACTAGGGTGCTCCCCAAAAGGTCAAAAACGGATTGAGAATGGTATGGGTAAATAATGATTGTAATTCAACTTCGTTTCCTTGCTTAGATGTGCCTTGATGTCGTGCATTCAACCAAACTACGTGGCCTTTTGCGCAAAATCACTTGTGTCTGGTTTTTGTAAGTGGAATCAGCTTCCGTCTAGAGGTTTGGGTACTAGGGTGCTCCCCAAAAGGTCAAAAACGGATTGAGAATGGTATGGGTAAATAATGATTGTAATTCAACTTCGTTTCCTTGCTTAGATGTGCCTTGATGTCGTGCATTCAACCAAACTACGTGATTTTTGCACAAAAATCACTTGTGTTTGGTTTTTGTAAGTGAAATCAGCTTCCGTCTAGAGGTTTGGGTACTAGAGTGCTCCCCGAAAGGTCCAAAACGCCTTGAGAATGGTATGGGTAAAAAATTATTGCAATTCAACTTCGTTTCCTTGCTTACATGTGCCTTGGTGTCGTGCATTCAACTAAACTACGTGTATTTTTGCGCAAAAATCACTTATGGTTGGTTTTTGTAAGTGAAATCAGCTTGCGTCTAGAGGTTTGGGTACTAGGGTGCTCCCGGAAAGGTCCAAAACGCATTGAGAGTGGTATGGGTAAAAAACGATCGCACTTCAACTTCGTTTCCTTGCTTAGACGTGCCTTGGTGTCGTGCATGCAACAAATCTACGTGACGTTTGTGCAAAAATAACTTGTGCTTGGTTTTTGTAAGTGAAATCACCTTCGGTCTAGAGGTTTGGGTACTAGAGTGCTCCCCAAAAGGTCAAAAACGCATTGAGAAAGGTATGGGTAAATAATGATTGCAATTCAACTTCGTTTCCTCCTTAGATGTGGCTTTGTGTCGTGCATTCAGCCAAACTAAGTGGATTTTTCCGGAAAAATCACTTATGCTTGGTTTTTGTAAGTGAAATCAGCTTCCGTCTAGAGGCTTGGGTACTAGGGTGCTCCCCGAAAGGTGCAAAACGCATTGAGAACGGTATGGGGAAATAATGATTGCAATTCAACCTCCTTTCCTCCTTAGATGTGGCTTGGTGTCGTGCATTCAACCAAACTACGTGGCCTTTTGCCCAAAAATCACTTATGCTTGGTTTTGGTAAGTGAAATCAGCTTCCGTCTAGAGGTTTGGGTACTAGGGTGCTCCCCGAAAGGTCCAAAACGCATTGAGAATGGTATGGGTAAATAATAATTGCAAGTTAGAAGGATAAAGGCATTAAGTGAAATCAGTGAAACAGCTGTGAAAAAGAAGTGGAATCAGTGCAAGCAGTTAAAAAAGATGGGGTGCCAAGAGGTGCCGTCCCGGTTGTGCTAATGCGCAATTTGGCTGTGGGGAACACTTATACGAATACCGTGGTGGCAAGTTAAGGAAGTGAAATCAGTGAAGAAATTCTGAAAAAGAAGTGAAATCAGTTTTGTGACGAAGGGTCAGCTTAAGGATGACGGTGGTTGTAACCCATGGTTGCAGCGTCGACTCAGTGGTCGGCGCTGGCACTGTGCTGAGCAGGCACGTTCGCACTCTTCTTCAGGTTCTCCTGACGGTACTTTGATTACAAGTGACGACCGAGAGCGTGAGCTTTGTTTGCTGTTGGAGATCGAGGAAGATCGTTCATGTCCTTGACGAGCTTGTGGCTGGCCTTTGTTGGTAGCACTTGCAGCTGCAGAGCACGGCGTGTGGCAAGAGGCTTGTGAGGAAGCTGTAGCGTTGAACGAGAGCGGAACAGAATTTGACGCTGTCTTCGGATATTGCGGCAGTTCAAGAAACAAGTTCAGAAGCGTCTGTTGGTACGACAGTTCGCAGACTATAGTGTTCACGGTGATAACTGCAGTGAATAGCTGTTGCCAGAGGCTTTGCCCGGCATGAAGGATCTCATGCGGCGAGTTCTGCACTACTGGCAGCTGGCGCATTATGAAGCGCCTGTTGTTGAAGGACGTGTTCAGAGACGCAGTATTTTGGATGGGACTTGCCCGGGTCCCCTACATCATTCACAAATCTGTAAAATCGAAAAAAAAGACACTCGGAAAGTGAGTTTTTTTTTTCCGCTGCTGTTGTCCTTGGCTTTTGCGCTGTTTTTTGCCTCCCCGCCCTTTTTTTGCTTTTTTGTTTTTTTTCTTTGCTGCCCAGTTGCTTTTTTCCCAAGTTGTTCCTTCCTCCTGGTCTGGTCTTGTGCCCTTGCTTATTGCCCCCCGCCCCCCCGCTCTTTTATTGTTTTTTGTTTTTGTTGTTTCCGCCTCCTCTTGCTTTTTGCGCCTGGTCTTTTGTTTTTTCGGGGGATGCTGCCCTGTGCCTATGCCCTGCCTGTGTTCCCTTGGTGTTGGGCGCCTTGCCGTGGTGGTGGCTCCATGCCCCCCCTCCCCCGTTGCCTTGGTGGTTTGTGGTGTTTTTTGTCCCGGCCCCCCCGTTTTTTTTTTTTTTGCAGGTTCCTGTTTCGTGGCGTGTTGTGCCCTCCCCTGTGGTGTGGTCCGCGTTGCGGTGTGTGTGCTGCTGTGCTGTGTCGTGCTGGCATGCTTGTACCATGCTGTTTGGTGCAATGGTTCGTTGTGTGGTCCCGTTGCTTGCCGTCCTGCGTTGTTTCTTGCTGCGCTGTTGTTTCTCTTTTGGCTCTGTGCGGTCCCTGTGTGCTGTGCTGTTTGGTGCATTGCTGCGCTTGGTTGCTGTTTATTGTGTGTGGTGCCCTGCTGTGCTGGGTCATTGTTGTGTGCCGCTGTCCGGTGCGTGGCTGGGCTGCGCCGTGTCGTGCTGTTGTGTTGTCTTGTCTTGTCGCGCGTTGTTGTGTGTTCTGCGGCTTTCCTCTGTGCTTTGCCGTGCCGGTCTGTGGTGGTCTGGGCCGTTTCGTGTTGTGGTGTGCCTCCCCGTGCTGTGTTGTGTGGTTCGTTTTGTTGCGGTGTATCAGTTTTTTTCTGTTGTTCTCTGTCCTGTCACCTGTCCTGGCGCGGCGTCCTTGGGTGTGGCGCTGTTGCGCCCTGCGGAGCTACTTGTGGTGTGTTGTGCTGTTCCTCCTTGTGTTGTGTTGGGTAGCGCGTCTCGTGCGGTGCTGTGGTGTGCTGTGCTGGCGTGCCTGCGTCGTGTTGCCCTGTGCTGTGTTCCGCTGTCATTTGGTGGCTGGTTGGTGCTTGGTGTTGTTGCCTGTTTTTAGGGGTCTGCTGGTTGGCCTGGTTGCCTGGTGTTGTCCTCCGGTGGTGTGTTTTGGTGCTGGTGTCCATGTCCGGCCGCGTGGCCCGTTGCCCTGTCGCTCGGCGCCTTGGTTTGGTTCCCTGTGGTGTTTTGCTTCCTGTGGTGTGTCCTGTGGTGCTGTGCTTCTGTGTGGTGCTGTGCTTGGTGCTCTGCTGTCTGTTTTGCCTTGCTCATTGCGCTGGTTTTCTGTCTCCCTTTCAAAATCCCCTGCAAAACCCGTAAAAATGGTTTTTCATTTTTGAAAATGAATGAAAATTATACACTACGCAAGTCACGCGCAGGCAGCAAGACCAAGATCGACTTTGTGAGTTACATGTCAGCAATCGGCCTCCATGGCGTCGTTCTTGAAAATAGTGTTGTCTTGTGCTGGAACTCTGATTTCCATACTTCAACTTGTAGTTGAACTTGTGGTCAATTGTGTTGTTGCAAGGGGTTTAACGAGTATTCCGCAAGGCAATCCACCTGCAGCACGAGGGAAGGCAAAAACGGGGAGCGTGGGGCGCGAGCTGGAAGGGTAGGTACATGGAGAACAAAAGAGCGCAAAGGGGAGAAAGTGTAGGGGCGTGGCGTCTTAGAAAATTTTTTTCGAGCTTTACGCGCTGCTCGCGACGCGGTTTTCTTTGCGTATACCGCACGGCGAGCTACGTGAGACAGAGCATTATATTTGTATTCTCGTTGCGGCACTTACGGGGCGTGTTGTTTAATTATTAAGGCTATGTTTTAACGCGTTTTGCCTGGCACATTTTTGCCTGGTCGCTTTCTATGGTATGTAGCTTTAATTTAAGCTATTCTGAAAGTTTTTCGTCGCGTTTTATCTATCTTTTTATTATATTCTGTCACTAGGCGCCAGTGCGCGCGACACCTTTTGTCTCCAGCCTCAAGCGCATCCATAGCAAACCCATAGCAAGTGTTTACAAACATGCTTATTATGGGTCAGGTCCTCCCTTGGATCCCAAGCCAACCGTGCATGCATATGGTCAGGTGTGCATCATGAAGAAATGGTACAAGTGTTCAAAAGGCAATATTATATACAACGATTGACAACCTTGGAAAAATGAAACAAGCCAAACGCCATGTCAAAAGCTGTCTCTACGTTTCATATTGTCTTGGTTTGAAGCCCAGTTCTCCGTCGGCTTAGAGAACGAGCCTTGGCGCTATGGCCCTTTTGGCTACATTTTAGAGGAAAAGCTGTCTTGTCAAATAACAATGTTTTGGTACGCATTAATTTGCGTGAGTAAGCTGGAAAATTGAAAATGGCCTCAGGCTTTTTGTTTTCGTGAACATCCTGTTATGTGTTTTACGTTTGAATTCACAAGTACACAAAGTAACGGTTGGCATACGTTCAAAAGTTGAGTTTTTTGCACCCATAGGTGCCCCAAAACACCCTTGTAAGCTGCTTCACCGCGCACCACAGAGATTGGGCACCGAGAGGCAGTCATTTAACGCGGATTGTCTCATTGAATGAGCGGAGTAGCATTCCAATTCAGAATCAGTGCGCATTACGTGCAATGCCAATCGATAACATGAAGAGCGAAACGTGTGGATCTGCAAAAATCCTTGTATCGCCGAGCTTCTCACACCAAGGTTCATGACAATGTGCTTGTGGAAATGCAAAGGATGCCTTGACTGATAAGCAACCAGACTACAGAGTGGAGGCTAGATCCCTAACCACGGTGCTTGCTGGCAGTTGCAGCCATTGCAGGGTGTGCATCGAATCATTCTGTGCATCTTTCAATTGATGGGTGCCATTCCTTGCCAAGGAGCTGTCTGAATAGATTTCAATCTTTTCCCCAATCCAGTGATGAATTCGGTACTTTCTATTTGTGAACCCAGTAAGAGGACTAACTGCGGAACGGTGCAAAGGTGCAAAGCTGTGACAATCCAGGGTGTATGATGGGCAACCCACCGAGTCATCTCAGCCTTCAATCTTCAGACCGCTGCTTTTTCTTACCCTGATGTACACTGGGCGCCCTGAAAGCATGGCAGTCTCCCACTGCGGTACCTGCCTATAACCTCAGTGAATCTTTATATGTCGGATCCACCACCACAGCCAGGGAGGGATCACGGTAGAACTCGAATACTCTGAACCTTGGTTCCGCGCGCTGTGTCCGCACTGCACTGTGTCAAAACTAGGGGATTTTCTTATGTAGGTTGTTTTGCGGGTCATGACATCATGGCTGACTAATGCGGGCCTCCCCTGCTTCTGAAGCCTCGCCCCTGCCGTTCTGGTGCCATGCAGTACCCATGCTTGCGTGTACCAGATCGCCGCTTGACAAAATTGCAGCCACCTGGCGAGTGAATGCCTTGTTGGCCGCGTGTCGCATGAGTCTGTAGCTTGCTGTGATAACTCCGCGGACACAGCGATGAACGCTGGCTTTCTATACCTAAGGGGACAGACAAGCAAGATGACATGAGACAACGCGTGTTGACCTTCATTGGGGACAAGGGTGCCCACAGTTAGGACCGCTCACTAGCCCATACTCGTGGGGTTCTATCTTGCTACACCCATGGCAAAGCAATGTACCCTACTACTAGGTTTGCTAGATTTGTGATGTATGTGTCTCACTTCACTCTGCAGGCGTGACTGCAGCGAACTGCCTGGACTGATGTTGGAACCGAAGGTCCCAGTCAGCTACTATGGCCACTCCTATATCGCCAAATTTCTGTGCTGGCGCCTATCTAAGGAGGAACGGCAAAAGGCCTGCCTACAAGAGGGGGGTGGCGGCGAAGTGTGCTAAAGGCACAAAAAACGGCCTTTTTTGCTAAACGGCCAAAAGGTAAGCTAGGCCCCTTGCCGCACAGAAAAGCATACGGGAAAGGAGACACCGCCAAACAATGTTTGAGGTTTGTGGTTTGCGGTTTGAGGTTTCTGGTACCAAAAGAGAAGGTTTCCCGTTTGCTCACACCTGTGCTTGTTCCTTGTATTTGTTTTAGAAAACCCTTGCTGATTTTCCCCAAGTCAAAATGAAGTCCACACAAAGGTAAAGTAGAGCAAGTCCAGGCACCGGGTCAATCAAATCAGGATATATCCTTCCACAATCAAAACATGTGTAACAAAGAGGGGCTGCAGACAGACAAATGTAGATCTAAACAGAAGGCCCCAATGGCTTATAAACAAAATAGATGCTTTTATGTGAAACCTGGCATGACTCAAGTCCCCAAAATAGCACCAAGCACTTCATGTGCACTCATTTGGATAAAATGGAGCTGGCTAGGCTTCTGGGGCAAAGTAGTTCGGCCAGACACAGGATATGGCTTGGCCAGTATGGCCAAGCAACTGAATTCAGAATCAGTTGAAACGTAGAACCACAATAAGTGATAGAAACAATTGAGTATAGGGGTCTTGAGGTCGGAGACCACTAGGCTTAACCTACAAGGCCCTAGGCAAGAAGTGCCTAGTTTATTTTGGTATTACCTCCATGAAGGAAGATACCTCCGCTCACTTGAGTGGTACGGGTGAACTTCATGGGGGGCTAGGGTTATAACCCTAGTTACTTTGAGAAGGTGTACCTCAAGCTTCAAAAGAGTGATAAAAATGATAAAGTGTTAGTCTCAACAACATCAAAAGGTTTTAGGGGGGGCTTGGGCTGGATCAAGTACCCCGAGAAAGCGATGAGGGTGACGTTTTCTTACTCCCCACTGGAGTAGTAGTTGATCAAGCTAGTAGGACGAAGGAGAAAGGCTGGAATTTCCTAATAATTACCCCAGAAAATGCATCAAACCTGCCAATAACACTCCCATCAGCTCATAGAAGGTTATCACACTGCAGGTACCCTTGACAAACAGTGTAATGTACCCTGAATGATGTCCCTTCGATCGGACATTCCTCAAAAGTTGCCAGTGTGCGGCGAAACCGTTTGGTAAAAATTTGGTGTAGTGGGGTTTGAACCCAGGACTCCCTCCCTAGAGCACACATGCTTGCTCACTAGGGTAGAGTCAAACGCCTCAATGCGGACGACCATCGCTATATAAGCAGCGTTTTAGTAAGCGTCCTGACCAAGGGCCAGGGCGGAGCAATACTCCCAATGGAGGGCACAAAATTCCAGGAGCTGAAGAAAAATATAAATGGAACCAACAGGGAGTGACTCATTTGGTTTAGCGAAAGGGTTGGCGAGTTAAGAAGTCAAATTGCTGAAAAACTGACGAAAAGATGTTAGAAATCGTCATTCATAGCCCAAAACCTAAAGTCACAGACAAACGCAACAGGAGGACACTCCAAAAAAGAGTTGCGCAAGCGTAAACGGCTCCAGGATAAGAAGGTCTGAGCCATGCTTTGTAAAGCTTTTGAAAGAGGTTTTTGCACAGTTGCACCAAAAGTAGGCGTGCCTGCGTCCTGTTTCCCTGTGCTGTGTTCAGCTGTTGTTTCGTGGCTGGTTGGTGCTTGGTTTTGTTGCCTGTTTTTAGGGGTCTGCTGGTGGGCTGGTTGCCTGGTGTTGTCCTCTGGTGCTGTGTTTTGGTGCTGGTGTCCGTGTCCGGCCGCGTGGCCCGTTGCCCTGTCGCTCGGCGCCTTGGTTTGGTTCCCTGTGGTGTTTTGCCTCCTGTGGTGTGTCCTGTGGTGCTGTGCCTCTGTGTGGTGCTGTGCTTGGTGCTCTGCTGTCTGTTTTGCCTTGCTCATTGCGCTGGTTTTCTGTCTCCCTTTCAAAATCTCCTGCAAAACCCGTAAAAATGGTTTTCCTTTTTTTGAAAATGAATCTAAATTATACACTACGCAACTCACGCGCAGGCAGCAAGACCACGATCAACTTTGTGAGTTACATGTCAGCCGTCGGCCTCCATGGCGTCGTTGTTGAAAATAGTGTTGTCTTGTGCTGGTCCTTGGTCTTGACTGTGTACTCCGAACTCGGAACTCTGATTTCCATACTTGAACTTGTAGTTGAACTTGTGGTCAATTGTGTTGTTGCAAGGGGTTTAACGAGTATTCCGCAAGGCAATCCACCTGCAGCGCGAGGTGAGGCAAGAACGGGGAGCGTGGGGCGTGAGCAGGAAGGGTAGGTACATGGCGAACAAAAGAGCGAAAAGGGGAGAAAGTGTAGGGGCGTGGCGTCTTAGAAAACTTTTTTCGAGCTTTACGCGCTGCTCGCGACGCGGTTGTCTTTGCGTATACCAGACGGCGAGCTACGAGAGACAGAGCATGATATTCGTATTCTCGTTGCGGCACTTACGGGGCGTGTTGTTTAATTATGTAGGCTATGTTTCAACGCGTTTCGCCTGGCACATTTTTGCCTGGTCGCTTTCTATGGTATGTATCTTCAATTTAAGCTATTCCGGAAGTTTTTTCGTCGCGTTTTACCTATCTTTTTATTATATTCTGGCACTAGGCGCCAGTGCGCGCGACACCTTTTGTCTCCGGCCTCAAGCGCATCCATAGCAAACCCATAGCAAGTGTTTACAAACATGCTTATTATCGGTAAAGTCCTCCCTTGGATCCCAAGTCAATCATGCATGCATATGGTCAGGTGTGCATTATGAAGAAATGGTACACGTGTTCAAAAGGCAATATTATATACAACGATTTACAACCTTAGAAAAATGAAACAAGCCAAACGCCATGTCAATCGCTGTCTCTGCGTTTCATATTGTCTTAGTTTGAAGCCCAGTTCTCCGTCGGCTTAGAGAACAAGCCTTGGCGCTATGGTCCTTTTGGCTACATTTTAGAGGAAAAGCTGTCTTGTCAAATAACCATGTTTTGGTACGCATTACTTTGCGTGAGTAAGCTGGAAAATCGAAAATGGCCTCAGGCTTTTTGTTTTCGTGAACATCCTGTTATGTGTGTTACGTTTGAATTCACAAGTACACAAAGTAACGGTTGGCATACGTTCAAAAGTTGAGTTTTTTGCACCCATAGGTGCCCCAAAACACCCTTGTAAGCCGCTTCACTGCGCACCAAAGAGATCGAGCACCAGGAGGCAGTCATTTAACGCGGATTGTCTCATTGGATGAGCGGAGTAGCGTTCCTATTCAGAGTCAGTGCGCATTACGTGCAATGCCAAATGATGACATGAAGAGCAAAACGTGTGGATCTGCGAAAATCCTTGTATCGTCGAACTTCTCACACCAAGGTTCATGACAATGTGCTTGTGGAAATGCAAAGGAGGCCTTGACTGAGAAGCAACCAGACTACAGAGTGGAGGCTAGATCCCTAACCACGGTGCTTGCTGGCAGTTGCAGCCATTGCAGGGTGTGCATCGAATCATTCTGTGCATCTTTCAATTGATGGGTGCCATTCCTTGCCAAGGAGCTGTCTGTATAGATTTCAATTCTTTCCCCAATCCAGTGATGAATTCGGTATTTTTTGTTTGTGAACCCAGAAGAGGACTAACTGCGGAACGGTGCAAAGGTGCAAAGCTGTGACAATCCAGGGTGTATGATGGGCAACCCACCGAGTCATCTCAGCCTTCAATCTTCAGACCGCTGCTTTTTCTTACCCTGATGTACACTGGGCGCCCTGAAAGCATGGCAGTCTCCCACTGCGGTACCTGCCTATAACCTCAGTGAATCTTTATATGTCGGATCCACCACCACAGCCAGGGAGGGATCACGGTAGAACTCGAATACTCTGAACCTTGGTTCCGCGCGCTGTGTCCGCACTGCACTGTGTCAAAACTAGGGGATTTTCTTATGTAGGTTGTTTTGCAGGTCATGACATTATGGCTGACTAATGCGGGCCTCCCCTGCTTCTGAAGCCTCGCCCCTGCCGTTCTGGTGCCATGCAGTACCCATGCTTGCGTGTACCAGATCGCCGCTTGACAAAATTGCAGCCACCTGGAGAGTGAATGCCTTGTTGGCCGCGTGTCGCATGAATCTGTAGCTTGCTGTGATAACTCCGGGGACACAGCGATGAACGCTGGCTTTCTATACCTAAGGGGACAGACAAGCAGGATGACATGAGACAACGTGTGTTGACCTTCATTGGGGACAAGGGTGCCCACAGTTAGGATCGCTCACTAGCCCATACTCGTGGGGTTCTATCTTGCTATACCCATGGCAAAGCAATGTACCCTACTACTAGGCTTGCTAGATTTGTGATGTATGTGTCTCACTTCACTCTGCAGGCGTGACTGCAGCGAACTGCCTGGACTGATGTTGGACCGAAGGTCCTAGTCAGCTACTCTGGTCACTCCTATATCGCCCCATTTCTGTGCTGGCGCCTATCTAAGGAGGAACGGCAAAAGGCCTGCCTACAAGAGGGGGGTGGCGGCGAAGTGTACTAAAGGCACGAAAAACGGCCTTTTTTGCCAAACGGCCAAAAGGTAAGCTAGGCCCCTGCCCGCACAGAAAGGCATACGGGAAAGGAGACACCGCCAAACAACGTTTGAGGTTTGTGGTTTGAGGGTTGAGGTTTCTGGTACCAAAAGAGAAGGTATCTGGTTTGCTCACACTTCTGCTTGTTCCTTGTATTTGTTTTGGAAAACCCTTGCTGATTTTCCCCAAGTCAAAATGAAGTCCACACAAAGGTAAAGTAGAGCAAGTCCAGGCACCGGGTCAATCAAATCAGGATATATCCTTCCACAATCAGAACATGTGTAACAAAGAGGGGCTGCAGACAGACAAATGTAGATCTAAACAGAAAGCCCCAATGGCTTATAAACAAAATAGATGCTTTTATGTGAAACCTGGCATGACTCAAGTCCCCAAAATAGCACCAAGCACTTCATGTGCACTCATTTGGATAAAATGAAGTTGGCTAGGCTTCTGGGGCAAAGTAGTTGGGCCAGACACAGGATATGGCTTGGCCAGCATGGCCAAGCAACTGAATTCAGAATCAGTTGAAACGTAGAACCACAATAAGTGATAGAAACAATTGAGTATAGGGGTCTTGAGGTCGGAGACCACTAGGCTTAACCTACAAGGCCCTAGGCAAGAAGTGCCTAGTTTATTTCGGTATTACCTCCATGAAGGAAGATACCTCCGCTCACTTGAGTGGTACGGGTGAACTTCATGGGGGGCTAGGGTTATAACCCTAGTTACTTTGTGAAGGTGTTCCTCAAGCTTCAAAAGAGTGATAAAAATGATAAAGTGTTAGTCTCAACAACATCAAAAGGTTTTAGGGGGGGCTTGGCCTGGATCAAGTACCCCGAGAAGGGGATGAGAGTGACTTCTTCTTACTCCCCACTGGAGTAGTAGTTGATCAAGCTAGTAGGACGAAGGGGAAAGGCTGGAGTTTCCCCATAAATACCCCAGAAAATGCATCAAACCTGCCAATAACACTCCCATCAGCTCATATAAGCTTATCTCACTGCAGGTACCCTTGACAAACAGTGTAATGTACCCTGAATGATGTCCCTTCGATTGGACATTCCTCAAAAGTTGCCAGTGTGCGGCGAAACTGTTTGGTAAAAATTTGTTGTAGTGGGGTTTGAACCCAGGACTCCCTCCCTAGAGCACACATGCTTGCTCACTAGGGTACAGTCAAACGTCTCAATGCGGACGACCATCGCTGTATAAGCAGCATTTTAGTAAGCGTCCTGACCATCGGCCAGGGCGGAGCAATACTCCCAATGGAGGGCACAAAATTCCAGGAGCTGAAGAAAAATGAAAATGGAACCAACAGGGAGTGACTCATTTGGTTTAGCGAAAGGGTTAGCGAGTTAAGAAGTCAAATTGCTAAACAATTGACGAAAAGATGTTAGAAATCGTCATTTATGGCCCAAAGCCTAAAGTCACAGACAAACGCAACAGGAGGGCACTCCAATATAGAAAGTTGCGCAAGCGTAAACGGCTCCAGGATAAGAAGGTATGAGCCATGCTTTCTACAGCTTTTGAAAGAAGTTTTTGCACAGTTGCACCAAAAGTTTCATAAACGTTAGGAACAGGTATTGAACAAACACCCACACAACAGACCAGGTGGCCAACACACCTCTCAGGTATGGTAGTGTCATGTCACACGCAATGCATTGTGTTCGTGTTGGTAGTTTATTTAAAACGCTAGGGTTGTCACCACTGCGTTCGTTGGGAGTTTGAGCGTTCACTTCTCTTGCTCTGCGCGGTTCAAAACAGGAATGAAAGGTGTGTTAGTGTAATGGGTCCACAAATGTAGAAGATACTCTTATCTATTTTGTTTCCAAATTTATTGTAGATTATGCATTTTTATTATAATATGGGCTGCTGAATGGCCCGCGAAATTCGCGGACGGAAAATGCCAGCTGGCAGCCGCGCATCGCGATTATTGTCGTAGATTTAAATTCTTGACATGAAGAAAACTTAGATAAAATCTACAGATTTTATAATTTTTCTAGGTTTTATAATATTCTGAGTGTTTTGTAAATTTTTCAGCATGTTTAGGACAGTTTGCTGTGTTTTGCACAGGCATGTTTGTAGATCACGTCCAGTGATCTAAAATGCTTTTGAGTATTTGGATCAGTGCGTGCGCTTCAGTGTCCATGGGAACAAGGGTCAAGGAATAGACGTCAGCCAAGACCAAGTTGGGTTGTATTACAATCTACAAACCTGCGTCGCAACGACCTGCCCAAGGACAGTGATGGCACTGACGTGCATCTCGGCATAGGCGAACCGTGACGGGCTACGTGGACTTAAGTGGCTACAGGGCTGCGTGGACTTATCCCTATCTGAAAGCCGGCGCAGAGCAGTCCTAGTGTCAGCGAGCGGGACACTCCGCCTGAGCATGAAGGAGGACACGTTCCTTTGGGCGTTGCGCGGTGGTGACCTGACATCTGCGGTATGCGGGGACAACCAACCCTCATCGGAGGTTCCGTGGCTACAGGCAAAGCTGCTGCAGTTGGGCCTGGCGGATCGCGCTCGTGGAGTGGGCTGGATGCCGGAGTTCAAGGACTTGTTGAGTTCACTGAAGGTCTGCCCCAGTGTGTGTCTGAGCGCGTTGCCGCGCGCCTACAATGTCTGCTATGGCTGTTGGGTGTATGAAGAGAGTGGTTGCACGACCCTTGCGACGACCAAAGCTGTTGAATGTGAACACCGGAAGGGTCTTTGTGTGCTTGAACAGCGCTTGTTCGAAGGTTTGCTTACAGAGATGTTCGTCTGCTTGAAGCGTCGATACGAGAGGTTGGGTTTTCGCCGTGATATTGAATTTCTGACATGGGAAGCGCTGCGGGCTTTGGGTTATTCGACTGGCTATCCTCTGCCGGAGATGGATTTGGTGGATTCTTTTGTGGCACTGAATAATGAAGCACGGGTGCAGGTGCTTGCTGGCAAGGATCGACTTGGTTCGTGACGCTTGCTGGCGTTCAGTGACCAACACGTGGACGCGGCGATGGCACGTGAAGACTGGAAATGGCTGACAGCGCGAGGAATTCTGTATGGGCGTTTGAGTGAGTTTGTGGATGTGGCCGAAGAAGACGCACGAGTTGTTCTTTTGTGTAAGGAGGAGGAGGCCTTCGGGGCCTTGAAGGTGGCCGCCGGTGCTGGACTGGTAAAGCGCACGAAAGGCAAACGTGGTAAGCGGTCTGCTGCTGCGGTTGCGCGCAGGCAGACCAAGGGGCACGTGGAACGTGGATTTGGCGACTGTGAGCTTGACTGAGGGCAAACGATTCTGTGTGGGTTTGGCGGTGCGGCGTTATGGGGCATGTTTGCTTTCTTGGCGGTGCGGCATTTGTTTGCCTGTTGGTAAGGCGGGCGTTCTTCTGGTTAGCCTGCTAACTTCATGGTTGGTTTGCTGGATTTTGGTGGCTGTTGTGATATTTTTGCAGATATGGCTGAATGTGGACTAAATGAGTAGAATGTGAAATTTTGGGTATGACAACGCGCGTCGTAGGATAATAAAAAAGTATTCGAAGTTGTTTGTGGTAGTGTATGGAGGTTCAGGTTTCTTTTTGTTTTGTCTGTGGGCTTGGATATGCCCTGTTTTGCTTTGCGAGCCCTTCGTGGTGGGCTGTGGGCCTGTTGGCCTTGTTTGGGCCCTGTGTGGGCACCAGTATTTTTTCTGTTTGTGGCACGGCTTTGCACGTGCCTCTTTGTCACTCACAGGTCTTTCCAGATAATTTTTCTCTAGATCTTTTCTGCCTTTTTTGCTGAAAGGGGCTGAACGAGATGGGTTGGGGGATGGAGATGGGTTGAGGGGAGGCCAATTCGCCTTTCAGGTACCCCCCCCTTCAGTGCAGCAGCCCCCTTGGGAGATCCAGAGCCAAAAAACCTTTTCTTGAAAAACTTCTACAACCCCTCGGGATATTTTTTTATACTCTTTACCTGCTGCAGATTTTTGGGTGGTCCGAGGACATGTAGTGGGGGGCATGGCAAGCCTTCATTATACTTTTATAAGTTGGGTAGGGGTATGGGACGCCAACTACGCCCCCTCCCCCCTCCAGGTCAGCAGGTACGCCAGTGCGTGAGACGTCAGGCCCAGTGGTAGGGCAGAGAGCAGGTGGGTCAGTCGGAACCTCTGCTCTGCTGGCAGAGTTGTACTTTACATTTTTTTTTTGGGAAAGGGTTTGGCATTTGAATTTGCAGGGTGTTCCTCAGTGCTGGTGTCTGGGTATGAGCACTTTGCTGGGTGAGTGCGAGGTATGTGTAAGCGTGCATGGTATGGTGAAGAGATGACGTTGCAAGGAGGTTGATACTGGATGACATGTGGAGAAGTCGTGAAGAATTGAATATTTTTTTTTTGCTCTGACTCTTTCTTTTTTCTCTTTTGTTCTTTTTTTCCATGCTGCACAAGTACTGTGCACTGCACGTTGTGCACTGCACCTGCACTCTGTAAAGTACCGTGCACGGCACCAGGATGGTGCGAACCCAGTGGGCACAACAGAATCTGTTTGTACGATATTTTTGTGCCCATGCTCTGTGCCTTGCGCCTGTGTGTCTCTGTCCTTTTGGGGTCTCCCCTAGGCAGGGTACTCTGGGCTGGGCTCCCTAGGCAGAAATTGCAGTTGGGTTTTGAAAATCATTTCGAAACTCTGGCTGGGTTTTTTGCACTGACTAGGGCTGTTGGAGCTGGTTTTTATATAATGAGAAATAACTGCAAGTTACAGGTAAGCTCAGAAAGATGTGCAGGATTTTTTTTCATTATATACAGGTTTTGGTGGGAGTGTGTTACCACACCTCCCAGAAAGGGAATGGGGTTTTTATAGCCTTTTGCTGCAGGCTTTTCCCCAACCCCTGAGCAGAGATTTTTTTGTACATGAAAACAAAAAGCCTCTGACACCTGGTGGGCTTCCATTTCAGGGCACTTGGGTGTGGCAGAAGTTTTTGTTTTGTACATAATGGTTCTAGTAAATAACATGTCACAGGTACAGTATAGGTTTGTGCTGAAAAGGGTCAGATTGGCTTTGGGTGTATCTTACCCATTTGCCCCCATTATTCATATTTTTCAGCAGCAAACTCAGCTCTGGACCCTGAGTTTGAGCTTGGTGAGGGAGTGTAATGGGTCCACAAATGGAGAAGATACTCTTATCTATTTTGTTTCCAAATTTATTGTAGATTATGCATTTTTTTATAATATGGGCTGCTGAATGGCCCGCGAAATTCGCGGACGGAAAATGCCAGCTGGCAGCCGCGCATCGCGATTATTGTGGTAGATTGAAATTCTTGACATGAAGAAAACTTAGATAAAATCTACAGATTTTATAATTTTTCTAGGTTTTATAATATTCTGAGTGTTTTGTAAATTTTTCGGCATGTTTAGGACAGTTTGCTGTGTTTTGCACAGGCATGTTTGTAGATCACGTCCACTGATCTAAAATCCTTTTGAGTATTTGGATCAGTGCCTGCGCTTCAGTGTCCATCGGAACAAGGGTCAAGGAATAGACCTCAGCCAAGACCAAGTTGGGTTGTATTTCAGTTAGACGAATGGAGCACGCAGCGCGCACGTAGGGTTAGAGTATGCGCTGTGCTCGCGATGCATGTGCCTAATCTAGGCATCCACAGATCCCGGCACTTTCCCTTTGCATCCATCCACCCTTCCCTTCTCTCCCCAGGTCAAAAAGGAAAGCGCTTGCTCGTGCCTGCCTTGCCGTAGCGCTAAAATAGGGTTGTTCAAATGGCTTAGGCTCGTTTTGCGCTGTGCAGTTGCTCGCCATTCCCTCTGCTTCTCCTGCAGGAAGCAAGGTAAGAAAGACATGCATGAGACACGATGCATTAATCGCTTAGCGTAGTTCATAGCTCGCCGCAGCGATGTTTAAATGCTTAGGGTTGCTGTTGCCTTCGCTGTCCTCCGGCATTCACATGCTGCGTGGCGAGTAAGGTAGGTAGGCCCAGGAGGAGCTCACCTCCTGGTTGAGTCTCGTGGTGATTGGATGAATTGGGTGAAAGATAGGGAAAAAATTGTTGTTGATCGCCTCCCTTCCCTGCATACACACGATGCATTAAAGGGGTGTAGCCCACGCGCTGTGCACACGGTATAACCCTTGTTTAGGTTACCTAGGGCTCTGCCCTACGTTCTATAAGAAAAGTGGCGGAGTCCATAAGCTTGCTTGCTTGCAGGGCACTTCTGAGACGGCGTATTATTTTTTACCCGAAGAACTGTATAATACAGCGAAGGTAATTAGGTTTCTGAACCGCTGACGGAGCCTCATCTGCCTTTGCTCTCAGGTGGCAAAGGTCAGGGTGATTGGTGCAGCAGCAGTTGCCTACGGCGACTTCCCATCTTTCGCCCACGCTAAAAAGGGCGCAGATCACACAAACAAAATGGATCAGTGAACGACTTCTTCATGGACAACCCTTACTACACGCTGTGCACAGAGCACTCCTTCCCTCCAAGCCCTGTCAGGGAAACGCGCAAGGGCGTCCCTGGCAGGCCACAGTTGCCCAACAGCGCTATGTTCGCTTGCAATCTCACAGGGGAGCCAATAGGGTTCGTGACTTGTTTGCCATGGCCATCCAGTAGCGTGTGTAGGGGTTAGGGTCAGCAAGCTTGGCACCGACTGAGGGCGGTTGTGCTCACCTTGCCTTGGAAGGCTGGTGCGGGCATTGGTGAGTGTAGTGTAGTAGTGTCTCCTGCTCTGCGTTCTTTTGCTCGCGGGCAGGGGAGTGTGTTAGATTCCGTCTTTCAGAAAAGATGGGGGTTTTGTATGCCCTTTGCACACTTGGCCACCCCTCCCCTCTAGTACGTAGGGTTTTTGCCGTCTTCCCCAAAGGAGAGGCGCCAGCACAGAAATAGGGCGCAATAGGAGTGGTAATAGTACCTGATTAGGATCTTCGGTCCAACGTCAGCGAAGCCCGCTTCGCGGGAGCCACGCCGGGGAGTGAAGTGAGACACACACAGACATACGTAGCAGACTTAGGGGTATGCTAACACCGCCAAGAAGGGTAGAACCCCATGGGTCTGGAACAGTTAGGGGTCCTAACTGTGGGCATGCTTGTCCCGGAGGAGGGTGGACACACCTTGCTTCACAGCACCTTGCTTGTCATTCCCCCCTGGAGTAGAATGCCAACGCTCTTCGTTGGCTGCTCAAGGTCATAATGTTAGGGCATATCCCATGCAACACATGGTCAACAAGGCACACACTCGCTGGGTGGCTGCAAACGTGATAAGCGGCCATCTGGTTCACGCTGGTAGCCACAGGCATGGGACTGCAGGGCATAGCCAGAGCAGGAGCAGAGCTCTGCAAGCAGCGAATGTGTAGGTGTCCCGAGCGCCGAACCTGATTGAGGGTTGGAGTTAGTACATTCACCGTGCCTGGAGCTCTACAGGAGTCCTGAGCCTGTAGTGGCACACACTGCGTAGGCCTAGCTGTCTGCACAAGAGTGCTCACCGCTCGTGGGAGGTTAGAAAACAGAGTGGGTCGCGAGTAAAGGGCCTGAACTGAGAGTGCCAATCTGGGGGGAATCTGTTCACGTAGGCCGGCGTGTTCAGGTAACCTGCAGTTGAGGTGGTCGTATGGAGGTGGGCACCGCGGACTCAACCAACCCCACGGGTACCTAGTCCAGCGCGTGGGCGAGTTCTTGGTACTACATTGCGCGGAGAATGTGTGGTGAGAGGCTGGGGCAATAGGACGCACCGACCATTGGGCCGCAAACAAGATAGGCTGCCTAGTGGTGTTTCGACGGTCCTCAGTGTTGCTTCTCCCTTGGTGCGGGGGAAGTGTACCTCCGGGGGGAGCCAATACTCCTGCAGGAGTGGCCGAAGGAGACTCTCAACGGGAGGAGGGGATGTCTAGGGTATACCACCGCCTCCCCAAGTTTGCAACCTCCTCAGTTCGTTTGGGCACAGTAAATAGATATGCACAAGGAGATTAGTTTTTCTTCTTACGCTGGGACAGAGTCTCAGCACGGGTTAGTAGCTGTCCCTCGTTGTTCTCAACAAGGTAGGAACGAAGGATGGGGTTGATACTCCCATCTGGCTGTATAAAGGCGGATATGGGCTCGCAGGTTGCCTCAGATAGCCCATATCCGTCCCACAGGGTAAGGAATTTCCAGCCCTGTTTATACTCGTGGCGTGCAATACCTGCAACCACGCAGTAGCCATCGACTGCCATCTCATCCGCAGTTATTTCTTCGAGTTCGTCTGCCTCCTCAGGGTTGGCAGCGTTCTCTAGGTCGGTGCGCTCGACCTCTCTGTCAGACAGATGCCAGTCGTCCTAGGACAGTTTGTCAGGTGAGGGGTAATGTCTCAACTGCTCAGGTGCACAAAGCAACTCTCCACCTAGGCGGGGACTGCACCTCACATGGATCCTGGATCCATCTATCTTTACAATGCGGTAAGGCCCAAAGTAGGGGTCCTGCAGACAGTTGCGGGGCCACGTGGGCAATTGCGAATTGTGTACCAGCACATAGGTCCCCTACCTTGAAGGTGGCAGGACGTCTCGTGCGGTTACGCCTAGTCAACCCACGTTCTCGAACGTGTTTTAGGTTAACTCTAGCTAGGTTAGCCAGGGCCTGCCTATATTCCAGCCAGTGCCCTGCGGGGCTCTTGTAGTCCTCTGGAAAAGGGGTTTTGAAGAACCATGCAAGACGCCCCCCATGGAACAGTCCGTGCAGGGTATAGCCAGTTGAAGAACTCTCCTGAGAGTTCATGGTTAGGACAGCCCAAGGTGACAGATGTACCCAACCTTGGGTACGCTGCTGTTTCATCAGAATCCTCAGGTTCTGCGCCAACACACGGTTCTGTCCCTCGCACAGAGGGTTGGCAGTGTGAGTGTAGGGCACACCTGTGGTTACATGGACGTTGAGGGCGTCCAATACTCGCTTGTACCATCCGGTATCACTCCGGATACGTATGTCCTCGTCAGAGTGCACCTTCTTAGGTGCCCCATAGTGTTCGAACCATTGTTCAACCATCATTTTCACAGTCTGTTCCCCTGTGATATTTTTGTTGCAGGGGAACGCACACAGTCCACAGGTGACAACTAAACAACTGTCATAACCACCAAACTTACGCAAACCGTCGATGAAATCCACGTACAACAGAGCATAAGCACTGTAGGGGATAGGCAGATTGGAGACCAGTGTCCAGTCACGTGAGTCGCTCTGTTTGCTGACGTGACAGCCACAGGAGTCCACTATGGACTGCATGCGAGCACGTAGCTCAGCACAGGTTAGTCGGGAGTAGAAACGCTCCCTGAAAAGATCAACAGACCGGTTGCACCCTGTGTGCCCAGAGCTGAGATGGGCCCAATGTAGGCAAACATCCAGTCGTGCCTCAGGCGGAACTATACGGTCCTCATAGTACAGATCTTGGTTATCTTTATACCAACGGTCGCCGTCTATCAGGCGCGCCTCTAGGCCATCACTGAGGGAGTTGAGTACGCATATGTACTCAGTATGGTAGTCTCTCAGACTCGAGCCCTCCAGTACACCTGCAGTGCGCATGGATAGGTCTAGCTGGACATCCATTTGCTGGAACGCCTCTTTGGCCAACGCCTCCGAGCTCTCACCTAAGAGGGCGTCAAAGTTCATACGAGATATATAGTCAGCCATCACGTTCTTTATACCCTGTATATGGTGGACAGTCAGCCTGAACTGACTGAGGTAGGTCCAACAATGCTTTAGTTTCGCCTTTTCAGAAGGGGGACCCTTCTGAAATGTTTTCACAGGCTCTTGGTCACAGAGCCAGATGATAGGGCTAGTGCCAAGTAGACGGGACTGGGAAGAAAGCAGGAGCACCCTAGCCTGGAGTTCCTGGTCGTAGGTACTGTAGTTGGATCGTGCTTGATTCCACTTCCAGTTCCAGTGACCAAGAGGCACCAGACGCCATTCATAGGCACCGTAGTCATGCTTCAGAGTTCCATCGCGGTTCAGACCTGAAGTTTGAAACTTGCAGTCAGACAACTCAGCGGCGTTACGCTCCTGCCACTGGTATAGAGTACCACCCCCCCCTAAATCACAAGCATCTGTGACGAGTATTACCTCCCCCTTAGGGCGAGGTACCCCCAGGCAGTTTCTAGGGGAAATGTTCTTCTTCAACTCCTTGAAACAGGCCTCTTCCCTGTCGGTCCATCGCCAAGGGTTGGTCTTTTTCTTAAGGTCAGTCAGGGTTGCTGATGAATCCTTAAAATTGTGGATATGACGCCGGTAAAATTTGCAGGCGCGAATGAAACTCCGAACGTCGTGCAAACCCTTCTTAGGGTCGTCACGTATCTGCATGTCCTGCAGGGTCTGCATCTTAGATGCGGCTGGTTTCCACCAGCCATACCCAACATCAAGACCTAGATACTGCATCTCCTCACGCATGAACTCACATTTCTCGAGTTTGATGCAGAGATGGTTTTCTGACAGACAGTGAAAAGCTCTTGTAGGAGGAGGGTATGATCCTCCTGGGTATTAGTACCCAGGCTCACGTCATCGATGTGTGCCTCCATCTCAAGCCCGCGGGAAACCAGTTCCTGCACAAGGGGTCTGCGTCTGAGGATATATAGAATTTTATTCATCAGCTCCTGAAAGAGAGCAGGGGCATTCGCGACACCGAAGGGCATGACCTTCCAGCGGAAGACACGGCCCTTATGGGTTACAAAGGCGAGCAGTTCCTGGGATGCTGGGGTTAGGTCTACCTGCCAGAATCCACCGCGCTTGTCCATCTTAGTTTTGAATGGGCATTTAGCGATTCTCTCCAGGGTGTCCTTCATTTTGGGGATACTCCCTGAGTGGTTCTGGGTCTCTTTGTTGACCTCTCCGTAGTCAACGACCAAGCGCATAGCACTGAAGCCTGGTTTAGCCACTCGAAAACAAGGGCTACAATGGCGGGGGTAGTCCCTGTGTTTATATTCCTCGACGAGGCCAGCATCTATGCATTCCTGGATCTGGCGTTCGATCTCGTCGATCTGGTCTTTTGGGGCGGGGTATGGACACCGTCTCACCACAGACCCTTCAAACTCGGGTTCGAGTTTGAGGTCCATCCGGACCAGTTTTTTGCAAGACAGAGGTGGGAACAACGCTCCAAAAGCCTCCTGGCATTTCTGGATGAGCTTACTGAGACGGGGATCTAGGTTCATGCTCTCCAGCTCCTCAACGAAATCCTCCACAGCATGGAGGTTGCTCTTCCCTTTTTCTTGTTCCTGCATACGCCCCATTGTTTCAGGGGGTAGTTCATCCTCCGAGTCCTGGCAACCCTGCTGGGCATAGTGAAGGGAGTATACCAGACGGTACCTCAGGATCGGGCAGAGTCATCTCTTCATCATCCTCCTCGGACCATATAGACGTTCTCCAGGTCCTCTTGAGGAGGTCCAGGCAGGTCCGTCGCTCGATTCCCTCAGCCTTAGCCCATAGAACCTGTTGGAGATCCTGTACGTCGTACCAAGAGACGGGCATATTGTTGGGTGAGGGTTTAGCGCCAGGTACCTAACCTGTAGGGCCATCTGTGGCCTGCATGGAGAAAACAGCCTGGTCATTGGACCCGCCATGAGTGGACTCAGCAAGGTCCACCTCATCCATAAGCAGCCCCGCTAGGAAAGCGCTGTGCTTGAGTGTCAATACCTCCGGGTCAACCGGGGATATAGCAGTGGCGATATCGCTTAGGCGGTGGTCAGCATCAGCCAAAGGTATGGAGACTGCTGGAGTCTCCCGCTCAACGGAGCACTCACCACTCGTAGTAGTGACCGAAGAGTACTCGGATCTTTTCTTGAGATCCAGGAGGGTAAGGCCTCTGTTTTCGGCCATCAACTCCTTGAGTACCACCTGGTCAAGGTCAGTCACTGGTACGAGGTTTAGAGAGCCATCCACGATGGACCAGAACCTGCCCCATTCAGGGGCGGGCATGGTCTCCTGAGAGTCCTCAACGACGTAGATTGGACCATTGGGGAGTTCAGTTCTTCCAACCGTCATACGGTCGAACAGTTGTCCCCAATAGGCGTGTTCACCTGTGGTAGGCCAGTCAGGGTACACAGGATCACTCTGGCTCCTTCAAGGGCGAATTTGGTAAGCACCTTAGCGATCTGAGAGAATGGGGGGTTAGCAGAGCACGGTCTCATCAATCTCCAATACAAACGGGTAGGCGTTATTGAGATACCGTGAGCGATAGAGCTGCATCATATGCTGCTCTTTACTGGCGAACAATTCCACCTGGACATCATTCAGGTCTACCTGCAGGGCGGCCAGTCCATTTTACAAGACGGGCCGCCCGAACTGATAATTTTCAGTTCGATAAGACCGGTTCACGTAGAGTAGACCGGATTCTTTTCGTCCTGACAGCTCCAGAGGGACAGCGAAAAGGCCACTACCAAAGTCGCAGTGAAGGGCATAGCAACGTTGCAAAGACAACAGTTTTACCCGGGGGTTACGGCGCAGAAAATCTGTGCCTATGACAATGTCAAAGGCGTCGGTGTCGAGCACTTTGCAGTGCTGAGTCACCTGCTCATCGCCCAGACAAGTGGTCACATCGACCCCGGTCAGGGAATGGATAGTCCGACCATCTGCAACCCTTATGGCCACGGTTTTAATTTTCCTGATCCTGGCTTGTTTCAGCAGTTTGCGCGCGACGATTGAAAGCGTAGCGCCCGGTTCTAGGACAGCCTCGTAAACCTGATCACCAAGTTTCACGGTGATCTGGAAAACGAAATACTCATCCTCGGAGCCGCCCCCCTATCCCTCTTCAGGAAACTTTACTTCAACCCCAGCGGCCTGCAGGCACTTAGAGTGCCAGTTGAGGCGGCGCTTCTTCGCGTTCTTGCTGCTCTTGTCGGCACCACCAGCGCTAGAGATGGAGGGGGCAGGCCGTTTTTCACCTCACGTCTCACCCTTAGGTTTGGGGTTGGGTGGTCCTCTTCCACCAGTGGGGGGGGGGTGAGGACCTTCGTTCTCCACCAGGGTTACCCTTACCCTTAAAACCTCCAGGGTTAGCCCCCCCCCCCTCAGGTGTACCACCCTTACCGGCGTTCTTACGGCGTTCCTCTTCAACTTTCTTTTGTTTTTCGCATTCGCGGCGTTTATGTGGCATTCATCCTCACAATGCTCCCTTTTGCCGCAACATCCGCACGTTATCGTGCAGCGGGAATGGTCTTGGTGCTTTACCTCCTGACCATCCTTGGTTTTTCGTATGCGCTTCAGTCGGAGCATGCACGCACTTCACCCTTCACAGTCGGGCGCGTTGCAGGGTCCACCCTTATCGTCCGTAGGACGGCAGTAGAAAAGATCGGGGGCCCCTTTACCTTTGGAGGGGGGGGGGTCTCAGTCATGTGCTTCAACTGGACACCGCGGCCCTTCCCAGGGTTAGAGTGGGGTTGAGGCGACCTCCCTCCAGGAGACTTCTCAGCAGGGGTCTCCCTTCGCAGATGTTTGCGCAGATACTTTTCCATGTGGGAGTCATTCTCCCTCTCCATGGCCAATTCGATGAACAGATTGACCAAGTCATCGTAAGAGTGCGTGCGAGATTTCCTCTCGGATGTCTCTCTGCAGTTCTCCAATGTCCTGGTAGGAATCTTCCCCACAAGCCACAGATGAGGCTCAGTAGGCCAACAGGAGAATGTGTGTATACGCCCCATGAGCTCTTCCAACTGGGCCACCAATTCGGAGATGCGTGCAGCAGTGGGGAATTCAGGGAGAGAAGGCAGCTCCTCAATCTCCATTCGGACACTCAGGTTCGTTCGGTAGACTAGATACATTTGCTCCAGTCTTTTTAGGAAGTCACCCCAGTTGGAGCTCTTCCTGATAGCGGTCTTAACTTGTCGCCGAAGAAATTTCTTTTTGCACGACTTTTTGATGAGCGTGCATTTGGTCCGGACATCAGCATGTTCCTGACCCGTGAGGAGCTAAAACTCGGAAAACTCCTCAGCCCATTCAGGCAGGTATTTGAGATCGAGCTCGGGGAGTTCGATGTGAAGGTTCGCCGTAGCGATGGCCTTAGTTCCCCTACCTGGGACACCTGGGTCACCTGTTCCACCTGAAGGGGGTGAGGGGTACACTGTGGCCAGTGGGGCCACTGCTGCTAAGCCATAGCCTTTCATCTCCGCCTCTGTGGTGTCACCTACACTGCAGACAGGCACCGTCCTCACACGAGGGTGAAAGGGGCTAGGAGAAGTGTCCATTGGGGAGCTGTGGATACCTGTGCAGGTCTTCACATCCCTGGTTAACAGTTCAACACCCAGGGACATGGTAGGTGGGGGCTTCTTCAAATCAGAGAACCCCATTTTCGTCTTGAGTGCTGCGGACAATGCACTCAGATCTGGGTCTTCATCGCCTGCACCTAGGACCCGGGAAAGCAAGTCCATGGTCTCGTCGAGACCTAGCTTAGGGGCTGCCATGCGTGTGGGCAAGCCTCGATCCACGCACGTAGGCTCGGGTGCCACTGCCCTAGGACTGGGGCGAGGCTTCATGCATTCATGTTCCTTCGGTTCCTCCGGAGGCGTAGGTTCTTCAGACACCCCGTGGGGTTCCCACTCTGATGATTGGGCCGACGCCGACCAGTCCATTTCCTCGTGAGGTATCTCGAACGTCTCTTCGCCCCAAGTAGCTCCGAACATTGTTCCCAAAGCTGCATCCTTCCCCTTTCCTTTCCTTGCTGCTCTTCTCCAGGCCTTGACCTTAGCACTGGCCACTTCGATCCCTGCGGTAGGCGAAGTTTCGGATGGGGGCATCGAGGAAACAATGGAAGCTAAGGCGGCTGCCACAGGGTCCTTGCCGTCGAGACGCCTGAGGTTCGCCCGCGTTAAGCCGGGTGCTTCAGCGCTAGCACTCGGGCGGACTCCTTCGGTATATATCTCTGTAATTTTTTCCGCCCCTCTTGTTACTGCAAGTTCTCCTAGAGGACAAGTATCAACGGGTACACCACTTGTAGATGAAGGTCGCTCTGTCACATCATCAGTGTTTGACCTGGTGCTTGCGATCGGCACTGTTTTGGCGCTGAGCGTGACACACATCTCCACAGTTCAGGAAACAAGTTTTTCTTGGTGTTCTTCGTGTTCTGCTTTAGTCTTCTGGGGCCCTCCTCTGCCACCAGAAAAGGTTTCTGGTTTGCTCACACTTGTGCTTGTTCCTTGTATTTGTGTTGGTAAAAACCTTGCTGATTATCCCCAAGTCAAAATGAAGTCCACAGAAGGGTAACGTAGAGCAAGTCCAGGCACCGGGTCAAGCAAATCACGATAAGTCCTTCCACAATGAAAGCATGTATAACAAAGAGGGGCTGCAGACAGACAAATGTAGATCTAAATACAAAGCTCCAATGGTTTATAAACAAAATAGATGATTTTATGTGAAACCTGGCATGACTCAAGTCCCCAAGAAAGCACGAAGCACTTCATGTGCAGTCTTTTGGATAAAATGGGGTTGGTTAGGAATCTGGGGCAAAGTAGTTCGGCCAGACACAGGATATGGCTTGGCCAGCATGGCCAAGCAACTGAATTCAGAATCAGTTAAAACGTAGAACCACAATAAGTGATAGAAACAATTGAGTATAGGGGTCTTGAGGTGGGAGACCACTAGGCTTAACCTACCAGGCCCTAGGCAAGAAGTGCCTAGTTTATTTCGGTATTACCTCCATGAAGGAAGATACCTCCGCTCATTTGAGTGGTAGGGGTGAGCTTCATGAGGGGCTAGGGTTATAACCCTAGTTACGTTGAGAAAGTGTACTTCAAGCTTCAAAAGAGTGATAAAAGTGATTAAGTGTTAGTCTCAACAACATCAAAAGGTTTTAGGGGGGGCTTGTCCTGGATCAAGTACCCCAGGAAAGACATGGCAGTGACTTTTTCTTGCTACAGACGCCTTTCGGCCCCGGGGGGCCTTGAGGTAGAACCAGGTGATACCCTCCCCACCAGGACCTAGTGGAGGGCCCTTCATGAAATACCTCCTGCCTGGTGGCGGGGTCTCCCAGGTTCACGGGGCTCGGAGCCCTGTCCCTCACCGGCTTCCCCATTTCGCCACTCCCCGGTCAGTGTGTCACTTAGCAACCTTGTTTGCAGGCGCTTACCCACTATGTCGCCCCCCTAATGCATGGTTGCCCGGGGTGCCGGCGCTGCTGGGCCTGTGCTACTGGCTTGTCGCCACTGGGACCCCCATGGGCTGGCGCGGAGGCTGTCTAGCCGCGGGGTTGGTGCGTGGCTCTGTGCGCCACCACTGCCTTGGCTGGTGCACTGCCCTATCGGTGTGTGCGCGTCGCTCGCGGCTGGTCAAGAGGGCGATGCCGGTGCCGCTTCTTGTCGCCCCCCCCCCCCTTGCTGTCCCTCCCTCGTGTCCCTCGCGACGCTGGTGGCGGGTTGCCCCGTCCGGGTGTTCCTTGTTCTCGCCTGCTGGTACGCCATTCCATGTGGTCTGTGCGTTCCGAGAGCTCCGTCCGGTTGCCCTTTTGGTACGCGCCGCGTGCCTGTTGTGTGTTTGTGTGCTCGCGCTCGTGGGGTGGTCGTGTAGCCCCTCCTTCCGTTGCCTTTTGGCGCGCGCCCTTTGCGAGGTCCCCTCGCAGGACGCTGGTAGGGCCGTTCTCGGCGGTTCGTGCCCCTCCGCGTTTCCTGCTCGGGTCCCTTGCTCTGCCTGTCATTGGTGGGGGGGGGCGTGCGGCGGGGTCCTCGAGTCTCCCTTCGGGTTCCCCGGTGGTGTTGAGGGGTGTCCGGAGTTCGGCACTCTCCCTCCCCTCATGGTCTTTCCTCCGGGCAGGCGGCCGGGGCCCGCTGCCCTGGTTTCCTCGGGAGCCGGGATTGCGGGCCGGGGGGCCTGTCACCAAACCCACAGCGCACGCTCTTACGGACTGACGTTGCGCTGTGCGGGCAGCTGGAGGTCACCCTGGGGGGGTACCTCGTGCCTGCCTGAGGGGTGTCCGGGGTTGGACACCCGACCTCCCCCGACCGTCCGTCCTTGGGGCGTGCGGACGGGACCCGCTGCCCTTTTTTTGTGGGCACGGGGAGTGCGGGCATGGGGGCCCCTCACGAATGCTACAGGGCACGCTCTTGAGAGTTTGCTTTGGGCACTGTAGGGGCGGCATGAGGGGGCCCGGGCGGGGCGCTTCGTGTCTCCGTGAGGAATGTACGGGTTTGGGCACTCTCCCTCCCCCAACCGCCCGTCCTTGGGGCAGGCGGCGGGGGCCCGCTGCCAGTTTCCTGTAGGCGCGGGCGATGTGGGCGAGGGGCAACGTCACCAACCCGACAGCGCAGGCGATTGCGAGCTAGCTTGGCGCGCTGTGGGGGCGGCCCAAGGGCGCCCGGAGGGGGGCGCCTCGTGCCTCTGTGTGGGGTGTCCGGGGTTGTGCACTCGCCCTCCCGCGGCTGCCTGTCCTTGGGGCGTGCAGCCGGGGCCCGCTGCCCGTTTTTCTGTGGGCGCGGGGGGTGCGGGCGTGGGGACCCGTCACGAGCTTCACAGCGCGCGCTCTTGCGAGCCCGCGTTGCGCAATGTGGAGGTGGCACGAGGGCGCCCGGGGGGGGGGGGGGGGCTCGTGCTTCCGTCAGGGGTGTCCGGGGCTGGGCAAAGTCCCTCCTCCGACCGCCCTTCCTTGGGGCAGGCGGCCGGGGCTCGCTGCCCGTTTTTCCGTGGGCGCGGGGGGTGCGGGCGTGGGGACCCGTCACGAGCCCCACAGCGCGCGCTCTTGCGAGCTGGCGTTGCGCGATGTGGAGGTGGCACGAGGGCGCGCCGGGGGGGGGGGGGGCTCGTGCCTCCGTGACGGCTGTCCGGGGCTGGGCACAGTCCCTCCTCTGACCTCCCGTCCTTGGGGCAAGCGGCCGGGGCCCGTTGCCCGTTTTCCTTGGGCGCGCGGGGGGCTGTTGGCGTGGGGACCCGTCACCAAACCCACAGCGCAAGCTCGTGCGAATTGGCGTTGCGCGCTCTGGGGGCGGTACGAAGGCGCCCTTGGGGGGGCGTCTCATGCCTCTGTGAGAGGTGTCCGGGGCTGGGCACCCTGCCTCCCCTATACACCGGTCCTTGGAACAGGCGGCCGGGGCCCGCTGCCCGTTTGCTGTGGGCGCGGGCGATGTGGGCGAGGGGCAACGTCACCAACCCGACAGCGCATGATCTTGCGAGCTAGCTTGGCGCGCTGTGGTGGCGGCCCAAGGGCGCCCGGAGGGGGTCGCCTCGTGCCTCTGTGTGGGGTGTCCGGGGTTGTGCACTCGCCCTCCCGCGGCCGCCTGTCCCTGGGGCGTGCGGCCGGGGCCCGCTGCCCGTTTTTCCGTGGGCACGGGGGGTGCGGGCGTGGGGACCCGTCACGAGCCCCACAGCGCGCGCTCTTGCGAGCTGGCATTGCGCAATGTGGAGGTGGCACGAGGGCGCGCCGGGGGGGGGGGGGCCTCGTGCCTCCGTGACGGGTGTCCAGGGCTGGGCAGAGTCCCTCCTCCGACCGCCCGTCCTTGGGGCAAGCGGCCGGGGCTCGTTGCCCGTTTTCCTTGGGCGCGCGGGGGGGTGTTGGCGTGGGGACCCGTCATGAAACCCACAGCGCAAGCTCGTGCGAATTGGCGTTGCGCGCTCTGGGGGCCGTACGAAGGCGCCCTTGGGGGGGCGTCTCATGCCTCCATGAGAGGTGTCCGGGGTTGGGCACCCTGCCTCCCCTATACGCCCGTCCTTGGGGCACGCGGCCGGGGCCCGGTGCCCGTTTGCTGTGGGCGCGGGCGATGTGGGCGAGGGGCAACGTCACCAACCCGACAGCGCAGGCGATTGCGAGCTAGCTTGGCGCGCTGTGGGGGCGGCCCAAGGGCGCCCGGAGGGGGGCGCCTCGTGCCTCCGTGTGGGGTGTCCGGGGTTGTGCACTCGCCCTCCCGCGGCCGCCTGTCCTTGGGGCGTGCAGCCGGGACCAGCTGCCCGTTTTTCCGTGGGCGCGGGGGGTGCGGGCGTGGGGACCCGTCACGAGCTTCACAGCGCGCGCTCTTGCGAGCTGGCATTGCGCGATGTGGAGGTGGCACGAGGGCGCGCCGGGGGGGGGGGGGGGGGCTCGTGCCTCCATGACGGGTGCCCGGGGCTGGGCACAGTCCCTCCTCCGACCGCCCGTCCTTGGGGCAAGCGGCCGGGGCCCGTTGCCCGTTTTCCTTGGGCGCGCGGGGGGGTGCTGGCGTGGGGACCCGTCACCAAACCCATAGCGCAAGCTCGTGCGAATTGGCGTTGCGCGCTCTGGGGGCGGTACGAAGGCGCCCTTGGGGGATAATCTCGTGCCTCCACGAGGGGTGTCCGGGGTTGGGCACCCTGCCTCCCCTATACGCCCGTCCTTGGGGCACGCGGTCAGGGCCCGCTGTCCGTTGTCCTTGGGCGCGCGGGGGGTGAGGGCGTGCAGACCCGTCATTAACCCCACAGCGCATGTTGGCGTTGCGCGCTATGGGGGCAACACCGCTAAACTACATACAGTAATAGCAGCAGCACCCTTTGGATGCGGGGTAAACATTGCCATGCCCGCCCGCTGGCAGGCTTGCTACTCCTAACACCTACAGGCGCTACTACGTGTTACTTTGGCGAAGTTGACACAGGCCCTGTCGGCCGCCTTGTAAAATGACAAGAGAACACGGCGCCACTAAGCGGGCATGGCCTAACAGGGACGCCAGTACGCATTTCTCCACTAGGGCTTGGAGGCAAGGAGTGCACCAAACGTGTGCACAGCGCGGTCTTCATTCATTTCTTACCCTGTGTCCTTTATTATCATACTGCTGCATCTTGTTTTGTCTGTTTCATCTGCATTCTTTTTAGCTGGGCAACTGTGACGGCACTCACCCTACGTAACCGACCCGTGGGGATGACAGAGACAACCAGGAGAGGTTCTGCCTACACCCTAACGACGCTCACCGTATTATATGGGTCTGAATGTGGAACATAAATCAGCTCCCAAAAGCTCGTTCCAAACAACTAAGCTTAAGGACTGCGCCCGTTTTCTAAAAGAATGAAGGGCAGAGCCCCGGGTAGTCTAAACGAGGTTTACCGCGCTCATTGCCGGTGGCCAACTTCCCTTGGATGCATTCATTTTTTTGTCCCGGAGAGTTTTGATTCTGTGCTGACATCATTTGCTATTTGTGTTGCGCCCCTTTGGGACCCATTGTTTTCTTGCATTTTACGGACGCGTCCACATGGCCACGGATGTGCCCATTGCAACTCTGCAGCAGGGCAGAACTTCTGCGATTATCATGCAGGTATTGTCACTATTAGGTTTTGGCATTCTGCTGACGCATTGACGCGGCCACAGATGTGTCCATTGCGGCTGTGTGGCAGTTGTTGCATGTGATACAAGGGCAGCCTCAGTATTATTCATACGCATTGTCACATTACGATTTATCAGATGTGCATCTCTGGTGGAATAAATTGGCACTTCAAAACCTCTGCAATTATCCCAAGGGGGTGATGCCTGTGCTAGCATTTGTGTTACCGTTTCGTTATGTGTATTGAGACCCTTTGATAGATTTTTTTATGGCATTTTACAAATTCGGGGATTTATGACAATTGTCACAACCTGCGAAGAACATCCAAAGTGTCAAAGATAAATAGTAGCATACAACAAGAGGCGAAATGAGATATAGCATATCATTGCATGCTTGTTAATTTGTGTTTGAAAGAAGACAATTTGCTCAGAACGAAAGAGGAATATTCCAGCGGTGTGATGGTTGGAATATTTTGTTTCAGCACTGCATGATTCAAGTGCTGCAAGGGTCTCACAGAATAAAAGTGTATAGTTGTGGAGACATGACGAGGGTGGCAACAGAGTTTGTTGAAAGAGGACAACAAGCAAATAGCAACATTCTGTTAAAAAGGTAACTTAGTATGGCTGTAATCATGTAAACGAGTACCCTCCCTCAGAGACTTAGCACCCGATAATAGTTGGCATCCCCGGGCCAACAGCAAGTAGCAGACTACAGTAGCCACCCGAAGAGTATCAAGAATTATTGATAAAGAAAGCAGTGCTAACATAGGGGACTATGCGGACGATCACCGGTGAATTGTTAGTTCTTGAAAGCCGTTGTAACATTCTCCCCCTTTGCAGTTGGTAATAATTTTTCCTTTTTACCCCGAAACTTGTCTCGCCAACAAAAAATTCAACATTTGAGTAGAACAATTTCAATACCGTATATGGCGCGAGAACAACGGGAACCCAAACATCTTTTTCCTTCGTTTTTGGCGGGCTGGGATAGAACCGTTTCAATACCGTTTATGGAGCGACAATATCTGAAATCCAAACATCCTTTCCTTTCTTTTTTGGGGGGGCTCGGGTATTGTCAAAAAACCATCTATACAAAGTGCTCAACATGGAAGTATTGTAGCTTCTCTGATGCCGAACATGACGTATTTCTAGAGATGAAAATACTAGTATTATTTTCCGTTCGAAGCAGTGGGGTTTGATGTGCAACATTATTGAATGTTTCAAAGTCATATCGCATATTGAACCTTTTGTGTGGTACCGGACCGACCGACCAACCGACCCACCCAAACGGCTCGCCCGACCGACGCAGCCCTCTGGGGCGGTCTGAAATTCACTCGGGATAGTTTTGGCCTAACCCGACCGGCGGACCCAAATGGTGGCTGGCGGAAGTGATGGTAACTGCCGAATTAATTGCAAACCGCCCAGTTCAATGCCGCTTCCCTGCCGCTTTCCTGTCGTCTTCCTGCCGCCACCCTGTCGCCTTCCTGTTGCTCCCTGCCGCATTTCACCAACATCTGCGTCGCACAGCCGCAATCTATTGTTTAGGGTCGTGTTAAATTGCCATAGGGTAGTTTGAACACTTAGGGTGGTTCTTGCACTCGTGTTTCACGGCATTAACACAGTATGCATGTTGAGTAAGGTAGGTAAGCCCAGCAGGGAATCCTCTTGGTAGAGTTGGTTTGTTGCTTGGGCCCGTGCACGGCTGTGCATTTTGGTTAAGTGTATAGGCAGGCTGATCACTCGTGCTTGTGCATGATGCATTAAAGGGCGGCAAACGCATACGGACACGAGGCAACATCCACTGCTGCAAGCGGTTTCACGATTGCTGGCAGCAACAGGGGAAGTGTTCATTGCTTACGTCAAGAACCAGACCACGAACAAAAGGCTTAACATGATGTTTCTCAAAATGTTATAAATCCGCATCAGGAGCAAAACCTGCATGCCACGTGACCGCAGATCAGCGAAAGCAGAGATCTGCTTGGATAAAGAATACACACCCACTCCATGGTGGCATGTGGACAAACGCGCGCACACATTGAGAAGCGTAATCACAACAGGGGCCGCAACATTACAAAGGACACAGAAATCTTTGGGAGCTTTCACGGTGGACGACCCTTGGCGCCTTTCAGTCTGAAGTCAGAAGTGTGCCGTTCAGGTACGGGAAGCACTGTCAATTAACCAAACCCCCCGGTGGCAGGAAACAACTTGAATTGTCCTCAGGTGCGTCCAGTTCAGCGAATGGAGCGTTTCCCCGATCATCTGCCTGCCCAGTGCCTGCACACACAGACCAACACCCCACACACATGTGCATGTAGAGCAGACAAACAAGGCAACACAAATGTCTGAGTGCCTTTTGCCTTGTCAGGCCGCAAACAACAAAATTAGGCCGCACCTCCCTGTGGTCCCGGGCGTAAAACCACCCCCAAATGGGGGATAAAACCACCCTTAAAACCACCCCGGGTGGTTGTATGCCCACTTTTATGGGGGATAAAAACACCCCTTTTGGGGGATAAAACCACCCCTTTGGGGGGATATAACCACCCCTTATGGGGGATAAAACCACCCCCCCTTGTTAAAACCACCCCCTTCGGGGGGATAAAACCACCCCAGGGTGGTTTTATGCCACCAAAGCATAAAATGACACAACACGGCAAAACAAAGCAAAACAATCTAAACCAAAGAAATCTGAAGAGTGCACTGTGCGAAACGATACTTATATGGCTTGATAGCATGATATCCACACACTTACAAACCCCTCCATAACAAAAACCTCCTAGAGCCGGGTCATCCCTGTCATACCAGGTTCTGACTGAGCAGCAACAATTCCACAACTTTGCCTCAGGGCACTGAAAGCCTGCAGGCCCTAAGCCGATGCTTATTCCATCAATGAATTGGTATCGGACGAAGATTCAGGCCTCCTGTGCAGTAGCCCACTCCAGGGCAAGCCCTCTGCATTAGCCCCCCCCCCCCCCCCGCCTCCCCCCCAACTCCATACAAGTCTTTCATGTGTCTTCCACTGTGCTCGTTGTGTGTGGTCACCAGGACTTCTTCCTTTGTGCTTGAGTAGGACGTGTGAACAACTTGCGGAATAATAATACAGATGCTTTGCCAACCAGCGACACAAACAAAAATCCCTCCCTGGCACCTAGATGATCCCTGATTCCCTCATCCTTGATCCCTGACTCATGACACATTCTCTGGAAGTAAAGCAGGGTGCAGAACGGGGTGCGTTGACAAATGAGCACCAAAGGAGTGAATCTCAGTTGACTAGGCTGTAGTGTGCCTTCCAACGTGCATGGGATGATCTACTGTACAACTGGCTGAGACGTGAAACTCTTCTTCCTGTGATGAACCATCCTGAATTCCTGTCTCTGCTGCCCTTGGGGCCAGGCTTCGTTCAGATGACTTTCAGTAACACAAGTAACACAGACACGGCACAGAAAAATTTCATGTCTGCAACATCCCTGACCTGTTGAAGTCCAAAAATGTGTGGAACCCGAGGGCAGGGGGCAAGAAGGCGGGGGTGGCCCAGGCGGGAGGGCAGGAGAGGAACTTACAGGTTTATATTATTCATATCCCACCCTGCTCTCTCGGACCCCTTGAGTGC
Source organism: Eutreptiella sp. 'Long Island Sound 2002' (assembly GCA_964036045.1). Taxonomy (NCBI): domain Eukaryota; phylum Euglenozoa; class Euglenophyceae; order Eutreptiales; family Eutreptiaceae; genus Eutreptiella; species Eutreptiella sp. 'Long Island Sound 2002'. The sequence continues at coordinate 131,491,083 of OZ038382.1, read as the reverse complement.
CTGGGCGTCCTCTCCTCTCCCCCCAGTAGGGCAAGAAGGTGAAACCTGCCTGCCCGGGCACCCAGCCATCAAACAGCACCTGTTTAACTAAGAAAGGATGGTTCGCCAAAAATAAAAAAATAAAATTGCAAAGCGGTGCTGTCAGTGGCCCCCTGTGTTTAACTGACTTTTGTTTGTTTCTGGTTTGGGCTGGTTGCTTCGGGGAAGGGGTCGAGAGCAGGGGGGAGGGATTTAAGGGGTATGTGCGCCTGTCAGTGACTGATAGGGGGGACCCGTAGCAACACACATGAAATGATGTCCTGCACACCTGAATAGCCGTCCTACATCCACCACAACCATGGAAAACCCAATATCCACTGGTAAAAAAAGTTGTGTGAGCATTCGACTGCGGAACCAGGGGGCGGTTCTTGCACAAGGCGGTTCCTAGGCACGGGGGGGGGGGGGGGTAAGGCGCAACACAGCAAAGCAAAGCAAAACAATCTAAACCAAAGCAGGCTGAAGAGTGCACTGTGCGTCTGTCTGTCTTCCAGGACTGAGTTTCCTGGTTCACATTGAGATCGGCCAACCCCCCCCCCCTGGCCAATAAGGGGATAAAATCACCAGAAATGGCGGATAAAACCACCCCAAAGGAGTGATAAAACCCCCCCAATGACCAAATCGGGGGATAAAACCACCCCTATGGGGGGATAAACCCACCGCTGCAAAAGGGGGGATAAAACCACCCGCAGGTGGCATAAAACCACCCCAGGGGTCAAAAATGGCCAAAAAGGGGGTTGGGGGTGGTTTTATCCCCCATTTGGGGGTGGTTTTATACCCACGACCACACCTCCCTGTGACGGTTGTACGGTGGCTGTACAGAACCAGCTGAACCTCCCCGTTGTGCATTAGTGCATCATGACGTGCCATGTGACGTTTCACCGGACAGGAGGGGTGTATGTACGATGCAGGGCATAGGTGTGACATCAGTTGATCGCATCATGGGACTCACCAGGCACTCACCACACAATCCTCCTCCCCCCGACACACACACGGACCACAGCCCTGTGCAATAGAGCTCAGAGGCTTGCAGTCCAAGTACAGCCCCATGTGATTGAGCACAGGGCGTCACAAATCCCAGGCGGGGCAATTGTAGCCACAACCGGGGGCCAATCATCCTCCATCTTGGAGTACTCCAGGGGCAATCAAGGAACCAAACTCCAGCCACCGAACACCCCATGTTGAAGTTCTGGGTAAGCAACCAGCCGATGACGCTGTGCTACCCAACACAGGTGCCATTGAGGAGCAGAGTCCTACTGCCGCCTTGGTTGCTTCGCATTCCCGGGCTGGGGTGCCGCCTTGCGCTTGGGCTCGAACTCCAGCAGGGCCTGATGGGACCCACTGGTACTGAAGTTGCGGTGCGGCACCCAGGAGGCTGCATCTTGCCGGTCCGCAGAGGTTCGGATTGCAGAACTGGCACTCGTACGGCTGGGGGGGGGGGGCTCTATTTGGAAAACAACCTTATCACAGGCATACTACGACGCCATGGCAGCAACTGAGGCATTCAGGGGCACCAGCTTTGGGATCAGTGCGCTCATGCCTGGTTGCACACGGTTCTGCGTGATCTTGGCAACAGGCTCCACATTCCCACTTCTGACTATCACCGCCTGAACATCTTTCCTGACCCGTAACCTGCTCCACAGCGTCTTGAACACCTCGTCCTTTTCGACCAGCTCAACGGACGGTCCGTAAATCAGGCCAACCCGTGGTTGCCGCACTGCGACGGAGATCCAGATTTCCGGACTGTCTTCTACGGGGGGCTGAGGTTTCGGCACAGCAGCCGGACTGGGATCAGCATGCCCCTGCACATTGGCTACTGGAGGGCTTGGTGTATCGGGTACTTCCATCCAATGAGGCCCCTCCTCACCGCAGCACCAGACAGCGGCTCCAGCTGCAATGCACACCCCGGCCAGCTTGGTGCCAGAGTGCATGGCCAAGACCTCCAATTGACGCACCCCCGGCCCAACTTCCCACACTTTGGTGGGCTTGAACCAGTCAAACGATACTGTGTCAGCGGCACCACTGGCTGCGCGGGCCGCCCGCACTGGCACGTCCCAGGGCCACGCCGCCGTGTTGTCAACCTGCAGATATTAACCCGCGCCGCCATCCGTGGAAACCTCAAACCCAAACTGCACGATGGTGGGCTAGCAGCATCGAAAACGGAACGACACTGTCCCAGTGGCTTGCTGCACATAGCTGGGCGTGCAGATGTAGCTGTGACCAGCAGAATTATACTTCTGCATCAGTGGCTGAACAGTGCCGTCGATCGCCAGAATTTGTTTCCCTGTGGAGAGCAGGCAGGGAACTGAACATGCTCCTCGGTCGATGAGGGTTGGCATGGGTGCGGTTTGGCACGGATGAGCAGGTCTCAAACATCAGATGCAAAAACTGGAGGCATCATCTTCAGAGTCCAGCCAAAGTAATAAACATCACTTATCGCTGTCTACCCTGCATAACACACGCATATCTCCTGCTCAGTCATTGCCAAACATCATACATGGTCAGCCGGGGAAAGACGACAAAAAGGCATCTCGTGATCGCAGTTTCGCTTCACTTGCTTTTACAACACAACAACACGCATTCAGTGCATACCGGGCGACGGTGGTTTGGGACTCAGGCTCGGCGTTGCAGAGCGCGGTGAACTGCAAATTGTTGAGGGCGTTGCAGTGGCACTTTGTGTTGAGCCCAAAGGGCGGGTACCTGAAACACGCGGTGCCAGGGAGGTAAAGGTGAAAGTGAAGTGATATTCCCACCACACCCCACCGTCATTCAGTTTCATTCATTCATGTTCACCGTGTGGCAGTTCGTCATTTAGAAACCGTTCATCTGCACACCAAGGTTTCACCTCCCCGCGCACTGAACGACATACGTAACTCTCGAGAGCGTGCTTCAACACCATAGCAATGGGCTCGATCATATTCGTCACGTCAAGTGTTTGCAACGCTTCCACGGCAGTGGAGGCACACTTCAACAAAATGCCCAGACTCTGCTCGAACACCTTTGTGCTCACCTTTCCGTCCACCTCCTGTGTAGAGACGAGATACGATACCACACCACCGGTGTAGCGAAGAAAACCAGTCGAAGAAAACCTACACACTTGTAACTCACCCACAAGCACACTAGTAACTCACCCACAAGCACATTCGAAACACAAGCAGACTCGTAACTCACCCACAAGCACATTCGTAACACCAACACACTCGTAACTCACCCACAAGCACAGTCCCAGTACCAACACACTCGTAACTCACCTACAAGCACATTCGTCACACCCACACACTTGTAACTCACCAGCAAGCACATTCAAAACACAAGCACACTCGTAACTCACCCACAAGCACGTTTGTAACACCAACACACTCGTAACTCACCCACAAGCACATTCGTAACACAAGCAGACTCGTAACGCACCCACAAGCACAATCGTAACACCTAAACACTCGTAACTCACCCACAAGCTGCAGACCTTAGCGCCCTCTTTCATAGCCTGCTAGTGATACTTTTTGAAGCCATTCATGGTGCGCATCAGCACGTTGATCTTGGCTTCCTCAATAATGTACCTTATACACAATTCATCCCGCTCCCAGATACTGCCACCCTCCTGCAGAAACCATGGGCAGTTGAAGGCCTGCGACTGCAGTAACTTCACACGTCGTTGCTTGTGTCACTGCCTGTGCCGTGCTGTGTGTGCGCTGTGCGTTGCACTAGGGTAAAACACCTCTTTGTGCTATTCTTTTCCTCCATCATGGCTACGCTGGCCAAGTGCTGCAAAGGTATCTGCCATTTCAATCCACTCCAGGAAAAGTGGAGGGTAGTTAGCAAGCCGCCTTACACGAGCCCGCAGGTCTGAAGGCAGTCTCTTTGTCGTGTTCTCCAGTGACTCGGAGGAAGGGTCAGGAGCACTGTAGGCATTGCCACGGTCGGAGGCAGCCATGCTGTCTGAGAAGGCGTATAGTGCCGTTGCGCTTGTGAAGGATACAAGACAAAGACACCACACTGTTACTGACAATTTGCACCGACACTCGCTGCATTGCAAAACATCGCATCCACGTGAAATTAACGATCAAATCAGACACAAACAGGACAAGTTCTCGTCTTTAAACAGAATCTTGAAAACACAAGAGAACTTAATTTGTTGAAATTTGTCATAAACTGCCCAGGCATATTTGAGGTTTCGGAGCGGCAGCTACCCTTCGCGGCGGGTCGGTCGATCGGTCGGCCACCAGGCTAATAGCCGACTGCTCCTGGAGGCCCAATCTGGGGTCGGTCGGGTGATGGTACCCGCCGAATCAATTGCAAACTGCTCTGCGATTTGCATCATTGTTTTGCACACCCTTGGAGAGGTCGGGTAAGGCGTAAGGAGACAGTTTGGAGTGAATAAGGAACAATTTTGTTACTATGGAACTAGCCATTTGAGGTGTTTATGGCCTTCCACCTCTGACTGCTTTTCACAACCAAATCATGCCATTTGCATAGATAAATGGGAAATCAAGGAGTAGGACGACAATAATGGGGATGCTTGAGAGCCACAAGATGGTGAAACGCAAGCCAAAAGGGAAAGATCAGGATAGCGAAAAGGCTGCTTTTTTCTCGGACCAGAAAGACCCAAAAAGGCGACATGCAGGCGACACGAAAGCGACAGGCAGTCCATAGGCAGGCCAAAGCAACAGGGAAGGGACAGAGTAACACATTGGGCGACAGGGAAGCTGCAGGGAGGCGACATGGAGGTGACAAGGAGGCGACAAGAAGGCAACAGGAAATCGACAGGCAAGCAACAGGCAAGCGATAGCAAAGGGACAGGGTACCATGTTGGGCAACAAGGAAGCGACAAGGACGCAACAGGGAGGCGACAGGGAAGGGAATGGAAGACGACAGGCAAGCAACAAGAGGGCGGCAGGGAGGCAACAGGAAATAGCAACAGGAGAGTGACAGGAAGGAACGACAGGAGAGCGACAGGAGACAGGATTGCAACAGGAGGGCGGCAAGAAAGCGACAGGGAAGCAACAAGGGAGCAACATAAGAGCGACGGGCGAGCGACAGAGGAGCGACAGGGAAACCACAGGGAAGCGACAGGGGAGCGACAGTGGGCCAAAAGTGCTGAAAAAGCAACAAGGTGGCGACAGGCAGGCAATAGGACGGCGACAGGGGAGCGAGGCCACCCGAATGTAATGAGTGCATTAGGTGTATGCTTGCACTTGCTCACTCTCGCCTACAGGGAAAGGGAACACCAAGGATGGTAAAAACACCGCGCAGACCAAGCCTAACACGTTAGACAACCCTACTTGTGCCAGCAACGAACAACAGCGCAGCGCAAACATCTTCCCTGTGACCTGTGGAGAAAAGAGAGATGATGAAAGCAAGGGCCCTTCACACCAAAGTACCTCACACCCTACACAACGGTCTTCACTTCATGCCCTTAACAACGCCCCCCATGTAGCCATCCAGAAAGATATTCTGGTTATCCCAATACTTTTCTTGGTTGTTTTTGATGAAGCAAACCACAACCCTTTCCTCCAAAGCAAATGATAGATCACCAATTAGTTGAGCATACATGGGCACCAAAATACCAGGTCAAATCACGTCACGAAAGTCTCCTTCCAAATCAAAGCAAAAGTAGAAAAGAGGGGCTGCAGATGGACATTCCAGGCTCAAATACAAAGCATCAACCTTTTCAAAAAATGCAAATGGTTATAATGTGAAAGCTGTCATCTGTCTGGCCCAATACAAAATAATAAGCACTTCATGTGCACGGTGCGAATGCAATGGAGTAGGTTAGTAGTCCGGGGCGTGTAGTTTGGGCCGGACACAGAATATGGCTTGGCCAAGCAACTGAATTCACAATCAGGTATAAAGTAGAACCACATCAAGTAGATGAACCCTTTCAATATCTAGATCCCGAGGTGAAAGACCACTGGGCTTCTCCTCTAAGGAAAAAGGCATGAAATGCCTGGTTTATTTCGGTAATACCTCCATGAAGGAAGATACCTTTGCTCACTTGAGTTGTGGGGGTGAACTGCCTGGGGGGCTGCGGTTATTACCCTAGTTACTTTGACAAATCTACCTTCATGCTTCAAATGAGTGATCAAAATCATTAAGTGTTAGTGTTTAATACCTCCCAAACAATGAGCATTAAGTGTTAGTGTTTAATACCTCCCAAACAATGAGGGGGGGCTTGCGCTGTATCCAGTCCCCCACAGAAGACGTCGTAGTGCCGTTTTCGTACCTACCCCTAGAGTACTAGTTGATCAAGCTAGTAGGACAAAGGAAAAAGGCTCAAAATCCCTTGAAATTGCCTTACAAAATACCTCAAACCAGCCATTGACGCTCTCACCAGTTCGTAGAAATACTTTACACTGCCCGTACCTTGGAAAACAGCGTAATGTACCGTTTATGATGTTCTCATTAAGGGGCATTCCTCAAATATTTCCAAAATTGGGCGAAAACATTTCGGCAAAATTAGGGGGTAGTGCGGTTGGAACCCAGAACCTCCTCCCTAGAGCAGACATGGTTGACCACTAGGGTATGGTTGATCACTCTAATGCGAAGGACCTCCGCTGTATAAACAGCGTTTTAGTAAACGTCTTGGCCAAAGGTTAGGGCGGAGCAATACCCCCAATGAAGGGCACAAACCTCCAGGAGCTGAAAAAAAAGAAAGTGGAACTGACAGGGTGTGAATCCTGCAGTTTAGCGAAAGGACTAGCGATTTAGAGGATCAAATCGCTAAAATGTGACGTAAAGACGTTAGAAATCATTGAATCTTTTTCAAAACGTACAGTCGCAGACAAGCGCCACTGAGCCGCGGCTCATCACAAGGGCCACAAAAGTAGAAAGGCACATCAAAACAAAGGTGTGAACCGGTTTAAAACAAGCCTTGAAGCAAAATTGTTAGTCAGTTGCATTAAAAAGGTTATGCTATTTAGAGTTCAAGTCAAAAAAATGCACAACAGCGCGGGTCAAACAAACAACCCGCTGCTCAAGTATAGTCTTTTCATTACACACACCCGCATTGTGCTCGTGTTGTTCGTTTCCTCACCGCAATATTGTTGTCCTTGCTGTGTTGTGTGGGGGTTGGAGCCACTTCCTCTTCTCTTCGGCGCATATCAACACGCAAATGGAAGGTATGAACAACGAACGAGGCATGCAGCACTCGCGTAGGCTTAAATGAGGCGCCGTGCTCGTGATGCATGTGACTAATTTGCTCGATCACGCAATGATGTGTATGTTCCTACAACCTCCTACATTGCCCAGCTGTACAGCTCATTGTTGCACTGTTCCTTTGTTTATGCATGTAGGTTGGCCCCCGGGAAGCATTGTTGAAAGGTGCCTAGCCACGAGTAAGAGCGTTCATTGCGGGCAAAAGTCCAAAACGAGAACAGACTATGTAGCACAAATAGTATAAGAAGCTTTCGGTGTACTGGTTTGGGCTCTGTGTGTGGTCTATCTGGCTGCTGCACACTGCCCTACGTGGCACGAGAGGCCAGACTGAAACCTAAACACCTGTCATAGTGGGAGAGACCTGAGTAAGTGGATAAAAAAAGGGACAAACGAGATAGGGAAAGCAAGGGAGGTATCCACGTCATGGTTGTTAAATTGGTGCCCCATCGTTCTCGACATCGAAACTCGCCTCTTCCCACACGATTTTAACTCCCTCTTCTCCTCCATTCTGCCTGAGATCTGTGGTTCCAGCAGCTCGTTTGTGAGCTTTTTTGTTGTGTACTTACCTACCGCCATTACTTTCTAGAACATATTGTCTCGTTGGCACGAAATGCTGCCTGCCTAACTCCCTGCGTTTCGACGTGCTGCTTTTGAAATTCTAGGTGTTTCCTGGCACGTCCAAAATGTGTGGACCACTGATGATTGAGTTGCTATGAAGAATCCGCTAGAGAAGAGGACACACAATGTGAGGGGAAATTGCCCGGTGCTCCACTTGGGCACCTCGTTGCACTGTTCTTTTCTTTATGCATGGGGATTGCCCCCCGGCAAGCATTACTGAGAGCGGCTTCACCGGGGGCAAGAGCTTTCATTGCCAGCGGAAGTCAACATCAAGAACAAAGTATGTAGAACAAATAGTATAAGAACCCGTTGCTGTCCTGGTCTGGGCTGTGTGTGTGGTTTTATCTGGCTGTTGTACATTGCCCTACTGGGCACCAGAGGCCGGATTAAAACCTGAACACCCCTCAGGGTTGGAGCAAGCTGAGTAAATTGCTGAAAAGAAAATCGAAAAAAAGCAATAGAAAAAGCAAAGGAGGTATCGAGGTCATGGTTTCTGAATGGTTGCTGCATCATTCTCCACTTCAAAACTCTCCTTCCTCAACATGACATTGCCGCCCTCTTGTCCTTCATAGACAATCTTGCCCTTCAAAGCAAATCACCTCACACTCTACAAAAGGTTCTTCACTTCCTTTTCACCACAAGGGGGCCTAAACGGCCTTTCTTTCTACACTGGCAAATCTGAACTTCATGCCCTTAACAACGCCCCCCATGTAACGATCCTCGTCTCCTCTTCCATTCATTTTAGAACGTCGACAACAGTGGTAGTTCTCGCTCAAATTACAACCATCTCTGTACCTACTGTTTTGAGAAAAGGCAAAACACCCAGATGATTGAATTCCTCACTAAGACCATCCATTCCCTCTTTGTGTAAAACTTCACCTACGGCTCAAATCGCTTTACAGCTGGTCCGGTGCTTCGGTCCCGGGGTCGACCTTCCCCAAGCCATTGCGGCCGCCTCCCTTGCAGATAAGCGTAGCACAAGGAGAAGACCACTCACATTCACATTGAGTCCCTCTAATTCTGTGAGTATCCATCGGAATTGCGAAATCGATGCAATCCCTTTGAGGTCTAAACAACAATGGACAGAAAGCATGTACAAATGGTCATAGGAACATGTACAAACCATGTCCCCGGTAAGGTAAGGTGCAATAGTCATTAGAAATCACAAAGGAAGAGGCATCAAGGCAGGAGAGGGGGGGATAAAGGGAGCCAATTCTCCAACCCAACAAATCCTGGGTAGCCTGATTCAGGATCGAAGAAGAACAAAACATGCAAAGACAACAAGACATGGGTAAGGCCCATTGGCTGTCAAAGCCTACCCTAGTGGGGGGGTTGTCACTCTCCACTCCTCGGACTACAGGACCTCAAAAGCAGGGGTCTGGTGCCCATACACTAACCCTCCATCCCCCCCAAACATTGCAACTCAACGTTCCTTGGGGCAAGAAAAAGCCCCACCACACAACCGTAGGGGATTTGGTGGTCCAAGGTGCCAATAAGACTTAGGCCCCGAAAATTCTGTTGAAAGCAGGGTAAAGTGGTATATCACTCATACCACCTCAGGATGACAGATCCCCAAAGGAGACAAGGGTAGTTTGGGGTAGCCAAGACCTTCACCCTGACACACGTAGAAGGGCAGGACCCAGCTCCACACTGGCTCTGAGACCTGGCGTGGGAATCAGGGCACAAAAACAGGCAAAGCCGATCAGAGGTTACCCGCCCCTGCTTTACATTTTGGTAAGTCTGACACCACTACCTTGGATACTTGGCAAACTTGGTTCCAATGGTTTTGTTATGTTACGAAGCATACCAAAACAAGTTCAATTAGCCAAGTTAGAAACATTGGGGAGGTCTTGGGTCAAGACGAAAGGATATTTGGCCCAAAGACCCAGAAGAACCAAGTGGATGAAGTGAACACACAAAATTTGAAATCTCCAATACGTTTTAGAGATTGCAATGGTGTTGTAAGCCCAAATTGAGTTAGAACCAAGTAAAAGCATGTGGAGTGGAAGACATGATCATTCATTGGAATAGACAATTGGATTTCACCTCAACATGTAAATGAAGATACAAGTTCATAAAGTCAACCAATAACTGAGTAAACTTGGGCAATGATCACATGACCAAATTTACTACAAGCTAAAATTGGCGAAATTGCACAAAGAAAATTGATGATAGCGCAAGAACAAAACTGAACGATGACCGACAAAGACCTGATATGGATAGTTTGGACCATGGAGTCCACCCATGATCGAAGATTGGACCAAAAACTCAATAGTAGTAAATCTCCATGGTCATCACAGATGAACACATAAAAGGCATAAAACTCAACACACAATCGGCATAATTCATACCTGGGCCTATGTACAATGATTCACGGCCAAACAAAGTCCATTAACAGAAGTGGACACATGCCACAAGACACACACTGCAACTCGACGGGGGCCTGGAGATCCAAGCTCAAAACGTAGGCCTATGAAAGGCCAAAAATGAGGGATTCTTTGCATAAATTGAATATGCCTGAATGAGCTCAAAAAAATTTAAAAATTCAAATGAAAAAGATGTTGAAGGCGTGGAGACGCGACCAGACCTTGAACATATATTGCTCGTACTCACCAAGTACGAACAAAATGAGCTCTTACTTATTTTCCGTCGCTACCATATCTTGGAGATGGCGGGGTGCCCGGCCGGGATGTGGGGTGTTTGTGTTGGTGTGTGAGCTGTGTCCTTGGGTGGTGTGGCGCGCTCTGTGGCGTTGTGTGTGCTCTCGGGGTTTGCGGCAACCGGGGGCCCTGGTTGCCTGGCATGTGGTTCTTTGCCGTGGTTGTCGCCGGCGGCCTGCCTCTCTGGTGTGCCTCGTGGCCCCGCGTTGGTGCGCCGCGCCTCGTCTAGTCCGTTCCCTCTCGGTGCCCCGGTCAGCTAGCCCCTTGCAGTGGTGCCTTTCCCTGTCAGGGGCTTACGCCCCCGAATTCACTGGGCAGATGCGCGGGGCACGTGGAGGCCCGCCGAAAACCGGGCTCTTGGTGCCTGCCGCTGGCCCCCGCCGCTGGGCTCCCTCTGCATCGTACCCGTTCGGGGCCCCTCTGTGGGGTTGTCCTTGGCGGGTCCCTTGGTTCCATATCCCCAGTTCAACAGGCCACACCGAAGCATGGGAGTCTGTATCCCAAACTCAAAGGGCTCCCCAAAAGGAAGAAAGTCCGTATCCCTAACTCAAAAGGCTACACCAAAGAGTGGGAGTCCATCAGCCCAACTCAAAGGGCCACACCATGGTGTCTGAGTGTATCACCCAAGCTAAAAGGGTTACACTGAAGCGCGGGGGTCCATCTTCCAAACTCAAAAGGCCACCCCAAAGCGTGGGAGTCCATATTTCCCACTCGAAGGGCCATACGAACGCGTGGGAGTGCCTATTCCCCACTCAAGGCACAACACAAACGCGTAGAAGTACATATTTCCAGCTCAAAGGCCCACATCGAAGCGAAGGAGCCCATCACCCCAAATGAAAGAGGCTTCCAACGCGGAGGACAGAGATGTGAATCTACGGTGTATCTACGGTGTTGTTATCCCCTACTAGGGGCCTAAAAAAAATGGTTGGCGCGCCTCAATCAGACTAATGCTGCCTCTGTGTGCTTCACCCTCTAGTATCCTTTGGATGTCTTCATCCAATTGCATGGCACAGCCCTAGATCCTGCTCCATGTGGTGAGGCAGCAAATCACCAGCACATTATAGCAGCGTGTAAATTATGTACCCCTTGGTGCAACCAAATGGCTCAGAAGGCAGATGATGCATCTAAGAGATTGAAAAAAGAATGTTGCTACCTTAACAGTTGGTAAAAAGGTGTGGTGAAGATAGAGACTGTATGGTGTGTGTGGTTAAGCAGTCTGGTTGCCGGTTGCCGGATAACTGTTGCAACTGATTTCCTCACAAAGATATTCCATAGGATGCTTAAACGCATTTGGCGACCGCATTCGATGGAAATCGCAAATCAAGGGACCACAGTTGCACTGTGGTTGCATAATGGATCAAATATCAAATGCATAGTTTTACAAGACTGCTGCGGTGGTGGCTGCAAATCTGGCTATGGCTCAGCTCAACCCCCCATTCAAACCTCCTTGTAAGTGCTCAATCACCTTCATCACCTTGGACATAGTAATTTGACACAAAATCGCCTGAGCTGAGGGGGGGGTTGAAGCTCCTGTATTTTTTTAGATACAAATTATCTTTAGAGGTAATTTTTTTGTTAGCTAAAAAAATGATCCGCACTAAAAATATTCTGGGCCAAAAACGATATTCCGCACCAAAGACAAATACACAGCATTGTTTTCTGCGCGCAGTATTTTGTTTTTAGCACAAACGCCGCAAATTTTAGAAGTGGTCAAAAAAGTCTTATGAGCAATTCCCAAGGCACGTGTGGGGAAACGTGCTGTGTGTGGGGACCCCATGACGGCACCAGTGATGAAGTGAATTTGATTTTGAGCCCCCCTGTCCCCCGTCAACTTGGCTTTACACCCTTGTTCAACTCATTTGAACCCTTTTGTGCATTCCCACCACATTCACTCTTTTTTTAGGTTGGCTCCTCCCGACGCACAGGGGATGCTGACCTGTGAGGCTTGACAGCGACCTCCCGTCCCCTCTGGGCCCCGGTTGGACAGCGAGATTAGCAAGACAAGGCCCGATACAAATGTGGTTTGTCTCCCGGACATGTTACATGCAATCATCAGCCCGTGGACAAGGGGGCCTCGGCGCGGTACGCTGCCACCCACATTGAGCATTGTGTCCGATCCATCTACTATCCAAGCGGAGCCTAGCAGTGCCCCACTCATCAATGAGTGTGGGCGAAGGGTAGGTAGGTAGGTAGGTGCATTCGGTCGTGGAGAGGCTCCCCATGGTTCCCGCTGGCGTCGCCGCTGTGACGGACAGGAGAAGGCTCCGCGCATGACGAGGGGAGGCGGCTTACATCCCGCTAGACCTGACTGGTAGCCCCCAACAAATCAGCCCCGGGCAGCACCGGGAGGGCTAATTGCCGCCGGCGTGACGTACTTGTCACGCCGGGAGGGTGTGCCCCCGTGCTTGCGACCGTCCCCTCCTTTGGCCGGAACCCTAGGGGTGCACCGGACTTTCTGGCGTATCCCGTTCCCAAGGCATGCCACCGGCGTGTTCTTGGTACTTGGCTTCCGAGGTGCTTGGGTGTCGCACGCTCCGCCTCGAGTCCAAAATGCAGCACAGGCCTTAGGATATAGCCTTACCCCCGGGCTCCGGATCTCGTCTGGCCGGATCACCTGCATGGCACGGGCTGCCTCAGTGTCCGGGCTATGCACCATGGGCTTCCTACTGTTGTGTGGCCCTTGTGTTTGGGTTTGGGTTTCGCAGTAACGGCGCCAATCTTGACTAGGGTCTAGGGTGTGTGTGTTTGGGTACGGGTTTTGGCTTCGCCTCGCCTGTCCTGGCTGGGGTTTGTGGTGCGTGTGTTTGGGCTTGGGTTTTGCCTGCACCCCGCCAATCCTGGCTAGGGTGTTGGGGTGTGTGTGTTTGTGTGCCCGCTCCGCCCATACCCCGCCATTCCTGGCTGGGGTTTGTGGTGCGTGTGTTCGGGCACGGGTTCTGGCTTTAGTCCGCCAATTGTGGCTGGGGTGTGTGGTGTAGGTTCGGGTTTGGGCTGCACCCCGCCAATCCTGCCTGGGGTGTTGGGGTGTGTGTGTTTGTGTGCGGGCTCCGCTTGTACCCCGCCAGTCCTGGCTGGGTTGCTCGGTGTGGGTGTGTGTGCTTGGGTTCGGGTTTCGGCTGCGCCCCGCCATTCGTGGCTGGGGTGTTTTTTTGGTTTTTTGCCGTGTGGCTCCCAGCTATCCGGGTGGGGCCTCCCGGCTCACATAAGCGTTGACACGCTCTCACAAATGTGACGATTGTTTTGGACCAATTGGGGCTGATATGCTACATAGCGGGCTGACACGTAACTGCCTGTTCCTTGTGGTAATTTCAGTGATGCAGCTGATGGTGTTTGTTTTGGACCAGGACTCCGCTTACGCAGGCGTCGTCTCGCTTCCCAGGACCGGGTATACGCCTAGTCTCGTTGGGTGTGTGTGTTTGTGTGTGCGCTCCGCCCCTACCCCGCCAATTCTGGCTGGGGTTCGTGGTGCGTGTGTTTGGGTTCGGGTTTTGGCTTTCGGCCCGCCAATCCTGGCTCGGGTGTAGGAATGTGTGTTTTTGTGTGCGTACTCCGCTTGTACCCCGCCAATCCAGGCTGGGGTGTGCTGTCCCGGTGTCTGTGCTTGGGTTCGGGATTGGGCTGCGGCCCGTCATTCCTGGCTGGGGTGTTGGGGTGTGTGTGTTTGTGTGCGCGCTCCGCCTGTACCCCATCAATCCTGGCTGGGGTTTGTGGAGTGTGTGTATATGGGTTCCGGCTTTGGCTTTCACCCTGCCAATCCAGGTTGGGGTGTTCGGGTCTGTTTGTTTGTGTGCTCGCTCCTCTTGTACCCCGCCAATCCTGGCTGGGGTGTTGGGGCGTGTGTGCTTGTGTGCGCGCTTTGCCTGTACCCCGCCATTCCGGGCTCGGGTGTGCGTTGTGAGTGTGTGTGCTTGGGTTCGGGTTTCGGCTACGCCCCGCCATTCCTGGCTGGGGTGTTGGGGTGTGTGTGTTTATGTGCGCGCGCCGCCTGTACCCCGCCAATCCTGGCCGGGATGTTGACGTGTGTGCGTTTGTGTGCGCGCTCCTCTTGTACCCAGCCAATCTTGGTTGGGGTGTGCGGTGTGGGTGTGTGCGCTTGGGTTCGGGTTTTGGCTGCGCCCCGCCATTCTTGGCTGGAGTGTTGGGGTGTGTTTCTTTGTGTGCCTGCGCCGCATGTACCCCGCCAATCCTGGCTGGGGGTCGTGGTGCGTGTGTCTCGGTTTGGGTTTGGGCTTCACCCCACTTATCCTGGCTGGGGAGTTGGGGTGTGTGTGCTTTGTGTGGGCGCTCCGCCTATACCCCGCCAGTGCTGGCTGGGGTGTGCGGTGTGGGTGTGTGTGCTTGAGTTCGGTTTCGGCTGCGCCCCGCCATTCCTGCCTGGGGTGTTGGGGTGTGTGTGTTTGTGCATGTGCTCCTGTATCCCGCCGATCCTGGCTGTGGTTTGTGTTGTGTGGGTTGGCCGTTGCCTAGCACCTGCTGCCGTGTTGGTTCGCTGTGTGTTGTGCGCGCTTCCCGGGTTTGCGGCACCCGGTGGCCGTTGTTGCTTGGCACCTGTCCGTGTGCCTTGGTTGTGGCCGGTGGCGTGCCTCTCTGGCGTGCCTCGTGGCCCCGCGTGGTGCGCCGCGCCTCGTCCGGTCCGGTCACTTTCCGTGCTCTGGTTGGCTTTCCCGTCGCCATGATACCTTCCCCCACCAGGGGCTTTCGCTCCGGATTCACTGGGCAGATGAGCGGGGCACGTGGAGGACAGCTGAGAATCGGGCTCATGGTGCCTGCCGCTGGCCCCTGACGAGGCGGGGGCGCGGGGCTCGCTCCGCGTCGTACCCGTTCGGGGCCCCGCGACGGGTCCCTCCGTCGTCGGTCTTGGGCTGCGTGCACTGCAGTGGTTTGGCTTATGTGGACCCGGTCACTCACGCGTCCGGTTTCCCGTACCGTCTGTCTTTCGACGGAGGCCTCTGCCAGTGCACCGGGGTTAATTCGTGTGGACGCCAACACCTCCCCTTTCGGGTTGGAGGACGCCACACCCGGGTACCGTGCGTGTGTGCGTGTGCTTGCTCTTCTTGGCCGCGTCTGGCGGGCCAGCCTCCCGGGCGCGTTTTGGTGCTCCTCGCCTTTCCTCGTGCTCCTCGTCCTCCTGCTTTTCTCGGCCCCCTCGGGTATGGGGTTGCCCTTTTCTTGTCCTTTTGAGTGCCTTCTTGCTTTTCTTTGTTTTTTTTTTGCTCTCTTCGCACCGCCGCTATCTCGGGCTTTCTCTGGTTACCGGCCCTGGCTGTCGTGGGCCTTGGCGCTGTGCGGTTTCCTCCCCCCCCCCCCTATTTTCTTTTTGTTTTTTTTCCTTCTTCTGCCCCTAGTGTTCTCCTCAGGCCTCGGTCCCATTGGTTTGCTGTTTGTTTTCCCCCGCCCTCCTTGTCCCCTTGTGTTTTTCCTTTTTCTCCCCCCCCCACCGCCTCGGTGTTTGTTTTGCGGGTCTCCTCGACCCGTTGCTTGGCTCTCCTTGTGCTCCCGCTACTTTTGTGTTTTCTGCCTGGCCTTTTGCTGTTCCCTTGCGGGTGCCCCCAGCCCCCCCCTTGGTGTGTGTCTCGCGGGTGTCGTCGCGCTGCCGCTAGGTATTCCGTGTTTTTCCTCTGCTGTTTTGCTCCTGCCTGCTTGCTTGGCGTTCGTCAGCGGTTGTCGCCGCCTGCTGCCCCCCCCCCCCCCGTGGTGTGCGTTGGCTGTCAAAGCCTACCCTAGTGGGGGGGTTGTCACTCTCCACTCCTCGGACTACAGGACCTCAAAAGCAGGGGTCTGGTGCCCATACACTAACCCTCCATCCCCCCCAAACATTGCAACTCAACGTTCCTTGGGGCAAGAAAAAGCCCCACCACACAACCGTAGGGGATTTGGTGGTCCAAGGTGCCAATAAGACTTAGGCCCCGAAAATTCTGTTGAAAGCAGGGTAAAGTGGTATATCACTCATACCACCTCAGGATGACAGATCCCCAAAGGAGACAAGGGTAGTTTGGGGTAGCCAAGACCTTCACCCTGACACACGTAGAAGGGCAGGACCCAGCTCCACACTGGCTCTGAGACCTGGCGTGGGAATCAGGGCACAAAAACAGGCAAAGCCGATCAGAGGTTACCCGCCCCTGCTTTACATTTTGGTAAGTCTGACACCACTACCTTGGATACTTGGCAAACTTGGTTCCAATGGTTTTGTTATGTTACGAAGCATACCAAAACAAGTTCAATTAGCCAAGTTAGAAACATTGGGGAGGTCTTGGGTCAAGACGAAAGGATATTTGGCCCAAAGACCCAGAAGAACCAAGTGGATGAAGTGAACACACAAAATTTGAAATCTCCAATACGTTTTAGAGATTGCAATGGTGTTGTAAGCCCAAATTGAGTTAGAACCAAGTAAAAGCATGTGGAGTGGAAGACATGATCATTCATTGGAATAGACAATTGGATTTCACCTCAACATGTAAATGAAGATACAAGTTCATAAAGTCAACCAATAACTGAGTAAACTTGGGCAATGATCACATGACCAAATTTACTACAAGCTAAAATTGGCGAAATTGCACAAAGAAAATTGATGATAGCGCAAGAACAAAACTGAACGATGACCGACAAAGACCTGATATGGATAGTTTGGACCATGGAGTCCACCCATGATCGAAGATTGGACCAAAAACTCAATAGTAGTAAATCTCCATGGTCATCACAGATGAACACATAAAAGGCATAAAACTCAACACACAATCGGCATAATTCATACCTGGGCCTATGTACAATGATTCACGGCCAAACAAAGTCCATTAACAGAAGTGGACACATGCCACAAGACACACACTGCAACTCGACGGGGGCCTGGAGATCCAAGCTCAAAACGTAGGCCTATGAAAGGCCAAAAATGAGGGATTCTTTGCATAAATTGAATATGCCTGAATGAGCTCAAAAAAATTTAAAAATTCAAATGAAAAAGATGTTGAAGGCGTGGAGACGCGACCAGACCTTGAACATATATTGCTCGTACTCACCAAGTACGAACAAAATGAGCTCTTACTTATTTTCCGTCGCTACCATATCTTGGAGATGGCGGGGTGCCCGGCCGGGATGTGGGGTGTTTGTGTTGGTGTGTGAGCTGTGTCCTTGGGTGGTGTGGCGCGCTCTGTGGCGTTGTGTGTGCTCTCGGGGTTTGCGGCAACCGGGGGCCCTGGTTGCCTGGCATGTGGTTCTTTGCCGTGGTTGTCGCCGGCGGCCTGCCTCTCTGGTGTGCCTCGTGGCCCCGCGTTGGTGCGCCGCGCCTCGTCTAGTCCGTTCCCTCTCGGTGCCCCGGTCAGCTAGCCCCTTGCAGTGGTGCCTTTCCCTGTCAGGGGCTTACGCCCCCGAATTCACTGGGCAGATGCGCGGGGCACGTGGAGGCCCGCCGAAAACCGGGCTCTTGGTGCCTGCCGCTGGCCCCCGCCGCTGGGCTCCCTCTGCATCGTACCCGTTCGGGGCCCCTCTGTGGGGTTGTCCTTGGCGGGTCCCTTGGTTCCATATCCCCAGTTCAACAGGCCACACCGAAGCATGGGAGTCTGTATCCCAAACTCAAAGGGCTCCCCAAAAGGAAGAAAGTCCGTATCCCTAACTCAAAAGGCTACACCAAAGAGTGGGAGTCCATCAGCCCAACTCAAAGGGCCACACCATGGTGTCTGAGTGTATCACCCAAGCTAAAAGGGTTACACTGAAGCGCGGGGGTCCATCTTCCAAACTCAAAAGGCCACCCCAAAGCGTGGGAGTCCATATTTCCCACTCGAAGGGCCATACGAACGCGTGGGAGTGCCTATTCCCCACTCAAGGCACAACACAAACGCGTAGAAGTACATATTTCCAGCTCAAAGGCCCACATCGAAGCGAAGGAGCCCATCACCCCAAATGAAAGAGGCTTCCAACGCGGAGGACAGAGATGTGAATCTACGGTGTATCTACGGTGTTGTTATCCCCTACTAGGGGCCTAAAAAAAATGGTTGGCGCGCCTCAATCAGACTAATGCTGCCTCTGTGTGCTTCACCCTCTAGTATCCTTTGGATGTCTTCATCCAATTGCATGGCACAGCCCTAGATCCTGCTCCATGTGGTGAGGCAGCAAATCACCAGCACATTATAGCAGCGTGTAAATTATGTACCCCTTGGTGCAACCAAATGGCTCAGAAAGCAGATGATGCATCTAAGAGATTGAAAAAAGAATGTTGCTACCTTAACAGTTGGTAAAAAGGTGTGGTGAAGATAGAGACTGTATGGTGTGTGTGGTTAAGCAGTCTGGTTGCCGGTTGCCGGATAACTGTTGCAACTGATTTCCTCACAAAGATATTCCATAGGATGCTTAAACGCATTTGGCGACCGCATTCGATGGAAATCGCAAATCAAGGGACCACAGTTGCACTGTGGTTGCATAATGGATCAAATATCAAATGCATAGTTTTACAAGACTGCTGCGGTGGTGGCTGCAAATCTGGCTATGGCTCAGCTCAACCCCCCATTCAAACCTCCTTGTAAGTGCTCAATCACCTTCATCACCTTGGACATAGTAATTTGACACAAAATCGCCTGAGCTGAGGGGGGGGTTGAAGCTCCTGTATTTTTTTAGATACAAATTATCTTTAGAGGTAATTTTTTTGTTAGCTAAAAAAATGATCCGCACTAAAAATATTCTGGGCCAAAAACGATATTCCGCACCAAAGACAAATACACAGCATTGTTTTCTGCGCGCAGTATTTTGTTTTTAGCACAAACGCCGCAAATTTTAGAAGTGGTCAAAAAAGTCTTATGAGCAATTCCCAAGGCACGTGTGGGGAAACGTGCTGTGTGTGGGGACCCCATGACGGCACCAGTGATGAAGTGAATTTGATTTTGAGCCCCCCTGTCCCCCGTCAACTTGGCTTTACACCCTTGTTCAACTCATTTGAACCCTTTTGTGCATTCCCACCACATTCACTCTTTTTTTAGGTTGGCTCCTCCCGACGCACAGGGGATGCTGACCTGTGAGGCTTGACAGCGACCTCCCGTCCCCTCTGGGCCCCGGTTGGACAGCGAGATTAGCAAGACAAGGCCCGATACAAATGTGGTTTGTCTCCCGGACATGTTACATGCAATCATCAGCCCGTGGACAAGGGGGC
Organism: Eutreptiella sp. 'Long Island Sound 2002'; assembly: GCA_964036045.1. Classification (NCBI taxonomy): domain Eukaryota; phylum Euglenozoa; class Euglenophyceae; order Eutreptiales; family Eutreptiaceae; genus Eutreptiella; species Eutreptiella sp. 'Long Island Sound 2002'. Next base: position 131,471,481 of record OZ038382.1, on the reverse strand, counting down.
CTCGGCGCGGTACGCTGCCACCCACATTGAGCATTGTGTCCGATCCATCTACTATCCAAGCGGAGCCTAGCAGTGCCCCACTCATCAATGAGTGTGGGCGAAGGGTAGGTAGGTAGGTAGGTGCATTCGGTCGTGGAGAGGCTCCCCATGGTTCCCGCTGGCGTCGCCGCTGTGACGGACAGGAGAAGGCTCCGCGCATGACGAGGGGAGGCGGCTTACATCCCGCTAGACCTGACTGGTGGCCCCCAACAAATCAGCCCCGGGCAGCACCGGGAGGGCTAATTGCCGCCGGCGTGACGTACTTGTCACGCCGGGAGGGTGTGCCCCCGTGCTTGCGACCGTCCCCTCCTTTGGCCGGAACCCTAGGGGTGCACCGGACTTTCTGGCGTATCCCGTTCCCAAGGCATGCCACCGGCGTGTTCTTGGTACTTGGCTTCCGAGGTGCTTGGGTGTCGCACGCTCCGCCTCGAGTCCAAAATGCAGCACAGGCCTTAGGATATAGCCTTACCCCCGGGCTCCGGATCTCGTCTGGCCGGATCACCTGCATGGCACGGGCTGCCTCAGTGTCCGGGCTATGCACCATGGGCTTCCTACTGTTGTGTGGCCCTTGTGTTTGGGTTTGGGTTTCGCAGTAACGGCGCCAATCTTGACTAGGGTCTAGGGTGTGTGTGTTTGGGTACGGGTTTTGGCTTCGCCTCGCCTGTCCTGGCTGGGGTTTGTGGTGCGTGTGTTTGGGCTTGGGTTTTGCCTGCACCCCGCCAATCCTGGCTAGGGTGTTGGGGTGTGTGTGTTTGTGTGCCCGCTCCGCCCATACCCCGCCATTCCTGGCTGGGGTTTGTGGTGCGTGTGTTCGGGCACGGGTTCTGGCTTTAGTCCGCCAATTGTGGCTGGGGTGTGTGGTGTAGGTTCGGGTTTGGGCTGCACCCCGCCAATCCTGCCTGGGGTGTTGGGGTGTGTGTGTTTGTGTGCGGGCTCCGCTTGTACCCCGCCAGTCCTGGCTGGGTTGCTCGGTGTGGGTGTGTGTGCTTGGGTTCGGGTTTCGGCTGCGCCCCGCCATTCGTGGCTGGGGTGTTTTTTTGGTTTTTTGCCGTGTGGCTCCCAGCTATCCGGGTGGGGCCTCCCGGCTCACATAAGCGTTGACACGCTCTCACAAATGTGACGATTGTTTTGGACCAATTGGGGCTGATATGCTACATAGCGGGCTGACACGTAACTGCCTGTTCCTTGTGGTAATTTCAGTGATGCAGCTGATGGTGTTTGTTTTGGACCAGGACTCCGCTTACGCAGGCGTCGTCTCGCTTCCCAGGACCGGGTATACGCCTAGTCTCGTTGGGTGTGTGTGTTTGTGTGTGCGCTCCGCCCCTACCCCGCCAATTCTGGCTGGGGTTCGTGGTGCGTGTGTTTGGGTTCGGGTTTTGGCTTTCGGCCCGCCAATCCTGGCTCGGGTGTAGGAATGTGTGTTTTTGTGTGCGTACTCCGCTTGTACCCCGCCAATCCAGGCTGGGGTGTGCTGTCCCGGTGTCTGTGCTTGGGTTCGGGATTGGGCTGCGGCCCGTCATTCCTGGCTGGGGTGTTGGGGTGTGTGTGTTTGTGTGCGCGCTCCGCCTGTACCCCATCAATCCTGGCTGGGGTTTGTGGAGTGTGTGTATATGGGTTCCGGCTTTGGCTTTCACCCTGCCAATCCAGGTTGGGGTGTTCGGGTCTGTTTGTTTGTGTGCTCGCTCCTCTTGTACCCCGCCAATCCTGGCTGGGGTGTTGGGGCGTGTGTGCTTGTGTGCGCGCTTTGCCTGTACCCCGCCATTCCGGGCTCGGGTGTGCGTTGTGAGTGTGTGTGCTTGGGTTCGGGTTTCGGCTACGCCCCGCCATTCCTGGCTGGGGTGTTGGGGTGTGTGTGTTTATGTGCGCGCGCCGCCTGTACCCCGCCAATCCTGGCCGGGATGTTGACGTGTGTGCGTTTGTGTGCGCGCTCCTCTTGTACCCAGCCAATCTTGGTTGGGGTGTGCGGTGTGGGTGTGTGCGCTTGGGTTCGGGTTTTGGCTGCGCCCCGCCATTCTTGGCTGGAGTGTTGGGGTGTGTTTCTTTGTGTGCCTGCGCCGCATGTACCCCGCCAATCCTGGCTGGGGGTCGTGGTGCGTGTGTCTCGGTTTGGGTTTGGGCTTCACCCCACTTATCCTGGCTGGGGAGTTGGGGTGTGTGTGCTTTGTGTGGGCGCTCCGCCTATACCCCGCCAGTGCTGGCTGGGGTGTGCGGTGTGGGTGTGTGTGCTTGAGTTCGGTTTCGGCTGCGCCCCGCCATTCCTGCCTGGGGTGTTGGGGTGTGTGTGTTTGTGCATGTGCTCCTGTATCCCGCCGATCCTGGCTGTGGTTTGTGTTGTGTGGGTTGGCCGTTGCCTAGCACCTGCTGCCGTGTTGGTTCGCTGTGTGTTGTGCGCGCTTCCCGGGTTTGCGGCACCCGGTGGCCGTTGTTGCTTGGCACCTGTCCGTGTGCCTTGGTTGTGGCCGGTGGCGTGCCTCTCTGGCGTGCCTCGTGGCCCCGCGTGGTGCGCCGCGCCTCGTCCGGTCCGGTCACTTTCCGTGCTCTGGTTGGCTTTCCCGTCGCCATGATACCTTCCCCCACCAGGGGCTTTCGCTCCGGATTCACTGGGCAGATGAGCGGGGCACGTGGAGGACAGCTGAGAATCGGGCTCATGGTGCCTGCCGCTGGCCCCTGACGAGGCGGGGGCGCGGGGCTCGCTCCGCGTCGTACCCGTTCGGGGCCCCGCGACGGGTCCCTCCGTCGTCGGTCTTGGGCTGCGTGCACTGCAGTGGTTTGGCTTATGTGGACCCGGTCACTCACGCGTCCGGTTTCCCGTACCGTCTGTCTTTCGACGGAGGCCTCTGCCAGTGCACCGGGGTTAATTCGTGTGGACGCCAACACCTCCCCTTTCGGGTTGGAGGACGCCACACCCGGGTACCGTGCGTGTGTGCGTGTGCTTGCTCTTCTTGGCCGCGTCTGGCGGGCCAGCCTCCCGGGCGCGTTTTGGTGCTCCTCGCCTTTCCTCGTGCTCCTCGTCCTCCTGCTTTTCTCGGCCCCCTCGGGTATGGGGTTGCCCTTTTCTTGTCCTTTTGAGTGCCTTCTTGCTTTTCTTTGTTTTTTTTTTGCTCTCTTCGCACCGCCGCTATCTCGGGCTTTCTCTGGTTACCGGCCCTGGCTGTCGTGGGCCTTGGCGCTGTGCGGTTTCCTCCCCCCCCCCCCTATTTTCTTTTTGTTTTTTTTCCTTCTTCTGCCCCTAGTGTTCTCCTCAGGCCTCGGTCCCATTGGTTTGCTGTTTGTTTTCCCCCGCCCTCCTTGTCCCCTTGTGTTTTTCCTTTTTCTCCCCCCCCCACCGCCTCGGTGTTTGTTTTGCGGGTCTCCTCGACCCGTTGCTTGGCTCTCCTTGTGCTCCCGCTACTTTTGTGTTTTCTGCCTGGCCTTTTGCTGTTCCCTTGCGGGTGCCCCCAGCCCCCCCCTTGGTGTGTGTCTCGCGGGTGTCGTCGCGCTGCCGCTAGGTATTCCGTGTTTTTCCTCTGCTGTTTTGCTCCTGCCTGCTTGCTTGGCGTTCGTCAGCGGTTGTCGCCGCCTGCTGCCCCCCCCCCCCCCCCCGTGGTGTGCGCGTTGTGCCCTGTGCTGTCTGGTGTTGCTGCGCCGTGCCGGCCTTCCGTCTGCTGTTTTGCGGTGCCGTGTTGCCGTGTTCTGTGCGGCGTGTCGTGCTCTGGTGTCCCGCCTTGCTTTGTTGTGGGCTGTGGCGCGTGGTGCGGTGTTCTTTGGGGCGGCGTTGTGTGTTGTGCTGTGTTGTGCCGTGTTGTTGGGTGCTGCTGTGTGTTGTGCCGTGTCTCTAGTCGTGTCGTCCTGCTGCGTTGTTCGCGTTGTGGTTTGCTGCTTGGCTTTGGTCTGCGTTGCCGTGTGCTGTGTTGTGTCCCTGGGTGCTGTGTTGCGCCGGGTTGTTGCGCATTGTTCCGCCCGACGTTGTGTTGTTGTGCGCTGTGTTGTTTTGTCTCGCTCTGTTTGGTGCCGCTGCTTGCATTGTCGTGCCCTCGGGCGCTGTCCGTTGCCTTGGGGTCCTCTGCCTTCTGTGTTTGGTCGTGTTTCTCCGGGGTGTGTGCTCTGTGTTGTGTGTGTTTTGCCGTGGTGCGTTGGTGCTTGTTGCTATTCGCCGATGTGCTTTGTGCTGTGTGTGTCCCGGGGCGTTGTGCTGTGCGTTCCTTGTCCTGTCCGCTCTGTGAGGTGCTGCGCTGCGCTGTCGTGGTGCGCTTGCGTGGTGCTGTTGGTTCATTCTGTGCTGTTTCTGGCGCCTCGTGCTGTGGTGCGTTGTTGTGTGGTGTGCTGTCTCCTTTGGTGTTGTGTTGTGTTGCTGCGCGTTGTGCCGTGTCGTCCTGTGGCCTATGGTGTTGTGCTGCGGCCTTCGGCGTGGGTGGCTGGCTGCCCTGTCGTGTGCTGCGGGTTGCTGTGCGTCCCTACTCTCCCTTGGTGCCCTGCTCCTCTGTGCTCTGCCCCGTGGTGATGTGCTTCCGTGCGGTGCTGTGTTGCCCTGTCCTGCTGCCTTGTTTGGTTTGTTGCCTGTGTTTGTTTGCTTTCTCCTCCTTTAAACAACCACTGCAAAACCGCAACAAATGTTTTTCCCTTTTTGGTTTTCTTGTGAACTATAAAATTATACACACCCCTACACACCCGCGAGCAGCAAGACCATGTAACCCTTGTCAACTTACTTGTTACCCGCCGTTGGTGATATGTTGTCGTTGTCGGCGCCGGTGTCTTTCTTGGTGTTGTTGTTGGTGGTGGTGCTCTTGAAGTTGCTAGGGGTTGACGGCATTTCCCCCAGGGCCGCTCGCCTAAACTCACGGAAGGGAGGAGAGGGGGGGGGACGGGGAAGGGAAGGGAGGTACATGGAGAAGAAAGAAAAGGAGAGGGAACGACGAATGGGAACGCGGCGAGTTAGAAAATTTTGTTGCGACCTTTACGCGCTGCTCGCGACACGCTTTATTTGCATACACGGCACGTAGCACAACGAGCGACACGGCGTTATGCTCCTGTTAGCGTTACAGCGTCTACGGCGTCAACTATTCACCTATTTGAGGCCGAAACATTTCTGGTCGCGTTTTAACGCGCTTTGCAGAGCGCTTTTTTGCCTAGCCGTTTTTTATGCTAATTAGCATTATTTTGAGTTATTTAGAAAGTGTTTTCGTCGTATTGTACCTATCTCTTTATTTCGTTCTGTCACCAGACGGCAGCATGCGCGACCCGGTGCCGATGCCAGTGAGTGTGGGCGAAGCGTGGAACTGCGTGGCCATCAGCGTTAGGTGGCCCTGTTGAAACCTGGAGGTGTAATTGCGGTACATAATGTGAAATGTGGGGTGTTAAACTTGTTTGTTTTTTTCACAAACCCATACTCGTCAGTACTGTTGTGCCCTTGGATTGGGGCTTAGGGATTCACCATCAACACTTTGATGCGGGACCCCCTGAGGTGGGGTTAGGGACTGGTTAGGGACTCGCAATCTACAATTTGTTGTCGCCCCCCTGGGGTTGAGGTTAAGGACTCGTAGTCCACGCTTTGTTGCGTACCCCTTTAGGTTGGGGTTAGGGACTCGCAATGCACCTGGTACCATGATCAACCATAGTACGATTTTTGCGTTGCATTGCTTTCTGTTGCCATGTGTGCCGATTAAGATGCAAGGGGTTGGTTTACTGCACTTTACTTTAGGCTACTCAAGCATTGTGTACCTCACCCTCCTATTTCTCACCCTATCTTGCACCGTTTTGATATACAGCTCATAAAACCGTAAATAGACTAACAAGTGTGTTTGTGAGGCAGTTGGCAAGCTACCTATTGCTAGCTTGGGACCCAGCTTGCAGCTTGCAGGTGTGCGGCATCAGCCAGTATACTTTTTACCGTGCATCCACGTGAGAGTAGGTGTAGGCCACCCACACTCGGGCCATGTGGATGACAAAAGGGAAATGCAGGGCCCCAAACCGAAAAGCGGTAAGGAGGGCGTGGGACATGGGTGGGTACCCTGGCCCTGTGAAAGGTACCAGCGGCGGGGCCACGGGGTAGAGATACGGGACCAGAGTGAGAGGCTGGGGTAGAGAGGGTAGGAGAGGGGTTGGGGCGACAAAGACAGTGAGAGACGGGGCCACAGCGGCAAGGGACAAGGGGCAAGCGAAGGGTGCACCAGAGCGGCAGCGAAACAGACGCGAGGGGCAACGCAACGGAGCAAGCGGCAACCGACGCACGGGGCACGGCAAAGAGAGAGGACCGCAGCACACAAGGGAACTACATCTCCCACAGGACAACAACATGCAGCGCATAGTACCTTACCAGCCACCCACAGATCGCTTCACCATCAGGGAGCTGATTGAGGGGAGGGCGGCGGGGGCGGAGGAGGGGGGGATCGCCCCGGCGGGGCTCCCGCAGTGGCCGCCAAAGTCGGCCTACCGGCAAGAGGAACGTGTGGCGGCAGAACAGCGCGTGGTGGCGAGAAGCATCCAGCCGTGGCGAGGAGAGGAGCAGCGCGGCGCGCAGAGGAACAGCGAGGAGCCGTAACGAGCACAAAACGGTAACAAAGCGGGAGGCGCACGGGTGGGGCGGGGCAAGGTCGGGTAAGCAGAGGGGCAGGGGCAAGGGAGAGAAGGCGCCCACCTGGCATGGCTGGGGACGGCGCGGGACCTGCCTCAAGGGGGGGGAGGCGGCCAAGGGAACAGAAACAGGAGACAAGCAGCTGAAGCAGTGGTACTGTTGTGTTGTGCGTGCATGCAGGGCAGAGGGGCCAAAAAAAAACCACAAGATTCCGGAGGGGGCAAACCCCACGAAGGGAGCCCACAAAACAGCACAGCAGGGCACAGGTGCACGTCCCGGCAGGAAAAAAAAAAGCAAAAATGAGGAAAACCGAAAAAACAAAAGATGAGAGGGACACGCAAAGGGGGCGCGGGGAGAAGGGGGAAGGCCAACCAGCGGCAAGCGAAGTGCGCGCGGTGAAGAGAGCGGCCCGGACGGGCAGCGGGCAAAGAGGGGTAGCAGAAGGGGAGCAGGGGCATAAGTAGCGAGACGGGGGTGGGGAACGCGGAGAATCCCAAGAGGGGGGAGGCACGCAACGCGACGTGACGGGGCAGAGCAAGCAACCTGTGCATCCGCACGAAACGGTCCTTCGGGCCCGCACCGAAGGCCTGTCGGCAGCCCAGTGGGGTATAAACACACGGGGTAGTCCAGGGCGAGCCCTCATGGTAGGTGCCGATAGACAAATATGTCGTAGTAGGGGCCACCAATGCAAGAGGCAGAAAACGGTCCTTCCGGCCTGCGCCAAAGGGTTGCTGGCGGCCCGGGGGGGATTCTAAGCACACAAAGAGAATCACGGAACAGGGTGAGGGGACTCGGCTGGGGCCGGAGTGAGGCGCAACGGAGAGGGGCATCGCGGGGTTACGAAAGAGGTGCAGGGTACCGTGACCAACAAAGGGCACCAAACAACGGCCCCATGGGATTGGGTTTGCACAAGCAGAGCACAAGAAAACTGCACAGGACTGCACGGGTCCACATCACCAGCGTCACCCCGGCAGACTCCTTCAGCGGCCATGCCGCCATGGACAGTCACCACAGCGGGCAGATACATGCGATCACGACGGTCGCCGTGCCCACGTACAAAGAAGGCGGTCAAATCGCACCAACCGGCCATCAGCCCCAGTTGGAAGCGGAGTGAGGCACACCCAAAAAGGTCCCCGCCGCACCCGGTTCTCTCACGGCAGGTCCCACAACCAATCCCTGCCCCAGAGGAACGTGCAAACAAGCAAACAGGCAGACTAAACCGCTGCACCTCCCACGACAACCAGAGGACCCGCCACCGTGCACTGCTGACCCGCATCTTCCCGAGACACGGCGCCGCGCTCAATGGCAAAGGTCAGGGGTCGAAGTGCGGGGAGGGCAGGAAAAGTGCCAGGCACCAGGCCCATAATAGCTGCGCCACCCCCGGCGGACGCCTCCAGCGGCCACGCCGCCCTGGACAGTCACCGCAGTGGGCAGATACAGGCGATCACGACGGTCGCCGTGTCCCTCGGACAAAGAGGGCGGGCATATCCCACCATCCTGCCGTCAGCTTCAGCTGGTTGCGGAGCGAGGTAGGCCCAACAAAAATGCGAAACAAATAAAGCACCCAGCGGCCGTGCCGCCAACCAAATAAAGAGACAACAAGACAGGCGCACCCGGCGGCCACGCCGTCAGAGTCACCCCCTGCAGAGGGCAGATACAGGCGATTACGACGGTCGCCCAGTCTCTCCGACGGTAAAAAGGCTTTCAACCCCAGCACCCGGCCGTCAGCTCCAGCGGAACGCGGACCGACACGGCCCAAAAAGACAAAGCAAAAGCAACACCCAGCGGCCACGCCGTCAGGGTCGCCCACTGCAGTGAGCAGGCTCAGACAACGGCGACAGGCGTCAAACCTCACGGGTTGAAGAGGCGGGCAATTTGCAACACCAGCCCACACCGGGCCTGGATCCATATATAGGGTACCGCAACCCTGCGTCCCTGGTTCCAGTCCGTTAGGGAGACCACAGCGACTCCCTCCGGCAGCCTCACCTCCCAGACCTAGCGGCAGGCATGCCGCCCCGGGGGCTTGGCGGCGCTGCCGCCGGGGGCCGTGCGGCGGTGCGGCGTGCCCCCCACGCGTGCGGCCACGTCCCTGGCCGCTCGTTCCAAAAACCCCTCCCTGTCGTCAGGGAGGGGGCACTGGGGGCACAGGCGCACCCCGTTGCCGAGCAGCACCCGGCGGATGGGCAGGTGTGCCAGCCTGCCACGGAGGCGGGTGCGGAGCACGCCGCTCCACTTCGCCGCCCGGCGCTGCTGGGCGTCCGCGGAACGCCGGTGCCGCTGTCCGCCATGGCGACCCTTCCGGTGGGCTCCACGGGAACCCCGTCGCTTGCGGGCGCCACGCGAGCCCCGACGCTTGGTCATAGGTGCGGAAAGCAAAAAAGGTTGCTACATGGAGGGGGCAAACTCTGTCGCCGCCGGCCCACTGGGGGGGGGGGGGGGGGCTAGCATCCTCGGAGACACACCACCCCCCTCACCCGAGCCTCGCCCAGATTCTCCAGCAATGCATCCCACGTGCACCAAGCCTCGACTTCCGCTCTCGCCTGTGAGCCTCCGAACACTGACGTCACCCTGGACATAGGGTCTCCCGGCTGAAGCGCCGAGGGCACCCACACGAGGCGGAGCACGATCCCTGATACCCACAGGATTCTAGCCAATGACCGAAGGACCGTTTGGTGGTGGGTCAGGTGGCTAGTCGCGCGCAGCCTGAGGACCTAAGCAATGGCCGCTCGGTGTCCCGTCCTGACTGCAAACCTGACAGCCCACGCCACTCCCCTCAGTTCCGTGGTTTGCTGGCTGGCGAAGCGGGCAGGAGGTGTCACATGCGTACGCACACCCACCCCCGGCACGAGCGCCCCGACCCTCCAGCACCCCGCATCGCGCGCTCCATCGACACAGATGACGACGCCCCCGCACCAGAGAGATGATCGCGAAAGCCTATCCTCAGTCCCAAACCGGAGGGTCCTCAACTGCCGCCAGGCCTCCCCGCCCGGCGCCCGCCAGGGCTCGGCCGCCAGCGCCACCAATGTCGCGAGGCTGCCCAGCATTTTCAGGGGGAAGCCCTGGGCCGGCTGTTTGGCCCCCCCGACCGTCCGACCCCAGCGCAACCAGCAGTAGGCGCCCGCCGCGAAAGGACAACCCAATCCCCTCGGACGCACATGCCAATTCAGTAAACCCAGGAAGCTTTGGAGGTGCCGGTCGTTGCCTGCACCAACCGCCAGCCTCAGCCATCCCGCCCACAACTGGAGCAGTGCTTGTTCATGGCTCTTGATCAGCCTAGCCTGCAAGTCGAGCTCCTTCCCCAGGAATGACGCCACAGGCACCGGGTCCAGGACACTCTTAGGACTTATGAGGAACCCAGCTTCGATCAGGGCACGCACTGCCACTCGTCCCGCCTCCCTGAGCACCTCCCTATCAGTGAAGACGAGCAAAAAGTCATTGAGGTAGTGCACCAGGAGTATCTCGGGGGGCAGTACCCCCTGGAGAATGCGAGCCAAACTGGTTTGGCACAGATAGGGGCTGTATTTCCAGCCAAACGGTAGGCGCGACAGCGCCACAGGCGGAGCCCCGGGGGTGGGCCGGAAGCGAAAAACCTGGCGCGCACCCTGGGGCAAGCAAAAGCTCCAGAACACATTTTTGAGGTCGATGTGGAGGCCGTAGAGGTCCACATCAGGCGGGAACGCCGACAAGGACCTAGCCAAATCCTCCCAGGAATCCAATCTGAAAGTGGGGGGCTTGCCCCCGTCACTCTTGTTGATCTTGACGCAACTCAAGATCAAGGATACCTTCTCGGATGATTTGGGGATGACGAAGGGGTAACATGTGGGGGGGGGGGGGGGGGGGTCCAGCCGGCTCCTCGTAGACCCCCGCCCCCCTCAACGCCTGCACTATCCTCTGGACCTGCTGCGACACCCACCTGGTTGCCCCTCGGACCACCCTATCCCCGTCCTGCCACTCCCGCTCGACGTCAAAATCCTGGAGCCCTCCGTGGTAGAAGGGCGGTATGACAGCGTCCCACAGATCGTCCGGTAGCTGGTGGGAGCCTACCGGTCCCAATCCCCGGTCCAAAATGGCATCCTCGACCCCCCCCATGAACCGCGGAATGGGGGAGGTGTTGACATGGAGGCATGCCTCCCAGGCGTCCGGGTGGAGCTTGCGCAAGGCGCCCAGGAGAGCGGGCAGAGCCCCTTGCAAGCGGAAATCCTCGGCTGTATCGAATACTCTATTCAACCACAGATCCACCCTCTTCGCAACCATCCACAAGCCACAACGTTCCCGCTCGGCTATCCAGTGAAAATGGGGGGTGAGCGCCTGCATGAACTCCAGGAAGAGGGGGGGCTGGACCTGCACCCTCCCACCCCTGTCGGGACCCTTACAGAGGGGGGGGGGGGGGCGACGCCACTGGTCCCGCCCTCCCCCAAGCCTTGGCCTTGAGACGCTCAGCTGCAGCCACGAAGGCACCCTCCACCGGGCCTTGCGCCTCCGGCGCGCGGACATGCCCGCCCTGCCCGAGCTTGATGCGCTTGGGCTGCGGCGTTCCGATCTGCTGGGCCAAACGAGGTCTCCCAGCTTGACGGCGTGCGGGGGCTCGGGATTGCACGGCCTGCGTACCATCTAGGACCACCTTAGCGCGACGCGGCCCCTTGTATGTGCGGTGGATACGGCCCACCACTCCAGCTTTCGAGCCCGCTGCGGGTCCTCCTCTGACAGGGCCAACGGCTGCCCTGGAGGACCACGGTTTACGCTCCCGTCCAACGAACCTGGCAACTCCGGCCTGTCGACGCCCGGGGGAGCCCCTGGTGCTGCCGACTGCGAATTCGCCAGAGGGCTCGCTTCCGGAATCCTCGCTGTGGTCGTCGGTGTCCACGTCGGAATCGACATTGATGGGCCCGGCTGCCGTCCCTGGTCCGCACGCGCCCCCCCCCCACGGCAGCCAATGGCCCCGCCACCGTGCACAGCTGACCCGCATCTTCCCGAGACACGGCGCCGCGCTCAATGGCAGAGGCCAAAGGCGGAAGTGGAGGGAGGGCAGGAGTCGTGTCAGGCCCCGGGCCCATCTCAGCAGAGCCATCCCCGGTGGACTCCTCCAGCTCGGTCGCGGCTTGGTCTCCGTCGCCTCCGCTCCCAACTGTGCGGTTCGCGGTGGACTCCAGTTCCTGATCTCGCGGACGCCTCGGCTTGCGCTTGGTCGGGGTGTTGAGGGCGTTCGCGATACTGGGGAACATCGGGGATCCCCACAGGGCCAGGACGCCCACGCGTTCCGGATTCGGCAAAGGCCCCTGGTCACGGGACCATGCGGGCAGCACCGTAGGGGCAACGACTCCCGGGTCTGACCATTTGGTGCCGTATTGCATTGCCACGGCCGTGCTCTGCCATCTGCCCCACCATTTGTAGTAGGCGAGGTCTGGTTTACGGGCCCAAGTCGCTGCGTCGCCTCCCCTGCGCAGGGCGTGCCACCTGGCTCGGAAGTGGGCGGTGCTCGCCAGGGTGTCGGCCATGCCTGCCTCCAACCCCGCTTCCCCTGACTGCCAGACGAGCATGTCTGAGGACCGGCCCAGCGAAACCATGTGGCCATGAAGCCACGCCCGGACGTCGTCCGCATACCTGTACAGGGGGCGGGTGGTGTACCCCTCCTCCCCTGTCTTGGAGTTCCAGAACTGGATAAAGCCTGGCATAGCCAGGTCAGTAACCCTGATGCCAGCTGCTTCGCCCACCCGCAGGTAGCATACCCAACTGATGATGGCCAAAGCGCTGAACACCGCTCCGTGTCTGGAGTCTCTGGCCTTTTCGACCAGCTGGACCAAGCCTGCTGGGGACAGATAGGGCTGAGAGCCCGAGGATGCGGCTCCCGCCGCAATCCGTTTGTGCAGGGTGGTGACTGTTGGGGGCAGCCACTGGAGGTCCTCCACGGCCCTGACCGCGGAGGTAATACCCCGCAGGGCCGACGCTGTAGCGCCGGCTTGCGCCCGCTCTGCCAGGAGGCCTGCCAGTGCTGCGGCTGTATCAGGCGGGCCCGTGCGGTCCGCGTAAGCCGCCAAGGCCCGGAGTCGGGATGCGTACTGCGAGCGGGTTCTCGGTCTCCAGGACTGCATGGCACTTTCCTCTGGTGAGCAGGGGTCGTCTGACCGGGCTGCTGTCTCCCACCGGCGGGCGAGTGCCCGCAGCTCTGCCGCCGCGTCCGCAATGCCGGAGCCCGGGGCGGCCGGTCCGGGCCCCAGCCGGTCCTGTCAGGACCAGTGTGGGCATCTAAAGTGCCAGTGGCGTTCGTCGGGGGAGCCCCGCTGCGCGCACCTCTGGCATCCTCCGCTCGGTGGCGAGTCCACAGGGATCCACTCGCCCTGCCTCGACTGCCACTGCAGCACTCCTCCCACCTCCCTGAACTTGACGCTCCGCCACGTGAACGCCGATCCTTGTTCCTTCCATGCCTCCTCCAGCGTGGTGTACTGGTTGGACTCGGAGCTGGTTTTTCCGTGCGTCCCTGCATACCTGCGGGCATACGCCGCCTGGGACTGGGACACGCAGTCCCAGACCCTCCACGCCAGCTGCTCTCCTGGGTCGACTGCGGCCTCCGTCGCCTGGCCGCCGAACTCACTTGGTCGGGGGATCTCCCCCACCTCACCAGCTCTAAGGCGTACGTACGCCTTGATGTTGGACAGCATGAGTCTCATCCACTGTGCCAACCGAGGCTTCTCGAGGGCTCGGTTTACTTCTGGCACGCTCAGCGGGGGCAGGCGGGGCCCCTCCTTCACCGCCACTCGGGCGAGTTGCTCTCTGAGTTCTTGAATTTCCTTGGCTTGTGCCGCCAGCCGCTCCTCGGCTGACTCTTGTTGGTTCTGGCTTGGCTGCTCAACCCCGTCCATGGGTTAACAAAAACAAAGACAAGAAAACTGCCTAAACATTGGAGACGCAAACAAAAGTTGAGACGAGGCACAACTAGTGAATGAGGTGGGCATGGAGAGGTGAACCGTGGGCCAACCATGGGCAGCCTGACCACAGGAAGTCGGGAAAATGCTCCTGACTCTGGAACAGCCATGAGGTGTCCGCAGGGGTGAGGGTGACCCTGAGGCCCCCGGGTCATTGGTTTGAGTACGCGTTGGTTCGCGCGTGGGCGCAACCCGGGGAACGTGGCAACGGTCGCCCCTTGACCTCCAGCCACGGATGGACGTCAGCCAAGTGCATCCGGGAGCCAAATGCGTACTCCAACCTGGGACACGGAATGTGGTGGAATGTGGTTGAGAGCAATGCTGCGTTGTCGCCGACGGTCATCCATAGGAAACCCGCCCGCAGGCACCTGAAAGGCTGTGCTGAGGGGCGTACGCCGGAGGAACCATCGAGGGGGGAACAGATGGAGCACCGTGAGGGCAGCGCCTGAAGGAAACCTACCGCTGGTCATGCTTCACGGGAGCCTGCTTGAGGCACTCGGCCGTGGGGTGAGACGCCAGGGGTACTGATGTTGGAGAGCTCCCCTTCCCGCAAGAGGAGGCTACGATTAATAACAACCAAGGGGGCGTTAGACGAGGCTGCGTTCGTGGCTGCCCTTACTTACTTACTTACTTAAAAAAATTTCTGCGCCAAAAGAAGATACAGAGAGATTTTTTTCTGCGCACAAGATGTTTTTTAGCACAAATGCCGAAAATTTCATAAGTGGTCAAAAAAGTCTTATGGGCGATTCCCTACGCACCTGTAGGGAAAGCTAGTGTGTCTGGCGACCCCATGACGGCACCGGTGATGAAGGAAATTTGATTTGGAGCCCCCCCCCCCCCCCCCGCCCCGCCTCAACTTGATTTTACACCCCTGTTCAACTCAGTTCAACCTTTTCGTGCATTCCCACAACATTCACTCTTTTTCTGGGTTGATTGCTCCCGACCCACAAGGGATGCTAACCTGTGAGGCTGGACACCGCCCCCCCCCACTGTTCACTCTGGCACCCCTTTGGAGCGCCAGATTAGCTAGACGGGGCGCGATACGAATGTCGTTTGTTGCCCAGACGTGGTAAATCCAATCATCAGCCCGTTGACAAGCGGCACTCGGCGCGGTACACTGCCACCGACATTCAGCATTGTGTCCGATCCATCTACTATCCAAGCGGAGCCGCTAGCCTTGCTACGCTAGCAGTGCCCAACTCAGCAATGGGTGTGGGCAAAGCGTGGAACTGTGTGGCCATGAGCGTTAGGTGGCCTTGTTGAAACCTGGGAGTGTAATTGCGGTACATAATGTGAAATGTGGGGTGTTCAGCTTGTTTGCTTTTTTCAAAACCCCATATTTGTCAGTATTGTTGGGCCCTTGGAGTCCGGCTTAGGGATTCACAATCAACGCTTTGATCCGGGGCCCCTTGAGGTGGAGTTAGGGATTCGCAATCTACGATTTGTTGTCCGGCCCCTGGATTTGGGGTTAGGGACTCGTAGTTGCATGGCCCTTTAGGTTGGGGTTGGGGACTCCCAATGCACCTAGTACCATGATTACCCATAGTACGGTTTTGGCGTTGCATTGCTTTATGTTGCCATGTGTGCCCATCAAGATGCAAGGGGTTGGTTTACTGGACTTTATATCAGGCTACTCAACCATTGTGTACCTCACTTTCCTATTTCTCACCCTATCCTGCCGTGTTTTGACATACAGCTCAGAAGAAGTGTGTTTTCTGAGGCAGTTGGCAAGCTACCTATTGCTAGCTTGGGAGCCAGCTTGCAGCAGGCGTTTGTTGCCATCTCAGCGAACATCACAACGGCATGCATTGGGTGCTTCAAGCTTGCCTTCTCCAAAGCAGCGGCCCTACAGACCATCTCTGTTGCTACCCTGTCCCCGCACTATCGTCACTGTTGAGTGGGCAACAGATAAGAACCACAAAAAGGTTACCCGCGCACAGGTCCACGAGAAGGAAGAAGCAGCATGGGCAGTTCTCTATGAAGCCGCAATGAGTCCATCTCCTGGTTCCGCAAGGGGCACTCGGTCAGCAAACTCTGATACCTCCTCAGAGCCGCCCTTGTTTCCTGAATCCCTATCACAGGACGGGGGCAGGATTGCACCGCCAACTTAACCCGCCCCCCTCCCGTTGCCTACCCCCCCCGAACACCGCCCTAGCGGGAGACGCAAAGTGCCCTCGTACGCATTTGGAAGGGGAATGTTGAGGTCTTCAAGAATCGCCCGGTTGCCAAGGTAGGCTGGAAGGCTTAACTAGTTCCATGAAACTACGGTGGTAACCTTGACTATGACCATGCAACCTGCAAACAACTGCAAGAGTAAAGGGGTGGCACGGAAGAAGTCACACGCTGCTTGGATGCCCGAAACAGGGATAAACAAGGATCTTCCTTCACTGGGGCACATATTCAGAGAGTTCATTGCAGAGGATCCACCACCTCAACCACCCCTTGGACCACAGCCCACCCGCACTACCATGGCCCAGAGACCCCCCGGAAACAGTACACAAACTCACCGACCTCACAAGAAGCCGACGGAGCCCCTGCTACGGGACCCCGATCAACAAGCTACCCACCGCTTTTTTGAAGCCAGCCCACCTGCGGTCCTGCCAACTGGAACGCGGCAAAAATGAGGCACGTGCACCCATAGCCCCCAATGAACAAAACTTGGCAACAAGGCGGCGCTTTCTCCCACCCATTCCTCTCCCTCCAACCCAGCAGGCGCCCCACCCGCCCCCCCCCGCCCACCCGGACTAGGCATCCTCATCATCCTCTCTCCCACCACCGGCACCGCCACGGCCCGACACCTAGCCATAATTGCAACAGGGTACGAGGATCCAACAACCGTTGCGCAGCGACCACACAGGCGACTGGATCTGGTGCGAAGAAAAGATCCAGTACCGCCCCAAAGGCAGGGCCGCAAACGCCGGGGTGCAGATCCGGGTGCAATGGCGCATCCAACCCCCATTCAACCAACCCAACGCCCCGGACAAGGCAGAGGGCCACACCATCGAGCAAAACAGCGCCCACCCGATCCACTGTGTCACCCCCGAGAACGGGGCCCATCGGGGCACCAAGTATACCGCGGAAGTCCCCCTGGAACAGAAAAAGGGCCTCCCCCCACCGCGCCTACCAAAACGCCCACCACCCGGCAGGCAATCCCCACGCCCCAGCTCTTGTCAATGACGGGGCAAGGGCTCGGGAAAAAGGCCCCTACAACCCCGGCCAGCGGCCACGGAAGCCACAATTATCCTCCTCCACCTCCACCACCCAGCCATCACATACTCCAAGGACGCCACCGCCGCCTTCCAAGGACTCTCCATGGTGCAGGGTGCAAATTGGGTCTCCGACCTCCTCACTTTCGAGGACCAGGCCCTTCAGCGCGAGAACCAGCCGGAGCCCACCCCCATATATACCCAGGGCCAGAAAGCATACAAATGCAACTGGCATAAGGGGAACCCCTTGTATGCCCGGGCGGGCATTCATGTCCACCTCGACAACCACCTCAGCATCCTGGGGAGAAGCGTCTACGAAGTCGTCGGGGACGGATGGCAACTAAACGTCATCAACACCCACATCCCCGTAGGCAACACGACGGAACCCTTTGTCCAGGCCGTGGCTGAGGTGTACCGCGAGATGGCCCTGCCCGCCCAAACCATCATTATCGGCGACATGAACGCCGCCCCCACCCCGGCGGACCCTGGGGGACACGCCACACCGCAAGACGACGGGGTCCCCGACACCATCGACATGCTGCGGCTGGTGGACCTGACAGCAAACCTAGAGGGCCAACCGTCACACTTCCCCCACCAAAGTGGAGGCTGTCCGCTTGCGCATCAACGTGTGCTACAGCGACCCCACCACCGTCATCCACACGGAGGCCCGGTACGGCCCACTCCCGCTGGGACCCACAGGCCACAGGCCCTTCCACCTCCGCCTCACCATCCCCAACCTTCCCCCATCCCCCCGGAGAATGCGGACCAAGGCTTGCCGCCCACCCTGAAAATGCCCCGAGTGCACGACAGGCAAGCCTGTTCCCAATACCACGAGACAATCGACCGCCCTCGGCGCATCGAACAAGACCCCACCAACCTGCTCACTGCCATGCGCACGGCCGCCGTTGCCTGCGGCTTCCAGCAACAACCCAAGGCTGAGGACGACCAAGCACCTACAGCCCTGGCACATATGTTCCATGCCCTTTGCATTGCGAAGCAACACTTGTAGAACCTCCTCCACACACACAGCCCACAAACCCGCCACCTCATACAGAACTGCAGAAAGCAGATAGCCCACATCAAGGTAGACGTGCAGCAGTGGCACACCCACAGACAGCAGCCAATCGCCCAAGAACATGAGCGATATGCGCGCCACAAAATCCCCCACAAGGCCATACTCCACCTCGAAAACGCCATGACCCACACCGGCCAGCGCACCATCACTATTTTCCAGCACCAAGACGGCTCCCTCACCAACGACCCCGCCACAGTGCTCCAAGCCACCCAAGACAGCTTCCTCCACCACCACAGCCCCACCGAACACAGAGTGGACCTGGACACCCAAGACAAAACCAAACACCTCCCCAAAGTCCTCAATCACGCCCAGCGGAGGCAACGTGAAACACACTGCTTCACCATCCATGAAGTCCGGAGAGCCATCCAAAACCTCCGGCAACACAACACTCCGGGCTCCGACGGCCTCCCTGCGGAGGCATACTACCACCTCCCCGCCCACCTCCTGCGCCTCTTCACCCAGCGCCTATGGGACATCGTCACAAAACGAACCCCTCTGCCACCGTACTGGGCCAACGTTGTGGGCCCCGTCCACGAAATAGGGGACTGGGCCAACCCAGACAACTGTCGCCCCATAGTGTTTGCAGTCACGTAGGTGAAGATTCTCTGGACCGTCCTGCTGCGCCGCGTCCGCCCCCACCTGGATCCCCACATACTGCCAGCCTCTTGGGAGCTACCCCAGGCAGGTCCCCACACGAGGCCATCTTCCTTCGGGACGCCGTCACCGACATGGACCTGGTGGGCTTGAGCATCACCTCCCTCGACGTCAAGGAGCCTTCCCAAACACCCCCTGGCTCCTCCTCGAAGCGGTCTTGAAATGCTTGGGCCGCCCTTTCTACGGATTCACCTCCAAATACATCCGCACCGGAGCAGGCCTCACCCTCTTCCTACAGGCAGGCAGCGGGTTCCCCCAAGGAAGAGCAGAAGGGCCGTTCCTGTACCTCCACATGACTCGCCCCTGGCCCTCGCCATCGAACAGCACTACATTGCGTACGCACCCTATGCCCTCCTCTCCCGCTTGTTGGGCGACACCAATCTCACGGTCGCGCACACCCCACACCAACCCCACACACCAGACGACCGGCCCGCTGTCAACCAGCAAGCCGACGACTTACTGAGGGTGACCATCTCATATCTCGCCCGTAACAACCTCATCCTCCACCCTACAAAGTTCGTGGCCCGGACCAAAGGGGCTGCCCCAGCCCACACCCTAGGCCCGCAGGGGCCCGCCCTGAACATCGTGGAGGCCACCACCCACCTGGGGGTAGTACTCAAAAAAACATGTGTTGCAGGGTTAGGGACCCGGAAAATGGGTGATTCAGGGCCGCCCCCCCTAAACAATGCCCATTTTTTGCCCAAAAATGGCCTAAAAATGCCAATTTTGGGCCAAAAACAGTGTACTTTGGGCTCGGGTGGTCACTTGAAGGCCCCCACCCTATTTTACAGGTGCTCGACTCACAAAAACATGAATGGCAGGTTATGGAAGCCGGAAAATGGGTGCTTCAGAACCCCCTCCCTAAAAAACGGCAATTTTTTGCTCAAAAATGGCCTAAAAATGCCAATTTTGGACAAAAAAACATTGTTTTTTTGGGCTCGGGTGGTCAATTCAAGCACCCCCCCCCCTTATTTGCAGGTGCTCCACTCAAACAATCATGTGTTGCAAAGTAATGGATCCAGCAAATATGTGTTTCAGGGCCGCCGTGACCTGAGAAAGGCCTTTACGTGTCAAAAAATGGCCTAGAATTGCCAATATTGTGCAAAAAGCCTGTATGTTTTAGGCTCGGGGGTTCCGTTCACGGCCCCCCGACCCTATTTTGCAGGTGCCGGATTCACCAAAATAGGTTTCGCAGCATGGTTGGCATGATATTTAAGCCCCCAAAACAAGTCACCCCTCCATTCTCTTAGTTTTCAGAATAAAGTAACACTTTTGCCTTTAAAAAGCTATGTGTCCAGACCGCGGACCCCGACGATATCATCCTCCCCCGATAGTTGCAGTCACACCTGGCCAACCTCCACCGATATGCATCCTTACCCACCAAGGCCCTCGCTCTACCCCACCAAAGCCTGGCGTATTACCTCACGGGCGTGGCAAATGCCTCCATAGGCTTCCAGGCACTCCACCTAACACATCCCACCACCGCCCTCCAGCCAGCCACACGCGCCGTCACCAAAGCATGGACGGCAGACGGCACAAACTCCATAACAAACCGAGCCATCCGTGCCGCGTGGCCCCACTATGGAGACACCACCGGGGACGAGGTAAACGCGCCCTACACCAAGCACGGAGCACCCCTTTTGCACCGCATGACCCATAAGCATTTCCCAGAGTTCCGCGAAGTCACCATGATCAAAGTCCAGGCTGCGCAGCGGGCCCGCAATACGTGCCCACACTGGATACTCCGGCATACGGGCATGCCCACCAACACCGGCACCCGCATCTGGAACCTTCTACGGCATTTACTCCCCACGCCATGCCACGCCATCCTCACCAGCCCTAGCTGCTAGGAAGCAGGCCCCCTGGCGGTCCTCTGCGGAGACCTCCAGCACCACCCCAAGAACACCATTGACACCGGCAACCTCGTCCGCACCTCACTCACAGTAGTATACGTCACCCTCCCCAAAATGGGAGTCCTCCGCCGCAGTGGAGCACACCACGCCCCTGTCCTACAACTCCCCACATGGCCCCGGTATCAGCTATTCCACCAGTATCTCACGCAATCAGCACGAGCCATCAGGAACCACTTATCGGACGGAAAAGACATAGAGGCAGCATACCGAGATATCAAAACACAGCACGCACACCAAGTCCCGCCGGAAGAACCCTTCACACCCACCGGCTCTAAACACGAGCCCGTCCCGTCAGCAATGGGCACAGGCCCACCACTAACCCTACTACTGGCCCGAATTGAAGCCCAACCCACACAAACCACCGCCACCCACCACGGGGCAAAGTGGCGTATACTGAAACACCACATGACGCCCCAAAACCTACCGGCGTTCCCTCCGGACTTCCAGCAGGTGTCCCGCACATGATGGGCCTGTGAATCTAATGCCGCCACAACACCGTGCCGGATATTGTAACTCTTAGCCCGACACAACACCCGCCTCACGACCCGCTTACCACCGCAGGCCTACACATTCATTCATTCATTCTGTGGCTGGGTAGGCCCCCGACTGGGCATGTCCGCGTGTGTTCTTGTATCATACAATAGTCATTTGTAAAATCAGAGTATGTAACAACAAGAAAACCTGTGGACTATAGTATAGTGTCAGGGCTTGAGTGTACATAGCGCCGTTTCAATTATTTTCAATGAGTTCAGGAGCGGATCCGAGTGTGGTAGTGAGTGTTCCTGTGTGAACTTGTTCCATGCTTGCTGAAATGTTTGTTTCTTTTGGGCGTTTTTGAAATGTGACAGTGATACACATAACCCGTTTCTTCGAGATCGTGTTATTGGTATATAGCATTTGCAGGAGCCTTTGTAAAGTTCGGAGACAATATTGTTTATTGCAAGCGACTCAAAAACTAGATCAGACCTGTATGAGTCTGTAGACTGTAAATCATCTGTTCCACCACACCGACACCAACCTCACCTTAGCATGGGACCCTGAGCACGAACCCTAATGGCTCCTCACCACGAAACCCACTTGGCCGCGCCGCAATGCCAGCGGAAACGCCATCCGCTACAGCCTGTACGAACCAGGCAGAGGAGGCAAACAGGAGCAGCCCTACCATCTACTCCACCACTCTTGCCACATACCAGAACAACGGACACAGACCCTCACGTGCCACAACCTGAACCTGAACACGGCCTACATCCTCCACTACATTTACTCCTAGCTCACACAGGGAGAGCATGAGGAGGGAATCATCGCCGTATTCCCCCGCGCGCAGCGCATCATCTCCAAAGGGATAGAGGTATACGCCACCCCGGTCATACAGCCCACAACCGCGGTATCCCACCTGAGGACAGGCCTCACCATATACGCGTACCTGGCCATGAACCAAGGCCGCCTCCCACAACCATCACCGGCAGACAACATCTTCTTCACAGATGCCTCGGGCGAATCCGCCCTCATCCCAATCACGGGGGGAGCCACCCTACAACTGACCTACACCACGGGACCATACCTCATAAACCACTACGCAGGCCACACCACCTACATGGCCTCCTCACACGGGGAGCTGCGCGCAATGGCTGACACAATCACCAGACTTGCAACTACGCTACCTGCTGACCTCCCACATACCGTCAGAGTCTAGTTCCTAGTGGACGCCACCGTCTACACGCATCTACTCCTCCGCATAGCACAACAACCGCTCCACACGGCCACCGCAGCCAGCCTTGGCACCCAAGCACTGATGCTCTGGAAAGCCCTCCATCCAGTTCCACATCGTGAAGCAAGAGTCCCACAGGCACCAATACGGGAACGGCAGGGTCGACATCCAGGCGGTGCACCAACTCACAAGGCACCTAGCGGCCCTCAAAAAAAGCTGACCTAGACCGCAATCACGCACGCCTCCAGCACCTACCCCCCAAACCAGAAAGACTCAAAACCCTACCAGACCCCGGACCGGGTGCCAGAGGACGCCCCCTATACCTCACACAACAAAGCCTGCCACTACCCCGACCCGATCCCAAACTTTGCCCGGATGCTCGGCGACGCGGACATCCGAGCCCACATCCAGGAGCTCCAGAATGCTCTAAAAGTCCCCATGTACCACTCAGCCCTCCGCCCGGCATGCGTCCCGGCCCACCTGCAAACGCGACGCAGCCAGCTTCCCAGAGAACAACTACCACTCCTCACCAGAGTCGCCAGATTGCTGGCCCGCAAACACATCCACATCCCGGAGAAGCGCACCCACTGCCAATGCGACCACACGGCCCCGGAGGACTGGCACGAGTTCAAAACATGCCCCCCCCATGCAGGGCGCGATACACTAGTGGGCTGGTGCCCAGCAGATACCCTGCAACAACACGAGGTGCTGCGTCTCATCCTTTACCATGCCGTACCTGACCCACATGGGCACTGACCTGTTCTGTAGCCCAAGCAAGGCCCCCGTCTCCATCCAAAGGCCTCCAAGACACTACCAAGATGCCCCAGAAGAAGAGCCACCACGGGGCCCCCACGCCACAGGCGGCCAGAACACCCCAGAACCGCCCGCCTCACGCCCGCGAGACAATCCGGCACCTGCGCGACCAGCCTCACCCCACACGGAACACATGAACATGGATGCGCCGGACCTCGACAGCCCGGCCCGCCAGACTTCCGAGGGCCCGGAACTCCCCCCCCCTCACACCCAGCACCATCAATGACCCCATGCTCCTCCGAGCAGCCCTCCAAGGTGGCACCCCGGATACCCCCCTAGGCTGACTCCGTCTGCAAGAGTACTTGACCGCCCTCACTGTTGACGCCCTCCGGGACGTCACGGTCCCAGGGCAGGGCGTGCACTAGGCCATCATGGACCTTGTCGCCTGGAGGTCCCGCCGACAGGCATAAGGCCAGCACGTCTGGATACCCCCCTTCGAGGGGACCCAGACACTGACGCGCGAAACCAACACTTGCACCAACAAAGGGGTCACACGCCTCCGACGACCCCAGGCAGAAAAGGACCACACAGCAGACCCTGACCACCCCGAAGAATGGGAGCAAGCCACCGCCGCCACCTGCAACACCGCCCTCCACGCTCCCAGCCACAGCGCCCCCGACGAAGACCTCCCGCCCTCCAGCCAAGGGCCGCTACCAACCCCCGCCAGAGGTCCTGTGTGCAGTCCCCGTGCGACGGCACTATTACCTAGTGCACGCCACGGCAACCCCCAGCCACCAACCAAATGGCCCATGGGTCCTCACGGGGACGCACACCATGTTCGCCCCGGGGTACATCCCCCCCTCGAAGCATTACGGAAACTCACCACCCCATACAAGGTTCTCAGGGGCATCCTCCACCCGGGGGACCACAACAAGGCCGACACCACGCATCCCCGCACCCTGGCCCAAATCGCCTCCGGCGAAGCGGGCTACCACCTGGGATTGGCCATGCTCTGTAGACTCCAGTGGATCAGGCGGCGCCGGCCGGCCGCGGATGGGGCGCCCTGGGTCTGGGCCATCCCAACCGCCCACACACAAATCGAAGTAGGCCCCAACACACGCAACAACCCTAACCCAGGCCGCAACAGCAGCTCAACTGCGGCTACCACACCATCCACAGAAGCCTCCGGTGTGTAAACCTCACCCAACCCTTGAGGTACCCTCCCCCCACCAGTAACCTAGAAATGCACCAGGTGCACACACGCATCTGTGAAACCCTAGCTGAAGCCGCCGTGGTCGGCAAACGAAACTTCACCAAACCAAATCCGCACCACATGTACGCACCGCCACACATGAACACGAGCGCCGACCCGCCACACGCAAACCCCGCCCCTCCTCTCCTTTCCCTCGCTTCCCTCCCTCCACCCGGTGGCCCAAGCTCGCCCATCGCATACAGCCCCGGGCCCCACGACATGCCCCCACCCCCTCGCCCGGAAACCCGCACGCACCCCCCAGGGACAGCCCCGCGGCGCGTGACCCATTCCCCCCCGCACCCGGTGACGTACATACCGGCACCGCAAATAGCCCCACGCCCCAGGGCATGTCCGACCCGCGCAGCGACCCGCGCACGCCCACCGCGTACAGCCCCGTGAACGCACGCCCATCTCCCCCACCCCCCGAGTGCCGCCCGCAAGAACTGTTCCGCCCCGCGGACGCTGACACACACGGCCTCAAAAATTGCAGGAGCCGAGCCCAGTCTAGCCCAGCCGGCGGAGACCGCGGTCCCACGCCTCAGCCACACGCCCAAGCCGACCGGGTTGGGCCCCCCGGGCCGTCAAGTCGGGACCGGGCCCCTGCAGCCACCCGCTCCGAACCCACAGCCCGAGGGGATGCCCTCCATCCTCCCCGCGGTGGCAGCGGCGGAGGCCGCTGCAGCCTGCAAGGCCGCCCCCGCCCGCATGGCAGCGCGGCCTCCATCCCCCAATAGCACCACGTCCTCCTCATCCTCCTCCCCCTCCTCCTCTCCCATCCCCCCAGCGGTCATCCGCAAGGCCACGGCCAAAGCCAGGGCCGGAGGCGCAAAGCAGGCGGCCCGCGGCTCCCCAACCACCACAACGGCGGCCCCAGCACCCCAGCCACAAGCCGGGGCCCCCGCCCAGCCGGCACCCATCCCTCCACACCTCGGCGAAGACGTCCTCTACCACCTGAAACAGGTCCCCAAGCCCGAGCCCGACCCCGTGCCGAACCCCGAGCCCCGGCGGCAACGCCGCCACCACCCACGACACCGGCAGCACCACCACCACCACCATCAGCAGAAGCATTACCACCACCACCACACACAGCACCAGCGCTAAAAGCCGCGACAGGGGCAACAGCAATAGCAACAAAAGCAGCCCGGCCACCAGAACCCCACCCCCGCCAAGTCCCGCGCCCCCCTACCCCAAGAAAGAACTGCAGCAACGGAGGCAGCCACACAGCACGACCCAGTCAAACCCTCACCCACATCCCCATTACAAAGCGCCCCACCATTCGGCCCCCACAAACCACCAACACCGCGGGCCGGATCGACCCGGGGACACGGGACCCCTCGGCCGCAGTCTCCATGAATCCCAGCCCCAAGCCCGCCCCTATCGCCTCAGCTGTCCTCCCGCCCCTGCAGCCCCTCTGGCCGCACATGATGTACATGCACCCCACCTCTGTCCCATCACAGCACCAGAGGAACCTTGGTGCATACCCACAGCACTACCACCACCACCGCGACCAGCACCACCGCCATCACCAACACCACCATCCCCACCACCACCATCACCCACCTCTTTAGCAACACCAGGCCTACCCCACCAACCTGCAGCCCACCATGCACAAGCAGCACCACCAGCCAGGATGGCCGCAGCAGCCGCCGGCCCAAACCGCCTACCGACCACCACGGCCCCCCGCCGCACCAACCAAGCACTAGCCCCACAGACCACGGGCCCCTCCCACCACAGGAGCCCCCCCCCCCCCCCCCAGTGGGCACCCCCGAAGAACCGTACCCCCACAGCCACCAAGCCCACGCTGTAGGAGGCCAGCCCCCCCTCCAGGGACATCCACACCCATGGCAACCCCCTCGGGCACCACTGGAACCATACAACCTGCCGCCCCCACCGGCATAGCCTCCCCACCCAACGCAGCCCCCCTACACAGCTGAACCACAGGGTGCGGCGGGCTTCCCCCCCTCCCCCTAACGGGTGGAACTACATGATGCCCCCCTGGCACCGCCACCGCTCCCTGAATGCCCCATCCCACCGTGCGAGGAAGCCAACCCCCGAAAGCAACACCGCACCCCCTTCCCCAACGAATGACCCCCCCCCGCCTTTCCCGCTCCACGCAGCGTCAACGGGCGTCCCTAGCCCCGAGGCCCGGCCCACACCACTCCTGCTCCCGCACGCACCGCCACGCATCCCCCTCCCCAAGAACAGGACACCAGCGCCCCATGTAGGCGAACTCATCCCCCCTCCCATACGAGCGGCACCCCCTCCGGCGCCGTTCCCGCTCCCCGCACCGCTGACGCGCGTCCCCCGCCCACGGACCCCGCCACCGCCGCTCCTGGACCCGGCACTCCTCCCCCGAACCCCACCACGCCTATCCCGACGCCGACCTCACCTGGTGGTCCCCCCCGCCCTGCGTGAGCTCCATCGCTGGGTGCGGTTGGCAAGACGGGCAAGCAAACGGGGGGGACAGCAGCGCCTCCACCTGTTCCAATAACTCCTCGCCCGCACACCCCATGACCGCGACGACAGCGCCCCTAAGGCCTCCATGCCCCGCAGCACATGGAAAACCTCCTCCGCGACGTGGTTCAGGGCGGTTGCCCCCCCTACACCCCCGAGGCTCTCCGCCGATGGATGCAGGCCTCCCACCCCTAGGCATGGGCCATCGGCGTCCCCCTACCCTAGGCACCAGCCCACCACCGAGGGGCCGGGAAAGGAGGGGGAAAGGGGAAGGGCCGCGGCAAAGGGACGGGATACGGCACAGCGACGAGGGTAAGGGGGGAACACCCAAGGGAGGGGGCCCCCTGAGAACAGCACACCGCTAGGACCGGCGCCTTGACACTCATGCTCACGAGGCGAGGACTGCGGCCGCCCTGCCCCGAAGGGTCCACCACGGAAAGGAGGAAGGCCACCACCAGTTAGCACGGGGCACCACCACACCAAGGCAAAGGCTGCATGGAGCGGCAACCCGCAATCCCGAGTGGCACACACCCGCCATGCCGGACTGGCCCTCTCGGCCAGACCTGACGCAACGCCAGGCAACGAACCGCGCCCACCAAGCCAAACCACCTCCACCCGCAGCCGCACGAGAAACCACCCGCCACCAGCCAACCGGCCAGCTCAAGCCCACGCAGGGCCCCCGCACAGAGCGCCCCAGTCCTAGCAGCTGAGGCCCCACCAGCGCATGCCAGCCCGCGAGATGACCACCGCGTGACCGGACCAGGCCAACCTGACCGCCAGCGTCACCCTCCCCGCCACCCGCCGCCGCCACACAGCGGCCCAAAGGAGGGAAGGGGGACCACCCACCCCGCGGCAGGCTACCCGTTGGCCTACCCTCTCCTCACTGCAAGGGCCACGCCCCATTCCGACAAGAGAGCAACAGCGACGATAAAGTAGCCACCAGCACCGCACGGCGGCCCAGCGAAAGATAGCCAGACCACTGCACGCCAACCGTCAGCCTAACCCTCCAAACCGCACGGCACGACTCAAGGGGCAACCGACCCCAGACCTACAGCGAAACCCCCTAGAAGCATCAGACGGCTGCAAACAAAGCACGGAGGCACGCGGAACAACCAACAAGGCGCCCTGACCGCTACAAGCTACCCGCCAACCTCACCCCCCGACCGTGCAGCCCCCCCCCCCCCCCGGCCAGCAAAGGCTCAGGTTATGAAGCCGGAAGACCCAAGGGCGCAGCCCCCCCCTCCAAAACGCACAGCGAGCCGGCGCTGGCCGAAAGAAAGTTAAACTCGCCAGGCGCCAACGAACAACAGCGGGGCGTGGGGACACCGGGCAGCCCCACGCCCAGAGCAACACCCCAGCTACCCCCCACCTCCCCCGACCCCCTCTCGCGAGTACGAGCAGGCTGGCGCAACAGCCCGGCCGGAGACACCGCAACCTAACCCGCACCCAGCGTGTGGGCCCGCTGAGGCCCACGCATGTACATAACCTACAAAATGAATGAAACGGTCACAACACCCGCCGCCAAGCCGAGCACACCGCTGAAACCATCGAGTTCTACGCCAGAGGGGACCACAGTGACACACAAGCCGAAAAAACCACACCGACCAGCGCACGTGCCGACCTAGGGAGGGCAGAGGGAAAACAAAGCAACCCCCCACACCGCTCCCCAAGCAAGGGACAGAGGGAGCGACCACACCCACAACGAGAGCGCAAGAAACTGCTGGAATGCACCTTCGGAGAAGCCCGCACCACACCGCACCCAAACAGGCACAGCACAAGCCTAGGAAACGGGGTAGACACCCGACCACAACCAAAGAAGACTACGAACACCACCGCCCCGGCCGAAAGCAATGCAGGCAACACGCCACCCAAGCGCGAACAGACGCACCCAATGCCCAACCAGGAAACAAGAAAGAGAGCGAAATCCAAAGGTAGGATGAGGGACCACCCCACCAAAACCAGCAACCGACCAACCTAGAAAGGCGGGGACCAACAACCACGAAGCCGTCACCCGGAAAGGCGAGCGACCACCGCACCAAAACGGGCAACAGCCCCCAACCGGCAAAGAGAACAAACAGCAACCACGGAGCCCAACACCAGGAAGGGCGGGAGGCCCCCCCACCGAACCCGATGGCAGGCCCGAGCCGGGGAAGGCGGGGCACAACGCCTACGAGGGCACCGCCGGGGCAAGCAAAGGACCACCCCGTCCAGGCCAACAACGGCCCCTGGCCGGGATTGGCGCGGAGCAGCACCCACGGGGCCCCCGCCGATAAAGGCAGGGGATCATGCAAACGAACACCAGCGGCTGGCTCCAATCAAGAAAAGCGAGGAGCAACAACCACAGGTCCCACCGCCAAGGTGGGCCAGGCGCCACCCGGCTCGCCAAAGCCCGCAACAAACCCCAGCCAAACATGGCGGAGAACTGCACCCATGGGGGACCCCGCAGGGAAAGGCGAGGGACCACCCCCCACACCACAACCAGCAGCGGCCCACAAACGGGAAGAACGGGGAACTGCACCCAGAGGGGCCTCCGCCATGATAGGCGAGAGACCAACCCCCCCACCTCAACCAACAGCAGGCCACAACCTGAAATGGAGGGGAACTGCACCCACGGAACCCTCCGCTAGGAATGGCGAGGGACCACCATTCCCCCCACCACAGCAAGCAGCAGGCCCCGACGAGGAAGGGCGGAGGACTGCACCCATAGGGCCTTCCGCCACGAATGGCGAGGGATCATCCCCCCCCCAAGGCAACCAGCGGCGACCCACAGCCAAGAACGGCGGGGAACAGCACCCACAGGGCCCTCCGCGAGGAAGGGCGAGGGACCACCCTCCCGCCACAGCCAGCGGCAGCCCACAACCGGGAACGTCGGGGAGCTGAAGTTACAAGGGCCTCCGCCAGGAATGGCGAGGGACCACCCCCCTCCCCCCCACCACAGCTAGCAGCAGGCCCCGACCAGGAATGGCGGAGAGCTGCACCCACAGGGCCCTCCGCGAAGACTGGCGAGGCACCACCCAACTCACCAAAGGTAGAAGGAGGCTTAGCCAGGATTGGCGGCAAACTGCACCTACAGGGCCCTCTACCAAGAATGGCGAGGGACCACCCAACCAACGGCAGCAGTAACACTAGCGAGGATAGGCGGAGAACCGCAAAGCCCTCCGCCAGGATTGGCGAGGGACCACCACACCAAAGCCAGCGGCAGACTCCAGCAAGGAATGGCGGGGAACCGCACCCACAGGATCCTCCGCCAAGATTGGCGAGGGGCCACAACCCACCAAAGGCGAATACAAGCCCGAGCAAGGGATGGCGGGGAGCTGCACCTACAGGGCCCTCCACCAGAGGGACCGCCCAACGAAGAGCAACAGAAGGCCCCACCCAAAAATCGCGGCGAACCGTACCCAGGCACACACGTCACGGGCCCCAGCCAGGAATGGCAGGGTGAAGATGACAACCGGAACCCAAACACGCATGCCACAGTCCCTAGCCGGGAACAGCGGGGTTGAGGCAACACCCGTACCCGAACACACGCCACAAACTCCAGCCACGATTGGCGGGGTTACGGCGAAGCCCCGAGCCCAAACACATGCGCCACAGGCCCCAGCCAGGATTGGCGGTGTTTAGACAAAAACCCAAACCCAAACACAACGCCGCAATCCCCACCAAGGGATTGCGAGATCCAGGCATGACCAATACCAAGACACAAGCCACGGACCCGAGCCAGGATTGGCGGGGCTGAGGCAACAGCCCAGACCCAAACACACACGCCACAAACCCCAGCCCGGACTAGCGGGGTTCAGGCGCAACTCGTACCCAAACACACACACACCACAAGCCCCACCCGGGAATGGCGGGGTCGCAACGAAACCCGCACCAAGACACACACGCCGCGAGCCCGAGTCAGGAATGGCGGGACGAAGGCGATAACCCCGACCCGGGCACGCACGCCACCGTCCACGGCCAACAAAAGCGGGGTAACGGTGAAACCCAAACCCAAGCACACGCGGCACACAACAATAGGAAACCCAGTGTCCATAGCCCGGGCACTAAGGCGGCCCGCGCAATGCAGGTGACCCGGCCACCCGTGGGTAAGGCTGCATCCTAAGGCCTGCGTTGCTTTAGGACTCGAGGCGGAGAGTGCCACACCCAAGCACCCCGGAACCCAAGTACCAAGACGATGCCGCTGGTATGCCTTGGTAACGGGATCTGCCAGGAAGTGCGATGAGCCCCTAGGGTTCCGCCCAAAGGAGGGGTCGTGCGAAAGCGCGGGGACACACCCTCACGTTCGTCACACTGGCGGCGATCAGCCCTCCCGGTGTTGTCCAGCGCCGCTTTGTTGGGGGCCACCAGTGAGGTCTAGCGGGATGTAAGCTGCCTCCCCTCTTCAAGCGCAGAGCCTCTTCCTGTACGTGACAGCGGCGACGCCAGCGGCAACCATGGGGCGACTCTCAACAACTGAGTGCACCTACCTAGCTACCTAACACAAGTACTATCTGAATGTTTTAAGGTAGGGTGATTAGCAACCTTGGCCTGAGCCCGTGCGCACACATTCATCTGCTCACAGAACAAGGGTCTTCCTTCGCCGGAGGACCTATGCAGAGACGTCATTTGAACGAATCATAAATAATGCTCGAATTTTGTGAAGTAGGGTATTCAACCACCCTGGCCATAGCCCAAAGGTACCATTTCAAGGGCTGGGGTAAGGTGCTCGCAGTGGAGGGCTCTTGGTGCACAATGAAGTGGCAGACAGAAAAGAAACCCGGTTCCCATTCTATTACACATGTGTTTCTTACTGCTTTTCACAACATTCCAAGTTCGGATAGTGCATCAGAGGCCCCTTTGTATCTGCAGCACGAAGGTATCGACCCAAAAACGCTCCTACGCCCAGTTGCTCAGCAAAATACTCGGGCGCAGAGTGATCCAGCCAAGCTTTCTCTCTCATTTCTTCTGATGTACCATGTGCCACCCACGTGGCTGTGCTGCGGTGTCTGAGAGCCATAGTTATCAACTCCTTACAACCCTGCATCCCAACACAACAGTTCGTGCATTTTCTGCGGCTTTTGCAGTCTACCCATATATTCCAGGGTTCCAGATGCTAAGACGATTGTTGGCCGCACAATGACGAGTGGTTTTGCCTCTGAGAAGTGGTTTTCAAGCACTACTCAGTCGGTGCACAAGTTTGCCCATAATTTCATGCTCAAGTGTTGCTCTTTCCAAATGATTTCACATGGTGGGTCAACATAGGCCGACCAGGGTGCACACAACGAGGGATGCTGGTTCTGCATTTGCTCGGGTCATGTCCAAAAATCCATGGCACTCCACCCCTTGTCCACAACGAAGGCGTCTTGTGCATCAGTTGCACAGTGACAGGTTCCTACGCCATCAAGTGGGTTGCATTATCGATCATCCTCACGTAATCTAAACTATATTGCAACAGCACGTTCAAAAAGTGCATCTGGCATCATGCAATCTTGTTGGCAGTGGTGTCATGCTAGGTGTCATGTTGTCCCTAGATACAACGAACAGTGTGAATCAGTGGGTTCTATTGCATGTTGCATGTAGGGGCTGGGCAAAGACGTGGGGGTAGCGTTATCCGTTATTGTATTTTTTTTAGATGCGGATTATTTTTTTAGAGGTTGTATTTTTTCTTACATCCCAAAGTCTGGTCCTGAAACGTTGTTTTATTTTTTTGTAGATTTGCAGCAGATTATTTTTTAGAGAGCCATCTAAAATTTTAGCCACTTTTGACATTTTTGTAGATAATTTGTATTTCTTCAGAGGTTCTATTATTTTTTAGCACACCTAAAAAAAATATTTTCGCATCTAAAAAAATATTTTCTCGTTGAAGGGTATCATTGTTGCTCATGAGGGCGTAGGGTGCCCTTTGTGCAAAACCTGGGCAGTGACGTTGACATAAACATCTGAACACCTCAAAACATGCGGCGGCCGCGGGGATGGACCCTTTGAATCCTGCTCATGATGGGTTCGATGTGACCATCACCATTGCCATTAGATACCACTTATGTATTCAAATCATGGTAGCCCAATCCCAGCATGCCCTCTGGGAAGGCAAGGTCCCATTTTCCCTGCAGGGGGTTTGGTTGCCTGTCCTGGTTGCTTGGTGCAGATGACTCAAAACAGGTGGTGCCAAGTGCTGCCCGGGATGTCACAAAGTCAGAGCAGGCAGGATCCCCTTCCCATGCACCACATAATGGTGTACAGCATGTGCCTGCCAAGGGGTGAAGACAGCGTTCCAAATGGCCACGGCCGAGCAACAAAGGGGTGGGTGCAATGGCGTTCATGGCTGTATGAGAACCATGAACGGATAAGACTGCCAAGCCTCCAGTGCAGGAAAGGATTGGGATTTAAAGA
The DNA here is from genome assembly GCA_964036045.1 of Eutreptiella sp. 'Long Island Sound 2002'. NCBI lineage: Eukaryota > Euglenozoa > Euglenophyceae > Eutreptiales > Eutreptiaceae > Eutreptiella > Eutreptiella sp. 'Long Island Sound 2002'. Next base: position 131,438,588 of record OZ038382.1, on the reverse strand, counting down.
CAGAACAGGCAAGGGGGTGTCCAGGGCCTTTGTGCGCATGCTACTTTTTGTTCCAATCTCAGATCTCAAGGTCAGAATGTGCCCTCAGCCGTCTCACACCCGCATGTGCCATTGGTGGCCATGATGAGATTGCCAGAAACTTTGTTACAAACAGAGAAGAGGGATTGCTGTGACAGATGAAGCAATGTGAGGAGGGGGTTTAGATATGTGCCTCAGGTGCATGACATGCTCGTCCTAATACATCTTATGTTCTAGCCACTGTCAGACATGATAAAATTTGGCCACTGATAGCGCTCCAGTGCCATGAGGGTCGTGGAATATCCTTTAATGATCGGACCAGTATTGGTCCTTCAGCCTGCTTTGAAGGGCTTTAAAGAGTGCTGGTCAATATTTGACCTTTTCTCCCTGTGAATCAGCCTTTGATTGATTTTCAGTTTGTCAGGCATACTGTTTTTGGCTGGGTGTTGTGTCGCATCAGGAGGGGCACTGGGAAAAGCACGCTGTGGTCTCAGCTTTTTTTAAATGCACCTGCACCATTTTCCCCCACGGTATTGCCTGCAAGTTCACAACCCATAGCAGGGGTTCCACTTTCTGGAGGCCCTTCAATATCCTGTTTCTGAAGGCAGGTATTTGTCATGTTGTGTATGCATGTGCCATGCAGTCACAGATGGCACGAAGAATGTGGGACATGTCTGAGCTTCTGAGGCGTGTTGCACCCGTGTGGTGGTCGCCATCCATTTTTTGCATATCCAGATGGGCACTCCTCGTGCAGTATGGAGATGAGGAGGCCTCGCAGCACCCCCCACCCCACGACACCCAGCACGCAAGAGCGTGCGCTGTGGGGTTGGTGACGGGTCCCCACGCCCACACCCCCCGCGCCCACGGAAAACGGGCAGCGGGCCCCGGCCGCCTGCCCCAAGGACGGGCGGTTGGGGGAGGGCGAGTGCCCAACCCCGGACACCCCACATGGAGGCACAAGGCGCCCCCGGGCGCCCTCGTGCCGCCCCCACAGATGCTGCAGGCGCTCATCCGGACTGCCGCTTCGCTGCCTGCCTGATACTGTCGGGAACAAAGCGGAGTACAAGCATCACTTGAAAAGTACAAGACTTTACAGAGGCACACCCTGGTTCCATTCCATATGCTCATGACAACAGACACTCACCCAATCATGCAGGTCAAGCGAACCACAGCATTGTGAGTACCATACGAACAGGCAGAGCACCCACCCAAGGTCTCAAACAAAATAAGGCATGGTAACGCATTTCGCTCCAATGTGGCTTTGCAACTGTTACTGCTCGTCGACTCAAAAGCCGACCCACCACTTTTTTGGGAACGAGACCCTCGGGCATCTGCCCCTAGAATACTGCTGCACTCCTGTATCACCCTCTGCTGCCTGGCAGGAGTCAGAGTGGCCAGACAAGCCACAGGCCCAGAAACCCTACACGGTCAGCAATCGATTCATGCAGTTCTCAATCAACAGAGGGGGAATAGCGTGTGACATGGTTAGAGCGAAGGCTCCCTTGCTGAATCCCAACCACTTGAGACACGAAGATGGTGTGTGTACAATCGCAAGTACCTCCCCCCATTCGATGTTCTGCGGCTGGTCATACAACACGGACTGGGGGGCAGCCCGCTCATGGCCTCTTGTAGAGGTGAAGAGGTCAACATACATTTCACCTTTCCGCCACTGACAGTATGGGGTCTCCTCTCAGTTTGTCATCATCACTTGGTCCATTGCATCCATCCAGCAATAGCGGTGCCAGCAGGCAAACAGGTTGTATTGGGACAGTTCTGCTCTCCCCCACCGCAACCAGTGAACGAACAAAGCGCAGGCAACCCGCCCTCTGGAAGCATCCATGCTGCTGCTTCTGGTCGGGTCACAGTGGTGACAGCCGGCAAAACACGTTTCAATCACGGTCACTGTCTGCAGCCTCCACATGCTGTCTGAGAGCCTGGTCCTCCAGGTCCACCTTGCTGCTCGCGGAATGCCTATCTTCACCAGCAGGAGGGCTGCAGCAAGATTCATCTGTCTAAATCAGGAAAAAAACAGATGTGTTGCCTGGTGATGAGCATTTTGACTATATGTTTATTAGCTGTACCCAGCAAAGCAACCTCTGACTGTCCAAGAGGATACTCACTGGGAATTGGGGGACGCCGCTGCAGAGGCAAAGACAAACAAAGTCCGGTGTGGTCCGCATTGCACCGGTGAAAATAAAGACAGATCCCCCAAAAGACGCCAGCAGCATTTTATCGGTCCACCCGCCGTCACCAAGCGCCCCCACCTCAGTGTCATCGCCGCAACTAGCAGCAACACGGGCATGCCATGTACCAGCCTTCCTGGGTCAGGTGGCATATCCTTGTCACTGGGAACCCTGAGGGCGCCAAACAGGGCCCAGCAGCAAACGCAGACAGAAGGGGCCATCATGCGCCCAAAGCCATCTCACACACAGGTCAAAATGCTGGGCTGGTTTGGCACGGGTCAGAGTACCACTCCCGCCCCCAACTGTACAACTCTCCCCCCAACCTTGCAGCTGTGTGCCCCGCCCCCCCTGCCAACCCAAAGCCCTGGCCCCGGAGTCCACGGGGGTAGCTCGGACTCCCCGGGGCTAGCCCCGGACACCCCAGAAGTAGCCCCGGGCTCACCAGGGCTAGCCCCGGACACCCCGGGGCTAACCCCGGACACCCCGGGGGGTAGCCCCGGACTCCCCGGCGCTCGCCCCGGACACCCCGGCGGTAGCCCCGGACTCACCAGGCCCGACGAAATTCCCCACCCACCCATACTCCCAGGGGACGATACCCACTTTGTTGAAGGAGGGGGTCGCTATCATGGTCAAGAATCAGGGGGGCAAGGGTGTCTTGACGGGGGGGGGGGGGTGCACGGCACGTTTTTGGCACCAATCATGAGCGAACACTGATGTCAGCATGCTACTTGCCACTTCAGCCTCAAAGCGTCGCATTCCAACATCTGATAAACTCCAATGGATCGGGGATTGTAACAGCTGATGATCAGTTGAAAGTTGATAAGGCTCCTGCCACACGGCTAGTGCAAACCTTTACCCCCACGGCTTTGACCTCTGTGGCCGTGCTACACACCATCCGACCTTGTGCACTACTGTACCCCAGTTTGCCACAGGAGAAAACGGAACTCCGTGACGCCCTAAAGAACGCGTCGATCGACAAGCCACTGCTGTCGGTATCCCACCCACTGCCTTTCGCTGTGCCCCTCGACCGCCGTCATGTGGAGGCCAACTGTCAGCCACAGACGTCCAACCGCAGTAACTGCCGTGACCTATTGCTCGCTTTGCTTCACTATGATCTCAATCGCGGATCGGTTGCTTGTCGCACTGGCGATTGTGATGAACTTCGGCTGGAACCAAATGGGCGCCTGGACGGATTTGACAAAGTTGTGCGTGGTGCACAGGGCACGCATGGCCTGCAGCACAGCCTCAGCCCCCATCACCAGCACCGAGCACACGCCGTACTCTCGCATGCGGTTGGCAATCAGTCCTGCAGTCTGGACTGGGGGCGGTGCAGACTTGCCTGCGATGCGGATCTTCAGGTTGTCTGTGCAAGTCTCTTCTTCGAGCCATGGCCGGGATTGGCACAGCAGCATCAATCCTGCAATGCCAGGCATTACGGTCGCTGTGTAATGCAGGACGCGCACGTGCATACACATGCACAAAGGCACCAAGAAGGGGCACACAACGGACGTCTTCTGTAAACAAGCATGGCGTGTATGGGCGATCTTTGAATCCACCAAGGGGAGCGGCCTGTTATTGAACCCCAACCGGTTGCGAAAACTTTTGTGGGTCTAGAGGGGGGGCAGGGGCAGGGGGGTCGGTCGGTCAGCCGCCGGGGTCCCCGGGTGGCGGGGGGGGGGGGGGATTCGGTGGGTACCCCAACATACATGCCTCAAAATGATCTCCATGACACACTGATCATTTTGAACATACACAATCGGGGTAAAAAAATTTTCCTAAAAGATTTGCCCATCAGCTCAGGCTCCCCATCAGCAAGGTCCAACCCAGAGGGCGGTTCGGGGGTCAAAAATGTTTTTTGTGTTTTTCACCCATTGTTGAATTCTCCACAAAATTCTGAGTATTTTGAGCATTGGCACTTGGGGTTAAAAAAAAATCCCTCTCAGGAGGTGAAAAAAAAATTTCCGCACCTTCGGCGCCAACATTTTCCCCCAAAATGTCAAATTTGAGAAAGAAGGGTTCCAAAACTTTGGGGGGTCTGGAGGGGAGGGGGGTCGGGTCTGGATCTCGAACAGGCCGCCCCCCCTTGCCTCTAGCGCACACCGTAGAACATGAGCATGACAGTCCCGCAGGCAGATGGTCTGTGGGTGCTGTGATGTCCATTTCAGGCCAAGTGCCTCAGAAAACTATGAAACAGAGGCTGGGCGCCATTCTACCCAAAGCACAGGGGAAGTTCAGCGCACGCACAAACACACACGACAGGGCTCGCAGAACAACAAGGAGGGAAAATCGGTGGAAAGAAAACTCACACCAGAAAAGAAGAGCAAGTTTGCTAACATTTTGACGAATTGTTATGTCAATGCAGGGATCTTCCGTGAGGTCTCAAACAGTCCAGTGCTCGTGTCACAATGGGACCAAAGCACAGCATGGGAGGAGAGGGGGGAGGGGGGCACTGATGCTGTCGAATTGCCTGGGGCACTGCAGGCTTTCTCTCTGGTATGGCATCTCAGCTCCATCTTTGCACCACCACCCCCACCCACAAGTCCAAAGTGATGCTGCCACACACGCTGTAGATGTACAGCCCCAATTGTCCCTTTGATTGTTGATCTCTTTGCTACCAACTGCTGAGCTTTCTCAGGGAGATTGATTGAAAGCGGGTCGAGAAAAAATTCCCTTCCTTCCCGGACTGTGCCGGCATAACTCCTGCAGTATTGGGGCTCTGAAACAAGAAATATAGAAGAAGTGCGCCCCCAAAACCTTCATGATGGATGACATGACACCCGGTGGTAATTAGCTGGGGAAGATGCGGGACTCAGGCCCACCCACCGCTTTGCAAATAGCTCCTTGTAGCCGCAGCCTGATGCACGCAGAGAGACACAGACACGCACGCACGCACACCGGTGTCGCTGCCCCACTCCACATGCACAAAGAGGTCGACCGTGTTGGGCTTGATGAAGGTGCGCGCAATGCAGAGACACTTCACGCAGTGGTTGAGGTGCTCGATGCCAGGCTCTGGGATGAGCACCACCTCCTGCCCTTTCCGCATGCGTCCGGCCAGGGCCCCTGCGAAGGACTTCATGGCCCAATTCGTAGACGACCGCAGGACAACACCCGAATTGGGGTTGATGAGCGCCATTGGGGGCGTGCAGCTAATCCCCGACCGCAACGCCGCAGAAGCTCCCGCCAACGGGTGCCAGGGGTCCTTCGGGGGGTCGTCTGCGATTGCCGCGGCTTGCCCGTGCCCATGCCCATGCCCTTGCCCTTGCCCTTGCCCTTGCCCATGCCCATGCCCTTGCCCTTGCCCATGCCCTTGCCCTTGCCCATGCCCTTGCCCATGCCCATGCCCTTTCCCCTGCCCTTGCCCGTGCCCGTGCCCGTGTCCCTGCACATGCCCGTGCACTTGCTTGGGCTTGCCCTTGCCTTTGCCCCCGAAGATGTTGTTGCGCTTGGTCATTGCCATGGTATATGACGGGGCGCGCGGCATGTTTGGGGGGTCGGCGGTGCTGGAGGTGTTGGGGAGGTGCGGCAGTGCCGGGGTGCCGGATGGCGGCGTCGAGATCCCTGGGGGCAGGGACACCAGCAACGAGGAGCTGCGGCGTGAATCCAGCGAGGACGACATGTCCCATTGGTCCTGCGAGTACGTGCGGCGCCAATCGGGGTACCCGCCGCCGAGCGGAGGGGATGGCTCATCGCACAGCGGAGAAAAGAAGGACAGACCGCAGGGGGGGTATGGGGGCTGCCAAGTGCCCCCCCCAGGGCCGTACAGCCCTGGCCCGAACAGCGACTCCGGGGCCAGAGGGGGGTATGGCATGGGGGCACTGGTCTTGGGGCTCGGAAGCGACCACGACCGCATCGAAGCGGCTTCCTCTGCACTGCCCCCGGCCCCGGTGGCATGCATGTGCATGCGGAAGGAGTTATTGGTCACGCAGGCCGCGTGCGCAACGTCTTGGCACGGCAGCGGGGCTGGAGGGGGCGCCGTGCCAGGGCCCTCCATAGAGCCGACCGATGGGAAGGAGTTTGACGAGGCCCACGGGGTGGCCAAGGCCAAGAACGCTGGGGACCCATCGATTGAGATGGCTTCCGCCGGCAACGGGCCGGTGGGGGGCGAGCCGGGGAGTGCATTGGTCTCCTCGAGCCGCAGGAGCTGACTGCTGGAGTTTGAGGACTGGCTGCTGGAGCTCGAGCACAGCTGCAGGCGAGCGCAAGAGGGGCACCAGGTAACCAGGGCTGCAGAGGCTGGCGAAAAAATGAAAATGTGTATGTGTGGGGGGCAGGGGGGGGGGTTCAAGGGGAGGAAGATTGGTTTGTCCAATTTGAGTGCAGGAGAAGGACAGAAGTATAGCATGTGTGCATTCTTCTTTGTTTGTTGCAATTCTGTCCAAGTGTGCCATCTGCCGTAAGCCACCCAACAGCAACCCTCCAGAAACTAACAGCAACTCTCTAAAGATTGACAGCAACCTTCAGGAACCGATGGCACCAATCCAGGATGCAGTAGCCCTCTTCCAAGAAATGGAGCCACATGCTGGGGACTTGACACCATTGTTAAAGTAGGTAGAAGGTGCCATGAAAAGATTACTCTTGTGGGCCACATATTGAGAAAGGGGCCTGCCTCTGCCACAACCCCAGCCCTTGGTTTGGAAAGGAAGGTGGGGATGGGGTGGGGGCTGGGGTGGGGGGGGGGGCAACACAACCTTTCAATGTTTCAGATTCAGGTTTGCAAAATAGGGGATGGTTGTCTGCCCACCCTACCCCGTGTGCAGTGAACACCGAAGACCTACAAAACAACCGGTCCAAACACAAAGTGTTCATTGGACACATTGTCCATTGCGCATGCCTGTGGGGTCACCAGTATGGCACTGCTTGAAGAGCGGAGAACCAGTCGTGGTGTATGAGAGATCGTTGAAGACTATTGAGGATTGCCATCTCTACATTCATCAACGCAAGACACATCGCACCAGCTCCTCATTTGTGCAAGCCTTGAGCACATTTTTGTGACCAAAATACGGTCCAAAAACCAATCATTCGTTTGACACGGGCAGGGGGAATTCGAAGGCACAACATGACCCAGTGCTGCAACCAGCAGTGCAACATCTCATGGTTCAGGTCAGAACCGAGGCTGCCCTATGCCTTTTCACCAGCTGCTGTTGCCACCTGCTAGCCTGCAAACCTTTGTATACAGAAAGTTCAGAACCTCAGTCCCAAACTCGCATCACCGGTGCTCCCTGACCTACATACCTCATCCATGCCATGTGTGGCTGGGGGGGGTCACGCATGATGCGGAAAAGCAGCAGTGGACAACCAGCAGTAGACACCATAGGAAGAAGAGGGCAGTCCGCAGTTGTCGGCAAGACACTGAAACAAGGGGGACACTACCGCCCCCGTTTGCGCATTCACGGTTCAGACGGGGATGTGCCTGGACAAGGCGGTGCTTGCACACAACGGGCAAGTATTCCACTACAGGTCGACTCCACAGTGTGCAGATCTCCGTTGCAATCCGGAGCACAATGTTGTGAGAAACAGAAACAATGCTTAACATGCAGGGACGGGCCAAGGGCCAGGGCTGACCACAGGATAGTTACAGGGTGGCTTATGGACAAGCTTCTACAAAACTGATGCACAGGGCAGGGACTTTCGCAATTCCACAACAAAAAATTGCTTCTGTCCCATGACATTTGGTGCGCTAACTGCCGACGTTTGACCACCACAAACGTCAGTCAGCTGCCAAACAAGTCAACCGCCGACGGCAACCGCCAAACACCAAAGCCTGGCAAAAAGAAAGCAGACTTGTCCCTTATGGAAGTCCCAGTGAAACGGGGCTCCTGCGGACAGTCACCCTGGGACTTTGGTGAGATGGCTGCATCCAATTGTGTCAAAGAGGGCAGAGAGAGACCTGCAGGTGTGTGTATGAGGCGGACATTTCGGACGGAGGGCTGCTGTGGGGCTGGGACACGACTCGTGACCGCGGTGAAGGCGTGGAGCATGGCGGTGCCGCGTCTGGAGCACTGCGCTCACTCCCGCTCAGGGGGTCGCTGGCCTCCAGCGGGGGGCTGAAGGCCTGGTAGAGCTGCGGGGTCACCGGAATGTGCACATGCAGCGGCGAGAGCTGGCGTGCAGCGTCGCGGTCCGCCACGGGAGTGTAGGGCGCAGTCACAGCTGGGGCATCATCAACGGAAACTCGGAGCGCGGGGCATATCTGTTGCCAAGCACAAAAGAAGCTGTGGTCACAGACAGCCAAGGCTCCTAGCTTGAGCCCTGATACGGAGGGCACTCAAACAATTGACCATGCAGTCACTCAAGAACAACCACGCTGACGCTGCTGGTGAAAGGCTGTCCGATTTGTTGTCACCTTGGGACCCTCGACTGATTGCGAAACAACGGCTCTGGAGTAATGTTGTTGTGCCACCCTGTGACCCTCAAAATGACTGCAAGACAACAACTCCAAAGCAATGCTGTTGCACTGCATGCACACTATGCGGGCGCTGCATGCAAGTTTGGTGAGACTTCCTAGAACTAAGGAGGGAGGAATAACAATGTGAAGCAAACGGAATGGCACAATTCTGCTCGTGATTCAAAACTTGACCCAACATTGCAAATTTGCATGCACCTAACTGAACTTAGCCTCCCTATTCCATTGCACTTGAGTCTGCTTCCTTGATTGCATGCGGCAGACAGCCATAGCAAAATAGGACCGCAGAGGAGGAGACTACCTCTTGCCTACTATGCTCATGCTGCTATGCGGTGTTGTTTGCTGCGTCACCACCTCTTGTTTCATCTCCTTCACATCATTCTCCACCCTCAGAACCATGCTTTACAGCTTTACCACTTGTGTCAACTTCTACTTTGGCAACACCATTTGCCACCTGTCCACAGGAACTTGAATGTGTCCACTTGCACTTTGCTCATGCACAAGCCTTTGGTGCATCTATTGTGTCCTTTATTACACTTGCATCCACTCCTGCAGGCAGTCTTTGAGAGTTGAGTACGCTGACATGCTTTCATGCGAACATGCTCAGAAAAAGGGCATGGTCAAGAAAGGGACTGGGACAAGCATTAAGGTATGCAAAACAAACTCCAAACCAGGTCCCTGGTAGCCAAAAGTCTGCACTTTTTGCACACTACATGCAAAATGATTGGCATTGCATTATCAAGCACCCATATTGCACTTACTACCAGATTTTGATGCCTTTTTGGGTGCAGCAACCAGGGGAAACAGAGTTTAGTGGCAAGAAAAGGAGCGGTGGGAAATGGGGGAGGGGGTTCGTGTGCATAGCACACAAAATGTGCATAATGCACACTTTCCAAACCAAATTTTGGGTATTTAGGAGAATTCACCATTTTTTTTGAACATTCTTGGAGCCATTGAATGGAATATTGCACTCCAAAAATGGCAAAAAAACCCATAGTGGATTTAGTACCAATTACTTCGTTGCGGCCCCTCCTCCAATGCACCTCCAAGAGGGAAACAAGCGCACTGCGCGCTCATTCTTGATTGCTTTATCAGGCATTTTTTGGCAGATTTTCAGGTTGGGAGGGACATTGTGACCTAAATGGTCAGAATACAACACTGGTGGCCTCAACGTTACCTCCTCACCAACGTCGTGGTGGTTGTAGCAACCCACGCCCTCTGCTAGGGAAGGGATGTTGGAAGGCTTCCGCTTCTTAGTCCAAGCTCAACACCAGTCTGATGTGACGCAACCACTCCCGTTGGCCTATTGTCATGTACAATGTTGAGACATCGAGAGAAAATAGTAAAACAAATGTGGGCTACAATCCAAAGGACCAAAGGAATGAACATGAGGGAATAAAAAAGGAGTCAACATCCAACATTTACATGGGGGGGGGGGGGGCACGCGGCTGGGCTCACAACTCCACCCCCATCTTCATCAGAGGCAACAGTCTCCAAGTGCACCTCCCCTTGAAACAGAGATGGCCCATCGCAAATTTTCGATCGTGCTGCCCTCCCACAAACTCTAATTATGCTTGTGGGAGAGTGGGGTTTACAGCCAGCAGTACCTACAAAACAAAAGTGCGTTTATCGATACCCACAAATACTAGGCGCACCACCGCCCGCAACAGTGCACATTCATTTCCCTCCAAGGCCACGCAATCATCTATGAATGTGCCACAGTCTCAGGCTCTCCCTTGGGCTTTGTAGCCCACTAGGATGTTCAGTTTTCCCTTTCATTGGGCCACCAACAAAAATCAGCTCTTGGGGATAGGGCCACAGTGAGGGATAACGTGATTTTGGGAACCCTAGTGCGGCACTTCCAGCCCTGTAAGGGGGACGCTGAGCTGCAACAATATGGCCGACAATGACTGGTGGCACACATGGGCATGTGGCAGAAGCACAGCATATCGAACCACTATGCCCCATGGCGGCCATGACGTCAGGTTTTGAAATAAGCAGCATGATCCTGACCTCATGCCAGACTCAATCAGTTTGCTGTTTGCAGAATGTTTTGCCTTGCTGCCACTGCAGCGCAAACCAGACCAGATGAAGCATGGGCATGTTGCAGAAGCACAGCATATCGAACCATTCTGCCACATGGCGGGAGGGATGGTTAGATTGGGCACGCTGGGGTGGGGTGGGGCAACATATATAACTCAAAATGATCACCGCATCGCACTGTTATTTTGAGATTCATATGTTTTGGGGGGTGGGGGAGGTGTGGGGATGGGCGGGGGTGATTTAATTTAGGATCAGCTTCTTGGTGCATGGCATCACTCAAAAGCACAACCATGGGGGTTGCTGGGTCCTTTTGACCCCAAGTGGCGTTGTCCCACCCCCACCGATCACGTGGTTTTGTTCTTCGTGCAACCACACACAACAACATGGGATGGAAATGCATGAATCATGGACGCTTTTGTGGTAGGCACCATGGGCAAATTTTTCCACACCTTTAGCCCCAATGTTATGCTGGGCCCAAACCCGGCTACCGTTTGCAACTAAGTGGAGCCGAAGGGTGGGGAATGGGGGCACAAATAGGAAGCGAGGGGTTGTCGTATCATGCCATGTGATAATTGGCCCGCGCACACAGCATTGTGGTCGTGCACCCATGTCCCCTTGTTTGTTCTGCCATCTGTTGCACAAGGTCTGCTGAGGCATGAGCCTGTTGAACTTCATTGGTTGCTCGTTTGGAAAAATTAGGGGATACGTACACATGATAAGGGATGTTTTGCCCTATTGCAACAGCACATGGGTTTTCTCCACTCTGGTTTTCACTGTCACTGGGCATTTCTGAAGCTAAACCCCCCTGCAATGTCGCACGGGACGGCACAACTTAGACTGTGTGTTCTCTGGGTTGGGTTTTTGACACCAGAAGGGGGGTGGGGGGTACACTCACAGCTAGCACCCTCACTTTATGGTGGCCGAATAGGTGAAAAATGGGGTGTTTGCCATAAAAAAAAGGGGGGCGGGCTGAATGGGGGGGAAACAGAATGACATTGTTGTTGCTGCCCATTTGCACTGCCTTTCCAACTTGCTGCCCGTCGTTTCATCCATCTTCCCCTGGTTTCCTCTCCCTTTCCTCCCCCTTTCCCCATCTCCCCTATTTTTTTTAACGTGACCACACGGACAGTGTATGGGAACACAGGTTGGGGGAATACCACAGTGCCATGCTCTGAGTCAGAGGCCCCAGACAAATGCCTCTCCGGGCTCTCAGTGGATGCAGTGTCTGTGTCATCATCAAAATCATCGTCGGAGTCAACCGCCTTGTTTGTGACCGGGGATGAGAGTAGGGCCGGACGTGCCGCTGGGAGGAGTTTGCTAAGGCCAAACAGCAGAGCACTGGTCGACGCCGCCACAAGCAGAACGAGGGCAGCATCGCCAAATCGTTTGGACATTGCCGCCCATCACAATTTCAGAGAGCTGTGTGAATGCAAGCGAAGCGGTCGGTACGTGTGCAACCGCCCATACAATGAGGAGGCGCAGGGCGGTCTACTGAAAACAAACCATCACCCACGACCTTCAGAAAGTGCCAAGCGACTCTGCTGTGTTCCGTGAATAAAGTGGCAGTGCTGCCTCTACAGCTCGATGATGGCAGCTGGTGGCAGTTGGCTTAAATGGGAAGATGGAGCGCACTCGTTGAGGGTATAGTGGGATGCTTGTCAATAGGAGACATAATGTGTGCCAGGGCACTCCCGAATTCAGACAGAAAAACAGGGAAGGGATCCAAGTTCGTGACCATAACCGAAAAAATATTCGGTTGGTAACGGACAAGGCTACATTGAGGACCAATTGCCGACATGCAAGCACACACATGGGGAGAGGGGAGGTGCCACTCTGCGCACACCTTTTTAAGAAAGACGACCAACATAGCCAAAAGTAGCCAGCAAATAGTCGCAAATTGACCTTTCTTTCACCTTTCAATAAATGCCTAAACCCCCCCCCCGTATACACCGGACCAGTCGGTATAACTTTTGCGTTGCTGTTTTTTGTAGGATGGTTCGCTATAGTGGTGGGGTCCGTAATATTTGGGGCCTACAGTAAACTGCATGCATTACACTGCCCCTATTTATGCTCTCTTCTGAACAGAATATGGCCCAGAAAATCAATGCTGTTTTGCATTATTTTGCTGATGAAAACGATGTTTCCAGTAGTGATGAGGACATGAGCTCCCTATGCAGGCTTTGGAGCACTGTATATTTCAAAATTTTGTCCAGTTTGGCTATATTTGCACTCAACACACCAGCCTGATGAAGCTGTATGTGTGATCCTCGGCACACCCAGCACCGCACGTGTTCATGGTCTCCCAGCCATCCCCCGGGCCACACACTTCAGTCCAGCTCTGAGTACCACTAGCCCCCTAGTAACCCTCGATTTCCGCTATTGTGCCGTCTCGAGCACAGAGCAGCCCAGTGAGCACAAGGTCCGAGGTGCTGGGTATTCTTCCCCTCCACGCTTGGATCATGGATCAGGGTCACCAGGGCACTTTGAAGGCAAGTCTGCATATTTCTCCGCAGCTAGAGTGGTTGAGGGCCTCCGCTCTGAGGACAACGGTGGGGTCCCCGTAGCATAGGTCTCTGTGTGAGGGGGCAGCCTCCGGTTGGTTGGGGATCAATTCCGCCATCTTCGGGACTTCAGCAGGGCTTGCTTGTGCTCGGCGTTGCCTCCCCTGTAGCCCCTAGCGCATCAGGGGCCTCGGCCCCAACAGCCTGTTTGCACACAGCTCCCTGGCGAACGCGGCATCTGGCCGCGTTGGATGTCCTGGGGAACCGGTAGCCGTAGGATCCACGCTGCCCAGTCATCGTTCAATAGCCACAATTGCTTTCTTTAGCCTGCACCACGCCATAGGACTCCAAGGACTTCATTGGTCGAGGGCCCGTTCGTCTGCTCCTCGGGCAGACGGCAGGTGACGCTGTGGTGCTGTACCTTCAGTTCCTTCCACCCTCCCTTGTTGCCTCCCAGTCCCTCTCATACCTCCCCTGCTCCCTTTACTACCGCAACTACCACCAGGTGTACACTAACACCAATCCGTGCTCTCCCCCACTATGAGCTCAAATTTGACGGCAACAGAGCACTTTTGAATGCGCTGGAAGTGGCCGCAAGCTGCTCTAGTTGTTTTTTGAACCAATTGAGAAGTTCTCCTCAGGTACTACACCTTTTACCACTGAAAAGCTCGTTGAAAAGTCCAAGAACACATTCAATTTAGACGACATAACATCACGTAACATAGCATTTGCTTACAATCATGATTTCTTATGTGTTCTTAATATTTGAAATGTGCTAGGCCCTTTCATGAGGGAATTCGTGGCCCTGGCCCTTTTCGAAGGCAATCTTCTTCAGCTGGTTGGCCCTCTGGCTAACAATTGGGTTTGGTAACACTTTTTTAATCCCTACATGACATGAAAATTTTGCAACATTCACCAACAACGACTTTGGCATTTTGAGGGCAACTTTTTTTTTTCCTCTGTTGCTCCCACCTATCCCGGTGGGGCCTCCCCCGGGTCACGTAAGCGTTGACATGCCACTCCAGGGATGTTGCATTGCAAATTGATTGCCTAATTTACAGTGGTCGGGGAAAATGGATAGATGGCTAAGAAAATAGTTTCAGCCAAAAGCTACTTCAGAGTTTCCGGCCCTGCTTTGTGTTGAACCCGGGGGGGGGGGGGGGGGGCGTTTCTGCGAAATGTGAAGTCATGGGGTTTTGCCTAAAATTGGCCACTTCGAAAAAAGGGGGGGGGGCTTTACCCCTTTTGCGCGCAACTGAAATTTTCCAAAACGCGCCGCGGGGGGTTACCTCGGATGTGCACAAGTGCGTATTTGTCCATTTTTTGGGCATGCAGAAGGAAATTTGGGGGTGTCTTGCTTCAAAAGTGACGGATCTTTGCATGCTTATTGGATGCTGCTGTTTCACATATCAGGTGTGGCAGGGACGCGGTGGCCTAAGGGGTTAGCATACAACAACGGAGGCCTCCACTCTACCTCCTCACCAATGCAATGGTGGTTGTAGCCGCCCACACCCCCTGCCGGGGGGGGGGGGGGGGGCATGGACGATTTCTCTTCGGCGCGGCCCAACACCGAAGAGGGTGCCTCACAGGGTGCCCAATCCTGCAAGACGTATGTTTCGTCACGTTTCGCGTTTCGCGTCACCGCTTCATGGGGTGACCACTCCCACAATACGGTCGTTTCGAATCGTTTCGCGTTTCGGATCACCGCTTCATGGGGTGCCCAATCCCACAATGCGGTCGTTTCGAGTCGTTTCGTGTTTCACGGGGTGCCCAATCCCGGAACTTCGGTTGTGCCAACAACAAGTACATCGTTTGTCACGCTATGGTTGTGTGTTGTGGTGTGTCTCGCGGCAATGCGCGGAACCGCATGCACTTCGCACCCCCCCCAAAACAAAAACTCCCTAGCGGTAACACCCATCTAGCACTTTCACTTCAATCTCCATTTCCTCAAGGCACCGCTTGCACTGCGTTGGTCCCAAGCCCCCCGCCATAGGGTAACGTCTTATGCACCTGCTTGTGCACCTCACGTAATCTTCTACTTCCGCCGCCTTTTCGAGTCGCTACTCGACTTCCGTTCTGGTGCTTGTCGCTTCCGTGCCACCGAAGCTGCCACGGGTGCCTTCCCACTTTTCACTTGCTTGCCTTGCAGAAGTGGCCCACAAGTGGGCAAGGTGGCTACACAACCCTTGCCGCCTGGGGGGTCCCCACCGCTTCAGAGCAGGGGGCAAAATCAGAAGTGGCCCACAAGTGGGAGCTCATCGGAATGAAACGGTGGTGAGGCTCAGCGGTGGTCCTTGGCCGAAAAACTCGGCGGTGGTTCGGCCGGCCGACTCGGGCAGCCGAACCAACGCCCGGTGGTTCGGCCGGCCGAAATTGGCCCACCGAGACCGCCGCCAAGGATTTCGGCCGAAAATTTGGCCGACACCACAGGGCGGTGGTCCGTCCGGCCGACTCGGCCGGCCGAACCACCGGGCGGCGGTCCGGCCGGCCGAATCGGCCGGCCGAACTGCCGGCTCATTCCGATACCCCCCCCCACCCCATGTGCCTCTTTAAAAAGCAAAGTCCCCTTCTTAGACCCTCTACGGAACATGACTCGTGCGGTGGCCACAGGCCGCCTTTTGTGTGCACCGCCTAGTGTACGCACCGCGTTCCATGTGTACCGCCTTGCCTGTGGCCCCTCAAATAACATGACTCCCGCCGTGGCTATAGACCGCCTTTTGTGTGCACCGCTTTGTGTAGGCACCGCGATCTGTGTGTACCGCCTTGCCTGTGGCCCCTGAAATAACATGACTCCTGCGGTGGCTATAGACCGCCTTTTGTGTGCACCGCTTTGTGTAGGCACCGCGTTCCCTGTGCACCGCCTTGCCTGTGGCCCCTTAAATAACATGACTCCTGCGGTGGCTATAGACCGCCTTTTGTGTGCATCACCTTGTGTAGGTGCCGCGTTCTGAGTGTACCGCCTTGCCTGTGGCCCCTTAAATAACATGACTCCTGGGGTGGCCACAGGCCGCCTTTTGTGTGCACCGCGGTCCCTGTGCACCGCCTTGCCTGTGGCCCCTGTAATAACATGACTCCTGCGGTGGCCATAGGCCGCCTTTTGTGTGCACCGCCTAGTGTGCGCACCGCGTTCGGTGTGTACCGCCTTGCCTGTGGCCCCAAAAATAACATGACTCCTGTGGTGGCTATAGACCGCCTTTTGTGTGCATCGCCTTGTGTAGGCACCGCGTTCTGTGTGTACGGCCTTGCTTGTGGCCCCTGAAATAACATGACTCCTGGGGTGGCCACAAGCCGCCTTTTGTGTGCACCGCCTTGTGCAAGCACCGCGGTCCCTGTGCACCGCCTTGCCTGTGGCCCCTCAAATAACATCACAGCCAAACCCTTACCCCAACCGACACCTAATCTAGTCAAAACGTACCCTAGGGGTCACCATGATGCACCTAGGGGCAAAGCGTGGATTCAAAGATTGTCCCGGTTTCCTCAATAGCACCGGAAGGTTGGGGCCCAAAAGAGGGCGGAAAAGCTACATCAGCCCTGCATTCTCGGGGGTCCCCAACAAAGGGGACAAAATCAGAAGTCAAAGCGTACCCTAGGGGTCACCATGATGCTCCTAGGACCCTTGCATTCTGGGTCCCCAGTGGGTGAAGGTGGGTGAAACAAAAGGGTGCCTAACCTTGGGGGGGGGGGGGGGTGCGTCGGAACGGCCCGGTCAGGTTCCGGTGGTCCGGCCGGCCGACTCTGCCGGCCGAAGTGCCGGGCGTTGGTTCGGCCGGCCGACACCACCGCCGAGCCGAACCACCGGAGCCTAACCGGCCGAGCCGAACCACCACCGAGGGTACCACCGGTTCATTCCGTGCAGCCACAAGTGGGCAAGGTGGCTACATAACCCCGGCCGCCTGGGGGTCCCCACCGCTTTAGAGCGGGGAGCAAAATCAGAAATGGCCCACAAGTGGGCAAGGTGGCTAGCCGCCTGGGGGGTCCCCACCGCTTCAGAGCGGGGGGCAGAATCAGAGGTGGCCCACAAGTGGTCAAAAATGTTATACAGTGGTAGTGTGAGGTGCGCTGAGCAAACCCTCCCCCCCAAAAAAGGGGGGGGGGTTCAGTTATGTGAAAACCCTACTTTTGCCTAAAGATTTGGCCAACGAAAAAAGGGGGGGGGTTATGTAAAACCCCCCATGCTGTCGTTCTTCGCAGAAACGCCCCCCCCCCCCCTGGTTGAAGCACTGCTTAGCTGTACTTTTCTGCACTCCTTTGTGGCTGTTGGTTCCCACTTTCACTTACTCCTGAAAACCTATTTAAGTTACTCCTTGCGTACCAACAAAAAACTAAAATAGGAGGGGAAAAAAGCAAAAAAGAAAAGTCCGGCAGACGTTTAACTTACTGGGTTTGGTGCAGTTTCGCTTACTTCTGCCATGCAGTTTCACCTACTCCTGCTTCACACCGGTCTGTTTCTGGGTCCACACGGTCAGTTTCTGGTGTGGTGTCCCTTTGTGCCGGAATGTAGTTACTGAGTCACCACAAGGGCTGCTCTACGGAATTCGGACCACTGCTGTGATTGAATAAGCTATCCACACAACACTTGCAATTCCTCACACGCGGGGTTGTTCCTGTATTGCATCAGCAGACGAATAACTGTGTTTGGCACTCTGCAGTCTTTGAGGTATTGTATCATCACATGACATGACAAGGACGCATCGAACATGATGTCAATCAGAATGTTTGTGGGAATCTCAGTCAATCGCATTTTGTGCACATGTGACAACAAAGTGGTCATCTGTGAGACCACACCACAGTAGGAGCAAAGGTGTGCAATCAAAGCAGTGTCAAAATGGTCTGAGCTGACCTCGCCTAGACTGTGATCTTTGTGTCGATTTGCATCACAAACATTGGAGCTGAGATGTTGTGGCTCTGGCAAATCTGCTTCATCAAGGTGTGCATTCCTTCCGGGAGACAAAGAAGACTACAGATCACGCAAATCGGACATATCAGCCCACTGTTTGGAGTTGCTG
Source organism: Eutreptiella sp. 'Long Island Sound 2002' (assembly GCA_964036045.1). Taxonomy (NCBI): domain Eukaryota; phylum Euglenozoa; class Euglenophyceae; order Eutreptiales; family Eutreptiaceae; genus Eutreptiella; species Eutreptiella sp. 'Long Island Sound 2002'. Next base: position 131,420,434 of record OZ038382.1, on the reverse strand, counting down.
ATTGGCAGGGTACCCTTGCTTAGATAAAATGAAGGTGGCGACTGTAGCCCCTACCAGTGCGGGCCGACCGGCTAAGGGGATGTCGAGTCCCGCCTAGTTGGTTGTCGTTTCCTAGCTGTATGTCGAGACTTCCCCCGTGCCACATTCGCCCATCCGTAGAGCTCTGGGGTGGGTCTTCGCGTCCGGTGACCCTGCGCACTCCTCACCGCTCTTGCTGCAAGATGCGGTCACCATCCCCACCCACCTGTCTACCCCACCTACAGCGACCACCGCCTGGGCAGGACTCCCCGTCCCCTTGGCCGGTGGGCCCACGCCGTTGGGGGTTGCCATCCCCCATAGCCGCTCCTTAGGCAGCGCCCTCGGCCTGGGCAGGAACTCCGATACCCCCCCAACCGGTGGGCCCGCGCCTTCGGGGTTTGCCATCCCCCTTAGGTGCTCCTTAGGCATGGACGAGCGCCTGTGCAAGGCTCCCCGTCCCCCTAGTCGAAGGGCCTGCGCCGTTGGGGGCTGTCATCCCCGGTAGGCGCTCCGTAGGCAAGCCCCCATAAGCCACAACCACCAAGGTAGGACTTCCCCTCCTCCAATCCGTAGGGCACGCGGTCCAGAGCTTGCCGCCCCACCGTAGGCGCTCCGCAAGCAGTGACCACCGCCTGGGCAGGACTCTCCGTCCCCCCCCCCGGAGGGCCCGCGCTGCTCAGAGCTACCATCCCCCGTAGGTGCTCCGTTGGCACCACCGCCCGCCTTGGCAGGACTCACGGTCCCCCCGGCCAGTGGGCCCGCGCTGCTGGGAGCTGCCATCCCCCATAGGCGCTCCTTAAACAGCGACCACCGCCTTGGCAAGACTCCCCATCCTCGTGGTCCGTGGGCCCGCGCCATGGGGGGCTGCCATACCCCAGAGGAGCTCCGTAGGCGGACACCATCGGCCGGGCGAGACACCCCGTCCCCCTGGCCCATGGGCCCGCACAGCCAGGGGTTGCCATCCGCTATGTACGCTCCGTAGGTGGGGGCCATCGCATGGGCAGGACTCCCCGCCCCCCCGTCCGGTAGCCCCGCCACTATGGGCGCTATGATCCCCCGTTGGCGCTAGGTACGCAGCGGCTACCGCCTGGGCAGGGCCCCCCGCCCCCCAGCCGGTGGGCCCGCGCCGTTGGGGGCTGCCACCGCCCATAGGCACTCCATACGCTGAGAGCTGTGCGCAACTACCAACAGAGCGTGCAATTAGTCCCTATACTACTAGCGCGTTGACCTCCCTCCCCCCCAAGGCCTACTTGCTCCTCCGTGCCATGCCTAGGGCCATGTCGCGCTATTCCTACCGCTGCGTGGACCCTTAAGGTCGGCCGCCAAAGGCCACCCCCATGAGAGCAGGAGCCGGCGGCCCGGCTCTGGGTGACCCGGTGTAAGGGAGGGCGGTCCCTTTGAAGGAGCGGCCCCCTACCCCTCCCCATTCCCTTTCTACAGCACGGTGAACCTTGGGAGGTTGCAAGCAAGCAGTGTAGGCAAGCAGTACCGGGGGTCGTCACCCCGGGTAGCAGTAGCGGGGCTTGTGCCCCTGATCCAACGTGTCACGGGAGCGAGTCCCTTTAACCGGACACCGTAAGATGTGAGGCGGCTAAAGTCCCGAACAAATACAAAACTTAAGCGCACCTTGGGTAGTTTAAGCCCGCAGAGATGCGAAGAGGCGTGACCGCCGGTACTTGCGTCTGGCCCGCCATACCATGGTGAACTGTGTCCGCCTCATCGCGGTTGGTTAAGTTCGGATCTAGGGGGGCACACTTAACTGGACCTGGGGGAGGTCCTTGAACCCTTTAAGCATTAAATATTGCAGTCAAGAAATATGTGTAATTTATTACTTAGCGTAGATTGTTAGCGCGCATACATGCCTCCTCCGCTAGTGCTCTGACCATTGGGGCTGCCGTTGGGGGATCGGGGGCTGTTACTCCTCCCGGATGCGCCCTGTGGTGTGGGCGCCGGGCTGGTGGCCGGGGGGCCTTATATCTTGCCGATACTCAAAGGATGTTGAAGTTACCATTACCACGGTGTCCAGCCGGACGGGACCGGGCATAGAAAGAGAGGACAAGGCGAGAGCATGACCGGCGGTCCGCAAAGACGGCGCAGCCTCAAAGCGCCCCTCAAGCGCGGCCGTGCCGCCCATATCATGGGGTTTCCGGGAACCCCTGCCCATCGTCTAAAGGGCCCCGCCCGGCATACGGCACAACCCACAAGAATGGGAGGGTTCCGCCAACCAGAGGGCACCACCCACAAGAGCAGGTTCAGGGGGGGGGGGGTGTCCTACTAGGCCGTCCCACCACTCCCTCTTGCCCTCGGGTCCGCGGGCTCAACCCACAACCCGGTGCCCCTCGGCCCCTTGGCCTGCTTCCTTGAGGGAAATCTAGCCTTGGCTCTGATGGCGAAGCCCCACCTTGGGAGGCCTCCATGCCGCCAGCCGATCCTCCTGAGCAGCAGTGGGGTTGGACGGGCCGAGCGAGGCAGGTTCTTCTCCCGGCCACCGGCGGCGGAGCCGCCGGCTAGGGGATGGGTAGGCGTAGCCGTGCCTCAAACGACCGCTGCATCATGTAGCGCAGGGGGTGCACGTAGGCTCTAGGGGGAATGGAGGAGGATTCGCCAGGGCTGTGGCAGGAGCTCAGTTGTACACCGGGAGGGGGGGAGGGGGGGGGACAGGTCCTACCGGGCCGTCCCACCGTCCAATATGTCCTAGGGGCCCTGTGCCCCCCAATGGCCTCCTCTCGCTCGGCCCCTTGTCCCTCTATCCCTAAGCATAGACCTGGCCGCGACGCGGCTAGCGAAGCACCACTCCGGGGAGCCTCCACGCTGTCCGCCGTGTGAGGATGGAGGTGCACGGGGGGTCGTGAGGGGGGCTGAGAGGCGCACGCGGGGGCGGCGGCGGGTGGAGCAATAGCACATGGCACGGGGGAGGCGCGTGTAGGAGCTCTGTGAAGGGCCCTATGCGTGGTGCGGGCACGCTGGGGAAAGGAGGGGGAGGCCGTGCCAGCCGTCCCCACTAGGGGTCGCTGGCCATTCCCGAAGCCTAGACGGCTGGTACTAGGCGGCTGCGGGCTCCCCGGTGCTTCTATTTGGCACACGGGGCGTGCGCACACCCAACGTTGTTAGTACACCACCCATAGGGTGGTGCCTAGGCCCTATGGTGCGGGGCTTGGCAGCTGGCACCCAGCCCATGGGTGGAGCTAGGGAGTACTAGGGGTGTGGTGTGGTGTGGTGTGCTGAAGGCCCTGTTACCAGAAGGCAAAGGCCGGGATGTCCACCCACGGGTACAGGTAAACGGGAAGGCTGTGTGTGTTGTGTGCGCCATGTGTGATTGTGTGTTGTTGCATAGCAGAACCAGCGCACACTCGCACTTGGCCAGTATTGCTCTACCGACGCTTGTGCCCAATCACAAAGGGTCTCGTAGGCCCACTGCACCGTGCGTGCCGCGCTGCACCATGAGTGTTTTCTGTGTGGTGGCGCACTGCTTGCTCCTGTGCACTACAGTGCACTGCAATGCGTGTGCCCTGCTGCACTACAGTCGTGGGCACAGGGCAGTGGGCAGTGGATCCCCTGCAACGCACCTTCACACCGCCTTCAGGCTGTGGAGTGTGGAACTCCTACAACGCACTGCCTCACTGCCTAGGGCAGTGGGCAGTGGAATTCCTGCAGTGCACTGTCTCACTGCCTTGGGGCAGTGGGTAGTGCTACTCCTGCAATGCTGGGCCTAAATGACTGGGGGAAGTTGGCAGTGAAATTTGCGCAATACACTGCCTCACCACCCGGCGGGGTTTGGGCACTGGAACTCGTGTTAAACACTGCCTCCCTACCTGGGGGCAGTGGGCAGTGGAGCTCCCGCTCCTTTTGCAACGCATTGCTTCTCGGCCTGGGGGCAATGGGCTGTGCACCCCTTGCAATGCATTGCGTCACTGCCTAGGGGCAGTGGGCAGTGCAACCCCTGCAATGCACCGCTTTACTGCCTGGGGGCAGTGGGCAGTGGAGCTCCCGCTCCTTTTGCAACGCATTGCTTCTCGGCCTGGGGGCAATGGGCAGTGCAGCCCTTGCAATGCATTGCGTCACTGCCTAGGGGCAGTGGGCAGTGCAACCCCTGCAATGCACCGCTTTACTGCCTGGGGGCACTGGGCAGTGCCACTCCTGCAATGCACTGCCTCACTTGCTGGGGGCACTGGGCAGTGGAACTTCTGCAATACACCGCCTCACTGCCTGGGGGCAGTAGGCAGTGGAACTCCTGCAATACACTGCCTCATTGCCTCGGGGTAGTGGGCAGTGCAACTCCTGCAACGCACTGCCTCACCGCCTGGGGGCAATGGGCTGTGGAAGTCCTTCATAGCACTACCTGGTTGCCCGGGGGCAGCTGGCAGTGCAACTCCTGCAATGCGGTGTCTCACTCCCCGGGGGCAGCTGGCAGCGCAACCCTTGCTGCGCACTGCTTCATTGCCTCGGTGCAGTGGGCGGTGAGACTCCTGTTGTACACTGCCTCATTGCCTGGGGAAAGTGGGCAGTGCAACTCCTGCAACGCACTGCCTCACCGCCTGGGGCAGTGGGCTGTGCTGCTCTTGCAATACACCGCCTCGCTGCCTAAGGCAGTGGGCAGTGGAACTCCTTCATTGCACTGCCTCACTGCCCGGGGGCAGCGGACCGTGCAACTCCTGCAATACATTGCCTCACCGCCTGGGGGTAATGGGCAGTGGGACTCTTGCAATACACTGCCTAGCTGCCTAGGGGCAGTGGGCAGTGAAACTCTTGCACTACACTGCCTGACTGCCTTGGGGCAGTAGGCAGTGGTACTCTTGCATTGCACTGCCGCCATGCCTGGGGGCAGCGGGCAGTGGAACTCCCGCGATGCAGCGCCTCACTACCTGGGGGCAGTGGGCTGTGCTACTCCTACAATACACTGCCTCACTGCCTGGGGCAGTGGGGAGTGGAACTCCTTCATTGCACTGCCTCACTGCCCGGGGGCAGTGGGCGATGCAACTCCTGCAATGCACTGTGTCACTGCTTGGGGGCACTGGGCAGTGCAACTCCTGCAATGCACTGCCTCACTGCCTAAGGCAGTGGGCAGTGGAACTTGTGCAATGCACTGCCTCACTGCCTGGGGGCAGTGGGGAGTGGAACTCCTGCATTGCACTGCCGCACTGCCTGGGGGCAGTGGGCAGTGGGACTCATGTAATGCACCGCCTCACTGCGGGCAGCGGGCAGTGGGACTCCTACAATGCACCGCCTCACTGCCTGGGGGCAATGGGCTGTGGAACTCCTACAATGCACTGCCTGACTGCCTGGGGGCAGTGGGCACTGGAAACCCTGCATTGCCCTGCCACACTGCCTGGGGGCAGCGGGCAGTGGGACACCTGCACTGCACCGCCTCATTGGGGGTAGTGGGCAGTGGGACTCCTGCAATACACCGCCTCACGGCCTGGGGGCAAGGGGCAATGGAACTCGTGCAATGTATTGCTTCACTGCCTGGGGGCAGTGGGCAGTGCAACTTCTCCAACGCGCCGCCTCACCGTCCGGGGGTAGTGGGCCGTGCAACTCCTGCAATGCACGGCATCACTGCCAGGGGCTAGTGGGCAATGCAACTCCTGCCGCCCAATGCCTCACTGCCTGGGGGCAGTGGGCAGTGGAACTCCTGCAATACACTGCCTCACTGCCTAGGGACAGTGGGCAGTGGAGCTCCTGCAAAAAACAGCCTAAGTACCTGGGGGCAGTGGGCGGTGCAACTTCTGCAACGCACAGCCTCGCTACCTGGGCGCAGTGGGCAATGTAACTCCTACAATGCACTATCTCACGACCTAGAGGCAGTGGGCAGTGCAACTTCTGCAACGCACTGCCTCACTGTGTGGGGGCAGTGGGCAGTGCAACTCCTGCAATACACTACCTCAATGCCTGGGGACAGTGGGCAGTGGAACACTGCAATGCACTGCCTCATTGCCCGGGGGCAGTGGGCAGTGGAACTCGTGCGATACACTGCCTCACTGTCTGGGGGCAGTGGGCAATGCAACTCCTGCAATGCACTATCTCACTGCGTAGAGGCAGTGGGCAGTGCAACTTCTGCAACGCACTGCCTTACTGCCTAGGGGCAGTGGGCAGTGGAACCCCTGCAATACACTGCTGCATTACTTGGGGGCAGTGGGCAGCAAAACTCTTGCAATGCGCTGCCCCACTACATGCGGACAGTGGGCAGGGGAACTCCTGCGATGCACTGCCTCATTGCCTAGGGGCAGTGGGCAGTGGAACTCCTGCGATACACTACCTCATGGTCTGGGGGTCGTGGGCAGTGCAACTCCTGCAACACACTACCGCTCCGCCTGGGGGCATGGGGCAGTGGAGCTGCTGCAATGCTCTGCCACACTGCCCGGGGGCAAGGGGCAGTGGGACTCCTGCAATGCAATGCCTCACTGCCCTGGGATAGTGGGCAGTGGAACCCCTGCAATATACTGCCGCACTGCCAGGGGGCAATGGGCTCCGGTACTCCTGCAATACACTGCCTCACCGCCTGGGGGCAGTGGGCACTGGGACTCCTGCGATACCTTGCGTCACTGCCCCGGGGCAGTGGGCAGCGGGACTTCTGCCATGCATGCCTCACTGCCGGGGGGCAGTGAGAGGTGTAACTCCTGCAACACACCGCCTGACTGCTTGGGGGCAGTGGGCTGTGCTACTCCAGCTATATACGGCCACACTGCCTGGGGCAGTGGGCAGTGGAACTCCTGCAATACACTTGCCCACTGCCTGGGGGCAGTGGGCAGTGGGACTCCTGCAATGCACTGTCTCATTACGTAGGGGCAGTGGGCATTGGGAATCCTGCAACAGAGTACCTCACTGCGTGGGGGCAGTGGACGGTGGGACTCCTCCAATACACTGCCTCACTACCTGGGGGCAGTGGGCAGTGTAACTGCTGCAACACACTGCCGCACAGCCTCGGGGCAGTGGGCTATGCTACTCCTGCAATACACTGCCTCACTTGCTGGGGGCAGTGGGCAGTGCGGCTCCTACAATGCACTGCCTCACGGCCTGGGGGCAGTGGGAAGTGGAACTCCTGCAATACACTACTTCACTTCCTCGGGGCAGTGGGCATTGCAGGGGTGTGCGCCCGCCAGCGCCAGACGACGGCTCCCCGCCAGACGACTGGAATTATGGGAATTATGGGGAATAATGGGGAATTATGGGGAGTTATGGCAAATTGTGGGGAATTACGGGGAATTATGGGGAATTGTGTGGAATTATGGGGAATTATGCGGAATGATGGGGAAATTATGGGGAATTATGGGGAAGGACGGGGAATGATGGGGGAATTATGGGGAATTATGGGTGAATTATGGGGAATTATGGGGAATTATGGGGAATTATGGGGAGTTTGGGTGGAATTATGGGGAATTATGGGGAATTATGGGTGAATTTTGTGGAATTATGGGGAATTATGGGGAATTATGGTGCAATTATGGGTTGGTTTTGATTCTTGTAGTGTTGCTGTTTGTTCCCGATGGCTTGCTTTTGATTCTTGCCGGGTTGCTTTTAATTACCGTTGCTGGTTGTTGATGCCTGGTGGCTTGCTGTTGATTCCTGATGCGTTGCCCAGTTGCTGGTGATCCCTGCTGGTCTATTCTTGATTCCTGGTGGCTTGCTGTTGATCCTTGCTGGCTCGTTCTTGATTCTTGGTGGCTTGGTGTGGATTCTTGATGTGTTGCTTTTGACTGTTGCCCAGCTGCTGTTTATTCTTGCTAGTCTTGATTCTTGGTGGCTTGCTGTTGATCCCTGCTGGTTTGTTCTTCATTCCCGGTGGCCTGCTTGATTCCTAATGGGTTGGCTTGGAGAAACAAAGGCAGGGACAATGCACATGCACATGAGGATGCCGTGCAACATAATCACGCTGCATCATTGTTGCAGAAGTCTTTCAAGTCTTAAAAGTCTGGTGGCCACTAGGCACTCTCCTTTGCACGGGTGCGGGGCCCATCGTGGGCCTACGCTAATAACCACTCAACATCCTCCTCCTCCTCCTCCTCCTCTGGGGTTGAGTGCCTTGATATTCAATTTCTTCATTTGCTTTGCCAGCTGCCCCTGGGAAATGTATTCCCTAGGGGCCTTGTATAGGGAAGCGAGTCGCACATAAAGAACATTGTTGCGAGGATGAAAGTCTGACATGTCTCTGGCGGCAAGGGGCCATACGACCACAAAAAACAACGATCGGCAACACAAGAAATGACATCCCATAATTCCCCGTAATTCCCCCATAATTCCCCATATATCCCCCATAATTCCCCCATAAATCCCCATAAGTCCCCCATAATTCCCCATAATTCCCCATAACTCCCCATAATTCCCCCATAATTCCCCCATAAATCCCCATAATTCCCCATAATGCACCCATCATTCCCCATAATTCCCCATAATTCCGCATAATTCCCCATAATTCCTCGTAATTCAACCATAATTCCCCTATAATTCCCCATAATTCCCCATAATTCCCCATAATTCCACATAATTCCCCATACTTCCACCCAAATTCCCCATAATTCCGCCATAATTCCCCATGGTTCCCCGAAATTCCCCATAATTCCCCATAATTCCCCATAATTCCACCAATCCCAATAATTCCGCCAGCAGGTGTTCGACAGGCCCACTATGGCCTTTAGGAATTATGGGAAATTTCCCCGCCACCGCCATACGGACTTTCCCCGCCCGCGTTGCCGGCGGTTTGGCGGCCGCACACCCCTGGCATTGGGAACCCTGCAACAGAGTGCCTCAGTACGTGGGGGCAGTGGACAGTGGGACTCCTCCAATACACTGCCTCACAACCTGGGGGCAGTGAGAAGTGTAACTCCTGCAACAGCCTGCCTCACAGCCTGGGGGCAGTGGGCCGTGCTACTCCTGCAATACACTGCCTCACTTCTTGGGGGCAGTGGGCACTGGAACCCCTGCAACACGCTGCCCGACTGTCCGGGGGCAGTGGGCAGTGTAACTCTTGCATTGCACTGCCGCACTGCCTTGGGGCAGTGGGCTGTGCTACTCCTACATTACAATGCCTCGCTGCCTGGGGCGGTGGGCAGTGGAACTCCTTCATTGCACTGCCTCACTGCCCGGGGGCAGTGGGCACTGCAACTTCTGCAACGAACTGCCCAACTGCCTTGGGGCAGTGGACAGTGGAAGTCCTGCAATACACTGCCGCACAGCCTGGGGGCAATGGGCAGCGGAACTCGTGCAGTACACTGCCTGAATGCATCGGGGTAGTGGGCAGTGCAACTCCTGCAATGCACTGCCTCATTGCCTGAGGGCAGTGGGCAGTGCAACTCCCGCCATACACTGCCTCAGTGCCTGGGGGCAGTGGGCAGTGGAACTCCTGCAATGCACTACCTCACTGCCTAGGGGCAGTGGGCGGTGCTACTCCTGCAACAGTGCCTAACTACCTGCGCAACGGGCAGTGGAACTCCTTCCTTACACTGCCCCACTGCCCGGGGGCAGTGCGCACTGCCACTGTTGGAATGCACTGTCTCACTGCCTGGGGGCAGTCGGCAGTGCAACTCGTGCATTGCACTGCCGCACTGCTTGGGGGCAGTGGGCAGTGGAACAACTGCAATGCACTACCTCACTGCCCGGGGCAATGGGCGGTGCTACTCCTGAAACACTGCCTCACTGGGGGCAGTTGGCAGTGCAACTCCTGCTATACAGTGCCTCACTGCCCGGGGGTAGTAAGCATTGGAAATCCTGCATTGCACTGCCGCACTGCGCAGCGGGCAGTGAGACTCCGGCAATGCACCGCCTCACTGCCTTGGGGGCAGTGGGCTGTGCTAATCTTGCAATACACTGCCGCACTGCCTGGGGCAGTGGGCACTCCTTCATTGCACTTGCTCACTCCCCGGGGGCAGTGGGCAGTGCAACTGCTGCAATGCACCGCCTCACTGCCTGGGGGCAGTGGGCCCTGCAACTCCTGCCGCGCACTGCCTCACTTCCCGGGGGCAGTGGGCAGTGGAACTCCTGCAACGCACTACCTCGCTGCTTGGGGGCAGTGGGCAGTGCAAGTCCTGCAATGCATTGCCGCCGTGCCCGGGGGCAGTGGGCAGTGAGACTCCTGCAATGCACTGCCGCACTGCCTGGGGGGAGTGGGCTGTGCTACTTTTGCAATACACTGCCTCAATTTCTGAGGCACTGGGCGGTGCAACTCCTTCATTGCACTGCCTCACTGCCTGATGGTTTTGGGCAGTGCAAATTTTGCAATGCACTGCCGCACTGCCCGGGGGTAGTGGGCAGCGGAACACCTGCAATACACTGCCTCACCGCCTGGGGTCCGTGGGCAGTGGAACTCCTAAAATGCATGGCACCACTGCCTGGGGGCAGTGGGCAGTGCAACTCCCGCAATACATTGCCTCACAGCCTGGGGGCAATGGGCAATGAGACTCCGGCGATACACTGCGGCACTGCCTCGGGACAGTGGGCAATGAGACTCCTGCAATGCACCGCCTTACTGCCTGGGGGCACTGGGCTGTGCTAATGCTGCAATAAACTGCATCACTGCTTGGGGCAGTGGGCAATGGAACTCCTTCATTGCACTGCCGCACTGCCCGGGGGCAGTGGGCAGTGCAACCCCTGCAATGCACTACCTTGCCGCCTGGGGGCAGTGGGCTTTGCTACTCCTGCAATACACTGCCTCACTACCCGGGGGCAGTGGGCAATGCAACTCCTGTCGCGCACTGCCTCACTGCCACGGGGCATTGGGCAGTGGAACTCCTGCAATACACTGCCTGCCTGCCTGCCGGCAGTGGAGGAGGAGGAGGAGGAGGAGGAGCGCCTGCCGCGGTCCCATGGACAATGGGCCTTGGAGTCGTCCCCTGTGGGTCCCGCGCAGACCAGCCAGGGGAGTCCTCCGTTTTACCTCCGCAAGAGCAAGACGGATCTCGCCGCACACCTCGTGACGCTCTTCCTTGGAGGCCATCCGGGTCTCAGCGCCGGCGAACGGCAACGCTACGGTCCGATCTGCCTACAGGTCCCTGTCACCGACCATCTAAAAGTGCTGGATGCACCCCACTCAGCGTCCCAGAATAGTCCATCACTTGAAGGCGTGGGTCCCCCTGGGGCGTCACCTCCGACTTAGGACGCCGCCAGACAAGGAGCGCAGCTGGGCCCTACGGCGCAATGCGCCGGAGTGACCGGGGCGCGTGAGATCGAGGACGTGATCACGGACGCAAATATGGCCTTAGGGAGGGCCGACCCAGTGCCACCTGCACGTCCTTGAAGACCATACGGGGGCCTTGGGAAGCCGCATTGAGGATGGCCGAGAAGGCCGCATGCAGGGCGGCACACCAAGAGGGGATCATATCTCCACAAAGGCCGGCCTCCAGGCGCCGTCCGTCGCCACCGTAATAGATGGCCCCGAGGCGGCACCGGTCCGGGAAATGGGGGGGAAGCCTGTGCCGGCCGAGTGTTTCCAAGATGACCATGTTGTGTGTCTCCAAGTCCATTGCTTTGCATATTCTGGACGGCATGTGGTTGCTCTTGAGGTACACGTAAAGGACCCAGTATGGACTTCATTTGCGACGGGGGGCAATGGTGGACTTCACCTCGGGCACCAGGAGGAGGTCTCTTGACAGCCATAGGCCTATGATGACGTCCCAGGCCAGCCACTTGGAAGACCCAAGCGTCGGGGCCCAATTGGCGACGTGGTACCATTCCGGCGGAGGGTTGTTGACGAGGGACTGATTCACGGGATCTCCCGTCTGTGGGGTGAACTGGTCAGTGAGAGGTAGGACAGGCGCTGCATGCCGCTTGTGGAGGAGGACGGTGGTGAGTATGACGTCACAGAGGAGGCGACACAGGCTTGCAGAACGCAGTCCCCTGTGCTGAAGGGCATCCCGATCCGGCGGTGAGATGGCCCCAAGACGTCCAACGGTGCAGGTAACAAGGGCCCCGTGGGCCAGGGAGCCATTTGCGGCCAGTAGGAAGGGCTCGTCACCGCAAAGAATGAGGACTCCCAAGGCAGTGGGCGTACAGTGGCGCAAGGTGTGACACCTCTAGGAGAGCCGGGCCGCGAGCCACCGATGGTAGTGGACGCGGAGGAGGCGGTGAGCGCGGAGGAGCGGGTCGAGTGGGCAGAACAGGATGTGGTCGCCAGGAGCAGGCAAGAGGCAGAGGGGGCACGGTGTGTCCCTGGGGGGGAACAGGGAAAGGCGTAGGCCGGTGACTGTGAGGTGGTCTCCCCCAGAGAGGAGGCCATGACTGACAATGATGGTGTATTCACCGAGGGCAGGGTGGCGTTGTGGAGGGGGGGACTTGGCATAGGTGTGGTGGCAAACGAGCAGGGCACGCCGTGCGTGGGGGAGGGCGTTGTGGACTTGGAGGCTGGCGTGGCACAAGCAGATGCGGGGCTCCTGTACGGGGCTTAGCCACCCCACCGTAGCCGGGTAGCTATTCGTGGACCGCCCTGCGGCCGCGTCCACTTGGTCTAGTAGGGCGTCGAGGCGGGTGCCGGTGATGTGGGAGTACTGTTGGCGAGGGCGGAGTTGGCCGTCGGCCGTAGCAGGGCACTCAGGTATTAGATCTCGTCGTGGCGAGTCGTCCGGCTCCCGCCGCCCCTGTTCGGCCGTGATGTATCCCTTGCAATCGGTGAAGTGCCACGAGCGGGACCGGAAAACGAAGGTGGGGTCGGCCGAGGGACCTCGGGCAAAAAGGGTCACCCGCACCGTGTATAGCTCCGCTATATAGGCGTTGTCCAATCATAGGGGGATGGTGACAGGGTATATCTTGAACCACAGGTTGACGGGGCACAACACCGGTACAGCTCCGCCACAGCGTCGAGTTTGCGGGCACCATGACGCATCATGGATGATGCCATAGTATTCTTGGACCCAAGAAAACGTGGGGATGGTCGCGGACACTGCATGGCATCTGCCAACGGGGGGGGGGGGGGCTTGCCGGTTTGGGGGTTGGAACGTGACGACACCCGAGGCCACCCCGCTTGGTGCGCATCTTCTGCGCCGCAGTGGCCCGTGATCATCCACGCGTGGGTGTCCTGGACGTTGAGCCCAAGGGAGGATAGGGCCATTACGTGGGGAGAGTGGTCGGGTAGATACTTGGCAGGGGGCAAGTGGATGGAGATGTCGCACTGGTGGCATAGGGCGACGAATAGGTCGTGGTCAGTGGGGTGGGCCGCACACAAAAGTCAGAGCTCGGTGGTGACGCACGGCTCTATGGGGTGGAAACACCAAAAGGCCGTGAGGAGCCCGTGGCGCGTGGACCGGCAGACCAGAGAGTTTTGCTGATTGAGGTGCCGGATGTAGACACTGAGGAAGTTGGTGTACCCGACAACCGGAGTTGGGAGGGACGCCAACATCTCCTACGGGGACCTCTCGGAGGAAATGGGCCAAGGCCGATAGGGTCCAGGCGGCAGTGGCTCGCAAGGCCGAGGCGGCCATGGCATCCGCCACACGCATGCCTGTGTAGAAGGCGGGCCGGACAATGGTAAACAAGTTTACCGTGCCGTGGCATTTGGCAACGAACATGGCGAGGGGGTTGTGGGCCGGCAGCCTGGGGGCTCGGTGCGCTCTACATGCAGACCTCGTGCCAGAGAATAGCCTCCTGGGGTCAAGGGGGTGGTTGAGGTGGGGCAGGGCGTGGCAACCAAGGACGCGGAGATAGACCTGACCGGTGGCGCACCGCATCAAGTGACCGTTTAGCAGGGGGGGAGGGGGGGGGATGCGGTCACCGGGATTGGCAAAAAATGCGGAAAAATGCGGAAAAAATGCAGAAAATGCGGCAAAAAATGCGATAGAAAATGCGGTTTTGTTAGAATGGTGTTTGCCCCCCGAAACCCCTATGTTTCGTCTCGTCTTGCACAATTGGGCGCCCAAAGCATGGACGGTTCGATGGAACAACTTAGTGCAGTAGTTCAACTCAAGAATATCACGGACTAGGCTCAAAACCGCTAGGGGCAGAAGCTGCAGCTGCTTGGTCAGGCCAGACCGCTGAATCTCCGTGCCGCATCAGGTGCTCCCCCATTGACCCAAACCGCCGGGCTCCCCGGGGGGGGGGGGGGATACCCCGACATACATACCTCAAAATGATCCCCATGACACGCTGTTCATTTTGAATATACACAACTGGGGAAAAAATTTTTCAAAAAAAATTTGCCCATCAACTCAGGCTCCCATCAACGAAGGTCGGACCCGGAGGTCGGGTCGGGGTCAATGTCCTTTTTTGTGTTTTTCATCCATTTTTGAATTCTCCACAAGATTCTGAGTATTTTGAGCATAGACACATAGGGTCAAACAAAAAAATTCCCCCCTGCCATATGCCTAAAAAAAATCTGTGACGCCTCTGGCACCCACAAAACCCATGGTTCTTCACAACTAACTGACTACCAGACAATGCCACTAGAATGTTTCCTCTTGAACATTACACTAAGGGACTTGCCCAAAAAATGCGAAAAAAAATGCGGAAAATGCGGAAAAATGCGAATCGCATATTCCCCCCCCCCTGCGTTTAGGTACACCGTGTCCGCGAGGACGTGGAACCTGCCGTCGCGTATCTCTGTGCCGACCAGGACCGTCTTGGTTGGGTCTGAATGGACGTTGGTGAGACGGCCAGCCCGCTCCATCCCGCGGGTGAGGGTGTGGAGGTGGCCGCGGTCGCCGGGGAGCCACTGGGTATCATCCATCACGTGCACCCGGTTGAGCAGTCGTGCGGGAGTATCGATGGGCGGGAAGCCACGCTTCGTGCCCTCCGACTTCGCCATAGGTGCAGTAGCTCACGCTTGACACGGGGCACCCCTGCCCCTTGCCGGCGCCAATGTAGTCGGAGGACGGGGACCGGCCGTCAGCCCCTCCCATGTGAACTTCCTGGGGGGGTCGTGGCGTTGCAGGGTCTTGGTGTCGGATGCGGAAGCGCCGGCAGCAGTCAGAACGGCGTACTCCGTGTTATGGTTGATGGAACCGTACGTGTGACGGACATCGTCCGACACGACCCACGCCTCGAGGCGCCCCCTCCAGCGATCCCACCACACGTCGTGGAGGAGGCAGAGGAGCTCCACGGAGGAGCAGTGGGGGGACATTCCGAGCTAGTGGGGCGGCGGGATGCCGCTCGCCACCAAGCAGGGCTGGTAGTGGTCTTTGAGCAGAGCCGCCGTGAGCTTCCACACCGTGGGAAGATTCGTGGGCGGCCTGCCGTTGGGGATGGGGCCGTGTGGTAGCTTTTTGGTGAGATTGATGAAATCTGCGGAATGGGCATGGGGCACGGGTGGCCCGCGGAGGATGTCGTTGATCAAGTCCGTGAAAACGAAAAGCTGGGCGTCCTCCAATTGCCCGAACAACCGGTATTTCAACAGGTCGTGGAACGGCACAGCGGCCGCGGCCCGGTGGATGACGGCACGTAGGTTGGCGATGGTGGCCTGGGGCGGCGGGCCGAGCGGGGCGCTGGTCCATCCAGTAATGGCTTGGACGCGGGCGAGGGAGAGCGCCTCGAGAGGAGCCAGGTGCCATTGGCACAACTGGTGAAGCGCAACCGCCGCTTGTTGGCGGGGATGTACCGGGACCCCCACGGCGTAGACGGGATCCGCCGGGGGCACGGAACGGGCGCCTAACTTTCGGCGGTAGTCAATTTTAGTGGGTTGCCCCGGGGCACCGGGCAGCGGCGCCAAGCCAACATCTTTCTCGAGCAAGATGACATCCCAGGCCGCCCGGATTTGTTCCTTGAGGCATGCCACCTCCATAAGGTGGGGGGAGTTGGACGACCAGTCCGGGTGTTCCGTGGTGTGGGGACCTATGGGGGTCTATGGGGGTCTATTGGGATCTATGGGGGTCTATGGGGACGTATTGGGACCTATGGGGGCCCATGGGGGTCTACGGGGACCTTTGGGGACCTATGGGGACCTTTGGGCACCTTTGGGGACCTACGGGCACCTTTGGGGACCTATGGGCACCTATGGGGATGGGGGCCGATGGGGACTCATCGGCATCTAGTCGGACCTATGGGGGCCTATGGCGGCCTATGGGGGCCTATGGGGACCTTTGGGGGTCTATGGGGACCTATTAGGGCCTATGGGGGGCTATGGGCACCTTTGGGGGCCTATGGGGGCCTATTGGGGCCTATGGGGGCCTATGGTGGCCTATGGGGACCTATGGGGGTTTATGGGGACCTATCGGGGCCTATTGGGCCCTATGGGGGTCTATGGGGACCTATGGCGGCCTATTGGCACCATTGGGGACCTTTGGCGGCCTACGGGCGCCTCTGGGGCCTATGAGGGCCCATGGGGGCCTACGGGGGCCTCTTGGCACCTTTGGTGACCTATGGGCATCTTTGGGCACCTTTGGGGGTCTATGGGGACCTATTGGGGCCTATGGGGGCCTATGGGCACATTTGGAGACCTATGGGCACCCTTGGGGACCTATTGGGGCCTATGGGGGCCTATGGGCAACTTTGGGGACCTATGGGCACCTTTGGGGACCTATGGGGGCCTATGGGGACCTATGGGGACCTATGGGGACCTTTGGGCGCCTTTGGGGACCTATGGGCACTTTTGGGGACCTACGGGCACCTATGGGGATGGGGCCCGATGGGGACTCATCGGCATCTAGGGGGACCTATGGGGGCCTATGGGGGCCTATGGGGACCTTTGGGGGTCTATGGGGACCCTTCGGGGCCTATGGGGGCCTATGGGCACCTTTGGGGGCCTATGGGGGCCTATGGGGGCCTATGGGGGCCTATGGGGGCCTATGGGGAACTATGGGGACCTATGGGGGCTTGTGGAGGCCTATGGGGGACTGTGGGGACCTATGGGGACCTATGGGCACCTTTGGGGGCCGATGGGGGCCGATGGGGACTCATTGGCATTTGGGGGACCTTTGGGGACCTGTGGGCACTTTTGGGGACCCATGGGCACCTTACGGGGCCTATGGGGGCCTATGGGGGCCTATGGGGACCTATTGGCACCTTTGGGGACCTATGGGCACCTTTGCGGGCCCATGGGGGCCTATGCGGGCCTATGGGCACCTTTTTGTTTGCCACTTTCCTTGCTCACACATTTTGCCCATTTTCCCATTTTGGTGTTCAAAGTCTTTTTTACTTTTGTACTGCCATGTTTCTGATTGTCCAAGGTGGTTCCCCAATGATTTTTCAATTGTGTCCTCCCTTTTTGTTTTCTTCATTTGGGGGGGGGGGGGTTGATTTAGATTTAGGCATAGTTTCTCCCAATTCCCTCTAGGCATTAGACCCCTAGACCCACCTCCAGCAGATAAGAATATCAGACATCTTCTTCAACAGACCGCACACACAACATCCCTTATCAGACATCCGACATCAGACTTTATACACAGTGCGGCACCGCCCCAGGCGGTGCGGCAGTGCCATGCAAGAGTTCCACGGCACGGAGGTGGGCGCGGGGCTGCTAGGAGGGATCCTCCGCGAGAAGTTGGGTGCCCGGCATGCGTCCATATCAGACGCGCAGCTCAACCACACGGCGAAGTTCACCATCGTGGGCGTCAAACCCATTGACTACGAGAAGGGTATGAAGCTTACCCGGTACCACATCGCCCGAGGCTCTAAGATCTCCTGGGCGAAGTCCAAGAAGGAGCCCTACACCCCATGGGCCCCAGACTGGGATAGGGAATACCCCGCCCGCAAGGCCCACCGGGGAGGGCGAGGACAGATGCACCAACGCAGCCAGGACCTGGAGGAAGATGTGGACCTCACCGCGGCCGCGGCCACTGACGGGGAACTAGAGGTCAAGCTCTAGCAGTGGTACAATCCACGCCGCCCGGACAGGTCCCCTCCCCGCCGCCGTAGCCTTGGGTACCGGCACGATAGCCCGCCGGCGAGGCGCCGAAATGCCTCCCGCGATCAGCGGCTGGACCCCCGTGAGGCCGCTAGGATCGCCACGCCCCGGCCTCTGTCCTGCCTTACCCCTACTCGGGGTACCAGCACGACCCCCGGGTCCCCATGGCACACAGCCCCTACGCCCCCCCCCCCCCCCTGCCTTGGAGCCCTCCGGCCGACACGCACCGCTACCAGCCGTACTTCTGGCGCCACCCAAGGGACGGCTAGACCGGGAACTGGCGGGGCGCAACGAGGACATCACCAACGCCGTCTCGCTGCACCGCCATTCCCACCTCGACTGCGTTTCCCGGCTTACAGAGCTGCACCTGGGTGCATACATAGCCCAAGCTCCCCCCCCCACAGAATAGGGCTTGGTACCCATGCCGGCCCCGGACATAGCCCAGTTCATCCCGCCTCCGTACGCCCTCCACATGTGCCTGCACTTGCTAGTGGGGGTACACTACTACCGGGCGTGCAGTGGTGCGGACACGTGGCCCTACGACACCTTGTCGCTTGTGGGTGCAGTACACTGCGTACAGGTGTCTGGATCTCACCAGATACAATTCTGTCGCACAGGCATGCCGCTCGCCTCCCTCATGCTACCCGAGCACCACCACGTTGTCCTCCCACCATCCTTGCACAGTCGCGTTTCTATCAAGGCCACTGGCCTCACCCGTGCCAGTCTTCTGGTGCTCGCGGCCACGTACCAGCCTTGACACCTGCGGAAGTTGGTCCGGGGCCTACCCCGCGCCCTTCCTATGGCCGTGGCCTGCAAGCTACACCAGCATCCCCCCCACCCCCCATCCCTCCACGGACGTTGCCCTGCCTCCCGACCGCCCGCCATCCCGCCCTGACATGGTGACTCTGAACGTGCAAATGTCCTTGCGGCCCAAGCTACGTGCCCTGGACGTGCTGGTACGCGAGTACTCGTACCCGTTAACCCTACATGTTCAAGAGTCTCGGCCTCCAATCATCCAGACGGTACACCCCCTCTACCACACTATCCAGGCCTCCGCTAAGGTTGCCAAGGGATGCGCCACGATACTTTATAGGGCCCATGACCTGCCTGTCACCAGCCACAGCGCCCACCCCACATGGCGCGCGCTCGTCACGCACTTCGCGGTGGCGGGTGTAACCCACGGCCACTCCAACGTGTATTTCCCGGCCGAGGGGGACCTCGACACCCTCCAAGAGATCCTAGACTTGGTGTACCCCTACCTCCTCCTCAGGCCCGCAAGGGTCGTCGTCCCGCCGGGCGACCTGAACGCCAACTGCCGTTGGGTACCCCACCTCCCGGCGCCCCCCGCCCCGCTCTGTGACCTCGGGCCGCTCGAGCAGCGGGAATCGAACCGGGGACCAGCGACGCTGGCGTCCAAGGTGCTTCCACTGAGGCACGCGGCGCTGCATCTGTTCAAGGACGCGTGAGGGGCTGGAGGAGGGGTGCCCAGCCTTACCCAACCTTCCCACACCGCGCTTCGCTTGGGCGCCATCCATAAGAAACCAAGTGTGCCTAACCGGATGTATGTGGAGTGGACACGCAGTAGTAGTATGTGGGCAAAAGCCATTGGCTTGGGCCTCAGCACAATGCATGGTAACGACCACTACGAACTGATTTGTGCGGAGCCGGATCCTGTGAGCGGGGGTACCCGGTTAGCCAAGTATCCGTCTCTGTGCCAGCCACTCTGTGACCTCGTCCTGCCCACGCTCGAGGTCCTGGGGATGCGCCGTCTATGCCCCCTTGCAGAGGCCCCCACGTCGGTGAGCCCGCAAGGCTTCGTGGGTGCCTCGGACCATACCTCCCTCGGAAGCTGCCCACACCACTGAAGTGTGTTACGTCTCCAGTTGCCCATCCGACCAATTGCCGGTGTTGACGACCCTCCATGATCTCCCCCCTGCGCCCCAGCTGGTGTGCCTGTAGAGGAGAGGCTGTTTCTGCATCCCCCTAAAGCCCCTCGCCGGCCAACTCCGCACCCTCAACGACAGCTTCGGGGCTGAGCTCCCCTCGCTGGTCCAAGGCGCCGACGGCGCACCACCACACTATGCCGCGCTGACCACTGCGCTCTACGACGCTGCCACAGCAGCTTATGGTCCCGCTACCCCGAGCTAGCCGGTGCCGTCGGCTGTCCCTGTCCACGTCGTCAACCTGCAGCGCTATAGACCCCCATAGGTCCCCAAAAATCCCCAAAGGTCCCCATAGGCCCCCATAGGTCCCCAAAGGTCCCGAAAGGTGCCCATAGGTCCGCAAAGGTCCCCATAGGCCCCCATAGGCCCCTATAGGCCCCCATGCCCATGCGTCAGTTATCTGGGGGGTGTAGACCCCCAAAATATTTAATGGATCTATGTCCGTCAAATATTTGGGGGGTCTACACCCCCAAAGTATTTGACGGATGTATGTCCGTCAAATATTTGGGGGGTCTACACCCCCAAAATATTTGACGGATGTATGTCCGTCAAATCTTTGACGCATGCCCATGCGTCAGTTATCTGGGGGGTGTAGACCCCCAAAACATTTGACGGATGTATGTTAGTCAAAAATTTTGGGGGTGTACACCCCAAAAATATTTGACGGATGTATGTCCGTCAAATATTTGGGGGGTCAACACCCCCAAAATATTTGACGGATGTATGTCCGTCAAATATTTGACGCATGCCCATGCGTCACTAGGGGGTGTAGACCACCGAAATATTTCACAGATGTATGTCCGTCAAATATTTGGGGGGTGTATACCCTAAAAATACTTGACGGATGTATGTACGTCAAATATTTGACGCATGCCCATGCGTCAGTTATCTGGGGGGTGTAGACCCCCGAAATATTTGACGGATGTATGTCCGTCAAATGTTTGGGGTGTCTACACCCCCAAAATATTTGACGGATGTATGTCCGTCAAATGTTTGGGGGGTCTACACCTCCAAAATATTTGACGGATGTATGTCCGTCAAATACTTCACGCATGCCCATGCGTCACTTATCTGGGGGGTGTAGACCCCCAAAATATTTGACGGATGTATGTCCGTCAAATACTTGGGGGGTCTACACCCCGAAAATATTTGACGGATGTATGTCCGTCAAATATTTGGGGGGTCAACACCCCCAAAATATTTGACGGATGTATGTCCGTCAAATATTTGGGGTGTCTACACCCCCAAAATATTTGACGGATGTATGTCCGTCAAATATTTGGTGGGTCAACACCCCCAAAATATTTGACGGATGTATGTCCGTCAAATATTTGGGGGGTCTACACCCGAAAAATTTTTGACGGATGTATGTCCGGCAAATATTTGACGAATGCCCATGCGTCAGTTATCTGGGGGGTATAGACCCCCAAAAAATTTGACGGATGTATGTCCGTCAAATGTTTGAGGGGTCGACACCCCCAAAAATATTTGAAGGATGTATGTCCGTCAAAAATTTGACGCATGCCCATGTGTCAGTTATCTGGGGGGGTAGACCCCCAAAATATTTGACGGATGTATGTCCGTCAAATATTTGGGGGGTCTACACCCCCAAAACATTTGACGGATGTACGTCCGTCAAACCTTTCGGGGGTCTACGGGCCAAAAATATTTGACGGATGTATGTCCGTCAAATATTTGACGCATGCCCGTCCGTCAGTTATCTGGGGGGTGTAGACCACCGAAATATTTGACGGATGTATTTCCGTCAAATATTTGGGGGGTCTACACCCCAAAAATATTTGACGGATGTATGTACGTCATATATTTGACGCATGCCCATGCGTCAGTTATCTGGCGGGTGTAGACCCCCGAAATATTTGACGGATGTATGTCCGTCAAATGTTTCAGGGGTCTACACCCCAAAATTTTTGACGGATGTATGTCCGTAAAATATTTCACGCATGCCCATGCGTCACTTATCTGGGGGGTGTAGACCCCCCAAATATTTGACGGATGTATGTCCGTCAAATATTTGGGGGGTCTACACCCCAAAAATCTTTGACGGATGTATGTCCGGCAAATATTTGACGCATGCCCATGCGCCAGTTATCGGGGGGGTATAGACCCCCAAAATATTTGACGGATGTATGTCCGTGAAATGTTTGGGGGGTCGACACCCCCAAAATATTCAACGGATGTATGTCCGTCAAAAATTTGACGCATGCCCATGCGTCAGTTATCTGGGGGGGTAGACCCCCGAAAAATTGACAGATGTATGTCCGTCAAATATTTGGGGGGTCTAAACCCCCAAAACATTTGACGGCTGAACGTCCGTCAAACATTTCGGGGGCCTACACCCCCCAAATATTTGAAGGATGTATGTCCGTCAAATATTTGACGCATGCCCATGTGTCCGTTATCTGGCGGGTGTAGACCCCGAAATATTTGACGAATGCATGTCCGTCAAACATTTGGGGTGTCTACACCCCCGAATTATTTGACGGATGTATGTCCGTCAAATATTTGACGCATGCACATGCGTCAGTTATCTGGGGGGTGTAGACCCCCAAAATATTTGACGGGTGTATATCCGTCAAATATGTGGGGGGTCCGAACCCCCAAAATATTTGACGGATGTATGTCCGTCAAATATTTGGGGGGTGTACACCCCCAAAAGATTTGACGGATGTAGGTCCGTCAAAAATTTTGGGGGTCTACACCCCCAAAGTATTTGACGGATGTATGTCCGTCAAATATTTGGGGGGTCTACACCCCCAAAACATTTGATGGATGTATGTCCGTCAAATATTTGACGCATGTCCATGCGTCAGTTATCTGGGGGATGTAGACCCCCAAAATGTTTGACGGATGTATGTCCGTCAAATATTTGACGCATGCCCATGCGTCAGTTATGTGGGGGGTGTCGACCCCCGAAATATTTGACGGATGTATGTCCGTCAAATATTTGGGGGGTCTACACCCCTAAAGTATTTGACGGATGTGTGTCCATGAAATATTTGGGGGGTCTACGCCCCCAAAATAGTTGACGGATGTATTTCCGTCAAATATTTGACGCATGCCCATGCGTCAGTTATCTAGGGGGTGTAGACCCCCAAAACATTTGACGGATGTATGTCCGTCAAATATTTGGGGGGTGTACACCCCCAAAACATTTGACGGATGTATGTTCGTCAAATATTTGACGCATGTCCATGCGTTAGTTATCTCCGCGGTGTAGACCCCCAAAATGCTTGACGGATGTATGTCCGTCAAATATTTGGGGGGTCTACACCCAAAAATATTTCACGGATGTAGGTCCGTCAAAAATTTGGGGGGTCTACACCCCCAAAGTATTTGACGGATGTATGTCCGTCAAAAATTTGGGGGGTTTACACCCCCAAAGTATTTGACGGATGTATGTCCGTCAAATATTTGGCAGGTGTACACCCCCAAAACATTTGATGGATGTATGTCCGTCAAATATTTGACGCATGTCCATGCGTCAGTTATCTGGGGGATGTAGACCCCCAAAATGTTTGACGGATGTATGTCCGTCAAATATTTGACGCATG
This sequence comes from Eutreptiella sp. 'Long Island Sound 2002', assembly GCA_964036045.1. Lineage (NCBI taxonomy): Eukaryota > Euglenozoa > Euglenophyceae > Eutreptiales > Eutreptiaceae > Eutreptiella > Eutreptiella sp. 'Long Island Sound 2002'. The sequence goes on along the minus strand of OZ038382.1, from coordinate 131,397,149 downwards.
CCCATGCGTCAGTTATGTGGGGGGTGTCGACCCCCGAAATATTTGACGGATGTATGTCCGTCAAATATTTGGGGGGTCTACACCCCTAAAGTATTTGACGGATGTGTGTCCATGAAATATTTGGGGGGTCTACGCCCCCGAAATAGTTGACGGATGTATTTCCGTCAAATATTTGACGCATGCCCATGCGTCAGTTATCTGGGGGGTGTAGACCCCCAAAACATTTGACGGATGTATATCCGTCAAATATTTGGGGGGTCTACACCCCCAAAATTTTTGACAGATGTATGTCCTTCAAATATTTGACGCATGCCCATGCGTCAGTTATCTGGGGGGTGTAGACCCCCCAAACGTTTGACGGATGTATGTCCGTCAAATATTTGGGGGGTCTACAGCCCCAAAGTATTTGATGGATGTATGTCCGTCAAATATTTGGGGGCTCTATACCCCCAGAAACCTTTGACGGATGTATTTCCGTCATATATTTGACGCATGTCCATGCGTCAGTTATCTAGGGGGTGTAGACCCCCAAAATACTTGACGGATGTATGTCTGTCACATATTTTGGGGGTCTACACCCCCAAAATATTTGACGGATGTATGTCCGTCAAATATTTGGGGGGTCTACACCCCCAAAATATTTGACGGATGTATGTCCGTCAAATATTTGACGCATGCCCATGCGTTAGTTATCTGGGGGGTCTACACCACCAAAAATATTTGACGGATGTATGTCCGTCAAATATTTGGGGGGTGTACATCCCCAAAACATTTGACGGATGTATGTCCGTCAAATATTTGACGCATGTCCATGCGTCAGTCATCTGGGGGATATAGACCCCCAAAATGTTTGACGGATGTATGTCCGTCAAATATTTGAGGCATGCCCATGCGTCAGTTATTTGGGGGTTGTAGACCCACCAAATATTTAACGGATGTATGTCCGTCAAATATTTGGGGGGTCTACATCGCCAAAATATTTGACGGATGTATGTCCGTCAGATATTTGGGGGGTGTACACCCCCGAAGTATTTGACGGATATATGTCCGTCAAATATTTGGGGGGTCTACACCCCGAAAATATTTGACGGATGTATGTCCGTCAAATTTTTGAGGGGTCTACACATCCAAAATATTTGACGGATGCATGTCCGTCAAAAATTTGGGGGTTCTACACCCCCAAAGTATTTGACGGATATATGTCCGTCAAATATTTGGGGGGTCTACACCCCCAAAATATTTGACGGATGTATGTTCGTCAAATATTTGGGGGGTGTACACCCCCAAAATATTTGACGGATGTAGGTCCGTCAAATATTTGACGCATGTCCATGCGTCAGTTATCTTGGGGGTCTAGACCCCCAAAATATTTGACGGATGTATGTCCGTCAAATGTTTGGGGGGTGTACACCCCCAAACCATTTGATGGATGTATGTCCGTCAAATATTTGGGGGGTGTACACCCCCAAAACATTTGACGGATGTATGTTCGTCAAATATTTGACGCATGTCCATGCGTTAGTTATCTCCGCGGTGTAGACCCCCAAAATGCTTGACGGATGTATGTCCGTCAAATATTTGGGGGGTCTACACCCAAAAATATTTCACGGATGTAGGTCCGTCAAAAATTTGGGGGGTCTACACCCCCAAAGTATTTGACGGATGTATGTCCGTCAAAAATTTGGGGGGTTTACACCCCCAAAGTATTTGACGGATGTATGTCCGTCAAATATTTGGCAGGTGTACACCCCCAAAACATTTGATGGATGTATGTCCGTCAAATATTTGACGCATGTCCATGCGTCAGTTATCTGGGGGATGTAGACCCCCAAAATGTTTGACGGATGTATGTCCGTCAAATATTTGACGCATGCCCATGCGTCAGTTATGTGGGGGGTGTCGACCCCCGAAATATTTGACGGATGTATGTCCGTCAAATATTTGGGGGGTCTACACCCCTAAAGTATTTGACGGATGTGTGTCCATGAAATATTTGGGGGGTCTACGCCCCCGAAATAGTTGACGGATGTATTTCCGTCAAATATTTGACGCATGCCCATGCGTCAGTTATCTGGGGGGTGTAGACCCCCAAAACATTTGACGGCTGTATATCCGTCAAATATTTGGGGGGTCTACACCCCCAAAATTTTTGACAGATGTATGTCCTTCAAATATTTGACGCATGCCCATGCGTCAGTTATCTGGGGGGTGTAGACCCCCCAAATGTTTGACGGATGTATGTCCGTCAAATATTTGGGGGGTCTACAGCCCCAAAGTATTTGATGGATGTATGTCCGTCAAATATTTGGGGGCTCTATACCCCCAGAAACCTTTGACGGATGTATTTCCGTCATATATTTGACGCATGTCCATGCGTCAGTTATCTAGGGGGTGTAGACCCCCAAAATACTTGACGGATGTATGTCTGTCACATATTTTGGGGGTCTACACCCCCAAAATATTTGACGGATGTATGTCCGTCAAATATTTGGGGGGTCTACACCCCCAAAATATTTGACGGATGTATGTCCGTCAAATATTTGACGCATGCCCATGCGTTAGTTATCTGGGGGGTCTACACCACCAAAAATATTTGACGGATGTATGTCCGTCAAATATTTGGGGGGTGTACATCCCCAAAACATTTGACGGATGTATGTCCGTCAAATATTTGACGCATGTCCATGCGTCAGTCATCTGGGGGATATAGACCCCCAAAATGTTTGACGGATGTATGTCCGTCAAATATTTGAGGCATGCCCATGCGTCAGTTATTTGGGGGTTGTAGACCCACCAAATATTTAACGGATGTATGTCCGTCAAATATTTGGGGGGTCTACATCGCCAAAATATTTGACGGATGTATGTCCGTCAGATATTTGGGGGGTGTACACCCCCGAAGTATTTGACGGATATATGTCCGTCAAATATTTGGGGGGTCTACACCCCGAAAATATTTGACGGATGTATGTCCGTCAAATTTTTGAGGGGTCTACACACCCAAAATATTTGACGGATGCATGTCCGTCAAAAATTTGGGGGTTCTACACCCCCAAAGTATTTGACGGATATATGTCCGTCAAATATTTGGGGGGTCTACACCCCCAAAATATTTGACGGATGTATGTTCGTCAAATATTTGGGGGGTGTACACCCCCAAAATATTTGACGGATGTAGGTCCGTCAAATATTTGACGCATGTCCATGCGTCAGTTATCTTGGGGGTCTAGACCCCCAAAATATTTGACGGATGTATGTCCGTCAAATGTTTGGGGGGTGTACACCCCCAAACCATTTGATGGATGTATGTCCGTCAAATATTTGACGCATGTCCATGCGTCAGTTTTTTGGGGGGTGTAGACCCCCAAAATGTTTGACGGATGTATGTCCGTCAAATGTTTGGCGGGTCTACACACCCAAAATATTTGACGGATGCATGTCCGTCAAATGTTTGACGCATGCCCATGCGTCAGTTATTTGGGGGGTGTAAATATTTGACGGATGTATGTCCGTCAAATATTTGGGGGGTCTACACCCCCAAAGTATTTGACGGATGTATGTCCGTCAAATATGGGGGGTATACACCCCCAAAACATTTGACGGATGTATGTCCGTCAAATATTTGACGCATGTCCATGCGGCAGTTATGTGGGGGGTGTTGAGCCCCAAAATATTTGACGGATGTATGTCCGTCAAATGTTTGGGGGGTCTAAACCCCCAAAATATTTGACGGAGGTATGTCCGGGAAAAAAAAAATTGGGGGGTCTACACCCCCAAAATAAATGACGGATGTATGTCCGTTAAATATTTGACGCATGCCCGTGCGTCAATTATTTGGGGGGTGTAGACCCCCCAAATATTTGACGGATGTATGTCCGTCAAATATTTGGGGGGTCTACACCCCCAAAGTATTTGACGGATGTATGTCCGTCAAATATGGGGGTTCTACACCCCCGGAACATTTGACGGATGTATGTCCGTCAAATATTTGACGCATGTCCATGCGTCAGTTATCTGGGGCGTCTACACCCCCAAAATATTTGACGGATGTATGTCCGTCAAATGTTTGGGGGGTGTACACCCACCAAACATTTGAGGGATGTATGTCCGTCAAAGATTTGACGCATGTCCATGCGTCAATTATGTGGGCCGTATTGAACCCCAAAATATTTGACGGATGTATGTCCGTCAACTGGGTGGCGGGTCTACATCCCCAAAATATTTGACGGATGTATGTCCGTTAAATATTTGACGCATGCCCATGCTTCAGTTATTTGGGGGGTGTAGACCCCCCAAATATTTGACGGATGTATGTCCGTCAAATGTTTGACGCATGTCCATGTGTCAGTTATGTGGGGGGTGTTGACCCCCAAAATATTTGACGGATGTATGTCGGTCAAATATTTGGGGGGTCTACACCCCCAAAATATTTGACGGATGTATGTCCGTCAACTATTTGACGCATGCCCATGCGTCAGTTATCTGGGGGGTCTACACCTCCAAAATATTTCACGGATGTGGATCCGTCAAAATTTTGGGGGGTCTACACCCCCAAAATATTTGACTGGTGTGGATCCGTCAAATTTTTGGGGGGTCTACACCCCCAAAATATTTGACGGATGTGGATCCGTCAAATATTTTGGGGGTCTACAACCCCAAAAAAATTGACAGATATGTATGTCCGTCAAATATGTGAGGCGTCTACACCCCCAAAATATTTGACGGATGTGGATCCGTCAAATATTTGGGGGGTCTACACCCCCAAAATATTTGACGGATGTGGATCCGTCAAATATTTGCGGGGTCTACACGCCCAAATCATTTGACCGATGTAAATCCGTCAAACATTTGACGCATGCCCATGCGTCAGTTATCTGGGGGTTGTAGACCCCCGAAATATTTGACGGATGTATGTCCGTCAAATATTTGGGGGGTCTACACCCCCAAAATATTTGACGGATGTATGTCCGTCAACTATTTGACGCATGCCCATGCGTCAGTTATTTGGGGGGTGTAGAACCCCAAAATATTTGACGGATGTGTGTCCGTCAAATATTTGGGGGGTCAACACCCCAAAAATAAATGACGGATGTATGTCCGTCAACTATGGGGGGTCTACACCCCGAAAACATATGACGGATGTACGTCCGTCAAATATTTGACGCATGTCCATGCGTCAGTTATCTGGGGGGTCTACAACCCCAAAATATTTGACGGATGTATGTCCGTCAAATATTTGGGGGGTCAACACCCCCAAAATAAATGACGGATGTATGTCCGTCAAATATGGGGGGTCTACACCCCCAAAACATATGACGGATGTATGTCCGTCAAATATTTGACGCATGTCCATGCGTCAGTTATCTGGAGGGTCTACACCCCCCAAATATTTGACGGATGTATGTCCGTCAAATATTTGGGGGGTGTACACACCCAAACCATTTGACGGATGTATGTCCGTGAAATATTTGACGCATGTCCATGCGTCAGTTAACTGGGGGGTGTAGACCCCCAAAATATTTGACGGATGTATGTCGGTCAAATGTTTGGGGGGTCTACACCCCCAAAATATTTGACGGATGTATGTCCGTCAAATATTTGACGCATGCCCATGTGTCAGGGTCTACACCTCCAAAATATTTCACGGATGTGGTTCCGTCCAAATTTTTGGGGGGTCTACACCCCCAAAATATTTGACGGATGTAAGTCCGTAAAATATTTGGAGGGTCTACACCGCCAAAATATTTGACGGATGTATCTCCGTCAAATATTTGGGGGGTCTACATCCCAGAAATAATTGACGGATGTATCTCCGTCAAATATTTGGGGGTCTACACCCCCAAAATAATTGACGGATGTATGTCCGTGAGAATATTTGGGGGGTCTACACCCCCGAAATATTTGACGGATGTAAGTCCGTCAAATATTTGGGGGGTCTACACCGCCAAAATATTTGACGCATGTATCTCCGTCAAATATTTGGGGGGTCTACATCCCAGAAATAATTGACGGATGTATGTCCGTCAAATATTTGGGGGGGCTACATCCCCAAAATAAATGACGGATGTATGTCCGTCAAATATTTGGGGGGTCTACGGCCCCCAAATATTTGACGGATGTATCTCCGTCAAATATTTGGGGGTCTACACCCCCAAAATAATTGACGGATGTATGTCCGTCAGAATATTTGGGGGGTCTACACCCCCGAAATATTTGACGGATGTGGATCCGTCAAATATTTGAGGGGTCTACACCCCCAACATAATTGACGGATGTATGTCCGTCAAATATTTGCAGGGTCTACACCCCCAAAATATTTGACGGATGTGGATCCGTCAAATATTTGAGGGGTCTACACCCCCAACATAATTGACGGATGTATGTCCGTCAGCTATTTGGAGGGTCTACACCGCCAAAATAATTGACGGACATATGTCCGTCAAACATATGGGGCGTCTACACCTCCAAAAAGATTGAGGGATGTGGATCCGTCAAATATTTGGGGGGTCTACACCCCGAAAAGATTTGACGGATGTGCACCCGTCAAATATTTGGGGGGTCTACACCCCCAAAATATTTGACGGATGTGGATTCGTCAAATATTTGGGGGGTCTACACCCCCAAAAGATTTGACGGATGTATGTCCGTCAAATGTTTGGGGGGTCTCCGGCCCCAAAATAATTGACGGATGTATGTCCGTCAAATGTTTGGGGGGTCTACACCCCCAAAATACTTGACGGATGTATGTCCCTCGAAATATTTTGGGGGTCTAAACCCCAAAAATATTTGACGGATGTATGTCCCTCAAATATTTGGGGGGTCTACACCCCCAAAATACTTGACGGATGTATGTCCGTCAAATATTTGGGGAGTCTACACCCCGAAAACATTTGACGGATGTATGTCCGTCGAAATATTTTGGGGGTCTAAACCCCAAAAATATTTGACAGATGTATGTCCTTCAAATATTTGGGGGGTCTACACCCCCAAAAATAATTGACGGATGTATGTCCGTCAAATATTTGGGGGGTCTACACCTCCAAAATATTTGCCGGATGTGGATCCGTCAAGTATTTGGGGGGTCTACACCCCAAAAATAATTGACGGGTGCATGTCCGTCAATTATTTTGGGGGTCTACATCCCAAAAATAATTGACGGATGTATGTCCGTCAAATATTTGGGGGGTCTACACCCCCAAAATAAATGACGCATGTGGATCCGTCAAATATTTTGGAGGTCTACACCCCCGAAGTAATCGACAGATGTATGTCCGTCAAATATATGGGGCGTCTACACCCCCAAAATATTTGACGGATGTGGATCCGTCAAATATTTAGGGGGGCTACAGTCCCAAAATAGTTCACGAATTTGTGTCCGTCAAATATATGGAGGGGGGTCTACACCCCAAAAATATGTGACGGATGTGGATCCGTCAATTATTTGGGGGGTCTACACGCCCAAAAAATTTGACGGATGTGTGTCCGTCAAATATTTGGGGGTTCTACACCCCCAAAATAATTGACGGATGTATGTCTGTCAAATATTTGGGGGGTCTACACCACCAAAATAATTGACGGATGTATGTCCGTCAAATATTTGGGGGGTCTACACCCCCAAAACATTTGACGGATGTATGTCGGTCAAACATTTGGGGGGTCTACATCTCCAAAATATTTGACGGATGTGGATTCGGCAAATATTTGGGGTGTCTACACCCCCAAAATATTTGACGGATGTGGATCCGTCAAATATTTGAGGGGTCTACACCCCCAACATAATTGACGGATGTATGTCCGTCAAATACTTGGGGGGTCTACACCCCCCAAATTATTAACGGATGTATGTCCGTCAAATACTTGGGGGGTCTACACCCCCAAAATAATTGACGGATGTATCTCCGTCAAGTATTTGGGGGGTCTACATCTCAGAAAAAATTGACGGATGTATGTCCGTCAAATATTTGGGGGGGCTACACCCCCAAAATAAATGACGGATGTATGTCCGTCAAATATTTGGGGGGTCTACACCCCCCAAATATTTCACGGATGTATCCCCGTCAAATATTTGGGGGTCCACACCCCCAAAATATTTGACGGATGTGGATCCGTCAAATATTTGGGGGGTCTGAAACCCCAAAATGTTTGACGAATGTGGATCCGTCAAATATTTGGGGGGTCTACACCCCCAAAAGATTTGACGGATGTATGTCCGTCAAATATTTCGGGGGTCTACATCCCAGAAATAATTGACGGATGTATGTCCGTCAAATATTTGGGGGGTCTACACCCCCAAAATGATTGACGGATGAATGTCCGTCAAATATTTGGGGGGTCTACACCCCCAAAAAAATTGACGGATGTATGTCCGTCCAATATTTGGGGGGTCTACACCCCCAAAAGATTTGACGGATGTGCATCTGTCAAATATTTGGGGGGTCTACACCCGCAAAATATTTGACGGATGTGGATCCGTCAAATATTTGGGGGGTCTGAACCCCCAAAATGTTTGACGGATGTGGATCCGTCAAATATTTGGGGGGTCTACACCCCCAAAAGATTTGACGGATGTATGTCCGTCAAATATTTGGGGGGTCTACACCCCAAATATAATTGACGGGTGCATGTCTGTCAAATATTTTGGGGGTCTACATCCCAAAAATAATTGACGGATGTATGTCCGTCAAATATTTGGGGGGTCTACACCCCCGAAGTGATTGACAGATGTATGTCCGTCAAATATATGCGGGGTCTACACCCCCAAAAATATGTGACGGATGTGGATCCGTCAATTATTTGGGGGGTCTACACGCCCGAAAAAAATGGACGGATGTGGATCCGTCAAATATTTGGGGGGTCTACACTGCCAAAATAATTGACGGATGTATGTCGGTCAAATATTTGGGGGGTCTACATCTCCAAAATATTTGACGGATGTGGATGCCGCAAATATTTGGGGGGTCTACACCCCCAAAATATTTGACGGATGTGGATCCGTCAGATATTTGAGGGGTCTACACCCCCAACATAATTGACGGATGTATGTCCGTCAAATATTTGGGGGGTCTACACCTCCAGCATATTTGACGGATGTGGATCCGTCAAATATTTGGGGGGTCTACACCTCCAAAATATTTGACGGATGTGGATCCGTCGAACATTAGGGGGGTCTACACCCCCAAAATAATTGATGGATGTGGATCCGTCAAATATTTGGGGGGTCTACACCCCCAACATAATTGACGGATGTATGTCCGTCAAATACTTGGGGGGTCTACACCCCCAAAAAAATTGACGGATGTATGTCTGTCAAATACTTGGGGGGTCTACAGCCCCAAAAAAATTGACGGATGTATGTTCGTCAAATATTTGGGGAGTCTACACCTCCAACATATTTGACGGATGTGGATCCGTCAAACATTAGGGGGGTCTACACCCCCAAAATATTTGACGGATGTGGATCCGTCAAATATTTGGGGGGTCTACACCCCCAACATAATTGACGGATGTATGTCCGTCAAATACTTGGGGGGTCTACACCACCAAAATAATTGACGGATGTATGTCCGTCAAATACTTGGGGGGTCTACACCACCAAAATAATTGACGGATGTATGTCCGTCAAATACTTGGGGGGTCCACACCCCCAACATAATTGACGGATGTATGTCCGTCAAATATTTAGGGGGTCTACACCCCCCAAATATTTGACGGGTGTGGATCCGTCAAATATTGGGGGGGTCTACACCCGCAACATAATTGACGGATGTATGTCCGTCAAATACTTGGGGGGTCTACACCCCCAAAATAATTAACGGATGTATGTCCGTCAAATACTTGGGGGGTCTACACCCCCAAAATAATTGACGGATGTATCTCCGTCAAGTATTTGGGGGGTCTACATCTCAGAAAAAATTGACGGATGTATGTCCGTCAAATATTTGGGGGGGCTACACCCCCAAAATAAATGACGGATGTATGTCCGTCAAATATTTGGGGGGTCTACACCCCCCAAATATTTCACGGATGTATCACCGTCAAATATTTGGGGGTCCACACCCCCAAAATATTTGACGGATGTGGATCCGTCAAATATTTGGGGGGTCTGAACCCCCAAAATGTTTGACGAATGTGGATCCGTCAAATATTTGGGGGGTCTACACCCCCAAAAGATTTGACGGATGTATGTCCGTCAAATATTTCGGGGGTCTACATCCCAGAAATAATTGACGGATGTAAGTCCGTCAAATATTTGGGGGGTCTACACCCCCAAAATGATTGACGGATGAATGTCCGTCAAATATTTGGGGGGTCTACACCCCCAAAAAAATTGACGGATGTATGTCCGTCAAATATTTGGGGGGTCTACACCCCCAAAAGATTTGACGGATGTGCATCCGTCAAATATTTGGGGGGTCTACACCCGCAAAATATTTGACGGATGTGGATCCGTCAAATATTTGGGGGGTCTGAACCCCCAAAATGTTTGACGGATGTGGATCCGTCAAAAATTTGGGGGGTCTACACCCCCAGAAGATTTGACGGATGTATGTCCGTCAAATATTTGGGGGGTCTACACCCCAAAAATAATTGACGGGTGCATGTTTGTCAAATATTTTGGGGGTCTACATCCCAAAAATAATTGACGGATGTATGTCCGTCAAATATTTGGGGGGTCTACACCCCCGAAGTCATTGACAGATGTATGTCCGTCAAATATATGGGGGGTCTACACCCCCAAAAATATGTGACGGATGTGGATCCGTCAATTATTTGGGGGGTCTACACGCCCGAAAAAATTGGACGGATGTGGATCCGTCAAATATTTGGGGGGTCTACACTGCCAAAATAATTGACGGATGTATGTCGGTCAAATATTTGGGGGGTCTACATCTCCAAAATATTTGACGGATGTGGATGCCGCAAATATTTGGGGGGTCTACACCCCCAAAATATTTGACGGATGTGGATCCGTCAGATATTTGAGGGGTCTACACCCCCAACAAAATTGACGGATGTATGTCCGTCAAATATTTGGGGGGTCTACACCTCCAGCATATTTGACGGATGTGGATCCGTCAAATATTTGGGGGGTCTACACCTCCAAAATATTTGACGGATGTGGATCCATCGAACATTAGGGGGGTCTACACCCCCAAAATAATTGATGGATGTGGATCCGTCAAATATTTGGGGGGTCTACACCCCCAACATAATTGACGGATGTATGTCCGTCAAATACTTGGGGGGTCTACAGCCCCAAAAAAATTGACGGATGTATGTCTGTCAAATACTTGGGGGGTCTACAGCCCCAAAAAAATTGACGGATGTATGTTCGTCAAATATTTGGGGAGTCTACACCTCCAACATATTTGACGGATGTGGATCCGTCAAATATTTGGGGGGTGTACACCTCCAAAATATTTGACGGATGTGGATCCGTCGAACATTAGGGGGGTCTACACCCCCAAAATATTTGACGGATGTGGATCCGTCAAATATTTGGGGGGTCTACACCCCCAAAATAATTGACGGATGTATGTCCGTCAAATACTTGGGGGGTCTACACCCCCAAAATAATTGACGGATGTATGTCCGTCAAATACTTGGGGGGTCCACACCCCCAACATAATTGACGGATGTATGTCCGTCAAATATTTAGGGGGTCTACACCCCCCAAATATTTGACGGGTGTGGATCCGTCAAATATTGGGGGGGTCTACACCCGCAAAATATTTGACGGATGTATGTCGGTCAAATACTTGGGGGGTCTACACCCCCAAAATATCTGACGGATGTATGTCCCTCAAATATTTGGGGGGTCTACACCCCCAAAATAATTGACGGATGTATGTCCATCAAATATTTGGGGGGTCTACACCGCCAAAATATTTGACGGATGTATGCCCGTCAAATATTTGGGGGGGTCTACACCTCCAAAATATTTGACGGATGTGGATCCGTCAAATATTTGGGTGTCTACACCTCCAAAAATTTTAATGGATGTGGATCCGTCAAACGTTTTGGGGGTCTACACCCCCAAAAAAATTGACGGATGTATGTCCGTCAAAAATTTCGGAGGTCTACACCCCCCAAATAATTGACGGATGTATGTCCGTCAAATATTTCGGGGGTCTACATACCCAAAAAAAATGACGGATGCATGTCCGTCAAATGTTTGGAGGGTCTACACCCCCAAAATAATTGACGGATGTGGATCCGTCAATTATTTGGGGGGTCTACACGCCCAAAATATTTGACCCATGAGGATCCGTCAAATATTTGGGGGGTATACAGCTCCAAAATATTTGACGGATGTGGATCCGTCAAACATTTGGGGGGTCTACACCCCCAAAAAATTTGACGGATGTGGATCCGTCAAATATTTGGGGGGTCTACACCTCCAAACTATTTCACGGATGTGAATCAATCAAATATTTGGGGGGTCTAAACCTCAAAAATATTTGACGGATGTGGATCCATATAATATTTGGGGGGTCTACATCTCCAAAATATTTGGCGGATGTGGATCCGTCAAATATTTGGGGGGTCTACATCCCCGAAACATTTGACGGATGTGGATCCGTCAAATATTTCGGGGGTCTACACCGCCAAAATAATTGACGGATGTATGTCCGTGAAATATTTGGGGGGTCTACACCCCCAAAATATTTGACGGATGGATGTCCGTCAAATATTTGGGGGGTCTACATCCCCAAAATAATTGACGGACGCATGTCGGTCAAATATTTGGGGGGTCTACACCTCCCAAATATTTGACGGATGTGGATCCATCAAATATTTGGGGGGTCTACACTCCCAAAATAATTGACCAATGTAATGTCCGTCAAATATTTTGTAGGTCTACGCCCCGGAAATAATTGACGGATGTATGTCCGTCAAATATTTGGGGGGTCTACACCCCCAAAATATTTGACGAATGTATGTCCGTCAAATATTTGGGGGGTCTACACCTCCAAAATATTTCACGGATGTGGATCCGTCAAATATTTGGGGGGTCTACACCTCGAAAATATTTGACGGATGTGGATCCGTCAAATATTGGGGGGGTCTACACCCGCAAAATATTTGACGGATGTATGACCGTCAAATGTTTGGGGGGTCTACACCCCCAAATTATTTGACGGATGTATGTCCCTCAAATATTTGGGGGGTCTACACCCCCAAAATATTTGACGGATGTATGTCCGTCAAATACTTGGGGGGTCTACACCTCCAAAATATTTGACGGATGTGGATCCGTCAAATATTTGGGGGGTCTACACCCCCAAAATAATTGACGGATGTATGTCCGTCAAATATTTGGGGGGTCTACATCCCCAAAATAATTGACGGATGTATGTCCGTCAAATATTTGGGGGGTCTACACCTCCAAAATATTTAATGGATGTGGATCCGTCAAATATTTTGGGGGTCTGCACCCCCAAAATAATTGACGGATGTATGTCCGTCAAACATTTGGGGGGTCTACATTCCCAAAATAATTGACGGATGTATGTCCGTCAAATGTTTGGGGGGTCTACACCCCCAAAATAATTGACGGATGTATGTCCGTCAAATATTTGGGGGGTCTACACCCCCTAAATAATTGACGGATGTATGTCCGACAAATGTTCGGGGGGTCTACACCCCAAAAATAATTGACGGATGTAAGTCCGTCAAATATTTTGGGGGTCTACACCCCCAAAATAATTGACGGATCCATGTCCGTCAAATACATGGAGGGTCTACACACCCAAAATATTTGACGGATGTGGATCCGTCAGATATTTGGCGGGTCTAGACCCCCAAAATGTTTGGGGGATGTATGTCCGTCAAACATTTGGGGGGTCTACACCCCCAAAATATTTGACGGATGTGGATCCGTCAGATATTTGGGGGGTCTAGACCCCCAAAATATTTGGCGGATGTATGTCCGTCAAACATTTGGGGGGTCTACACGCCCAAAATATTTGACGGATGTGGATCCGTCAAATATTTGGGGGGTATACACCTCCAAAATATTTTACGGATGTGGATCCGTCAAATATTTGGGGGGTCTACACCCCCAAAATATTTGACGGATATGGATCCGTCAAATATTTGGGGGGTCTACACCCCAAAATATATGTGACGGATGTATGTCCGTCAAAATTTTTGGGGGTCTACACCTCCAAAATATTTGACGGATGTGGATCCGTCAAATATTTGGGGGGTCTACACCCCCAAAATATTTGACGGATGTGGATCCGTCAAATATTTGGGGGGTCTACACCCCAAAAATATTTGACGGATGTATGTCCGTCAAATATTTGGGGGGTCTACACCTCCAAAATATTTGACGGATGTGGATCCGTCAAATATTTGGGGGGTCTACACCCCCAAAATATTTGACGGATGTGGATCCGTCAAATATTTGGGGGGTCTACACCCCCAAAATGATTGACGGATGTATGTCCGTCAAATTTCTGGGGGGTCTACACCCCCAAAATATTTGACGGATGTGGATCCGTCAAATATTTGGGGGGTCTACACCCCAAAAATATTTGACGGATGTATGTCCGTCAAACATTTGGGGGGTCTACACCTCCAAAATATTTGACGGATGTGGATCCGTCAAATATTTGGGGGGTCTACACCCCAAAAATATTTGACGGATGTATGTCCGTCAAATATTTGGGGGGTCTACACCTCCAAAACATTTGACGGATGTGGATCCGTCAAATATTTGGGGGGTCTACACCCCCAAAATATTTGACGGATGTGGATCCGTCAGATATTTGGGGGGTCTACGCCCCCCAAATAATTGATGGATGCACGTCCGTCAAATATTTGGGGGGTCTACACCCCCAAAAAAATTGACGGATGTATGTCCGTCAAATATTTGAGGGATCTACACCCCCAAAATGTTTGACAGATGTATGTCGCTCAAATATTTGGGGGGTCTACAGCCCCAAAATGATTGACGGGTGTGGATCCGTCAAATATTGGGGGGGTCTACACCCGCAAAATATTTGACGGATGTATGACCGTCAAATATTTGGGGGGTCTACACCCCCAAAATAATTGACGGATGTCTGTCCGTCAAATATTTGGGGGGTCTACACCTCCAAAATATTTGACGGATGTGGATCCGTCAAATATTTGGGGGGTCTACACCTCCAAAAAATTTAATTGATGTGCATCCTCAAATATTTTGGGGGTCTGCACCCCCAAAATAATTGACGGATGTATGTCCGTGAAATATTTGGGGGGTCTACATCCCCAAAATAATTGACGGATGTATGTCCGTCAAATGTTTGGGGGGTCTACACCCCCAATACAATTGACGGATGTATGTCCGTCAAACATTTGGGGGGTCTGCACCCCCAAAATAATTGACGGATGTATGTCCGACAAATGTTTAGGGGTCTACACCCCCAAAATAATTGACGGATGTATGTCCGTCAAATATTTGGGGGGTCTACACCCCCAAAAATATTTGCCGGATGTGGATCCGCCAAATATTTGGGGGGTCTACACCCCGAAAATATTTGACGGATGAATGTCTGTCAAATATTTGGGGGGTCTACACCTCCAAAATATTTGACGGATGTGGATCCGTCAAATATTTGGGGGGTCTACACCCCCAAAATATTTGACGGATGTGGATCCGACAAATATTTGGGGGGTCTACACCCCCAAAATGATTGACGGATGTATGTCCGTCAAACATTAGGGGGGTGTACACCCCCAAAATATTTGACGGATGTGGATCCGTCAGATATTTGGGGGGTGTACGCCCCCTAAATAATTGATGGATGCGGGTCCGTCAAATATTTGGGGGGTCTACACCCCCAAAAAAATTGACGGATGTATGTCCGTCAAATATTTGGGGGGTCTACACCCCCAAAATATTTGACGGATGTATGTCGCTCAAATATTTGGGGGGTCTACACCCCCAAAATAATTGACGGATGTATGTCCCTCAAATATTTGGGGGGTCTACACCCCCAAAATGATTGACGGGTGTGGATGCGTCAAATATTTTGGGGGTCTGCACCCCCAAAATGATTGACGGATGTATGTCCGTCAAACATTTGGGGGATCTACACCCCCAAAAAATTTGACGGATGTGAATCCGTCAGATATTTGGGGGGTCTACGCCCCCTAAATAATTGATGGATGCACGTCCGTCAAATATTTGGGGGGTCTACACCTCCAAAATAATTGACGGATGTATGTCCGTCAAATATTTGGGGGGTCTACACCCCCAAAATATTTGACGGATGTATATCGCTCAAATATTTGGGGGGTCTACACCCCCAAAATAAATGACGGATGTATGTCCCTCAAATATTTGGGGGGTCTACACCCCCAAAATATTTGACGGATGTATGTCCGTCAAATATTTGGGGGGTCTACACCTCCAAAAAATTTAATGGATGTGGATCCGTCAAATATTTTGGGGGTCTACACCTCCAAAAAATTTAATGGATGTGGATTCGTCAAATATTTTGGGGGTCTGCACCCCCAAAAATGTTTGACGGATGTATGTCCGTCAAACATTTGGAGGGTCTACATCCCCAAAAAAATTGACGGATGTATGTCCCTCAAATGTTTGGGGGGTCTACACCCCCAAAATAATCGACGGATGTATGTCCGTCAAATATTTGGGGGGTCTGCACCCCCAAAATAATTGACGGATGTATGTCCGACAAATGTTTGGGGGGTCTACACCCCCAAAATAATTCACGGATGTAAGTCCGTCAAATATTTGGGGGGTCTACACCCCCAAAATATTTGACGGATGTGGATCCGTCAAATATTTTGGGGGTCTACACCCCCAAAATAATTGACGGATGCATGTCCGTCAAATATATGGAGGGTCTACACCCCCAAAATATTTGACGGATGTGGATCTGTCAGATATTTGGAGGGTCTAGACCCCCAAAATATTTGACGGATGTGGATCCGTCAAATATTTGGGGGGTCTACACCCCCAAAATATTTGACGGATGTATGTCCGTCAAATATTTGGGGGGTCTACACCCCCAAAATATTTGACGGATGTATGTCGCTCAAATATTTGGGGGGTCTACACCCCCAAAATAATTGACGGATGTATGTCCCTCAAATATCTGGGGGGTCTACAGCCCCAAAATGATTGACGGGTGTGGATGCGTCAAATATTTTGGGGGTCTGCACCCCCAAAATGATTGACGGATGTATGTCCGTCAAACATTTGGGGGATCTACACCCGGAAAAAAATTGACGGATGTGAATCCGTCAGATATTTGGGGGGTCTACGCCCCCTAAATAATTGATGGATGCACGTCCGTCAAATATTTGGGGGGTCTACACCTCCAAAATAATTGACGGATGTATGTCCGTCAAATATTGGGGGGGTCTACACCCCCAAAATATTTGACGGATGTATGTCGCTCAAATATTTGGGGGGTCTACACCCCCAAAATAAATGACGGATGTATGTCCCTCAAATATTTGGGGGGTCTACAGCCCCAAAATGATTGACGGGTGTGGATCCGTCAAATATTGGGGGGGTCTACACCTGCAAAATATTTGACGGATGTATGACCGTCAAATATTTGGGGGGTCTACACCCCCAAATTATTTGACGGATGTATGTCCCTCAAATATTTGGGGGGTCTACACCCCCAAAATAATTGACGGATGTATGTCCGTCAAATATTTGGGGGGTCTACACCCCCAAAATATTTGACGGATGTATGTCCGTCAAATATTTGGGGGGTCTACACCTCCAAAATATTTGACGGATGTGGATCCGTCAAATATTTGGGGGGTCTAAACCTCCAAAAAATTTAATGGATGTGGATCCGTCAAATATTTTGGGGGTCTGCACCCCCAAAAATGTTTGACGGATGTATGTCCGTCAAACATTTGGAGGGTCTACATCCCCAAAATAATTGACGGATGTATGTCCCTCAAATGTTTGGGGGGTCTACACCCCCAAAATAATCGACGGATGTATGTCCGTAAAATATTTGGGGGGTCTGCACCCCCAAAATAATTGACGGATGTATGTCCCACAAATGTTTGGGGGGTCTACACCCCCAAAATAATTCACGGATGTAAGTCCGTCAAATATTTGGGGGGTCTACACCCCCAAAATATTTGACGGATGTGGATCCGTCAAATATTTTGGGGGTCTACACCCCCAAAATAATTGACGGATGCATGTCCGTCAAATATATGGAGGGTCTACACCCCCAAAATATTTGACGGATGTGGATCCGTCAGATATTTGGGGGGTCTAGACCCCCAAAATATTTGGCGGATGTATGTCCGTCAAACATTTGGGGGGTCTACACCCCCAAAATATTTGACGGATGTGGATCCGTCAGATATTTGGGGGGTCTAGACCCCCAAAATATTTGGAGGATGTATGTCCGTCAAACATTGGGGGGGTCTACACGCCCAAAATATTTGACGGATGTGGATCCGTCAAATATTTGGGGGGTATACACCTCCAAAATATTTTACGGATGTGGATCCGTCAAATATTTGGGGGGTCTACACCCCCAAAATATTTGACGGATATGGATCCGTCAAATATTTGGGGGGTCTACATCCCAAAAATATTTGACGGATGTATGTCCGTCAAAAATTTTGGGGGTCTACAGCTCCAAAATATTTGACGGATGTGGATCCGTCAAATATTTGGGGGGTCTACACCCCCAAAATATTTGACGGATGTGGATCCGTCAAATATTTGGGGGGTCTACACCCCCAAAATGATTGACGGATGTATGTCCGTCAAATATTTGGGGGGTCTACACCCCCAAAATATTTGACGGATGTGGATCCGTCAAATATTTGGGGGGTCTACACCCCAAAAATATTTGACGGATGTATGTCCGTCAAACATTTGGGGGGTCTACACCTCCAAAACATTTGACGGATGTGGATCCGTCAAATATTTGGGGGGTCTACACCCCAGAAATATTTCACGGATGTGGATCCGTCAAATATTTGGGGCTCTACACCCCCGAAATGATTGACGGATGTATGTCCGTCAAATATTTGGGGGGTCTACGGCCCCAAAATATTTGACGGATGTGGATCCGTCAGATATTTGGGGGGTCTACACCCCCAAAATATTTGACGGATGTGGATCCGTCAGATATTTGGGGGGTCTACACCCCCAAAATATTTGACGGATGTGGATCCGTCAAATATTTGGGGGGTCTACACCCCCAAAATGATTGACGGATGTATGTCCGTCAAATATTTGGGGGGTCTACACCCCCAAATTATTTGACGGATGTGGATCCGTCAAATATTTGGGGGGTCTACACCTCAAAAATATTTGACGGATGTGGATCCGTCAAATATTTGGGGGGTCTACACCCCCAAAATGATTGACGGATGTATGTCCGTCAAATATTTGGGGGGTCTACACCCCCAAATTATTTGACGGATGTGGATCCGTCAAATATTTGGGGGGTCTACACCTCAAAAATATTTGACGGATGTGGATCCGTCAAATATTTGGGGGGTCTACACCTCCAAAACATTTGACGGATGTGGATCCGTCAAATATTTGGGGGGTCTACACCCCAGAAATATTTCACGGATGTGGATCCGTCAAATATTTGGGGCTCTACACCCCCGAAATGATTGACGGATGTATGTCCGTCAAATATTTGGGGGGTCTACGGCCCCAAAATATTTGACGGATGTGGATCCGTCAGATATTTGGGGGGTCTACACCCCCAAAATATTTGACGGATGTATGTCGCTCAAATATTTGGGGGGTCTACACCCCCAAAATAAATGACGGATGTATGTCCCTCAAATATTTGGGGGGTCTACAGCCCCAAAATGATTGACGGGTGTGGATCCGTCAAATATTGGGGGGGTCTACACCTGCAAAATATTTGACGGATGTATGACCGTCAAATATTTGGGGGGTCTACACCCCCAAATTATTTGACGGATGTATGTCCCTCAAATATTTGGGGGGTCTACACCCCCAAAATAATTGACGGATGTATGTCCGTCAAATATTTGGGGGGTCTACACCCCCAAAATATTTGACGGATGTATGTCCGTCAAATATTTGGGGGGTCTACACCTCCAAAATATTTGACGGATGTGGATCCGTCAAATATTTGGGGGGTCTAAACCTCCAAAAAATTTAATGGATGTGGATCCGTCAAATATTTTGGGGGTCTGCACCCCCAAAAATGTTTGACGGATGTATGTCCGTCAAACATTTGGAGGGTCTACATCCCCAAAATAATTGACGGATGTATGTCCCTCAAATGTTTGGGGGGTCTACACCCCCAAAATAATCGACGGATGTATGTCCGTAAAATATTTGGGGGGTCTGCACCCCCAAAATAATTGACGGATGTATGTCCCACAAATGTTTGGGGGGTCTACACCCCCAAAATAATTCACGGATGTAAGTCCGTCAAATATTTGGGGGGTCTACACCCCCAAAATATTTGACGGATGTGGATCCGTCAAATATTTTGGGGGTCTACACCCCCAAAATAATTGACGGATGCATGTCCGTCAAATATATGGAGGGTCTACACCCCCAAAATATTTGACGGATGTGGATCCGTCAGATATTTGGGGGGTCTAGACCCCCAAAATATTTGGCGGATGTATGTCCGTCAAACATTTGGGGGGTCTACACCCCCAAAATATTTGACGGATGTGGATCCGTCAGATATTTGGGGGGTCTAGACCCCCAAAATATTTGGAGGATGTATGTCCGTCAAACATTGGGGGGGTCTACACGCCCAAAATATTTGACGGATGTGGATCCGTCAAATATTTGGGGGGTATACACCTCCAAAATATTTTACGGATGTGGATCCGTCAAATATTTGGGGGGTCTACACCCCCAAAATATTTGACGGATATGGATCCGTCAAATATTTGGGGGGTCTACATCCCAAAAATATTTGACGGATGTATGTCCGTCAAAAATTTTGGGGGTCTACAGCTCCAAAATATTTGACGGATGTGGATCCGTCAAATATTTGGGGGGTCTACACCCCCAAAATATTTGACGGATGTGGATCCGTCAAATATTTGGGGGGTCTACACCCCCAAAATGATTGACGGATGTATGTCCGTCAAATATTTGGGGGGTCTACACCCCCAAAATATTTGACGGATGTGGATCCGTCAAATATTTGGGGGGTCTACACCCCAAAAATATTTGACGGATGTATGTCCGTCAAACATTTGGGGGGTCTACACCTCCAAAACATTTGACGGATGTGGATCCGTCAAATATTTGGGGGGTCTACACCCCAGAAATATTTCACGGATGTGGATCCGTCAAATATTTGGGGCTCTACACCCCCGAAATGATTGACGGATGTATGTCCGTCAAATATTTGGGGGGTCTACGGCCCCAAAATATTTGACGGATGTGGATCCGTCAGATATTTGGGGGGTCTACACCCCCAAAATATTTGACGGATGTGGATCCGTCAGATATTTGGGGGGTCTACACCCCCAAAATATTTGACGGATGTGGATCCGTCAAATATTTGGGGGGTCTACACCCCCAAAATGATTGACGGATGTATGTCCGTCAAATATTTGGGGGGTCTACACCCCCAAATTATTTGACGGATGTGGATCCGTCAAATATTTGGGGGGTCTACACCTCAAAAATATTTGACGGATGTGGATCCGTCAAATATTTGGGGGGTCTACACCCCCAAAATGATTGACGGATGTATGTCCGTCAAATATTTGGGGGGTCTACACCCCCAAATTATTTGACGGATGTGGATCCGTCAAATATTTGGGGGGTCTACACCTCAAAAATATTTGACGGATGTGGATCCGTCAAATATTTGGGGGGTCTACACCTCCAAAACATTTGACGGATGTGGATCCGTCAAATATTTGGGGGGTCTACACCCCAGAAATATTTCACGGATGTGGATCCGTCAAATATTTGGGGCTCTACACCCCCGAAATGATTGACGGATGTATGTCCGTCAAATATTTGGGGGGTCTACGGCCCCAAAATATTTGACGGATGTGGATCCGTCAGATATTTGGGGGGTCTACACCTCCAAAATATTTGACGGATGTGGATCCGTCAAATATTTGGGGGGTCTACACCCCCTAAATAATTGACGGATGTATGTCCGACAAACATTTGGGGGGTCTACACCTCCAAAATATTTGACGGATGTATGTCCGTCAAAAATTTTGGGGGTCTACAGCTCCAAAATATTTGACGGATGTGGATCCGTCAAATATTTAGGGGGTCTACAACCCAAAAATATTTGACCCATGTATGTCCGTCAAATATTTGGGGGGTCTACACCTCCAAAATATTTGACGGATTTGGATCCGTCAAATATTTGGGGGGTCTACACCCCCAAAATATTTGACGGATGTGGATCCGTCAAATATTTGGGGGGTCTACAACCCCAAAAATATTTGACGGATGTGGATCCGTCAAATATTTGGGGGGTCTACACCCAAAAAATATTTGACGGATGAATGTCCGTCAAATATTTGGGGGGTCTACACCCCAAAAATATTTGACGGATGTATGTCCGTCAAACATTTGGGGGGTCTACACCTCCAAAACATTTGACGGATGTGGATCCGTCAAATATTTGGGGGGTCTACACCCCAGAAATATTTCACGGATGTGGATCCGTCAAATATTTGGGGCTCTACACCCCCGAAATGATTGACGGATGTATGTCCGTCAAATATTTGGGGGGTCTACGGCCCCAAAATATTTGACGGATGTGGATCCGTCAGATATTTGGGGGGTCTACGCCCCCCAAATAATTGATGGATGCACGTCCGTCAAATATTTGGGGGGTCTACACCCCCAAAATAATTGACGGATGTATGTCCGTCAAATATTTGGGAGATCTACACCCCCAAAATGTTTGACAGATGTATGTCGCTCAAATATTTGGGGGGTCTACACCCCGAAAATAATTGACGGATGTATGTCCCTCAAATGTTTGGGGGGTCTACAGCCCCAAAATGATTGACGGGTGTGGATCCGTCAAATATTGGGGGGGTCTACACCCGCAAAATATTGGACGGATGTATGACCGTCAAATATTTGGGGGGTCTACACCCCCAAATTATTTGACGGATGTATGTCCCTCAAATATTTGGGGGGTCTACACCCCCAAAATAATTGACGGATGTATGTCCGTCAAATATTTGGGGGGTCTAGACCTCCAAAATAATTGACGGATGTTTGTCCGTCAAATGTTTGGGGGGTCTACACCCCCAAAATAATTGACGGATGTATGTCCGTCAAACATTTGGGGGGTCTGCACCCCTAAAATAATTGACGGATGTATGTCCGAGAATTGTTTGGGGGGTCTACACCCCCAAAATAATTGACGGATGTATGTCCTTCAAATATTTGGGGGGTCTACACCCCCAAAATATTTGACGGATGTATGTCGCTCAAATATTTGGGGGGTCTACACCCCCAAAATAATTGACGGATGCATGTCCCTCAAATATTTGAAGGGTCTACAGCCCCAAAATGATTGACGGGTGTGGATCCGTCAAATATTGGGGGGGTCTACACCCGCAAAATATTTGACGGATGTATGACCGTCAAATATTTGGGGGGTCTACACCCCCAAATTATTTGACGGATGTATGTCCCTCAAATATTTGGGGGGTCTACACCCCCAAAATATTTGACGGATGTAGATCCGTCAAATATTTGGGGGGTCTACACCCGCAAAATATTTGACGGATGTATGTCCGTCAAATATTTGGGGGGTCTAAACCTCCAAAATATTTGACGGATGTGGATCCGTCAAATATTTGGGGGGTCTACACCTCCAAAATAGTTGACGGATGTATGTCCGTCAAATATTTGGGGGGTCTACACCCCCAAAATATTTGACGGATGTATGTCGCTCAAATATTTGGGGGGTCTACACCCCCAAAATAATTGACGGATGTATGTCCCTCAAATATTTGGGGGGTCTACAGCCCCAAAATGATTGACGGGTCTGGATCCGTCAAATATTGGGGGGGTCTACACCCGCAAAATATTTGACGAATGTATGACCGTCAAATATTTGGGGGTCCTACACCCCTAAAATATTTGACGGATGTATGTCCGTCAAATATTTGGGGGGTCTAAACCTCCAAAATATTTGACTGATGTGGATCCGTCAAATATTTGGGGGGTCTACACCTCCAAAACATTTAATGGATGTGCATCCGTCAAATATTTTCCGGGGTCTGCACCCCCAAAATAATTGACGGATGTATGTCCGTGAAATATTTGGGGGGTCTACATCCCCAAAATAATTGACGGATGTATGTCCGTCAAATGTTTGGGGGGTCTACACCCCCAAAAATACTTGACGGATGTATGTCCGTCAAACATTTGGGGGGTCTGCACCCCCAAATTAATTGACGGATGTATGTCCGACAAATGTTTGGGGGGTCTACACCCCCGAAATAATTGACGGATGTATGTTCGTCAAATATTTGGGGGGTCTACACCCCCAAAGATATTTGACGGATGTGGATCCGTCAAATATTTGGGGGGTCTACACCCCAAAAATATTTGACGGAAGTATGTCCGTCAAATATTTGGGGGGTCTACACCTCCAAAATATTTGACGGATGTGGATCCGTCAAATATTTGGAGGGTCTACACCCCCAAAATATTTGACGGATGTGGATCCGTCAAATATTTGGGGGGTCTAGACCCCCAAAATGATTGACGGATGTATGTCCGTCAAACATTTGGGGGGTCTACACCCCCAAAATATTTGACGGATGTGGATCCGTCAGATATTTGGGGGGTCTACGCCCCCTAAATAATTGATGGATGCACGTCCGTCAAATATTTGGGGGGTCTACACCCCCAAAATAATTGACGGATGTATGTCCGTCAAATATTTGGGGGGTCTACACCCCCAAAATATTTGACGGATGTATGTCGCTCAAATATTTGGGGGGTCTACACCCCGAAAATAATTGACGGATGTATGTTCCTCAAATATTTGGGGGGTCTACAGCCCCAAAATAATTGACGGATGTATGTCCGTCAAATATTTGGGGGGTCTACACCCCCAAAATAATTGACGGATGTATGTCCCTCAAATATTTGGGGGGTCTACAGCCCCAAAATGATTGACGGGTGTGGATCCGTCAAATATTGGGGGGTTCTACACCTGCAAAATATTTGACGGATGTATGACCGTCTATTTTTTGGGGGGTCTACACCCCCAAATTATTTGACGGATGTATGTCCCTCAAATATTTGGGGGGTCTACACCCCCAAAAAAATTTACGGATGTATGTCCGTCAAATATTTGGGGGGTCTACAGCCCCAAAATATTTGACGGATGTATGTCCGTCAAATATTTGGGGGGTCTACACCCCCAAAATGATTGACGGGTGTGGATCCGTCAAATATTGGGGGGGTCTACACCCGCAAAATATTTGACGGATGTATGACCGTCAAATATTTGGGGGGTCTACACCCCCAAATTATTTGACGGATGTATGTCCCTCAAATATTTGGGGGGTCTACACCCCCAAAATAATTGACCGATGTATGTCCCTCAAATATTTGGGGGGTCTACACCCCTAAAATATTTGACGGATGTATGTCCGTCAAATATTTGGGGGGTCTAAACCTCCAAAATATTTGACGGATGTGGATCCGTCAAATATTTGGGGGGTCTACACTTCCAAAACATTTAATGGATGTGCATCCGTCAAATATTTTGGGGGTCTGCACCCCCAAAATAATTGACGGATGTATGTCCGTGAAATATTTGGGGGGTCTACATCCCCAAAATAATTGACGGATGTATGTCCGTCAAATGTTTGGGGGGTCTACACCCCCAAAATAATTGACGGATGTATGTCCGTCAAACATTTGGGGGGTCTGCACCCCCAAATTAATTGACGGATGTATGTCCGACAAATGTTTGGGGGGTCTACACCCCCGAAATAATTGACGGATGTATGTTCGTCAAATATTTGGGGGGTCTACACCCCCAAAGATATTTGACGGATGTGGATCCGTCAAATATTTGGGGGGTCTACACCCCAAAAATATTTGACGGATGTATGTCCGTCAAATATTTGGGGGGTCTACACCTCCAAAATATTTGACGGATGTGGATCCGTCAAATATTTGGAGGGTCTACACCCCCAAAATATTTGACGGATGTGGATCCGTCAAATATTTGGGGGGTCTAGACCCCCAAAATGATTGACGGATGTATGTCCGTCAAACATTTGGGGGGTCTACACCCCCAAAATATTTGACGGATGTGGATCCGTCAGACATTTGGGGGGTCTACGCCCCCTAAATAATTGATGGACGCACGTCCGTCAAATATTTGGGGGGTCTACACCCCCAAAATAATTGACGGATGTATGTCCGTCAAATAGTTGGGGGGTCTACACCCCCAAAAATATTTGACGGATTTATGTCGCTCAAATATTTGGGGGGTCTACACCCCGAAAATAATTGACGGATGTATGTCCCTCAAATATTTGGGGGGTCTACACCCCCAAAATAATTGACGGATGTATGTCCGTCAAATATTTGGGGGGTCTACACCTGCAAAATATTTGACGGATGTATGACCGTCAAATATTTGGGGGGTCTACACCCCCAAATTATTTGACGAATGTATGTCCCTCAAATATTTGGGGGGTCTACACCCCCAAAATAATTGACGGATGTATGTCCGTCAAATATTTGGGGGGTCTACACCCCCAAAATATTTGACGGATGTATGTCCGTCAAATATTTGGGGGGTCTACACCTCCAAAATATTTGATGGATGTGGATCCGTCAAATATTTGGGGGGTCTACACCTCCAAAAAGATTAATGGATGTGGATCCGTCAAATATTTTGGGGGTCTGCACCCCCAAAATGATTGACGGATGTATGTCCGTCAAACATTTGGGGGGTCTACACCCCCAAAAAAATTGACGGATGTATGTCCGTCAAATATTTGGGGGGTCTGCACCCCCAAAATAATTGACGGATGTATATCCGACAAATGTTTGGGGGGTCTACACCCCCAAAATAATTGACGGATGTATGTCCGTCAAATATTTGGGGGGTCTACACCCCCAAAAATATTTGTCGGATGTGGATCCGTCAAATATTTGGGGGGTCTACACCCCCAAAAGAATTGACGGATGCATGTCCGTCAAATATATGGAGGGTCTACACCCCCAAAATATTTGACGGATGTGGATCCGTCAGATATTTGGGGGGTCTAGACCCCCAAAATGTTTGGCGGATGTATGTCCGTCAAACATTTGGGGGGTCTACACCCCGAAAACATTTGACGGATGTGGATCCGTCAAATATTTGGGGGGTCTACACCTCCAAAATATTTGACGGATGTGGATCCGTCAAATATTTGGGTGATCTACACCCCCAAAACAATTGACGGATGTATGTCCATCAAATATTTGGGGGGTCTACACACCCAAAATATTTAATGGATGTGGATCCGTCAAATATTTGGGGGGTCTACACCCCCAAAATATTTGACGGGTGTGGATCCGTCAAATATTTGGGGGGTCTACACCCCCCAAATATTTGAGGGATGTATGTCCTTCAAAAATTTTGGGGGGTCTACACCCCAAAAATATTTGACGGATGTATGTCCGTCAAATATTTGGGGGGTCTACACCTCCAAAATATTTGACGGAGGTGGATCCGTCAAATATTTGGGGGGTCTACACCCCCGAAACATTTGACGGACGTGGACCCGTCAAATATTTGGGGGGTCTACACCCCCAAAATATTTGACGGATGTGGATCCGTCAAATATTTGGGTGGTCTACACCCCCAAAATAATTGACGGATGTATGTCCGTCAAAAATTTGGGGGGTCTACATCCCCAAAATAATTGACGGATGGATGTCCGTCAAATATTTGGGGGGTCTACACCCCCAAAATAATTGGGGGATGTATGTCCGTCAAACATTTGGGGGGTCTGCACCTCCAAAATATTTGACGGATGTATGTCCGACAAATGTTTGGGGGGTCTACACCCCGGAAAAAATTGACGGATGTATGTCCGTCAAATATTTGGGGGGTCTACACCCCCAAAAATATTTGACGGATGTGGATCCGTCAAATATTTGGGGGGTCTACACCCCAAAAATATTTGACGGATGTATGTCCGTCAAATATTTGGGGGGTCTACACCTCCAAAATATTTGACGGATGTGGATCCGTCAAATATTTGGGGGGTCTACACCCCCAAAATATTTGACGGATGTGGATCCGTCAAATATTTGGGGGGTCTACACCCCCAAAATGATTGACGGATGTATGTCCGTCAAACATTTGGGGGTCCTACACCCCCAAAATATTTGACGGATGAGGATCCGTCAGATATTTGGGGGGTCTACGCCCCCTAAATAATTGATGGATGCACGTCCGTCAAATATTTGGGGGGTCTACACCCCCAAAATAATTGACGGATGTATGTCCGTCAAATATTTGGGGGGTCTACACCCCCAAAATATTTGACGGATGTATGTCGCTCAAATATTTGGGGGGTCTACACCCCCAAAATAATTGACGGATGTATGTCCCTCAAATATTTGGGGGGTCTACAGCCCCAAAATGATTGACGGGTGTGGATCCGTCAGATATTGGGGGGTCTACACCCGCAAAATATTTGACGGATGTATGACCGTCAAATATTTGGGGGGTCTACACCCCCAAATTATTTGGCGGATGTATGTCCCTCATATATTTGGGGGTCTACACCCCCAAAATAATTGACGGATGTATGTCCGTCAAATATTTGGGGGGTCTACAGCCCGAAAATATTTGACGGATGTATGTCCGTCAAATATTTGGGGGGTCTACACCTCCAAAATATTTGACGGATGTGGATCCGTCAAATATTTGGGGGGTCTACACCTCCAAAAAATTTAATGGATGTGGATCCGTCAAATATTTTGGGGGTCTGCACCCTCAAAATAATTGACGGATGTATGTCCGTGAAATATTTGGGGGGTCTACATCCCCAAAATAATTGACGGATGTATGTCCCTCAAATGTTTGGGGGGTCTACACCCCCCAAAATAATTGACGGATGTATGTCCGTCAAATATTTGGGGGGTCTACACCCCCAAAATGATTGACGGATGTATGTCCGTCAAAAATTTGGGGGTCCTACACCCCCAAAATATTTGACGGATGTGGATCCGTCAGATATTTGGGGGGTCTACGCCCCCTAAATAATTGATGGATGCACGTCCGTCAAATATTTGGGGGGTCTACACCCCCAAAATAATTGACGGATGTATGTCCGTCAAATATTTTGGGGGTCTACACCCCCAAAATATTTGACGGATGTATGTCGCTCAAATATTTGGGGGGTCTACACCCCCAAAAAAATTGACGGATGTATGTCCCTCAAATATTTGGGGGGTCTACAGCCCCAAAATGATTGACGGGTGTGGATCCGTCAGATATTGGGGGGTCTACACCCGCAAAATATTTGACGGATGTATGACCGTCAAATATTTGGGGGGTCTACACCCCCAAATTATTTGACGGATGTATGTCCCTCATATATTTGGGGGGTCTACACCCCCAAAATAATTGACGGATGTATGTCCGTCAAATATTTGGGGGGTCTACAGCCCGAAAATATTTGACGGATGTATGTCCGTCAAATATTTGGGGGGTCTACACCTCCAAAATATTTGACGGATGTGGATCCGTCAAATATTTGGGGGGTCTACACCTCCAAAAAATTTAATGGATGTGGATCCGTCAAATATTTTGGGGGTCTGCACCCTCAAAATAATTGACGGATGTATGTCCGTGAAATATTTGGGGGGTCTACATCCCCAAAATAATTGACGGATGTATGTCCCTCAAATGTTTGGGGGGTCTACACCCCCCAAAATAATTGACGGATGTATGTCCGTCAAATATTTGGGGGGTCTGCACCCCCAAAATAATTGACGGATGTATGTCCGACAAATGTTTGGGGGGTCTACACCCCCAAAATAATTGACGGATGTATGTCCGTCAAATTTTTGGGGGGTCTACACCCCCAAAAATAATTGACGGATGTGGATCCGTCAAATATTTTGGGGGTCTACACCCCCAAAATAATTGACGGATGCATGTCCGTCAAATATATGGAGGGTCTACACCCCCAAAATATTTGACGGATGTGGATCCGTCAGATATTTGGGGGGTCTAGACCCCCAAAATATTTGGCGGATGCATGTCCGTCAAAAATTTTGGGGGGTCTACACGCCCAAAATATTTGACGGATGTGGATCCGTCAAATATTTGGGGGGTCTACACCTCAAAAATATTTGACGGATGTGGATCCGTCAAATATTTGGGGGGTCTACACCTCCAAAATATTTCACGGATGTGGATCCGTCAAATATTTGGAGGGTCTACACCCCCAAAATATTTGACGGATGTATGTCCGTCAAACATTTGGGGGGTCTACACCCCCAAAATATTTGACGGATGGATGTCCGTCAAATATTTGGGGGGTCTACACCTCCAAAATTTTTGACGGATGTGGATCCGTCAAATATTTGGGGGGTCTACACCCTCAAAATAATTGACGGATGTATGTCCGTCAAATATTTTGGGGGTCTACGCCGCGGAAATAATTGACGGATGTATGTCCGTCAAATATTTGGGGGGTCTACACCCCGAAAATATTTGACGGATGTATGTCCGTCAAATATTTGGGGGGTCTACACTTCCAAAAAATTTAATGGATGTGCATCCGTCAAATATTTTGGGGGTCTACACCCCCTAAAAAATTGATGGATGCACGTTCGTCAAATATTTGGGGGGTCTACACCCCCAAAATATTTGACGGATGTATGTCGCTCAAATATTTGGGGGGTCTACATCCCCAAAATAATTGACGGATGTATGTCCCTCAAATATTTGGGGGGTCTACACCCCCAAAATAATTGACGGATGTATGTCCGTCAAATATTTGGGGGGTCTGCACCCCCAAAATAATTGACGGATGTATGTCCGACAAATGTTTGGGGGGTCTACACCCGCAAAATAATTGACGGATGTATGTCCGTCAAATTTTTGGGGGGTCTACACCCCCAAAAACATTTGACGGATGTGGATCCGTCAAATATTTTGGGGGTCTACACCCCCAAAATAATTGACGGATGCATGTCCGTCAAATATATGGAGGGTCTACACCCCCAAAATATTTGACGGATGTGGATCCGTCAGATATTTGGGGGGTCTAGACCCCCAAAATATTTGGCGGATGCATGTCCGTCAAAAATTTTGGGGGGTCTACACACCCAAAATATTTGACGGATGTGGATCCGTCAAATATTTGGGGGGTCTACACCTCCAAAATATTTGACGGATGTGGATCCGTCAAATATTTGGGGGGTCTACACCCAAAAAACATTTGACGGATGTGGATCCGTCAAATATTTGGGGGGTCTACACCTCCAAAATATTTCACGGATGTGGATCCGTCAAATATTTGGAGGGTCTACACCCCCAAAATATTTGACGGATGTGGATCCGTCAAACATTTGGGGGGTCTACACCCCCAAAATATTTGACGGATGGATGTCCGTCAAATATTTGGGGGGTCTACACCTCAAAAATATTGGACGGATGTGGATCCGTCAAATATTTGGGGGGTCTACACCCTCAAAATAATTGACGGATGTATGTCCGTCAAATATTTTGGGGGTCTACGCCGCGGAAAAAATTGACGGATGTATGTCCGTCAAATATTTGGGGGGTCTACACCCCGAAAATATTTGACGGATGTATGTCCGTCAAATATTTGGGGGGTCTACACCTCCAAACTATTTGACGGATGTGGATCCGTCAAATATTTGGGGGGTCTGCACCTCCAAAAAATTTAATGGATGTGCATCCGTCAAATATTTTGGGAGTCAACACCCCCTAAAAAATTGATGGATGCAGTTTGTCAAATATTTGGGGGGTCTACACCCCCAAAATATTTGACGGATGTATGTCGCTCAAATATTTGGGGGGTCTACGGCCCCAAAATAATTGACGGATGTATGTCCCTCAAATATTTGGGGGGTCTACAGCCCCAAAATGATTGACGGGTGTGGATCCGTCAAATATTGGGGGGGTCTCCACCCGCAAAATATTTGACGGATGTATGACCGTCAAATATTTGGGGGGTCTACACCCCCAAATTATTTGACGGATGTATGTCCCTCAAATATTTGGGGGGTCTACACCCCCAAAATAATTGACGGGTGTATGTCCGTCAAATATTTGGGGGGTCTACACCCAAAAACATTTGACGGATGTGGATCCGTCAAATATTTGGGGGGTCTACACCTCGAAAATATTTGACGGATGTGGATCCGTCAAATATTTGGGGGGTCTACACCCCCAAAATATTTGACGGATGTGGATCCGTCAAATATTTGGGTGGTCTACACCCCTAAATTTTTGACGGATGTATGTCCGTCAAATATTTGGGGGGTCTACACCCCGAAAATATTTGACGGATGTATGTCCGTCAAATATTTGGGGGGTCTACACCTCCAAAATATTTGACGGATGTATGTCCGTCAAATATTTGGGGGGTCTACACCCCGAAAATATTTGACGGATGTATGTCCGTCAAATATTTGGGGGGTCTACACCTCCAAACTATTTGACGGATGTGGATCCGTCAAATATTTGGGGGGTCTGCACCTCCAAAAAATTTAATGGATGTGCATCCGTCAAATATTTTGGGAGTCAACACCCCCTAAAAAATTGATGGATGCAGTTTGTCAAATATTTGGGGGGTCTACACCCCCAAAATATTTGACGGATGTATGTCGCTCAAATATTTGGGGGGTCTACGGCCCCAAAATAATTGACGGATGTATGTCCCTCAAATATTTGGGGGGTCTACAGCCCCAAAATGATTGACGGGTGTGGATCCGTCAAATATTGGGGGGGTCTACACCCGCAAAATATTTGACGGATGTATGACCGTCAAATATTTGGGGGGTCTACACCTCGAAAATATTTGACGGATGTGGATCCGTCAAACATTTGGGGGGTCTACACCCCCAAAATAATTGACGGATGGATGTCCGTCAAATATTTGGGGGGTCTACACACCCAAAATAATTGACGGATGGATGTCCGTCAAATATTTGGGGGGTCTACACCTCCAAAATATTTGACGGATGTGGATCCGTCAAATATTTGGGGGGTCTACACCCTCAAAAAAATTGACAGATGTATGTCCGTCAAATATTTTGGGGGTCTACGCCGCGGAAATAATTGACGGATGTATGTCCGTCAAATATTTGGGGGGTCTACACCCCGAAAATATTTGACGGATGTATGTCCGTCAAATATTTGGGGGGTCTACACCTCCAAAATATTTGACGGATGTGGGTCCGTCAAATATTTGGGGGGTCTACACCTCCAAAAAATTTAATGGATGTGCATCCGTCAAATATTTTGGGGGTCTGCACCCCCAGAATAATTGACGGATGTATGTCCGTGAAATATTTGGGGGGTCTACATCCCCAAAATAATTGACGGATGTATGTCCGTCAAATGTTTGGGGGGTCTACACCCCCAAAATAATTGAGGGATGTATGTCCGTCAAACATTTGGGGGGTCTGCACCCCCAAAATAATTGACGGATGTATGTCCGAGAAATGTTTGGGGGGTCTACACCCCCAAAATAATTGACGGATGTATGTCCGTCAAATATTTGGAGGGTCTACACCCCCAAGAATATTTGACGGATGTGGATCCGTCAAATATTTGGGGGGTCTACACCCAAAAAATATTTGACGGATGTATGTCCGTTAAATATTTGGGGGGTCTACACCTCCAAAATATTTGACGGATGTGGATCCGTCAAATATTTGGGGGGTCTACACCCCCAAAATATTTGACGGATGTAGATCCGTCAAATATTTGGGGGGTCTACACCCCCAAAATGATTGACGGATGTATGTCCGTCAAAAATTTGGGGGGTCTACACCCCCAAAATATTTGACGGATGTGGATCCGTCAGATATTTGGGGGGTCTACGCCCCCTAAAAAATTGATGGATGCACGTCCGTCAAATATTTGGGGGGTCTACACCCCCAAAATAATTGACGGATGTGGATCCGTCAAATATTTGGGGGGTCTACACCCCCAAAATATTTGACGGATGTATGTTGCTCAAATATTTGGGGGGTCTACACCCCCAAAATAATTGACGGATGTATGTCCCTCAAATATTTGGGGGGTCTACAGCCCCAAAATGATTGACGGGTGTGGATCCGTCAAATATTGGGGGGGTCTACACCCGCAAAATATTTGACGGATGTATGACCGTCAAATATTTGGGGGGTCTACACCCCCAAATTAGGTGACGGATGTATGTCCCTCAAATATTTGGGGGGTCTACACCCCCAAAATAATTGACGGATGTATGTTCGTCAAATATTCGGGGGGTCTACACCCCCAAAATATTTGACGGATGTATGTCCGTCAAATATTTGGGGGCCTACACCTCCAAAATATTTGACGGATGTGGATCCGTCAAATATTTCGGGGGTCTACACCTCCAAAAAATTTAATGGATGTGGATCCGTCATATATTTTGGGGGTCTGCACCCCCAAAATAATTGACGGATGTATGTCCGTGAAATATTTGGGGGGTCTACATGCCCAAAATAATTGACGGATGTATGTCCCTCAAATGTTTGGGGGGTCTACACCCCCAAAATAATTGACAGATGTATGTCTGTCAAATATTTGGGGGGTCTGCACCCCCAAAATAATTGACGGTTGTATGTCCGTCAAATTTTTGGGGGGTCTACACCCCCAAAATAATTGAGGGATGCATGTCCGTCAAAGATATGGAGGGTCTACTGCCCCAAAATATTTGACAGATGTGGATCCGTCAGATATTTGGGGGGTCTAGACCCCCAAAATATTTGGCGGATGTATGTCCGTCAAACATTTGAAGGGTCTACACGCCCAAAATAATTGACGGATGTGGATCCGTCAAATATTTGGGGGGTCTACACCTCCAAAAAAATTGACGGATGTGGATCTGTCAAATATTTGGGGGGTCTACACCCGCGAAACATTTGACGGATGTGGATCCGTCAAATATTTGGGGGGTCTACACCCCCAAAAAATTTCACGGATGTGGATCCGTCTAATATTTGGGGGGTCTACACCTCCAAAATATTTCACGGATGTGGATCCGTCAAATATTTGGGGGGTCTACACCCCCAAAATATTTGACGGATGTGGATCCGTCAAATATTTTGGGGGTCTACGCCGCGGAAATAATTGACGGATGTATGTCCGTCAAATATTTGGGGGGTCTACACCCCGAAAATATTTGACGGATGTATGTCCGTCAAATATTTGGGGGGTCTACACCTCCAAAATATTTGACGGATGTGGGTCCGTCAAATATTTGGGGGGTCTACACCTCCAAAAAATTTAATGGATGTGCATCCGTCAAATATTTTGGGGGTCTGCACCCCCAGAATAATTGACGGATGTATGTCCGTGAAATATTTGGGGGGTCTACATCCCCAAAATAATTGACGGATGTATGTCCGTCAAATGTTTGGGGGGTCTACACCCCCAAAATAATTGAGGGATGTATGTCCGTCAAACATTTGGGGGGTCTGCACCCCCAAAATAATTGACGGATGTATGTCCGAGAAATGTTTGGGGTGTCTACACCCCCAAAATAATTGACGGATGTATGTCCGTCAAATATTTGGAGGGTCTACACCCCCAAGAATATTTGACGGATGTGGATCCGTCAAATATATGGGGGGTCTACACCCAAAAAATATTTGACGGATGTATGTCCGTTAAATATTTGGGGGGTCTACACCTCCAAAATATTTGACGGATGTGGATCCGTCAAATATTTGGGGGGTCTACACCCCCAAAATATTTGACGGATGTAGATCCGTCAAATATTTGGGGGGTCTACACCCCCAAAATGATTGACGGATGTATGTCCGTCAAAAATTTGGGGGGTCTACACCCCCAAAATATTTGACGGATGTGGATCCGTCAGATATTTGGGGGGTCTACGCCCCCTAAAAAATTGATGGATGCACGTCCGTCAAATATTTGGGAGGTCTACACCCCCAAAATAATTGACGGATGTGGATCCGTCAAATATTTGGGGGGTCTACACCCCCAAAATATTTGACGAATGTATGTTGCTCAAATATTTGGGGGGTCTACACCCCCAAAATAATTGACGGATGTATGTCCCTCAAATATTTGGGGGGTCTACAGCCCCAAAATGATTGACGGGTGTGGATCCGTCAAATATTGGGGGGGTCTACACCCGCAAAATATTTGACGGATGTATGACCGTCAAATATTTGGGGGGTCTACACCCCCAAATTAGGTGACGGATGTATGTCCCTCAAATATTTGGGGGGTCTACACCCCCAAAATAATTGACGGATGTATGTTCGTCAAATATTCGGGGGGTCTACACCCCCAAAATATTTGACGGATGTATGTCCGTCAAATATTTGGGGGCCTACACCTCCAAAATATTTGACGGATGTGGATCCGTCAAATATTTCGGGGGTCTACACCTCCAAAAAATTTAATGGATGTGGATCCGTCATATATTTTGGGGGTCTGCACCCCCAAAATAATTGACGGATGTATGTCCCTCAAATGTTTGGGGGGTCTACACCCCCAAAATAATTGACGGATGTATGTCTGTCAAATATTTGGGGGGTCTGCACCCCCAAAATAATTGACGGTTGTATGTCCGTCAAATTTTTGGGGGGTCTACACCCCCAAAAATATTTGACGGATGTGGATCCGTCAAATATTTTGGGGGTCTACACCCCCAAAATAATTGAGGGATGCATGTCCGTCAAATATATGGAGGGTCTACACCCCCAAAATATTTGACAGATGTGGATCCGTCAGATATTTGGGGGGTCTAGACCCCCAAAATATTTGGCGGATGTATGTCCGTCAAACATTTGAAGGGTCTACACGCCCAAAAAAATTGACGGATGTGGATCCGTCAAATATTTGGGGGGTCTACACCTCCAAAAAAATTGACGGATGTGGATCCGTCAAATATTTGGGGGGTCTACACCCGCGAAACATTTGACGGATGTGGATCCGTCAAATATTTGGGGGGTCTACACCCCCAAAAAATTTCACGGATGTGGATCCGTCAAATATTTGGGGGGTCTACACCTCCAAAATATTTCACGGATGTGGATCCGTCAAATATTTGGGGGGTCTACACCCCCAAAATATTTGACGGATGTGGATCCGTCAAATATTTGGGTGGTCTACACCCCCAAAATAATTGACGGATGGATGTCCGTCAAATATTTGGGGGGTCTACACCCCCAAAATAATTGACGGACGTATGTCCGTCAAATGTTTGGGGGGTCCACACCTCCGAAATATTTGACGGATGTGGATCCGTCAAACATTTGGGGGGTCTACACCCCCAAAATAATTGACGGATGTATGTCCGTCAAATATTTGGGGGGTCTACACCCCCAAAATATTTGAGGGATGTATGTCCGTCAAATATTTGGGGGGTCTACACCCCGAAAAAATTTGACGGATGTATGTCCGTCAAATATTTGGGGGGTCCACGCCTCCAAAATATTTCACTGATGTGGATCCGTCAGATATTTGGGGGGTGTAGACCCCCAAAATATTTGGCGGATGTATGTCCGTCAAACATTTGGGGGGTCTACACACCCAAAATATTTGACGGATGTGGATCTGTCAAATATTTGGGGGGTCTACACCCCCGAACCATTTGACGGATGTGGATCCGTCAAATATTTGGGGGGTCTACACCTCCAAAATATTTCACGGATGTGGATCCGTCAAATATTTGGGGGGTCTACACCCCCGAAATATTTGACGGATGTGGATCCGTCAAATATTTGGGGGGTCTACACCCCCAAAATAATTGAGGGATGTATGTCCGTCAAATATTTTGGGGGTCTACACCCCCAAAATAATTGACGGATGTATGTCAGTCAAATATTTGGGGGGTCTACACCCCCAAAATAATTGACGGATGGATGTCCATCAAATATTTGGGGGGTCTACACCCCCAAAATAATTGACGGATGTATGTCCGTCAAATATTTGGGGGACTACACCCCGAAAATATTTGACGGATGCATGTCCGTCAAATATTTGGGGGGTCTACACCTCCAAAATAATTGACGGATGTATGTCCGTTAAATATTTGGGGGGTCTACACCCCCAAAATATTTGACGGATGTATGTCCCTCAAATATTTGGGGGGTCTACACCGCCAAAATAATTGACGGATGTATGTCCGTCAAATATTTGGGGGACTACACCCCGAAAATATTTGACGGATGCATGTCCGTCAAATATTTGGGGGGTCTACACCTCCAAAATATTTGACGGATGTGGATCCGTCAAATACTTGGGGGGTCTACACCTCCAAAAAAAATTTATGGATGTGGATCAGTCAAACATTTTGGGGGTCTACACCCGCAAAATATTGACGGATGTATGTCCGTCAAATATTTGGGGGGTCTACATCCCCAAAAGGATTGACGGATGTATGTCCGTCAAATGTTTGGGGGGTCTACACCCCCAAAGTAATTGACGGATTTATGTCTGTCAAATATTTGGGGGGTCTACACCCCCCAAATAATTGACGGATGTATGTCCGTCAAATATTTGGGGGGTCTACATCCCCAAAATAATTGACGGATGTATGTCCGTCAAATATTTGGGGGGTCTACACCCCCAAAATATTTGACGGATGTGGATCCGTCAAATATTTTGGGGGTCTACACCGCAAAAATAATTGACGGATGTATGTCCGTCAAATATATGGAGGGTCTACACCCCCAAACTATTTGACGGATGTATGCTCGTCAAATATTTGGGGGGTCTACATCCCCAAAATATTTGACGGATGTGGATCCGTCAATTATTTGGGGGGTCTACACGCCAAAAATATTTGACGGATGTGGATCCGTCAAATATTTGGGGGGTCTACACCTCCAAAATATTTGACGGATGTGGATCCGTCAAATATTTGGGGGGTCTACACCCCAAAAACATTTGACGGATGTGGATCCGTCAAATATTTGGGGGGTCTACACCTGCAAAATATTTCACGGATGTGGATCCGTCAAATATTTGGGGGGTCTACACCCCCAAAATATTTGACGGATGTGGATCCGTCAAATATTTGGGTGGTCTACACCCCCAAAAAAATTGACGGATGTGTGTCCGTCAAACATTTGGGGGGTCTACACCCCCAAAATAATTGACGGATGGATGTCCGTCAAATATTTGGGGGGTCTACACACCCAAAATAATTGACAGATTGATGTCCGTCAAATATTTGGGGGGTCTACACCTCCAAAATATTTGACGGATGTGGATCCGTCAAATATTTGGGGGGTCTACACCCCCAAAATATTTGACGGGTGTGGATCCGTCAAATATTTGGGGGGTCTACACCCCCCAAATATTT
This sequence comes from Eutreptiella sp. 'Long Island Sound 2002', assembly GCA_964036045.1. Taxonomy (NCBI): domain Eukaryota; phylum Euglenozoa; class Euglenophyceae; order Eutreptiales; family Eutreptiaceae; genus Eutreptiella; species Eutreptiella sp. 'Long Island Sound 2002'. Next base: position 131,357,588 of record OZ038382.1, on the reverse strand, counting down.
GAGGGATGTATGTCCGTCAAATATTTGGGGGGTCTACACCCCAAAAATATTTGACGGATGTATGTCCGTCAAATATTTGGGGGGTCTACACCTCCAAAATATTTGACGGATGTGGATCCGTCAAATATTTGGGGGGTCTGCACACCCAAAATAATTGACGGATGGATGTCAGTCAAATATTTGGGGGGTCTACACCTCCAAAATATTTGACGGATGTGGATCCGTCAAATATTTGGGGGGTCTACACCCCCAAAATATTTGACGGGTGTGGATCCGTCAATTATTTGGGGAGTCTACACCCCCGAAACATTTGACGGATGTGGATCCGTCAAATATTTGGGGGGTCTACACCCCAAAAAAATTTGACGGATGTGGATCCGTCAAATATTTGGGGGGTCTACACCTCCAAAATATTTGACGGATGTGGATCCGTCAAATATTTGGGGGGTCTACACCCCAAAAAAATTTGACGGATGTGGATCCGTCAAATATTTGGGTGGTCTACACCCCCAAAATAATTGACGGATGTATGTCCGTCAAATATTTTGGGGGTCTACACCCCCAAAATATTTGACGGATGGATGTCCGTCAAATATTTGGGGGGTCTACACCCCCAAAATAATTGACGGACGTATGTCCGTCAAATATTTGGGGGGTCTACACCTCCAAAATATTTGACAGGTGTGGATCCATCAAACATTTGGGGGGTCTACATCCTCAAAATAATTGACGGATGGATGTCCGTCAAATATTTTGGGGGTCTACGCCGCGGAAATAATTGACGGATGTATGTCCGTCAAATATTTGGGGGGTCTACACCCCGAAAATATTTAACGGATGTATGTCCGTCAAATATTTGGGGGGTCTACACCTCCAAAATATTTGACGGATGTATGTCCGTCAAATATTTGGGGGGTCTACACCCGCGAAACATTTGACGGATGTGGATCCGTCAAATATTTGGGGGGTCTACACCCCAAAAGAATTTGACGGATGTGGATCCGTCAAATACTTGGGGGGTCTACACCTCCAAAAAATTTCACGGATGTGGATCCGTCAAAAATTTGGGGGGTCTACACCCCCAAAAAAATTGACGGATGTGGATCCGTCAAATATTTGGGTGGTCTACACCCCCGAAATAATTGACGGACGTATGTCCGTCAAATATTTGGGGGGTCCACACCTCCGAAATATTTGACGGATGTGGATCCATCAAACATTTGGGGGGTCTACACCCCCAAAATAATTGACGGATGTATGTCCGTCAAATATTTGGGGGGTCTACACCCCGGAAATAATTGACGGATGTATGTCCGTCAAATATTTGGGGGGTCTACACCCCGAAAATATTTGACAGATGTATGTCCGTCAAATATTTGGGGGGTCTATCCCCTCCAAAATATTTCACTGATGTGGATCCGTCAGATATTTGGGGGGTCTAGACCCCCAAAATATTTGGCGGATGTATGTCCGTCAAACATTTGGGGGGTCTACACACCCAAAATATTTGACGGATGTGGATCCGTCAAATATTTGGGGGGTCTACACCTCCAAAATATTTGACGGATGTGGATCCGTCAAATATTTGGGGGGTCTACACCCCAAAAAAATCTGACGGATGTGGATCCGTCAAATATTTGGGGGGTCTACACCTCCAAAATATTTCACGTATGTGGATTCGTCAAATATTTGGGGGGTCTACACCCCCAAAATATTTGACGGGTGTGGATCCGTCAAATATTTGGGGGGTCTACACCCCCCAAGTATCTGACGGATGTATGTCCGTCAAATATTTTGGGGGTCTACACCCCAAAAATATTTGACGGATGTATGTGCGTCAAATATTTGGGGGGTCTACACCTCCAAAATATTTGACGGATGTGGATCCGTCAAATATTTGGGGGGTCTACACCCCCCGAACCATTTGACGGATGTGGATCCGTCAAATATTTGGGGGGTCTACACCCCAAAAAAATTTGACGGATGTGGATCCGTCAAATATTTGGGGGGTCTACACCTCCAAAATATTTCACGGATGTGGATCCGTCAAATATTTGGGGGGTCTACACCCCCAAAATATTTGACGGATGTGGATCCGTCAAATATTTGGGGGGTGTACACCCCCAAAAATATTGACGGGGGTATGTCCGTCAAATATTTTGGGGGTCTACACCCCCAAAATATTTGACGGATGTATGTCAGTCAAATATTTGGGGGGTCTACACCCCCAAAATAATTGACGGATGGATGTCCGTCAAATATTTGGGGGGTCTACACCCCCAAAATAATTGACGGACGTATGTCCGTCAAATATTTGGGGGGTCTAAACCTCCAAAATATTTGACGGATGTGGATCCATCAAATATTTGGGGGGTCTACAACCCCAAAATAATTGACGGATGTATGTCCGTCAAATATTTTGGGGGTCTACGCCCCAGAAATAAATGACGGATGTATGTCCGTCAAATATTTGGGGGGTCTACACCCCCAAAATAATTGACGGATGTATGTCCGTCAAATATTTGGGGGACTACACCCCGAAAATATTTGACGGATGCATGTCCGTCAAATATTTGGGGGGTCTACACCTCCAAAATATTTGACGGATGTGGATCCGTCAAATACTTGGGGGTCTACACCTCCAAAAAAATTTATGGATGTGGATCAGTCAAACATTTTGGGGGTCTACACCCCCAAAATATTGACGGATGTATGTCCATCAAATATTTGGGGGGGCTAAACCCCCAAATAATTGACGGATGTATGTCCGTCAAATATTTGGGGGGTCTACATCCCCAAAATAATTGACGGATGTATGTCCGTCAAATGTTTGGGGGGTCTACACCCCCAAAATATTTGACGGATGTGGATCCGTCAAATATTTTGGGGGTCTACAACCCCAAAATAATTGACGGATATATGTCCGTCAAATATATGGAGGGTCTACACCCCCAAAATATTTGACGGATGTATGTCCCTCAAATATTTGGGGGGTCTACACCCCCAAAATATTTGACGGATGTGGATCCGTCAATTATTTGGGGGGTCTACACGCCCAAAATATTTGACGGATGTGGATCCGTCAAATATTTGGGGGGTATATACCTCCAAAATATTTGACGGATGTGGATCCGTCAAATATTTGGGGGGTCTACATCCCCAAAATAATTGACGGATGTATGTCCGTCAAATATTTGGGGGGTCTACACCACCAAAATATTTGACGGATGTGGATCCGTCAAATATTTTGGGGGTCTACACCCCCAAAATAATTGACGGATGTATGTCCGTCAAGTATTTGGGGGGTCTACACCCCCAAAATATTTTACGGATGTATGTCCGTCAAATATTTGGGGGGTCTACACCCCCCAAATATTTGACGGATGTGGATCCGTCAATTATTTGGTGGGTCTACACACCCAAAATATTTGACGGATGTGGATCCGCCAAATATTTGGGGGGTCTACACCTCCAAAACATTTGACGGATGTGGATCCGTCAAATATTTGGGGGGTATACACCTCCAAAATATTTGACGGATGTGGATCCGTCAAATATTTGGGGGGTCTACAGCCCAAAGTAATTTGACGGATGTGGATCCGTCAAATATTTGGGGGGTCTACACCTCCAAAATATTTCACGGATGTGGATCCATCAAATATTTGGGGGTTCTACACCTCCGAAATATTTGACGGATGTGGATCCATCAAATATTTGGGGGGTCTACACCCCAAAATAATTGACGGATGTATGTCCGTGAAATATTTGGGGGGTCTACACCCCCAAAAAAATTGACGGACGTGTGTTCGTCGAATATTGGGGGGGTCTACACCTCCAAAATATTTGACGGATGTGGATCCATCAAATATTTGGGGGGTCTAGACCCCCAAAATAATTGACCGATGTACGTCCGTCAAACATTTTGGGGGTCTACGCCCCGGAGATAATTGACGGATGTATGTCCGTCAAATATTTTGGGGGTCTACACCCCCGAAACATTTGACGGATGTGGATTCGTCAAATATTTGGGGGGTCTACAACCCCAAAATAATTGACGGATGTATGTCCGTCAAATATGTGGGGGGTCTACACCTCCAAAATATTTGACGGATGTGGATTCGTCAAATATTTGGGGGGTCTACAGCCCCGAAACATTTGACGGATGTGGATTCGTCAAATATTTGGGGGGTCTACAGCGCCAAAATAATTGACGGATGTATGTCCGTGAAATATTTTGGGGGTCTACACCCCCAAAATAATTGACGGACGTGTGTTCGTCGAATACTGGGGGGGTCTACACCTCCAAAATATTTGACGGATGTGGATCCATCAAATATTTGGGGGGTCTAGACCCCCAAAATAATTGACCGATGTATGTCCGTCAAACATTTTGGGGGTCTACGCCCCGGAGATAATTGACGGATGTATGTCCGTCAAATATTTGGGGGGTCTACACCGCCAAAATAATTGACGGATGTATGTCCGTGAAATATTTGGGGGGTCTACACCCCCAAAATAATTGACGGACGTGTGTTCGTCGAATATTGGGGGGGTCTACACCTCCAAAATATTTGACGGATGTGGATCCATCAAATATTTGGGGGGTCTAGACCCCCAAAATGATTGACCGATGTATGTCCGTCAAAAATTTTGGGGGTCTACGCCCCGGAAATAATTGACGGATGTATGTCCGTCAAATATTTGGGGGGTCTACACCCCCAAAATAATTGACGGATGTATGTCCGTTAAATATTTGGGGGGTCTACACCTCCAAAATATTTGACGGATGTGGATCCGTCAAACATTTGGGGGGTCTACACCCCCCAAATATTTGACGGATGTGGATCCGTCAAATATTTGAGGGGTCTACACCCCCAACATAATTGACGCATGTGGATCCGTCAAATATTTGGGGGGTCTACACTGCCAAAATAATTGACGGATATATGTCCGTCAAATATTTGGGGGGTCTACACCGCCAAAATAATTGACGGAAGTATGTCCGTCAAATATTTGGGGGGTCTACACCCCCAAAATAATTGACGGATGTATGTCCGTCAAATATATGGAGGGTCTACACCCCCAAAATATTTGACGGATGTATGTCCGTCAAATATTTGGGGGGTCTACATCCCCAAAATAATTGGGGGATGTATGTCCGTCAAATATTTGAGGGGTCTACATCCCCAAAATATTTGACGGATGTATGTCCGTCAAATGTTTGGGGGGTCTACACCCGCGAAATATTTGACGGATGTATGTCCGTCAAATATTTGGGGGGTCTACACCCCCAAAATATTTGACGGATGTGGATCCGTCAATTATTTGAGGCGTCTACACGCCCAAAATATTTGACCGATGTGGATCCCTCAAATATTTGGGGGGTCTACGGCTCCAAAACATTTGACGGATGTGGATCCGTCAAATATTTGGGGGGTATACACCTCCAAAATATTTGACGGATGTGGATCCGTCACATATTTGGTGGGTCTACACCCCAAAATAATTTGACGGGTGTGAATCCGTCAAATATTTGGGGGGTCTACACCTCCAAAATATTTCACGGATGTGGATCCATCAAATATTTGGGGGGTCTACACCTCCAAAATATTTGACGGATGTGGATCCGTCAAATATTTGGGTGGTCTACACCCCAAAATAATTGACGGATGTATGTCCGTCAAATATTTTGGGGGTCTACGCCCCGGAAATAATTGACGGATGTATGTCCGTCAAATGTTTGGGGGGTCTACACCCCCAAAATAATTGACGGATGTATGTCCGTCAAATATTTGGGGGGTCTACACCTCCAAAATATTTGACGGATGTGGATCCGTCAAATATTTGGTGGGTCTACACCCCCGAAACATTTGACGGATGTGGATCCGTCAAATATTTGGGGGGTTTACACCCCCAAAATAATTGACGAATGTATGTCCGTGAAATATTTGGGGGGTCTGCACCCCAAAAAAAATTGACGGACGTGTGTCCGTCAAATATTTGGGGGGTCTACACCCCCAAAATATTTGACGGATGTGGATCCATCAAATATTTGGGGGGTCTACACCCCCAAAATAATTGACGGATGTATGTCCGTCAAATATTTGGGGGGTCTACACCCCCCAAATATTTGACGGATGTGGATCCGTCAAATATTTGAGGAGTCTACACCCCCAAAAAATTTGACGGATGTGGATCCGTCAAATATTTGAGGGGTCTACACCCCCAACATAATTGACGCATGTGGATCCGTCAAATCTCTGGGGGGTCTGCACCCCCAAAATAATTGACGGATGTATGTCCGTCAAATATTTTGGGGGTCTACACCGCCAAAATATGTGACGGATGTGGATCCGTCAGATATTTGGGGGTCTACACCCCCAAAATAATTGACGGATGTATGTCCATCAAATATTTGGGGGGTCTGCAGCCCCAAAATAATTGTCGAATGTATGTCCGTCAAATATTTGGGGGATCTACAGCCCCAAAATATTTGACGGATGTGGATCCGTCAAATATTTGGGGGGTCTACACCCCCAAAATATTTGACGGATGTGAATCCGTCAAATATTTGGGGGGCCTACACCCCCAAAATGATTGACAGATGTATGTCCGTCAAACATTTGGGGGGTCTACACCCCCAAAATATTTGACGGATGTGGATCCGTCAGATATTTGGGGGGTCTACACCCCCCAAATAATTGATGGATGTACGTCCGTCAAATATTTGGGGGGTCTACACCCCCAAAATATTTGACGGATGTATGTCCCTCAAATGTTTGGGGGGTCTACACCCCCAAAATGATTGGCGGATGTATGTCCCTCAAATATTTGGGGGGGCTACAGCCCCAAAATGATTGACGGGTGTGGATCCGTCAAATATTGGGGGGGTCTACACCCGCCAAATATTTGACAGATGTATGACCGTCAAATATTTGGGGGGTCTACTCCCCCAAAATATTTGACGGATGTATGTCCGTCAAATATTTGGGGGGTCTACACCCCCAAAATAATTGACGGATGTATGTCCGTCAAATATTTGGGGGGTCTACACCTCCAAAATATTTGACGGATGTGGATCCGTCAAATATTTGGGGGGTCTACTCCCCCAAAATATTTGACGGATGTATGTCCGTCAAATGTTTGGGGGGTCTACACCCCCAAAATAATTGACGGATGTATGTCCGTCAAATATTTGGGGGGTCTACTCCCCGAAAATATTTGACGGATGTATGTCCGTCAAATATTTGGGGGGTCTACACCCCCAAAATAATTGACGGATGTATGTCCGTCAAATATTTGGGGGGTCTACACCTCCAAAATATTTGACGGATGTGGATCCGTCAAATATTTGGGGGGTCTAGACCTCCAAAATATTTGACGGATCTGGATCCATCAAATATTTGGGGGGTCTACACCCCCAACATAATTGACGCATGTGGATCCGTCAAATATTTGGGGGGTCTACACCCCCAAAATAATTGACGGATGTATGTCCGTCAAATATTTGGGGGGTCTACACCGCCAAAATATGTGACGCATGTGGATCCGTCAAATATTTGGGGGGTCTACACCCCCAAAATAATTGACGGATGTATGTCCGTCAAATATTTGGGGGGTCTACACCCCCAAAAAAATTGACGGATGTATGTCCGTCAAATATATGGAGGGTCTAAACCCCCAAAATTTTTGACGGATGTATGTCCGTCAAATATTTCGGGGGTCTACATCCCCAAAATAATTGACGGATGTATGTCCGTCAAATATTTGGGGGGTCTACACCCCCAAAATATTTGATGGATGTGGATCCGTCAAATGTTTGGGGGGTCTACACCCCCAAAATATTTGACGGATGTATGTCCGTCAAATATTTGGGGGGTCTACAGCCCCAAAATATTCGACGGATGTGGATCCGTCAAATATTTGGGGGGTATACACCTCCAAAATATTTGACGGATGTGGATCCCTCAAATATTTGGGGGGTCTACACCTCCAAAACATTTGACGGATGTGGATCCGTCAAATATTTGGGGGGTATACACCTCCAAAATATTTGACGGATGTGGATCCGTCAAATATTTCGGGGGTCTACACCCCCGAAATAATTGACGGATGTATGTCCGTCAAATATTTGGGGGGTCTACACCTCCAAAATATTTCACGGATGTGGATCCATCAAATATTTGGGGGGTCTACACCTCCAAAATATTTGACGGATGTGGATCCGTCAAATATTTGGGGGGTCTACACCGCAAAAAAATTGACGGATGTATGTCCGTCAAATATTTGGGGGGTCTACACCCCAAAATAATTGACGGATGTATGTCCGTCAAATATTTGGGGGGTCTACACCTCCACAATATTTGACGGATGTGGATCCATCAAATATTTGGGGGGTCTACACCCCCGAAACATTTGACGGATGTGGATCCGTCAAATATTTGGGGGGTCTACACCCCCGAAATAATTGACGGATGTATGTCCGTGAAATATTTGGGGGGTCTACACCCCCAAAATAATTGACGGACGTGTGTCCGTCGAATATTTGGGGGGTCTACACCTCCAAAATATTGGACGGATGTGGATCCATCCAATATTTGGGGGGTCTACACCCCCAAAATAATTGACGGATGTATGTCCGTCAAATATTTTGGGGGTCTACGCCCCAGAAATAATTGACGGATGTATGTCCGTCAAATATTTGGGGGGTCTACACCCCCAAAATAATTGACGGATGTATGTCCGTTAAATATTTGGGGGGCCTACACCTCCAAAATATTTGACGGATGTGGATCCGTCAAACATTTGGGGGGTCTACACCCCCAAAATATTTGACGGACGTGGATCCGTCAAATTATTGAGGGGTCTACACCCCCAACATAATTGACGCATGTGGATCCGTCAAATATTTTGGGGGTCTACACCGCCAAAATATGTGACGGATGTGGATCCGTCAGATATTTGGGGGTCTACACCCCCAAAAAAATTGACCGATGTTTGTCCATCAAATATTTGGGGGGTCTGCAGCCCCAAAAGAAATGTCGAATGTATGTCCGTCAAATATTTGGGGGGTCTACAGCCCCAAAATATTTGATGGATGTGGATCCGTCAAATATTTGGGGGGTCTACACCCCCAAAATATTTGACGGATGTGGATCCGTCAAATATTTGGGGGGTCTACAGCCCCAAAATATCTCACGGATGTATGTCCGTCAAACATTTGGGGGGTCTACACGCCCAAAATATTTGACGGATGTGGATCCGTCAAATATTTGGGGGGTCTACACCCCCAAAATAATTGACGGATGTATGTCCGTCAAATATTTGGGGGGTCTACACCCCCCAAATAATTGACGGATGTATGTCCGTCAAATATTTGGGGGGTCTACACCCCCCAAACAATTGATGGACGTACGTCCGTCAAATATTTGGGGGGTCTACACCCCCAAAATTATTGACGGATGTATGTCCGTCAAATATTTGGGGGGTCTACACCCCCAAGATATTTGACGGATGTATGTCCCTCAAATATTTGGGGGGTCTACACCCCCAAAATGATTGGCGGATGTATGTCCCTCAAATATTTGGGGGGTCTACACCCCGAAAATAATTGACGGATGTATGTCCGTCAAATATTTGGGGGGTCTACACCCCCAAAATATTTGACGGATGTATGTCCGTCAAATATTTGGGGGGTCTACACCCCCAAAATAATTGACGGATGTATGTCCGTTAAATATTTGGGGGGCCTACACCTCCAAAATATTTGACGGATGTGGATCCGTCAAACATTTGGGGGGTCTACACCCCCAAAATATTTGACGGATGTGGATCCGTCAAATATTTGAGGGGTCTACACCCCCCACATCATTGACGCATGTGGATCCGTCAAATATTTTGGGGGTCTACACCGCCAAAATATGTGACGGATGTGGATCCGTCAGATATTTGGGGGTCTACACCCCCAAAAAAATTGACCGATGTTTGTCCGTCAAATATTTCGGGGGTCTGCAGCCCCAAAAGAAATGTCGAATGTATGTCCGTCAAATATTTGGGGGGTCTACAGCCCCAAAATATTTGATGGATGTGGATCCGTCAAATATTTGGGGGGTCTACACCCCCAAAATATTTGACGGATGTGGATCCGTCAAATATTTGGGGGGTCTACAGCCCCAAAATATCTCACGGATGTATGTCCGTCAAACATTTGGGGGGGCTACACGCCCAAAATATTTGACGGATGTGGATCCGTCAAATATTTGGGGGGTCTACACCCCCAAAATAATTGACGGATGTATGTCCGTCAAATATTTGGGGGGTCTACACCCCCAAAATAATTGACGGATGTATGTCCGTCAAATATTTGGGGGGTCTACACCCCCCAAACAATTGATGGACGTACGTCCGTCAAATATTTGGGGGGTCTACACCCCCAAAATTATTGACGGATGTATGTCCGTCAAATATTTGGGGGGTCTACACCCCCAAGATATTTGACGGATGTATGTCCCTCAAATATTTGGGGGGTCTACACCCCCAAAATGATTGGCGGATGTATGTCCCTCAAATATTTGGGGGGTCTACACCCCGAAAAAAATTGACGGATGTATGTCCGTCAAATATTTGGGGGGTCTACACCCCCAAAATATTTGACGGATGTATGTCCGTCAAATATTTGGGGGGTCTACACCCCCAAAATAATTGACGGATGTATGTCCGTTAAATATTTGGGGGGCCTACACCTCCAAAATATTTGACGGATGTGGATCCGTCAAACATTTGGGGGGTCTACACCCCCAAAATATTTGACGGATGTGGATCCGTCAAATATTTGAGGGGTCTACACCCCCCACATCATTGACGCATGTGGATCCGTCAAATATTTTGGGGGTCTACACCGCCAAAATATGTGACGGATGTGGATCCGTCAGATATTTGGGGGTCTACACCCCCAAAAAAATTGACCGATGTTTGTCCATCAAATATTTGGGGGGTCTGCAGCCCCAAAAGAAATGTCGAATGTATGTCCGTCAAATATTTGGGGGGTCTACAGCCCCAAAATATTTGATGGATGTGGATCCGTCAAATATTTGGGGGGTCTACACCCCAAAATATTTGACGGATGTGGATCCGTCAAATATTTGGGGGGTCTACAGCCCCAAAATATCTCACGGATGTATGTCCGTCAAACATTTGGGGGGTCTACACGCCCAAAATATTTGACGGATGTGGAAGTGTCAAATATTTGGGGGGTCTACACCCCCAAAATAATTGACGGATGTATGTCTGTCAAATATTTGGGGGGTCTACACCCCCAAAATAATTGACGGATGTATGTCCGTCAAATATTTGGGGGGTCTACACCCCCCAAACAATTGATGGACGTACGTCCGTCAAATATTTGGGGGGTCTACACCCCCAAAATTATTGACGGATGTATGTCCGTCAAATATTTGGGGGGTCTACACCCCCAAGATATTTGACGGATGTATGTCCCTCAAATATTTGGGGGGTCTACACCCCCAAAATGATTGGCGGATGTATGTCCCTCAAATATTTGGGGGGTCTACACCCCGAAAATAATTGACGGATGTATGTCCGTCAAATATTTGGGGGGTCTACACCCCCAAAATATTTGACGGATGTATGTCCGTCAAATATTTGGGGGGTCTACACCCCCAAAATAATTGACGGATGTATGTCCGTTATATTTGGGGGGCCTACACCTCCAAAATATTTGACGGATGTGGATCCGTCAAACATTTGGGGGGTCTACACCCCCAAAATATTTGACGGATGTGGGTCCGTCAAATATTTGAGGGGTCTACACCCCCCACATCATTGACGCATGTGGATCCGTCAAATATTTTGGGGGTCTACACCGCCAAAATATGTGACGGATGTGGATCCGTCAGATATTTGGGGGTCTACACCCCCAAAAAAATTGACCGATGTTTGTCCGTCAAATATTTCGGGGGTCTGCAGCCCCAAAAGAAATGTCCAATGCATGTCAGTCAAATATTTGGGGGGTCTACAGCCCCAAAATATTTGACGGACGTGGATCCGTCAAATATTTGGGGGGTCTACACCCCCAAAATATTTGACGGATGTGGATCCGTCAAATATTTGGGGGGTCTACGGCCCCAAAATATCTCACGGATGTATGTCCGTCAAACATTTGGGGGGTCTACACCCCCAAAATATTTGACGGATGTGGATCCGTCAAATATTTGGGGGGTCTACACCCCCAAAATAATTGACGGATGTATGTCCGTCAAACATTTGGGGGGTCTACACCCCCAAAATAATTGACGGATGTATGTCCGTCAAATATTTGGGGGGTCTACACCCCCCAAATAATTGATGGACGTACGTCCGTCAAATATTTGGGGGGTCTACACCCCCAAAATTATTGACGGATGTATGTCCGTCAAATATTTGGGGGGTCTACACCCCCAAAATATTTGACGGATGTATGTCCCTCAAATATTTGGGGGGTCTATACCCCCAAAATGATTGGCGGATGTATGTCCCTCAAATATTTGGGGGGTCTACACCCCGAAAATAATTGACGGATGTATGTCCGTCAAATATTTGGGGGGTCTACACCTCCAAAATATTTGACGGATGTGGATCCGTCAAATATTTGGGGGGTCTACACCTCCAAAAAATTCAATGGATGTGGATCCGTCAAATATTTTGGGGGTCTACACCCCCAAAATGATTGACGGATGTATGTCTGTCAAATATTTGGGGGGTCTACATCCCCAAAATAATTGACGGATGTATGTCCGTCAAATGTTTGGGGGGTCTACACCCCCAAAATAATTGACGGATGTATATCCGTCAAATATTTGGGGGGTCTACACCCCCAAAATAATTGACGAATATATGTCGGTCAAATATTTTGGGGGTCTACATCCCCAAAATAATTGATGGATGTATGTCCGTCAAATGTTTGGGGGGTCTACACCCGCAAAATAATTGACGGATGTATGTCCGTCAAATTTTTTGGGGGGTCTACACCCCCAAAAGATTTGACAGATATGGATCCGTCAAATATTTTGGGGGTCTACACCCCCAAAATAATTGACGGATGTATGTCCGTCAAATATATGGAGGGTCTACACCCCCAAAACATTTGACGGGTGTGGATCCGTCAGATATTTGGGGGGTCTAGACCCCCAAAATATTTGACCGATGTGGATCCGTCAAATATTTGGGGGGTCTACACCTCCAAAATATTTGACGGATGTGGATCTGTCAAAAAATTGCAGGGTCTACACCCGGAAAAAAATTTGACGGATGTGGATCCGTCAAATTTTTGGGGCGTCTACACCTCCAAAATATTTCACGGATGTGGATCCGTCAAATATTTGGGGGGTCTACACCCCCAAAATATTTGACGGGTGTGGATCCGTCAAATAATTGAGGGGTCTACACCCCCAAAATAATTGACGGATGTATGTCCGTCAAATATTTTGGGGGTCTAAGCCCCGGAAATAATTGACGGATGTATGTCTGTCAAATATTGGGGGGGTCTACACCCCCAAAATATTTGACGGATGTGGATCCGTCAAATATTTGGGGGGTCTACACCCCCGAAACATTTGACGGATGTGGATCCGTCAAATATTTGGGGGGTCTACACCGCCAAAATAACTGACGGATGTATGTCCGTCAAATATTTGGGGGGTTTACACCCCCAAAATAATTGACGGACGTATGTGCGTCAAATATTTGGGGGGTCTACACCCCCAAAATAATTGACGAATGTGGATCCATCAAATATTTGGGGGGTCTACGGCCCCAAAATAATTGACGAATGTATGTCCGTCAAATATTTTGGGGATCTAAGCCCCGGAAATAATTGATGGATGTATGTCCGTCAAATATTTGGGGGGTCTACACCCCAAAAATGATTGACGGATGTATGTCCTTCAAATATTTGGGGGGTCTACACCTCCAAAATATTTGACGGACGTGGATCCGTCACATATTTGGGGGGTCTACTACCCCAAAAAAATTAACGGATGTATGTTTGTCAAATATTTTGGGGGTCTACACCCCCAAAATAAATGACGGATGTATGTCGGTCAAATATTTGGGGGGTCTACACCCCCAAAACAATTGACGGATGTATGTCTGTCAAATATTTGGGGGGCCCAAAATAAATGACGGATGTATGTCGGTCAAATATTTGGGGGGTCTACACCCCCAAAAAAATTGACGGATGTGGGTCTGTCAAATATTTGGGGGGTCTACACCCCCAAAAGAAATGACGGATGTATGTCCATCAAATATTTGGGGGGTCTACACCCCCAAAATAATTGACGGATGTATGTCCGTCAAGTATTTGGGGGGTCTACACCCCCAAAATATTTGACGGATGGGGATCCATCAAATATTTTGGGGGTCTACACCCCTAAAAAATATGACGGATGTATGTCCGTCAAATATTTGGGGGGTCTACACCCCCAAAATAATTAACGGATGTGGATGCGTCGAATATTTGGGGGGTCTACACCCCCAAAATAATTGACAGATGTATGTCCGTCAAATATTTTGGGGGTCTACGCCCCGGAAATAATTGACGGATGTATGTCATACAAACATTTGGGGGGTCTACAGCTCCAAAATATTTGACGGATGTGGACCCGTCAAATATTTGGGAGGTCTACACCCCCAAAATACTTGACGGAAGTATGTCCGTCAAATATTTGGGGGGTCTACACCTCCAAAATATTTGACGGATGTGGATCCGTCAAATATTTGGGGGGTCTACACCCCCAAAATGATTGACGGATGTGGATCCGTCAAATATTTGAGGGGTCTACACCCCCAAAGTATTTGACGGATGTGGATCCATCAAATATTTGGGGGGTCTACACCCCCAAAATAAATGACGGATGTATGTCCGTCAAAATTTTTGGGGGTCTACGCCCCGGAAATAATTGACGGATGTATGTCCGTCAAATATTTGGGGGGTCTACGTCCCCAAAAAGATTGACGAATGTATGTCCGTCAAATATTTGGGGGGTCTACACCTCCAAAATATTTGACGGATGTGGATCCGTCACATATTTGGGGGGTCTACACCCCCAAAATAATTGACGGATGGATGTCCGTCAAATATTTTGGGGGTCTACACCCCCAAAATAAATGACGGATGTATGTCCGTCAAATATTTGGGGGGTCTACACCCCCAAAAAAATTGACGGATGCGGATCTGTCAAATATTTGGGGGGTCTACACCCCCAAAAAATTGACGGATGTATGTCCGTCAAATATTTGGGGGGTCTACACCCCCAAAATAATTGACGGATGTATGTCTGTCAAATATTTGGGGGGTCTACACACCCAAAATATTTGACGGATCTGGATCCGTCACATATTTGGGGGGTCTACACCCCCAAAATAATTGACGGATGTATGTTCGTCAAATATTTGGGGGGTCTACACCTCCAAAATAATTGACGGATGTATGTCCGTCAAATATTTGGGGGGTCTACACCCCCAAAATAATTGACGGATGTGGATCTGTCACATATTTGGGGGGTCTACACCCCAGAAATAATTGACGGATGTATGTCCGTCAAATATTTGGGGGGTCTACACCCCCAAAATAATTGACGGATGTATGTCCGTCAAATATTTGGGGGGTCTACAGCCCCAAAATGTTTGACGTATGTGGATCGGTCAAATATTTGGGGGGTCTACACCCCCAAAATAATTGACGGATGTCCGTCAAATATTTGGGGGGTCTAAACCCCCAAAATAATTGACGGACGTGTGTCCGTCGAATATTTGGGGGGTCTACACCTCCAAAATGTTTGACGGATGTGGATCCATCAAATATTTGGGGGGTCTACACCCCCAAAAATAATTGACGGATGTATGTCCGTCAAATATCTCGGGGGTATACACCCCGGAAAGAATTGACGGATGTATGTCCTTCAAATATTTGGGGGGTCTACACCCCCAAAATGATTGACGGATGTATGTCCGTCAAATATTTGGGGGGTCTACACCCCCAAAATAATTGACGGATGTATGTCCGTCAAATATTTGGGGGGTCTACACCCCCAAAATAAATGACGGATGTATGTCCGTCAAATATTCCGGGGGTCTACACCCCGAAAATAATTGACGGATGTATGTCCGTCAAATATTTGGGGGGTCTACACCCCGGAAATAATTGACGAATGTCGATCCGTCAAATATTTGGGGGGTCTACACCACCAAAATAATTGACGGATGTATGTCCGTCAAATATTTGGGGGCCTACACCCCCAAAATAATTGACGGATGTATGTCCGTCAAATATTTGGGGGGTCTACAGCCCCAAAATATTTGACGGATGTGGATCGGTCAAATATTTGGGGGGTCTACACCCCCGAAACATTTGACGGATGTGGATCCGTCAAATATTTGGGGGGTCTACACCCCCAAAATAAATGACGGATGTATGTCCGTCAAATATTTGGGGGGTCTAAACCCCCAAAATAATTGACAGACGTGTGTCCGTCGAATATTTGGGGGGTCTACACCTCCAAAATATTTCACCGATGTGGATCCATCAAATATTTGGGGGGTCTACACCCCCAAAATAATTGACGGATGTATGTCTGTCAAATATTTTGGGGGTATACGCCCCGGAAATAATTGACGGGTGTATGTCCTTCAAATATTTCGGGGGTCTACACCCCCAAAATAATTGACGGATGTATGACCGTCAAATATTTTGGGGGGTCTACACCTCCAACATATTTGACGGATGTGGATCCGTCACATATTTGGGGGGTCTACACCCCCAAAATAATTGACAGATGTATGTCCGTCAAATGTTTGGGGGGTCTACACCCCCAAAATAAATGACGGATGTATGTCCGTCAAATATTTGGGGGGTCTACACCCCGAAAATAATTGACGGATGTATGTCTGTCAAATATTTGGGGGATCTACACCCCCAAAATAATTGACGGATGTATGTCCGTCAAATACTTGAAGGGTCTACACCCCCAAAATAAATGACGGATGTATGTCCGTCAAATATTTGGGGGGTCTACACCCCGGAAATAATTGACGGATGTATGTCTTTCAAATATTTGGGGGGTCTACACCCCGAAAAATATTTGACGGATGTATGTCCGTCAAATATTTGGGGGGTCTACACCCCCCAAATATTTGACGGATGTATGTCCGTCAAATATTTGGGGGGTCTACAGCCCCAAAATATTTGACGGATGTGGATCGGTCAAATATTTGGGGGGTCTACACCCCCGAAACATTTGACGGATGTGGATCCGTCAAATATTTGGGGGGTCTACACCCCCAAAATAAATGACGGATGTATGTCCGTCAAATATTTTGGGGGGTCTACACCCCCAAAATAACTGACGGACGTGTGTCCGTCGAATATTTGGGGGGTCTACACCTCCAAAATATTTGACCGATGTGGATCCATCAAATATTTGGGGGGTCTACACCCCCAAAATAATTGACGGATGTATGTCCGGCAAATATTTCGGGGGTATACGCCCCGGAAATAATTGGCGGATGTATGTCCTTCAAATATTTTGGGGGTCTACACCTCCAAAATATTTGACGGATGTGGATCCGTCACATTTTTGGGGGGTCTACACCCCCAAAATAATTGACGGATGTATGTCCGTCAAATATTTGGGGGGTCCACACCCGCCAAAATAATTGACGGATGTATGTCCGTCAAATATTTGGGGGGGCTACACCCCCAAAATAAATGATGGATGTATGTCCGTCAAATATTTGGGGGGTCCACACCCCGAAAATAATTGACGGATGTGGATCCGTCAAATATTTGGGGGGTCTACACCCCCAAAAAAATTGACGGATGTATGTCCGTCAAATATTTGGGGGGTCTACACCCCAAAAATAAATGACGGATGTATGTCCGTCAAATATTTGGGGGGTCTACACCCCCAAAATAAATGACCGATGTATGTCCGTGAAATATTTGGGGGGTCTACACCCCAAAAATATTTGACGGATGTATGTCCGTCAAATAGTTGGGGGGTCTACACCCCCCAAATAATTGACGAATGTGGATCCGTCAAATATTTGGGGGGTCTACAACACCAATATAATTGACGGATGTATGTCCGTCAAATATTTGGGGGGTCTACAGCCCCGAAACATTTGACGGATGTGGATCCGTCAAATATTTGGGGGGCCTACACCACCAAAATAATTGACGGATGTATGTTTGTCAAATATTGGGGGGTCTACACCCCCAAAATAATTGACGGATGTGGATCCGTCAAATATTTGGGGGGTCTACACCGCCAAAATAATTGACGGATGTATGTCTGTCAAATATTTGGGGGGTCTACACCCCAAAAAATAATTGACGGATGTATGTCCGTCAAATATTTTGGGGGTCTACAGCCCCAAAATATTTGACGGATGCATGGCCGTCAAATGTTGGGGGGGTCTACACCTCCAAAATATTTGACGGATGTGGATCCGTCAGATATTTGCGGGGTCTACACCTCCCAAAAAATTTCACGGATGTGGATCCATCAAATATTTTGGGGGTCTACACCCCAAAAAAATTTGACGGACGTGGATCCGTGAAATATTTGGGGGGTCTACACCCCCAAAATAATTGAGGGATGTATGTCCGTCAAATGTTTCGGGGGTCGACACCCCCAAAATAATTGACGGATGTGGATCCGTGAAGTATTTGGGGGCTCTGGGGCCCCAAAATCTTTGATGGATGTGGATCCGTCAAATATTTGGGGGGTCTACACCTCCAAAATATTTGACGGATGTGGATCCGTCAAATGTTTTGGGGGTCTACACCCCCAAAATAATTGATGGATGTATGTCCGTCGAATGGTTGGGGGGTCTACATCCCCAAAAACAAGTGACGGATGTATGTCCGTCGAATATTTGGGGGGTCTACACCCCCAAAATATTTGAGGGATGTATGTCCGTCAAATATTTGGGGGGTCTACGCCCCCAAAATGATTGACGGACGTATGTCCGTCAAATATTTCGGGGGTCTACACCTCCCAAATATTTGACGGATGTGGATCCATCGATTCTTTGGGGGGTCTACACCCCCAAACTGATTGACGGATGTATGTCCGTCAAATATTTGGGGGGTCTACACCCCCAAAATAATTGACGGATGTATGTCTGTCAAATATTTGGGGGGTCTACACCTCCAAAATATTTGACGGATGTGGATCCGTCAAATATTTGTGGGGTCTACACCCCCAAAATCAATGACGGATGCATGTCTGTCAAATATTTGGGGGGTCTACACCCCCAAAATAATTGACGGATGTATGTCTGTCAAATATTTGGGGGGTCTACACCTCCAAAATAAATGACGGATGTATGTCCGTCAAATATTTGGGGGGTCTACACCCCCAAAATAATTGGCGGATGTGGATCCGTCAAATATTTGGGGGGTCTACACCCCCCAAATAATTGACGGATGTGGATCCGAAAAATATTTGGGGGGTCTACACCCCAAAATAAATGACGGATGTATGTCCGTCAAATATTTGGGGGGTCTACACCCCCAAAATAATTGACGGATGTATGTCTGTCAAATATTTGGGGGGTCTACACCCCCTAAATATTTGCCGGATGTATGTCCGTCAAATATTTGGGGGGTCTACACCCCCAAAATAATTGACGGATGTATGTCCGTCAAATATTTGGGGGGTCTACAGCCCCAAAATATTTGACAGATGTGGATCGGTCAAATATTTGGGGGGTCTACACCCCCGAAACATTTGACGGATGTATGTCCGTCGAATATTTGGGGGGTCTACATCCCCATAATAATTGACAGATGTATGTCCGTCAAATATTTGGGGGGTCTACACCCCCAAAATATTTGACGGGTGTCCATCCGTCAAATATTTGGGGGTCTACAGCCCCAAAATCTTTGATGGATGTGGATCCGTGAAATATTTCAGGAGTCTACATCCCCAAAAAATTTGACGGATGTGGATCCGTCAAATATTTGGGGGGTCTACACCTCCAAAATATTTGACGGATGTATGTCCGTCAAATATTTGGGGGGTCTACACCCCCAAAATAATTGACGGATGTGGATCCGTCAAATATTTGGGGGGTCTACACCCCCAAAATAATTGACGGATGTGGATCCGTAAAATATTTGGGGGGTCTACACCCCAAAATAAATGACGGATGTATGTCCGTCAGATATTTGGGGGGTCTACACCCCCTAAATATTTGCCGGATGTATGTCCGTCAAATATTTGGGGGGTCTACACCCCCAAAATAATTGACGGATGTATGTCCGTCAAATATTTGGGGGGTCTACAGCCCCAAAATATTTGACAGATGTGGATCGGTCAAATATTTGGGGGGTCTACACCCCCGAAACATTTGACGGATGTATGTCCGTAAAATATTTGAGGGGTCTACACCCGCATAACAATTGACCGATGTATGTCCGTCAAATATTTGGGGGGTCTACACCACCAAAATATTTGACGGATGTGGATCCGTCAAATATTTGGGGGGTCTACACCTCCAAAATAATTGACAGATGTATGTCCGTCAAATATTTGGGGGGTCTACAGCCCCAAAATATTTGACGGATGTCCATCCGTCAAATATTTGGGGGGTCTACACCCCCAAAATCTTTGATGGATGTGGATCCGTGAAATATTTGGGGAGTCTACATCCCCAAAAAATTTGACGGAAGTGGATCCGTCAAATATTTGGGGGGTCTACACCCCCAAAATAATTGACAGATGTATGTCCGTCAAATATTTGGGGGGTCTACACCCCCAAAATAACTGACGGATGTGGATCCGTCAAATATTTCGGGGGTGTACACCACCAAAATAATTGACGGATGTATGTCCGTCACATATTTGGGGGGTCTACACCCCCAAAACAATTGACGGATGTATGTCCCTCAAAAATTTTGGGGGTCTACACCCCCAAAATAAATGACGGATGTATGTCCGTCAAATATTTGGGGGGTCTACAGCCCCAAAATATTTGACGAATGTGGATCCGTCAAATATTTGGGGGGTCTACACCCCCAAAATATTTGACGGATGTATGTCCCTCAAATATTTGGGGGGTCTACACCCCTAAAAAATATGACGGATGTATGTCCGTCAAACATTTGGGGGGTCTACAGCCCCAAAATATTTGACCGATGTGGATCCGTCAAATATTGGGGGAGATGTACACCCCCAAAATATTTGAGCGATGTGGATCCGTCAAATATTTGGGGGGTCTACACCCCCAAAATAAATGACGGATGTATGTCCGTCAAATATTTGGGGGGCCTACACCCCCCAAAATAATTGACGGATGTGGATCCGTCAAATATTTGGGGGGTCTACACCGCCAAAACAATTGACGGATGTATGTCCGTCAAATATTTGGGGGGTCTACGCCCCAAAAAATAATTGACGGATGTATGTCCGTCAAATATTTGGGCGGTCTACACCCCCAAAATATTTGACGGATGCATGTCCGTCAAATGTTGGGGGGGTCTACAACTCCAAAATATTTGACGGATGTGGATCCGTCAAATATTTGGGGGGTATACACCTCCAAAATATTTCACGAATGTGGATCCGTCAAATATTTTGGGGGTCTACACCCCCAAAATATTTGACGGACGTGGATCCCCGAAATATTTGGGGGGTCTACACCCCCAAAATAATTGAGGGACGTATGTCCGTCAAATGTCTGGGGGGTCGACACCCCCAAAATATTTGACGGATGTGGATCTGTGAAATATTTGGGGGGTCTACACCCCCAAAAAAATTGAGGGACGTATGTCCGTCAAATATTTGGGGGGTCTACACCCCCAAAATAATTGAGGGATGTATGTCCGTCAAATGTTTCGGGGGTCGACACCCCCAAAATAATTGACGGATGTGGATCCGTGAAGTATTTGGGGGGTCTGGGACCCCAAAATCTTTGATGGATGTGGATCTGTCAAATGTTTGGGTGGTCTACACCCCCAAAATAATTGACGGATGTATGTCCGTCAAATATTTGGGGGGTCTACAGCCCCAAAATATTTGACGGATGTGGATCGGTCATATATTTGGGGGGTCTACACCCCCGAAACATTTGACGGATGTGGACCCGTCAAATATTTGGGCGGTATACACCCCCAAAATAATTGACAGATGTATGTCCGTCAAATATTTGGGGGGTCTACCGCCCCAAAAGATTTGACGGATGTGGTTCCGTCAAATATTTGCGGGGTTTACACCCCCAGAGTCTTTGATGGATGTGGAGCCCTTAAATATTTGGGCAGTCTACATCCCCAAAATAATTGACGGATGTGGCTCCGTCAAATTTTTGGGGGGTCTACGGCCCCAAAATATTTGACGCATGTGGATCCGTCAAATGTTTTGGGGGTCTACACCCCCAAAATAATTGATGGATGTATGTCCGTCAAATGGTTGGGGGGTCTACATCCCCAAAAATAAGTGACGGATGTATGTCCGTCGAATATTTGGGGGGTCTACACCCCCAAAATATTTGAGGGATGTATGTCCGTCAAATATTTGGGGGGTCTACGCCCCCAAAATAATTGACGGACGTATGTCCGTCAAATATTTCGGGGGTCTACACCTCCCAAATGTTTGACGGATGTGGATCCATCAATTCTTTGGGGGGTCTACGACCCCAAACTGATTGACGGATGTGGATCCGTCAAATATTTGGGGGGTCTTCACCCCCAAAATATTTGACCGATGTGGATCCGTCAAATATTTGGGGGGTCTACACCTCCAAAATATTTCACGGATGTGGATCCGTCAAATATTTGGGGGGTCTACACCCCCAAAATATTTGACGGATGTGGATCCGTCAAATATTTCGGGGGTCTACACCCCCAAAATAATTGGGGGATGTATGTCCGTCAAATATTTGGCGGGTCTACACCCCCGAAATATTTGAGGGATGTATGTCCGCCAAATGTTTTGGGGGTCTACACCCCCAAAAAAATTGACGGACGAATTTCCGTCAAATATTTCGGGGGTCTACACCTCCAAAATATTTGACAGATGTGGATCCATCAAATATTTGGGGGGTCTGCACCCCCAAACCAATTGACAGATGTATGTCCGTCAAATCTTTTGGGGGTCTACACCCCCAAAATAAATGACGGATGTATGTCCGTCACATATTTGGGGGGTCTACACCCCCAAAATAATTGACGGATGTATGTCCGTCAACTATTTGGGGGGTCGATACCCCCAAAATGATTGACGGATGTATGTCCGTCAAATATTTGGGGGGTCTACAGCCCCAAAATATTTGACGGATGTGGATCGGTCAAATATTTGGGGGGTCTACACCCCGAAACATTTGACGGATGTGGATCCGTCAAATATTTGGGGGGTCTACACCTCCAAAATATTTGACGGATGTGGATCCGTCAAATATTTGGGGGGTCTACACCTCCAAAATATTTCACGGATGTGGATCCGTCAAATATTTGGGGGGTCTACACCACCAAAATAATTGATGGATGTATGTCCATCAAATATTTGGGGGGTCTACACCCCCAAAATAATTGACGGATGTATGTCCGTCAAATATTTGGGGGGTCTACACCCCCAAAATAATTGACTGATGTATGTCTGTCAAATATTTGGGGGGTCTACACCCCCAAAATAATTGACGGATGTATGTCCGTCAAATATCTGGGGGGTCTACAGCCCCAAAATATTTGACGGATGTGGATCGGTCAAATATTTGGGGGGTCTACACCCCCGAAACATTTGACCGATGTGGATCCGTCAAATATTTGGGGGGTCTACACCTCCAAAATATTTGACGGATGTGGATCCGTCAAATATTTGGGGGGTCTACACATCCAAAATATTTCACGGATGTGGATCCGTCAAATATTTGAGGGGTCTACACCAACAAACTAATTGACGGATGTATGTCCGTCAAATATTTGGGGGGTCTACACCCCCTAAATATTTGCCGGATGTATGTCCGTCAAATATTTGGGGGGTCTACACCCCCAAAATAATTGACGGATGTATGTCCGTCAAATATTTGGGGGGTCTACAGCCCCAAAATATTTGACAGATGTGGATCGGTCAAATATTTGGGGGGTCTACGGCCCCGAAACATTTGACGGATGTATGTCCGTCAAATATTTGGGGGGTCTACACCCCCATAATAATTGACGGATGTATGTCCGTCAAATATTTGGGGGGTCTACACCCCCAAAAAAATTGACGGATGTATGTCTGTCAAATATTTGGGGGGTCTACACCCCCCAAAAAGATTGACGGATGTATGTCCATCAAATATTTGGGGGGTCTACAGCCCCAAAATATTTGACAGATGTGGATCGGTCAAATATTTGGGGGGTCTACACCCCCGAAACATTTGACGGATGTATGTCCGTAAAATATTTGAGGGGTCTACACCCCCATAATAATTGACGGATGTATGTCCGTCAAATATTTGGGGGGTCTACACCCCCAAAATATTTGACGGATGTGGATCCGTCAAATATTTGGGGGGTCTACACCCCCAAAATAATTGACTGATGTATGTCCGTCAAATATTTGGGGGGTCTACATCCCCAAAACAAATGACGGATGTATGTCCGTGAAATATTTGGGGGGTTTACACCCCCAAAATAATTGACAGATGTATGTCTGTCAAATATTTGGGGGGTCTACAGCCCTAAAAAATATGACGGATGTATGTCCGTCAAATATTTGGGGGGTCTACAGCCCCAAAATATTTGACGGATGTGGATCCGTCAAATATTTGGGGGGTCTACACCCCCAAAATAATTGGGGGATGTATGTCCGTCAAATATTGGGCGGGTCTACACGCCCAAAATATTTGAGGGATGTATGTGCGCCAAATGTTTTGGGGGTCTACACCCCCAAGATATTTGACGGACAAATTTCCGTCAAATATTTCGGGGGTCTACACCTCCAAAATATTTGACGGATGTGGATCCATCAAATATTTGGGGGTTCTACACCCCCAAACCAATTGACAGATGTATGTCCGTCAAATCTTTTGGGGGTCTACACCCCCAAAATAAATGACGGATGTATGTCCGTCAAATATTTGGGGGGTCTACACCCCCAAAATGATTGACGGATGTATGTCCGTCAAATATTTGGGGGGTCTGCACCCCCAAAAAAATTGACAGATGTGGATCCGTCAAATATTTGGGGGGTCTACACCACCAAAAAAATTGACGGATGTATGTCCGTCAACTATTTGGGGGGTCGATATTCCCAAAATAATTGACGGATGTATGTCCGTCAAATATTTGGGGGGTCTACAGCCCCAAAATATTTGACGGATGTGGATCGGTCAAATATTTGGGGGGTCTACACCCCCGAAACATTTGACGGATGTGGATCCGTCAAATATTTGGGGGGTCTACACCTCCAAAATATTTGACGGATGTGGATCCGTCAAATATTTGGGGGGTCTACATCACCAAAATAATTCACGGATGTATGTCCATCAAATGTTTGGGGGGTCTACACCCCCAAAATAATTGACGGATGTATGTCCGTCAAATATTTGGGGGGTCTACACCCCCAAAATAATTGACCGATGTATGTCTGTCAAATATTTGGGGGGTCTACACCCCCAAAATAATTGACGGATGTATGTCCGTCAAATATCTGGGGGGTCTACAGCCCCAAAATATTTGACGGATGTGGATCGGTCAAATATTTGGGGGGTCTACACCCCCGAAACATTTGACGGATGTGGATCCGTCAAACATTTGGGGCGTCTACACCTCCAAAATATTTGACGGATGTGGATCCGTCAAATATTTGGGGGGTCTACACCTCCAAAATATTTCAGGGATGTGGATCCGTCAAATATTTGAGGGGTCTACACCAACAAAATAATTGACGGATGTATGTCCGTCAAATATTTGGGGGGTCTACACCCCCAAAATAACTGACGGATGTATGTCTGTCAAATATTTGGGGGGTCTACACCCCCTAAATATTTGCCAGATGTATGTCCGTCAAATATTTGGGGGGTCTACACCCCCAAAATATTTGACGGATGTATGTCCGTCAAATATTTGGGGGGTCTACAGCCCCAAAATATTTGACAGATGTGGATCGGTCAAATATTTGGGGGGTCTACGGCCCCGAAACATTTGACGGATGTATGTCCGTCAAATGTTTGGGGGGTCTACACCCCCATAATAATTGACGGTTGTATGTCCGTCAAATATTTGGGGGGTCTACAGCCCCAAAATATTTGACGGATGTGGATCCGTCAAATATTTGGGGGGTCTACACCACCAAAATAATTGACGGATGTATGTCCGTCAAATATTTGGGGGGTCTACACCCCCAAAATAATTGACGGATGTATGTCCGTCAAATATTTGGGGGGTCTACAGCCCCAAAATATTTGATGGATGTGGATCGGTCAAATATTTGGGGGGTCTACACCCCCGAAACATTTGACAGATGTGGATCCGTCAAGTATTTGGGGGGTCTACACCTCCAAAATATTTGACGGATGTGGATCCGTCAAATATTTGGGGGGTCTACACCTCCAAAATATTTCACGGATGTGGATCCGTCAAATATTTGAGGGGTCTACACCACCAAAATAATTGACGGATGTATGTCCGTCAAAGACTTGGGGGGTCTACACCCCCAAAATAATTGACGGATGTATGTCCGTCAAACATTTGGGGGATCTACGGCCCCAAAATAATTGACGGATGTATGTCTGTCAAATATTTGGGGGGTCTACAGCCCCAAAATAATTGACGGATGTATGTCTGTCAAATATTTGGGGGGTCTACACCCCCAAAACATTTGACGGATGTGGATCCGTCAAATATTTGGGGGGTCTACACCACCAAAATAATTGACGGATGTATGTCCGTCAAATATTTGGGGGGTCTACGACCCCAAAAAAATTGACGGATGTATGTCCGTCAAATATTTGGGGGGTCTACAGCCCCAAAATATTTGACGAATGTGGATCGGTCAAATATTTGGGGGGTCTACACCTCCAAAATATTTGACGGATGTGGATCCGTCAAATATTTGGGGGGTCTACGACCCCAAAATAATTGACGGATGTATGTCCGTCAAATATTTGGGGGGTCTACAGCCCCAAAATATTTGACGAATGTTGATCGGTCAAATATTTGGGGGGTCTACACCCCCAAAATATTTGACGGATGTGGATCCGTCAAATATTTGGGGGGTCTACACCTCCAAAATATTTGACGGATGTGGATCCGTCAAATATTTGGGGGGTCTACACCCCCAAAATAATTGACGGATGTATGTCCGTCAAATATTTGGGGGGTCTACACCCCCAAAATAATTGACGGATGTATGTCCGTCAAATATTTGGGGGGTCTACACCTCCGAAATATTTCACGGATGTGGATCCGTCAAATATTTGGGGAGTCTATACCCCGAAATTAATTGACCGACGTATGCCCGTCAAATGTTTGGGGGGTCTACACCTCCAAATTAATTGACGGGGTATGTCCCTCAAACATTTGGGGGGTCTACAGCCCCAAAATATTTCACAGATGTGGATCCGTCAAATATTTGGGGGGTCTACACCCCCAAAATCTTTGATGGATGTGGATCCGTCAAATATTTGGGGAGTCTACATCCCCAAAAAATTTGACGGATGTGGATCCGTCAAATATTTGCGGGGTCTACACCCCCAAAATATTTGACAGATGTGGATCCGTCAAACGTTTTGGGGGTTTACACCCCCAAAATAATTGATGGATGTATGTCCATCAAATATTTGGGGGGTCTACACCCCCAAAATATTTGAGGGATGTATGGCCGTCAAATCTTTTGGGGGTCTACACCCCCAAAATAAATGACGGATGTATGTCCGTCAAATATTTGGGGGGTCTACACCCCCAAAATAATTGACGGATGTATGTCTGTCAAATATTTGGGGGGTCTACACCCCCAAAATATTTGACGGATGTATGTCCGTCAAATATTTGGGGGGTCTGCACCCCCAAAATAATTGACAGATGTGGATCCGTCAAATATTTGGGGGGTCTACACCCCCAAATTAATTGACGGATGTATGTCCGTCAAATATTTGGGGGGTCTACAGCCCCAAAATAATTGACGGATGTATCTCTGTCAAATATTTGGGGGGTCTACACCCCCAAAATAATTGACGGATGTGGATCCGTCAAATATTTGGGCAGTCTACACCACCAAAATAATTGACGGATGTATGTCCGTCAAATATTTGGGGGGTCTACAGCCCCAAAATATTTGACGGACGTGGATCGGTCAAATATTTGGGGGGTCTACGCCCCCGAAACATTTGACGGATGTGGATCCGTCAAATATTTGGGGGTCTACAACCCCAAAATATTTGACGGATGTATGTCCGTCAAATATTTGGGAGGTCTACACCCCCAAAATAATTGACAGATGTATGTCTGTCAAACATTTCGGGGGTCTACAGCCCCAAAATATTTGACGGATGCGGATCCGTAAAATATTTGGCAGGTCTACATCTGCAAAATATTTGACGGATGTATCTCTGTCAAATATTTGGGGGGTCTACACCCCCAAAATCTTTGATGGATGTGGATCCGTCAAATATTTGGGGGGTCTACACCTACAAAATATTTCACGGATGTGGATCCGTCACATATTTGGGGGGTCTACACCCCAAAAACAATTGACGGATGTATGTCCCTCAAATATTTTGGGGGTCTACACCCCCAAAATAAATGACGGGTGTATGTCCGTCAAATATTTGGGGGGTCTACAGCCCCAAAATATTTGACGAATGTGGATCCGTCAAATATTTGGGGGGTCTACACCCTCAAAATATTTGACGGATGTATGTCCCTCAAATATTTGGGGGGTCTACACCCGTAAAAAATATGACGGATGTATGTCCGTCAAACATTTGGGGGGTCTACAGCCCCAAACTATTTGACCGATGCGGATCCGTCAAATATTTGGGGGGT
The DNA here is from genome assembly GCA_964036045.1 of Eutreptiella sp. 'Long Island Sound 2002'. Classification (NCBI taxonomy): domain Eukaryota; phylum Euglenozoa; class Euglenophyceae; order Eutreptiales; family Eutreptiaceae; genus Eutreptiella; species Eutreptiella sp. 'Long Island Sound 2002'. The sequence continues at coordinate 131,328,559 of OZ038382.1, read as the reverse complement.
CTACACCCCCAAAATAAATGACGGATGTATGTCCGTCAAATATTTGGGGGGCCTACACCCCCCAAAATAATTGACGGATGTGGATCCGTCAAATATTTGAAGGGTCTACACCGCCAAAATAATTGACGGATGTACGTCCGTCAAATATTTGGGGGGTCTACACCCCCAAAATAATTGACGGATGTATGTCCGTCAAATATTTGGGGGGTCTACAGCCCCAAAATATTTGACGGATGCATGTCCGTCAAATGTTGGGGGGGTCTACACCTCCAAAATATTTCACGGATGTGGATCCGTCAAATATTTTGGGGGTCTACGAGCCCAAAATATTTGACGGACGTGGATCCTTGAAGTATTTGGGGGGTCTGGGGCCCCAAAATCTTTGATGGATGTGGATCTGTCAAATATTTGGGGAGTCTACACCTCCAAAATATTTGACGGATGTGGATCCGTCAAATGTTTTGGGGGTCTACACCCCCAAAATAATTGATGGATGTATGTCCGTCAAATGGTTGGGGGGTCTACATCCCCAAAAATAAGTGACCGATGTATGTCCGTCGAATATTTGGGGGGTCTACACCCCCAAAATATTTGAGGGATGTATGTCCGTCAAATATTTGGGCAGTCTACAGCCCCAAAATATTTGACGGATGTGGATCCGTCAAATGTTTTGGGGGTCTACACCCCCAAAATATTTGACGGATGTATGTCCGTCAAATATTTGGGGGGTCTACACCCCCAAAATAATTGAGGGACGTATGTCCGTCAAATGTTTGGGGGGTCGACACCCCCAAAATAATTGACGGATGTGGATCCGTGAAGTATTTGGGGGGTCTGGGGCCCCAAAATCTTTGATGGATGTGGATCTGTCAAATATTTGGGGAGTCTACACCTCCAAAATATTTGACGGATGTGGATCCGTCAAATGTTTTGGGGGTCTACACCCCCAAAATAATTGATGGATGTATGTCCGTCAAATGGTTGGGGGGTCTACATCCCCAAAAATAAGTGACCGATGTATGTCCGTCGAATATTTGGGGGGTCTACACCCCCAAAATATTTGAGGGATGTATGTCCGTCAAATATTTGGGGGGTCTACGCCCCCAAAATAATTGACAGACGTATGTCCGTCAAATATTTCGGGGGTCTACACCTCCCAAATATTTGACGGATGTGGATCCATCAATTCTTTGGGGGGTCTACACCCCCAAACTGATTGACGGATGTATGTCCGTCAAATATTTGGGGGGTCTACACCCCCAAAATAATTGACGGATGTATGTCCGTCAAATGTTTGGGGGGTCTACACCTCCAAAATATTTGACGGATGTGGATCCGTCAAATATTTGTGGGGTCTACACCCCCAAAAAAAATGACGGATGCATGTCTGTCAAATATTTGGGGGGTCTGCACCCCCAAAAAAAATTGACGGATGTATGTCTGTCAAATATTTGGGGGGTCTACACCTCCAAAATAAAGGACAGATGTATGTCCGTCAAATATTTGGGGGGTCTACACCCCCAAAATAATTGACGGATGTGGATCCGTAAAACCTTTGGGGGGTCTACGGCCCAAAAAAAATGACGGATGTATGTCCGTCAAATATTTGGGGGGTCTACACCCCCGAAACATTTGACGGATGTATGTCTGTCAAATATTTGGGGGGTCTACACCCCCTAAATATTTGCCTGATGTATGTCCGTCAAATATTTGGGGGGTCTACACCCCCAAAAAAATTGACGGATTTATGTCCGTCAAATATTCGGGGGGTCTACAGCCCCAAAATATTTGACAGATGTGGATCGGTCAAATATTTGGGGGGTCTACACCCCCGAAACATTTGACGGATGTATGTCCGTCGAATATTTGGGGGGTCTACATCCCCATAATAATTGACGGATGTATGTCCGTCAAATATTTGGGGGGTCTACACCCCCAAAATATTTGACGGATGTGGATCCGTCAAATATTTGGGGGGTCTACACCTCCAAAACAAATTGACAGATGTATGTCCGTCAAATATTTGGGGGGTCTACACCCCCAAAATATTTGACGGATGTCCATCCGTCAAATATTTGGGGGTCTACAGCCCAAAATCTTTGATGGATCCGGATCCGTGAAATATTTCAGGAGTCTACATCCCCAAAAAATTTGACGGATGTGGATCCGTCAAATATTTGGGGGGTCTACACCTCCAAAATATTTGACGGATGTATGTCCGTCAAATATTTGGGGGGTCTACACCCCCAAAATAATTGACGGATGTGGATCCGTCAAATATTTGGGGGGTCTACACCCCCAAAATAATTGACGGATGTGGATCCGTAAAATATTTGGGGGGTCTACACCCCAAAATAAATGACAGATGTATGTCCGTCAAATATTTGGGGGGTCTACACCCCCAAAATAATTGACGGATGTATGTCTGTCAAATATTTGGGGGGTCTAAACCCCCTAAATATTTGCCGGATGTATGTCCGTCAAATATTTGGGGGGTCTACACCCCCAAAATAATTGACGGATGTATGTCCGTCAAATATTTGGGGGGTCTACACCCCCTAAATATTTGCCGGATGTATGTCCGTCAAATATTTGGGGGGTCTACACCCCCAAAATAACTGACGGATGTGGATCCGTCAAATATTTCGGGGGTCTACACCACCAAAATAATTGACGGATGTATGTCCGTCAAATATTTGGGGGGTCTGTACCTCCAAAATATTTGACGGATCCACATCCGTCAAATGTTTCGGGGCTGTAGACCCCCCAAACATTTGACAGACATAAATCGTTCAATTATTTTGGGAGTGTAGGCCCCCAAAAATATTTGACGGACATACATCTGTCAATTATTTTGGTGGTGTACGGCCCCCAAATAATTGACGAATGTGGATCGGTCAAATATTTGGGGGGTCTACACCCCCGAAACATTTGACGGATGTATGTCCGTAAAATATTTGAGGGGTCTACACCCGCATAATAATTGACGTATCTATGTCCGTCAAATATTTGGGGGGTCTACGGCACCAAAATATTTGACGGATGTGGATCCGTCAGATATTTGGGGGGTCTACACCCCCAAAATCTTTGATGGATGTGGATCCGTGAAATATTTGGGGAGTCTACATCCCCAAAAAATTTGACGGAAGTGGATCCGTCAAATATTTGGGGGGTCTACACCCCCGAAATAATTGACAGATGTATGTCCGTCAGATATTTGGGGGGTCTACACCTCCAAAATATTTGACGGATGTGGATCCGTCAAATATTTGGGGGGTCTACACCCCCGAAATAATTGACGGATATATGTTCGTCAAATATTTGGGGGGTCTACACCCCCAAAATAACTGACGGATGTGGATCCGTCAAATATTTCGGGGGTCTACACCACCAAAATAATTGACGGATGTATGTCCGTCAAATATTTGGGGGGTCTGTACCTCCAAAATATTTGACGGATCCACATCCGTCAAATGTTTCGGGGCTGTAGACCCCCCAAACATTTGACAGACATAAATCGTTCAATTATTTTGGGAGTGTAGGCCCCCAAAAATATTTGACGGACATACATCTGTCAATTATTTTGGTGGTGTACGGCCCCCAAATAATTGACGAATGTGGATCCGTCACATATTTGGGGGGTCTACACCCCCAAAACAATTGACGGATGTATGTCCCTCAAATATTTTGGGGGTCTACACCCCCAAAATAAATGACGGATGTATGTCCGTCAAATATTTGGGGGGTCTACAGCCCCAAAATATTTGACGAATGTGGATCCGTCAAATATTTGGGGGGTCTACACCCCCAAAATATTTGACGGATGTATGTCCCTCAAATATTTGGGGGGTCTAGACCCCTAAAAAATATGACGGATGTATGTCCGTCAAACATTTGGGGGGTCTACAGCCCCAAAATATTTGACCGATGTGGATCCGTCAAATATTGGGGGGGGTGTACACCCTAAAAATATTTGAGCGATGTGGATCCGTCAAATATTTGGGGGGTCTACACCCCCAAAATAAATGACCGATGTATGTCCGTCAAATATTTGGGGGGCCTACACCCCCCAAAATAATTGACGGATGTGGATCCGTCAAATATTTGGGGGGTCTACACCCCCAAAATAATTGACGGATGTATGTCCGTCAAATATTTGGGGGGTCTACAGCCCCGAAATATTTGACGGATGCATGTCCGTCAAATGTTGGGGGGGTCTACACCTCCAAAATATTTGACGGATGTGGATCCGTCAAATATTTGGGGGGTATACACCTCCAAAATATTTCACGGATGTGGATCCGTCAAATATTTGGGGGGTCTACACCCCCAAAATATTTGACGGATGTAAGTCCCTCAAATATTTGGAAGGTCTACACCCCTAAAAAATATGACGGATGTATGTCCGTCAAACATTTGGGGGGTCTACAGCCCCAAAATATTTGACCGATGTGGATCCGTCAAATATTGGGGGGGTGTACACCCCCAAAAAATTTGAGCGATGTGGATCCGTCAAATATTTGGGGGGTCTACACCCCCAAAATAAATGACCGATGTATGTCCGTCAAATATTTGGGGGGCCTACACCCCCCAAAATAATTGACGGATGTGGATCCGTCAAACATTTGGGGGGTCTACACCGCCAAAATAATTGACGGATGTATGTCCGTCAAATATTTGGGGGGTCTACGCCCCAAAAAATAATTGACGGATGTATGTCCGTCAAATATTTGGGGGGTCTACAGCCCCAAAATATTTGACGGATGCATGTCCGTCAAATGTTGGGGGGGTCTACACCTCCAAAATATTTGACGGATGTGGATCCGTCAAATATTTGGGGGGTATACACCTCCAAAATATTTCACGGATGTGGATCCGTCAAATATTTTGGGGGTCTACACCCCCAAAATATTTGACGGACGTGGATCCGTGAAATATTTGGGGGGTCTACACCCCCAAAATAATTGAGGGACGTATGTCCGTCAAATGTTTGGGGGGTCGACACCCCAAAAATAATTGACGGATGTGGATCCTTGAAGTATTTGGGGGGTCTGGGGCCCCAAAATCTTTGATGGATGTGGATCTGTCAAATATTTGGGGAGTCTACACCCCCAAAATAATTGATGGATGTATGACCGTCAAATGGTTGGGGGGTCTACATCCCCAAAAATAAGTGACGGATGTATGTCCGTCGAATATTTGGGGGGTCTACACCCCCAAAATATTTGAGGGATGTATGTCCGTCAAATATTTGGGGGGTCTACGCCCCCAAAATAATTGACGGACGTATGTCCGTCAAATATTTCGGGGGTCTACACCTCCCAAATATTTGACGGATGTGGATCCATCAATTCTTTGGGGGGTCTACACCCCCAAACTGATTGACGGATGTATGTCCGTCAAATATTTGGGGGGTCTACACCTCCAAAATATTTGGCGGATGTGGATCCGTCAGATATTTGTGGGGTCTACACCCCCAAAATAAATGACGGATGCATGTCTGTCAAATATTTGGGGGGTCTACACCCCCAAAATAATTGACGGATGTATGTCTGTCAAATATTTGGGGGGTCTACACCTCCAAAATAAATGACGGATTTATGTCCGTCAAATATTTGGGGGGTCTACACCCCCAAAATAATTGACGGATGTGATTCCGTCAAATATTTGGGGGGTCTACACCCCAAAATAAATGACGGATGTATGTCCGTCAAATATTTGGGGGGTCTACACCCCCAAAATAATTGACGGATGTATGTCTGTCAAATATTTGGGGGGTCTACACCCCCTAAATATTTGCCGGGTGTATGTCCGTCAAATATTTGGGGGGTCTACACCCCCAAAATAATTGACGGATGTTTGTCCATCAAATATTTGGGGGGTCTACAGCCCCAAAATAACTGACGGATGTGGATCCGTCAAATGTTTGGGGGGTCTACACCCCCAAAATATTTGACGGATGTGGATCCGTCAAATATTTGGGGGGTCTACACCTCCAAAATAATTGAGGGATGTATGTCCGTCAAATATTTGGGGGGTCTACAGCCCCAACATATTTGACGGATGTCCATCCGTGAAATATTTGGGGAGTCTACATCCCCAAAAAATTTGACGGAAGTGGATCCGTCAAATATTTGGGGGGTCTACACCCCCAAAATAATTGACGGATGTATGTCCGTCAAATATTTGGGGGGTCTACACCCCCAAAATAACTGACGGATGTGGATCCGTCAAATGTTTGGGGGGTCTACACCACCAAAATAATTGACGGATGTATGTCCGTCAAATATTTGGGGGGTCTACAGCCCCAAAATATTTCACGGATGTGGATCCGTCACATATTTGGGGGGTCTGCACCCCCAAAAAAATTGACTGATGTGTGTCCGTCAAATATTTGGGGGGTCTACATCCCCAAAATAAATGACGGATGTATGTCCGTGAAATATTTGGGGGGTCTACAACCCCAAAATAATTGACAGATGTATGTCTGTCAAATATTTGGGGGGTCTACACCCCTAAAAAATATGACGGATGTATGTCCGTCAAATATTTGGGGGGTCTACAGCCCCGAAATATTTGACGGATGTGGATCCGTCAAATATTTGGGGGATCTACACCCCCAAAATATTTGACCGATGTGGATCCGTCAAATATTTGGGGGGTCTACACCTCCAAAATATTTCACGGATGTGGATCCGTCAAATATTTGGGGGGTCTACACCCCCAAAATATTTGACGGATGTGGATCCGTCAAATATTTGGGGGGTCTACACCCCCAAAATAATTGATGGATGTATGTCCGTCAAATATTTGGGGGGTCTACAGCCCCAAAATAACTGACGGATGTGGATCCGTCAAATGTTTGGGGGGTCTACACCCCCAAAATATTTGACGGATGTGGATCCGTCAAATATTTGGGGGGTCTACACCTCCAAAATAATTGAGGGATGTATGTCCGTCAAATATTTGGGGGGTCTACAGCCCAAACATATTTGACGGATGTCCATCCGTGAAATATTTGGGGAGTCTACATCCCCAAAAAATTTGACGGAAGTGGATCCGTCAAATATTTGGGGGGTCTACACCCCCAAAATAATTGACAGATGTATGTCCGTCAAATATTTGGGGGGTCTACACCTCCAAAATATTTGACGGATGTGGATCCGTCAAATATTTGGGGGGTCTACACCCCCAAAAAAATTGACGGATGTATGTCCGTCAAATATTTGGGGGGTCTACATCCCCAAAATAATTGACAGATGTATGTCTGTCAAACATTTGGGGGGTCTACAGCCCCAACATATTTGACGGATGTCCATCCGTGAAATATTTGGGGAGTCTACATCCCCAAAAAATTTGACGGAAGTGGATCCGTCAAATGTTTGGGGGGTCTACACCACCAAAATAATTGACGGATGTATGTCCGTCAAATATTTGGGGGGTCTACAGCCCCAAAATATTTGACGGATGTGGATCCGTCACATATTTGGGGGGTCTACACCCCCAAAAAAATTGACGGATGTATGTCCGTCAAATATTTTGGGGGTCTACATCCCCAAAATGAATGACGGATGTATGTCCGTGAAATATTTAGGGGGTTTACACCCCCGAAATAATTGACAGATGTATGTCTGTGAAATATTTGGGGGGTCTACACCCCTAAAAAATATGACGGATGTATGTCCGTCAAATATTTGGGGGGTCTACAGCCCCAAAATATTTGACGGATGTGGATCCGTCAAATATTTGGGGGGTCTACACCCCCAAAATATTTGACCCATGTGGATCCGTCAAATATTTGGGGGGTCTACACCTCCAAAATATTTCACGGATGTGGATCCGTCAAATATTTGGGGGGTCCACACCGCCAAAATATTTGACAGATGTGGATCCGTCAAATATTTGGGGGGTCTACACCCCCAAAATAATTGATGGATGTATGTCCGTCAAATATTTGGCGGGTCTACACCCCCAAAATATTTGAGGGATGTATGTCCGCCAAATGTTTTGGGGGTCTACCCCCAAAAAAATTGACGGACGAATTTCCGTCAAATATTTCGGGGGTCTACACCTCCAAAATATTTGACGGATGTGGATCCATCAAATATTTGGGGGTTCTACACCCCCAAACCAATTGACAGATGTATGTCCGTCAAATCTTTTGGGGGTCTACACCCCCAAAAAAAATGACGGATGTATGTCCGTCAAATATTTGGGGGGTCCACACCCCCAGAATATTTGACGGATGTATGTCTGTCAAATATTTGGGGGGTCTACACCCCCAAAATATTTGACGGATGTATGTCCGTCAAATATTTGGGGGGTCTGCACCCCCAAAAAAATTGACAGATGTGGATCCGTCAAATATTTGGGGGGTCTACACCACCAAAATAATTGACGGATGTATGTCCGTCAACTATTTGGGGGGTCGACACCCCCAAAATAATTGACGGATGTATGTCCGTCAAATATTTGGGGGGTCTACACCCCCGAAACATTTGACGGATGTGGATCCGTCAAATATTTGGAGGGTCTACACCTCCAAAATATTTGACGGATGTGGATCCGTCAAATATTTGGGGGGTCTACACCTCCAAAATATTTCACGGATGTGGATCCGTCAAATATTTGGGGGGTCTACACCACCAAAATAATTCACAGATGTATGTCCATCAAATATTTGGGGGGTCTACACCCCCAAAATAATTGACGGATGTATGTCCGTCAAATATTTGGGGGGTCTACACCCCCAAAATAATTGACCGATGTACGTCTGTCAAATATTTGGGGGGTCTACACCCCCAAAATAATTGACGGATGTATGTCCGTCAAATATCTGGGGGGTCTACAGCCCCAAAATATTTGACGGATGTGGATCGGTCAAATATTTGGGGGGTCTACAGCCCCGAAACAGTTGACGGATGTGGATCCGTCAAATATTTGGGGGGTCTACACCTCCAAAATATTTGACGGATGTGGATCCGTCAAATATTTGGGGGGTCTGCACCTCCAAAATATTTCACGGATGTGGATCCGTCAAATATTTGAGGGGTCTACACCAACAAAATAATTGACGGATGTATGTCCGTCAAATATTTGGGGGGTCTACACCCCCAAAATAATTGACGGATGTATGTCTGTCAAATATTTGGGGGGTCTACACCCCCTAAATATTTGCCGGATGTATGTCCGTCAAATATTTGGGGGGTCTACACCCCCAAAATAATTGACGGATGTATGTCCGTCAAATATTTGGGCAGTCTACAGCCCCAAAATATTTGACAGATGTGGATCGGTCAAATATTTGGGGGGTCTACGGCCCCGAAACATTTGACGGATGTATGTCCGTCAAATATTTGGGGGGTCTACAGCCCCAAAATATTTGACGGATGTGGATCCGTCACATATTTGGGGGGTCTACACCCCCAAAAAAATTGACGGATGTATGTCCGTCAAATATTTTGGGGGTCTACATCCCCAAAATGAATGACGGATGTATGTCCGTGAAATATTTAGGGGGTTTACACCCCCGAAATAATTGACAGATGTATGTCTGTGAAATATTTGGGGGGTCTACACCCCTAAAAAATATGACGGATGTATGTCCGTCAAATATTTGGGGGGTCTACAGCCCCAAAATATTTGACGGATGTGGATCCGTCAAATATTTGGGGGGTCTACACCCCCAAAATATTTGACCCATGTGGATCCGTCAAATATTTGGGGGGTCTACACCTCCAAAATATTTCACGGATGTGGATCCGTCAAATATTTGGGGGGTCCACACCGCCAAAATATTTGACAGATGTGGATCCGTCAAATATTTGGGGGGTCTACACCCCCAAAATAATTGATGGATGTATGTCCGTCAAATATTTGGCGGGTCTACACCCCCAAAATATTTGAGGGATGTATGTCCGCCAAATGTTTTGGGGGTCTACCCCCAAAAAAATTGACGGACGAATTTCCGTCAAATATTTCGGGGGTCTACACCTCCAAAATATTTGACGGATGTGGATCCATCAAATATTTGGGGGTTCTACACCCCCAAACCAATTGACAGATGTATGTCCGTCAAATCTTTTGGGGGTCTACACCCCCAAAAAAAATGACGGATGTATGTCCGTCAAATATTTGGGGGGTCCACACCCCCAGAATATTTGACGGATGTATGTCTGTCAAATATTTGGGGGGTCTACACCCCCAAAATATTTGACGGATGTATGTCCGTCAAATATTTGGGGGGTCTGCACCCCCAAAAAAATTGACAGATGTGGATCCGTCAAATATTTGGGGGGTCTACACCACCAAAATAATTGACGGATGTATGTCCGTCAACTATTTGGGGGGTCGACACCCCCAAAATAATTGACGGATGTATGTCCGTCAAATATTTGGGGGGTCTACACCCCCGAAACATTTGACGGATGTGGATCCGTCAAATATTTGGAGGGTCTACACCTCCAAAATATTTGACGGATGTGGATCCGTCAAATATTTGGGGGGTCTACACCTCCAAAATATTTCACGGATGTGGATCCGTCAAATATTTGGGGGGTCTACACCACCAAAATAATTCACAGATGTATGTCCATCAAATATTTGGGGGGTCTACACCCCCAAAATAATTGACGGATGTATGTCCGTCAAATATTTGGGGGGTCTACACCCCCAAAATAATTGACCGATGTACGTCTGTCAAATATTTGGGGGGTCTACACCCCCAAAATAATTGACGGATGTATGTCCGTCAAATATCTGGGGGGTCTACAGCCCCAAAATATTTGACGGATGTGGATCGGTCAAATATTTGGGGGGTCTACAGCCCCGAAACAGTTGACGGATGTGGATCCGTCAAATATTTGGGGGGTCTACACCTCCAAAATATTTGACGGATGTGGATCCGTCAAATATTTGGGGGGTCTGCACCTCCAAAATATTTCACGGATGTGGATCCGTCAAATATTTGAGGGGTCTACACCAACAAAATAATTGACGGATGTATGTCCGTCAAATATTTGGGGGGTCTACACCCCCAAAATAATTGACGGATGTATGTCTGTCAAATATTTGGGGGGTCTACACCCCCTAAATATTTGCCGGATGTATGTCCGTCAAATATTTGGGGGGTCTACACCCCCAAAATAATTGACGGATGTATGTCCGTCAAATATTTGGGCAGTCTACAGCCCCAAAATATTTGACAGATGTGGATCGGTCAAATATTTGGGGGGTCTACGGCCCCGAAACATTTGACGGATGTATGTCCGTCAAATATTTGGGGGGTCTACACCCCCATAATAATTGACGGATGTATGTCCGTCAAATATTTGGGGGGTCTACAGGCCCAAAATAATTGACGGATGTATGTCTGTTAAATATTTGGGGGGTCTACACCCCCAAAATAATTGACGGATGTGGATCCGTCAAATATTTGGGGGGTCTACACCACCAAAATAATTGACGGATGTATGTCCGTCAAATATTTGGGGGGTCTACACCCCCAAAAAAATTGACGGATGTATGTCCGTCAAATATTTGGGGGGTCTACACCCCCAAAATATTTGACGGATGTGGATCGGTCAAATATTTGGGGGGTCTACACCGCCGAAACATTTGACAGATGTGGATCCGTCAAATATTTGGGGGGTCTACACCTCCAAAATATTTGACGGATGTGGATCCGTCAAATATTTGGGGGGTCTACACCTCCAAAATATTTCACGGATGTGGATCCGTCAAATATTTGGGGGGTCTACACCACCAAAATAATTGACGGATGTATGTCCGTCAAAAACTTGGAGGGGTCTACACCCCCGAAACATTTGACGGATGTGGATCCGTCAAATATTTGGGGGGTCTACGGCCCCAAAATAATTGACGGATGTATGTCTGTCAAATATTTGGGGGGTCTACACCCCCAAAATAATTGACGGATGTATGTCTGTCAAATATTTGGGGGGTCTACACCCCCGAAACATTTGACGGATGTGGATCCGTCAAATATTTAGGGGGTCTACACCACCAAAAGAATTGACGGATGTATGTCCGTCAAGTATTTGGGGGGTCTACGACCCCAAAATAATTGACGGATGTATGTCCGTCAAATATTTGGGGGGTCTACAGCCCCAAAATATTTGACGAATGTGGATCGGTCAAATATTTGGGGGGTCTACACCCCCAAAATATTTGACGGATGTGGAGCCGTCAAATATTTGGGGGGTCTACACCTCCAAAATATTTGACGGATTTGGATCCGTCAAATATTTGGGGGGTCTACACCCCCAAAATAATTGACGGATGTATGTCCGTCAAATATTTGGGGGGTCTACAGCCCCAAAATATTTGACGAATGTGGATCGGTCAAATATTTGGGGGGTCTACACCTCCAAAATATTTGACGGATGTGGATCCGTCAAATATTTGGGGGGTCTGCACCTCCAAAATATTTCACGGATGTGGATCCGTCAAATATTTGGGGGGTCTACACCCCCAAAATAATTGACCGACGTATGTCCGTCAAATGTTTTGGGGGGTCTACACCTCAAAATTAATTGACGGGGTATGTCCCTCAAACATTTGGGGGGTCTACAGCCCCAAAATATTTCAGGGATGTGGATCCGTCAAATATTTGGGGGGTCTACATCCCCAAAATCTTTCATGGATCTGGATCCGTCAAATATTTGGGGAGTCTACATCCCCAAAAAATTTGACGGATGTGGATGCGTCAAATATTTGCGGGGTCTAGACCCCCAAAATGTTTGACAGATGTGGATCCGTCAAACGTTTTGGGGGTTTACACCCCCAAAATAATTGATGGATGTATGTCCATCAAATATTTGGGGGGTCTACACCCCCAAAATATTTGAGGGATGTATGGCCGTCAAATCTTTTGGGGGTCTACACCCCCAAAATAATTGACGGATGTATGTCCGTCAAATATTTGGGGGGTGTACACCCCCAAAATAATTGACGGATGTATGTCTGTCAAATATTTGGGGGGTCTACACCCCCAAAATATTTGACGGATGTATATCCGTCAAATATTTGGGGGGTCTGCACCCCCAAAAAAATTGACGGATGTGGATCCGTCAAATATTTGGGGGGTCTACACCCCCAAAAAAATTGACGGATGTATGTCCGTCAAATATTTGGGGGGTCTACAGCCCCAAAATAATTGACGGATGTATCTCTGTCAAATATTTGGGGGGTCTACACCCCCAAAATAATTGACGGATGTGGATCCGTCAAATATTTGGGCAGTGTACACCACCAAAATAATTCACCGATGTATGTCCGTCGAATATTTGGGGGGTCTACAGCCCCAAAACATTTGACGGACGTGGATCGGTCAAATATTTGGGGGGTCTACGCCCCCGAAACATTTGACGGATGTGGATCCGTCAAATATTTGGGGGGTCTACACCCCCAAAACAATTGACGGATGTATGTCCGTCAAATATTTGGGAGGTCTACACCCCAAAATAATTTACAGATGTATGTCTGTCAAATATTTGGGGGTCTACACCCCTAAAAAATATGACGGATGTATGTCCGTCAAATATTTGGGGTGTCTACAGCCCCAAAATATTTGACGGATGCGGATCCGTAAAATATTTGGCAGGTCTACACCTCCAAAATATTTGAGGGATGTGGATCCGTCAAATATCTGGGGGGTCTACACCTCCAAAATATCTCACGGATGTGGATCCGTCAAATATTTGGGGGGTCTACACCCCCAAAATATTTCACGGATGTGGATCCGTCAAATATTTGGGGGGTCTACACCTCCAAATTAATTGACAGGGTATGTCCCTCAAATAATTGGGGGGTCTACAGCCCCAAAATATTTGACGGATGAGACCGTCAAATATTTGGGGGGTCTACACCCCCAAAATCTTTGATGGATGTGGTTCCGTCAAATATTTGGGGAGTCTACGCCCCCCAAAAATTTGACGCATGTGGATCCGTCAAATATTTGGGGGGTCTACACCTCCAAAATATTTCACGGATGTGGATCCGTCACATATTTGGGGGGTCTACACCCCCAAAACAATTGACGGATGTATGTCCCTCAAATATTTTGGGGGTCTACACCCCCAAAAAAAATGACGGATGTATGTCCGTCAAATATTTGGGGGGTCTACAGCCCCAAAATATTTGACGAATGTGGATCCGTCAAATATTTGGGGGGTCTACACCCTCAAAATATTTGACGGATGTATGTCCCTCAAATATTTGGGGGGTCTACACCCCTGAAAAATATGACGGATGTATGTCCGTCAAACATTTGGGGGGTCTACAGCCCCAAAATATTTGACCGATGTGGATCCGTCAAATATTGGGGGGGTGTACACCCCCAAAATATTTGAGCGATGCGGATCCGTCAAATATTTGGGGGGTCTACACCCCCAAAATAAATGACGGATGTATGTCCGTCAAATATTTGGGGGGCCTACACCCCCCAAAATAATTGACGGATGTGGATCCGTCAAATATTTGGGGGGTCTACAGCCCCAAAATATTTGACGGATGCATGTCCGTCAAATGTTGGGGGGGTCTACACCTCCAAAATATTTGACGGATGTGGATCCGTCAAATATTTGGGGGGTCTACACCTCCAAAATATTTCACGGATGTGGATCCGTCAAATATTTTGGGGGTCTACACCCCCAAAATATTTGACGGACGTGGATCCGTGAAATATTTGGGGGGTCTACACCCTCAAAATAATTGAGGGACGTATGTCCGTCAAATGTTTGGGGGGTCGACACCCCCAAAATAATTGACGGATGTGGATCGGTGAAGTATTTGGGGGGTCTGGGGCCCCAAAATCTTTGATGGATGTGGATCTGTCAAATATTTGGGGAGTCTACACCTCCAAAATATTTGACGGATGTGGATCCGTCAAATGTTTTGGGGGTCTACACCCCCAAAAAAATTGATGGATGTATGTCCGTCAAATGGTTGGGGGGTCTACATCCCCAAAAATAAGTGACGGATGTATGTCCGTCGAATATTTGGGGGGTCTACACCCCCAAAATATTTGAGGGATGTATGTCCGTCAAATATTTGGGGGGTCTACGCCCCTAAAATAATTGACGGACGTATGTCCGTCAAATATTTCGGGGGTCTACACCTCCCAAATATTTGACGGATGTGGATCCATCAATTCTTTGGGGGGTCTACACCCCCAAACTGATTGACGGATGTATGTCCGTCAAATATATGGGGGGTCTACACCTCCAAAATATTTGACGGATGTGGATCCGTCAAATATTTGTGGGGTCTACACCCCCAAAATAAATGACGGATGCATGTCTGTCAAATATTTGGGGGGTCAACACCCCCAAAATAATTTACGGATGTATGTCTGTCAAATATTTGGGGGGTCTACACCTCCAAAATAAATGACGGATGTATGTCCGTCAAATATTTGGGGGGTCTACACCCCCAAAATAATTGACGGATGTGATTCCGTCAAATATTTGGGGGGTCTACACCCCCAAAATAATTGACGGATGTGGATCCGTAAAATATTTGGGGGGTCTACTCCCCAAAATAAATGACGGATGTATGTCCGTGAAATATTTGGGGGGTCTACACCCCCAAAAAAATTGACGGATGTATGTCTGTCAAATATTTGGGGGGTCTACACCCCCTAAATATTTGCCGGGTGTATGTCCGTCAAATACTTGGGGGGTCTACACCCCCAAAATAATTGACGGATGTATGTCCGTCAAATATTTGGGGGGTCTACAGCCCCAAAATATTTGACAGATGTGGATCGGTCAAATATTTGGGGGGTCTACACCCCCGAAACATTTGACGGATGTATGTCCGTAAAATATTTGAGGGGTCTACACCCCCATAATAATTGACGAATGTATGTCCGTCAAATATTTGGGGGGTCTACACCCCCAAAATATTTGACGGATGTGGATCCGTCTAATATTTGGGGGGTCTACACCTCCAAAATAATTGACAGATGTATGTCCGTCAAATATTTGGGGGGTCTACAGCCCCAACGTATTTGACGGATGTCCATCCGTGAAATAGTTGGGGAGTCTACATCCCCAAAAAATTTGACGGAAGTGGATCCGTCAAATATTTGGGGGGTCTACGCCCCCAAAATAATTGACAGATGTATGTCCGTCAAATATTTGGGGGGTCTACACCTCCAAAATATTTGACGGATGTGGATCCGTCAAATATTTGGGGGGTCTACACCCCCAAAATAATTGACGGATGTATGTCCGTCAAATATTTGGGGGGTCTCAATCCCCAAATAACTGACGGATGTGGATCCGTCAAATATTTGGGGGGTCTACACCACCAAAATAATTGACGGATGTATGTCCGTCAAATATTTGGGGGGTCTACAACCCCAAAATAATTGACGGATGTATGTCCGTCAAATATCTGGGGGGTCTACAGCCCCAAAATATTTGACGGATGTGGATCGGTCAAATATTTGGGGGGTCTACACCCCCGAAACATTTGACGGATGTGGATCCGTCAAATATTTGGGGGTTCTACACCTCCAAAATATTTGACGGATGTGGATCCGTCAAACATTTGGGGGGTCTACACCTCCAAAATATTTCACGGATGTGGATCCGTCAAATATTTCAGGGGTCTACACCAACAGAATAATTGACGGATGTATGGCCGTCAAATATTTGGGGGGTCTACACCCCCAAAATAATTGACGGATGTACATCCGTCAAATATTTGGGGGGTCTACACCCCCTAAATATTTGCCGGATGTATGTCCGTCAACTGGTTGGGGGGTCGACACCCCCAAAATAATTGACGGATGTATGTCCGTCAAATATTTGGGGGGTCTACACCCCCGAAACATTTGACGGATGTGGATCCGTCAAATATTTGGAGGGTCTACACCTCCAAAATATTTGACGGATGTGGATCCGTCAAATATTTGGGGGGTCTACACCTCCAAAATATTTCACGGATGTGGATCCGTCAAATATTTGGGGGGTCTACACCACCAAAATAATTCACAGATGTATGTCCATCAAATATTTGGGGGGTCTACACCCCCAAAATAATTGACGGATGTATGTCCGTCAAATATTTGGGGGGTCTACACCCCCAAAATAATTGACCGATGTATGTCTGTCAAATATTTGGGGGGTCTACACCCCCAAAATAATTGACGGATGTATGTCCGTCAAATATCTGGGGGGTCTACAGCCCCAAAATATTTGACGGATGTGGATCGGTCAAATATTTGGGGGGTCTACACCCCCGAAACAGTTGACGGATGTGGATCCGTCAAATATTTGGGGGGTCTACACCTCCAAAATATTTGACGGATGTGGATCCGTCAAATATTTGGGGGGTCTACACCTCCAAAATATTTCACGGATGTGGATCCGTCAAATATTTGAGGGGTCTACACCAACAAAATAATTGACGGATGTATGTCCGTCAAATATTTGGGGGGTCTACACCCCCAAATTAATTGACGGATGTATGTCTGTCAAATATTTGGGGGGTCTACACCCCCTAAATATTTGCCGGATGTATGTCCGTCAAATATTTGGGGGGTCTACACCCCCAAAATAATTGAAGGATGTATGTCCGTCAAATATTTGGGGGGTCTACAGCCCCAAAATATTTGACAGATGTGGATCGGTCAAATATTTGGGGGGTCTACGGCCCCGAAACATTTGACGGATGTATGTCCGTCAAATATTTGGGGGGTCTACACCCCCATAATAATTGACGGATGTATGTCCGTCAAATATTTGGGGGGTCTACAGGCCCAAAATAATTGACGGATGTATGTCTGTTAAATATTTGGGGGGTCTACACCCCCAAAATAATTGACGGATGTGGATCCGTCAAATATTTGGGGGGTCTACACCACCAAAATAATTGACGGATGTATGTCCGTCAAATATTTGGGGGGTCTACACCCCCAAAAAAATTGACGGATGTATGTCCGTCAAATATTTGGGGGGTCTACACCCCCAAAATATTTGACGGATGTGGATCGGTCAAATATTTGGGGGGTCTACACCGCCGAAACATTTGACAGATGTGGATCCGTCAAATATTTGGGGGGTCTACACCTCCAAAATATTTGACGGATGTGGATCCGTCAAATATTTGGGGGGTCTACACCTCCAAAATATTTCACGGATGTGGATCCGTCAAATATTTGGGGGGTCTACACCACCAAAAAAATTGACGGATGTATGTCCGTCAAAAACTTGGAGGGGTCTACACCCCCGAAACATTTGACGGATGTGGATCCGTCAAATATTTGGGGGGTCTACGGCCCCAAAATAATTGACGGATGTATGTCTGTCAAATATTTGGGGGGTCTACACCCCCAAAATAATTGACGGATGTATGTCTGTCAAATATTTGGGGGGTCTACACCCCCGAAACATTTGACGGATGTGGATCCGTCAAATATTTGGGGGGTCTACACCACCAAAATAATTGACGGATGTATGTCCGTCAAATATTTGGGGGGTCTACACCTCCAAAATATTTGACGGATGTATGTCCGTCAAGTATTTGGGGGGTCTACGACCCCAAAATAATTGACGGATGTATGTCCGTCAAATATTTGGGGGGTCTACAGCCCCAAAATATTTGACGAATGTGGATCGGTCAAATATGTGGGGGGTCTACACCCCCGAAACATTTGACGGATGTGGAGCCGTCAAATATTTGGGGGGTCTACACCTCCAAAATATTTGACGGATTTGGATCCGTCAAATATTTGGGGGGTCTACACCCCCAAAATAATTGACGGATGTATGTCCGTCAAATATTTGGGGGGTCTACACCCCCAAAATAATTGACGGATGTATGTCCGTCAAATATTTGGGGGGTCTACAGCCCCAAAATATTTGACGAATGTGGATCGGTCAAATATTTGGGGGGTCTACACCTCCAAAATATTTGACGGATGTGGATCCGTCAAATATTTGGGGGGTCTGCACCTCCAAAATATTTCACGGATGTGGATCCGTCAAATATTTGGGGGGTCTACACCCCCAAAATAATTGACCGACGTATGTCCGTCAAATGTTTTGGGGGGTCTACATCTCAAAATTAATTGACGGGGTATGTCCCTCAAACATTTGGGGGGTCTACAGCCCCAAAATATTTCAGGGATGTGGATCCGTAAAATATTGGGGGGGTCTACATCCCCAAAATCTTTCATGGATGTGGATCCGTCAAATATTTGGGGAGTCTACATCCCCAAAAAATTTGACGGATGTGGATGCGTCAAATATTTGCGGGGTCTACACCCCCAAAATATTTGACAGATGTGGATCCGTCAAACGTTTTGGGGGTTTACACCCCCAAAATAATTGATGGATGTATGTCCATCAAATATTAGGGGGGTCTACACCCCCAAAATATTTGAGGGATGTATGGCCGTCAAATCTTTTGGGGGTCTACACCCCCAAAATAAATGACGGATGTATGTCCGTCAAATATTTGGGGGGTGTACACCCCCAAAATAATTGACGGATGTATGTCTGTCAAATATTTGGGGGGTCTACACCCCCAAAATATTTGACGGATGTATATCCGTCAAATATTTGGGGGGTCTGCACCCCCAAAAAAATTGACGGATGTGGATCCGTCAAATATTTGGGGGGTCTACACCCCCAAAAAAATTGACGGATGTATGTCCGTCAAATATTTGTAGGGTCTACAGCCCCAAAATAATTGACGGATGTATCTCTGTCAAATATTTGGGGGGTCTACACCCCCAAAATAATTGACGGATGTGGATCCGTCAAATATTTGGGGGGTCTACAGCCCCAAAACATTTGACGGACGTGGATCGGTCAAATATTTGGGGGGTCTACGCCCCCGAAACATTTGACGGATGTGGATCCGTCAAATATTTGGGGGGTCTACACCCCCAAAACAATTGACGGATGTATGTCCGTCAAATATTTGGGAGGTCTACACCCCCAAAATAATTTACAGATGTATGTCTGTCAAATATTTGGGGGTCTACACCCCTAAAAAATATGACGGATGTATGTCCGTCAAATATTTGGGGGGTCTACAGCCCCAAAATATTTGACGGATGCGGATCCGTAAAATATTTGGCAGGTCTACACCTCCAAAATATTTGAGGGATGTGGATCCGTCAAATATCTGGGGGGTCTACACCTCCAAAATATCTCACGGATGTGGATCCGTCAAATATTTGGGGGGTCTACACCCCCAAAATATTTCACGGATGTGGATCCGTCAAATATTTGGGGGGTCTACACCTCCAAATTAATTGACAGGGTATGTCCCTCAAATAATTGGGGGGTCTACAGCCCCAAAATATTTGACGGATGAGACCGTCAAATATTTGGGGGGTCTACACCCCCAAAATCTTTGATGGATGTGGATCCGTCAAATATTTGGGGAGTCTACACCCCCCAAAAATTTGACGCATGTGGATCCGTCAAATATTTGGGGGGTCTACACCTCCAAAATATTTCACGGATGTGGATCCGTCACATATTTGGGGGGTCTACACCCCCAAAACAATTGACGGATGTATGTCCCTCAAATATTTTGGGGGTCTACACCCCCAAAATAAATGACGGATGTATGTCCGTCAAATATTTGGGGGGTCTACAGCCCCAAAATATTTGACGAATGTGGATCCGTCAAATATTTGGGGGGTCTACACCCTCAAAATATTTGACGGATGTATGTCCCTCAAATATTTGGGGGGTCTACACCCCTAAAAAAATATGACGGATGTATGTCCGTCAAACATTTGGGGGGTCTACAGCCCCAAAATATTTGACCGATGTGGATCCGTCAAATATTGGGGGGGTGTACACCCCCAAAATATTTGAGCGATGCGGATCCGTCAAATATTTGGGGGGTCTACACCCCCAAAATAAATGACGGATGTATGTCCGTCAAATATTTGGGGGGCCTACAGCCCCCAAAATAATTGACGGATGTGGATCCGTCAAATATTTGGGGGGTCTACAGCCCCAAAATATTTGACGGATGCATGTCCGTCAAATGTTGGGGGGGTCTACACCTCCAAAATATTTGACGGATGTGGATCCGTCAAATATTTGGGGGGTCTACACCTCCAAAATATTTCACGGATGTGGATCCGTCAAATATTTTGGGGGTCTACACCCCCAAAATATTTGACGGACGTGGATCCGTGAAATATTTGGGGGGTCTACACCCTCAAAATAATTGAGGGACGTATGTCCGTCAAATGTTTGGGGGGTCGACACCCCCAAAATAATTGACGGATGTGGATCCGTGAAGTATTTGGGGGGTATGGGGCCCCAAAATCTTTGATGGATGTGGATCTGTCAAATATTTGGGGAGTCTACACCTCCAAAATATTTGACGGATGTGGATCCGTCAAATGTTTTGGGGGTCTACACCCCCAAAATAATTGATGGATGTATGTCCGTCAAATTATTGGGGGGTCTACATCCCCAAAAATAAGTGACGGATGTATGTCCGTCGAATATTTGGGGGGTCTACACCCCCAAAATATTTGAGGGATGTATGTCCGTCAAATATTTGGGGGGTCTACGCCCCTAAAATAATTGACGGACGTATGTCCGTCAAATATTTCGGGGGTCTACACCTAACAAATATTTGACGGATGTGGATCCATCAATTCTTTGGGGGGTCTACACCCCCAAACTGATTGACGGATGTATGTCCGTCAAATATTTGGGGGGTCTACACCTCCAAAATATTTGACGGATGTGGATCCGTCAAATATTTGTGGGGTCTACACCCCCAAAATAAATGACGGATGCATGTCTGTCAAATATTTGGGGGGTCTACACCCCCAAAATAATTTACGGATGTATGTCTGTCAAATATTTGGGGGGTCTACACCTCCAAAATAAATGACGGATGTATGTCCGTCAAATATTTGGGGGGTCTACACCCCCAAAATAATTGACGGATGTGATTCCGTCAAATATTTGGGGGGTCTACACCCCCAAAATAATTGACAGATGTGGATCCGTGAAATATTTGGGGGGTCTACTCCCCAAAATAAATGACGGATGTATGTCCGTCAAATATTTGGGGGGTCTACACCCCCAAAATAATTGACGGATGTATGTCTGTCAAATATTTGGGGGGTCTACACCCCCTAAATATTTGCCGGGTGTATGTCCGTCAAATACTTGGGGGGTCTACACCCCCAAAATAATTGACGGATGTATGTCCGTCAAATATTTGGGGGGTCTACAGCCCCAAAATATTTGACAGATGTGGATCGGTCAAATATTTGGGGGGTCTACACCCCCGAAACATTTGACGGATGTATGTCCGTAAAATATTTGAGGGGTCTACACCCCCATAATAATTGACGGATGTATGTCCGTCAAATATTTGGGGGGTCTACACCCCCAAAATATTTGACGGATGTGGATCCGTCTAATATTTGGGGGGTCTACACCTCCAAAATAATTGACAGATGTATGTCCGTCAAATATTTGGGGGGTCTACAGCCCCAACGTATTTGACGGATGTCCATCCGTGAAAGAGTTGGGGAGTCTACATCCCCAAAAAATTTGACGGAAGTGGATCCGTCAAATATTTGGGGGGTCTACACCCCCAAAATAATTGACAGATGTATGTCCGTCAAATATTTGGGGGGTCTACACCTCCAAAATATTTGACGGATGTGGATCCGTCAAATATTTGGGGGGTTTACACCCCCAAAATAATTGACGGATGTATGTCCGTCAAATATTTGGGGGGTCTACACCCCCAAAATAACCGACGGATGTGGATCCGTCAAATATTTGGGGGGTCTACACCACCAAAATAATTGACGGATGTATGTCCGTCAAATATTTGGGGGGTCTACAACCCCAAAATAATTGACGGATGTATGTCCGTCAAATATCTGGGGGGTCTACAGCCCCAAAATATTTGACGGATGTGGATCGGTCAAATATTTGCGGGGTCTACACCCCCGAAACATTTGACGGATGTGGATCCGTCAAATATTTGGGGGTTCTACACCTCCAAAATATTTGACGGATGTGGATCCGTCAAACATTTGGAGGGTCTACACCTCCAAAATATTTCACGGATGTGGATCCGTCAAATATTTGAGGGGTCTACACCAACAGAATAATTGACGGATGTATGGCCGTCAAATATTTGGGGGGTCTACACCCCCAAAATAATTGACGGATGTACATCCGTCAAATATTTGGGGGGTCTACACCCCCTAAATATTTGCCGGATGTATGTCCGTCCAATATTTCGGGGGTCTACACCCCCAAAATAATTGACGGATGTATGTCCGTCAAATATTTGGGGGGTCTACAGCCCCAAAATATTTGACAGATGTGGATCGGTCAAATATTTGGGGGGTCTACGGCCCCGAAACATTTGACGGATGTATGTCCGTCAAATATTTGGGGGGTCTACACCCCCATAACAATCGACGGGTGTATGTCCGTCAAATATTTGGGGGGTCTACACCCCCAAAATAATTGACGGATGTATGTCTGTAAAATATTTGGGGGGTCTACACCCCCAAAATAATTGACGGATGTGGATCCGTCAAATATTTTGGGGGTCTACACCACCAAAATAATTGGCGGATGTATGTCCGTCAAATACTTGGGGGGTCTACACCCCCAAAAAAATTGACGGATGTATGTCCGTCAAATATTTGGGGGGTCTACAGCCCCAAAATATTTGACAGATGTGGATCGGTCAAATGTTTGGGGGGTCTACACCCCCGAAACATTTGACGGATGTATGTCCGTAAAATATTTGAGGGGTCTACACCCCCATAATAATTGACGGATGTATGTCCGTCAAATATTTGGGGGGTCTACACCCCCAAAATATTTGACGGATGTGGATCCGTCTAATATTTGGGGGCCCTACACCTCCAAAATAATTGACAGATGTATGTCCGTCAAATATTTGGGGGGTCTACAGCCCCAACGTATTTGACGGATGTCCATCCGTGAAATAGTTGGGGAGTCTACATCCCCAAAAAATTTGACGGAAGTGGATCCGTCAAATATTTGGGGGGTCTACACCCCCAAAATAATTGACAGATGTATGTCCGTCAAATATTTGGGGGGTCTACACCTGCAAAATATTTGACGGATGTGGATCCGTCAAATATTTGGGGGGTCTACACCCCCAAAATAATTGACGGATGTATGTCCGTCAAATATTTGGGGGGTCTACACCCCCAAAAATAACTGACGGATGTGGATCCGTCAAATATTTGGGGGGTCTACACCACCAAAAAAATTGACGGATGTATGTCCGTCAAATATTTGGGGGGTCTACAACCCCAAAATAATTGACGGATGTATGTCCGTCAAATATCTGGGGGGTCTACAGCCCCAAAATATTTGACGGATGTGGATCGGTCAAATATTTGGGGGGTCTACACCCCCGAAACATTTGACGGATGTGGATCCGTCAAATATTTGGGGGTTCTACACCTCCAAAATATTTGACGGATGTGGATCCGTCAAACATTTGGGGGGTCTACACCTCCAAAATATTTCACGGATGTGGATCCGTCAAATATTTGAGGGGTGTACACCAACAGAATAATTGACGGATGTATGGCCGTCAAATATTTGGGGGGTCTACACCCCCAAAATAATTGACGGATGTACATCCGTCAAATATTTGGGGGGTCTACACCCCCTAAATATTTGCCGGATGTATGTCCGTCAAATATTTGGGGGGTCTACACCCCCAAAATAATTGACGGATGTATGTCCGTCAAATATTTGGGGGGTCTACAGCCCCAAAATATTTGACAGATGTGGATCGGTCAAATATTTGGGGGGTCTACGGCCCCGAAACATTTGACGGATGTATGTCCGTCAAATATTTGGGGGGTCTACACCCCCATAACAATCGACGGATGTATGTCCGTCAAATATTTGGGGGGTCTACAGCCCCA
This sequence comes from Eutreptiella sp. 'Long Island Sound 2002', assembly GCA_964036045.1. Lineage (NCBI taxonomy): Eukaryota > Euglenozoa > Euglenophyceae > Eutreptiales > Eutreptiaceae > Eutreptiella > Eutreptiella sp. 'Long Island Sound 2002'. Next base: position 131,303,589 of record OZ038382.1, on the reverse strand, counting down.
AAATAATTGACGGATGTATGTCTGTAAAATATTTGGGGGGTCTACACCCCCAAAATAATTGAAGGATGTGGATCCGTCAAATATTTTGGGGGTCTACACCACCAAAATAATTCGCGGATGTATGTCCGTCAAATATTTGGGGGGTCTACACCCCCAAAATAATTGACGGATGCATGTCCGTCAAATATTTGGGGGGTCTACAGCCCCAAAATATTTGACGGATGTGGATCGGTCAAATATTTGGGGGGTCTACACCCCCGAAACATTTGACAGATGTGGATCCGTCAAATATTTGGGGGGTCTACACCTCCAAAATATTTCACGGATGTGGATCCGTCAAATATTTGGGGGGTCTACACCACCAAAAAAATTGACGGATGTATGTCCGTCAAAGACTTGGGGGGTCTACACCCCCAAAATAATTGACGGATGTATGTCCGTCAAATATTTGGGGGGTCTACACCCCCAAAATAATTGACGGATGTATGTCTGTCAAATATTTGGGGGGTCTACACCCCCGAAACATTTGACGGATGTGGATCCGTCAAATATTTGGGGGGTCTACACCACCAAAATGATTGACGGATGTATGTCCGTCAAATATTTGGGGGGTCTACGACCCCAAAATAATTGACGGATGTATGTCCGTCAAATATTTGGGGGGTCTACAGCCCCAAAATATTTGACGAATGTGGATCGGTCAAATATTTGGGGGGTCTACACCCCCAAAATATTTGACGGATGTGGATCCGTCAAATATTTGGGGGATCTACACCTCCAAAATATTTGACGGATGTGGATCCGTCAAATATTTGGGGGGTCTACACCCCCAAAATAATTGACGGATGTATGTCCGTCAAATATTTGGGGGGTCTACACCCCCAAAATAATTGACGGATGTATGTCCGTCAAATATTTGGGGGGTCCACAGCCCCAAAATATTTGACGAATGTGGATCGGTCAAATATTTGGGGGGTCTACACCTCCAAAATATTTCACGGATGTGGATCCGTCAAATATTTGGGGGGTCTACACCCCCAAAATAATTGACCGACGTATGCCCGTCAAATGTTTGGGGGGTCTACACCTCCAAATTAATTGACGGGGTATGTCCCTCAAACATTTGGGGGGTCTACAGCCCCAAAATATTTCACGGATGTGGATCCGTCAAATATTTGGGGGTTCTACACCCCAAAATCTTTGATGGATGTGGATCCGTCAAATATTTGGGGAGTCTACATCCCCAAAAAATTTGACGGATGTGGATCCGACAAATATTTGCGGGGTCTACACCCCCAAAATATTTGACAGATGTGGATCCGTCAAACGTTTTGGGGGTTTACACCCCCAAAATAATTGATGGATGTATGTCCGTCAAATATTTGGGGGGTCTACACCCCCAAAATATTTGAGGGATGTATGGCCGTCAAATCTTTTGGGGGTCTACACCCCCAAAATAAATGACGGATGTATGTCCGTCAAATATTTGGGGGGTCTACACCCCCAAAATAATTGACGGATGTATGTCTGTCAAATATTTGGGGGGGTTTACACCCCCAAAATATTTGACGGATGTATGTCCGTCAAATATTTGGGGGGTCTGCACCCCCAAAATAATTGACGGATGTGGATCCGTCAAATATTTGGGGGGTCTACACCCCAAAATAATTGACGGATGTATGTCCGTCAAATATTTGGGGGGTCTACAGCCCCAAAATAATTGACGGATGTATCTCTGTCAAATATTTGGGGGGTCTACACCCCCAAAATAATTGACGGATGTGGATCCGTCAAATATTTGGGCAGTCTACACCACCAAAATAATTGACGGATGTATGTCCGTCAAATATTTGGGGGGTCTACACCCCCAAAATCATTGACGGATGTATGTCCGTCAAACATTTGGGAGGTCTACACCGCCAAAATAATTTACAGATGTATGTCTGTCAAATATTTGGGGGTCTACACCCCTAAAAAATATGACGGATGTATGTCCGTCAAATATTTGGGGGGTCTACAGCCCCAAGAAAGTTTTAAGGATGCGGATCCGTAAAATATTTGGCAGGTCTACACCTCCAAAATATTTGACGGATGTGGATCCGTCAAATATCTGGGGGGTCTACACCTCCAAAATATCTCACGGATGTGGATCCGTCAAAAATTTGGGGGGTCTACACCCCCAAAATATTTCACGGATGTGGATCCGTCAAATATTTGGGGGGTCTACACCCCCAAAATAATTGACGGACGTATGCCCGTCAAATGTTTGGGGGGTCTACACCTCCAAATTGATTGACAGGGTATGTCCCTCAAATAATTGGGGGGTGTGCAGCCCGAAAATATTTGACGGATGAGACCGTCAAATATTTGGGGGGTCTACATCCCCAAAATCTTTGATGGATGTGGATCCGTCAAATATTTGGGGAGTCTACACCCCAAAAAAATTTGACGCATGTGGATCCGTCAAATATTTGGGGGGTCTACACCTCCAAAATATTTCACGGATGTGGATCCGTCACATATTTGGGGGGTCTACACCCCCAAAACAATTGACGGATGTATGTCCCTCAAATATTTTGGGGGTCTACACCCCCAAAATAAATGACGGATGTATGTCCGTCAAATATTTGGGGGGTCTACAGCCCCGAAATATTTGATGAATGTGGATCCGTCAAATATTTGGGGGGTCTACACCCTCAAAATATTTGACGGATGCATGTCCCTCAAATATTTGGGGGGTCTACACCCCTAAAAAATATGACGGATGTATGTCCGTCAAACATTTGGGGGGTCTACAGCCCCAAAATATTTGACCGATGTGGATCCGTCAAATATTGGGGGGGTGTACACCCCCAAAATATTTGACGGATGTGGATCCGTCAAATATTTGGGGGGTCTACACCCCCAAAATAAATGACGGATGTATGTCCGTCAAATATTTGGGGGGTCTACACCCCCAAAATAATTGACGGATGTATGTCCGTCAAATATTTGGGGGGTCTACAGCCCCAAAATATTTGACGGATGCATGTCGGTCAAATGTTGGGGGGGTCTACACCTCCAAAATATTTGACGGATGTGGATCCGTCAAATATTTGGGGGGTCTACACCTCCAAAATATTTCACGGATGTGGATCCGTCAAATATTTTGGGGGTCTACACCCCCAAAATATTTGACGGAGGTGGATCCATGAAATATTTGGGGGGTCTACACCCCCAAAATAATTGAGGGACGTATGTCCGTCAAATGTTTGGGGGGTCGACACCCCCAAAATAATTGACGGATGTGGATCCGTGAAGTATTTGGGGGGTCTGGGGCCCCAAAATCTTTGATGGATGTGGATCTGTCAAATATTTGGGGAGTCTACACCTCCAAAAAATTTGACGGATGTGGATCCGTCAAATGTTTTGGGGGTCTACACCCCCAAAATAATTGATGGATGTATGTCCGTCAAATGGTTGGGGGGTCTACATCCCCAAAAATAAGTGACGGATGTATGTCCGTCGAATATTTGGGGGGTCTACACCCCCAAAATATTTGAGGGATGTATGTCCGTCAAATATTTGGGGGGTCTACGCCTCCCAAATATTTGACGGATGTGGATCCATCAATTCTTTGGGGGGTCTACACCCCCAAACTGATTGACGGATGTATGTCCATCAAATGTTTGGGGGGTCTACACCCCCAAAAAAAATGATGGATGTATGTCCGTCAAATGGTTGGGGGGTCTACATCCCCAAAAATAAGTGACCGATGTATGTCCGTCGAATATTTGGGGGGTCTACACCCCCAAAATATTTGAGGGATGTATGTCCGTCAAATATTTGGGGGGTCTACGCCCCCAAAATAATTGACGGACGTATGTCCGTCAAATATTTCGGGGGACTACACCTCCCAAATATTTGACGGATGTGGATCCATCAATTCTTTGGGGGGTCTACACCCCCAAACTGATTGACGGATGTATGTCCGTCAAACATTTGGGGGGTCTACACCTCCAAAATATTTGACGGATGTGGATCCGTCAAATATTTGTGGGGTCTACGGCCCCAAAATAAATGACGGATGCATGTCTGTCAAATATTTGGGGGGTCTACACCCCCAAAATAATTTAGGGATGTATGTCTGTCAAATATTTGGGGGGTCTACACCTCCAAAATAAATGACGGATGTATGTCCGTCAAATATTTGGGGGGTGTACACCCCCAAAATAATTGACGGATGTGATTCCGTCAAATATTTGGGGGGTCTACACCCCCAAAATAATTGACGGATATGGATCCGTAAAATATTTGGGGGGTCTACACCCCAAAATAAATGACGGATGTATGTCCGTCAAATATTTGGGGGGTCTACACCCCCAAAATAATTGACGGATGTATGTCCGTCAAATATTTGGGGGGTCTACAGCGCTAAAATATTTGACAGATGTGGATCGGTCAAATATTTGGGGGGTCTACACCCCCGGAACATTTGACGGATGTATGTCCGTAAAATATTTGGGGGGTCTACACCCCCAAAATATTTGACGGATGTGGATCCGTCTAATATTTGGGGGGTCTACATCCCCAAAAAAATTGACGGAAGTGGATCCGTCAAACATTTGGGGGGTCTACACCCCCAAAATAATTGACAGATGTATGTCTGTCAAATATTTGGGGGGTCTACACCTGCAAAATATTTGACGGATGTGGATCCGTCAAATATTTGCGGGGTCTACATCCCCAAAATAATTGACGGATGTATGTCTGTCAAATATTTGGGGGGTCTACAGCCCCAAAATAACTGACGGATGTGGATCCGTCAAATATTTGGGGGGTCTACACCACCAAAATAATTGACGGATGTATGTCCGTCAAATATTTGGGGGGTCTACAACCCCAAAAAGATTGACGGATGTATGTCCGTCAAATATTTGGGGGGTCTACAGCCCCAAAATATTTGACGGATGTGGATCGGTCAAATATTTGGGGGGTCTACACCCCCGAAACATTTGACGGATGTGGATCCGTCACATATTTGGGGGGTCTACACCCCCAAAAAAATTTACAGATGTATGTCTGTCAAATATTTGGGGGGTCTACACCGCTAAAAAATATGACGGATGTATGTCCGTCAAATATTTGGGGTGTCTACAGCCCCAAAATATTTGACGGATGTGGATCAGTCAAATATTTGGGGGGTCTACACCCCCAAAATAATTGACTGATGTATGTCCGTCAAATATTTGGGGGGTCTACACCCCCAAAATATTTGACGGATGTGGATCCGTCAAATATTTGGGGGGTCTACACCCCGAAAAAAATTGATGGATGTATGACCGTCAAATATTTGGCGGGTCTACACCCCCAAAATATTTGAGGGATGTATGTCCGCCAAACGTTTTGGGGGTCTACACCCCCAAAAAAATTGACGGACGAATTTCCGTCAAATATTTCGGGGGTCTACACCTCCAAAATATTTGACGGATGTGGATCCATCAAATATTTGGGGGTTCTACACCCCCAAACCAATTGACAGATGTATGTCCGTCAAATCTTTTGGGGGTCTACACCCCCAAAATAAATGACGGATGTATGTCCGTCAAATATTTGGGGGGTCTACACCCCCAAAATAATTGACGGATGTATGTCTGTCAAATATTTGGGGGGTCTACACCCCCAAAATATTTGACAGATGTATGTCCGTCAAATATTTGGGGGGTCTGCACCCCCCAAAAAATTGACAGATGTGGATCCGTCAAATATTTGGGGGGTCTACACCACCAAAATAATTGACGGATGTATGTCCGTCAACCATTTGGGGGGTCGACACCCCCAAAATAATTGACGGATGTGTGTCCGTCAAATATTTGGGGGGTCTACAGCCCCAAAATATTTGACGGATGTGGATCGGTCAAATATTTGGGGGGTCTACACCCCCGAAACATTTGACGGATGTGGATCCGTCAAATATTTGGGGGGTCTACACCTCCAAAATATTTCACGGATGTGGATCCGTCAAATATTTGGGGGGTCTACACCACCAAAATAATTCACGGATGTATGTCCATCAAATATTTGGGGGGTCTACACCCCCAAAATAATTGACGGATGTATGTCCGTCAAATATTTGGGGGGTCTACACCCCCAAAATAATTGACGGATGTATGTCCGTCAAATATCTGGGGGGTCTACAGCCCCAAAATATTTGACGGATGTGGATCGGTCAAATATTTGGGGGGTCTACACCCCCGAAACATTTGACGGATGTGGATCCGTCAAATATTTGGGGGGTCTACACCTCCAAAATATTTGACGGATGTGGATCCGTCAAATATTTGGGGGGTCTACACCTCCAAAATATTTCACGGATGTGGATCCGTCAAATATTTGAGGGGTCTACACCAACAAAATAATTGACGGATGTATGTCCGTCAAATATTTGGGGGGTCTACACCCCCAAAAAAAATTGACAGATGTATGTCTGTCAAATATTTGGGGGGTCTACACCCCCTAAATATTTGCCGGATGTATGTCCATCAAATATTTGGGGGGTCTACAGCCCCAAAATATTTGACAGATGTGGATCGGTCAAATATTTGGGTGGTCTACACCCCCGAAACATTTGACGGATGTATGTCCGTCAAATATTTGGGGGGTCTACACCCCCATAATAATTGACGGATGTATGTCCGTCAAATATTTGGGGGGTCTACACCCCCAAAATAATTGACGGATGTATGTCTGTCAAATATTTGGGGGGTCTACACCCCCAAAATAATTGACGGATGTGGATCCGTCAAATATTTGGGGGGTCTACACCTCCAAAATAATTGACGGATGTATGTCCGTCAAATATTTGGGGGGTCTACACCCCCAAAATAATTGACGGATGTATGTGCGTCAAATATTTGGGGGGTCTACAGCCCCAAAATATTTGACGGATGTGGATCGGTCAAATATTTGGGGGGTCTACACCCCCGAAACATTTGACAGATGTGGATCCGTCAAATATTTGGGGGGTCTACACCTCCAAATTATTTGACGGATGTGGATCCGTCAAATATTTGGGGCGTCTACACCTCCAAAATATTTCACGGATGTGGATCCGTCAAATATTTGGGGGGTCTACACCACCAAAATGATTGACGGATGTATGTCCGTCAAAGACTTGGGGGGTCTACACCCCCAAAATTATTGACGGATGTACATCCGTCAAATATTTGGGGGGTCTACACCCCCAAAATAATTGACGGATGTATGTCTGTCAAATATTTGGGGGGTCTACACCCCCGAAACATTTGACGGATGTGGATCCGTCAAATATTTGGGGGGTCTACACCCCCAAAATATTTGACGGATGTGGATCAGTCAAATATTTGGGGGGTCTACATCCCCAAAATATTTGACCGATGTGGATCAGTCAAATATTTGGGGGGTCTACACCTCCAAAATATTTCACGGATGTGGATCCGTCAAATATTTGGGGGGTCTACACCCCCAAAATATTTGACGGATGTGGATCCGTCAAATATTTGGGGGGTCTACACCCCCAAAAAAATTGATGGATGTATGTCCGTCAAATATTTGGCGGGTCTACACCCCCAAAATATTTGAGGGATGTATGTCCGCCAAACGTTTTGGGGGTCTACACCCCCAAAAAAATTGACGGACGAATTTCCGTCAAATATTTCGGGGGTCTACACCTCCAAAATATTTGACGGATGTGGATCCATCAAATATTTGGGGGTTCTACACCCCCAAACCAATTGACAGATGTATGTCCGTCAAATCTTTTGGGGGTCTACACCCCCAAAATAAATGACGGATGTATGTCCGTCAAATATTTGGGGGGTCTACACCCCCAAAATAATTGACGGATGTATGTCTGTCAAATATTTGGGGGGTCTACACCCCCAAAAAAATTGACAGATGTGGATCCGTCAAATATTTGGGGGGTCTGCACCACCAAAATAATTGACGGATGTATGTCCGTCAACTATTTGGGGGGTCGACACCCCCAAAATAATTGACGGATGTATGTCCGTCAAATATTTGGGGGGTCTACACCCCGGAAATAATTGACGGATGTATGTCCGTCAAACATTTGGGGGGTCTGCACCCCCAAAAAAATTGACAGATGTGGATCCGTCAAATATTTGGGGGGTCTGCACCACCAAAATAATTGACGGATGTATGTCCGTGAACTTTTTGGGGGGTCGACACCCCCAAAATAATTGACGGATGTATGTCCGTCAAATATTTGGGGGGTCTACAGCCCCAAAATATTTGACGGATGTGGATCGGTCAAATATTTGGGGGGTCTACACCCCCGAAACATTTGACGGATGTGGATGCATCAAATATTTGGGGGGTCTACACCTCCAAAATATTTGACGGATGTGGATCCGTCAAATATTTGGGGGGTCTACACCTCAAAAATATTTCACGGATGTGGATCCGTCAAATATTTGGGGGGTCTACACCACCAAAATAATTCACGGATGTATGTCCATCAAATATTTGGGGGGTCTACACCCCCAAAATAATTGACGGATGTATGTCCGTCAAATATTTGGGGGGTCTACACCCCCAAAATAATTGACCGATGTATGTCTGTCAAATATTTGGGGGGTCTACACCCCCAAAATAATTGACGGATGTATGTCCGTCAAATATCTGGGGGGTCTACAGCCCCAAAATATTTGACGGATGTGGATCGGTCAAATATTTGGGGGGTCTACACCCCCGAAACATTTGACGGATGTGGATCCGTCAAATATTTGGGGGGTCTACACCTCCAAACTATTTGACGGATGTGGATCCGTCAAATATTTGGGGGGTCTACACCTCCAAAATATTTCACGGATGTGGATCCGTCAAATATTTGAGGGGTCTACACCAACAAAATAATTGACGGATGTATGTCCGTCAAATATTTGGGGGGTCTACACCCCCAAAAATAATTGACAGATGTATGTCTGTCAAATATTTGGGGGGTCTACACCCCCTAAATATTTGCCGGATGTATGTCCATCAAATATTTGGGGGGTCTACAGCCCCAAAATATTTGACAGATGTGGATCGGTCAAGTATTTGGGGGGTCTACACCCCCAAAATAATTGACGGATGTATGTCTGTCAAATATTTGGGGGGTCTACACCCCCAAAATAATTGACGGATGTATGTCTGTCAAATATTTGGGGGGTCTACACCCCCGAAACATTTGACGGATGTGGATCCGTCAAATATTTGGGGGGTCTACACCACCAAAATAATTGACGGATGTATGTCCGTCAAACATTTGGGGGGTCTACGACCCCAAAAAAATTGACGGATGTATGTCCGTCAAATATTTGGGGGGTCTACACCCCCAACATAATTGACGGATGTATGTCCGTCAAATATTTGGGGGGTCTACACCCCCAAAATAATTGACGGATGTATGTCCGTCAAATATTTGGGGGGTCTACAGCCCCAAAATATTTGACGAATGTGGATCGGTCAAATATTTGGGGGGTCTACACCTCCAAAATATTTGACGGATGTGGATCCGTCAAATATTTGGGGGGTCTACACCTCCAAAATATTTCACGGATGTGGATCCGTCAAATATTTGGGGGGTCTACACCCCCAAAATATTTGACCGACGTATGCCCGTCAAATGTTTGGGGGGTCTACACGTCCAAATTAATTGACGGGGTATGTCCCTCAAACATTTGGGGGGTCTACAGCCCCAAAATAATTGACCGATGTATGTCTGTCAAATATTTGGGGGGTCTACACCCCCAAAATAATTGACGGATGTATGTCCGTCAAATATCTGGGGGGTCTACAGCCCCAAAATATTTGACGGATGTGGATCGGTCAAATATTTGGGGGGTCTACACCCCCGAAACATTTGACGGATGTGGATCCGTCAAATATTTGGGGGGTCTACACCTCCAAACTATTTGACGGATGTGGATCCGTCAAATATTTGGGGGGTCTACACCTCCAAAATATTTCACGGATGTGGATCCGTCAAATATTTGAGGGGTCTACACCAACAAAATAATTGACGGATGTATGTCCGTCAAATATTTGGGGGGTCTACACCCCCAAAAATAATTGACAGATGTATGTCTGTCAAATATTTGGGGGGTCTACACCCCCTAAATATTTGCCGGATGTATGTCCATCAAATATTTGGGGGGTCTACAGCCCCAAAATATTTGACAGATGTGGATCGGTCAAGTATTTGGGGGGTCTACACCCCCAAAATAATTGACGGATGTATGTCTGTCAAATATTTGGGGGGTCTACACCCCCAAAATAATTGACGGATGTATGTCCGTCAAATATTTGGGGGGTCTACACCCCCAAAATAATTGACCGATGTATGTCTGTCAAATATTTGGGGGGTCTACACCCCCAAAATAATTGACGGATGTATGTCCGTCAAATATCTGGGGGGTCTACAGCCCCAAAATATTTGACGGATGTGGATCGGTCAAATATTTGGGGGGTCTACACCCCCGAAACATTTGACGGATGTGGATCCGTCAAATATTTGGGGGGTCTACACCTCCAAACTATTTGACGGATGTGGATCCGTCAAATATTTGGGGGGTCTACACCTCCAAAATATTTCACGGATGTGGATCCGTCAAATATTTGAGGGGTCTACACCAACAAAATAATTGACGGATGTATGTCCGTCAAATATTTGGGGGGTCTACACCCCCAAAAATAATTGACAGATGTATGTCTGTCAAATATTTGGGGGGTCTACACCCCCTAAATATTTGCCGGATGTATGTCCATCAAATATTTGGGGGGTCTACAGCCCCAAAATATTTGACAGATGTGGATCGGTCAAGTATTTGGGGGGTCTACACCCCCAAAATAATTGACGGATGTATGTCTGTCAAATATTTGGGGGGTCTACACCCCCAAAATAATTGACGGATGTATGTCTGTCAAATATTTGGGGGGTCTACACCCCCGAAACATTTGACGGATGTGGATCCGTCAAATATTTGGGGGGTCTACACCACCAAAATAATTGACGGATGTATGTCCGTCAAACATTTGGGGGGTCTACGACCCCAAAAAAATTGACGGATGTATGTCCGTCAAATATTTGGGGGGTCTACACCCCCAACATAATTGACGGATGTATGTCCGTCAAATATTTGGGGGGTCTACACCCCCAAAATAATTGACGGATGTATGTCCGTCAAATATTTGGGGGGTCTACAGCCCCAAAATATTTGACGAATGTGGATCGGTCAAATATTTGGGGGGTCTACACCTCCAAAATATTTGACGGATGTGGATCCGTCAAATATTTGGGGGGTCTACACCTCCAAAATATTTCACGGATGTGGATCCGTCAAATATTTGGGGGGTCTACACCCCCAAAATATTTGACCGACGTATGCCCGTCAAATGTTTGGGGGGTCTACACGTCCAAATTAATTGACGGGGTATGTCCCTCAAACATTTGGGGGGTCTACAGCCCCAAAATATTTCACGGATGTGGATCCGTCAAATATTTGGGGGGTCTACACCCCCAAAATCTTTGATGGATGTGGATCCGTCAAATATTTGCGGGGTCTACACCCCCGGAATATTTGACAGATGTGGATCCGTCAAACGTTTTGGGGGTTTACACCCCCAAAATAATTGATGGATGTATGTCCATCAAATATTTGGGGGGTCTACACCCCCAAAATATTTGAGGGATGTATGGCCGTCAAATCTTTTGGGGGTCTACACCCCCAAAATAAATGACGGATGTATGTCCGTCAAATATTTGGGGAGTCTACACCCCCAAAATAATTGACGGATGTATGTCTGTCAAATATTTGGGGGGTCTACACCCCCAAAATATTTGACGGGTGTATGTCCTTCAAATATTTGGGGGGTCTGCACCCCCAAAATAATTGACGGATGTGGATCCGTCAAATATTTGGGGGGTCTACACCCCCAAAATAATTGACGGATGTGGATCCGTCAAATATTTGGGCAGTCTACACCACCAAAATAATTGACGGATGTATGTCCGTCAAATATTTGGGGGGTCTACACCCCCAAAATAATTGACGGATGCATCTCTGTCAAATATTTGGGGGGTCTACGCCCCCGAAACATTTGACGAATGTGGATCCGTCAAATATTTGGGGGGTCTACACCCCCAAAATAATTGAGGGATGTATGTCCGTCAAATATTTGGGAGGTCTACACCCCCAAAATAATTTACAGATGTATGTCTGTCAAATATTTGGGGGTCTACACCCCTAAAAAATATGACGGATGCATGTCCGTCAAATATTTGGGGGGTCTACAGCCCCAAAATATTTGACGGATGTGGATCGGTCAAATATTTGGGGGGTCTACACCCCCGAAACATTTGACGGATGTGGATGCATCAAATATTTGGGGGGTCTACACCTCCAAAATATTTGACGGATGTGGATCCGTCAAATATTTGGGGGGTCTACACCTCCAAAATATTTCACGGATGTGGATCCGTCAAATATTTGGGGGGTCTACACCACCAAAATAATTCACGGATGTATGTCCATCAAATATTTGGGGGGTCTACACCCCCAAAATAATTGACGGATGTATGTCCGTCAAATATTTGGGGGGTCTACACCCCCAAAATAATTGACCGATGTATGTCTGTCAAATATTTGGGGGGTCTACACCCCCAAAATAATTGACGGATGTATGTCCGTCAAATATCTGGGGGGTCTACAGCCCCAAAATATTTGACGGATGTGGATCGGTCAAATATTTGGGGGGTCTACACCCCCGAAACATTTGACGGATGTGGATCCGTCAAATATTTGGGGGGTCTACACCTCCAAAATATTTGACGGATGTGGATCCGTCAAATATTTGGGGGGTCTACACCTCCAAAATATTTCACGGATGTGGATCCGTCAAATATTTGAGGGGTCTACACCAACAAAATAATTGACGGATGTATGTCCGTCAAATATTTGGGGGGTCTACACCCCCAAAAATAATTGGCAGATGTATGTCTGTCAAATATTTGGGGGGTCTACACCCCCTAAATATTTGCCGGATGTATGTCCATCAAATATTTGGGGGGTCTACAGCCCCAAAATATTTGACAGATGTGGATCGGTCAAGTATTTGGGGGGTCTACACCCCCGAAACATTTGACGGATGTATGTCCGTCAAATATTGGGGGGGTCTACAGCCCCAAAATAATTGACGGATGTGGATCCGTCAAATATTTGGGGGGTCTACACCTCCAAAATAATTGACGGATGTATGTCCGTCAAATATTTGGGGGGTCTACACCCCCAAAATAATTGACGGATGTATGTCTGTCAAATATTTGGGGGGTCTACAGCCCCAAAATAATTGACGGATGTGGATCCGTCAAATATTTGGGGGGTCTACACCTCCAAAATAATTGACGGATGTATGTCCGTCAAATATTTGGGGGGTCTACACCCCCAAAATAATTGACGGATGTATGTCCGTCAAATATTTGGTGGGTCTACAGCCCCAAAATATTTGACGGATGTGGATCGGTCAAATATTTGGGGGGTCTACACCCCCGAAACATTTGACAGATGTGGATCCGTCAAATATTTGGGGGGTCTACACCTCCAAATTATTTGACGGATGTGGATCCGTCAAATATTTGGGGCGTCTACACCTCCAAAATATTTCACGGATGTGGATCCGTCAAATATTTGGGGGGTCTACACCACCAAAATGATTGACGGATGTATGTCCGTCAAAGACTTGGGGGGTCTACACCCCCAAAATTATTGACGGATGTACATCCGTCAAATATTTGGGGGGTCTACACCCCCAAAATAATTGACGGATGTATGTCTGTCAAATATTTGGGGGGTCTACACCCCCAAAATAATTGACGGATGTATGTCTGTCAAATATTTGGGGGGTCTACACCCCCGAAACATTTGACGGATGTGGATCCGTCAAATATTTGGGGGGTCTACACCACCAAAATAATTGACGGATGTATGTCCGTCAAACATTTGGGGGGTCTACGACCCCAAAAAAATTGACGGATGTATGTCCGTCAAATATTTGGGGGGTCTACACCCCCAACATAATTGACGGATGTATGTCCGTCAAATATTTGGGGGGTCTACACCCCCAAAATAATTGACGGATGTATGTCCGTCAAATATTTGGGGGGTCTACAGCCCCAAAATATTTGACGAATGTGGATCGGTCAAATATTTGGGGGGTCTACACCTCCAAAATATTTGACGGATGTGGATCCGTCAAATATTTGGGGGGTCTACACCTCCAAAATATTTCACGGATGTGGATCCGTCAAATATTTGGGGGGTCTACACCCCCAAAATATTTGACCGACGTATGCCCGTCAAATGTTTGGGGGGTCTACACGTCCAAATTAATTGACGGGGTATGTCCCTCAAACATTTGGGGGGTCTACAGCCCCAAAATATTTCACGGATGTGGATCCGTCAAATATTTGGGGGGTCTACACCCCCAAAATCTTTGATGGATGTGGATCCGTCAAATATTTGCGGGGTCTACACCCCCGGAATATTTGACAGATGTGGATCCGTCAAACGTTTTGGGGGTTTACACCCCCAAAATAATTGATGGATGTATGTCCATCAAATATTTGGGGGGTCTACACCCCCAAAATATTTGAGGGATGTATGGCCGTCAAATCTTTTGGGGGTCTACACCCCCAAAATAAATGACGGATGTATGTCCGTCAAATATTTGGGGAGTCTACACCCCCAAAATAATTGACGGATGTATGTCTGTCAAATATTTGGGGGGTCTACGCCCCCAAAATATTTGACGGATGTATGTCCTTCAAATATTTGGGGGGTCTGCACCCCCAAAATAATTGACGGATGTGGATCCGTCAAATATTTGGGGGGTCTACACCCCCAAAATAATTGACGGATGTGGATCCGTCAAATATTTGGGCAGTCTACACCACCAAAATAATTGACGGATGTATGTCCGTCAAATATTTGGGGGGTCTACACCCCCAAAATAATTGACGGATGCATCTCTGTCAAATATTTGGGGGGTCTACGCCCCCGAAACATTTGACGAATGTGGATCCGTCAAATATTTGGGGGGTCTACACCCCCAAAAAAATTGAGGGATGTATGTCCGTCAAATATTTGGGAGGTCTACACCCCCAAAATAATTTACAGATGTATGTCTGTCAAATATTTGGGGGTCTACACCCCTAAAAAATATGACGGATGTATGTCCGTCAAATATTTGGGGGGTCTACAGCCCCAAAATATTTGACGGATGCGGATCCGTAAAATATTTGGCAGGTCTACACCTCCAAAATATTTGACGGATGTGGATCCGTCAAATATCTGGGGGGTCTACACCTCCAAAATATCTCACGGATGTGAATCCCTCAAATATTTGGGGGGTCTACACCCCCAAAATATTTCACGGATGTGGATCCGTCAAATATTTGGGGGGTCTACACCCCCAAAATAATTGACGGACGTATGCCCGTCAAATGTTTGGGGGGTCTACACCTCCAAATTAATTGACAGGGTATGTCCCTCAAATAATTGGGGGGTCTACAGCCCCAAAATATTTGACGGATGTGGATCCGTCAAATATTTGGGGGGTCTACACCCCCGAAATCTTTGATGGATGTGGATCCGTCAAATATTTGGGGAGTCTACACCCCCAAAAAATTTGACGCATGTGGATCCGTCAAATATTTGGGGGGTCTACACCTCCAAAATATTTCACGGATGTGGATCCGTCAAATATTTGGGGGGTCTACACCCCCAAAATATTTGACGGATGTGGATCCGTCAAATGTTTTGGGGGTCTACACCCCCAAAATAATTGATGGATGTATGTCCGTCAAATATTTGGGGGGTCTACACCCCCAAAATATTTGAGGGATGTATGTCCGTCAAATCTTTTGGGGGTCTACGGCCCCAAAATAAATGACGGATGTATGTCCGTCAAATATTTGGGGGGTCTACACCCCCAAAAAAATTGACGGATGTATGTCTGTCACTTATTTGGGGGGTCTACACCCCCAAAATATTTGACACATGTATGTCCGTCAAATATTTGGGGGGTCTGCACCCCCAAAGTAATTGACGGATGTATGTCGGTCAAATATTTGGGGGGTCTGCAGCCCCGAAATAATTGACGGATGTATGTCTGTCAAATATTTGGGGGGTCTACACCCCGAAAATATTTGACGGATGTGGATCCGTCAAATATTTGGGCAGTCTACACCACCAAAATAATTGACGGATGTATGTCCGTCAAATATTTGGGGGGTCTACACCCCCAAAATATTTGACAAATGTGGATCGGTCAAATATTTGGGGGGTCTACACCCCCGAAACATTTGACGGATGTGGATCCGTCAAATATTTGGGGGGTCTACACCCCCAATATAAATGACGGATGTATGTCCGTCAAATATTTGGGAGGTCTACACCCCCAAAATAATTTACAGATGTATGTCTGTCAAATATTTGGGGGGTCTACACCCCTAAAAAAGATGACGGATGTATGTCCGTCAAATATTTGGGGAGTCTACAGCCCCAAAATATTTGACGGATGTGGATCCGTAAAATATTTGGGGGGTCTACACCTCCAAAATATTTGACGGATGTGGATCCGTCAAATATTTGGGGGGTCTACACCTCCAAAATATTTCACGGATGTGGATCCCTCAAATATTTGGGGGCTCTACACCCCCAAAATATTTCACGGATGTATGTCCGTCAAATATTTGGGGGGTCTACACCCCCAAAATATTTGAGGGATGCATGTCCGTCAAATCTTTTGGGGGTCTACACCCCCAAAATAAATGACGGATGTATGTCCGTCAAATATTTGGGGGGTCTACACCCCCAAAAAAATTGACGGATGTATGTCTGTCAAATATTTGGGGGGTCTACACCCCCAAAATATTTGACAGATGTATGTCCGTCAAATATTTGGGGGGTCTGCACCCCCAAAATGATTGACGGATGTGGATCCGTCAAATATTTGGGGGGTCTACACCCCCAAAATAATTGACGGATGTATGTCCGTCAAATATTTGGGGGGTCTGCAGCCCCGAAATAATTGACGGATGTATGTCTGTCAAATATTTGGGGGGTCTACACCCCCAAAATATTTGACGGATGTGGATCCGTCAAATATTTGGGCAGTCTACACCACCAAAATAATTGACGGATGTATGTCCGTCAAATATTTGGGGGGTCTACGCCCCCAAAATAATTGACGGATGTATGTCCGTCAAATATTTGGGGGGTCTACACCCCCAAAATATTTGACGGATGTGGATCGGTCAAATATTTGGGGGGTCTACACCCCCGAAACATTTGACGGATGTGGATCCGTCAAATATTTGGGGGGTCTACACCCCCGAAATAATTGACGGATGTATGTCCGTCAAATATTTGGGGGGTCTACACCCCCAAAATAAATGACGGATGTATGTCCGTCAAATATTCGGGAGGTCTACGGCCCCAAAATAATTTACAGATGTATGTCTGTCAAATATTTGGGGGGTCTACACCCCTAAAAAATATGACGGATGTATGTCCGTCAAATATTTGGGGAGTCTACAGCCCCAAAATATTTGACGGATGTGGATCCGTAAAATATTTGGGGGTTCTACACCTCCAAAATATTTGACGGATGTGGATCCGTCAAATATTTGTGGGGTCTAGACCCCCAAAATATTTCACGGATGTGGATCCGTCAAATATTTGGGGGGCCTACACCCCCAAAATAATTGACGGACGTATGCCCGTCAAATGTTTGGGGGGTCTACACCTCCAAATTAATTGACGGGGTATGTCCCTCAAATATTTGGGGGGTCTACAGCCCCAAAATATTTGACGGATGTGGATCCGTCAAATATTTGGGGGGTCTACACCCCCGAAATAATTGACGGATGTATGTCTGTCAAATATTTGGGGGGTCTACACCCCCAAAATAATTGACGGATGTACGTCCGTCAAATATTTGGGGGGTCTACAGCCCCAAAATATTTGACGGATGTGGATCGGTCAAATATTTGGGGGGTCTACGACCCCGAAACATTTGACGGATGTGGACCCGTCAAATATTTGGGCGATCTACACCCCCAAAATAATTGACGGATGTATATCCGTCAAATATTTGGGGGGTCTACACCCCCAAAATATTTGACGGATGTGGATCCGTCAAACATTTGGGCGGTCTACACCCCCCAAGTCTTTGATGGATGTGGATCCGTTAAATATTTGGGGAGTCTACATCCCCAAAATAATTGACGGATGTGGATCCGTCAAATATTTGGGGGGTCTACACCCCCAAAATAATTGATGGATGTATGTCCGTCAAATGGTTGGAGGGTCTACATCCCCAAAAATAAGTGACGGATGTATGTCCGTCAAATAGTTGGGGGGTCTACACCCCCAAAATATTTGAGGGATGTATGTCCGTCAAATATTTGGGGGTTCTACACCCCCAAAATAATTGACGGACGTATGTCCGTCAAATTTTGCGGGGGTCTACACCTCCAAAATATTTGACGGATGTGGATCCATAAAATATTTGGGGGGTCTATACCCCCAAACTAATTGACGGATGTATGTCCGTCAAATATTTGGGGGGTCTACACCCCCAAAATAATTGACGGATGTATGTTCGTCAAATATTTGGGGGGTCTACACCCCCAAAATAATTGACGGATGTATGTCTGTCAAATATTTGGGGGGTCTACAGCCCCAAAATATTTGACGGGTGTGGATCGGTCAAATATTTGGGGGGTCTACACCCCCGAAACATTTGACGGATGTGGATCCGTCAAATGTTTGGGGGGTCTACACCCCCAAAATAATTGACGGATGTATGTCCGTCAAATATTTGGGGGGTCTACAACCCCAAAATAAATGACGGATGTATGTCCGTCAAATATTTGGGGGGTCTACACCCCCAAAATAATTGACAGAGGTATGTCTGTCAAATATTTGGGGGGTCTACACCCCTAAAAAATATGACGGATGTATGTCCGTCAAATATTTGGCGGGTCTACAGCCCCAAAATATTTGACGGATGTGGATCCGTCAAATATTTGGGGGGTCTACACCCCCAAGATATTTGACCGATGTGGATCCGTCAAATATTTGGGGGGTCTACACCTCCAAAATATTTGACGGATGTGGATCTGTAAAATATTTGGGGGGTCTACACCTCCAAAATATTTCGCGGATGTGGATCCGTCAAATATTTGGGGGGTCTACACCCCCAAAATATTTGACGGATGTGGATCCGTCAAATATTTGGGGGGTCTACACCCCAAAATAATTGACAGACGTATGCCCGTCAAATGTTTGGGGGGTCTACACCTCCAAATTAATTGACGGGGTATGTCCCTCAAATATTTGGCGGGTCTACAGCCCCAAAATATTTGACGGATGTGGATCCGTCAAATATTTGGGGGGTCTACACCCCCAAGATATTTGACCGATGTGGATCCGTCAAATATTTGGGGGGTCTACACCTCCAAAATATTTGACGGATGTGGATCCGTCAAATATTGGGGGGGTCTACACCTCCAAAATATTTCAGGGATGTGGATCCGTCAAATATTTGGGGGGTCTACACCCCCAAAATATTTGACGGATGTGGACCCGTCAAATGTTTTGGGGGTCTACACCCCCAAAATAATTGATGGATGTATGTCCGTCAAATATTTGGGGGGTCTACACCCCCAAAATATTTGAGGTATGTATGTCCGTCAAATATTTGGGGGGTCTACACCCCCAAAATATTTGAGGGATGTATGTCCGTCAAATGTTTTAGGGGTCTACACCCCCAAAAAAATTGACGGACGTATGTCCGTCAAATATTTCGGGGGTCTGCACCTCCAAAAAAATTTACGGATGTGGTTCCATCAAATATTTGGGGGGTCTACACCCCCAAAATAAATGACGGATGTATGTCGGTCAAATATTTGGGGGGTCTACACCCCCAAAATATTTGACGGATGTATGTCCGTCAAATATTTGGGGGTCTGCACCCCCAAAATAATTGACGGATGTGGATCCGTCAAATATTTGGGTGGTCTACACCCCCAAAATAATTGACCGATGTATGTCCGTCAAATATTTGGGGGGTCTACACCCCCGAAACATTTGACGGATGTGGACCCGTCAAATATTTGGGCGGTCTACACCCCCAAAACAATTGACAGATGTATGTCCGTCAAATATTTGGGGGGTCTACAGCCCCAAAAGATTTGACGGATGTGGTTCCGTCAAATATTTGCGGGGTTTACACCCCCAGAGTCTTTGATGGATGTGGAGCCCTTAAATATTTGGGGAGTCGACATCCCCAAAATAATTGACGGATGTGGCTCCGTCAAATATTTGGGGGGTCTACGGCCCCAAAATATTTGACGGATGTGGATCCGTCAAATGTTTTGGGGGTCTACACCCCCGAAATAATTGATGGATGTATGTCCGTCAAATATTTGGGGGGTCTACATCCCCAAAAATAAGTGACGGATGTATGTTCGTCAAATAGTTGGGGGGTCTACACCCCAAAAATATTTGAGGAATGTATGTCCGTCAAATATTTGGGGGGTCTAAACCCCCAAAATAATTGACGGATGTATGTCCGTCAAATATTTGGGGTGTCTACGCCCCGGAAATAATTGACGGATGTATGTCCGTCATATATTTGGGGGGTCTACACCCCCAAAATAATTGACGGATGTATGTCCGTCAAATATTTGGGGGGTCTACACCTCCAAAATATTTGACGGATGTGGATCCGTCAAATGATTGGGGGGCCTACACGCCCGAAACATTTGACGGATGTGGATCCGTCAAACATTTGGGGGGTCTACACCCCCAAAATAATTGACGGATGTATGTCCGTCAAATATTTGGGGGGTCTACAGCTCCAAAATATTTGACGGATGTGGATCCGTCAAATATTTGGGGGGTCTACACCCCCAAAATAATTGACGGATATATGTCCGTCAAATATTTTGGGGGTCTAGACGCCCAACATAAATGACCGATGTATGTCCGTCAAATATTTGGGGGGTCTACACCCCCAAAAAAATTAACGGACGTATGTCCGTCAAATATTTGGGGGGTCTACACCCCCAAAATAATTGACGGATGTATGTCCGTCAAATATTTCGGGGGTCTACACCTCCAAAACATTTGACGGATGTGGATCCGTCAGATATTTGGGGGGTCTACACCCCCAAAACAAATGAAGGATGTATGTCCGTCAAATATTTGGGGGGTCTACACCCCCAAAATAATTGACGGATGTTTGTCTGTCAAATATTTGGGGGGTCTACACCCCCTAAATATTTGACGGATGTGGACCCGTCAAATATTTGGGGGGTCTACACCTGCAAAATATTTGACGGATGTGGATCCGTCAAATATTTGGGGGGTCTACACCCCCAAAACAATTGACGGATGTATGTCCGTCAAATATTTCGGGGGTCTACACCTCCAAAACATTTGACGGATGTGGATCCGTCAGATATTTGGGGGGTCTACACCCCCAAAACAAATGAAGGATGTATGTCCGTCAAATATTTGGGGGGTCTACACCCCCAAAATAATTGACCGATGTATGTCTGTCAAATACTTGGGGGGTCTACACCCCCAAAATAATTGACGGATGTATGTCCGTCAAATATTTGGGGGGTCTACACCCCCAAAATAAATGAAGGATGTATGTCCGTCAAATATTTGGGGGGTCTACAGCCCCAAAATATTTGACGGATGTATGTCTGTCAAATATTTGGGGGGTCTACACCCCTAAAAAATATGACGGATGTATGTCCGTCAAATATTTGGGGGGTCTACACCCCCAAAATAAATGAAGGATGTATGTCCGTCAAATATTTGGGGGGTCTACACCCCCAAAATAATTGACCGATGTATGTCTGTCAAATACTTGGGGGGTCTACACCCCCAAAATAATTGACGGATGTATGTCCGTCAAATATTTGGGGGGTCTACACCCCCAAAATAAATGAAGGATGTATGTCCGTCAAATATTTGGGGGGTCTACAGCCCCAAAATATTTGACGGATGTATGTCTGTCAAATATTTGGGGGGTCTACACCCCTAAAAAATATGACGGATGTATGTCCGTCAAATATTTGGGGGGTCTACACCCCCAAAATAAATGACGGATGGATGTCCGTCAAATATTTGGGGGGTCTACACCCCCAAAATAATTGACGGATGTGGATCCGTCAAATATTTGGGGGGTCTACACCCGCAAAAAAAAAGACGGATGTATGTCCGTCAAATATTTGGGGGGTCTACAGCCCCAAAAAAATTGAGGGAGGTGGATCCGTCAAATATTTGGGGAGTCTACACCCCCAAAATAATTGAGGGATGTATGTCCGCCAAATATTTGGGGGGTCCACAGCCCCAAAATATTTGACAGATGTGGATCCGTCAAATATTTGGGGGGTCTACACCCCCGGAAAATTGGACAAATGTGGATCCGTCAAATATTTGGGGGGTCTACGACTCCAAAACATTTCACGGATGTGGATCCGTCAAATATTTGGGGGGTCTACACCCCCAAAATGATTGACGGATGTATGTCCGTCAAATGGTTGGGGGGTCTACATCCCCAGAAATGAGTGACGGATGTATGTCCGTCAAATATTTGGGGGGTCTACACCCCCAAAATATTTGACGGATGTGGATCCGTCAAATATTACGGGGGTCTACACCACCAAAATATTTGACGGATGTGGATCCGTCAAATATTTGGGGGGTCTACACCCCCAAAATATTTGATGGATGTGGATCCGTCAAATCTTTGGTGAGTCTACACCCCCAAAAAAATTGACGGCTGTATGTCTGTCAAATATTTGGGGGGTCTACACCCCCAAAATATTTGACGGATGTGGGTCCGTCAAATATTTGGGGGGTCTGCGGCCCCAAAATTTTTGACGGATGTGGATCCGTCAAATATTTGGGGGTCTACACCTCCAAAATATTTCGTCAATGTGGATCCGTAAAATATTTGGGAGGTCTACACCGCCAAAATAATTGACGGCTGTGGATCCGTCAAACATTTGGGGGGTCTACACCCCCCAAATGATTGTCGGATGTATGTCCGTCCAATGGTTGGGGGGTCTACATCCCCGGAAATAAGTGAAGGATGTATGTCCGTCAAATATTTGCGGGGTCTACACCGCCAAATTATTTGAGTGATGTATGTCGTTCAAATATTTGGGGGGTCTACACCCCCGAAATAATTGACGGACGTATGTCCGTCAAATATCTGGGGGGTCTACACCCCCAAAATAATTGACGGATGTATGTCCGTCAAATATTTGGGGGGTCTACACCCCCAAAATAATTAACGGACGTATGTCCGTCAAATATTTGGGGGGTCTACACCTCTGAAATATTTGACGGATGTGGATCCGTCACATGTTTGGGGGCTCTACAGCCCCAAAAATAAGTGACGGATGTATGTCCGTCAAATATTTGGGGGGTCTACACCGCCAAAATGATTGAGTGATGTATGTCCGTCAAATATTTGGGGGGTCTACACCCCCGAAACAATTGACGGACGTATGTCCGTCAAATATCTGGGGGGTCTACACCCCCAAAATAATTGACGGATGTATGTCCGTCAAATATTTGGGGGGTCTACGCCCCGGAAATAATTGACGAATGTATGTCCGTCAAATATTTCGGGGGTCTACAGCCCGAAAATAATTGACAAATGTATGTCCGTCAAATATTTGGGGGGTCTACTCCTCCAAAATATTTGACGGATGTGAGTCCGTCAAATATTTGGGGGGTCTACACCCCCGAAACATTTGACGGATGTGGATCCGTCAAATATTTGGGGGGTCTGAACCCCCAAAATAATTGACGGATGTATGTCCATCAAATATTTGGGGGGTCTACACCTCTGAAATATTTGACTGAGGTGGATCCGTCACATATTTGGGGGGTCTACGACCCTAAAATAATTGACGGATGTATGTCGGTCAAATATTTGGAGGGTCTACACCCCCAAAAAAAATGACGGATGCATGTCCGTCAAATATTTGGGGGGTCTACACCCCCAAAATAAATGACGGATATATCTCCGTCAAATATTTGGGGGGTCTACACACCCAAAAAGTTGACGGATGTATGTCCGTCACATATTTGGGGGGTCTACACCCCCAAATTAATTGACGGATGTGGATCCATCAAATATTTGGAGGGTCTACACCCCCAAAAAAAATGACGGATGCATGTCCGTCAAATATTTGGGGGGTCTACACCCCCAACATAATTGACGGATGTGGATCCGTCAAATATTTGGGGGGCCTTCACACCCAAAAAAATTGACGGATGTATGTCCGTCAAATATTTGGGGGGTCTACACCGCCGAAATATTTGACGACTGTGGATCCGTCAAATATTTGGGGGGTCTACAGCCCCAAAACATTTGACGGATGTGGATCCGTCAAATATTTAAGGCGTCTACACCCCCGACATAATTGACGGATGTATGTCCGTCAAATATTTCGGGGGTCTACACCTCCAAAATATTTGACAGATGTGGATCCGTCAAATATTTGGGGGGTCTACACCGCCAAAAAAATTGACGGATGTATGTCCGTCAAGTGGTTGGGGGGTCTACACCCCCAAAATATTTGAGGTATGTATGTCCGTCAAATATTTGGGGGGTCTACACCCCCAAAAAAATTGACGGACGTATGTCCATCAAATATTTGGGGGGTCTGCAGCCCCAAAATAATAGACGGATGTATGTCCGTCAAATATTTGGGGGGTCTACACCCCCAAAATAATTGACAGATGTATGTCCGTCAAATATTTGGGGGGTCTACACCCCCAAAATATTTGCCGCATGTGGATCTGTCAATGGTTGGGGGAGTCTACACGACCGAAGTATTTGCCGGATGTGGATCCGTGAAATATTTGGGGGGTCTACACCCCCCAAATAATTGACGGATGTGGATCCGTCAAATATGGGACGGGTCTACACCCCCAACATAATTGACGGATGTATGTGCGTCAAATATTTCGGGGGTCTACACCTCCAAAATATTTGACGGATGTGGATCCGTCAAATATTTGGGGGGTCTACACCCCCCAAAAAATTGGGGGATGTTTGTCCGTCAAAAGGTTTGGGGTTCTACATCCCCAAAAATGAGTGACGGATGTATGTCCATCAAATATTTGGGGGGTCTACACCCCCAAAATATTTGAGGGATGCATGTCCGTCAAATATTTGGGGGGTCTACACCCCCAAAATAATTGACGGACGTATGTCCGTCAAATATTTGGGGGGTCTACACCCCCAAAATAATTGACGGACGTATGTCCGTCAAATATTTGGGGGGTCTACACCCCCAAAATAATTGACGGATGTATGTCCGTCAAATATTTGGGTGGTCTACACCCCCAATATATTTGTCGGACGCATGTCCGTCAAATATTTGGGGGGTGTACACCTCCAAAATATTTGACGGATGTGGATCCGTCAAATATTTGGGGAGTCTACACGCCCGAAATATTTGACAGATGTGGATCCGTCAAATATTTCGGGGGTCTACACCTCCAAAATGTTTGACGGATGTATGTCCGTCAAATATTTGGGGGGTCTACACCCCCAAAACATTTGAAAGACGTATGTCCCTCAATTATTTGGGGGGTCTACACCTCCAAAATATTTGACGGATGTGGATCCGTCAAATATTTGACGGGTCTACACCTCCAAAATGTTTGACGGATGTGGATCTGTCAAATATTTGGGGGGTCTACACCTCCAAAACAATTGACGGATGTATGTCCGTCAAATATTTGGGGGGTCTACACCCGCAAAATATTTGACGGATGTATGTCCGTCAAAAGGTTTGGGGTTCTACATCCCCAAAAATGAGTGACGGATGTATGTCCATCAAATATTTGGGGGGTCTACACCCCCAAAATATTTGAGGGATGCATGTCCGTCAAATATTTGGGGGGTCTACACCCCCAAAATAATTGACGGACGTATGTCCGTCAAATATTTGGGGGGTCTACACCCCCAATATATTTGTCGGACGCATGTCCGTCAAATATTTGGGGGGTGTACACCTCCAAAATATTTGACGGATGTGGATCCGTCAAATATTTGGGGGGTCTACACCTCCAAAATGTTTGACGGATGTATGTCCGTCAAATATTTGGGGGGTCTACACCCCCAAAACATTTGAAAGACGTATGTCCCTCAATTATTTGGGGGGTCTACACCTCCAAAATATTTGACGGATGTGGATCCGTCAAATATTTGACGGGTCTACACCTCCAAAATGTTTGACGGATGTGGATCTGTCAAATATTTGGGGGGTCTACACCTCCAAAACAATTGACGGATGTATGTCCGTCAAATATTTGGGGGGTCTACACCCGCAAAATATTTGACGGATGTATGTCCCTCAAATATTTGGGGGGTCTACACCTCCAAAACATTTGACGGATGTGGATCCGTCAAATATTTGGGGGGTCTACACTTCCAAAATATTTGACGGATGTGGATCCGTCAAATATTTGGGGGGTCTACACCTGAAAAATATTTGACGGATGTGGATCCTTCAAATATTTTGGGGGTGTAGACCCCCCAAATATTTGACGGATCCACATCCGTCAAATATTTTGGGGGTGTAGACCCCCAAAGTATTTGACGGATCCGCAAAAAAAATTGACGCATGCCCATGCGTCAATTATTTGACGCATGCCCATGCATCAATTCCTAGGGGGGTCTAGACCCCCAAAATAATTGACGCATGCCCATGGGTCAATCATTTGGGGGGTCTAGACCCCCCAAATAGGAACCCTCTAGCAATCAGCGCGTGCCCACGCGCCAATTCCTAAAACGGGCTACACCCTTCTAGGAATTGGCGCATGCCCACGCGCCAATTCCTAAGAGGGGTCTACACCCCTCTGTAAATCAATGGGGCTATGAAGTCGAGGGGGGGGGGGGGGGCTATGAAATTGATAAGAGGGGGGTTATGAAATTGATAGGGCAGGGGGCTACGAAATTGATGGAGGGGGGCTATGAAATTGAATGGGGGGAACCTATGAAATTGATGGGGTTGGGGCTATGACATTGATGGGGGGTAGGGCTATGGAATTGATGGGGGGGGGCTATGAAATTGATAAGGGGGGGGGGCTATGTAATGGATGGGGGGGGGCTATGAAATTGATAGGGGGGCATATGAAATTGATGGGGGGGCTATGAAATTGATGGGGGGGGGCTATGAAATTGATGGGGGAGGGGCTATGAAATTGATAAAGGGGGGGTTCTGAAATTGATAGGGCAGGGGGCTATGAAATTGATGGGGGGGGGCTGTGAAATTGAATGGGGGGGACCTATGAAATTGATGGTGGTGGGGCTATCAAATTGATGGGGGGTAGGGCTATCAAATTGATAGCGGGGGGGCTATGAAATTGATGGGGGTGGGGCTATGAAATTCATGGGGTAGGGGGCTATGAAATTGATAGGGGGGCATATGAAATTGATGGGGGGGCCATGATTTTGATGGGGGGGGGCTATAAAATTGATGGGGGAGGGGCTATGAAATTGATGGAGGGGGGGCTATGAAATTGATGGAGGGGGGTATGAAATTGATGGGGGGAGGCTATGAAATTGATGCGGGAGGGGCTGTGAAATGGATGGGGGGGTGCTATGAAATGGATGGGGGGGGCTATGAAATGGAGGGGGGGGGGGTTATGAAATTGATGGGGGGGGGGGGCTATGAAATGGATGTGGGGGGGGGGCTATGAAATGGATGGGAGGGGGCTATGAAATTGATGGGGGGGGGCTATGAAATTGATGGGAGGGGGCTTCTACCCGGCTTCGGACCTACGGGGACCTACGGAGACATACCACAACACGGCACAGCATGGCATGGCACACCTGCAAGTTGTGAAATGATTATTTTTATTGATGTCAGTTTTTTTGCATGCAAAGAAACACCTGTGAGACAAAGAAAAGAACACCCTCCCGCACCCGTGACTAAACTCCCCCCCCCCGGCAGTTCTTTCAAGCCTCCCCCGTCCCCGGTGAAAAACATGTAAAGAAAGGAGAGGCCCCCCCCCCCCCCCGAACCAAGGCTTGAAGCAAGGGCACCCCCACATTGCCTACGCTATGTCAACGTGTGCGTGTGTGTGCGTGTGTGTGTGTGTGTGTGTGTGTGTGTGTGTCTGTGGAAGGACATATGCTTATAAATGCGGCAAATCTGTTGGTTTACTTTTCAATGGTGTTTGATGGCGCTACAACGCTAGGGTTGAGGCCACACAACGAAAATCTACACCTCGAAGAGTGTAGTGAGTGGGTGCAGTTTCCGTGCTTCCTACACACAAACACACAACACCAAGCGGGGGGTATTTTCCGAATCATTTTCCATACTTCCTGATGCAAGAAAGCACTCATGAGTGGGGGGGGGGGGTGTGGAAGGACGAGGGAAGGGCCACGGGGGGGCATCTTTCATTGGGGGGGGGGGGGGGTGCTACACCACAAGGGGGGATGGGTGAGGTGGGTTTATGGTTTGGGTAATGACGGTCCATAAGAATCTAATGTCTGATGTCTGATAGCCGACTAGGTCGCTATACATAGAGCTGGGGCGGTGGGCAGTGGGACTCCTACAATACACCGCCTCACCGCCTGGGGTCAGGGGGCGGTGGAAGTCCTGCATTACACTGCCTTGGTGCCTTGGGGCAGTGGGCAGTGCAACTCCCGCAATGCACTGCCGCACCGCCTGGGGGAGTGGGCAGTGCAACTCCAACAATACACTGCCTCAATGCCTGCGGGCAGTGGGCCGTGGAACCCCTGCATTGCACTGCCTCACCGCCTGTGGGCAGTGGGCAGTGGGACTCCTACAATGCACCGCCTCACTGCCTGGGGCCAGTGGGCAGTGGAACTCCTGCGTAGATTGCCTCACTGCCTTGGGGCAGTGGGCAGTGCAACTCCTGCAATGCCCTGCCGCACCGCTTGGGGGAGTGGGCAGTGCAACTCCAACAGCACACTGCCTCACTACCTGCGGGCAGGGGGCCGTGGAACTCCTGCATTGCACTGCCTCGCGGCCTGGCGGCAGTGGGCAGTGGGCCTCGTACAATGCACCGCCTCACTGCCTGGGGCATGGCAGTGGAACTCGTCCAATACGCTGCCTCAGTGCCTGGGGCAGTGGGCAATGGAACTCCTTCAACGTGCCGCCTCACTGTGTGGGGGCAGTGGCCCGTGCTACTCTTGCAATACACTGCCTCTCTGCCCGGGAAAGCGGGCAATGGAACTCCTGCAATGCACTGCCTCAGTAGGCCTGCAACATATTGTCCCTCTGTCAGGGGGCAGTGGGTAGTGCAACTCCTGCAATACAATGCCCCACTGCCTGGGGGCAGTGGGCAGTGGAACTCGTGCAATATGTACCTGCGGCTCACTGGTGGCTAAGTGGAAATGTGAAGTTGGGGCTCATTTGGGGCTTAGTTGTGCATTGCGATGTCTTTGTGCTTGTTTGCTGTGCGTTTTGCATGCTAGGTAATGTGCATTTAATGTTTTCAGAAGTTTTGGATACTAACTTGTTCAAGGTTCAAGGGGGGGGGGTACTTTTTTTGGCGACGGCTCAGTTGACTGAGCGCCCGACTGAGCCGTCAATGAGCGGTCACTGAGCCGGCTCACTGAGCGCGCCAAATGGCTCAGTGAGCGCTCAGTGAGCGCTCACTAAGAGCTAATTGGGGGCTCACTCAGGGCTCACTCAGGAGTTTCTCCCCCTTTCCGCCCTCTCTTCCCACCCTTGCTGGCCCACACTTCACCCTTTTCACACCAACATTGGTCCGCAGTTCTCACCACGTCTTTTCTCCAAAAACTTGAGCGTGCATGCACACATACATACTTGCATACATGTACCCGTGGCGACAAACACACAAACATCCAAACACACACACTTCGTCAGGGACACGAATATCCAAACACATACACACACATACACCATACACACGTGCACACACACATGCACATGCACAAATTGACAACCACATTCATTCGTGTGTGCAATTATCTTGCGTGTACATAAACACATGGCCACATTGAACCATGTGAAGTGAAGGGCTAGGGAGAGATGGTTACAGGGTTGGGGTTCGGGGAGGTGAACCTAACCATTTGCGAGGGTGTTCCTTGTTGCCTCATGAAAATGGCACCCACCCACCCCATACACACGGACACGCACACACCGTGGAGTACAAATAGGGCACAGAGGACATAGCTCGCTTTTGTGAGGTTGATCATACAACCATCTTGACCTACACCATGACACATTGATCCCCCTCCCCCCTTATCCCCTCCCCACCCCTTTCGCTATGTGGCGTTCCCCCGCTTCCCTCGTGCGTAGCCCTCACGTTCTCTTGCCTGTCCCGTCCCCTTTGTCCTACCTTTCCTATTTTTTGGCCATGGCATCACATGCATGATGGTGGCAGCAAGGACGATGACCTTTGCAGGTATGTTGTGCTATTATGTGTGTGGGTGTGTGGGTGTATGTGCGTGCTTGCGTGCGTGTGTAGTTGTGCCCATGCGCATGTGCGCAACTGTAGATGGTTTGTTCGTTCTTGGTTTCTCTCATTTAGTGTGTTTGTATGTCTGCTTGTGTGTGGGGGGGGGGGGTGCATGGATCGATGCGTGAGTGAAGGTGTCTTTGTGCGTGAGTGGTTGTGAGTGTGTGACTGCATTCTTTGGTTTCCGGTTGCCTAGGTTCGTGTGTGCATGTGGATTCGTGAATGTGTGTACGTGCAGGCGTGTGAGTGTGTGTGTGTGTGTGTGTCTGTGTGTGTTGCAGCTGTTATTTTGGATGTTGTTGTTGGTTTTGGTGTTGTGTGGCATAGGCTTTGATTGTGTGCGCATAACATTGTGTTTGTGGCTGCAGATGCAGGTATGGTTGTGTTTCTGGTTGTGGCTGTGGTTCCAGGCTTGCGTGAGGTTGTTGCCCTGGTTGTTGTGGTAGCTGTCGTTCTTGGTGTGGTTATGGTAGTGGCTGTGGTTGCGGCTTTGGTTGTGGGTGTGGGTGTGGGTGTGGGTGTGGGTGTGGGTGTGGGTGTGGGTGTGGGTGTGGGTGTGTTTCTGCAAGCTGTGTTGTGTGTGGATTTGGTTGTGGTTGTGTCAGTGTGTGTGGCCCTGGCTGTGGTGAAGGCTGCAGTTGCAGCTTTCACTGTGGCTGCAGCTGTTCGTTGGGTTCTGGCTGTAGCTGTGGGGGGGGGGGGTAAAGGACTGCAAAGAGGGGGGCTCAAATCACCATCTACCCCCTCCCAAAAAAGACCGCACCAAGTTTACAGTGACAGTGTACAGGGACAGTGTACAACGACAGTGTATAGTGAGAGCATACAGTGCGTGTAGAGTGACAGTGTAGAGTGCTAGTATAGAGACTTGGGCGTTGTGGCGGACGTACTGTGTGTGGGGATACATTCTATGAGACCTTGGGGAGTACAGTGTACAGAGTACAGTGTACAGTGTAAAGTGTACAGTGACAATGTACAGTGACAGTGTATAGTGACAGTGTGCAGTGTGCAGTGACAGCGTACAGTGACAGCGTACAGTGTACCATGTACAGTGACAGTAGACGATGACACCATTGACAGTGTACATGGACAGTGTACAGTGACAATGGACCATGAGTGAGCCCTCACCGAGGGCTCACTGAGCCATTTGGCGCGCTCACTGAGCGCTCGGTGAGCGCGCGAAACGGCGCAGTGAGCGCTCAGTGAGCGCGCCAAATGGCTCAGTGAGCGCTCAGTGAGGGCTCACTCATGGTTCACTGTCACTGTACACTGTCAATGCACACTGTGTATTGCACACTGCACACTGCACACTGTGTATTGCACACTGCACACTGCATACTGTGTATTGCATACTGCACACTGCACACTGTGTGTTACAAATTGCACACTGCACACTGCAATGCACACTGCACACCCTGTAATGCACAATGCACACCCTATAATGCACACTGCACACTGAGCGCCCGAACGCTTGCACTGTACGGTGTGCAGTGTGCATGACACAGTGTGCAGTGTGCATTACACAGTGTGTAGTGCGCAGTGTACACTGCGCACTGCACACTGCACACTGTGTATTGCACACTGCAGACTGTGTATTGCACACTGCACATTGTGTATTGCACACTGCACACTGTAATGCACACTGCACACTGTGTATTGCACACTGCACACTGCACACTGTGCATTACAAATTGCACACTGCACACCGTAATGCACACTGCACACTGTGTATTGCACACTACAAACCGCACCCTGCGTAATGCACACTGGGTATTGCACATTGACACGGTACAGTGTGCAATACCCAATGTGCAATACGCAGGGTGCAGGGTGTAGTGTGCATGACACAACGTGCAGTGTGCATTACACGGTGTGCCGTGTAGATTACATCACACACGGCATACTACACCTTGTGTAGTGCACACTACACACAGTGTACAGTGTGCAGTGTGCAATACACAGCGTGCAGTGTGCAGTGTGCAATACACAGTGTGCAGAGTGTATTACACAGTGTGCAGTGTGCATTACAGTGTGCGGTGTGCAATTGATAACACACAGTGTGCAGTGTGCAGTGTGCAATACACAGTATGCAGTGTGCACTGTGCAATACACGGTGTACAGTGTGCACTGTGCAATACACCGTGTGCAGTGTGCATTGCAGTGTGCAGTGTGCAATTTGTAACACACGGTGTGCAGTGTACAGTGTGCAATACACAGTGTGCAGTGTGCATGACAGCGTGCAGTGTGCAGTTTGTAATGCACAGTGTGCCGTGTGCATGACACAGTGTGCAGTGTGCATTACAGTGTGCAGTGTGCAGTACACAGTGTGCAGTGCGCAGTGTACACTGCACAATACCCGCTGTGTAATGCACACTGCTCAGTGCACGGTGCACACTGGGCATTGCACACTGCACACGGTGCACTGCGCAGCGTGAAGTGTGCCACTGCACACTGGGTATTGCACACTGCACACGGTGCACTGTGCAGTGTGCAGTGTGCAATACACAGTGCGCAGTGGGCATTACAGGGTGTGCAGTGTGCATTACAAGGTGTGCAGTGTGCATTGCAGTGTGCAGTGTGCAATTTGTAACACACAGTGTGCAGTGTGCAGTGTGCAATACACAGTATGCAGTGTGCAATGTGCAATACACAGTGTGCAGTGTGCAATGTGCAATACACAGTGTGCAGCGACAGTGTGGAGTGACAGTGAACCATGAGTGAGCCCTCACTGAGCGCTCACTGAGCCCTTTGGCGCGCTCACTGAGCGCTCACTGCGCCGTTTCGCGCACTCACTGAGCGCTCAGTGAGCGCGACAAATGGCTCAGTGAGCGCTCAGTGAGCGCGCCAAATGGCTCAGTGAGCGCTCAGTGAGGGCTCACTCATGGTTCACTGTCACTGTACACTGTGACAATACACTGTCACTGTACACTGTCCATGTACTCCTATGTCCTAACTCCTAAGTGAGCCTTGAGCGAGCCCCTAATTAGCTCTCAGTGAGCGCTCACTGAGCGCTCACTGAGCCATTTGGCGCGCTCAGTGAGCGCTCAGTGAGCGCTCAATGAGCCGGCTCAGTGACGGCTCAGTGACGGCTCAGTCGGGCGCTCAGGCACTGAGCCGTCGAAAAAAAGAAACCCCTCCGGTCAAATCCTCTTGGCCTAGGGGTTGGTGTCCCTTTGGGGACATTCCAAAACCCCAACCCACCCCCGAAAGCCACAACTTTTCACATTAAACCCCTTGAAGAACACCACTTAGCCCCAAATGAGCCACTTTAGCCCCAACTGAGCCCCAACTTCACATTTCCAAGTGAGCCGCAGGTACATACACTGCCCAACTCCCCGGGGGCACTGGGCAGAGGGACTCCTACAATGCACCGCCGCACTGCTTGGGGGCAACGGGCAGTGGAACTCCTGCAATACACTGCCTCAGTGCCTGGTGGCAGTTGGCAATGCAACTCCTGCAACGCACCGCCTCAATGTGTGGGGGCAGTGGCCTGTGCTACTCTTGCAATACACTGCCACTCTGCCTGGGGGTGGCGGGCACTGGAACTCCTGCAATGCACTGGATCACTGCGTGGGGGCAGCGGGCACTGCAACTCCCGCAGTGCACTGCCTTAGCACCCGGGGGCACTGGGCAGTGCAACTGCTGCAACACGCTGCCTCACTGGCCTGGGGGCAGCGGACAGTGGGACTCCTGCAACGCAATGCCAAACTGCCTGGGGACAATGGGCAGTGGAACTCCTGCAATGCACTGCCTCACTACATGGGGGCAGTGGGAAGTGAAACTCCTCGACCATGCTGCCCCTCTGCCTGGGGGCAGTGGGCAGTGCAACTCCTGCAATACACTGCCTCACTGCCAAGGGGCAGTGGGCAGTGAAACTCTTGCAACGCACTGCCTCAATGCCTAGGAGCAGTGGGCAGTGGGATTCCTTTAATGCACTGCCTCACTACTGGTGACATGGCATCAGTATAAAAGCGGTCAGGAGAGTAGCCGTGGGACGGATTCCCCACACGCAATGCCACCCGTGAAGTCAGTTGTGATACATTGTGGTGGTCTCTGTGTCTTCCTTGTGTCAAGCCGGGTCCACCCCGCCCGCCAACCGTCGAGGATCCCTCCCTGGGCCAGAAATGTAGTCTTGTGGGGGACAAACACACCTACGTGGCCTCCCCCGACCGCCGGACGCCGATGTGGCGCCGGCGTAGTGAAAGGGTACCACCGTGGCGCCGCTGACGAATGCGTGTGTCATCGTGGCACGACCTCCATAGCGGAGCGCCACCGTGGCGCTAGCCCAACAGCCATGCGCCAACGTGGCGCTGGCTGAGTGGTAGGACACCACCGTGGTGCCACGAACGTACCCGTATGCAATCGTGGTCCTTCGGGGCGGAGCACCGCCGTGGCGTCGCCCAAATAATCGAGCGCCAACGTGGCGCCCCTTCAGTGGCAGCACGACATCGTGGTGCAATCAACGTGCACGTGCGCCGCCCTGGCGCGATCCTTAGGGCGGAGCGCCATCGTGGCACTGCGCAGACAACCCTACGCGGCCGTGGCGCCAGTTCAGTGGTGAGGCACCACCATGGTACAGTCAACGTACACGTGCGCCGTCGTGGCGCAACCTTAAGGGCAAAGTGCCACCGTGGCGCTGCCAAGACGACCTTGCACCGCCGTGGCGCTAGCTCATCGGCAGAGCGCCACCGTTATGCAGGCAAAATACACGTACACCGTCGTCTTGTGGCCTTCAGGGCAGAGCACCGCGTGGCTCCGCCCAAATCGTGCGCCGACGTGGCACAAGCTGAATGGCAGAGCACCACCGTGGTGCCGTCGCCGTGTGCGCATGCTGCCATAACAGGATTTTCACCCGCTAGCCTGGCCATGGTGTACCCTCCAGGCCAATATTCGAGGCGCCATAGCAGGGTCCGCACCCGGCGCTCCGCCAACCTCCGTGACACCCCGTGCACAGGTGACGTGTCATCGGCGGTACTCACCACCTCACGTGTTGTCGGCGAACCTCGCCGTCTCGCTCCGGCACGGTCGTGGTGCCACGTTATCGGTCAGGTGCCGTCTCAATGCGGGTATCGTAGGGCTCATCGTTTGGGCTCAGCCTTTGCGGCCGGGCGTCGTCGGTGACCTCCGCGGCGATGCACAATTGTGGTGCTATGGTTCTGACGCACGTCCTCCAGTCACAGAACCCAGAGGTACCTAGGCCACCGGCAGTGCGCGTGATCGTGCGGCGTGACCGTACTCGCGACACCGGCGTTACTCACCCCGCCGACAGGGCGCATAGGCGTACTCGGCCTCGTTCTCTTAGCCCAGGGGCCAGCATAAGTCGGGGTTGAGGTCCCAGTGAGACCCAAGACTTCATGGGACCCTAACTAGGCCATACCCGTGGGGATCTACCCAGCTATACGCGTGGAGAAGGGGTGTACCTTACCCCTAGGTGTGCTACGTTTCTATTTGTATGTGTCGCACTTCACTCCCCGGGCGTGGGTGCGCACTACGTTCACTAATGTCGGACCGAAGGTCCTAGTCAGCTACTATTGCAGCTCCTATGGCACCCAATTGTTGTGTTGGCGCCTATCCAAGGGGGAAACGGCAAAAGCCCTACCTACTAAATGGGAGGGGTGCCCAAGTGTGCTACGGGCATACCAAACGCCCGTTTTTGATAAATGGCCAAAAGCCAACCCACGCCCCTGCCCACACCGAAAAGCATGCGGGACAGGGAACTCCACTACACTACACACACTAATGGCAGCACTGGGCTTCAAATGCAGGGTGAGCACAACCGTACTCAGCTGCTGCCAGGCCTGCTACCCCTGACACCTACACGCACTATTGGGCGTTGTTCTCAGAGTTCTCTGAGGCCCTATTGGCCCTCCTGTGAAATGACAACAGAACATGGCGCTACTAAGCGGCCGTCGCCACAAGGAACGCCACTACGCGTTTTCCTACTAGGGCTTAGAGGGAAGGAGTGCATTGAATGTGTGTGCAGTGTTGTTCTCATTAACTTCTTTCCATGTCTCTTGCGTTATCATGCTGCCCCATGTCGCCCTCTTGGGCGTAAACTAAATTTTTCTTCGTTGTCATTCGCACCTCCATTTTTGGTAGGAGGACTTTGTGCGCCAGTCACCCTACCTGACCCACCTGTGGAGAAGCAGGCACATGCAAGGGGAGCTTGGGACAAGACCCTACCCACGCTCGCCGTATTATACGGGTCTCAACGTGGTAAATCAATCAGTTCCCAAAAGCCCCCTATCAAGCAAGCAAGCTTAAGGTCTCGCTCGCTGTCTTAAAGAATAGAGGGCGGAGCTCT
The DNA here is from genome assembly GCA_964036045.1 of Eutreptiella sp. 'Long Island Sound 2002'. Classification (NCBI taxonomy): domain Eukaryota; phylum Euglenozoa; class Euglenophyceae; order Eutreptiales; family Eutreptiaceae; genus Eutreptiella; species Eutreptiella sp. 'Long Island Sound 2002'. The sequence goes on along the minus strand of OZ038382.1, from coordinate 131,266,695 downwards.
AAGTAACCTAAACAAGGTTAACCGCGCGCATGGCCTGTGGCCTATTGCCCTTCAGCGCATCATGAACATGCACTGTGACCACGCAGCCTACACGAGCCGAAGAACAAACAGACTCTACCACGAGGTGGCCCTCCTGCTCTTACCTACCTTACCGAACATGCATAACGTGTGAATGCCGTCAAACACGAGCACAAGAACGACCCTAAGCGTCTAAACAACCCAATGACGATTCAACACAGCCTAAGCAATTAATGCATCGTGTGTATGCTTGCAGTTGCTCACTCCCACCTACAAGACAAGAGAAAACGAGGAATGGTGAAAACACAACGCATGCGAAGCCTAACGCGTCAAACAACCCTACTTGAGCGAACAACGAGCAACAGCGCATCGCAAGCAGTTCTCCTGTGACTTGTGGAGAAGAGAAAAAGGGTGAAAGCAAGCACATGGATAGACATTACAACGCGTGATAGAGCGGATTAGGCACATGCTTCGCGAGCACGGCGCCCCATTTAACCCGGCCTGAGTACCGCGTGCTCCATTCGTTATCCATAACTTCCATTTGGCTGTTGACCTGAGGAGGAAGTGGCCCGAACCCCCAAACGACACAACAAGAACAACCCTATCGCTTCGACGAAACGAACAACACGAGCACAATGCATGCGTGTGCAATGACAGGAACATACCTGAGCAGCGGGTTGTTTGTTTGACCCGCGCTGTTCTGTCGGTTTTGTCTTGAACTCTAAAGTACATGAAACTTATAATGCAACTCGCTAAAATTTTTGCTCAAAAGCTTTCAAAAACGTTGATCACACCTTTGATCGACGTGCCGTTGCAGTTCGGTAGCTCTTTTGATGAGCTGCGGCTCAACTGCGCTAGTCTGCGACTGTAAGGTTTGGAAACTATTTGACCATTTCTAACGTTTTTCTGTCAAATTTTAGCGTCTTGATCCTGTAAATCGCTAATCACTTCGCTAGACTGCAAGATTCACATCCTGTAAGTTCGATTTCGTATTTCTTTTCAGCTCTTGAAGGTTGGTGCCCTTCATTGGGAGTACTCCTCCGCCCTGACCTTTGGCCAGCACATTTACTAAACCGCTATTTATACAGTGATGGTCCTTCGCATTAGAGCGATCCAACGGATCCTAGTGATTAACCCTGTGTGCTCTAGGAAGGAGGTCCTGGGTTCGAACTCCACTATCCCGAAAATTTTACCAAATGTTTTCTCTCGATTTTGGGGAAATTTGAGGAATGCCCCTCAATTGGGATATCATGCACGGTACATTACGCTGTTTTCCAAGGTGTCACGAGCGTAAAATGTCTCAATGAATTGATTAGAGTGTCAATTGATGGTTTGTGGTATTTTTTGATGCAATTTCAAGGGATTGTGTTCCTTTTTCCCTTGGTCCTACTAGCATGAACAACTAGTACTCCATGGGGAAGTAAGAAAAAATCACTACCACGTCTTTTGTGGGGGACTTGATCCATGCCAATCCCCCCCTATTCTTTGAAAAGAATTGCAAACTAACAGTGGTCCTGGGATCCAACCCACTATCCCAAAATTTTTACCAAATAGTTTCGCTCGATTTTGGGAACATTTGAGGAATGACCCTCAATTGGGATATCATACACGGTACATTACGCTGTTTTCCAAGGTGCCGGGAGTGTAGAATGTCTCTATGAAATGATGAGAGTGTCAATTGCTGGTTTGTGGTATTTTTTGATGCAATTTCAAGGGATTGTGTTCCTTTTTCCTTGGTCCTACTAGCATGAACAACTGGTACTCTAGGGGGAAGTAAGAAAAAATCACCACCACGTCTTTTGTGGGGGACTTGATCCATGCCAATCCCCCCCTATTCTTTGAAAAGAATTGCAAACTAACAGTGGTCCTGGGTTCCAACCCCACGATCCCAAAATTTTTACCAAATGTTTTCGTTCGATTTCGGGAACATTTGAAGAATGCCCCTCAATTGGGATATCATACGCGGTACATTACGCTGTTTTCCAAGGTGCCAGGAGTGCAAAATGTCTCTATGAATTGATGAGAGTGTCAATTGCTGGTTTGTGGTATTTTTTGATGCAATTTCAAGGGATTGTGTTCCTTTTTCCCTTGGTCCTACTAGCATGAACAACTAGTACTCCAGGGGGAAGTAAGAAAAAATTACTACCCTGTCTTTTGTGGGGGACTTGATCCATGCCAATCCCCCCCTATTCTTTGAAAAGAATTGCAAACTAACAGTGGTCCTGGGTTCCAACCCCAGGATCCCAAAATTTTTACCAATGCCCCTCAATTGGGATATCATACACGGTACATTACGCTGTTTTCCAAGGTGCCAGGAGTGTAAAATGTCTCTATGAATTGATGAGAGTGTCAATTGCTGGTTTGTGGTATTTTTTGATGCAATGTCAAGGGATTGTGTTCCTTTTTCCTGGGTCCTATTAGCATGAACAACTAGTACTCCAGGGGGAAGTAAGAAAAAATCACCACCACGTCTTTTGTGGGGGACTTGATCCATGCCAATCCCGCCCTATTCTTTGAAAAGAATTGAAAACTAACAGTGGTCCTGGGTTCCAACCCCACAATCCCAAAATTTTTACCAAATGTTTTCGCTCCATTGTGGGAACATTTGAGGAATGCCCCTCAATTGGGATATCATACACGGTGAATTACGCTGTTTTCCAAGGTGCCAAGAGTGTAAAATGTCTCTATGAATTGATGAGAGTGTCAATTGCTGGTTTGTGGTATTTTTTGATGCAATTTCAAGGGATTGTGTTCCTTTTTCCCTTGGTCCTACTAGCATGAACAACTAGTACTGCAGGGGGAAGTAAGAAAAAATCACTGCCACGTCTTTTGTGGGGGACTTGATCCATGCCAATCCCCCCCTATTCTTTGAAAAGAATTGAAAACTAACAGTGGTCCTGGGTTCCAATGCCACGATCAGAAAAAAAAATTCCCCAAAATGTTTTCGCTCGATTTTGGGAAGATTTGAGGAATGCCCCTCAATTGGGATATCATACACGGTACATTACGCTGTTTTCCAATATGCCAGGAGTGTAAGATGTCTCTATGAATTGATGAGAGGGTCAATTGCTGGTTTGTGGTATTCTTTGATTTAATTTCAAGGGATTGTGTTCCTTTTTCCTTGGTCCTACTAGCATGAACAACTAGTACTCTAGGGGGAAGTAAGAAAAAATCACTACCACGTCTTTTGTGGGAGACTTGATCCATGCCAATCCCCCCCTATTCTTTGAAAAGAATTGAAAACTAACAGTGGTCCTGGGTTCCAACCCCAAGATCCGAAAAAAAAATTCCCCAAAATGTTTTCGCTCGATTTTGGGAACATTTGAGGAATGCCCCTCAATTGGGATATCATACAAGGTACATTACGCTGTTTTCCAATATGCCAGGAGTGTAAAATGTCTCTATGAATTGATGAGAGTGTCAATTGCTGGTTTGTGGTATTTTTTGATGCAATTTCAAGGGATTGTGTTCCTTTTTCCTTGGTCCTACTAGCATGAACAACTGGTACTCTAGGGGGAAGTAAGAAAAAATCACTACCACGTCTTTTGTGGGGGACTTGATCCATGCCAGTCCCGCCCCATTCTTTGAAAAGATTTGAAAACTAACAGTGGACCTGGGTTCCAGCCCCACGATCCCAAAATTTTTACCAAATGTTTTCGCTCCATTTTGGGAACATTTGAGGAATGCCCCTCAATTAAGATATCATACACGGTACATTACGCTGTTTTCCAAGGTGCCAGGAGCTTAGGCGTCACAAGTTGCCCACCCCCCACCTGGCGCTATGGCCCACGGAAGTCCATGTTGTAATGAGGGGAAAAGTATGTGAAAAGGGGTGTTATTTTTTGGGTACCCAAACCCCCCTGGTGGCAACATGCAAAAGCAAGGTGTGTATTTCAAATATATGCCATTATTTGCATTTCTGGAAACACACAGATTTTCAAAATAAAGACATTCAATCACCAAAATATAGTGTTGTTTTACATTTAGACCACTGCATTCCAGTGTGGGGGGGGGGGCTGCCTATTTTTCTCTCCCCTTTGTTCGAGGTTGATCACAGAACCCCCCTATACACCACAGATGAGGGAACCCCAAACATACCTTTCATTAAAGCACACAAAAAACTATCCCAAAGCATGTACTTGTATTTCCTATTTTAACCAACCTGGCCGAAATTTCGGCCAGCTCTTCGAAAAATGTCCAAACACATGGTCCTATTTGACAGACAGGCCTAAGCTGGCCGAAATTTCGGCCAGGTCCATCGAAACTCCGAATATGATCACTGAAATGGGTACCTAAGACAGTAGACATGAGCAAGGAACACAGGAGCAGTGACATTTGAACAGGGTGTGCAACATAATATACTCAATTACAAGCAAATACTTGCCACCTGACGAATCAAAGCAGACTTTTGCAGTGCCTATGGGGAAACACAATAATAAAAGGCTGAAGAGGGTGAGCACTGCATGCTGGCCGAAATTTCGGCCAGACTTCATGCTGACACGCAATATAAGCAGCAGGACTGGCATTAGCGCTTGCGCAGACCCGATGCACGGGGCTTCTTAGCACCTGTGTTAGCAGGAGGCTTGGCAGGGGCTGCAGCACCAGACTTGGCAGTGGCAGAGTTCTGTGACTATGTGTTTCCACCCTGGGATGGTGAAAAATGATTCACAAAAGTATTCATACCTTTGCCAGTAGGGGCAACAGTGCCTGAGGAGGAAGCTGGGGTGGCCTGAGCGCACTGCGTGCCACTGGGTGAGGGGGCAGGGGCAGTTTTGGGTTTCTTCTTTGGAGTCTGTGTCTCTGGTTGCGACTCTGCCTCCCCATCTTGCTCCTCAGGATCCTCATCTACATACCTAACCCCAGAACAATCCACAGGAAAACCTGCCCCCAAGTCGTGGTACACATCCTCCCATGACTTGGGGGGGCACGTGTCGGCGTTGGTGATACCTGCTCTGATGAGCTGAACAAAGTCATCGGGCACAACAGTCTCCTCACCCAAAAGGGCACACACAACATTACAGTCCTTGGAAAACCTGGTAGACATCATGCTTCCAAAATACACAGACAGAGTCCCCAGCAAAAACCAGTTGCCTGCCCGTTCGGGGACCGGAACCAGGCTCAAAAGAAATGAGAATATTTCAACAGGCATCACAGACGACATGGGTCCTTCAGTAAAAGCCACGTAACGGGGAAGCCTGTTATCAAAGGCAGTGGCAGAACAAATGGAAACCAGATGGGACGTAGAAGTGTACAGCGGGGTCTTGCTTGACAAATTGTAAAGTGCAACATCACACTGATACATATCCTCAGCCACACTGGCCTTCAAAGCAGCAACAGTGGCTTTCACATCAGCAGACTCACCCGCAATGAACACAGGCACACCGGACAAAAGCAGCTGCGCAACCAGGTTATGCAAACCAGCTGTATAGAGGCGGGGCACCTCAATGATACAAGCAGCAAAGGGCAGTGAACTAATGATACTGGGAACAGGGACTCCACAACGCATTGCCATGAGTTCCACACGGCCTGACTCTGCAATGAGTTTGCGTGTGCTTGACTCAACGAGGGACTCCCTAGCACACTGGATACTGACCAGACCAGTATCAGATTTTTCACAAACAGGCTTAGCAACAGGCTTCTGCAACAATCCCCGCAACCCCTCATATTTGGGTTCCTTCCAAAGAGGGGCCTTAATTACTGCTGACCACGGGGGCCAGGGATTTTCTTCACTCCAGGTCCAACTGCCATAGGCTACCTTCAGGTGTGATGCAATAGCGCACTGCCTTTTGGCCATCTCGATAGTACCAAGTGTAGCTGCAGACAGGTGGTAGCACAGGGTGGGCCCCTATTGTGCATTAATTGAACGACACACAAGCTGGCCGAAATTTCGGCCAGGTCGGTCGATTTATTCGAATACAAACCCCTGTTTGACCAAAACATACCTCTGGTGTTGTTCACAAGCCCATTGGTAGCCGCCTCGGGATGAAGAATGTGCCAGGACCACATCTGGGCCTTTTTAACATCTTTTATAATTTTTTTGAGACCAGGCAGGGTACTTTTTGTCCCATCCATGTAACCTACGATCTCGCGAAGTCGGTCAGGCGTGATGCCTTCCACTTCCTTGAACGTACCCAGTGCGGGATGTAGTCCACGCTTTTCCATGGCTGCCATGGCGTCTACTGAAGGAAGACCCACAAATTTCACCAAACGCCCAACGCCACCCCACCGTTTGGCAACAGCACTCTGCACAGGAGAACATGTGGAAGACAGAAGCTGGCCGAAATTTCGGCCACGTCGATCGACAAAACCGAATTAATAAATGAAAGACACCACAGTGCCTTCCTCGGCAGTAACACCACACTCTTCAAGCATAACAGTAATGTGATGGTACAGGGTGTACTCATTGGCATCCTCATCCTCAAGCCTATCAAGGAGTAGGGACATTCGCTCCGATGTGGTGGATGCTGAGCCAGCAGTGGTCTGGATTTGATGTAAGCCTGCAAGCCGGCGCCTAGTCCGCAGGGGGCAGTCCTGTTTGACTTCATAACCACCAAATACCAGGGTCCAATCCGGAGTCTCCATATTTTTCATCTCAAATTCGGTCTTGTGTTTTTGGGCAGCAGTGTAGACATGCTGACCCCCCAACAGAACCCAGCGAGTGGCTGTGCAACAGGGATATTCGTAACAGCAGGGTCGAAAAATTCAGACACGAAAACGGTACTATCGACAAGAATACCACAACACACATACCAGTGACTTTATAAACAAGAAGATCCTGGATGTAATCCACAGGCGGGGCAGCCTTCAGATCGTCGTAGCGGCGTTGCACGCGATCATCTGAAATCCTACGGACCTGCCCAAATTTTCGGTCGTGGTCGATAATAATCTGATCCCACCAAATCTTTATTTTCGTCGTTGATGTAACCCAGTCGGATAACTTGATGGAGGATGATGAATTTTTCTTTGGTGCGGCCTTAGGCTTCTTTTGAAGTCCCTCTGTGCTCGCCTGGTCCTCTTGAGACTGGGATTGCACTTGAGATTGCCCATTGTCTGCTGCAGGCTCACCATCTGGCGAAACAGCCATGTCCTGCGATACCCCTCCAGGCTCAGTCATAAAATAAAGGGCTACAGGGCAACATTGCATGAAGGGGAGACTTCCCAGATAGCAAATAACAAGCACAGATCAACCAAAAAAGGACCAAAACGGACTGCCTGACAGGAAATTCGGAAAAGCTGGCCAAAATTTCGGCCAGCACTGCTGTGCATGTCAAACCACTGTGTACAAATACCATTCCGAGAGGCTGGCCGAAATTTCGGCCAGAACCCTAATTCATTTGTGTTCTGGGGGTAGCCATATGACAAAACAACAAGTCTGGCCGAAATTTCGGCCAGAAAAACAGGAAACAGCAAATAGACACACCAAAATCACTGGCAATGCGTGGCAGAACCCATACCACAGTGACAAACACAGCTGCAAACAGAAATCAGTCCCAATCCTGGGTATCCACACCGATGTGTTCCGCCTCATCTAGGGCTTCAAAGGAGGCAACGTTGTCTGCATCACAATCAATATCCTGGTCACTATCACAAGAGTCGACAGCAATGGAATCATCAAGGGCGGGGGGGGGTACTGGGCGGGGGGGGGCCGGGGGTGGCTTTGGGGGCAAGGCAATTCCACCAGGAGCAGCAGCAGCAGCAGCAGGCGGTGCACGGTTGGCAGCGCGAATAGAAGCATGTGCAGTACGCAACACCCCTTGCTCGGCAGCAGTGCGGGCAGGTGCATTTGTCTGTAAAAGATCCTCAACACCCTCAGGAACCCTGGTACGCGCAACCAGATTTTGCATTGCATGCAACAGAACCACTTTTAAACGGTCTGTGGTGATTCGTGTCCTAGACATGGTACCGGGGAACGTCAAATCCTCAAGTGCATCAAATCTTCTCACCTCAACTTTATAGTCCGGAACGGGAACACAAATGGGCAGGCTCTGTGTATGGGCTGTCAAGATGAATTGTTTAAGATTGGCAGAGAACATTGCCACGGATCTCTCAGTCAGCACACCACGCAAAACTTTCTCTCCCGGTTGGACAGGGGGAAGTGTCAGAAATAAATCAGACGACTGTTGGACACTAGTATAGGCAGTGTTGCGGCGACAGTGGGCTGAGAACCGACTCAGAAGTGCCTCACCCAGCTCCTCAGAGTGGATACACCCTAGGGTAGCGGAATGCCACTGACTCCAAAACAAAAGAGTAACAGCGGTGGTTTTCACATACTCCGTGGTTAACTGTTCCTCGGGCTTTAGGATGTTCAGCATGAGCAGTAGGGACATCTCAAGTGCCTGCTTAGCTACAATACCGGAACCTGCCCCCCGTCCCCGCCAGTTGCACTCACGAACCAAAGTCCCAATGCTGAAAGCAGCTGGACAGTATGTGTACAGCAAAGCCTTAAGGGCTAATAACATACGCAAACCCTTGCGCCGAATGGGTGTCAGGTCCCGCTGGCTATTGAGCAGGGAAGTGACGCGCTCATCTAGTCTGCCTCTATTGGACGATGTGGCTAGCATGAGTCCAAGCAACGTCTTCTCCATATGGATGACCTTGACCTTGCGAGGGAGGATAGACCCAACCTAAAGGCTCTTCCCCTGCTCCAAAAACTTAATGAACGGCAGGAACGCCCTGTAGATCAATTCAACGCAACACTTATAGCTATGCCATACTCCGTACACCAAAGGAAAACCCAACAGTAATTGTGGTACATTCCAGGGAACATAAGCAGCACCATAACACAGCTTAAGTAGGGCAAAGTGTATTTTCATGTCCACAAGCAGCGGAACACAGTGTGTGGTGCGGTGTTCCACACATGACAAATCAACCACGAGTTGCAAAAGCTCTTTGTGTGTGCCGGAGCGGAGCTCAGACAAGAAAAAGGGTCTCCAGTTGAGGGAACGAACATTTTTTCTGGCAATATCCAAAGGAGCACGAACCCAAACTCTCTGAATACCTTGGTTGGCGGCATCAATACGATCAAACAATGCTCTATGTGAGCGAAAGATGTCATCAGCAACCTTTGGTACCCTGGCCTCAATTTCGGCCAGCTCCGGCAGACCCCGGTATGCAGGTAGGGCAGTAGTGTGCAAAACAGCAACAGCTGTACAGTTTAGGGTTAAGTCGGGTGAATGGATATGAGCTCCCGACCTGTAACGCCTCAGGTTATCAAACCATATACAAACTTGCCTACGTTGCATGGTGTTCCACATATTGTGTGCTGCTAGTCCAGCACGATGGTGAATGGACTCCTGCTTAGTGTTACACTGACCAAGAACTCCTACCTTACGGCGTTGGCGGCAGGACATAATACCCCAGTTGTAACCAGACCCACAGTTAGAGTATGGGAGGGCCATACGGCGCAGCAGGCAGTATAGGGCATGGAACTGTGACAAAAATGTCAAGTACCATCGTAGGGGCTTCTTCTCAGTGGCGGCGGCCTTCAACTGTGTCAGGGAGTGCCGGCTCCTGCGATTCTTCCGCAAGAAGAGGCAGAATTGCAAAAGCTTTTGCAGAGTCCCACCACGTAATGCATTTCGCAACAACCCTTTGGCTGTAGTAGCAAAAGCACCAGTAACTGCAGCATGTACAACATTGACAGTAATAGCAGAAGACATTAATGCTGAGACAAGAAAACAGTTCTGTAGGAGTGTATGGTGTAATACTCATGAACAATGACAATTGCAAGCTGGCCGAAATTTCGGCCAGGTGTGTTCAAAGGGGAAATAATTGCTTAAATGTTCAACAATAGGAAAAGCTGGCCGAAATTTCGGCCAGCCCACCCAAAAACCAGAATATAAGTGGTTGAATATTGAACAGACCAAAAAGCTGGCCGAAATTTCGGCCAGCCCTAAGAAAAATGAAAATAATCATGCCTATTCACCAAGAAACCAAAAAGCTGGCCGAAATTTCGGCCAGAAGGGTCAAAAACTGCATATACACATAGTTGTTTGCCATGTTACCCAAAACCTGGCCGAAATTTCGGCCAGCTTCAGAAAAACGTCAAATACAACACACTAGAAGACGGGTATACACAAGGCTAACACATCAACACGTATTTCAACGGGTGTCACACAGCTCTGCCAACAACTTTGGTCACATACGTCAAATAACATACTCAAAGTAGAAATGTAGAATATTGTCAAATCGCGCGTATACGGGGTCCTAGAGGGTGGGCAACTTGTGACGCCTAAGAGGAGTGCAAAATGTCTCTATGAATTGATGAGAGTGTCAATTGCTGCTTTGTGGTATTTTTTTATGCAATTTCAAGGAATTGTGTTCCTTTTTCCCTTGGTCCTACTAGCATGAACAACTAGTACTCCAGGGGGAAGTAAGAAAAAATCACTACCACGTCTTTTGTGGGGGACTTGATTCATGCCAATCCCCCCCTATTCTTTGAAAAGAATTGCAAACTAACAGTGGTCCTGGGTTCCAACCCCACGATCCCAAAATTTTTACCAATGCCCCTCAATCGGGATATCATACACGGTACATTGCGCTGTTTTCCAAGGTGCCAGGAGTGTAAAATGTCTCTATGAATTGATGAGAGTGTCAATTGCTGGTTTGTGGTATTTTCTGATGCAATGTCGAGGGATTGTGTTCCTTTTTCCTGGGTCCTATTAGCATGAACAACTAGTACTCTAGGGGGAAGTAAGAAAAAATCACTACCACGTCCTTTGTGGGGGACTTGATCCATGCCAATCCCCCCCTATTCTTTGAAAAGAATTGAAAACTAACAGTGGTCCTGGGTTCCAACCCCACTATCCCAAAATTTTTACCAAATGTTTTCGCTCCATTTTGGGAACATTTGAGGAATGCCCCTCAAATGGGATATCATACACGGTACATTACGCTGTTCTCCAAGGTGCCCGGAGTGTACAATGTCTCTATGAATTGATGAGAGTGTCAATTGCTGGTTTGTGGTATTTTTTGATTTAATTTCAAGGGATTGTGTTCCTTTTTCCTTGGTCCTACTAGCATGAACAACTAGTACTCTAGGGGGAAGTAAGAAAAAATCACTACCACGTCTTTGGTGGGGGACTTGATCCATGCCAATCCCCCCCTATTCTTTGAAAAGAATTGAAACTAACGGTGGTCCTGGGTTCCAACCCCACGATCCCAAAAAATTTACCAAATGTTTTCGCTCGATTTTGGGAACATTTGAGGAACGCCCCTCGATTGGGATATCATACACGGTACATTACGCTGTTTTCCAAGGTGCCAGGAGTGTAAAATGTCTCTATGAAATGATGAGAGTGTCAATTGCTGGTTTGTGGTATTTTTTGATGCAATTTCAAGGGATTGTGTTCCTTTTTCCTTGGTCCTACTAGCATGAACAACTAGTACTCTAGGGGGAAGTAAGAAAAAATCACTACCACGTCTTTTGTGGGGGACTTGATCCATGCCGATCCCCCCCTATTCTTTGAAAAGAATTGAAAACTAACAGTGGTCCTGGGTTCCAACCCCACGATCCCAAAATTTTTACCAAATGTTTTCGCTCGATTTTGGGAACATTTGAGGAATGCCCCTCAATTGGGATATCATACACGGTACATTACGTTGTTTTCCAAGGTACCAGGAGTGTACAATGTCTCTATGAATTGATGAGAGTGTCAATTGCTGGTTTGTGGTATTTTTTTATGCAATTTCAAGGGATTGTGTTCCTTTTTCCTTGGTCCTACTAGCATGAACAACTGGTACTCTAGGGGGAAGTAAGAAAAAATCACTACCACGTCTTTTGTGGGGGACTTGATCCGTGCCAATCCCCCCCTATTCTTTGAAAAGAATTGCAAACTAACAGTGGTCCTGGGTTCCAACCCCACTATCCCAAAATTTTTACCAAATGTTTTCGCTCGATTTTGGGAACGTTTGAGGAATGCCCCTCAATTGGGATATCATACACGGTACATTACGCTGTTTTCCAAGGTGCCAGGAGTGTACAATGTCTCTATGAATTGATGAGAGTGTCAATTGCTGGTTTGTGGTATTTTTTGATGCAATTTCAAGGGATTGTGTTCCTCTTTCCTTGGTCCTTTTTTTTTTATCAAAAAGGCCAGTTCATAAGTGCCAAGGGCCACAGTGGACCAAGTTCGATGTAAGATACAAATTTCGGCAAAGCTAGGGTATGCATACGGGCTGCAGCTCGTGACTGTGCCCCCATGGTTTCGCATTGAGGTTGGTGTGGTCATGTTATTGGTACTTCCCACTCATTTGGGTCCCAGTGCGTTTTGTGGCGTTTTGGTAGCGGTTGCAACCGGGACTTCCCACAAGGTGGGGTCCCAATGCTCCCGCGGCCGCTTCCGTATCAGGTATATTGTCTGTCGGGCTAGTCGGGTAGTTTGCCAGTATTGTGTTGTCTTGTGTTTGCAGGCGTCTTGGTAGTACTGTGCCATGGTAGTCAGGTGTGTCTGCTGCCGCCACATGTAGGTCGCTTGTTGTTGGTGCAGGTCAAGTAGCTTGTCGGTGCCAGCGCTCAGCCTCCGGTATCGGTCGTTGACAATCAGCAGCAGTTTTGCATCAGCGTACCATATCCTTGTGTCATCCTTTGCTTGTTCGTACCATTGCCTACGTATTTGGTATAGGTGTGCGTGTGTGTCCTGCAGTCGTTGTGCTTGTCTCTGCTCGTCGACTAGTTTTGTGACGAGCCTGTGGTAGTCTGTTTTTGCCGTCAGTGTGTTGGTGCAGCCCATGTGTAGGGTGTGCAGGTGTTGTCTCGCCACCGCCTCTATGTGTGCTTTGTGGTATATGTCCCGTGCTTGCTGAGCGTGTTCATGAGCCAGCCTGTCTGTGGTTGTCTTGTACTGTTCCCACTGCTGTGTGTCCACGTTGAGGCGCTGACGTTTCTTTATGTGGTCGTCTTGCCCTGTGTTAGTTGCTCGTGCAACGAACCATGCCACTGCCTCACTATCGCCTGGGTTGCGCGCATCCTGTAACCATTGGTCGGGGTCATTTGGGTCAGCCGTTGCGACCTCGGCCTTACGTTTGCGTTTCGTGCCGCACCACGTGGGCGCCCCGACGTGGTTCCGTAGGTTTTGGGGCGTTTCTCGCGGCGGAAGTGCCTGTGCAACGTATTTGGTGTGCCACAGGGGCGACAGTGGTTGTTGTGGTGTACGGTCGGCGTACTTTCGTCTTAGTGTTTGGACGGACTGTATCATGCGAAACTGGAACAGGCCCACCTCCATCCGCAGTTTGTGTCGTTCCGCAGTGGGTATGGCGTCGATGAGGGATAGTGGTATGAGCAGCCTGACACAGAGCCATAGTTCTTGGTTGTTGGCCGCTTGCAGCAATTGGTGCGTGTATGGGGCCCAATCAGTCCAGCTCTTGCGCCACAGTTCCCAGAAGTCGCTCCAGGCAGGACAGTAAGCTAGTCTTGACTGCACTTATGCTCCGTGTTGGTGGCCACACTGGGAGCAGAGGCGGGGTGTCCGTTCCCAGGGGGCGCCCGTTCCCCACCATCGCACCTGTCCCCACAGCCAGGGTGTCCACGCGTTCCGTTTGTAATATTTCATGGGGGGCCAGCTCACCCAGTGTACGTCTGGAGTTTGTTTTTGTCTACGCACTTGCATGATCCATGCCTTGGCAGGCGTGGGCATGATTTGTCCTGTGATGACAATATCGTGGGGTTGTGGTTGTCGGGAGTCCATGGGCAGGTTGTCGCCAATATTGGCAAGGACGTCGGAGTGGTTGTTTCCCTGTATGTCCTGGTAGTCTTTATACGTGGTGGCTTGTTCAAGATTGCGGTGCCCTGGTGTCCATCGGATCGTCAGTCGTTTCGAGGTGGAGTTGAGGTACCCTATGTCGCGGTAGTCCTGGTCCTTGACCACTCCTTTGTGTTTTATAGGTGTGGCTTTCACCACACTCTGGTTGTCTAGTATAATGTCGTCTCCAGGTTTGGCCAGCTCGGAAGCTAAGGCGCAAGCGATCGTTTCGGCCCGATAAACCTGTTGTGGCCCGTGCACCCGGAAGGCCGCACGGTACACTCCGTTGTAGATGTCCCCTCCTGCTCGTCCGTGTCGTTTCGACCCGTCTGTGTACCACCGGGTGGTGGTTGGTTCTCCTGTGTAGTGTACGGTGATCCCGTGGAGTTTTTGCTCGTGGGGGAGTGCCTGACATACCTCGTGGGTTTCCTCAGGGGTTGGCTCATCTCGAGGGTTCGTCCAGCTGTAGTCTAAGCGGTTGGTAGCCGGCCGTGTCTTCCCTGCATGTGTCTCCTGGTCCTCCTCTGAGCTCTCCGAGTCATAGAGTCCCGCGGACAAGGGTCGGTGTTGTCGGGGTCGGGATATACGCTGACCCACCGTGCCCCCTAGGGCTCGGACGGCGTCTATGTATTTATGTTGGGTTGCGGTGAGGTGTTGTGTAGGGCCGGTGTGCTGCAGTTCTTGTTGGCCAATTGTGACCCACCGGGTGATGTAGGACCACCACAGCTGGCGTAGGCCAAGTCCCCCTTGGCTGAGGTTGGTAGTCAGCAGGTGTTTGTTCATTTGTTGTTCTACCCCGGGTGTATCCCTGATGGACTGCAGCAGTATGTCGTCCCAGTGCGCCATTCGTGTCCTGTTTCCGAGGAACAGCCCCCTGTAAGTCCAACGGGGGATGAGAACGGCGTTGATGATAGCCACCTTTTCGTAGGCGTTGAGCGGCACGGTCCTGTACGCCGCTACGTCGTGGTGTAGTTGTGTAGTGACCATGTCCCATGCTGTGTCTTCTTGTGTGGGGTGGGCAAGCACATGCCCCAGGTAAGTCATTATGGGAGGCCGCACGGGGATGAGCTGGTGCTGCCACGTGATGGGCGTTAGGTTGTAGTCCTTAGCCCAGTGGCACACTTCAGTTTTGTCTTTGTTGAAGTGTAACCCCATTGTGTAGGCCACGTCGTGGAGGGTATCCAGGGTGTGCAGCAATGCTTCCTTCGTGGGCGCACGCACAGCTATGTCGTCAACGAACACGTATAGTCGGGCTCCCGGGCATCGTTCCATGGTTTCACGTAGTAGTATGTCGTAGTATAGGAGAAACAGTGTTGGGGAGAGGGGGCACCCCTCCTTCATAGTCCTGGTGGGTCGTATGGGTAGCTCCTTTCCGTGTGGGGTTAGTACAGCCGGTGTATGATGGTATATTTCCCCCAACATCCGTATGATGTTTTCTGGCGCCCCTGCCTCCTTGACGATCCCAGTCAGCATGGGTCGGGGGACTGATGGAAAAGCTTTGGCCACATCAAGTAGGGCCACGTACCTGTCCTCAGCGTGCAGGTCGTTTAATAGTTTCAAGGCTAACGTTGTGGTGTTTCGGCCCTGTGTGGCGCCGTGTTGTATGTCCAGTAGTCCCGGGGTCAAGGCCCCCGATATACGCGTCACGAGGAGGCGTGTGAGTATGCTATATATGGCCGTGGATATGTAGATTGGCCGGTAGTTTCGTGGGTCCTGGGGATCCTTCTTTTTATAGATGAGCACTACCCTGGACTGCAGCCAAGGCATTGGGATGTGCTGTCCGTTCCAGACTGCAACGATTGCCTGGTATAGTTGCTGCTGCACGTGGTCCGGTAGGTGCCGGAGCAGGTGTGGGGGAACACCGTCAGGCCGGCACATTTGTTCTTTTGTGCCCGAAGGCACCGCAAGTACTCCTCGTATGTGGGAGTTGTCGTGTTCCACGTGCGGTGCCGTACATGTTTCCGTATGAGTTGTCCGCACGCGTCTTCGTCGTATGTTGGGTCGCCCGCAAAGTGGTTGAGTACGTACTGTGTTCCTCCTATCGGGGGCTGCGGTGTGTCTTGGCCTATGAGTCCCGTGCGCCATGTCTTGCCCATCTTATAAAAATGGCCCAATTTGTGCACTGCTGCTCGGCGCAGTTTGCCGATTTGTCTCCGTATGTCCTGCTCTTGTATCTCCCCGTACTCACGTAACCGTGCTTTGGGGTCCGTGGTATCCGACCAGTTTGTGGTGGCCGCTGTCTGGGCGCGCATGGGTTGTCGTGGTCGCGCCGCTTGCGCTATTGCGGAGAGGATACGTCGTGCCGTGCGTAGGGGTAGGTCGTTGTTTGTAGCGGGTAGTGTGGATATGGTGTTAGTAAACCGCTGGAATTGTTTGGTATACCACTTCGCGACTGTGGGCTGTGGTTTTCTGCGTGGTGGGTCGGGGGCCCCTATCCTCCATCGGACCCCAAGCAGGACCACAGCATGATCCGATATGGGCATTTGTATGGTGTCATAGTAGGTCCAGGGTATGTTCGGTATTTGTTGCCTAATCAAGATGGCGTTTAGGCGACGAGGGCGTCCATGCCTAGGGATGCGGGTATAGTATTGCCGGGGATCCGAGGGTTGGCTACTAGCGTGCAATGGGTCGAGGAACACTCCGTTGGCCAGGTCTTCCTGCAACGGGCGTGTCGGGTTGGGTGACCAAATGTCATCGTTGTAGTCCCCCATAATGATGTCGTAAGGTCTCAGGGACTGCAGGAATAGGTCTACCTCTGATTTGTCCTGTTGTTTGAATTTGGAGTACACACACGCAATGGTGCGGCGGGGGCTGTTTGGGAGCACGTATCCTGATGGCCCCTGCTAAACCGTTGGGTGAGTATAACGTTTTGGAGTATGTGGGGGACCACAGGGTTGCGGACAATGAATGCTATCCGTGGTTCGGTCCTAGGCGCAGCGTAGCACTTGTAGTCGTTATTGAGTGCTGTTGTGGTTGCCTCTGCTTTAGGGAAACAAGGGTTATACTCCTGGATGCCGCAAAGGTCGATACGGCACTGGCTGATCAGGTGGAGGGTACTGGCCCAGCGTTGTAGGCTGACGGAGCCCTGCGCTCCTTGTATGTTCCAGGAGGCTAGTTTCATGTCGTGGTCCTTCGCGGTGGTTGCGTCGTCTAGACTGTCATACCGTTGATTGGTGTTGACCACCAGGTGTTGAGCATACTCCTCAATGTCAAGCAACGGTATGGGGGGTCCCCGCACATCCCGGCATCCGCGCCGGAGCTGGTATATCCTACGGTGCCCGGGGTTGGGGTGCACATCTCCGCATTGGAGGACCAAGTTGGTGTTATACCGCGTGTTATATGGGCTGGTTACCATGGTGATAGTGACAGGTTCATGGTAGCGGCATGGCGCTGCCGTGATAGGGGCGGTCGGGGTGTGGAAGAAACAGACAATATAGAGGAGGAGTAGGCCTGGCCGCCATATACGGTAACTGTGGGGGTTGGGGCCCCGAGAGTAGCCGTGCCGGTGCCGTAGCGGCGGGGTATATCGTCTGCGGACTCTCCGGTTCACGGGGAGTAGATATACCGGCCCCTCAGTATGCGTGGGGGCAAGCAGTAGGAGGAGGGCCATGATAACGATGCAGGGCATGAGGAACAGGCACCTCAGTTTTTCCCTTTGCCCTGCGGGTTTTTTGGCGGCCCCTTCCCTTTCCCCTTGTGTTTGTTGTCCAGGGTGAGGGCAGCCGTACCGTCTGCTTGTTGTTTAGTTTGTGGCGATGCAGGTGCTGCCTTCTTCTTTTTCGGTGGTGGCGTTGTTTTTGTGGGCGTTTTCTGTGGTGTCTTGTTGTGGGCCTTGGTTTTTTGTGCTGGGTGTGACTGTCGTGCGTGTGTTGTGGTTGGTTTTGCCGGGTTGTCTGGTTGCTGGACGGGGGTTTCATCCGTGTCCATGGTGGCCATATTTGGGTGGGTGTCCGTTGGGGTATCGTCGTTGGTGGTATGGCCGAGTTCGTTCAGAATGGCCTCGTCCCAATCTGCCACGTTGATGGGTTCCGGCTCTGCGAGCAGCTGCTTTTCCCTGTTGATTTCCTTGATGACGCGTTCAGTCATCATGTCTGAGCCCAGTTGTTTCCCTGCCTTCATTCGTCTCCGGAAGGCCGCGTCGTCGCCCGTTTCCTGCGGCATTTTGTGTGCGAGCATCTGGTCGATGCGCTCCGCCACCTGTGTGTCCGTGTTGTCGTCTCCTAGCGTGATGTGGACGTATTCACGGGGTGCCACTCCGATGTATTGTCCGGCACTGGGGACCACTGCTGTGGCGTGTTGGTATTGGAGGGGGGCGTAGGTGCAGCCCGCGTCGCTCCACATGTTGGGTTCCGGTTTCCAGCTGTTCCAGCATCCAAAGAATGATGCCACGACTTTCGCCGTGTCGTCTCCTGCGCCCTGTGTCCACCCTACGAACACCATCGTGGTGTCCTGTCTAGTCGGTTTTGGTGGCCGCTTGATGTCCCTAGAGCGGCTTGTGGAATGTGTCCAGTTTTTGCGGTTGAGGATGACGTTGGTCATCACGTGGACCAGTTCGTAGCTTTTCATGCCTTTAGTAACTGGGCAATCAAGCGTCGGTCTGCGCCTGGGTGAAATTGTACCAGTAGACGGTATGAGTCCACTGGTCGCAACCCCTTGAGGAAGGATGCGATGCTCCTTCCTAGGTCGAGCTGTTCCCTGTCCAGGTCGTCTAGAATCTCCTGTACGGACGTTATTCTGTCTTCTTTGTGTTCCGTGTATTGTTGTCTCAGTATATACAGGCTCTCATAGTCCGTTTCGGTGAGCCAGTAGGGTCCAGGGTTGCCGGCGTTTTCGTCCGCTCGTTTTATGGTCTGTAGTGCTTGTGTCGAGCGAGGTAGCAATTGCATGGGCAGATGTAGTCCCCAGGCGTGCGACCCACTTTGCCCAGCGGTGTGTTCGGATGCGCACTTCCAGCGAAATGTGTTGTGGGGGTCTTTGCTTGCTATGGTGGATTCGACGTCAGACTGGTGGCCGTTGATCCGTTTCATAAACGCGTCTCGCATCCTAATGCCCGTTTCTGGTGGGCACTCCACTACGATTGTAGTCTTGGCCGGTTCTGGTTGCAGTGTGTCTGTGCGGTCTTCCAGTCCCACTTGTATGGGTGTGCCCTTCGTGAGTGCGTATGTTTTGTGCGTGGGCTCGTGTCCCATCTTTATGGTGTTGTCCAGTTGGAGGGCCATGATGGGTTCGGCTTGTAGGTGGTCGACCAAAGTCTCGTGTTCCGGGGACCACTTGCGTACGGGGAATTTTTTCGAACTGGTATACGCCCCTTACATAGCGGGCCAGTTTGCGCAGGGGGGCGCGGTGGAGGCAGTCCATGCGGTAGGTTTGTAGTGCTGTGGTGTCTTGGCGGTCTGCCTCAGAAGCGAGGATCAATTCCTTGGGCCCCGGGTCGCCGAGTGCCCGTAGGACTTGGTCAACCCGTTCGTCCTCGCTTCCGCCCCATTCCGTTTGTATGGCGGCGCGCTGCATTCGTCGTTCATAGTTGCGGCGGGTCCCGGTCGCTTGTGGCAGTAGTAGGTATGTCTTGTTCCGGATGTTTGGGTTCCCTTGATGGTCGGCTTCCGTGTGTACTGTGTATTGGTGTGCCTCGGCCATCTCGGATACCGTGTGTATACCGTCAGAGTCTGCCTCATGCCTCACCGTCATGACGTCGCGCAGTTTGTGTTGCGCAAACAGAGGGAGTTGGTAGGTGTTCCTGTCATACCATACCCCTTTTTTGTGTTTGCCTCCTGATGTGCTCCGTGGTTACTGCACGGTTTGGGTGCTTTGTTAAGTAAGTTTTTAGCCTGGTTTGTGCGTCGTACACAGCTGAAGCTTTCAATGTGTCCTGTTCCGCTGTTGTCATTGGTTGTTGTGACGCGCCTGTGTTGAGTTTTACGAGTTCTTCTATGAGCTGGTACTCTGTTGGTGTGTGTATGGGTAGTTTGTCCAGTGGGTTGTTGCCGTCTTCGTGGAATGTGTATGCCTGTGTATCCTCTTGGGGTGGAGGGGGGACGTAACTAAGCCCTTCGGTGTGTTGGTCGGGTGGTGTGCTAGGTTCCCTATTCTGGGAGGGTTCCCGTTCAGTGGTAACTTCTGATGGGGAGTTTGAGGTTGACTCCAGGATGTGGAGGTTTTCTATTGCGTCCCCTTGGCCTTGCACATCAGTGTTCAGTCCGGACGCATTTCTTTCGTAGTTTTCCGTCAGGGTGCGCACCAGGCCATGGTGCGGGGCGTTGCTATCCGGGCCTGGGTTTGGTTCCACATCGCCATCCTGCGTGGCATCCGGAACCCATTGGGTGTGTTGTGGGTAGACCAAATCTGGGGTAACGCATGTGATCCTGTCATGGCGTACGTCCGATGGTTGGTCGGGTGGCACCCAGTCGGTGATGTCATACTCCAGGAGCAGGTCGTGTTGCAAGGGTTGGACCAGAAAGAGCCAGTATCGTATGGATATGGCCATTTGGAAGCCCTCTCTCGTGCCCGTGAGGACATGCAGTCCGTGTCTTGCGATGTGGTACTATGGGAGGTCAGTCCTGAGGTGTACCTCCCACAGTTGGCATGTTGTGCTAGTAAGCCTCCTCCATACGTTGTATGCCAAATGCGATGGCGGGTTGGGAGTTGCACAGTGATCCGTGTATGTGAGGAGTCTGTTGTTGTAGATTTGTATGTGGAAATACGCATATGTTGGGTCATCCGGGGGTGGGGGGGGGGGGTTATCTTTGGTTGCAGCGTGCCGCGGCACAGTGGGCATCTTAGCAGTCGTGGGTCATTGGCGGAGTCGTGGCACAGCCTGTGCCTGGGGTCGCAGCTCAGGCGTGTATCCGCGGGGCTGTCCAAGCATACGGGGCAGTCCTCTAGGGCCCGTCCACCGTCATCCATGTTCCACGCGTGTTTGTGCACGTCGTCTTCGGGCTGGCGGGGTGGTGGTGCCGCCAGCAAGAGCGGTAGCAGAGCGTTGTGGACCTCGGTCCCCATGTCCCCCGGCGGTGTGGTCTGGGCTGCGCCTTCCACTGCGGGTGTGGCTTGTCCGGGGTTGGGCTCCGTGTCTCAGTCCTGAGTCGGGTCGTGAACCCAGCTGGTTGGTCTCGGGTAGGGGCGATTGCGTAGGCGCTGTGTTCGGCGGATCTTCCTGCGTGGTGAATCATCCATGACTTGGTCAATGGTGTCTTCATATGTCCGTTTCGTGCGTAGGTTTCCTTGGTTCCCGGGGGGGTGCTGTTCGTCCCAGTGGGTCGTGCTCTGGTGCCTTTTGGGTATTGGTTGATGGGTAGGTTCACCGTCCGCCTTTCGTTTGTGGTGGTTATATACTAGTGTTGGCGATTGATGCTCCTGGTTCGCCATGTGTACGTGGTCTGTGCGCCTCCGTTTTTGTCCGGGGGGTGTGTTGTCCGCGGTGCGTTTACGTAGCATCCTAGGCGTTTGGTACATATGTGGTGTGTCTTGAATGTATCGTGTGCGTTTCGCGGAGGGTGTTGATGGGCTGGGACCGGGGTTAGGTTCGACATCCCCGTCACTTGTGACGTCGCGTATCCATCCGTCCGGGGTGTCCTCCACGGTCTGCCGGGGGCCCGTCTTGTGTGGCACTGGCGTGTGGTAGGTTTGCGAGGTGGTGGCTGGTATGGCCTCTTGCCAAGATTCTTGTCGTGGGTATAAGGGGTCCGGGGACATCACGTTGTAGAGTCGCCGTGGTACTAAGTCTGGGGTATCCGGTTGGTGTATGGCAAAATACTTGCATGTGGTGCAGCGGAAGTAAACAAAGTCGGCCATGTTGCATCGGGGGCACACTACATCGATGGCTGTGGTCATGTTTAATCCTAACGGTGAGTGGTGTTTTTGTGTTTTCACAGTCAACTCGGATGTTTCCAAGGGGGCGGGGCGTGGTGTGCCTGGGTCATGTACCCCGTGCACCTGGGATGCCTTTGTTGATGGCACCTCCAATGTGTCATGTGTGGAAGACGATTCTGCACGTGGTGCGGGTGTGCTGTGTCCCAAGGGGGGGTGGATGCGCGTCGCTTTCTTTGCAGTGCCTCCGTGAGTGCCTGTGTCGCGTATTTGTATAGTTTAGCGGGGTAGTGGGGGTTGGAGGCCGTTTCGATCTCGCTAGCCAGTCGGGTGACCATCTCTCTGTGCTGGGGGGGGATGTCGTTCCCTGTGGTCTGCGCATCTTCGGGCCCCGGGTTCTTTTCGATATCACCGTCAGCCGTGCGGTCCCGCAACAACCTAGTGAGGGCGGGGGAATGTCGTCGATTATTGGGAGGTGTCTGCCTAGATGGTGGGTCGTAAGGCAGTTCCTTTCCCATGAGGGGGGGGGGTGTCCCAAGGGGTAGGGGGGTTCCTCAAGATACTGTGGCAATAGCACAGGAAGATCTGATCCAGGAAATGCGTGTATTCTGGTCATTGTCGCAGGTGCCTGTCCAGTCCGATGCCCGTCGGTCGGGACCTGTGCGGCGTCCCCGCGCTTTGATGACCGGTTTGAGGCCATATATGACATTCTTGTCTGGTCATTGTGTGCTGCCTGTCGCTGGTCAGCAGACTAGGCGTCACCGGAGGCGACAAGCGCGCCCACACCGGTGTGTAGAGTGGGAGCGTAGGCGGTGGCCAAGGGCCCAGCCGGGTAGGTGCCAGTAGCGCCTGCCATCCACATGCATGGTCGGCAGGCGGGCACGCTCTCACGGCCTGTCACCTTCGCGGTCCGTTGCCTGGCTGTCTGGCTCTACGCTGTTGATGGCCGGGTTGGGGCCATATATGACATTCCTGTCTGGCTGTCTTGTGCTGTCCGTTGCTGGTCAGCACAACGAGCATCACCAGGGGCAAAGAAAGCGCCCACACCAGTGTACCCGGGTAAATAAACTGCGGCCGGGTAGGCGGTGGCCAAGGTCCCAGCCGAGCATGTGCCAGCGGCACCAGTCATTGGCGTGCATTTCTGAGGGGCAAAATCCTTACGGCCGACTTGCCACCGTGCGGTCACCGTGCGGTCGACGCGGTCCGTTCCAGGTTGTCCATTCCGGCTGTTCACTGTGGAGAATGACGCAAGGCAGGTGTTGGGAAGGTCGCCAGAGTGTCCCGTTGTTCCCCTCATGCATATGTATGCACATACCAGCACATCAGGTGACGCGGTATCTCGTTGGTCACGGGCTGGAATGGTGGGGATGTTGGCAACGACCGTCCCTAGTTCCCCCTTGTGGGTCCTGGGTCGGCGCCTCCTTCCTCGCGGCTGCCGGGGGGGTGCCTACTGTTCTTGCTGTGCGGCCACGACGTCCCAGCCTCCAGTGAAGGGGAAGACCCCAGCCTGTCGCCAGCCGGATGGTTCCGCCCCCTGTTCTGGTGCCTGCTCTGCGTGTGCATCGTGCCACGGTGCCCTTTCCCCGTGGATTGGGGGGGGTCCGAGCTGGTGCACGGGGTGCTGGTCTGGTGCGTCCGGTGTGTAGTACATTTGGTGGTGCTGTTGTGGGTGCCCCGCTTCCGGCGCCGGCTCGGGAAACGGGTAGACACCCCTGTCTGTTGGTTGTTGGCGGGGGGCATGCGGGTCCGCCAGTGGTCGTGTGCGATCCCTCGAGAGCCACACGTCCAGGTATCCCATTGCCGGTTCGGCATCTGTGCGTCGCTGCATCGGTGGGTCGGTGCGCACGATCTCAAGCGCGGCTGCATTTTGCTCGCTGAACCTGGCCCAAGTTCCTGAACTGTCCTTTGGCAATATGTGCTGTCCGTGGCGGTCGACGACTGCCCGATACTGCACCTGAGGTTCGTGCTGTGTCTGTGGTACATGCTGTGGTTCACTGTGGTACATCGGCTGTGCTGTCGTGTGTTCCATGCGTGTGGCTGCCCGATGTTGCACGTGAGGTTCGTGCTGTGTCTGTGGTACATACAGTGGTTCACTGTGGTACACCGGCTGTGCCGCCGTGTGTTCCATGCGTGTGGCCGCCTGCTGTGGGAGGGGCTGTCGGTTCACGTCCCTGTGTCCGTGTTGGAGGGCAGGGACCGCACATGGCACCTCCGGGCTGTGAGGGTTGCGGTAGAAACGCAGCGGTTCCGCCGCAGGGGTTGGAGGGCAGAGGGGTGGGTGTTGAGGCTGCTGTCCGGGTTCATGCAGGGAGACCTGTCGTTCCCCTTGGCGCGTGTCGATGCTCACGTAGTAGCGTCGTCGTGCCTGTGGTTTCGCCTCGCCTTGTGACGGTTCTGCCTGGGTGCGGGCCTGGTCACTGTGTCTGTCAGCGCTGCGCTGTGGTGCTGAGGCCTCGGGCGTCACGGTTTGCTGTGGTTGCTGGATCGACCGGCAGATTCCTGCTACACAGTCCGCAAGGGACGTCATGGCCCGCAGGGCCTGGGTGAGTTCGCCCTTGGAGCTGCGCTTTCGGGACTTTTTCCGTCGGCTGTAGCTGTCACTGTCGCTGTCGCTGGTGCTGTCGCTGTCTGTGTCTCTCCGTGACCGCCTGCCTCCTCCCTTCAGACCCACCAGTCGCAATTTCAGGTGGATGGGTCCGGTTGTGGTCGCAGTCGGGGTCGGGTCGTGGTCTCCGAGCGGCTGTCCTTGGTAGAACAGCCACTGGGGTTGTGGTGGGGGTAGGTGTGCATGGCGTGAGGTGATGGAGGGCATGTTTGATGCCCTTGACTGACCCGGCTGCCGGAAGGCAAACCGGGGGTCCGGTGCCGCTCACGATCACCGACCTACAGCGCCACGCAGGGTGGGGTTGGGAGGGGGGGGTGGATCGATGCGAGAACGCCGTGTTGCGTCGATTCCTAGTTCGCGAGCAGTGCGCTGTATGCGATGGCAACGGTGTCACATGCAACACAGGGTGTATGCCCGGTCGTCGGTGTAGTTCCTGCGCAGAAACCTGCGCAGCGGTTAATGTGTGGTTCCGGTAGTGACACGGACGGGGAGCAGGGCTCCGCACCGTCGTTATGGTTGGCGTTGTTGGCGGGGAGCGTCGCTCCGCTCCGCCGTTGGCCATTCCATAGTGTGTCGTGATGTTTTGGTACGTTGTCTGGTTGGTGGTGTTGGCTGGCGGGGAGCAGGGCTCCACTCCTCCGTCTCTGTTGTGTAGCAGGAGCAGGATGATGTGTGTCATCAATCCTATGTAGCACAGTGGTCGTGGCCTCCATGAGGTCATTCTGTTGCGTCGTACAGTGGTATGCCAAGGGCGGGAAGCGAGGCTCCGCACCGCCGTTATGTTATTCTCCGTCCTGTCGGTTGTGCCCGGCGGTTGGTTGTCGGTGTCTCGGCGGGGAGCTGAGCTCCGCACCGCCGTCATGTTGTTATCTGTCCTGTCGGTCGTGTCCGGCGGTAGGTTGTCGGTGCCCTCGCGGGGAGCTGAGCTCCGCACCGCCGTTTGGGGGATGTTTGGGCGGAAGGCATACCTAGCACGCGGCGGTGCGGCATCCGGCAGTCTCAGGCCATCCGAACGGCGAGCGTCTGCAGCACCGGTGTCCATAACAGGCAGGCCGACATTGTACATGGTGGTGTTGTACGTCGGCGACTGGGCGGCCTGCTTCAGGTCCTGCATTCCAGCATTGTCGATCGCGGTGTTGAACGCAGTGGGGACGTTTTACTGGTAATGCTGCCTGGGTCCCGCAAACGTTGTCGGGAAGGGCATGTCCTCCTGGTCGGCGGTGTCACCCCATATGTCATGTTGCTCCGGGTCGTGGATGGCAGTTGTTGCCTTCGCTCCACCATTGTTCTCAGGCAGAGGATTTGCGGCGCGATGAATCTCGGCATGGTCGTTGTACTGGTGCAGCTGACTGGGTTCCAGACTTATAGACGATAGTGGCATGTCATTCTGGTCGGCGGCGTCTCCCCGCATGTCTTGTTGCTCCGGGTTGTAGACGGCAATCGTTGCTTCTGCTACTGCACAATTCTCGGGAAGTGGGCTTTCGGCGCGCTGATGCTCGGCATGACCATTGTAATTTATCCCGCTGTTGCTGGCCTCGATGGCGGACTCCTTGGGGGGCTGAGATCTCCGTATGGCGCCCATCAGGGGGCGCTTGGCAAGCTGCAGGGTGGTCATCAAGGTCTGCTTGGCGGACAGAGCATTTGGTCCCCGCAAGTGGGATACCGTCTTGTCCTTCGTGTTGTCGGAGGTGTCCTAGGGTGATGCGTCAGCCAGGGCCTCGGCGGCCGCTTGCTGCGGGCCGAGTATGGGATGGTGTTCTTTTGGGCCTTCTCGGCGGACTGGGCATCCGTGTTTTCCGAGGAGAAAACCGTTTCATCCTTCGTGATGTGGACGTTGTCGGGGAATGGCGCGCCAGCCAAAGCGTCAGCAATGTGCGCACTCATTTTTACTGATGTCGGTGTTGTACTTGGAGTCGGCTGTTCGGAGTAACCCGGGCTTACTGCCTGTCCTTCTGGGGGCGTGGCCTTTACAGAGGACTTACGGCCGGGATTGTGGGTGGACGGTGCCGCTCTGAATCGAAAGAAATAGACACTCAGAAAGTGAGTTCCTTTTTCCTTGGTCCTGTTAGCATGAACAACTAGTACTCTAGGGGGAAGTAAAAAAAACTACTACCACATCTTTAGTGGGGGACTTGATCCATGCCAATCCCCCCCTATTCTTTGAAAAGAATTGAAAACTAACACAGGTCCTGGGTTCCAACCCCACGATCCCAAAATTTTTGCCAATGTTTTCGCTCGATTTTGGGAACATTTGAGGAATGCCCCTCAAATGGGATATCATACACGGTACATTACGCTGTTTTCCAAAGTGCCAGGAGTGTAAAATGTCTCTATGAATTGATGAGAGTGTCAATTGCTGGTTTGTGGTATTTTTTGATGCAATTTCAAGGGATTGTGTTCCTTTTTCCTTGGTCCTACTAGCATGAACAACTAGTACTCTAGGGGGAAGTAAGAAAAAATCACTACCACGTCTTTTGTGGGGGACTTGATCCATGCCAATCCCCCCCTATTCTTTGAAAAGAATTGAAACTAACGGTGGTCCTGGGTTCCAACCCCACTATCCCAAAATTTTTACCAAATGTTTTCGCTCCATTTTGGGAACATTTGAGGAATGCCCCTCAATTAGGATATCATACACGGTACATTACGCTGTTTTCCAAGGTGCCAAGAGTGTAAAGTGTCTCTATGAATTGATGAGAGTGTCAATTGCTGGTTTGTGGTATTTTTTGATGCAATTTCAAGGGATTGTGTTCCTTTTTCCTTGGTCCTACTAGCATGAACAACTAGTACTCTAGGGGGAAGTAAGAAAAAATCACTACCACGTCTTTTGTGGGGGACTTGATCCATGCCAATCCCCCCCTATTCTTTGAAAAGAATTGAAAACTAACAGTGGTCCTGGGTTCCAACCCCACTATCCCAAAATTTTTACCAAATGTTTTCGCTCGATTTTGGGAACATTTGAGGAATGCCCCTCAATTGGGATATCATACACGGTACATTACGCTGTTTTCCAAGGTGCCAAGAGTGTAAAGTGTCTCTATGAATTGATGAGAGTGTCAATTGCTGGTTTGTGGTATTTTTTGATGCAATTTCAAGGGATTGTGTTCCTTTTTCCTTGGTCCTACTAGCATGAACAACTAGTACTCTAGGGGGAAGTAACAAAAAATCACTACCACGTCTTTTGTGGGGGACTTGATCCATGCCAATACCCCCCTATTCTTTGAAAAGAATTGAAAACTAACAGTGGTCCTGGGTTCCAACCCCACTATCCCAAAATTTTTACCAAATGTTTTCGCTCGATTTTGGGAACATTTGAGGAATGCCCCTCAATTGGGATATCATACACGGTACATTACGCTGTTTTCCAAGGTGCCAAGAGTGTAAAGTGTCTCTATGAATTGATGAGAGTGTCAATTGCTAGTTTGTGGTATTTTTTGATGCAATTTCAAGGGATTGTGTTCCTTTTTCCTTGGTCCTACTAGCATGAACAACTAGTACTCTAGGGGGAAGTAACAAAAAATCACTACCACGTCTTTTGTGGGGGACTTGATCCATGCCAATCCCCCCCCATTCTTTGAAAAGGATTAAAGACTAACGCTTAATCATTTTCATGACTGTTTTGAAGATAAAAGTACATTTTTCAAAGTAACTACGGTAATAACCCTATCCCCCCATGAAGTTCACCCCTACCACTCAAGTCAGTGGAGGCATCTTGCTTCATGGAGGTATCACGGACATAATCTAGGGACTTCATGAGTTTTCCTTTAAGGTTAAGCCTAGTGGTCTCCGACCTCAAGACCTAGATATTCAAAAGTTTCATCTACTCAATGTGGTTCTACTTTTTAACTGATTCTCAATTTAGTTGCTTGGCCAAGCTGGCCAAGCCATACCTTGTGTGTGGCCCAACCTAGAGGCCCCAGATTGCTAACCTACTCCATTGCATACCAAATTGTGCACTTGAAGTGCTTGTCTTTGTCTATTGGAGCAGACTGATGTCACTCTTCACACTAAAACCATTTGCTTCGTTTATAAAAGGTTGATGCTTTATATTGGTGTCTACATTGTCCATTGGCAGCCCCTCTTTGCTACTTCTGCTTTAAATTGGAAACAAACTTTCTTGACCGGATTTGATATGGTGTTTTGGTGCTCTTCATTGCTTAACTACTTGGTGATCCATG
The DNA here is from genome assembly GCA_964036045.1 of Eutreptiella sp. 'Long Island Sound 2002'. Taxonomy (NCBI): domain Eukaryota; phylum Euglenozoa; class Euglenophyceae; order Eutreptiales; family Eutreptiaceae; genus Eutreptiella; species Eutreptiella sp. 'Long Island Sound 2002'. The sequence continues at coordinate 131,238,349 of OZ038382.1, read as the reverse complement.
TTTTGTTTGTCGGAAAAGCATTGTGGTTTTCATCTACAAAAACAACCAAGCAAGCATTGGGGACAACTAGAAGATCTTTTTGAGCACCCAAGGGGTTCACATATGACACTTGCAGTTTGTGGCTTGTTGTTTTTGCATGTATTTTTTGTAAATATGTTATGTACAACCTTGAATTGTTGTACAAACACCCACATGCCAATTTTCACAGTGTACAATGCATCACGTGCCAGATAGATGCTATTCATTAACCATTCAATGACAAGAACATTTTTGTTGACAAGTTTTTAGCTAGAAATGTGCACTCTATCCGTGCGAGCATTGTACAAGCCACCTGCTGAGTGGCATTGACGGTGGTTGGTAGAGGCAGAGCCGGCATTGACGTCATCTTTCGGGAATCTGGTTTGTGTTGTAATTAGGTTTTGTGTGCAAGTAATCTTTGGTCACTTTCCGCGCCATTGCATATTCCAGCAAGTAGATGTAACATTTGGAGGCAGGTAGATTTACTTTTTATTTTTTTATTTTCTGTTGATTTTTGGCAATTCTTTTCCCAAAAATGTGTTGGGAGCAAGGCAAGTCAACGGAACTAAAGAAACATCATACAAACATAAGGTCAAGGAAAATTCATGGTACTCAATGTTGTGGTTGAAGTCAAAAGCACGTTCTCATTGTATATAGAGTATGGGTGTTGTTTTTGGCCCCGTTAGATGCAATGTTCATTGCATGTAACCATGCATAGCGAATGTTAAGATGCATCTCCCTCACTGTTTTCCACCTAAGTAGATATCACGTATGTGGCCGTCGCGAACCGGGTGCACACATGCACCCCCCATGGATGAGTGTGTTGGCCAATTGGAGAGTTGCGTGGGGTAAGTGTGGTGGCCAATCGGAAACCCAGAGTGGAAATAAGGGTAGATGCATGGGACACACGGTGTCGTGGGAGAGAGCGGGGTCCACTCTCCATGTATGGATGAAAGCCCCCGGGCTAAGACAAAATATAGCAGCCCTAAGTGGTACAATCAAGTTGTCATTTCAATTCTTGCTATCATACAAGTGCGATGGGGTTGTTCACGCTATTTGACATTGAGTTTTTTTGGTTTTTGGATGTTTTGCACTCAAGCTTCACAAACATCCCATCCGTGCATCACAACGTCATAGAGTGTGCCCCTTGCCACACCCACATGTATTAGGAACCTTTGTGATCCCTAACCGCACTGCTATCTGATGGCTAGACACATTAGATTCTCATTCAGTGCACCGTACAATGGTACATCATACTAGGTGGGGAAAAAAGTTGAAAGGGTGGTATATCATGCTAGGACAGTAAGCTGGCGGTCAAGGTCGTGGTGGAACATGCTAGGGCATCAAGTTGGGACGGCAGTGTATCATGCTAGGACAATAAGTTTCCCCGCACCATCATGGTGAATCGTGCTGGGACAATAAGTTGCCCTGCACCATAACAATGGATCATGCTAGGGCCATAAGTGGACCCCCAAGACTAGTTGCCCATCTCATGGCCTGGAGTAATTGAACTATAAGAAATATGACGACCCCCTGTCAACTTTACTTGTTATCTCGTCCAACAATTCTTTTGACCCTTAGTCCACGCATATGTCATCCAAGCCAAGTTGCTTTTCTTTTGAAAAGAAATTAAAAGAAATACCTCCGAAGCCAAAACTGCCTGACATGCTTTTTTGCGGGTTGCTTATGGGCGGGGCCCGGAAGAACCTTACTGCTGGAGGAGGCCAAGCCGTGGGTGGTAGCCCGCAACTTGTACTCAGTTACCCTAAGTCTATCCTCCGTTGAGCAGCTTGTGGACCTGAGTTGCTTATGTGCCAAGCCCCCCTGAGGCTCCGACTTGGTGTGGAGCAGCAGAAGGAGCCTCGTGACGGTGTTTCATGCTTGGCATTGCTTGAGCCTACGTTGACCTCTATTGAGAGAAGAAATCACATTGAATATTGGTTCTGCTGCCTTGCGGCCCTGATAACTAAGTTTTCCCACTCCATCTGAAATTGTCAATCACTTCATAGGTGATGAAGTGCTTTCAGAGAAGAGTGTAATGATTTTGAGGTGTCGTGGACTTGCTGTATTCTATAATGTACGGATGTAGATAAGATGTCTTACATGAGGATTTGAGATTGGATATACATAGTTTGTCATGAGATATCTGTTGTGCCGAAGTGACCCAAATCGCGCACTATGTTGAACACGGAATGATTATGAGATTTAAGGTAAGGTTGGAATAGTTGTGTCCATATTTTTTCGGTGTCTTATGATAGTTAATTTTGTTTTTCACATGCCCGAATTCACTTTATAATTCCGCGGGAGAGTTCTTAAATCATGTTGTCTCCATACTTATGGACATCACGGAGACTGAAAAGGAGACGGATTTCAACTTGTGCTCACTGTTCCCGTGCTTGCTGGTGAACAAAAGGAACACTCAAAGAACGAAAGAGCTTTTCTTTTACAACACGCGGTCTTGAGCGATGTACATTGGGATGCCACGATGGTACCCCTTAAAGCATCTTTGAAACACATGTCCTTCCAAAGGACACAAAAGGAAGATTAATGGCCTCCGTAGAAGTAGCCAAGGAGACGAAGGCTATCATTAGAAAAAGGGTAGAGGCCAGTGGGGCCGGAAGCATGTAGTGAAAACATTAGACATTAATTGCGGATATGCTGAAGGACATGCGAACCAAAATTGTTCAAAAGTTAGCCGATAAGCCACAAAACTTCTGCTGCCACCAAACAAGTGCTTCTTTGTTGGGGCAAGGGCAATTGGGCATTTCAAGGTCTTGTCACACCAATTGCATATCCAATTCCTTGGGCACTTGGTCACTTGACAGCATCTTCGCAAGTGCAAAAGTTCCCTTTGGTTTGATCCTTTAGGATAGCTTGTGCAGTAGAACAACAAATATGGAAGTAGATTGATCGAATAGTATGGAAAAAATAGACAGTATTTGGGAGTTTTTTTTATTATAGACAACATTCTTTTGTTTTCTTGTTAAAAGTTCTCGTTTGTAGTTTTTGGGTGCGGAAAAGTATGTGCTTAGGAGTCTACGTCAAATTATACTTGGCATGGCCAATGTTGCGCTAGGCGGTAAGTGCTTTACATCTCTAGCTACATTCGTTGTAGCCATTTTAGGTTCCGAACACGTTTCAAAACCACTCCATCTAGCATAAAAGGTTTCGAAACACTGTTTGAAGAAATGTGCCGGTTTGCCAACTAATGAGGCCAGTGGGATGTTTGCTTGACAGCAACAAATTCATCAGGGTGTACCTTTGCAAATAGACGTCACAAAGCCCAGGAAAGCACAACCGTTGTTCGCTCCATTAGGTTGTTCCTTTGTTCGTTCCCCTACTCGTTCAAATGAAAGGAAAGCAAGAGACTATTTTTGTTTACGACAACCCCGGATAGAAGAAGTGCTACTACACCTAACCAAACCATGGGAGGTCATGCTTCCATCTTGTGCAGTATGTTACTCATCAACCTTGGGCATCGCCCACGTTCACAGTTTTCGTGCAGCAAAGGAGCCTTGGTTTCGGGAACAACCCAATATGCAAGCAGTGGCCCTCTTTTTTTGTTGCTAGGTACACACATTGAGGAGATATCATTTGCAAGGATGTCTTGGCAGTGGCCCTTTTTGGGTGCATTACTCAACGGCTATCTTTGACAAGATGGGTTACACCTCTGAGATGTCGGGCCTATGCCGAGAGTTCATCATAGAGGACTAAAAGGATGTTTTGAATGTTGTAAAAGAGGAGACTCGGTCACCTTCAAAAAAGCTTATGTGAACGCATGCAACATTTTAGCTGCTCGCGGAATCATGGTGTGCCATCACGAATGCACCTATGCACAGATTTCATTTAAACTGATCATACGTAATACCTCGGGTTTGTGAAGTAAGGTCATGAAGCATGTTGGCCGCAACCCATGAGAAGACTATTGAGTTGTTACGGAACCTACGTCTGAAGATTGAGGAAAGGACGGCATTGCGACCCCGCAACCGTGCCGCCCTTTTCCTTATTGCCTTTCACAACTAGGCCCCACATCTTCAAGCAACCCTTTGACTCCAATTTTTATAATCCATGGCTACCAACCAAGTTTCTAAGGCACATACAACCGTGCCACTAGCCCAAATGGGCTATGCTCTCCAATGTGCTCTCGTTGCAATGTACCCAAGGTGCCCAACTGTTTGCAAAATATGTTTCTACATCATTCTTAAACATATTGAGGGGTAGAGAAAGCATTGCGTGTCCCTCCTTTCGCGTGCAAATAAAACATGTGCATCCTCTTTTCACAAAACAACATGCAAAAAGATACCAAGAGAGAGGCATGTTTTCCTGCGCGTGTGTGGTTCAGAGCTGCCCACTGCAACAACGTGTTGTGGTTGCTACGTGGGGAGTCCTTTTCAAATGCACGGTGATGCAACCAGGTTTCCTGTCCTCATTTGTTGCAGAGTGCATGGTGCCACCCCCCCTCTTTTGCATTACTTCAGTGTTTGACAACCACCGATCCCCTCCCCGGAGCCTAGCATCCCAACACATCGGTTCCGGGATTGCATGCTCATTTTCTACACCTTTTGCGGTGTGCCCAATAAGTCCCAAGTTCCAGATTCCTTGCTCATATTTTGCTCAAAAGCATTATTCAGTGCACAAAGACAAATGGTTTTGCCCCACAAAAGTTGTTTTCAAGCGCTACTCAATGAGTGCAGACCTTAGCCCTAGATTTCATGCTCATGTCTTGCTCGTTCCAAATGCTTTCACATGGTGGTCAACATGGGCGGACTATGTGCACGCAGGAAGGGTGCAGGTTCGGTGTTGGTTTTGGGCTCACCGTGGTCATGTCCTAAAAACTTGTTAACAATAGTTTCACCACAGAGAAGGCGTGCTGTGCATAATTTGCGCAGTGGCAAGTCCTGAAGCCATCAAATGGTTGAAAGCATCTTCACCTTATATAGTGCGCACCGCAACAGCAAGTTTCCAAACTGCTCAGCAAACTGCAATATGGCACCAGGTGGTATTCTTTGCTGTTCGTCACTGTTGTGTCTTGTTTTTCACAGTTTGCTGAGGAAAGTGGATGATTCTCCTGGTTGGTTGCACCTAGGAGGTGCGTTTCTGCCCCGCCTCCCCACCCCCGGCTTTGCGTTCTTTTGGTTTCGGCAAAACCTTACTTTTTGGATGGTCGCCTAAAAAAAAAAAAGAATCTGATTTTTTGGTGATTGTCATACTGCAAATGACTTTTTTTTTTTAGATTTTTGGGTTTGTTCGAATCTCATTTCTTAGTGGAGAATCTTTCTTTTATGTGAAATGTTTTTTTTCAATATTTTTACCCATTTTTCAGACGTTTTTGCTTATAGCTTAGCTGATTTGACTTAAATGTTAGCTTTTTTTTTTTTTAGATTTTAGCGCATCTACAAAAAAGGATTTGGCATATAAAAAAATTGCCCTAAAAACGTGGGGAGGCAACTTTGGAATCACTGATGCGACCCGCCCACCGCAGTGCCACAAAGCAACGGAAACATGGTGCGTGCCCAACTATTGGTGTTGTTTAATGCACCGCAAATGAAAACTGGATGTCACTTGCACAAAGGAAACAGAGTGCCCCAATTGAAAATGTGCATGACGAGCGGCACACCACATGGGCACGCAAACGACATTGTACCGCAGCCACGGGAGCATAAGACGTAGCTCTACGTCTAAGATCAATGCAGCAGTGCACTCCGATTGGGGCACCAAGAGACCCCTTGAAAAAGAGGCAAGTGGGTGGGGGCTGATGAAGGAGTTCCCGTGGTACAGAGACGCTCACATCTCTTGGAGGTGCAGCCAAAGACAACACCAATAGACCGCTGTCTCACCGTCTCACCAGAAGCTGCCGATCTCCGGGCCGTTTTCATCGGGGGTCTGATGCTTGACACAATTGTGGACATGGGGGAATTGGGGAGCAGAGCCAAAGTGGGTCAGAGGGGGAACGGAGCAGGGGCAGACAGAGGGTTGGGGTTAAGGCGTTTGAGGAGTCGGTGCTGAGAGTCCTGTGGTCATCCCCCACGACCCCTCTATCTCTACCGGCGAGCGAGAAGTGCATTTGGCACACTCCCCTTGCCCATGATCAGCAAGTGACACATAGCCCCTGGATTTCACAAAAGCCGCCTTCAAGAATCACAATGATGGCGCCCCCCTCTCGCCGGGTGTTGGTGTGCTAGAAAATGGGGTGCCTGCCACGACAGCGGAGCCTTTGGAAAAGCACAAGATGCTCAGACGGCGCCCTTTACCCCCCCAGCCCAAATTGGCCCCTCCAGTACAGCCAACAATGGTGACCTGCCCGGAAGGGTGACCGACGCCCCCAAGCACAGGTTGAACAGAGTGACCGGAAGGTGGTAACACACACTGTGAGCTCAGAATCCCAGGCAAATGCAGCTGCAGTCTGTGGGGGGAGGGGGACTTGGATGGAAACGATCAAAAAAACCTGCTGCTGCCTTCACCGTCTTCCAGAATTCTAGCGGGATGACGCTTGATATTAGCCCCCGGCACACCCAAAATGCACATGCTGAGCGCTGCATGTGGATGATCCCTTTTGTGCCTGATAATCGCAAATGATTCCAAACAGTGCAACTACACAAAGCGATACAAAATCTATGCAATTTACAAAATGTACAACGAATTATTCTATTTTCTGGTGTCCAGCACAACAGGCACCGCCCAACACAGTACTTAGACAAACAGCAATGGGAACAATACGAACAAAAGCAGCCAAACTGGACATCAGAAAAATGCCAATTAATCAGCAACTGCTGTCGGTTGACGGCTGAGCGCTGTCACCAACGCGTTTCAATCATCAACGATGCCAATGAAATACCAAATCCGCGGCAATCGAGCACCAAAAGGGACTGTGCACCAGCAAATACCGCGCTGCAACCAACAGCAGTCCACCGCACAGCGTCGCCAGTGGTCAGGCGGTCCTCCGTAACAATCCCGAATTCGGTCTTCACAGACCATCTGGAACCTGTCCATGTCCGGACCAGTCTGCTATCGCGAACACCGCCGCGCGCGCAGCGCAGGTACGCGCTCAGCGCAAAGCTGATCACACATGTGCGAGCTTCTGGCGCAGCAGCGCCAGTTCATTGTCTAGCGACTGCGACACCGGCGTGGCAAACGGGTTGCTGCTTGTCAGCGACATGCCTCCGTTGACTGCGCACGGCGCGTCGCCTGCAAACTCGCTGCCCCTTGCAGCCGCGGGATACGGGTCCAGGACACTGCCTGGGGCTGCAGGCGGCAGCATCCCCTTGTGCCCCCCAGCCCCAGCGGTGACCGGGTGCTGCGACAGGAAATCTTTCAACGGGTTGCCGGCGGGGAGGCGCTGAGGAGGCGGCGGGGAGGCGTATGGGACTAGCCCTGGGATGACCGACGCAGTCTCAGGGCAGGGGCTGGCCTTCATCGGAGGTGCTTCCCACGCCCGCAATACCGGCCCACTGGGCCCCGCCCGCAGCGGTGGGGCGTCCCTGCCGGCGGAGGGGAAGTCGCTGTGCCGGCCTGGGGGATCTCTGACAAAGCCGGCCGCGGATATATGCCCTTCGACCTCGATGCTGGGGGCAGACGTTGGAGAGGGGCGACGGGCAAAAGCGGGAGGGGGAAGGGGGGCGAGCTGGATGGCGTCAATCCGCTTTTGCAGAGCGCCTACGTCGAAGCGGATGTTGGCGAGGTCCTTCAGCTGCGGCTCCACTTGGCTTGTGAAATCGGCCATTTGCATCGCGAGGAAGTTGGTGCGGTGGCCTTTGGGAAAGAGAGAGGGTGCAGGGCGTGGGGTGGGATGAGGGAGGGCGGATGGGGGTTGAATGACCGATACCAAGGCTCACACGCCGCCCCACCCACCAAGGGGGATTGCGATGGCGTGTCTGACGACCCTGCACGCAGCCTGCAATGAAGTGGGGTAGGAGTGGGAGGGAGGGAGGAAGGGGGCAGGGGGTGGGGGGGATTTGGATTTGGCCGGCAGCATGGCGCATCCAGATGGAGCACAGCGGGGCTGGCGCCGTCCTGCCCTGTTCCCCTATCCTCTGCTCGAGGCCTAGACATCAGGGTAGGCCAAGGCCCCTCAGCCAGGGGTTAGTCCCGGGACCCCTGTCAGGCGAACCATTGCTGGGCAGTAAGTCGAGCAATCCCCCCCTCACCCGCGCACGCATGGCCAACCAGGGAGCAAGATCATCAGGACAGCAGAACGGAGCTGCACTTAGGGCAGCAGCGAGCAGCGGAGGATACAGCGGGCAATGCGACTGCCCGCCTCAATGCCGAACTCCTTGGGGTACACCGTTGCGAGGGCTTCCCTCATGGTGTTGGTGGCAGATGCGCGGGTTGTAGTCAGGGGAGGGCTTGTGCGCATTCGCAGCTGCGTCACCCTTCCTCCAACGCCCATCAGTCAGTCCCCCACACGCGATCACAGATACCCCCAACACAAGCAACAAGACCAGTTCTCATGCAAAGAAAGAACGCTACGCGCCCTTCTGGAACAAAGCGCCCAGGAGGTAGGGGAAGAAGGCGGAGCGCTGGCCTGTGGCTGGGGCTGGGGGGCTGGGGCCGTGCGTGGGCAGAAGCTACAGGCCAGGGCTATGCACCGGGCATGTGCACAGCAGGACTGCGCACTCGTAATAGCAGGAGTGGGGCATGCAATGGACGGGATTGGGGAAGAGATGGCGACAAGAGCAGAGGAAGGAGGCAGGAGAGGGGAGTTGGGGAGGGCATGGGGCAGTGCTGGGGCCAAGAGTGGGCACGTGCATAAGGCAGGGCGAGGCGTAGTGCAGAGGGAGGCACACAGATTCACAGATTCGGGACAGACCTAGAGACTGCATCTCGCTCTGGAGCTGCTGGTTGTTGTGTTGCAACTGCGATTGCAGTTCGCCCAATCTGCGGTCAGTGTCTGTGAGCAGCATTGGGACCTGCAAATGGCGGTTGTAGAGCGGCAACAGGCATTTTTGACAGCAGAAACCTTTGGCCACCTACTCCCCAAGCACCCTGCACATCGGCCCATACCCCAAGAACTATGTCCGAACATGGCAGGCCACGCTCACCCGGACCCAGACAGCAGGGGGGCCAGAGGGGCAGAAGACTAGCAGGTGACTTGACGCCAGAGCTGGAGGTCCCCGTTTATGAAGGCGACAGTGCCGTGGCCTTCAACAGTCTCCTGCCTCTGCCCCCATCACAAGGGCAATCGCCAGCTGCGGAGTCCACAGTCCCCCTGGCACCGAATCCTTGTTGGCTCACTGAAGTCAACTATTTGTTTTTGGGGCTGAGGCACAGTGACCAGGGCAAGGAAGGGGGCATGCCACGTTGAATCACAGGAGGGCTGGCCGCCGGTGGATGCTCCGCATGGACGCCCCTCCGTGTCTGACTTGCACCAGCACCGGTCACAGCATACCTCGAGAACATGGTCATTGAAGAGCACAGCAGGACACACGGCACATAATATTGGAGCATCAGAAGCCATAGGGAGATCTTCAGGGTGCATGGGGGTCACCTTGCAGAGGGGGACATGGGGTTCACACAGGGGGCGAGGGACATGGGGGCCACCAAGGGCGGTGGGGGTGGGGGGTGGGGGGTGATGGAACTCACACATGGGGTTTGAGGAAATGTCCTGGTCTCGTTGGTTGGGGCAGGTCTCTTGGGTGGAGCACTTGCCGTCTACTCACTTGGAGTTTAGCACAGGTGGGGTTGGCGCTGATAAGGCGCACGGGAGCCGGGGGGGGGGGGGGGGGGATTGGCACGAGGCCATGGAGCCGGGGTAGAGGGGTTTGGCCATAGAACAGTGGAAAGTTCAGCAATAGGTCCCCACCGACAGACCTACGCCCTGAATCAGCAAGTATCACGCGGCGGAGCCGCGACACACATTGTCCCATCTGTCCAGCGAAGCGCCACAGCTCATCCTTGGATACGGCGCCAGAGGCGCCGCCACAGTTCGCCAGGATAGGTCAGGTCGCCCTCCCTAACCCTCAGCAGGAACTGGGTTGAGCTGGCTGGTACCTCCGAAAAGAAAAACCGCCCCCCGTGTCGACCGCTACGATGAACCCCCAGCGGCTTGCCCACCGGGATTCGAACCCACGACCCATGACGTGGGAGACAAGCGTGTTTCCGATATGCTACTGTCTGATGTGCTGTGTACCGGCCGTTCAAACCACCAGGTCTTCCCCCCCCTAGGCCCCAGCGGCTGCTGCTGCGGTTTGCACTTAGTGCAGACCTTCAAAACCCAGATCAACCGCGAAGGTCGATCCCCGGCAACGTGTCTGCCGCCTTCGCCACCAAACGTGGCATGACGTGGGAGCCACGCGTGTTTCAGGTATGCTCCCCCCCTGTTGTTTGATACTGCCCGATGTGCCGTGTACCGGCCGTTCAAACCACCAGATCATCCCCCCCCCCCCCCCCCGGAGGCCCCATCGGTTACTGCTGCGGTTTGCACTTAGTGCAGACCTTCAAGGCTCAAATCGACCGCGACGGTCGGTCCCCGGCAGCGTGTCCGCCGCCTTCGCCACCAAACGTGGCATGGGAGCCACACGTGTTTCAGGTATGCTCCTCCCCTGTTGTTTCACCGTGCCCTAGAGGCGCCACTGGCGCCCCTCCGTCTCAGGACTCAACCCCCCCCCGCCGCCTCTTCCTGCTCTCGCTGACGTCCGTGCTGAACTCATCACTGTCACTATCACACGCCCCCCGCAATCGTGTGTCACTGACATCAGTACTAAACGACACGTCATCGGGGCTGGACAGAAAAACGTCTTCGTCTCCCGACGTCGACGACGCGGTCGAACTGCCGCCTGACGTCCCCCCTGAGTCCACCTCTGACCCCAGGTCCAAGTCGGACACTTCTGCCATGGGTTCCAGCCCCAACGCATCCCACTCCGTGTCTCGGCGCCGTTTAGACAAGGGCAACAGGTTATAGGGGTGTAGTTCCCGACCCTGCCCCGCCAGTTCGTCGGCTGCCTCATTACCTGCCACCCCGAGGTGCGATGGCACCCACCGGACTTGTAACCTGTCCCCCGCCTCCCCGCGCAGCCAATCAATATGCTCCCAAAAGTCCCTGTGCCCTACCTCCCCTGATGATGTGCGCCACCCGTGCCTCTTCCACCTGTCTGTCCACACTGTGATAGCTTTAAAGATATACTCAGAATCCACCACCACCACCATCCGCTCCCCCGCCACCCGACTGAGCATCGCATGTAACACCCCCCGCAGCTCCCCCCTGCTGATACTTTGCCGCTCATGAGCGGGCACGTGTGCCCGAAAATTGCAACTATTGTCGTCCCCGAACCAAACCCCATACCCCGCTTGCATGCAACCCCGCACGCGTTTCACCGAGCCATCCGTGTACACCACCACCCAGCCCTCACCCGACATTCTCTCCAGCTCCGCCAACAGCGATTGTTTGTGGCTGCCCCACTTTTCCTCCTTTAACTTCAGCGGGTCTGGTCGCGCTGACGGCAGCTTGGCCGTCGTGGGGGCCTGGGGCGCCCTGTGGAACATCGTCTTATGTTCCGCCTAACTGTGGAGTTGAGCTATCAAATGCCGCAGGTCAACTCGACTGCATGACATATTGCGCTCCCCCCTCCAGCTTTCCAACACACCCACCCAAACTGCAACGAACTCCTCCAATGAAACCTGCCGATGCTGGTACTTCACCTCACACCGTAGCTTCCACTATGCACGCAAGCCTGCCCACAAAACGAGGCCCTGCGTTGTCTGTAGCGACAGCAGGGGTTCCTCCAGCAAAAGCCTGCAGGGTTCAACTGCTGCCCCCACCCCCTGTGCCAGGCCAAACGCCGCTCTCACCGTATCGAACATCAATGCCGAAAAATAGCACCGCTTTAGCGTGTGCGCGTGGTCTTCCACCCGCCCGCACTGCGAACACAGATTGCCCCCCCAGCCGCTCCATCCTCGCCCCAACTGGCAACTTACGCCACAGGACCCTCCGTATGAAATCTAAGTCCCACTTGGGGAGGTGTAGACATCCAAACACGCGCCAAACTTCCTTAGATTGGCGGGCCTCGTGGCGCGTGCGCTGCTGTATGGCCAACAGGGTCCGCCTCTTCGTCCACTGCACCGACCAATTATCCACCGGAGGGGTTGTCGGGGGAGCAAAACTGGGTTTGTACATCCCCACCACCCGCACTGCCGACTCCTCATAAATGGCACGCCATGTGGGGGCTACCGTGTCCAACAGCTGAGGGGGTATCTTGGACCCCGAGATGAGGTCACACCAGCGCAGCACCCCCCTCCGCTGCAGGGCCGGGCAGTAGTATGTCAACCAAACCTTATTGCGAAAAAACACACAGTGCCAAACCCCCAAGGACCACAATTCATGCAGGGGGGGGGGGGGGGCGGCGCCCCCCCCCCCCCCGTCGAACCACCGAGTACGCCTTCACTGTACCCTGCAAAAAGGAAGGCTACCGAGGCCAGCTGCAGATAGGGGAGAAACGCCGGTTCCAGCACCAGCCCCACGCAGTCGGCCCACCCCCGGAACGGCCGCGCATGCTGTTCCGCTAGTGACGCTGGCCGAACCACTGCCTGAACAAACATTTGGCTGTGCACACAAGACGCGTATATCCCCAAACCCACCTGACCCAGACCCCCCTCTGCCGGCGGCAGTGCCAAAATCGGCATCGTGAGATGCCAGTTATTGATGTCTAGTGCCGCCCTGTGGACCATTTTAGTTGTGCCACAACGTGCTCCGTGGGAGCATACGCTCGAGCTGTCAGATAGACCACTGGTGCTACCCACGTAGCGAACAAATACGCCCGCTCCTCCATTCCCAGAGGTAGCGTGGCCAGGGTGCGCGCCCGCGCCAGCATTTTTGCGACCACTGGCGCGTAAGCATTGGCTGTAGTAACGTTACCCAGCTGGATGCCCAGGTACCTGAGCTGTTCCTTTACCGTCAACCCCGCCAGCGTGGCCGGCCGTGGGGCATCGGGGTCCGAACACTTAACTACCGCATACGTTTTCGAAAAATTGACCCGCAGGCCAGAAAAATACCCGAACACCTGCACGACATATAACACCGCTCTCAGGTCGGCCACCTGCTGTGCCCCCCGCCCCGGCAGTGCCAACAGGATGTCATCGGCGTATAAAAGTACCACCACCGTGACATGCAACCGCTTGAAATCAAAAATAAGCAGGACCGTTATCAAGTCGAAAAGCAGGGGGGATAGCGGGTGCCCCTGTCGGATGCCGGAGCGTGGGCTCAGCTCCACGTCGGCCAGAAAACCCCTACCCAGACAAAATAAAACTGGCCCTGCCAACACTGACATCAAAAGACCGACGCAGTCCAGAGGCAGCCCCAAGAGGATCAGGGTGACTCGCAATAACGTAAAAGTAACCGAGTCATAGGCTTTCTGAAAATCTGCTGCCACCATGATCTGATCTGGCAGCCGTTCCCACTCCACCCTGGCGTAGATTATGTGATCCAGCATTTGCCGCCCCGGCACGAAGCCCTTCTGACATGGGGGGATCACTTGTGGCCACACATCCGAGAGCTGTAGCATCACCGTAGTGGTCACCCACTTTAGGCACACCTGCTTAAGAGCAATGGGCCTCATATCTTTTGGCTGCTCCGCCCGAGAAAAATTTAGGCAGGCACCGCATCAAGGAGACCGACCACTCCGCTCGCACCCCCCCCTCACTTAGGAATTCCTGCATGGCTAACAACAACCGCGGGGCAAAGACGGACGGAAACGCCTGGTACAGCTCCGCCGGTATACCATCCTTACCTGGCGCCGACCCCCCTTTAAGCCGCTCAAGTGCTGCCAACACCACGTCCAACAACAAAGGTTTCATGAGCAGGGGTAATGCCTGCAGGATTTTCGGGGGGATGGGAAGGGACCTCACATACCGCCAACACTCTTCTTCGCTTACGGCGTTCCCCGCCATGACCCCCGCCCAATAGTCCCGCATAGCCTGCGCGATCGCCCGCACCCCGGTGTGTACGCCCCCCTGCGAATCCCGAACTCTTGCCACGTGCTGTCGCTCTCGCCACTGCCGTACCAAGTTGTGGATGGTTCGTCGCCGGTTCGCCTGACCCTGGACTCGCACGTCCCGCGGCTGCAGTTGCCGCTTTAGCCTATCACACATATCCGATTTGAACATGGCCTCGCGTTGGTTCGCCAAAAGGGAGATCAACAGCCCGTACCCCTCCCCCACTGTCCTCGGCGAATATCCCAGCTCCTCTACGTACTCCAGCGCCCCCACCGCTAGCTTTACCGGTGTGCTCTCGCGTACCAGGCTATGCAGTTCCGTGTAACCCGAGGTGGGGTGCGCCTGGCGCCACTCGCGGGCCTCCCGCTGCAGGAAACCCGTCACCCCCGCCCACCACTCCGTTGGCCCCAAGTCCCTGTCTGCCCACAGCTGCAACCCCTCCTTCAGTCTACCCATAGCCACCTCGTCAGACAAGGCCTCCACCGGGAAACGAAATCGCGCGGGGCACGTGGGCCCCTCCGGCGGGCCTAGCTGCATGACCACTGCTTTATGGTCAGAGGGCGTGGCCACCGGGTATGCAGAGCGCACGAACGGCAGGACCACCGGCTGCACGTGGATGCGGTCAATACGTGGCTGCTTGGCCATGTGCGTATAGCCCTTCACCGCCTCCTCCCTGTGCTTACCATGCACGTACACCCATACATCATCCAGCTCCGGCTGCTGCAACACGTGTCCCTCCTTCTCCCTCGACCTCACCACTGGCGACACTTCTTTGGTGACCGTCGCCGAGTCTTCCCCCGGCACCATGACGCTGTTGTGATCCGCCAACGTCACTAGCGGCAAAGGGGGCAGCTCTAACAGCACGTCTCTCAGTTCCCGCCACTGGACCCGTCGCTGTGTCGGCTCACAAGCGAAGTGTCCCGACAGGACTCGTATCGCGCCCCCGTCCACGGACGCCAGTTCCGTGATAAGCAGCCTCGGTGAGAGGGACATCGCTGAGCGCACTGCCCACACCGAGGAGGGCCATATGATCGCGGAGGAACCTTTGTCCTCCGGTGAACTTTGCAGATTGAAGAGGCCACCAAGACCCTGCTTACGCAGCCACCAGGATTACGACTCCCCGGCCTCTGGCGTGAAAATGTGTGTCTCCAGAAGAGCCGCCAAGTCCAATTTATGCCGATTGACCATGGATAGCACAGACTCTCGCCTGGGTGGCGTCCAGCGCGACTCTCGGGAGCGCCGCATCCAACCGTTCACGTTCAATGTTGCCAGCGCCGTCCTGATGGACGGCCAGGGACCGGGCGACTGCATTGTTACTCAGCGCCCTGCTTCCGCTTCATAAACTTGAGCGCGGTAGCCTCATTATCGCTCAAGTCCATCGGCTCCGCTTTGGGCTCACGCCGTGCCGCCCCCCCCTTGCCCTTGCCCCTGCCCTTGCCCTTGCCATGGATCTGTGCTTTCTTCGAGTTATACTCTTTGGAGCTTATGGGCACGATCAGCGTGTTGGAGCTGGACGCCTGCAAAACCTTTCCCAGGAGCCCCGAGGTAGATGGGCCGGTTACCATCCAGGTCTTGGTGCGGATGTCTCCTAGATGAAATCTACACTTATCCAAGACGAAGTCCTTCTGTCTTGTGCCTTGGGTCATCAGAACCTCCTGCAGCACGTCGGAACGCCAATATGGCGGGACATTGGTCAGGTAGACCGAGTCGCACGGGCACCACGCCTCCGGGACCGAAGAAGCACGGGGGGGCGACTACAACCGGGCCTGATGCGACATACCCCCCAGCTATCTGTCAAAACTCGGGGGGGGGGGGGGGGGGGGGGGGGGGGGGGGGGGGGGGGGGGGGGGGGGGGGGGGCAGAGTTGGGGGGGGGTCCGGCCGGGGGTCGGGGGGGGGTCCGGCCGGGAGTCGGGGGGGGTCCGGCTGGGGGTCGGGGGGGGGTCCTACCAGGGGTCTGGGGGGGGGGGGGTCTGGCCGGGGGTCGGGGGGGGGGTCTGGCCGGGGGTCAGGGGGGCGTCGGATGGGTTGAGGGGGGGGGGTTAGGGTTAGGGTTGGGGTTAAGGTAAGGGTTAAGGTTAGCCCTAGGGTTAGGGTTAGCCCTAGGGTTAGGGTTAGGGTTAGGGTTAGGGTTGCTATTAGAGCCTGCAGCCCTGCTATAGCCCAAATATGAATTCTCTACAAAATTTTGAGCATTTTGAGTATAAACACATAGTATGAAAAAAAAATGGCGCCTTTGGCGCCAGACAGTTTTCTCTAGGGACACTTGCTGGTGGCCGACCCAGCACCACTATCTTTCAGAACCCGGGGGGGGGGGCTGGGGGGGGGGGGGGGGGCATACAAGGACCGGGCCCGGCCGCCCCCCCGTGCGAAGAAGCCTGTGTGCTGGTCCCGACCAAGCCCGATAATTTCTGACCCGTTTGCTCATCTAACAGCTCCAAGCCCATCTCAGTGTACCACTCGTCCTTTTTCGCGCAAGCATGCTCATACGCCTTTTTGGAGAGACCAACGCGGATACGCTTGGAATGGACGATATGCACTGCCACATCCTTACCAGAGAACAGCTCCCCCAACTCCCAAAAAGCCGCCAACACGTATGAGAAGAAAAACCTTAAGTGTTTATCACGAAAGGCGGCAGACATGCTGACCTCCAGACGATGCGCTGACTTCTGCACCGCAGCACCAGTGTACCAGGGCAGTGGCAGAATAGCAAACCACGGGTAGCGGCCGAACTCCTCCACCAGCCGGGACGCCTGCCCATAATCCAATTCCACAAACATGAATTTGCTCGCCTGGGCATCCGACCCAGGCACGATATCCACCTCTTCGCGGGACTTGGAGATGGAAGCAAGCAACTAATCCTCCCAAGACACGGCATACTGCAAGACCAGCACCTGGTACTTGATGTCTGGCTCCCGAAAAAGCACCCCATCCGCTGATTCCCCCGGCTGTCGAAGGTTGATCATCTTGTAGATGATTGATGCCGACTCAAACCTGGACTGATGCGACGTCCGAATGACCCAGGCATCATAGAGTCTCGGAGCGAGATATGGACCCCAGCAACCTATCCACCTGCCCGATGCGGTCTGGCAAGAACGGCAGCTGATCTTTCAAACGCATCGCATTATTGAGGAAGGATGAGCTATCAACGGCCGACGACTTCGCATACGGAATGACGTCCAACTGCGCCACTGTCGTAAGCAATTTCACAATCTTACGCATGTAGTCAAGCAGATCATCCAGCTGATCCGCAGCATACACCAAAAGCAAATTCGGGGACGCACCCCAGAAGACCGCCCGCATTTGCTTCACAGAGGTAACCTCGTCAAGAATCGAAAACTTGGAAGAAATGCGCGCGTGGTCAGGGAAACCAGCAGAAACAAACAAGTCGTTTTGAATGATAAAATCCGGGTTGCAAAGCATGGACATGGCCTTCAGCTGGGCTAAATCTGTCGCGGTCCAGATCACCCGTCGTCTGGTGCGACTCTCGCACGTCGGCGGCACTGCGTTGGCCTTCCGACGACGTGGACATGGCAAAGCGACGGTAGCTACTGTCAGCCACCCAAGTGGTAGGAGCGTGGGCTCTCTGGGTCTATTCCGCTTCTGGGCGCGGTCGACACACTCAGCAAAAAAGCAGAGCGCAAGACATCATACTAGGTTTGGCGCTGGTGAGGAGTGCGGAGCGGGGGCGGGGGAGGGGGGGTGGGGTGCAGGAGGGTTTGGTACCCGCGAGGCTTGCGGGACATGGGAATGGCAGTCTATCGTCTGTAGACACTGTCTGCCTCAAGTAGACTAATTTCACACACTGTCGGCATGTTGTAGACACAAATTTGCACAAGGCCCGCAAAATGCTAAACAGTCTGCTAGCAACGTTTACCCATGCACATGGGCATGTCTCCCGAGCAAACAAAGCAAGGGAGGGAAGGTGGACAGGGGTGCACAGTCTGGTGGGTTTGGTGCAGAGGGATGGCGCCAACGAGGCGGGGGGGGGGGGGGGGGGGGCTGATGAGGTGCAAGAAGGGGGGGGTTGCCACTAACAAGGAGCATCCGGTGGAAGGGGGATGGGATGGGATGGGATAGTGTCCACAGCTAGTATTGATGTTGTCCCGGAGCACTGGGCCCCTCTACCACTACAGCTGACCTCGTTAGACTCGGGGCTGCAAGACACCATGACCCTGGGCGACCCAGGCACGGTGAATCCTGATACTCATGCACAAGGATCTACCCCGCCTGGAATCGGCGGCATGTGCAGCTGCAGGCGTCCATAAGTGTGTCGCACTGTCTACTTTCTGCTGATACTTCACACCCCATCTGATGCCATGTGCAAGAACACGCAAGCAATATAGTCGGCTTTAGTATTCAAACTGCATTGCCAAATTGAACTGTCCGAGAGGTGCATAGTGCGTGAAAGTCCGAGACATGACCATGTACACGTCACCTACTGCGAACCATCGCATGTCCATAAGTGTCCGACCGAGTACGAACTCCCTGGGACCCTAGAAGACCAAAACAACTCACTCATCAACGGCCACCAAGGCCTCAACTACCTCAACTACTTCTTCGGTGTCAGTCCCTTGGCATGCAAAGACGTTGGTCATTGGGCCCACTCACATGGGAAGTACTTGGGGTGGTGGGTAGGTGAGTGTGCCTCGTACATGTAAGTGCCACACCACCAGGCCCCACAGAATTGCTGACGGAACATATGACAGGGCAAAGGTGAGGAGGGGGCCTGGGCGGATGCGCACAGCTGGCGCATTTATGATTTGTGCCACGAACCTTACCCCGTCACCGAGCTTCTACCATTGCAGTAGGGCCTGCTCCAGCAAGGGGGCAGTGTTCACAAGGCCGTCGGTGGAAGGGGGGGGGGGGGGCGGGTGGTGCTGACGAGGCGCACCTGGGGGGGGAGGGCTTAATGAGGCGCATGCGTGGCTTGATTTGCGCTTAGTGCTTGGTGTAACCATGCTCGCAAATGGGGCGAAAGACTCGTCTTGTGCATTCATTGTATGTCACTACCTGCCTCTTGTCGTTGATTGCTAAGGAATTGGCATCACGGTTGTAGGATCCATGCTATGGCAATCACTAGAGGCTGTCCTTGGTCAGCCATTGATGGCCCTGAGCTATCAATGGCTAGCCTTGGCTTCATCAATCCTTGGCTACCATCTACTGCCTTTGCTTGCCATCGGCTACAAGGGTCTTCAGTGCCTAGGGCCCACGTAGGATTGTGCTCGTGTCTTTTGCACTATTGGTCTCTTTTGGGCCATTGCCCACAATGGACTTCTCTTGTAATGGGCTACCGCCACTATGATTCTGTGCCAAGGTTCTCACCTCCATTTGGGGCCAAGGCCTTGGCACACCTATTTGGGGGAGTGTTTGCCGTGTGCGCGCCCTACGCGCACCCTACGCGCTACTTTTATGATTAATTTCCCGAGACCCCGAGTTTATCATTACCGCATGAAGCCCATGGGTAGACCAACGGCTGCCCCTTGCCTACCAAATGAAGCAACAAACCATCCGTGCACAACATTGAACACATTGCGACGGACTGTTTATATCCTCTGGACGGATGGGATTGTACTTTGGGACGGGTAGGCGTGTGGCCATTTTGGCGAGCAAGACCACGTCCCCATTGCGCCAGATTGGCTCACATTCCTGTGCACTGCGGGCCTTAGACTCTTACCGGTGACGATCTACTCCATGATGACTCGCTTGTGTTGCGTGTGATAACACACCTTGTGGCGGACGTCGGAATAAGAGCACTCCCGCGTGGGTCGTTTGTCGGCACATTTGGTCACGGCCATGTTGCCGATGTACCCGGGCCACAATGCGCAGGGGTCCTTTTGTCACCGCAGCTCCCGCGGCTTGGTACTCGGAGCCCGTGATTTCCACCGTTTGGAGGCCGCTATCGGAATACAGGGAGGGCGTGCGCAAGGCATGCGCAGGGCACCTTTTTGGGCTATTTCCAATCCCTACTCCTGTGGGACCCCTCCGATTTTGTCCCCGCGGGTCCTAGGGTGCCAACCCGGCGGCCTATGGGTACCACGTTTGCTTCCTCTTCACTTTGGTGCATTTGAAGGGGGTAGTACAATCAAAAGCAGCCTGAAGGTAGGTCGCGCTAACGCTCCCTCTTTGTTGGTTTGCGTCCCATAGGTTAGTGCCTTGGTCGGCATCTACAATCCTCAACGGCGCAAGCAAAAGGATTTGGGCACCTCCATTCATTATTGTCACGAATACCATGGCAACTTGCCAGCTATGTCTAGCTGTCACCCACAAGTTGCTTCACGTTGTGTGGCAATTGTTGTGTGGTGGTCAACAATCATTATGTGTCATCGGCTATCATTGCAACACTCGGCCAGTCTAGGTTGATTTTAGGGGACCTCAACAATCGCCATTGATCGCTCTTTTGGCTACTACTAGCTGTCATGGATTCCCATTGGCAGTCAATGACTTCTGCTCCCTATGCCACCTTTGGGCTATAGCATTAGCTAGGTACCTATAGGCATAGTTGATGACTCAATGACACTGTGGTCAACCGTCTTTGGGCATCCATTGTTGCCCTTGGGTGTCATCAGTTGCTAGCCATCCAACTCTTGTCAGAATTCAATAATCCCATAGGGAAACATGGTAAAATAAGGCGAGAAACTTTTTTTTCACAAAAACACAACTGTGGCATTCTGGCATTCACAACCCCTATGAACGCCGTTGATCACAAGCTTGGCTACATTGCTGGCCACACTGCATTGCACAAAAATATGTGGTGTTGCACTGCTTTGCACTGGCATGTGGAACCACCAATCACCATCACATGGTGCTACAACACTGCTCAAAATTGTCATGAGGCATTGCAATGAGACTTAAGATGGGCATGTGGTTCCATGCACTGCTCTACTCAATACAAACCGGTGATGTCCTACTTGCACCTATACCAAGGTTATTTGTGGGCTATCGTTGGGCAACTCAACTCAAGATGAGCAATGCCACAAAATGTGAGCCATTCTGGTAGCAATGTTGCTTTTTTCTATCGGAATGAATGCTATCCTTGCTTTTTTTATTATTCATGCCGTTTAGTGTGCATTGGAAGTTGCATTGCTCAGTGGTGTTTGCACGTGATGACGGCTCCAAGTGATGTAGGGGCACTACATGATAATCATAACGAGTACAGCAACAAAGTGTGACGGTTTTGAGTGGTCCAACAGCCTCTTGTGGCGGCTTGAGCAGTGCGAGATTACCACATGACAACCCTGGTTGATGTAGGGCACCGCATGATAATGTTGAGTGGTGTTGTAGCACTCATGATAGCCACAAGCATAGTAGCAGGTCAAATGACAACAGAGTCCTACTGGACATGTCTGGACATGTCTGAGAAGGGCAACAACGGAGCGCGAAACTTTGGGAGAGCGCGAAACTTTGGGACAGTGCTACAGCAACCCATGATAGCTCAAGGTAGTATTGTTGCATAGCAAGGCGCTTAGAACACCCGACATGACAACCTTGAGCAATGCAATAGCCACACCACAAGATAACCTTGAGCTATGTAGCAACAATACTAAGCGATGCATCAAGAAACCATCACAATGCAATCCCCCAACATTACATTCCTCATCAGCAACCATGAGCATTGTAGCAACACTGCATGGCAACATAAACAATACCAAGGCACCACATGATCGTCTTCCATGGTACTACCGCACCACAGGACAATATTGGGCAGTAAAATGACACTAAACAGCATCCTCAGATAGTACAACAGGAGTAAGGTGTGTGTGCATTCTGTTCTGTCACTTCGACATCTGCCGAGGGTTGCTGACCCTCTGCTCATCAGTTCAAGGGTCTCTTGATTTGGGGATCCCTTGTTTCTAGTTGGACAATGCTTTTAACCACAGCCTGAGGTGACTCACCATCATCAATTCAGTTCAGTTGGAGGAACTAGGAGCAAATGAAGACCCGAACTCTGCCCCTATGCCTCTGGTTCACCTGCATAGGGTAGAATCCCAGCAAGCCCCCCTTTGCTACCATAAGTCACTTTCACAGGACCGGGTGCCCATGGTGGTGCTGCACTCCTACGCACGGAGGGAACGGTATTGTTTTTCCGCAGACCGCCCAAGGGAGGACGGGGGGAGGGCAGGGGGGCAGGTCGTGCAGCAAACATGGCAAAATGCAGAAAGCGCACCATGTTCACATGTTCCTGCCTTGTGCCATACCTTTGCCAGGGCATTTGTACTTTTCAAACCACTTTCCCCTGTGTTTGAAGGTCCTTTTTCCATCTCGCTCATTCGGCGTTAAGAAGGAAAGGCGGAAGCATTTGGATCACACCACGCCCCCAAAAAAAACCACAGCAAAGGCGCAGCCTACGTAGAGGAAAATTGCAAGCAAGTATGCGTTTGCATTGCATCCTGGACAGCTCGAGTGCTTCGAGTGCTTCGTGGCATGTTCGCAGGCACCCCCAGTCAAGCAGCTGACGTACCGAAGGGGCTGTGGCCATAAGGAGAGGGCTGTGGTCATGCACACAGGGCAGGGCCAAACAGAGGGGGTTGGCCTCAGAACAATGCCGTTCGTCGTTCCAGAACCTCGCCGTTCCAAACCTCAGCAAAGCGCAGATCTGGACAAATAGGCACCTGTTCCCCGACTCCAAGAACTGTAGAGCTCATCTGCCCCATGGCGGTGTTCACGGTCTGGATTGCGTGCTGCAAGTGGCTGACGTCGGTCCCGAGCTGCGACACAGCGGCCTCCCTCGCAAGCCGCTCTTGGTCCACCTGCGCCCGCAGCGCGTCCAGCTGCGGAGCCATGGCCTGTTGCACACGTGTTGCCACTGCTTCTGAATGCCCTGCGAATTCTTCGGCCAACACCGTCTGCAGGCGCAGAACGTCGCCGGCAAACGTCTCTCGGAGATCCTGCACGGCACGCTCCATCAACTCTGTCGGGCGCTCAATCTGCGAATCAACCCGCGCCTTCCGTGTCACGTAGTATCCGTCAGTGCTAGAGCACAGCGACGCATCCTCCAATGGGTCGATGGAGTATGCGTCATCCCGGGGCTCCCGACGGCCATGCAGTGGGTGGGGGTATGAGTCCTCTGTAATGTCGGAGGGCGCGTGACGGTGCCGCAAGGTGTGGCCTGGCGCCCCGCGAATACTTGGAGCCTTTAGCAATCCACTCTCCACAGGCGCTGGCAGGAGGTGCTGCGGCAGCTGCTGCATCTGCTGCTGCCGCTTCAGGGCGTCGATCTCGCAGCGCATGTGTGCAAACTCATTTATGGCATTGTCCTCCAGCTCCCGCAGGTGACTGGCCACGGTCTCGCAGTAGAAAACCTGTGGGCACAGCCAATGTGTAGAGTGGGGCATGTGCTGACCAGGCGCACGGGCAAGGAGCAGACCAGGCGGAAGGCGGCCCTATGGGGTTGTTTGTGCACATCACGCACACAGTGCGCAGTTTATAGGGCAAATTTTGGGTATTTCAGGGTAATTAGCAATATTCTTGCCTATTGAGACAATACCACACACCCACAATACTAGACAACCACATGTTTCAACTCCCCCAATTTCTGCCTACACCGTCAACACTCAAAGATCAGCAATTACATACGCATACCATGAAACATTTCTTCGGTGGGGCACGGAATGATGAATTGCCATTTGGAATCTGGACCGCATCTGTTTGTTCTTTCTGGTTGCATATTTGCGGTGTTTATTGTTCTACTTTGTCATGGTAAAGGCTGTACCAAAGTACTCCAGCTGCGGCCACGTCAATTGGGAAATGGCGGTGGGGAAGGTGACTGCAACCGGTACTCCATTTCCATTGATGTGGGGATGAGGTTCTGAGAGTGGCACAGTAGTGGAGACCCCCGAGCAGGGTAACCGAATGTATCACCATGTTACCAAAACGGGGTACCCTTTTCCAATAGCATGCACAACAACAGACACAAATGAGGGGCTACCACACATGCAACTCATATAAATGCACATAAATGAAGCACAAGGGTCATAATTTGGGGTACTAGGCAGTACTATCCAGCTTGCGCAGGTTCTTGTTTCAACTTTGTGCACGGTGTAGGCACAGTGTGCGATACGCCCCCTAGTATCTGATGGCTCGGGTGCGATCAACCCCCTTGTAGCGGCAAGCAATGCCACGCGAACTTAGGCACCAGTACCTCTGCCGCTGCCAGCGGAGCAGTGACCATGCTGGATGCATGGGTGCAGCTACAACACAGGACGCCCACTTGCCGGTCAGTAGAAGCCCTTCGCGCCCACAGAGGCCTCACAGCAATCCCTGGCGGTGCCACAAGAGGGTGGGGTGTCAGGGGAGTCTACAAATTTTGGTATCACCCCCTGATTCAGCATTGTGATGGTGGATTGGGGAAGGGGAGTAAAGGTATAGAGCGGATAATAACCCTCAAGAATCCTCAACAACCTTCAACAACCCTCAACAATCAATTGGGATTCTTGGCAGCCCTTCACCCACTGGTAGCCCTTCATGGCGCCTCACAATCACCAAGAATTGCCACCAACATAGCACAATCCACAAGTTCCCATTCCCCATCTCCCAAGTACCCATCTCACAAAACCCACTTTGACCCTTCTGCTTGGACACGGCGGTCGTGAGACGCCGGCAAACTATTGGTTGCCATGCCACACGATCAATATGTCAGAGCCTATCTAGACTGCGGTGGGGTGGGAAAATGGGAAAGCGGTACTAGAAACACAAAACAAAGTGGAAAATGTAACTCGTGTACAAAAAAAATCCTCAAGTCCTGTAATTTTTTTTCGGTAAGTGCGTGTAATTTTTTTTTGCGGTAGGTCATGTAAATTATAAAAAAAAAGAATCGTTTTTTGCAGAAAACGTGTGAAGTTTTTTGGCGGTAAGTCGTATAAATTAGGAAAAAAATTGAAAAATTGAAAGAAATGCAACTTTTGCAATACATGCGCAATATGTACAACTGCCGGTTCCATACAACACCCCATAGCGGCCTCAATGATGGGACACCGAGCCCACAGTGCACCTGGTACTCTGTGTGGCCACCAATTACTTGGGACTCGGCCAATATAACATACTATCACATGGTGTCATTGGCACTAAATACAAAATCAGGCTCAAGAAAAGAGTCATGACAGGGCCATGGCCAACCTTAGTGCCACCATTATAGGCCACCAAGCCACAGGACTGCTTGGCCCGGTCATTGATGAAAAGCTGGTCACGCTCCAGGTGGCCAGATGCATCTGTTGGGTAGCGATGCGGTACCTTGTGCCACTCTCGACGGATGAGGACCTTGGGACGGGTGTCCTCCTCTGTGGGAGAGTGGCCGTGGGAGGTTGGGCCTCAGCCTCCGGGCCTTTGACGCTTTGCTCGGCAAGGGCCTCCTTGCCTTCGAGTGTGGTGGGGGTGGCCTTAACACTCTCCTCAATCTCCTCGATACCCGAAAGTGCACCTTCAACTTGTGTGCTGGAGGGGACTCAACAGGGCAGAAATGCGAAATGAGATACATAACCCTTGCCGCCTAGGGGGTCCCCGACGCTTCAGAGCGGGGGACAAAATCAGAAGTGGCCCACAACTGGGCCGGATGGCTACATAACCCGTGCCCCCTTGGGGCTCCACAACGCTTCAGAGGGGAGGACAGAATGAGCACCGGCCCACAAGTGGGCTAGCAGGTACAAAATCCCTGCGGCCTGGGGGTTCCCCAACGCTTCAGTGCAGGGTTGGAATGATAGGTGGCCCACAAGTGGGCCCGATGGCTACATAACCACTGCCGCCAAGTGGGTCCCCAACGCTTCACAGCACCGAACAGAATCACAGGTGGCCCCCAAGTGGGCCGGGTGGCTACATAACCCCTGCTACCTTGGAAGTCCACGATGCCTGAGAGCAGGGGGCAGGATCAGAAGTTGCCCACAAGTGGGCCGGGTGGGTACATAACGCCCGGCCGCCTGGGGGTCCCCAACGCTTCAAAACAGGGGACAGAATCAAACCTGACCCTAAACTGGGCCGACTAGCTACATAACCCCTGCTGCCTTGGAGGTCCCCAACGCTGCAGAGCGGGGGACAAAATCAGAGGCGACCCACAAGTAGGCAACATGGCTGCATAACCCTGCCGCTTGGGGGGGACAGAATCAGTAGTGACCCACAAGTGGGCCAGGTGGCTACATAACCTCTGCCGGCTAGGGGTTCTCCAACCCTTGAGAGCGGAGGACAGAATCACATGTGGCCCACAAGCGGGCAAGGTGGCTACATAAAACTTGCCGCCTGGCAGGGTGCCCAAAATGAAAGGTGCCCCACAGATGGGTCAGGTGGTTACATCACCCCTACTTCCTTGGGGGTCCACAACGCTTCAAAGCGGAGGTCAAAACCACAGGTGGCCCACAAGTGGGCCGTGTAGCTACATAACCCCTGCCGACTGGAGGGTCCCCAACGCTTTAGAGCAAGGAACAAAATCAGCAATGGCCCACAAGTGGGCCAGATCGCTACATCAGCCGTGCCACCTCAGGGGTGAGCAACGCTTCAGGGCGCGGGATAGAATCATAAGTGCCCCACAAGTGGATCGGGTGGCTACACAACCCCTACTTCCTTGGGGGTCCACAACGCTTCAGAGTGGGGGACAGAACCAAAAGTGACCCACAAGTGGCCTATGTGGCTACATAACCCCTAACACCCAGGGGGTCCCCAACACTTGAGAGTAGGGGACACAATAGTGTCAGGGGGGCATCAGCAGCGTGTCAAGATGGTGTCAGGGAGGCGTCAAGGGGGTGTCAGGGTGATGGTGTAGGCGTCCGGAATGCGTCAAGGTGCGTCAAGAACACTTCAAGGTAGCATCAAGAAGGCGTGAGGATAAATTAGCGCCAGAATGGCGTCAAGTTGACGTTAACCGACGCGGGGCCCAAATCATTGTCGTGCCCGGCCGTTCAAACCGATACTCTTTGAACCACCCGCCACGTGCCCGAGTTCGTCAACTTTGCCACCAACTCTTTGAGAACCCCATGTCATACGGGCGGACCCTATAAGACCATTGTATTGGTCAGTTAAATGGTCCATAACTAACACCATGTAGTCATCCTTCTGGAACTTCCCGCTTATAGACCCTGTTCATCGCACTAATAGGGTGAATTGGCCTGGGCGGGCTCGATTTGAGCAACCACTCGGTCATGAATACCCATTTGCATGGGGGCAACGCCCCTCTCGATCGCCGAGGGTGAGAGTACCTCAATAATCTCCGTAGGGTCATTCTTTCCCTCAAACATGACCCTTATGGGCCGGTCTCCACCCTCTTGATCAACGGTTCAACACCATGGCACTGTGAACCATCAACCAGAAAAGCCCTTGTACTCAATGCTTTTCTCGGGGCAGGCATTGATAAACCCACGGTGTCGATGCGGAATTGCTCCTCGGGTCCAAATTGCATCTCATTGAGGGTGATTGCGTCCCGAATCAAGATGAGACCCTCCAGACCAAATGGGCTGCATCTGATGCCTCATATGGACAGCTGCCACCCCCCCTCGCCCCCCCGACATGAGCAAGTCCCCAAACGCGTAGCGGCGCGAGCACCTCACCCCAGAACCCAAAGACCGCCGAGCCCAACGGTGACTACCACGGCACCAACCCAAAAGGCAGCCCCGACGGCAGGCCACACCCAACCCACCGCAACCGACACTAACCGAGGCCCGGACCACACACGGCCCAGCACGACGACCCCCATCAGCACCCACACCACACCGACCGCGCACCCGCTCACCCCACGACCAACAACCACAGCAACGCTACGACCACACAAATTGACACAAGGGGAACAAGTGGCCCCCTAGAATAGAGGCCGACCTCACCACCGGCCGGACCCAACGACACCACACGAGGACACCGCCCCGACGACAGGGGGCACACATCCGAATGCGGGACCACATGCGGCCTGCGGCAGCAACCCCCTATACTCACGAGGCCCCGCCAATCACCGTGACCCGAAGCACCGGCGGCGGCAAGGACAACCCAACGCCCGCAGCGCAACAGCGGGACCCCGAACCCACAACAACCAAGCCGCCGACAGCAAAAGGCCCAGGGGATGGGCTTCCAAGGGCCGACAATCCCCCAAGGGACGCCGCCCACGCCAACGATGACCGGGCAAACGCCACTGCCCAAGCGGAACAAAAATAGTCATCCAGTGCCACGACCTTGCACCGAACTCTGAGGGACAACGCACCAAACCCACAAGAAACCGTGCCCACCGCGGGAGCCCGCGCCACCGCGAACGCGGCACAGCCAGCGGGAGTAGGGCCTAGACTCCGCTAACCCCAACGGTACCGCGGCACAACACCGGTGGAAGCACAAGGACCTCCTAGGAACACGGTGCCTGCCGGGAAGAAGACCCGGTCCTTGCACCTGCGCAGCCGCGACCCCACCACCGCACCACTAGCCCCCGTGACAACGAGTCCTTTGACGACTTCATGGCAGGGTGCCACGATGCCAGTCAGGCTGCAACGGCCCTTAAGCCCGCAGCCGTCACAGCAAACAGTGGGAACATTACGACCGCCGCGGTGGACCACACGGAGCCGGCATCCGGGCGGAGGACGGAAGCCGAGGACCCCCCACGGGACACGGACGCCCCCCACGACGCCATTTCCGTGTCATGAGAGGCACATCTGCTGCGCGACTACACTGCCCTAAACAAGACCTCCGATACCACCTGTGTCATGGGCGAGTGTAGTGGGGGCCACGGCCGCCCCGAAGCAGAACGGCCGGGGACACAGGCCGCCCGGCCATTCCCGCCCTCCTTTCGGGGCTAGGAAACGGAGACCCGTCGCCAACCGTCGCCTCAAGGCCAGAGTAGTGAGCTAGTACCAGGCCGGCCCGAAGGCGACGCACATCACATACGCCCATCGCCCAAGGGCCACACCATGGGGGCGCCCCCGGCGCCGGGCGGGCCCCAGCGGGGCAGGATGGACTACTCTACATCCCGAGCCCCCTACCACATCAAGATGGAGACAGAGGATACAGCCACCCGGGAGCTTCGTCGGTGGATCAGTCGGCTGATGGACGACGAGCAACGTGCCGTGGCGGTCAGCATCAAGTGGCTGCTCCAGCACCACAGGGACCGCAGGGACCACACTATTGGTTACGTCATGTTCCAACACCCCGAAGAGCCGCACCGCCCCCTTGTCATGATGACCCACCCAAGCCTCATGGAACACCTGCGGGTTAACACACCAAGTGAGGCGAACCGACTACACTGGTCGTGGCACAAGCGGGCGGCACTCCGCGTCCGCAGAGTCATGGTGGCATTCGAGCCCTGGGAAATCTCGACCTCCGGCCCCCAAGGCTCGCGAAGCCCAAACCGGCATACAAGGCACAAGCGCCAACGCTACCCGACGTCCCGGGTCTCAGCACCCCCGAGAAAGATGACCCGGAACAGCCCGCCACCACGGCAAATGCCCGTGTACTCCGGCTCAACATACCACCCACACGGTAGCCTTGTCAGGTCGTTTCAACAGCAAAGGGACAGCCCACGGACTCCGGCGGGCCCTCGCAACCGGAGGGGCCCCACAAGCACAATCCTCGCCAGGGCAACCTCGACGCACAGTGGAGCCATCGGCGAGCATGCACCAACACCCAGTGCACCAAAGAGCACGGCACATCATCTTCCAAGATGAGAATTCCGCCCAAGGCCAGGGTCAACACAGGCCCCAACGCCGCCAAGCATCAGCCGCACACGACGCACAACAGCGGAGCAAACGACCCCGCGAGGCCCATAACCCAATCCCCACCATTGTCCCCCCATCGAAGCAAGCCCGGGGCGCACACACACCAACACAGTGGACGGCCCAGCTGCCCAGCCCACTACGTGCCTACGTGCCTACATGCTACGTCAACAACGAGTGTAACAGGCGGCCAATCCAAATCCGGAAACACCGCGATGCCGATACCCCCCTCGGCGGATCACCTGGCTATCACCGACGACAACCCACTACAGGCCGAAGAGGGCACCGGTGACTCCGGACGCCACCATGCAGTCACCACAGACCCGACACAAAACCACCCCTCCCATGCTGCCGCCCGATCTCAACTCACAACCACAACCCTAGGACAAAGCAGCCCACACCACCGATGCGGCCAATGAACAAGCGGAGCAGCACACACCGCCTGTTGTCGACGCCTCGTTCAACCACATCCCAACACTCACACTGGAGGGGCAACACAACAACAATGAAAATAGGGAGCCGGCCCCGTAGACCGCAACAACGAAAGGAGGGAAGCCATGCCACCGCCACCCCCCACGACCCCGCAAACTAGGAGCCCCAGCTCTGAGCCCATCACCCAAGCGGAACTGTAGCCGATCTTCCATCTCCTCCACCACACCCCGGGAGACCGCCTGGTGGATGCCTTGAGACAACACATCCCATACATCAACCCTAACAAACTTGTTGCCACGGTCCCCTTGCCCCAGCATGCAAGCCCAATCTACGTGCGCCAACTCCGCACACTCCTCACACCCGGAGAGCAATTGCCGGACGACCCCATGAACGCGTTGATCTGGCACTTCAACTTCCACTAGCCGGCCGCAGACCGACTCAGGATGTCAGCCCCACAACTCACCTGGGCACACACCCTCATCCCCCCCCCCCCCCCCGAGCCCCGCCAACCCCCCCGGGCTCCCGCAGAGGGCGCCACACCGCACCTCCTCGCGCCTACTCTGGCTGGCAACCTCAACGTTCCAGCCAACACCAACCTAGCAACATGGGACCATGACACCGTCAGTGACCGAGGCCTGAATCTCCGCGACATGGTGCAGCAATGTTGTATCCAAGTGCAAAGCAGGCCAAGGGGACCTACACATATGCAACGCGGCGTGACCGGTGAGACCAAGAACCAAGTGACCCTGTGCAACACCAAATTGAGACTTACACGGCGTTGCGCGTGGGACGCCACGTCGAGGGCAGAGGACGGGAGGAGAAACGTGTGGTTATCGGGCGGGAGCAACATGTATGACCAAGGATCAGTATCAATACCAACTGACACCTACATTAGCGGCTAGAGGCCCTGCTGAGTAAACCATAGTCGTGGGTTCCACCCCCACTAGTGGCACTCACGGGCCACATTTGAAGAAAAGGGTCGTTCAAGGGCAATAGCAACGGTAGTGTTCGACGGATCCTCGAGGGGCCACACTAGGTGTGGGCGCCCGCACCGGTATTTTTTACGGAAGCGATGCACGCCATCAGTGACGAGCCAGGATACTGCCCCAGCAAAACACCCCAAAAACACCGCAATGTCATGCCAAGACAGGCCGCCGGCCGGGGGGACCAACGCCTGACAGTTAGCACCTCCCAACACTAGTGTGGCTAAGAACACCCTGCCAACCAAGAAGAGCAAGCGCCCCGGCTCCGACGGAAACGAACCGAGCACTGACAGCCCACCACCAACGGGGGGGGGGGGGGGCGCCGCGAAAACACAACACTATATCGCATGCCGCGGCGCCGAGACAAAAAGGAGCACCGGCCACAGCAACCAACGCCCAACTTTGCACGTGTCCACCCCACAAACCCATAGCCGAGCACACATGCCTGCAAGGTTCAGCACCCGTGCCAACTGTGGAGGCAATGACCCAACAACCAACAGACCACACGTAGGCCAGCCAACATTAAACCGGCCAAGCACCCGTGGGTCACACCGAGAACGGCGCTCACCTTACCGGCGACACCGGGGTGCGCCACACCAAACAGCGACCATGCCCAACTACACGACACAACACCACGACGCAAAGGTTACGCACCCATCAGACCGACACAAACGGGCTTAAGCACACACCCCGGCCCCCCGGGAGAGCGCACGCTTAATCGAGACAAGAGGCGCAAGCACACGCACGACACACGAGACCCGGAGCACGTGCTTCTTCACGTTGTCTTACACACCCGGAAAACCAACCCAAGTGGGGATGCGGAGGACAAGCCACACAGCCTCTGAAGAAGGCAATGCGCTGGGACCTTCCCCAACGTGTCATCCGCCCGAAGGAGGGGTATGCAAGACATAGGCCGAGCATTGGGTTACCCCTCTTGGCAAAACCGGAGCCAGGGTGATGCTCGCAACGCTCTGCCCTTCTCCCGCATGGGGGAGCCGCTTTGTGCGCCGTGTGAAGCCACGGCCGTGGGTGGGCGAGGCAAAGCCCCGTCGTAAGTCCTCTTCGGAGGCAACCCGCGTCCCCAATTCCGAACCTACCTACCTACCCCTTCGGGCTTCCTCGGCTTCCAAGGTATCCAAGTCGGCTGCGGTCTTGGACCACTCTTTGGCAATCCTCCTCCTCATCTCGTTGATTGCCGCGGCCCTAGTCTCTTCCGCCTTGGCTCGCGGCAAGGCTTCCTTTTGGGCCCCTTTCTCAGCCTCCTTCTTGGCCTTCTCATGAGCGACGGCCTCCTCGAGGGCCTTTATCCACGCCTCCTTGTTGGTGATGGCAAGCCGCGCTTGTCGTCTCGCACGGGTAGCTTCAACTTGGCGTGCGGCTGCTACACGGCCCGCCCCGAATCGGTGTGCGGCGGCAACTCCAGTGGCTGCAGCAGCGGTGGCGGCGTGCATGGCTATGCCTGGTCGCCATTCTGCTTCCTCACGCTGAGCGATCATGATCGCCTCATCCACGGCGGCGGCACACTGTTCCCTTGCAACCGGCGGTTGCATGGCGCGCACCACACCCGCTCGCATGCCCGCGCCACTTTGCTGCGGGGGTGCAAGGCGGCGCCTTGGTGGGCGGACTCCTAGTTGCTGCTTGGCCGGCGGGGAACGAATAACTATTAATCCACAAGTGAGCCACGTAGATACATAACAAGTACCGTCTAGGAGGTCTCCAATGCATGAGAGCGAGGGAGAGAATCACTTGTGGCCCACAAGTAGGTAGGCTAACACCAACATTCTGCTAGGTCCCCGACACTTTAGAGCGGGGGGAAATATCACAAGTGAGCCACAAGTGGGCCGGGTAGCTACAAAACCCCAGCCGCATGTGGGGTCCGCAAGCGTAAGAGTAGGGAACAAAATCAGGGGCGGCCCACAAGTGCGCAGCGTGGCTACATAACACCCCCCGCGTCGAGGGTCCCCAACACTTTAGAGCGGGGGACAAAATGAGTAGTGACCCACCCTTCCCACAGGTTGGCCACTATCACCTCTATGCCGCTCTCGAATGCGTTGGGGAACCCCTAGGCGGCAAGGGCTATGTGGCCACCCAGCCCACTTGTGGCACTCGACTATAGATGAGGAGGCCACAATCGTGCAGGCGATCAAGATGGTGGATACCAAGTCCAAAGCGGATCCTCATGGTTATCTCATGGAATATAGCAAGGTGCCACACATGTACACCCGCAGGGTTCAGCAACTTGGCGCCCAAAAACCAAAGAAAAACGTGTTTGCCTCCCGACAGCCCCGCAGCCGAGGGAGTGCACGAGGCGTTGGCACAATGGGGACTATGCGTTGTCAAGGCTTTGTGGATTGAGAGAATAGGGGCCCATGTACTTGCATGGTGCACCGGAACAAATGAGAGGTATGGTGAACAAGAACAGTGCGGATGGAGCAATGGGTATGGTGGTTGCGTCGGGTGCTGGCTTTGGTTGGCGGCGGTGAGCGTGATTTCGGTTGGTGGGCTAGGTGGCAGAGGTTGTTCTTAGACGGCCCAAGTTGCCCAGCCCCCCCCCCCCCAAAAAACAGACCCGCAACAAAAATGTTGTAGATGACGGTCATCAAAAACGCGTTCTACAGGGGTGAAATTTTGGCAACAAGCAGCGCACGTCTGTTTCCGCTGGTTTTTGACTACCCCCATATACGTTTTTGGCACTTTGCGCACAACACCAACTTGAGGCTCGTCCCTGTGAAACATGGGAAAAACAGTCAAATTTTGAGGAGGAACCCCACGGAATGCATGTGTGTCTATGAACGCTTCAATATCACTACACCAGCGGAGGCACTACTCGTCGACGCAGACCATTTCCATCAAAATTTGTTCTACAGACAGTGAAACACTGAAGTTTGTCTGGAAACACACAGATCTCACCAAAACCTGCTGCACAGGGACAAAAAACGCAAACAGCTGTCAAGTTCTAGACACGCGACGTGTAACCTGGTGAAAAATTAATGTATTCCGCAACAGGAACTATGGTCCGCAACCAAATGACATAAAAAAGTGACAAAGGACTGTCAGTCTCGTGTTCGGGAAGGGAAAACTGTCAAAACAGGCCACCCGGACCTAGAGAGCAGACTGGCACGCCAACAGGGTGCCACAGTGTTTATGAGTTATGAATAGATATCGTGGTCACCGAGCAAGGCTTACAACAACAGTGTGCAACCAACAGCAACTACAACAGAGCACGTTTAATTCTTTTTGGAGCCATTGAATTGGTCCTTCCATGCCTGAAACCCAATCTTGGCCTTGTTGGAAGCAAACGACTGAGAATCGGTTCCCGCAGCTGCAGACTCGTCACGAGGTGATGCCTGGGCTTTTTTGTTGCCTTTGCCTTTTGACTGCGATGAGGAGGCTTTATTCGCGTATCGTTTGCGTGTGCGACCACCTTTTTTGCCGGGGCCCCGTGACTGCTTCGGTTTACCATACACAGCGTTCTTTGGGTGGCGCCCTCCTCTGCAACTTCCTCCTCAGACTCCTGCTCTCCCTCTGCCTTCTCAGGCACACAGCTGCACTCCACAAGGCAACCCTCCGCAAAATTTTCAAACACTGCATTCCAAGGGATAGGGCTCAGCCCATCAGCGATGCGTAAATTGCTGCATAGGAGGGCACCAACGTCTGCAATAGACTCCTGCTCCGTGGGCAAACCCAAAACCATGCTGATGGGTACCGGCATGCGCACTGCCAGACTGCAGGCCAGCTGTACAGAACTACTGAATACCAGGAACCACAGGGTACTTGCTTCTGAGGGTACCGCATCCGCCAGGTGGTGCATGACAAACCCAATAACCTCCGTACACAGCTGGTTCACCATTGGGCCAAAAAAAAAGCAAAGTAGCGAGGCACCTGTATAAGGGAACAGTGAGTTTGAGACCCCTACTGGTGCACTTGGACTGGCCGATGTCGTCTGGTTACAGACAGTTTCCCACAATTTACCCTTCTCAGTACGCATTCTGCCTCATGTGTGTTTGGTTCTAGACAAACTTTAGGATTCAACGGTGCACACAACGTGACTGTGGTAGCAGGCAGCAGATAGCAACAGCTGACAGCAATACTTTCTTGGGCAGCGGGTTTTTGGAAAAAATCCATAGCTCAGTGAATCCCATCGAGTGCTGCTGTGTGAGAGATCCCAGAATAAAGCAGACCAGGTAAATTGCTGTCAACCCCTCGTTGTCGTGCAACTTTCGGAGACCATTGAGCACTCCCAACACGTCACAAGCGGAGCCAACAATGAGAACAAGCGTCCTAGACACCAAAATGCGACTGACAACGGAATGGATGCCTTCCATATGCCCCTTTGGAACTTCAACAATGATCAGGCAATACGGCATGTTGGCCACCGTAGAGTGCAGCGGAGTAACAGATGCCATCCTAGTGATATGCATGACCCCATTCAGGGACTTGCTGTCAGTCACCCCCGCCTTTGAGGCCTCAGACCCAATGTTCACGGTGATGAAGTTGACACCAGCAGCGATCTTGACCTCAGGTTTAACCAGGGGACGTTTCAGGGCATCACGGAGAGGAGCATACGTGGGGTCACTCCAAATTGCAGCAGTGACGACATACTTCCAGCGGGCCAGCAGTTCTGCTCAGACCACTTCCAATTGTACGTCTTGAAGGTGACATGGGTCTTCGACAAGAGACTTTGTTCACAACGGGCCCGTTCTGCAAGCGTTTTGCGACTGGGGTCAACCAGCTCGTTGTCCGGGTGGCAGAGATGATGTTCCCACAGACGTGCAGCCTTCAGTTCCTTTGCCTTTTTTGTAATCATTGGCAGTGACACATTGCTTGGGGCCATGTACTGCATAACCTCCTCGAGGTCTGGTGGGATGAGGCCTTCCATGCACTTCCAAAAGTGCAACTTTACTGGCAATCCACGCTTCTTCAATCCATCGGCAGCAGCCACAGCCTTATCCCCCATCACTTGCACCCCGGCGGCAATCGGAAACTGGGCTTTTCTGACAGTGCCCTGCAGAG
Source organism: Eutreptiella sp. 'Long Island Sound 2002' (assembly GCA_964036045.1). Lineage (NCBI taxonomy): Eukaryota > Euglenozoa > Euglenophyceae > Eutreptiales > Eutreptiaceae > Eutreptiella > Eutreptiella sp. 'Long Island Sound 2002'. Next base: position 131,202,319 of record OZ038382.1, on the reverse strand, counting down.
CAGACAGGGGTGTTAGCAGACACAACAGGAGGAATTCTGCTTTGACAGGCCGCATCAGTGAAATGTTGTCTGGTTCCAGACATGGAGGTCCACGCACAGGCTTTGACAGAGGTAAAAAAAGTTGTGTCGGGTACCAAACACAAAGAGGAGGAATTCTGCTGTGACACGCCGCATCAGTGAAATGTTGTCTGGTTCCAGACATGAAGGTCGAGGCACAGGCTTAGACACAGATAAAAAAAAGCTGTGTCTGGTTCGAGACACAAACAGGAGGAATTTTGCTTTGACAGGTCGCATCAGTGAGTTGTTGTCTGGTTCCAGACATGGAGGTCCTCGCACAGGCTTTGACAGAGATAAAAATACATAAGGTGTCTGGTTCCAGACAACTGTGACAGCCTTCGTTGTTGCATGGAACAACTTTCCTGGCCACGGACGCATGTGCACATAGTTCCTGTATTGCTACCTTGTGCAACACCAGGCATACCAGTGTCCCCTCCTTCGGTGTATAGCCACCCTTCACGTACAGCACTCCCAGGTGTACTCGTATGGATTTCTCCTCTAGTTCATCGCGGTTCAGCTCAACACGCAGGAGTTCCATCCGTGTAGACAGCTTCGGCAGGGTCGTGGCAGACTGCACAGCCTGTGATGCGACAGATGGTCACAACAGCTAACCCCCCCCCCCCCCCGCGACAAAGCGGCCAAACACGCAGGACAACGGGCAGGTCGAGATGGACGTCACAGGCGCACGATATTTCACTGGTGTGGGAATGCAGTGTCGCAGTGCACTGTCACAGTCGATGTACCTGTGACATGCCAGCGATTGACTCCTGTATGTGCATAGTGACATCCGTACGAACCACTTCAGCAAGAGATTGCACTGACCATGTTGGCGGTTCCAGATGGGCATTCATATACTCCCGTGAGATTCGTCGACAGGCCTCGGCGATATGCTGCCCCGATAAGATCCAGTACTGCCCCACTGTGTCATGCCACACTATGATTCGGATTTTTAGTGCACCTGGTGGATTCGTGCGTAGTTGTGTCATCTTGTCCTGGACAAGATCTTCATCGAGCAATCTGATTTGGCCATGCTCCCTTTTTTTGTCCCATTGCAGTCTGCTGAGGGGCAGCAGGACCTCCTGGTCTTCAGTATGGTCACCAAGTTTTCACTTGAGCATCTTTCTCCTTTGATGTGTCACCACGTTTCCGCTGGTGCTTGGAGGGGGCATCGTCCACGGCACTCAATTGGGATGCCAAATCAATTGAGGGGTCTGCAGAGGGTTTAATGCTACCTTGTGTAAGATCACACATGTTGGAACCAACTGGGCGCAAAACACGAAATGACACAAGGGCGGGCCGTTTAGCAATGTGATTTTAACTTTCCAGGCTTGCCGACGTGAGCATACCGTTTTCACACTCAGACCACAACATGTGCAATACACAGGGGTGTAAGAAACACAGTCTGTCTGGTTCCACACACGACAGTTTGCTTTTGAAGTGTGCAACTGGTGCGAAACAATTGAACGTCAGGTTCCAAACAAGCATGTAATGTTCCGGCAATGGACAGCGCATCAACACGCAGTGTCTGTTTCTAGACACATTTGCAGTCCAATTCCGAGTTAGCTGGCTACCCAATGTGATTCTAGCCTTTTCCAAAACAGAGCAGATGACGTTGCAGGCAATGGAGGGCACAACACACAGTATGCCTGGTTCCAGACACAACAGCTTGACTTCAGAAGATGACATGGGTGCAAAACCATTAATTGTCTGGTTCCGGACGGCTATGGTATTTCTGTGAGCACTAGATGGGGTACAAACAATTTGCGTCTGGTTCCAGACACACATGCATGCACTGTTTATTGTGCTGGCTTCCTAAACCGGGTATTCAGTTGGTCAGGGTTGCATGCTGTGGTTTTGCGGTGAAACGGGGATGTACAGCAATGCAACACTGCACGTACACGCGCATCTCATCAGTCCGGCACTGCGTTTGTTGACATTAGTGGCCCCTGCGGGACGCACCTTGGCCACTTCGGTGGGGTGTCAGCAGTCCATTGAGTCATTCTCCAGACTCACAACCTCATACTCCTCCATTTCTTGCAGTAGGAGAATAGGTGGTGGTTCATCATCCTGTGCATCCACGTCCACTATCAAGTCCCCCACAGACCGGTGTGAACTTGAATCCGAGACAATTGCAGCTTCCGGGGCCTCATCGTCATCATCTGCTACCGCAATTGCTGCGTCCCGCACCCGCTGAGCCTCTGCATCTCGGCCTGCATGCTCGCGGGGGTCTCTGCCTGGAACAATGGTTCTCAACAACCGTGAGACCTCGTCGGTGGGCGAACGCGCTGCACGTGTCAATGTGGAGAGTGACGTAGTCAACAGTCTCTGCTACAGGGCCACACGGCCGTTGTCCAATGGTTGCCCTCGGAATTTCAAGTCCTCAAGGACAGCGGTGAATGTTACCTTCTTTCCACTGTTCCATTCAACATGGACCATGCGGTTCGTTGTAATGGCCAACAGGAACCTGCGTAGCCGTGACGACATAATCGCAACCAGTCCACTGCGGATCTGCCCCCGCGTCTTCTTTTCCCCGCGCTTTGGTGGTGCCATGCTCCAAAACAGGTCCAATGTCTGGTCAAAAGTCTTCATCTGGTGGTATGCGCGGCACCTAGATCCGAGACGATTCAACATGGCCTCCAGGGGCTCCTCATCATAACAACAGCCCGGGACGGCGTCATTCCAGGGTAACCACAACAGAAGGGGAACACAAAGGGTGCGTACGTAGGGGGCGTTGCAATTAGTGTCCATTGTCAAGGCTACAATCAATATCAAACTCAACTCCAATACTTTGCGGGCCGTACGGCCTGTCCCTGCTGATCCACCATTCCAGTTGCAGTCACGAACCAAGTTTCCAAGGAGGAACGCAGCCGGAATGTAGAAGTGCACGAGGTTCTTCAGTCCAGTCAACCATACGAGCGGTAGCTTGCGGGATGCCTCTGGAAACTGCATAATTGAAGTCTCCTTGTGTACAATGCGGTGCTCAACGTTGGGTGTGGCTAACAGTAGGGCACAAAATTGCTTCTCAATGTGCAACAGCTTCGGGTGCCACATGATCTCTTCATCTACCGCGGGCATTTGCTACCCAAGATAGCCCAATATGGGGAAGACCTTACGGTGGATCATGGTACACACATACTTATAAGGGTGCCAGCAGCCATACAGCATTGCGACAGTGGCATAGTGCTCGGACAACTTAAAGGGGTTGCATGTGCGATTATACATGGAGTTGGCGAGTCTGTAGAATATATTTTCATCCATCAGAAGGGGCATGACGTGGTGTTTGTGAACTTGAATGGCTAGGCATTGTTCCATGATGTGGCGCAAGTCCTCATTGGAGCTGGAGACCAGGTCGGCTAGCGTCAGGGGGTACCATTGCAATGAACGGATGTTGTCTCGGTGCACATCTAGTGGAACCCGTACGTATTGGGCCTCTGGTGGATCACGCCGCAAAGCGTCCACCGCTCGGGGGAAATCCCGGAAACTAGCTGCTATGGTGTGTGCTGTTTGCGGGATGCGTTGGAGAAGATCGTCAGGTGTAGGGAAACCCGGGTACATGGGAATCGTAGTTGTATGCAACACTGACATGGCAATGACGCTCAGACAGCAATCACGTTGTACCGGGTCACTGCGGTACCGTCTGCGATACCAGTTGTCAAACTGCACCACCACCTGCTTCCCTGCCATTGATCGCTACATGGCTTTTGTTCTGGCATGTGCTTGTTGCCCCAAAGGCGGTAACCGGCCCGCGGCAAGACGTGCATGTGACAATTGTCTCCGCATCCCCCTGGATGCACTTATCATTGAGCCAACAGCCTTTTCCTCTGGCAGAGCCATCTTCCGACACAGTTGCATCATCGTGTACACCTGGCGTGCAAAAACTCCATACCACCTTGGCCACGGTGTTTGCCCATGAGCTTTGGACAACGTTACCATATTTTGTCTGGTTCGCCGGTTGACCCTCATATGTGCGCAGAACTCCACAAGCAGGGCTGCACCTGCTTCCTCATCGCGTAAAGCGGCATCCATAAGCTCCGGCGGTGTACTATACTTCGCTCCACGTAAGAAGTCACGCAGGAGACCAAAAGGATCTGTCGCAGCACTGGTCACATGGCTCATCAACAGTGGAACACAACCAAACTAAACGAAACAGTGACCAACAACGAAACGAACCTGCTCAGTGACCAGACAATTGGTGGAGAGTGTCTGAAACCACACACTTTTCACTCAAATGAGGATCTTAATCACGGAATTTCAGCAAAATGTCTGGAACCAGACACATTCTCCATGTTATGGGGGTGTACATAGGAGGTATGACACTGGGGACAGACACCTGGTGACCCCCCCCCCATGAAGGGTTGAAAATTGTTTAGTTTGTCTGGAACCAGACACGGCAACCTCAAAAAGTGGTTGTGAGCGGGGTGAAATTTCAAAGAGTGTCCGGTTCTAGACACTTTTCAAAATTCCAAGAGAAGGGTACATACGTGAACAAAGGCAACACAGCACAAAGCAAAACTTGTTCATTGAAGCGTAACAATTGACCATGAGCAATCACCTGGGTTTGTGTGCGTGGATATTAGAACCAAAAAAACAGGCTGTCACGCAGTCAAATTCATGTACGCGTCTGAATGACTAAAAAACAGGCTATGAAATTTCCCACCGGCCAAAATGGCCCTTTTTGGGTGTTTTGGGCTGATTTACCGGGGTGGGCAACTTGGGCCGTCTAAGTTGTTTATGTGTGTCCCAAAACAAGCCGTAGGAGACTTCCCTAGGGAGTACACTCGAGGGGTATGAACTTGTTTGGTCTGCCTCTCCCTCGTCCAATCGAGGCCGGCTATGAGGGCTGCTATGGGCCCCATGGTGGAGATCAGGGGCGTTGCTGTTTAGGTCGGAAGAGTTGTCGACCGGGCCATGGTGCTAGGGGCAGTGGTGCCTATAGATGCGGAAGTGCTGTTGTTGAGGATGTCGTGGTCCATTTTGGCTGCCAAGCTCAGACCAAAACGCCCCTGGTGGATGAGGCGGGTTATGGTGTTCTCATGGTTCTCCTTGGTGTAGGCCCCGAGTCCCTCTAAGCAGTATGACGCTTTTGACACATTACCGTGGGGGGTCACGGGTTCCACGGATCCGCTAAGCACGAAGAGGCCAGCGCAGGCATGGGCATTGGGTCCCCCCAACATTCTCAAAAAAAAAAAGCGTTCTAAGATCCTTGCCACTCTCAAATGCAAGAAATGATGCTACGTACATTCAAGACACATGCACAGACAGCATAGTAGGAAAGTAGGCAGGATGGATTGGGCTGGCACTTGGCACTAGGCACTTTAGACCTGCCAACAATGCCACCACAGGATCCACCTCCCTAGTGGCATGCACATATGGGGGTTAGAACACAAATCACATATTTATCCCAATTGGACCCTGGAACCCTGATATGGGAGGGGTACACTGACCAGCTACCGAGGCATCCGGAGGCACCAATGGGCTCTCGTTCCAACCAATAGTGGCCCCTCATCCTCCCTTGATGGCCACGTATAAGTCTCCCTAAAGCGAGGGTTATGGCCCCAACTTGAAACCAAGGGGGGTGGGGCGTCCCAATAGGGGGTATCGACACTCCAAGTCGAAAGGCCGCACAAAAGCCCCACAGTGGGTGGAGATCCGCTCCAACGTCAAGGTGTACACCCGCATCGAGGGCGCATTAGGCAGCATCGGATACACAATTTCTCATGCGCGGAGGCGCTGGCAGGTTTGCCGGGACATGCAGCAGGACTCCGAATCAGACTTGTCGCCAGACATTCACGAGGAGGACGTCCCGGTGACCCCGACCGCTCGCCCCAGCAATGGCCCGTCCAGCCCCGCCACCCACGGCAACTTCATCGTGCTCGCCAAGAAAATCCGGGCAAAGAGCGGTCCGGTGCCCCGGACGATAGCAGCTAAAGCGTTTGGGACTCTGCACGCGGCCGGGCATTATGTAGCCGCTCAACCGACTTGTGGGCCACATCCAATGTTGTCCCCCGCTCTTAAGCGTTCCGGGACCGCCTAGGCGGCATGGTTTATGTAGCCAACCGGCCCACTTGTGGGTCACTACCCATTTTGACCCCCCACCCCCACCCCTGAGCATTGGGCCACCGCAGGTCGGCAGGGGTTATGTGGCATCGCTCCCAACTTATGGGCCACTAGTGATTGCGACCCGTGCTTTGAAGCGTTGGGGACCCCCACGCCGAAGGGGTCATGTAGCCACCCCATCACTTGTGTGCCACCTTTGATTCTGTCCCCCGCTTTGAAGCGTTGGGGACTCCTCATGTGGCAAGTTTTATGTCGCAACAAGCGCTCCAATTATCTACATAACACCTACCGCCTTGGGGGTCACCAACCAAACATTGAGAGGAATGGACACAATCTCCTGTGCTCCGCAAGTGGACAAGATGGCTACATGACACCTACCGCGTGGAGGGTCCCCACATAGGAGATCCCTTAGTGGCTGTCCCACCGGGGCGCTGTGAATAACCCGTCGCTTGGCTTAGCGACGTTGCGGAACGCCGTGAGGGGGTAACACAATGAAATGGCACCGTGCGATGTCATCAGTGGGGAGGGGCGGGTGTGGGGAAACGAAGTGCGACAAAAGACCTTCCGTGGAGGATAGTGGAGCCCACCTCGTGCCTCCCAGCCATGCACCTTTTCATCCTGTTGGTCACGTGTGTGACCCTCAGCCATTTGTCTGAATGGTCGTTTGATCCGCAGCCTAGACCCCCCAACCGATGACGCCGTGCGGCTATGGTTAGCTCTGGGCCCAGGCTTTCCTATGCGGGAGCCACACCAGCTATGTGTATAAGGTCTGATGTCTGATGTCTGATAAGGGATGTTGTGTGTGCGGTCTGTCCACGAAGATGTCTGATATTCTTATGTACTGGAGGTGGGTCTAGGGGTCCAATGCCCCCCCCCCCCGCCATTGTCCACACCAAATTCTTCACAGGAAACCCCCCCCACCCATCCCCCCCCCCCCCCCTATCGGGTGCTTTCCAGCCTCCCCCCCCCCCCAAGGAGAAAAGGCGCCACACAAAACACAGACCCCCCTGTTTGGAAAGCAATTGCACACCTGTTGTTGACAGTAGTGTATGTGACAACTTCAATTTGATTCTGATTTTGGTGGTTTGAGCAGACAATTTGTTTGTGTACTTTGGGAAAGGGGAAAGGGGAAAGGGGAAAGGGGAAAGGGGAAAGGGGAAAGGGGAAAGGGGAAAATGTGGGACCAGGAAAAGTGGGAAAATTGAACAACCACCACACAAAAAAGCCAAATGGGAAACATCTCAAGGGATTGCATCATGACCATTGCAATCAGCATCAGTTAAATTCAGATCCACAAAAAAATTGGTCGTGGTAATGCCACAGATCATCAAATCAAATGTGCTCACAGAGAAAAATGGGAAAAATCTTCGAAGACAACACACAACAACAAAAGGGCACATGCAAATACATGGGCATCCTCTCATTCATCGATGAGTCCATCCATGTCATCCACTGGCTGCGAGCAACTGGGCTGGGAGCTGCTTGGTGGTGCCGCAGAACGGGTGACACGATCCGTGTCCGGCACAAAGGCATCCCATTCTTCCAATAATGGCAACGCATGCTGCGTAGCAAGGTCCCGCAGTTCCTGCCGATCGCTGTTACCTCTCACCTTCACACCAAGCACATCCAGACAGTTCAAGAGCGCCCCCTTTGACCAATCACGCAGCCTGCCATTCTGCGTGGCCATCACCAATTTCGCCTGCATCCTGGCCACACCACGCCTCTTATTTGGCTTCCGTGGTGTGGCCAATTCGTCTGCACTATTGTTCTCCCCCTCATCACAGACATCATCTACAACATTCACCACCACGTTCCCACAAGGACGTGGACTAGCGCAAAAGCATGCATGGCACACCACACATGTATTGCACCGGATGCGAACCTCCTTCTTGCATGTGGCACACTCCATACCTCTGCGAAAAGTGATGAAGTCATGGTTGCCAGCATGCGAGTCAGGGGTCCCATCAGGTGCAACAATGCTGACCACATCTGCCTGGTGCCGTTCTGTACCCTTTCCCGAGGGTGCCGTTGAGCTGAGTGGTGTACCCGGCCCTCCAAAGAAGGGCAGGCTGTCACCATCATCAGCCACTGCTGCATTACCTTGCAGACATTGAACCATTGCAGCCTCCACAGATTCTCTGTCCCCTACGTTCTTTGAAACCCTGTGTCTTGGGCGCAGATGGAAGCGTGCATGGGCAGCCAGGTGGCGTGCCACTGCAACGCCTTGTCCCTTTGCCCATTGCTGTAAAGGGGGCAAGTTGGAATGCAATGCCATGCACATGCTCAGGACATGTGTCTCCGCAGTGTCATGCATACTACTGCAGAACCTCCCACGCAAAGAGATGGCACGCTCTACTGCAGCTTCAACGGGCCAATATGTTCGCAATAATGCGAGAACGCGCCACACATTCCCCCACTGTGCATGTGCCCTTTCAGGTGCCAGTGCCTCCCACATCTTGGACATTTGCACAGTTGCAAAGTGCTGCACCATGTGCTCCTTAAGGCCTTCCCACTCTACCAAGGCACGGTCACAGTTCACATTGGCTGCACCCAACTCTTCTTGGTGTGAAGTCATGAACTGACGCAACTGCTCCAACCCATATGCAGCACGCTCATTGACCGTGCTGCATATGGGCAACGAAACGGTCATGGTCCAACAAGACTGCGCACTCCAACACCCCCCTGGGGTCAATGGTTGCCTGCCCCTCCTTGATGCCTGCAAGCAACACATCGGTCACTGCACGCGCCTGAACGCCTGGAAAAGGAGGGGTTGTTGCACACTTCTGCCCACCTGAATCAAACTGGACCAACTGCACACCACGCCACGCACCAGTTACAGTCTGCTCCTTGAATTGCAACCACCCTGGACCCTCCTCGCGAGCCACCCTCTGCAACCGGGCTTCTAGCATACCTGTTGCAGTGGCTAAGTGTGCACCAGTGGGCGCACGTAGTTGTGCCACACTGTTGAAACACCGCATGCCATGCAGGATGTCCCCGTAGACCACCCCCCATGCAAGCAAACTGGCATCATGGCAGTCCTCCCACACATCCTCCTCCTTGGTAGAATGCTGCACCTTGGAATCCAAGTGTCGTGCCACCCAAGGGACATTGGCCAAAAAAGCAGCATTGCGCCGTTCATGCGCCTGTGACCACCTGATGCGATGACTTGTGGGGATGAGCTGCAAGCCACTACGTTTATCCTGCACATGCCTTTGCACACACTTTTGCAACTCCTTCCACTGCCGTGCCCCATTGTACAAGCCTCGTTGCGGATTGACGGCCGCCAAGTAATCAACATGGGTTGGGCCAGCAGCCTCCAATGCAAGACCCAACTTGCGCTGCAACACATGGCACGGCTCACCCAAGGGTGTCATCAACACTAACCACTTCCCAATCAAGGCGAACACATTGCTCTCAATGTGTGAGACATCAACAACCTGCCGCGCACTGGCACCCCGCACACCAAGGTTAGAAGCCCTGTCCACTGCAAAGGTCACTACCCTCTTTGCCCACCAATCACGGTCAGGAATCGAGGACATTAGGACGCATTCTAGGTGCGTTACAACCTCATGCGCATCACCAGAGGCCCAATTCCACCACACCAAAGAAACACCTCACACATGCCCCCAGGGCCAGTCCCCGGGAAAATAAGCAGAATGGCGTACTCATTGATGCGATGCCTCTGCCTATCCGGGCCGTCAAGCAACACTGCAATGAACGTTGCCAGGAATAGGGCATGCGTTACCTCATCGTGCATGGCATCATGCATTGCGGCAATAGCCTTCTCAACTATCCACCGCCGTGATGCATGGTGCCCAGGGGCGGATGTCAGAGAATAGTGCAGAAGGATGCGCTCACTTATAGCACGGATGGAAGTGCACATGCGTAACCCTATATACACCTCAACCAACCGTGACAGAATGGCTGCCTCAGCATCCGACACTGCCACACCAATGTCCATGGCTTCCCCCCTGACGAACACAACGGTCGCTCCCACCACCACAGCTGTGGCACCAGCAGTGGGGCACAATGCGCGATACCGCTCTGCACAATGCAGCTTGAAACTCTCCTCAGCCAATCGGTGGTGGTGCCCTGGCCTATGCAGATTCTTTCGGTTTGATGTTGTGCCACGTGATAACCCCAAGTGGCTTTCCAACACCTCCTTCCGCCACGTTTTTGGGCCGGAGGTCTTCATGCGCATCCCTACAGCATATGTTCCCAATACCAGGGCTTCACTTTTCTTAGGGGGACGCGCCACCCCAGGAATGCCACACACGTTTGCCCACGCACAACACACACACTCAACACCCCCACTTGTCGTGAACTGATACTGCCAATGAGCGGCTACAAACATTTGTAGTGTCTTTGGACTACTGTCCAGTTGCATGGGAGTGGCCTGCATCAACACACACAATGCGTCCTTCCCCGATGCGGCCAATGCAACAGACCTCAACATGTCTTGCTCGACTGATTGTGCCAGTGAGGATTGTGACATGCCACGCTCTGCATGCCGCGCATCCCAATCTTTTGCATGCCGTGCTCTCAGTTGCATCTGGTGTGCTTCAACACGCACTCTCAGATGCCTTGCCACTCGCACCTTGCGCTTCTGCAGCAACTGTGCCACTGCCTCAACAAATTCTGAGGACGTCTGTAGCGGCGCCCAGGCAGCCACACACATCTCATTAGGCATGCTCTGGGCATGCGTACTCATGTCCCCTACCCTTGAAGCACTCTGTGTTGCAGTTGGGGAAGGGGGGGGTGCGCCTTGTGCTAGCGCCATGGCTGGCACAGAGGCGTCCATAGGCACGCTGTGGGCATGCATAGGCCTGTTCCTGATGTACCCCACCCTTGATGCACCCTGTCTTGAAGGAGGGGTGGGGGGGGACGCACCTGGTGCCAGCGCCATGGCTGGCACCGAGGTGTCAGTAGGTACGCTCTGGGCATCCCGTGTCTGATCAGGGGCCGGCGGTCCTGTCCGTTGGGAGGCACGCTGCGACATGTTTGGTACAACCAAATCTGTTTGTTTCCGCTTGTATAGCAGAAACGTCGCCTTTCGCGGGTCGGGGGGGGGGGGGTTCATGGCCTTCACCGTGGTGTCGTTACACAACCACCACCTGTCGTTGAAAACGACATGCACCACAAAGTGACCCTCCTCCCTCGTCGCTCCAATGTGCAACACCATGGCATGCAAGGACCATTGCCACCCCAGGCAATCGAGAAACTCATGGTCCACAACCAACTTGTACTCCTGCTGGTTGTGGACATGTAACCCCACGACCTCGTTGTACACCACCGATGTATACATTGGTGCCTCCCTCAGGTCACCCCCACACGGACACGGGGGGGGGGTTGTCAGGTAACCCAACCGGTCTCCCCTTCATTCCCTCCTTCACACGCTGTCACACACTCTGTCCCTGGTTCGTCACATGCAATATCTGCACTGGCATGGCTGTCCCCCCCCCCCCCCTCCCGCAGAACCTTCACCCCACAGGCACCACAATATTGCCAAAACTGCTCGTACGACAAACAACATGACAGAGCAACCACCCCAGCGGCCGTGAGCTTGGGCACCATGTATTTCCAACACTCGGGCATCTCCGCCTGCCGCATCCATTGGAATTTTGGTGCAGGGGCTTTGCACTTGCATCGCCCGCTGCATCGGCACACCGTCTCCCGCATGGCATCCTCCATTGCCAGCCTCTCAGCAATGTCTTGTGGATTGTATGCACCACCTCCTCCATGTGCCACAACACCCTGCCACAATGGTCCCCAGACACCCTCCTCGTCCAGGCATCTTGCGTGCTGTCCTTCATGTCCACCCGACGCCACCAACAGACACTGCAGCGTGGTACCCAACCAACACCAGTTGCACCCATGTGGATTCTCCATTCCCCATGGTCGCCGCGGTGCTCCACCAAGTGGCCCACTATGCACCTGCATGTAAGCGGAAAGCGGTCTCATCGAGGAATGCACGGTCCCGCGGCGGGAGTGTCCACCAGTCACCACGGGAGTACAACACCACCAACCTCCTCTCCCCGTGCCAAGAACAAGTGCCATGCCATGCATCCGTACGTACGAGAACCGGTTGCTGGCATACATCGTACGTGGCGCCAACCCGTGTAACACCATCCAAGCATTCCATACTACATCTCCGTCCACCCCGACCATTACATACACCACCTACCTCCACCCATATGTGTCCCCGTGTGTGCTGGCCGGTGGAAAACACTGCCGACCAAGGGGACGCATCATGCACATGCTGATGCGGTTTTGTGAGCACATTGCAAGACAATTGCAGGGTGGTCCATGTGAACCAATCAGGCAACATCTCCCTTGCCATCTTGTTCACCAGGGTCACCACTGGCTTGTAGTTGCGTGTCCATTGCACTAGACGAGTGCGGCGGCAGTCTGTTGCATTGGTGTGGCCCTTCATACCACCAACCCCTAATTGCAAATGCCACGCTCTAACCCCCCCAACCGGCCCACGCTTGTATGCCAAGATGCCCATCATCCCGTGCAACGTGCAAAAGGGGGCTACCTGCAGCGAATGGTCAAAGACTGCACCCCGGAAATGACCACCTCCTTTGACACCATCTCGTTCCGCCTCGGCAATAACCACCACCGTCGCCCGGTGGCACTGCTCCTCCATATCCCCACAGTCACGGTAGTGCGGCGGATGCTGCCGTCCAGGCACCCAAACAGTAGCGGATGTCAACGCGCTGTCGATCCCAAAACCTGACGTCACAATGCTGTACCTGTCTGATCGCAGCAACACCACACTACCGTCCACATGCTTCGCCAAGGCAGCAAAGTGGTCAGGCATTCCCCCTTGGGGCCGGCCACGCCATGTGTCCTTCTCAAGATCCCGGTTCACAGATAGTGTAGACTCTTGAATTGAAAGCCCACACATGTCGCGAAACACGGCGATGGCCCTTGCCCGCAGCGATGCGCCGTCCAACGGGGTGTTGCTCGTGATAGCATGCAGGCTTTGGGCCACGGCATAGTAGAAACATGCCCCGGCAACGTATTGGTCGGGAAGAATGCGAAGCTTCAAGGACCTTGCCGTTGGTAGGACTCTGCCAACCTCGGCCTTGCTGGGCTTTCTGTCCACGTCGTCCAATGCCATAGCATCTGGATCTATCAGCGCTGTCTTTGTGCCTTGCTCTTTCTTGCCACGTTTCACGGCAGCACCATTACTTGGTGGGGGAACCCCTGGGCGCTTCTTGCTCCGTGGGCTCTGTCCCACAGAACTGGGGTGTGCAACCGGGGTGGTCGCTGACTCTGCACTGGACTGACTGCAAGCCCTCACTGTCGCCAATGAACTAGGGTGTTCAACCGGGGTGGACCCTGAATCCGCACTAGACTGACTGCAGGCCTTCACTGTCGCCACAGTGCCTGTGCTAGAAGGACTGCAGTCCACAGCAGCTGGCTCCTTGGGTTTCTGTGCAAGTGGTACAGGAGACTCCTCCAAGGAACTCGCCACCCCTCCATCACTAGCCGCCGGTGTCAGACACACAGGATGGAGGGCCGGGGGGTGTGACTCATCGGCAGGGCAGACCTGGGACCTGGGGTCCGGTGTTCCACGTCCAACACATGCCGCGGAGTCGTTCGCACCACCTTGGGGGGGGGGGGGGGGGGAGGTGGACTTAACACCTCACCAGGACTATCCACCCTATGTGCACCTGCCGGGGGACCACGCCCTTGTGCCAGGGAGGACGAAGTGGGAGTCACAGACTCATCGCGTGAGGGGTCTCTTGCCATGAGCACCGCCGCTCCACCCTCCTGCGCTACAGCAGAGGACGTGGAGTGACTTGGGTCAACTCGGGGGTGCCCTTCTGGACTTAATCGTTGGGTGTATGGTCGCTGTACACCGGCCGCCTCCATCTCCTCCATGAGCACCGCCGCTCCAACCTCCTGCGCTATGGCAGAGGACGTGGAGGCACTTGGGTCACCTCGGGGGTGCCCTTCTTGACTTAAAGGTTGGGTGCATGGTCGCTGTACACCGGCCGCCTCCATCCCCTCCATGCGCACCGCCGCTCCAACCCCCTGCGCTACGGCAAAGGACGTGGAGTCACTTGGGTCACCTCGGGGGTGCCCTCCTGGACTTAATCGTTGGGTGTATGCTGGCTGTACACCGGCCGCCTCCATTTCCTCAAATAGTACCTGCAGCATCGCAAGCCCTCCATCATCCCTCCATGTGTTGTCCGTAACCCGTACGGCCGCATGCAGACGACCGGGATGACTGTCTGGCACCTCTGGGCTAAAGGGGCTGCAACGCAGCAAGAGCTCGTTGCAGTGTTGCATAGGCACCCGCATGCTGTTCGCGAAGTGGCGGCCCAGCGTGTATGCTGCCACCAGGCTGTCCTCAGTCAATGGTTCTCGGCGCTGCTCTTGCAGCCCTTGGCATGCAATCGTGAGGTAGCGGGCTGCCCCATGGGCGGCTTGCAGCAACGCTTGTTCAAAGCGCTCTTGCCGTGTCTGGGTGACAGTGACACACGCACGTGGGACCGCAGCCTCAGGCAGCAACGAGTTGCGCCGACCGCTAGCGCGCGCCTTGGGGCTGGGCAACAGGTCGCTCACCAGTGGTTTGGGCCCACTTGTCGCTTGGGGCCACAGATATGGGCCAGGCGTCACATGGCGAATAGCCTTGTCATAGAAGTAACCCATGGTAGGGGTGGGATACGCCACGTCCCCAGTCCAGAACGGCCACTCGTCGACCAGAGGTAGGGCACGCACCAGTTCACACCAAACGTCCCTTTGCTCTGCTGTCTTCACACTTGACGGCCACCCGGAAATAGCACCGGCCTTACGACTGCCTGGCCGGCCACGGTTCCGTTTTGCAAGTCGTTCCCACAGGTCTGTGGCAACATCCCGGTAGTGCACGCGGCTCCCCCCATCATGCATGGTGGGCTTGGCAAACCCATGCTCGGTGTACATGAACCGACACAATGCCATGAAACCATGCAGATTCACCACGTCAAGGTCACACGAGGCCATGCGGTCCCTCAACCGTCGCCATAGGCGCCCGGCCACCTCCGGTCTGGCCTCCCACCCCAATTGTCCTGTGGCCAGCATTAGGCCATACTTCATTCTTGCTGGCTCCAGCAAGTGCTCCGGTGGCCATTCAGCAGGCTGGTCCATTGCTTGACTCGCGCACCACGACTGTTAGTGGTTTGGGTGACCTTCGAGGCTTGCAGGGTCCACAACTGTGACCACTATGGGGGTCCCACAACTCGGGGGGGCAATCAAGGGCAGGTCCTTGGTACTCAAAGTGCCAGCCGGGCTGGTCCTCAGGCTCACCGGCTGGTCCAGGAGACGCCGTTGCTGGTGGGTTTGTTGTCGAGAGCGCTAGGGCTATGACAACAAACGAAGTGCTGCTGCTCAGAGGCACGCAGTGGCTACGTCAAGGCTTGGTCGCGAAGCGCAATGGCTTGGACTGAAACCGAAAGCTGAGGCTCAAAGGCGCACAATAGACAACCAGAGTTCAGTCGCGAAGCGTAGTGGCTCAGACTGAAACCGAAAGCTGTGGCTCAAAGACGCACAGTAGGCGATCAAGGTTCAGTCGCGAAGCGCAATGGCTCGGACCGAGCCAGGTAGCTGTGGCTCAAAGGCAAACAGTAGGCGAACTGGCAGAACGCGAACTCGCACAGGGAAAGGTGTAATGAGGCAAAAACAAACTACAAAGAGAAAAAGTACAGATGAGACCATATAACCTGGACGCGGCATACCCCCGAAATGTTTTGGAGGTGAGATATTGCACCCCTTCCGTGAAATACTTCGGGGGTGTAGAGCCACCAAATATTTGACGGAACCCCTTCCGTGAAATATTTTGGGGCTGTACACCCCCCAAATATTTGACGGAACCCCTTCCGTCAAATATTTGGGGGCTGTACACCCCCCAAATATTTGACGGAACCCCTTCCGTCAAATATTTGGGGGCTGTAGACCCACCAAATATTTGACGGAACCCCTTCCGTCAAATATTTGGGGGCTTTACACCCCCCAAATATTTGACAGAACCCCTTCCGTCAAATATTTGAGGGCTGTACACCCCCCGAATATTTGACGGAACCCCTTCCGTCAAATATTTTGGGGCTGTACACCCACCAAATATTTGACGGAACCCCTTCCGTCAAATATTTGGGGGCTGTACACCCACCAAGTATTTGACGGAACCCCTTCCGTGAAATATTTTGGGGCTGTACGTCCCCCAAATATTTGACGGAACCCCTTCGGTGAAATACTTTGGGGCTGTAGACCCACCAAATATTTGACGGAACCCCATCCGTCAAATATTTGGGGGCTGTACACCGCCCAAATATTTGACAGAAGGGGTTCCGTCAAATATTTGGGGGCTGTACACCCACCAAAAAATTTGACGGAACCCCTTCAGTGAAATATTTTGGGGCTGTAGACCCACCAAATATTTGACGGAACCCCTTCCGTCAAATATTTGGGGGCTGTACACCCCCCAAATATTTGACGGAACCCCGTCCGTGAAATATTTGGGGGCTGTACACCCACCAAATATTTGACGGAACCCCTTCCGTGAAATATTTGGGGGCTGTACACCCCCCAAATATTTGACGGAACCCCTTCCGTCAAATATTTGGGGGCTGTACACCCCCCAAATATTTGACGGAACCCCTTCCGTGAAATATTTGGGGGCTGTACACCCACCAAATATTTGACGGAACCCCTTCCGTCAAATATTTGGGGGCTGTACGGCCCCCAAATATTTGACGGAACGCCATCCGTCAAATATTTGGGGGCTGTACACCCACCAAATATTTGACGGAACCCCTTCCGTGAAATATTTTGGGGGTGTACACCCTCGAAATATTTGACGGAACCCCATCCGTCAAATATTTGGGGGCTGTAGACCGACCAAATATTTGATGGAACCCCTTCCGTCAAATATTTGGGGGCTGTACACTCCTCAAATACTTGACGGAACCCCTTCCGACAAATATTTGGGGGCTGTACACCCACCAAATACTTGACGGAACCCCTTACGTCAAATATTTGGGGGCTGTACACCCCCCAAATACTTGACGGAACCCCTTCCGACAAATATTTGGGGGCTGTACACCCACCAAATACTTGACGGAACCCCTTCCGTCAAATATTTGGGGGCTGTACACCCCCCAAATATTTGACGGAACCCCTTCCGTCAAATATTTGGGGGCTGTACACCCCCCAAATACTTGACGGAAGGGGTTCCGTCAAATATTTTGGGGCTGTAGACCCCCCAAATATTTGACGGAACGCCATTCGTCAAATATTTGGGGGCTGTACACCCACCAAATATTTGACGGAACCCCTTCCGTGAAATATTTGGGGGCTGTACACCCACCAAATATTTGACGGAACCCCTTCCGTCAAATATTTGGGGGCTGTACACCCCCCAAATATTTGACGGAACGCCATCCGTCAAATATTTGGGGGCTGTACACCCCCCAAAGTTTTGATGGAACCCCTTCCGTGAAATATTTGGGGGCTGTACACCCACCAAATATTTGACGGAACCCCTTCCGTCAAATATTTGGGGGCTGTACACCCACCAAATATTTGACGGAACCCCTTCTGTCAAATATTTGGGGGCTGTACACCCACCAAATATTTGACGGAACCCCTTCCGTGAAATATTTGGGGGCTGTACACCCACCAAATATTTGACGGAACCCCTTCCGTCAAATATTTGGGGGCTGTACACCCCCCAAATATTTGATGGAACCCCATCCGTCAAATATTTGGGGGCTGTAGACCCACCAAATATTTGACGGAACCCCTTCCGTCAAATATTTTGGGGCTGTACACCCCCCAAACATTTGACGGAACCCCTTCCGTCAAATATTTTGGGGCTGTACACCCCCCAAACATTTGACGGAACCCCTTCCGTCAAATATTTGGGGGCTGTACACCCCCGAAATATTTGACGGAACCCCTTCCGTCAAATATTTGGGGGCTGTACACCCACCAAATATTTGACGGAACCCCTTCCGTCAAATATTTGGGGGCTGTACACCTCCCAAATATTTGACGGAACCCCTTCCGTCAAATATTTGGGGGCTGTACACCCACCAAATATTTGACGGAACCCCTTCCGTCAAATATTTGGGGGCTGTACACCCACCAAATATTTGACGGAACCCCTTCCGTCAAATATTTGGGGGCTGTACACCTCCCAAATATTTGACGGAACCCCTTCGGTCAAATATTTGGGGGCTGTACACCCCCGAAATATTTGACGGAACCCCTTCCGTCAAATATTTGGGGGCTGTACACCCACCAAATATTTGACGGAACCCCTTCCGTCAAATATTTGGGGGCTGTACACCCCCCAAATATTTGACGGAACCCCTTCCGTCAAATTTTTTGGGGCTGTACACCCACCAAATATTTGACGGAACCCCTTCCTAAGATATTTGGGGGCTGTACACCCACCAAATATTTGACGGAACGCCATCCGTCAAATATTTGGGGGCTGTACAGCCACCAAATATTTGATGGAACCCCTTCCGTCAAATATTTGGGGGCTGTACACCCCCGAAATATTTGACGGAACCCCTTCCGTCAAATATTTGGGGGCTGTACACCCCCCAAATATTTGACGGAACGCCATCCGTGAAATATTTGGGGGTACACCCCCCAAATATTTGATGGAACCCCTTCCGTGAAATATTTGGGGGCTGTGCACCCACCAAATATTTGATGGAACCCCTTCCGTCAAATATTTTGGGGCTGTAGACCCCCCAAATATTTGACGGAACCCCTTCCGTCAAATATTTGGGGGCTGTACACCCACCAAGTATTTGACGGAACCCCTTCCGTGAAATATTTTGGGGCTGTACACCCCCCAAATATTTGACGGAACCCCTTCGGTGAAATACTTTGGGGCTGTAGACCCACCAAATATTTGACGGAACCCCATCCGTCAAATATTTGGGGGCTGTACACCGCCCAAATATTTGACAGAAGGGGTTCCGTCAAATATTTGGGGGCTGTACACCCACCAAAAAATTTGACGGAACCCCTTCCGTGAAATATTTTGGGGCTGTAGACCCACCAAATATTTGACGGAACCCCATCTGCCAAATATTTGGGGGCTGTACACCCCCCAAATATTTGACAGAACCCCTTCCGTCAAATATTTGGGGGCTGTACACCCCCGAAATATTTGACGGAACCCCTTCCGTCAAATATTTGGGGGCTGTACACCCCCGAAATATTTGACGGAACCCCTTCCGTCAAATATTTGGGGGCTGTACACACCCCAAATATTTGACGGAACCCCATCCGTGAAACATTTGGGGGCTGTAGACCCACCAAATATTTGACGGAACCCCTTCCGTGAAATATTTGGGGGCTGTACACCCCCCAAATATTTGGAGGAACCCCTTCCGTCAAATATTTGGGGGCTGTACACCCCCCAAATATTTGACGGAACCCCTTCCGTCAAATATTTGGGGGCTGTACGGCCCCCAAATATTTGACGGAACGCCATCCGTCAAATATTTGGGGGCTGTACACCCACCAAATATTTGACGGAACCCCTTCCGTGAAATAATTGGGGGGTGTACACCCCCCAAATATTTGACGGAACCCCATCCGTCAAATATTTTGGGGCTGTAGACCGACCAAATATTTGATGGAACCCCTTCCGTCAAATATTTGGGGGCTGTACACTCCCCAAATACTTGACGGAACCCCTTCCGACAAATATTTGGGGGCTGTACACCCACCAAATACTTGACGGAACCCCTTCCGTCAAATATTTGGGGGCTGTACACCCCCCAAATACTTGATGGAACCCCTTCCGACAAATATTTGGGGGCTGTACACCCACCAAATATTTGACGGTACCCCTTCCGTCAAATATTTGGGGGCTGTACACCCCCGATATATTTGACGGAACCCCTTTCGTCAAATATTTGGGGGCTGTACACCCCCCAAATACTTGACGGAAGGGGTTCCGTCAAATATTTTGGGGCTGTAGACCCCCCAAATATTTGACGGAACGCCATTCGTCAAATATTTGGGGGCTGTACACCCACCAAATATTTGACGGAACCCCTTCCGTGAAATATTTGCGGGCTGTACACCCACCAAATATTTGACGGAACCCCTTCCGTCAAATATTTGGGGGCTGTACACCCCCCAAATATTTGACGGAACGCCATCCATCAAATATTTGGGGGCTGTACACCCCCCAAATATTTGATGGAACCCCTTCCGTGAAATATTTGGGGGCTGTACACCCCCCAAATATTTGACGGAACCCCTTCTGTCAAATATTTGGGGGCTGTACACCAACCAAACATTTGACATAACCCCTTCCGTGAAATATTTGGGGGCTGTACACCCACCAAATATTTGACGGAACCCCTTCCGTCAAATATTTGGGGGCTGTACACCCCCCCAATATTTGACGGAACCCCTTCCGTGAAATATTTGGGGGCTGTACACCCACCAAATATTTGACGGACCCCCTTCCGTCAAATATTTGGGGGCTGTACGGCCCCCAAATATTTGACGGAACGCCATCCGTCAAATATTTGGGGGCTGTACAGCCACCAAATATTTGACTGAACCCCTTCCGTGAAATATTTTGGGGGTGTACACCCCCCAAATATTTGACGGAACCCCATCCGTCAAATATTTGGGGGCTGTAGACCGACCAAATATTTGATGGAACCCCTTCCGTCAAATATTTGGGGGCTGTACACTCCCCGAATACTTGACGGAACCCCTTCCGACAAATATTTGGGGGCTGTACACCCACCAAATACTTGACGGAACCCCTTCCGTCAAATATTTGGGGGCTGTACACCCCCCAAATACTTGATGGGACCCCTTCCGACAAATATTTGGGGGCTGTACACCCACCAAATACTTGAGGAAACCCCTTCCGTCAAATATTTGGGGGCTGTACACCCCCCAAATACTTGACGGAAGGGGTTCCGTCAAATATTTTGGGGCTGTAGACCCCCCAAATATTTGACGGAACGCCATTCGTGAAATATTTGGGGGCTGTACACCCACCAAATATTTGACGGAACCCCTTCCGTGAAATATTTGGGGGCTGTACACCCACCAAATATTTGACGGAACCCCTTCCGTCAAATATTTGGAGGCTGTACATCCCCCAAATATTTGACGGAACGCCATCCGTCAAATATTTGAGGGCTGTACACCCCCCAAATATTTGATGGAACCCCTTCCGTGAAATATTTGGGGGCTGTACACCCACCAAATATTTGACGGAACCCCTTCTGTCAAATATTTGGGGGCTGTACACCCACCAAATATTTGACGGAACCCCTTCCGTCAAATATTTGGGGGCTGTACACCCACCAAATATTTGACAGAACCCCTTCCGTCAAATATTTGGGGGCTATACACCCCCCAAATATTTGACGGAACGCCATCCGTCAAATATTTGGGGGCTTTACACCCACCAAATATTTTACGGAACCCCTTCCGTGAAATATTTTGCGGGTGTACACCCCCAAAAAAATTGGACGGAACCCCATCCGTCAAATATTTGGGGGCTATAGACCCACCAAATATTTGACGGAACCCCTTCCGTCAAATATTTTGGGGCTGTACACCCCCCAAACATTTGACGGAACCCCTTCCGTCAAATATTTGGGGGCTGTACACCCACCAAATATTTGACGGAACCCCTTCCGTCAAATATTTGGGGGCTGTACACCCCCGAAATATTTGACGGAACCCCTTCCGTCAAATATTTGGGGGCTGTACACCCACCAAATATTTGACGGAACCCCTTCCGTCAAATATTTGGGGGCTGTACACCTCCCAAATATTTGACGGAACCCCTTCCGTCAAATATTTGAGGGCTGTACACCCCCGAAATATTTGACGGAACCCCTTCCGTCAAATATTTGGGGGCTGTACACCCACCAAATATTTGACGGAACCCCTTCCGTCAAATATTTGGGGGCTGTACACCCCCCAAATATTTGACGGAACCCCTTCGGTGAAATACTTTGGGGCTGTACACCGCCCAAATATTTGACAGAAGGGGTTCCGTCAAATATTTGGGGGCTGTACACCCACCAAAAAATTTGACGGAACCCCTTCCGTGAAATATTTTGGGGCTGTAGACCCACCAAATATTTGACGGAACCCCATCCGCCAAATATTTGGGGGCTGTACACCCCCCAAATATTTGACGGAACCCCTTCCGTCAAATATTTGGGGGCTGTACACCCCCGAAATATTTGACGGAACCCCTTCCGTCAAATATTTGGGGGCTGTACACCCCCGAAATATTTGACGGAACCCCTTCCGTCAAATATTTGGGGGCTGTACACCCCCCAAATATTTGACGGAACCCCATCCGTGAAACATTTGGGGGCTGTAGACCCACCAAATATTTGACGGAACCCCTTCCGTGAAATATTTGGGGGCTGTACACCCCCCAAATATTTGGAGGAACCCCTTCCGTCAAATATTTGGGGGCTGTACACCCCCCAAATATTTGACGGAACCCCTTCCGTCAAATATTTGGGGGCTGTACGGCCCCCAAATATTTGACGGAACGCCATCCGTCAAATATTTGGGGGCTGTACACCCACCAAATATTTGACGGAACCCCTTCCGTGAAATATTTGGGGGGTGTACACCCCCCAAATATTTGACGGAACCCCATCCGTCAAATATTTTGGGGCTGTAGACCGACCAAATATTTGATGGAACCCCTTCCGTCAAATATTTGGGGGCTGTACACTCCCCAAATACTTGACGGAACCCCTTCCGACAAATATTTGGGGGCTGTACACCCACCAAATACTTGACGGAACCCCTTCCGTCAAATATTTGGGGGCTGTACACCCCCCAAATACTTGATGGAACCCCTTCCGACAAATATTTGGGGGCTGTACACCCCCCAAATATTTGACGGGACCCCTTTCGTCAAATATTTGGGGGCTGTACACCCCCCAAATACTTGACGGAAGGGGTTCCGTCAAATATTTTGGGGCTGTAGACCCCCCAAATATTTGACGGAACGCCATTCGTCAAATATTTGGGGGCTGTACACCCACCAAATATTTGACGGAACCCCTTCCGTGAAATATTTGGGGGCTGTACACCCACCAAATATTTGACGGAACCCCTTCCGTCAAATATTTGGGGGCTGTACACCCCCCAAATATTTGACGGAACGCCATCCATCAAATATTTGGGGGCTGTACACCCCCCAAATATTTGATGGAACCCCTTCCGTGAAATATTTGGGGGCTGTACACCCACCAAATATTTGACGGAACCCCTTCTGTCAAATATTTGGGGGCTGTACACCCACCAAACATTTGACATAACCCTTCCGTCAAATATTTGGGGGCTGTACACCCCCGAAATATTTGACGGAACCCCATCCGTCAAATATTTGGGGGCTGTACACCCCCGAAATATTTGACGGAACCCCTTCCGTCAAATATTTGGGGGCTGTACACCCCCCAAATATTTGACGGAACCCCATCCGTGAAATATTTGGGGGCTGTAGACCCACCAAATATTTGACGGAACCCCTTCCGTGAAATATTTGGGGGCTGTAGACCCCCCCAATATTTGACAGAACCCCTTCCGTGAAATATTTGGGGGCTGTACACCCACCAAATATTTGACGGAACCCCTTCCGTCAAATATTTGGGGGCTGTACGGCCCCCAAATATTTGACGGAACGCCATCCGTCAAATATTTGGGGGCTGTACAGCCACCAAATATTTGACGGAACCCCTTCCGTGAAATATTTTGGGGGTGTACACCCCCCAAATATTTGACGGAACCCCATCCGTCAAATATTTGGGGGCTGTAGACCGACCAAATATTTGATGGAACCCCTTCCGTCAAATATTTGGGGGCTGTACACTCCCCGAATACTTGACGGAACCCCTTCCGACAAATATTTGGGGGCTGTACACCCACCAAATACTTGATGGAACCCCTTCCGACAAATATTTGGGGGCTGTACACCTACCAAATACTTGAGGAAACCCCTTCCGTCAAATATTTGGGGGCTGTACACCCCCCAAATACTTGACGGAAGGGGTTCCGTCAAATATTTTGGGGCTGTACACCCCCCAAATACTTGATGGAACCCCTTCCGACAAATATTTGGGGGCTGTACACCCACCAAATACTTGAGGAAACCCCTTCAGTCAAATATTTGGGGGCTGTACACCCCCCAAATACTTGACGGAAGGGGTTCCGTCAAATATTTTGGGGCTGTAGACCCCCCAAATATTTGACGGAACGCCATTCGTCAAATATTTGGGGGCTGTACACCCACCAAATATTTGACGGACCCCCTTCCGTGAAATATTTGGGGGCTGTACACCCACCAAATATTTGACGGAACCCCTTCCGTCAAATATTTGGGGGCTGTACATCCCCCAAATATTTGACGGAACGCCATCCGTCAAATATTTGAGGGCTGTACACCCCCCAAATATTTGATGGAACCCCTTCCGTGAAATATTTGGGGGCTGTACACCCACCAAATATTTGACGGAACCCCTTCTGTCAAATATTTGGGGGCTGTACACCCACCAAATATTTGACGGAACCCCTTCCGTCAAATATTTGGGGGCTGTACACCCACCAAATATTTGACAGAACCCCTACCGTCAAATATTTGGGGGCTATACACCCCCCAAATATTTGACGGAACGCCATCCGTCAAATATTTGGGGGCTTTACACCCACCAAATATTTTACGGAACCCCTTCCGTGAAATATTTTGGGGGTGTACACCCCCAAAAAAACTGGACAAAACCCCATCCGTCAAATATTTGGGGGCTGTAGACCCACCAAATATTTGACGGAACCCCTTCCGTCAAATATTTTGGGACTGTACACCCCCGAAACATTTGACGGAACCCCATCCGTCAAATATTTGGGGGCTGTACACCCACCAAATATTTGACGGAACCCCTTCCGTCAAATATTTGGGGGCTGTACGGCCCCGAAATATTTGACGGAACCCCTTCCGTCAAATATTTGGGGGCTGTACACCCACCAAATATTTGACGGAACCCCTTCCGTCAAATATTTGGGGGCTGTACACCTCCCAAATATTTGACGGAACCCCTTCCGTCAAATATTTGAGGGCTGTACACCCCCGAAATATTTGACGGAACCCCTTCCGTCAAATATTTGGGGGCTGTACACCCACCAAATATTTGACGGAACCCCTTCCGTCAAATATTTGGGGGCTGTACACCCACCAAATATTTGACGGAACCCCTTCCGTGAAATATTTTGGGGCTGTAGACCCACCAAATATTTGACGGAACCCCATCCGCCAAATATTTGGGGGCTGTACACCCCCCAAATATTTGACGGAACCCCTTCCGTCAAATATTTGGGGGCTGTACACCCCCGAAATATTTGACGGAACCCCTTCCGTCAAATATTTGGGGGCTGTACACCCCCGAAATATTTGACGGAACCCCTTCCGTCAAATATTTGGGGGCTGTACACCCCCCAAATATTTGACGGAACCCCATCCGTGAAACATTTGGGGGCTGTAGACCCACCAAATATTTGACGGAACCCCTTCCGTGAAATATTTGGGGGCTGTACACCCCCCAAATATTTGGAGGAACCCCTTCCGTCAAATATTTGGGGGCTGTACACCCCCCAAATATTTGACGGAACCCCTTCCGTCAAATATTTGGGGGCTGTACGGCCCCCAAATATTTGACGGAACGCCATCCGTCAAATATTTGGGGGCTGTACACCCACCAAATATTTGACGGAACCCCTTCCGTGAAATATTTGGGGGGTGTACACCCCCCAAATATTTGACGGAACCCCATCCGTCATATATCTTGGGGCTGTAGACCGACCAAATATTTGATGGAACCCCTTCCGTCAAATATTTGGGGGCTGTACACTCCCCAAATACTTGACGGAACCCCTTCCGACAAATATTTGGGGGCTGTACACCCACCAAATACTTGACGGAACCCCTTCCGTCAAATATTTGGGGGCTGTACACCCCCCAAATACTTGATGGAACCCCTTCCGACAAATATTTGGGGGCTGTACACCCCCCAAATATTTGACGGTACCCCTTCCGTCAAATATTTGGGGGCTGTACACCCCCGATATATTTGACGGAACCCCTTTCGTCAAATATTTGCAGGCTGTACACCCCCCAAATACTTGACGGAAGGGGTTCCGTCAAATATTTTGGGGCTGTAGACCCCCCAAATATTTGACGGAACGCCATTCGTCAAATATTTGGGGGCTGTACACCCACCAAATATTTGACGGAACCCCTTCCGTGAAATACTTGGGGGCTGTACACCCACCAAATATTTGACGGAACCCCTTCCGTCAAATATTTGGGGGCTGTACACCCCCCAAATATTTGACGGAACGCCATCCATCAAATATTTGGGGGCTGTACACCCCCCAAATATTTGATGGAACCCCTTCCGTGAAATATTTGGGGGCTGTACACCCACCAAATATTTGACGGAACCCCTTCTGTCAAATATTTGGGGGCTGTACACCCACCAAACATTTGACATAACCCTTCCGTGAAATATTTGGGGGCTGTACACCCACCAAATATTTGACGGAACCCCTTCCGTCAAATATTTGGGGGCTGTAGACCCCCGAAATATTTGACGGAACCCCATCCGTCAAATATTTGGGGGCTGTACACCCCCGAAATATTTGACGGAACCCCTTCCGTCAAATATTTGGGGGCTGTACACCCCCCAAATATTTGACGGAACGCCATCCGTAAAATATTTGGGGGCTGTAGACCCACCAAATATTTGACGGAACCCCTTCCGTGAAATATTTGGGGGCTGTACACCCCCCAAATATTTGACGGAACCCCTTCCGTCAAATATTTGGGGGCTGTACACCCCCCCAATATTTGACGGAACCCCTTCCGTGAAATATTTGGGGGCTGTACACCCACCAAATATTTGACGGAACCCCTTCCGTCAAATATTTGGGGGCTGTACGGCCCCCAAATATTTGACGGAACGCCATCCGTCAAATATTTGGGGGCTGTACAGCCACCAAATATTTGACGGAACCCCTTCCGTGAAATATTTTGGGGGTGTACACCCCCCAAATATTTGACGGAACCCCATCCGTCAAATATTTGGGGGCTGTAGACCGACCAAATATTTGATGGAACCCCTTCCGTCAAATATTTGGGGGCTGTACACTCCCCGAATACTTGACGGAACCCCTTCCGACAAATATTTGGGGGCTGTACACCCACCAAATACTTGACGGAACCCCTTCCGTCAAATATTTGGGGGCTGTACACCCCCCAAATACTTGATGGAACCCCTTCCGACAAATATTTGGGGGCCGTACACCCACCAAATACTTGAGGAAACCCCTTCCGTCAAATATTTGGGGGCTGTACACCCCCCAAATACTTGACGGAAGGGGTTCCGTCAAATATTTTGGGGCTGTAGACCCCCCAAATATTTGACGGAACGCCATTCGTCAAATATTTGGGGGCTGTACACCCACCAAATATTTTACGGAACCCCTTCCGTGAAATATTTGGGGGCTGTACACCCACCAAATATTTGACGGAACCCCTTCCGTCAAATATTTGGGGGCTGTACATCCCCCAAATATTTGACGGAACGCCATCCGTCAAATATTTGAGGGCTGTACACCCCCCAAATATTTGATGGAACCCCTTCCGTGAAATATTTGGGGGCTGTACACCCACCAAATATTTGACGGAACCCCTTCTGTCAAATATTTGGGGGCTGTACACCCACCAAATATTTGACGGAACCCCTTCCGTCAAATATTTGGGGGCTGTACACCCACCAAATATTTGACAGAACCCCTTCCGTCAAATATTTGGGGGCTATACACCCCCCAAATATTTGACGGAACGCCATCCGTCAAATATTTGGGGGCTTTACACCCACCAAATATTTTACGGAACCCCTTCCGTGAAATATTTTGGGGGTGTACACCCCCAAAAAAATTGGACGGAACCCCATCCGTCAAATATTTGGGGGCTGTAGACCCACCAAATATTTGACGGAACCCCCTCCGTCAAATATTTTGGGGCTGTACACCCCCCAAACATTTGACGGAACCCCTTCCGTCAAATATTTGGGGGCTGTACACCCACCAAATATTTGACGGAACCCCTTCCGTCAAATATTTGGGGGCTGTACACCCCCGAAATATTTGACGGAACACCTTCCGTCAAATATTTGGGGGCTGTACACCCACTAAATATTTGACGGAACCCCTTCCGTCAAATATTTGGGGGCTGTACACCTCCCAAATATTTGACGGAACCCCTTCCGTCAAATATTTGAGGGCTGTACACCCCCGAAATATTTGACGGAACCCCTTCCGTCAAATATTTGGGGGCTGTACACCCACCAAATATTTGACGGAACCCCTTCCGTCAAATATTTGGGGGCTGTACACCCACCAAATATTTGACGGAACCCCTTCCGTGAAATATTTTGGGGCTGTAGACCCACCAAATATTTGACGGAACCCCATCCGCCAAATATTTGGGGGCTGTACACCCCCCAAATATTTGACGGAACCCCTTCCGTCAAATATTTGGGGGCTGTACACCCCCGAAATATTTGACGGAACCCCTTCCGTCAAATATTTGGGGGCTGTACACCCCCGAAATATTTGACGGAACCCCTTCCGTCAAATATTTGGGGGCTGTACACCCCCCAAATATTTGACGGAACCCCATCCGTGAAACATTTGGGGGCTGTAGACCCACCAAATATTTGACGGAACCCCTTCCGTGAAATATTTGGGGGCTGTACACCCCCCAAATATTTGGAGGAACCCTTTCCGTCAAATATTTTGGGGGCCGTACACCCCCCAAATATTTGACGGAACCCCTTCCGACAAATATTTGGGGGCTGTACACCCACCAAATACTTGACGGAACCCCTTCCGTCAAATATTTGGGGGCTGTACACCCCCCAAATACTTGATGGAACCCCTTCCGACAAATATTTGGGGGCTGTACACCCCCCAAATATTTGACGGTACCCCTTCCGTCAAATATTTGGGGGCTGTACACCCCCGATATATTTGACGGAACCCCTTTCGTCAAATATTTGCAGGCTGTACACCCCCCAAATACTTGACGGAAGGGGTTCCGTCAAATATTTTGGGGCTGTAGACCCCCCAAATATTTGACGGAACGCCATTCGTCAAATATTTGGGGGCTGTACACCCACCAAATATTTGACGGAACCCCTTCCGTGAAATACTTGGGGGCTGTACACCCACCAAATATTTGACGGAACCCCTTCCGTCAAATATTTGGGGGCTGTACACCCCCCAAATATTTGACGGAACGCCATCCATCAAATATTTGGGGGCTGTACACCCCCCAAATATTTGATGGAACCCCTTCCGTGAAATATTTGGGGGCTGTACACCCACCAAATATTTGACGGAACCCCTTCTGTCAAATATTTGGGGGCTGTACACCCACCAAACATTTGACATAACCCTTCCGTGAAATATTTGGGGGCTGTACACCCACCAAATATTTGACGGAACCCCTTCCGTCAAATATTTGGGGGCTGTAGACCCCCGAAATATTTGACGGAACCCCATCCGTCAAATATTTGGGGGCTGTACACCCCCGAAATATCTGACGGAACCCCTTCCGTCAAATATTTGGGGGCTGTACACCCCCCAAATATTTGACGGAACGCCATCGGTAAAATATTTGGGGGCTGTAGACCCACCAAATATTTGACGGAACCCCTTCCGTGAAATATTTGGGGGCTGTACACCCCCCAAATATTTGACGGAACCCCTTCCGTCAAATATTTGGGGGCTGTACACCCCCCCAATATTTGACGGAACCCCTTCCGTGAAATATTTGGGGGCTGTACACCCACCAAATATTTGACGGAACCCCTTCCGTCAAATATTTGGGGGCTGTACGGCCCCCAAATATTTGACGGAACGCCATCCGTCAAATATTTGGGGGCTGTACAGCCACCAAATATTTGACGGAACCCCTTCCGTGAAATATTTTGGGGGTGTACACCCCCCAAATATTTGACGGAACCCCATCCGTCAAATATTTGGGGGCTGTAGACCGACCAAATATTTGATGGAACCCCTTCCGTCAAATATTTGGGGGCTGTACACTCCCCGAATACTTGACGGAACCCCTTCCGACAAATATTTGGGGGCTGTACACCCACCAAATACTTGACGGAACCCCTTCCGTCAAATATTTGGGGGCTGTACACCCCCCAAATACTTGATGGAACCCCTTCCGACAAATATTTGGGGGCCGTACACCCACCAAATACTTGAGGAAACCCCTTCCGTCAAATATTTGGGGGCTGTACACCCCCCAAATACT
Organism: Eutreptiella sp. 'Long Island Sound 2002'; assembly: GCA_964036045.1. Lineage (NCBI taxonomy): Eukaryota > Euglenozoa > Euglenophyceae > Eutreptiales > Eutreptiaceae > Eutreptiella > Eutreptiella sp. 'Long Island Sound 2002'. The sequence continues at coordinate 131,171,790 of OZ038382.1, read as the reverse complement.
TGACGGAAGGGGTTCCGTCAAATATTTTGGGGCTGTAGACCCCCCAAATATTTGACGGAACGCCATTCGTCAAATATTTGGGGGCTGTACACCCACCAAATATTTTACGGAACCCCTTCCGTGAAATATTTGGGGGCTGTACACCCACCAAATATTTGACGGAACCCCTTCCGTCAAATATTTGGGGGCTGTACATCCCCCAAATATTTGACGGAACGCCATCCGTCAAATATTTGAGGGCTGTACACCCCCCAAATATTTGATGGAACCCCTTCCGTGAAATATTTGGGGGCTGTACACCCACCAAATATTTGACGGAACCCCTTCTGTCAAATATTTGGGGGCTGTACACCCACCAAATATTTGACGGAACCCCTTCCGTCAAATATTTGGGGGCTGTACACCCACCAAATATTTGACAGAACCCCTTCCGTCAAATATTTGGGGGCTATACACCCCCCAAATATTTGACGGAACGCCATCCGTCAAATATTTGGGGGCTTTACACCCACCAAATATTTTACGGAACCCCTTCCGTGAAATATTTTGGGGGTGTACACCCCCAAAAAAATTGGACGGAACCCCATCCGTCAAATATTTGGGGGCTGTAGACCCACCAAATATTTGACGGAACCCCCTCCGTCAAATATTTTGGGGCTGTACACCCCCCAAACATTTGACGGAACCCCTTCCGTCAAATATTTGGGGGCTGTACACCCACCAAATATTTGACGGAACCCCTTCCGTCAAATATTTGGGGGCTGTACACCCCCGAAATATTTGACGGAACACCTTCCGTCAAATATTTGGGGGCTGTACACCCACTAAATATTTGACGGAACCCCTTCCGTCAAATATTTGGGGGCTGTACACCTCCCAAATATTTGACGGAACCCCTTCCGTCAAATATTTGAGGGCTGTACACCCCCGAAATATTTGACGGAACCCCTTCCGTCAAATATTTGGGGGCTGTACACCCACCAAATATTTGACGGAACCCCTTCCGTCAAATATTTGGGGGCTGTACACCCACCAAATATTTGACGGAACCCCTTCCGTGAAATATTTTGGGGCTGTAGACCCACCAAATATTTGACGGAACCCCATCCGCCAAATATTTGGGGGCTGTACACCCCCCAAATATTTGACGGAACCCCTTCCGTCAAATATTTGGGGGCTGTACACCCCCGAAATATTTGACGGAACCCCTTCCGTCAAATATTTGGGGGCTGTACACCCCCGAAATATTTGACGGAACCCCTTCCGTCAAATATTTGGGGGCTGTACACCCCCCAAATATTTGACGGAACCCCATCCGTGAAACATTTGGGGGCTGTAGACCCACCAAATATTTGACGGAACCCCTTCCGTGAAATATTTGGGGGCTGTACACCCCCCAAATATTTGGAGGAACCCTTTCCGTCAAATATTTTGGGGGCCGTACACCCCCCAAATATTTGACGGAACCCCTTCCGTCAAATATTTGGGGGCTGTACGGCCCCCAAATATTTGACGGAACGCCATCCGTCAAATATTTGGGGGCTGTACACCCACCAAATATTTGACGGAACCCCTTCCGTGAAATATTTGGGGGGTGTACACCCCCCAAATATTTGACGGAACCCCATCCGTCAAATATTTTGGGGCTGTAGACCGACCAAATATTTGATGGAACCCCTTCCGTCAAATATTTGGGGGCTGTACACTCCCCAAATACTTGACGGTACCCCTTCCGTCAAATATTTGGGGGCTGTACACCCACCAAATACTTGACGGAACCCCTTCCGTCAAATATTTGGGGGCTGTACACCCCCCAAATACTTGATGGAACCCCTTCCGACAAATATTTGGGGGCTGTACACCCCCGAAATATTTGACGGAAGGGGTTCCGTCAAATATTTTGGGGCTGTAGACCCCGCTGTACACCCACCAAATATTTGACGGAACCCCTTCCGTGAAATATTTGGGGGCTGTACACCCACCAAATATTTGACGGAACCCCTTCCGTCAAATATTTGGGGGCTGTACACCCCCCAAATATTTGACGGAACGCCATCCATCAAATATTTGGGGGCTGTACGCCCCCCAAATATTTGATGGAACCCCTTCCGTGAAATATTTGGGGGCTGTACACCCACCAAATATTTGACATAACCCTTCCGTGAAATATTTGGGGGCTGTACACCCCCGAAATATTTGACGGAACCCCATCTGTCAAATATTTGGGGGCTGTACACCCCCGAAATATTTGACGGAACCCCTTCCGTCAAATATTTGGGGGCTGTACACCCCCCAAATATTTGACGGAACCCCATCCGTGAAATATTTGGGGGCTGTAGACCCACCAAATATTTGACGGAACCCCTTCCGTGAAATATTTGGGGGCTGTACACCCCCCAAATATTTGACGGAACCCCTTCCGTCAAATATTTGGGGGCTGTACACCCCCCCAATATTTGACGGAACCCCTTCCGTGAAATATTTGGGGGCTGTACACCCACCAAATATTTGACGGAACCCCTTCCGTCAAATATTTGGGGGCTGTACGGCCCCCAAATATTTGACGGAACGCCATCCGTCAAATATTTGGGGGCTGTACAGCCACCAAATATTTGACGGAACCCCTTCCGTGAAATATTTTGGGGGTGTACACCCCCCAAATATTTGACGGAACCCCATCCGTCAAATATTTGGGGGCTGTAGACCGACCAAATATTTGATGGAACCCCTTCCGTCAAATATTTGGGGGCTGTACACTCCCCGAATACTTGACGGAACCCCTTCCGACAAATATTTGGGGGCTGTACACCCACCAAATACTTGACGGAACCCCTTCCGTCAAATATTTGGGGGCTGTACATCCCCCAAATACTTGATGGAACCCCTTCCGACAAATATTTGGGGGCCGTACACCCACCAAATACTTGAGGAAACCCCTTCCGTCAAATATTTGGGGGCTGTACACCCCCCAAATACTTGACGGAAGGGGTTCCGTCAAATATTTTGGGGCTGTAGACCCCCAAAATATTTGACGGAACGCCATTCGTCAAATATTTGGGGGCTGTACACCCACCAAATATTTGACGGAACCCCTTCTGTCAAATATATGGGGGCTGTACACCCACCAACTATTTGACGGAACCCCTTCCGTCAAATATTTGGGGGCTGTACACCCACCAAATATTTGACAGATCCCCTTCCGTCAAATATTTGGGGGCTATACACCCCCCAAATATTTGACGGAACGCCATCCGTCAAATATTTGGGGGCTTTACACCCACCAAATATTTTACGGAACCCCTTCCGTGAAATATTTTGGGGGTGTACACCCCCAAAAAAATTGGACGGAACCCCATCCGTCAAATATTTGGGGGCTGTAGACCCACCAAATATTTGACGGAACCCCTTCCGTCAAATATTTTGGGGCTGTACACCCCCCAAACATTTGACGGAACCCCTTCCGTCAAATATTTGGGGGCTGTACACCCACCAAATATTTGACGGAACCCCTTCCGTCAAATATTTGGGGGCTGTACACCCCCGAAATATTTGACGGAACCCCTTCCGTCAAATATTTGGGGGCTGTACACCCACCAAATATTTGACGGAACCCCTTCCGTCAAATATTTGGGGGCTGTACACCTCCCAAATATTTGACGGAACCCCTTCCGTCAAATATTTGAGGGCTGTACACCCCCGAAATATTTGACGGAACCCCTTCCGTCAAATATTTGGGGGCTGTACACCCACCAAATATTTGACGGAACCCCTTCCGTCAAATGTTTGGGGGCTGTACACCCACCAAATATTTGACGGAACCCCTTCCGTCAAATATTTGGGGGCTGTACACCCCCCAAATATTTGACGGAACCCCTTCCGTCAAAAATTTGGGGGCTGTACACCCCCGAAATATTTGACGGAACCCCTTCCGTCAAAAATTTGGTGGCTGTACACCCACCAAATATTTGACGGAACCCCTTCCGTCAAATATTTCGGGGCTGTACACCCCCGAAATATTTGACGGAACCCCTTCCGTCAAATATTTGGGGGCTGTACACCCACCAAATATTTGACGGAACCCCTTCCGTCAAATATTTGGGGGCTGTACACCCCCCAAATACTTGACGGAACCCCTTCCGTCAAATATTTGGGGGCTGCACACCCACCAAATACTTGACGGAACCCCTTCCGTCAAATATTTGGGGGCTGTACACCCCCCAAATATTTGACGGAACCCCTTCCGTCAAATATTTGGGGGCTGTACACCCCCGAAATATTTGACAGAACCCCTTCCGTCAAATATTTGGGGGCTGTACACCCACCAAATATTTGACGGAACCCCTTCCGTCAAATATTTGGGGGCTGTACACCCCCCAAATACTTGAGGGAAGGGGTTCCGTCAAATATTTTGGGGCTGTAGACCCCACTAATATTTGACGGAACGCCATCCGTCAAATATTTGGGGGCTGTACACCCACCAAATATTTGACGGAACCCCTTCCGTGAAATATTTTGGGGCTGTACACCACCAAATATTTGACGGAACCCCTTCCGTGAAATATTTGGGGGCTGTACACCCACCAAATATTTGACGGAACCCCTTCCATGAAATATTTGGGGGCTGTACACCCCCCAAATATTTGACGGAGCGCCATCCGTCAAATATTTGGGGGCTGTACACCCCCCAAATATTTGATGGAACCCCTTCCGTGAAATATTTGGGGGCTGTACACCCACCAAATATTTGACGGAACCCCTTCCGTCAAATATTTGGGGGCTGTACTGCCCCCAAATATTTGACGGAACGCCATACGTCAAATATTTGGGGGCTGTACACCCACCAAATATTTGACGCAACCCCTTCCGTGAAATATTTTGGGGGTGTACACCCCCAAAAAATTTGACGGAACGCCTTCCGTCAAATGTTTGGGGGCTGTACACCCACCAAATATTTGACGGAACCCCTTCCGTCTATTATTTTGGGGCTGTACACCCCCCAAACATTTGACGGAACCCCTTCCGTCAAATATTTGGGGGCTGTACACCCACCAAATATTTGACGGAACCCCTTCCGTCAAATATTTGGGGGCTGTACACCCCCCAAATATTTGACGGAACCCCTTCCGTCAAATATTTGGGGGCTGTACACCCCCGAAATATTGGACGGAACCCCTTCCGTCAAATATTTGGGGGCTGTACACCCACCAAATACTTGACGGAACCCCTTCCGTCAAATATTTGGGGGCTGTACACCCCCGAAATATTTGACGGAACCCCTTCCGTAAAATATTTGGGGGCTGTACACCCACCAAATATTTGACGGAACCCCTTCCGTCAAATATTTGGGGGCTGTACCCCTCCCAAATATTTGACGGAACCCCTTCCGTGAAATATTTTGGGGGTGTACACCCCCCAAAAATTTGACGGAACCCCATCCGTCAAATATTTGGGGGCTGTAGACCCACCAAATATTTGACGGAACCCCTTCCGTCAAATATTTTGGGGCTGTACACCCCCCAAACATTTGACGGAACCCCTTCCGTCAAATATTTTGGGGCTGTACACCCACCAAATATTTGACGGAACCCCTTCCGTCAAATATTTGGGGGCTGTACACCTCCCAAATATTTGACGGAACCCGTTCCGTCAAATATTTGGGGGCTGTACACCCCCGAAATATTTGACGGAACCCCTTCCGTGAAATATTTTGGGGGTGTACACCCCCCAAAAATTTGACGGAACCCCATCCGTCAAATATTTGGGGGCTGTAGACCCACCAAATATTTGACGGAACCCCTTCCGTCAAATATTTTGGGGCTGTACACCCCCTAAACATTTGACGGAACCCCTTCCGTCAAATATTTTGGGGCTGTACACCCACCAAATATTTGACGGAACCCCTTCCGTCAAATATTTGGGGGCTGTACACCTCCCAAATATTTGACGGAACCCGTTCCGTCAAATATTTGGGGGCTGTACACCCCCCAAATATTTGACAGAAACCTTTTCCTTCAAATATTTGGGGGCTGTACACCCCCCAAATACTTGACGGAACCCCTTCCGTCAAATATTTGGGGGCTGTACACCCACCAAATACTTGACGGAACCCCTTCCGTCAAATATTTGGGGGCTGTATACCCACCAAATATTTGACGGAACCCCTTCCGTGAAATATTTGGGGGCTGTACAGCCACCAAATATTTGACAGAACCCCTTCCGTCAAATATTTGGGGGCTGTACACCCCCCAAATATTTGACGAAACGCCATCCGTCAAATATTTGGGGGCTGTACACCCCCCAAATATTTGATGGAACCCCTTCCGTGAAATATTTGGGGGCTGTACACCCACCAAATATTTGACGGAACCCCTTCTGTCAAATTTTTGGGGGCTGTACACCCACCAAATATTTGACGGAACCCGTTCCGTGAAATATTTGGGGGCTGTACACCCACCAAATATTTGACGGAACCCCTTCCGTCAAATATTTGGGGGCTGTACTGCCCCCAAATATTTGACGGAACGCCATCCGTCAAATATTTGGGGGCTGTACACCCACCAAATATTTGACGGAACGCCTTCCGTGAAATATTTTGGGGGTGTACACCCCCCAAAAATTTGACGGAACGCCATCTGTCAAATATTTGGGGGCTGTACACCCCCCAAATATTTGATGGAACCCCTTCCGTGAAATATTTGGGGGCTGTACACCCACCAAATATTTGACGGAACCCCTTCAGTCAAATTTTTGGGGGCTGTACACCCACCAAATATTTGACGGAACCCCTTCCGTGAAATATTTGGGGGCTGTACACCCACCAAATACTTGACGGAACCCCTTCCGTCAAATATTTGGGGGCTGTACTGCCCCCAAATATTTGACGGAACGCCATCCGTCAAATATTTGGGGGCTGTACACCCACCAAATATTTGACGGAACCCCTTCCGTGAAATATTTTGGGGGTGTACACCCCCCAAAAATTTGACGGAACGCCATCCGTCAAATATTTGGGGGCTGTACACCCACCAAATATTTGACGGAACCCCTTCCGTCAAATATTTTGGGGCTGTACACCCCCCAAACATTTGACGGAACCACTTCCGTCAAATATTTGGGGGCTGTACACCCACCAAATATTTGACGGAACCCCTTCCGTCAAATATTTGGGGGCTGTACACCCCCGAAATATTTGACGGAACCCCTTCCGTCAAATATTTGGGGGCTGTACACCCACCAAATACTTGACGGAACCCCTTCCGTCAAATATCTGGGGGCTGTACACCCCCCAAATATTTGACGGAACCCCTTCCGTCAAATATTTGGGGGCTGTACACCCCCGAAATATTTGACGGAACCCCTTCCATCAAATATTTGGGGGCTGTACACCGGCCAAATGTTTGACGGAACCCCTTCCGTCAAATATCTGGGGGCTGTACACCCCCCAAATATTTGACGGAACCCCTTCCGTCAAATATTTGGGGGCTGTACACCCACCAAATATTTGACGGAACCCCTTCCGTCAAATATTTGGGGGCTGTACACCCCCCAAATACTGGACGGAAGGGGTTCCGTCAAATATTTTGGGGTTGTAGACCCCCCAAGTATTTGACGGAACGCCATCCGTCAAATATTTGGGGGTTGTACACCCACCAAATATTTGACAGAACCCCTTCCGTGAAATATTTTGCGGCTGTACACCACCCAAATATTTGACGGAACCCCTTCCGTGAAATATTTGGGGGCTGTACACCCCCCAAATATTTGATGGAACCCCTTCCGTGAAATATTTGGGGGCTGTACACCCACCAAATATTTGACAGAACCCCTTCCGTCAAATATTTGGGGGCTGTACACCCCCCAAATATTTGACGGAACGCCATCCGTCAAATATTTGGCAGCTGTACACCAACCAAATATTTGACGGAACCCCTTCCGTGAAATATTTTGGGGTTGTACACCCCCCAAAAATTTGACGGAACCCCATCCGTCAAATATTTGGGGGCTGTAGACCCACCAAATATTTGACGGAACCCTTCCGTCAAATATTTTGGGGCTGTACACCCCCGAAATATTTGACGGAACCCCTTCCGTCAAATATTTGGGGGCTGTACACCTCCCAAATATTTGACGGAACCCGTTCCGTCAAATATTTGGGGGCTGTACACCCCCGAAATATTTGACGGAACCCCTTCCGTCAAATATTTGGGGGCTGTACACCCACCAAATATTTGACAGAAACCTTTTCCTTCAAATATTTGGGGGCTATACACCCCCGAAATATTTGACGGAACCCCTTCCGTCAAATATTTGGGGGCTGTACACCCCCCAAATACTTGACGGAAGGGGTTCCGTCAAATATTTTGGGGCTGTAGACCCCACAAATATTTGACGGAACGCCATCCGTCAAATATTTGGGGGCTGTACACCCACCAAATATTTGACGGAACCCCTTCCGTGAAATATTTTGAGGCTGTACTGCCCCCAAATATTTGACGGAACCCCTTCCGTGAAATATTTGGGGGCTGTACACCCACCAAATATTTGACGGAACCCCTTCCATCAAATATTTGGGGGCTGTACACCCCCCAAATATTTGACGGAACCCCTTCCGTGAAATATTTGGGGGTTGTACACCCACCAAATATTTGACGGAACCCCTTCTGTCAAATATTTGGGGGCTGTACACCCACCAAATATTTGACGGAACCCCTTCCGTGAAATATTTGGGGGCTGTACACCCAGCAAATATTTGACGGAACCCCTTCCGTCAAATATTTGGGGGCTGTACTGCCCCCAAATATTTGACGGAACGCCATCCGTCAAATATTTGGGGGCTGTACACCCACCAAATATTTGACGGAACCCCTTCCGTGAAATATTTCGGGGGTGTACACCCCCCAAAAATTTGACGGAACACCATCCTCCAAATATTTGGGGGCTGTACACCCACCAAATATTTGACGGAACCCTTTCCGTCAAATATTTTGGGGCTGTACACGCCCTAAACATTTGACGGAACCCCTTCCGTCAAATATTTGGGGGCTGTACACCCACCAAATATTTGACGGAACCCCTTCCGTCAAATATTTGGGGGCTGTACACCCACCAAATACTTGACGGAACCCCTTCCATCAAATATTTGGGGGCTGTACACCCACCAAATGTTTGACGGAACCCCTTTCGTCAAATATTTGGGGGCTGTACACCCCCCAAATATTTGACGGAACCCCTTCCGTCAAATATTTGGGGGCTGTACACCCACCAAATATTTGACGGAACCCCTTCCGTCAAATATTTGGGGGCTGTACACCCCCCAAATACTGGACGGAAGGGGTTCCGTCAAATATTTTGGGGCTGTAGACCCCCCAAATATTTGACGGAACGCCATCCGTCAAATATTTGGGGGTTGTACACCCACCAAATATTTGACAGCACCCCTTCCGTGAAATATTTTGGGGCTGTACACCCCCCAAATATTTGATGGAACCCCTTCCATGAAATATTTGGGGGCTGTACACCCACCAAATATTTGACGGAACCCCTTCCGTCAAATATTTGGGGGCTGTACACCCCCCAAATATTTGACGGAACGCCATCCGTCAAATATTTGGCAGCTGTACACCCCCCAAATATTTGACGGAACCCCATCCGTCAAATATTTGGGGGCTGTACACCCCCCAAATATTTGACGGAACCCCTTCCGTCAAATATTTTGGGGCTGTACACCGACCAAATATTTGACGGAACCCCTTCCGTCAAATATTTTGGGGCTGTACACCCCCCAAATATTTGACGGAACCCCTTCCGTCAAATATTTTGGGGCTGTACACCCACCAAATATTTGACGGAACGCCATTCGTCAAATATTTTGGGGCTGTACACCCACCAAATATTTGACGGAACCCCTTCCGTGAAATATTTGGGGGCTGTACACCCCCCAAAATCTTGGACGGAAGGGGTTCCGTCAAATATTTGGGGGTTGTACACCCCCCAAATATTTGACGGAACCCCATCCGTCAAATATTTGGGGGCTGTACACCCACCAAATATTTGACAGAACCCCTTCCGTCAAATATTTGGGGGCTGTACACCCCCCAAATATTTGACGGAACGCCATCCGTCAAATATTTGGGGGCTATACACCCCCCAAATATTTGACGGAACCCCTTCCGTCAAATATTTTGGGGCTGTACACCCCCCAAATATTTGACGGAACCCCTTCCGTGAAATATTTGGGGGCTGTACACCCACCAAATATTTGACGGACCCCCTTGCGTCAAATATTTGGGGGCTGTACACCCCCCAAATACTGGACGGAAGGGGTTCCGTCAAATATTTGGGGGTTGTACACCCCCCAAATATTTGACGGAACGCCATCCGTCAAATATTTGGGGGTTGTACACCCACCAAATATTTGACAGAACCCCTTCCGTGAAATATTTTGGGGCTGTACACCCCCCAAATATTTGACGGAACCCCTTCCGTGAAATATTTGGGGGCTGTACACCCACCAAATATTTGACGGAACCCCTTCCGTCAAATATTTGGGGGCTGTACACCCCCCAAATATTTGACGGAACGCCATCCGTCAAATATTTGGGGGCTGTACACCCCCCAAATATTTGATGGAACCCCTTCCGTGAAATATTTGGGGGCTGCACACCCACCAAATATTTGACGGAACCCCTTCCGTCAAATATTTGGGGGCTGTACACCCCCCAAATATTTGACGGAACGCCATCCGTCAAATATTTGGCAGCTGTACACCAACCAAATATTTGACGCAACCCCTCCCGTGAAATATTTTGGGGTTGTACACCCCCCAAATATTTGACGGAACCCCATCCGTCAAATATTTGGGGGCTGTAGACCCACCAAATATTTGACGGAACCCCTTCCGTCAAAATTTTTGGGGCCGTACACCCTCCAAATATTTGACAGAACCCCTTCCGTCAAATATTTGGGGGCTGTACCCCCACCAAATATTTGACGGAACCACTTCCATCAAATATTTGGGGGCTGTACACCCACCAAATATTTGACGGAACGCCATCCGTCAAATATTTGGGGGCTGTACACCCCCCAAATATTTGACGGAACCCCTTCCGTCAAATATTTGGGGGCTGTAGACCCACCAAATATTTGACGGAACCCCTTCCGTGAAATATTTTGGGGGTGTACACCCCCCAAAAATTTGACGGAACCCCATCCGTCAAATATTTGGGGGTTGTAGACCCACCAAATATTTGACGGAACCCCTTCCGTCAAATATTTGGGGGCTGTAGACCGAACCAAATATTTGACGGAACCCCTTCCGTCAAATATTTGGGGGCTGTACACCCCCCAAATATTTGACGGAACCCCTTCCGTCAAATATTTGGCAGCTGTAGACCCACCAAATATTTGACGGAACCCCTTCCGTGAAATATTTGGGGGCTGTACACCCCCCGAATATTTGACGGAACCCCTTCCGTCAAATATTTGGGGGCTGTACACCCACCAAATATTTGACGGAACCCCTTCTGTGAAATATTTTGGGGGTGTACACCCCCCAAATTGTCATGTATTGTCATGTATCATTGTTGAAGGGCAATTATCGTTGGCCCGTCTTCAACCTCCTTTTTGGGCATCCCCACCCTGAAGACCTTGGAGACCTCCTTCAATCTTGGGCAGTCAGGCATGGGCACATTCGTACCATTGCGGACAAACATAATGAACGCACAGTGCAGCACACCTAGTGGTGATCACATGTGTGTACTCTTTCCCACATCTCATTAGGCATGCTCTGGGCATGCGTACTCATGTCCCCTACCCTTGAAGCACTCTGTGTTGCAGTTGGGGAAGGGGGGGCTGCGCCTTGTGCCAGCGCCACGGCTGGCACAGAGGCGTCCACAGGCACGCTCTGGGCATGCATAGGCCTGTTCCTGATGCACCCCACCATATTGGGGGTGTAGACCCCCCAAACATTTGACGGAACCCCTTCCGTGGAATATTTTGGGGCTGTAGACCCCCCAAATTGTCATGTATTGTCCTGTATCATTGTTGAACGGCAATTATCGTTGGCGTGTCTTCAACCTCCTTTTTGGGCATCCCCACCCTGAAGACCTTGGAGACCTCCTTCAATCTTGCGCAGTCAGGCATGGGCACATTCGTGCCGCAGCGGACAAACATAATGAACGCACAGTGCAGCAAACCTGGTGGTGATCACATGTGTGTACTCTTTCCCGCTGGTGCTGTGGCTGGTACTGTTGTGATGTGGCAGGGATGGTCAGAGGCCATGGGTCAATGCACGTTCTTCTACATACAGGGTTAGTGGCGGCCCAAAATGTAATCTTTCACCCCGTGGGGCAGCTTGCGCCACCCCCATTAGGGGGCTTCCTCCTCGTGCACCGGAATTGGTGCACATACCCCAAGGTCCCCAGGGCAAGGGTGCACACCATGGAGCAGGGACGCCACGTACACACCAATAGGGGTGCGGAATTCCGCACACAAGAACAGCAGGGAATCCAAGCAGGCGTACGCGTCCTGCCACAAGGGCAGGTGGATCGTGCGGTACGCCCCTACTGTCTCCTTGTTGCTGTACTTTTGCTTGTAGAATAGGGGCCTTCCCACCAGGTGCTAGACGAGTCGCTGCTCCCACACGTCAAGCTTGGATGTGTGGGTTACCCTCACCAGCCCCCCCCAGTCCCCCTCTCCCCTGTCCCCTTGTCCATCGTCCTCAACCAAGACGTACAGGAGCGCCCATTCGGTGAAGTCAGGCAGGATGTCGCCCAGAAGGCGGGGTTTCACAATGTTCCCCCGTGCATCCCTCAGAGAAACAGACACCTCATCCTTCCGATTGTTGGCCATGATGCGCTCAAAGTCAAGCAACTGATCCGCACTGCCTGGTGAATACCCCCATGGGTCCCCTGACCTCTTGTGCCTCCTCCATGGCTTCCACAGCCAGTGCCCCACCACCCCCCCAGCCAACCGGTAGATTGTGCCATGCACAATCTTCTCCACAGTTGCGGCCTCCCTCAGAACCCCTGCCAGCTCAAGAGTGTCGCTCACAGTCCCAGAGGCTGCTTGCCACTGCATCGCGTGCAGTGCCTCGAGCCATACACCAGGGGTGGGTCGGGTGGTCCAAAGTGCAAACTGCCCGAAGAGGTGCAGCTCCGACTGCGCCCTGCTGGTCAGGGTGTTTGACCGCCAGATGTCGTGCATGATTCCTGGTGTCGTGGACACCAGGGAGGCCAAGATCACTGGGGCTTGCAGCCCCTGGAACCTATCGAGGGTCGCAACCGTTCTGAGGAGGTTTACATGATGGGTGTGCCACTTGCGGCCAACACACGCCAAGCAGTGTTTCAGCCACACCATCTGTGCGTAGTGAGTCGTCACTACCGCTACCCACTGTGCTGGGTAGGTCCCTTTCCTGGCAACATACTCCAAAAAATGGCACACCAGCAGACCCTCCTCCATGCTCAGGCCCCCCTTGTTCAGCAACACCGGATCCATTCGCAGGGTGGCCCATGCTTCCCCTACGTCGTGCCACATTCTACCTAGGTCCTGTGCCCCCAAAGACTGCTCCAACTCCCCCCACCAGGTGGACCCAGCGAGGTCCACAATGCGGATGGGGTTGTTCAGGATGGGGTCGGGGAGGGGGTGCTCAGATGAGTGGTAGTGGCCAACTGCCCCCCCCGTAAACAAGGCACGCATGACCGTGGCCAGCGGCTGGGTCATCCGGTACTGTTGTACCAGGATATTGGCCCGGCAGCGCGTGCAGTACAAAAAGAATTGCAAGGTGCTGGTGGTGCAAAACCGATGCGAATCATGCCAATGCACTTCTGGGCCAGGACCGTTCCTTACAACCCCGTTGTACTTGAAGGTGTCCTCCCGTGGCCATGCCACTTTGTGGGGGACTACCTCAAGCTTCTCAGCCTCACACTGACTTGCCAAAAGCTGGACGTGGCTGTAGGGCCGCAACTGCCCTGGGTCACCACACAGCAGACATTGGCTGCCCATGGCGGCCAAGTCCGGGCCTACAGGGATGCTGTGCCTCGACGCCTCATCCACGAAGCTGAACGCGAACTTGGTTTTTTCTTGCCCTTTCCCAAGCAGCATCTTGTGCCGGTTAGCAACCATCCCAGCCGTGGCAAACAGCACACGGAAGAAGTTGAGGGCACATTTGAGGGTAGGCTTGCAACCTGGGGTCTTGCCCAAGGTCTTCTGCACCTCCTCCTGGTCGAAGGGTGCCAGGCCTGTTGGGGCAGTAGCCCGTTGGGCTCGGAGGCGCAACCAGGGGGCTGGGTGGTCGCCAAGCACCTTCTCACCAAACACACTGTCCTTGTAACACTCCTCGTGAACGCGTGCCAACAACATGTCGACTTGTGCGTTCGTGGGTGCAGTCACCACCACGCATGCGCGGGGTGGGGTATCCGACTCAGGTCCCCCCACCTTCCTGCCCATGTTCCACGTACTCCGGTCAGCAGGTTCAGGGTTCTAGGCGACCAGGAGGCCTTGCTGCCATAGCACGGCCTTGATGCATGCCACCAAAGTCTCCGACTTCCCTGTGCCAGCACCACCAGTCAATGCTGTGATGCATGACTCATCCAACACCTGCCGCACAGCCAACGCCTGTGAGGGATTCAGCCCGTGCTGTTTGACAAGGTGTTTCAGGATGTCCTGGTCCTCGGTCAACAGGGGAGGCGTGTCCCTCGGTTCGTCCCGCATGTTTGCCAGCAGTTTGGGCCACGCTTCTCCGTTCTGGATCTCCCTACCCAAAGTCTGAAAGGCACCTGTGTTGGGGACAACCTTACACCAATAGGTGTCAGTGAGATTGGTGCGTGGCTTATTGGCACAGCTGATCCAAACACGCTGTCCTGAGATGCCATCTCCATGCACCCTCGGCTCGAAGTCCGGCTTGTTTTTATCCCAGTTCTGGTTGCTGGAGATCCAGCCACGCACCATGTCACCATCGGGCAGCTCATAGTTGCCCCAGACCTCCATTTGGGAGGCCCATTGTGGCGGTGGGGGAGCATTCCCATCCCCATCGCCATCACCGTGGGGCCACCATCGCTCAAAGGCCAGGTTCCGCTTGGTGCCGTTCTTGTCTGCCCACACCTCAGCGGCCGCCATCTCATGGACGGTGTACACCTCTGATGCTTTGGTCACGAACTTGTCGCGGCCAAGCCACCGTTGCGTAAACCCTTTGACAAGGTTGTCATCGGGCCCGTAGTCCATGTCGTTCAACGTGGCCGTAGTGGGCAACAGTGTTGGCTGCTGTGGCTGAGCAGCACATGGTGGTTGTGAAGAGGGTTGAGCTCCTTGTGGCGCACCCGAGTCGACCGGCGCCATGGCCGGGACAGGGGCAGATTGCTGCAGCTCGGGGGCACGCATTGCTGGTGCAGAGGGTTGGGTAACCTGTGGCGCGCCCGAGGCAGCCGGCGCCATGGCCGGGACAGGGGCGGATTGCTTCGGCTCGGGGGCACGCATTGCTGGTGCAGAGGGTTGGGTACCCTGTGGCGCGCCCGAGTCAGCCGGCGCCATGGCCGGGACAGGGGCGGATTGCTGCGGCTCGGGGGCACGCATTGCTGGTGCAGAGGGTTGGGCACCCTGTGGCGAGCCCGAGTCCACCGGCGCCATGGCCGGGATAGGGGCGGATTGCTGCGGCTCAGGGGCGCGCAATGATGATGATGTGCCGAGGGTTGCGGTGGGATCATGACGAAATCCACACCCCCGGGTGGCGGCTGGGGCGGTGCCTGTGGGGGGGCAGAGGGTCCCGCGCCCCTGTAAGCCGGCGCCAGGGCCGGGACAAGGGCGGAGTGCAGCGCCTCTGGGGCGCGCGGTTGAGGTACCATTGCCTTTGGGGGGGCAGAGTCCGGCGCGCCCCTGTCAGCCGGCGCCAGGGCCGGGATAGGGGCGGACTGCGGCGCCTCTGGGGCGCGCGGTTGAGTTGCCGGTGCCTTTTTGGGGGCAGAGTGCGGCGCGCCCCTGTCAGCCGGCGCCAGGGCCGGGACAGGGGCAGACTGTGGCGCCTTTGGGGCGCCTGGTTGAGTTGCCGGTGCCTTTTCGGGGGCACAGTGCGGCGCGCCCCTCTCAGCCGGCGCGCGGGCCGGGACACGGGCGGAGGCGCGCGCCTCCCGGGCGTGCCATGGTGATGGTGATGGTGATGGTGGTGGTGCCGTTGCCTTCGGCTTCGGCTTTGCACCATACTTGGTCTTGGCGAGCCATTTTGCAGCCATTTGGAAGAGTGCCCTACGAGTAAGAGACGCTCGGCGCACACTGCCCGAAGAGCTGGAAATTCGAACGTCTCGCCGAAGTCTGGGGTCGCTGCAGGGGGGCTTGCGCAGGGAGCAATGACCCGAATTGCGGGGGGGCGGACTGGGACGCACGCCGCTGGAGCAATGAACCAAACTGCGGGGTGGGGCATGGCCGCTTTGAGGCGGCAGCCAGTGGGAGGAGTGAGGTACGGCGGTGCCTGCTATACTGGGTCACCGTCACCTGATCACTTGGTGGAGGGGGCAGCGGCCGACACGGCACAGGTGGCGGGGCTGGCTTGGGGATACGGGGGGGTTTTGGGGTGGCACACAGGATTTCAAGTACCACTGCTGCATGCTCCTCGTCCGTGCTGAGGAAATGCGAACGACTAATTCACATGCCCTCCTGCCACACCCGCAGGGGTTTTTCTTGGGCTGCTGCACAGCAAACCGGTACATCGCTCGGCGGTTCAGCACCCCGTCTAGGAAGTACTGGACCCCAGCCCCGTGATTCTCCCGGATGAGCTGCAGTGTTTTGGCACTGTAGGGCCCGTGTACAGTGGGCTTTGGGGGAATGGGCGGGTCCTTGGGTACGTACTTGGGGGGTTGCGGGGGGGATGGCGGTGGCACGGCAGTGCACATCAGGGCCTCCTCCACGGCTTCCAGGGCTACGAGGTATGGGGTTGGGTTAATGTGGGGTCTGGTTGGAGGACTTACGGGCGTTGGAGAGGTTGTTGGTGCACAGCGGGGTGAAGGGGGAGAGGGAGGCGGTGTTGGCAATGGAGGCTGGGGGGAGGCTAGTTCGCTGAGACACTTCTGAGCATCAGAGTCCCACGGTGGCGATGGGGGTTGGTCTCCAAACCGCAAGAGCTCCGGCAGATCCCCCCAACCGCATTCCGGGAACGAAGGGCTGGAGGGGGCGGAAGAGGCCACGCTAAGGGGGCTAGACGACAGGGCAAATGGCAGCCCGCAGTGGGTGGGGGATGAACGCATGGGTGCTGGGGCAGGCCCAACTCAAATGTCTGGGTCAGAGACGCAACGGTCTAGACCCTAGACGCGCTTCCTCGCCTCAAGGGTCAAGGGTCGATAACAAAAAAGTGCCCTATGTGTAGAAGAGGCTCGGCGCACACTTGTTTCCTAGGCAATACACGCATTTCCCTTTGTGTCGAGAGAGACATGCACAACAAGGAACAGATAAGCGTTGAAGGGACATAGGTACCAGGAGAATGTGACATGGGACCCCTTCTCAGTAGTGGGCAGCATGTTCATCATTGAAGGGGTCTATGGTCATAGGCGCCATGGCCTAGACCACGGACGTACTAAACACCTCAAGGGTGTTGTGCATGATCCGCCAAATAAAATAAAATCAAGTGCGATAAAACCAAAACGTACCATGAAATCACAACCACATTAAATCAATGGACCACCAGCACCCACATAGCAAAGCCCCTTCTCGGTTTTTTTTTGCTGACAGTGGGAATTCTGCATCACCCCACTCAAATGCAGCCCGCCACATTGGACAGTATTGCGCCCGGCAAGGCAGAATGAAAAAGAAACCTTGCAGCCGCAATCTGCGCAATGACCCAGACAAGCTGTCAAGGTAGGGGATGGCATATGTTGTGCAGCACAAGGGTGCAGTAGGGCTGATTGCAGTGGTCTTTGGCAAGTTTGGCAAACATGCAGATCCGTTAGAGTATGGGGAGATGCCTGGCTCCATCCAACAAAATAGGGCCTATAACAGTAGGCCCTGGACAGATTGTTCCCACATGGCTGACACATCATCGAAGGGGATGCATACGTACATGGCACAATGCATGCTCCATCTAATAAAACAAAATCCATCAAATCCATCAAATCGAACAGAGCCAAGACACAAAAGTATTAGCAACGCACACCTCTGAGAATGGTAACCAAAACAGCCAAAGCAGAGCCCCTTCTCATAACATTGTTTTCGGTGGAAGCGTCAGCCTCCGGGCGCCATACGACTATGGGGACGTTTGAAATGTGTCTCGCGGCACGCAGTTGCAGGGCAGAGGGTTGGGCGCCCTGTCGCGCGCATGGTGGTGATGGTGGTGGTGCCATTGCCTTTGGCTTTGGCTTTGCACCATACTTGGCCGGGACAGGGGCTGCGCCTCGAGGGCTCTTTAGGGATGCTGCTGGTGCGAAGCCTGATCCCTTCCCCCCCGGATGTGGAGTTGGATGGTACTGATTTTCCCATGCTTAGGCAAATGCTGTTTCATGCCCCACTTTCTCAACAGCTCTGCCGACCCAAACAAGGCCTAAGAAAAAAGGTCCCTGCGGGGGTATGTGCCTCTGCTGTGGGGGAAGCACAGACCCGATGTCGGCAAAGCATCCCCCTGCGTTTGCGCCCTTAGAAACAAAAAATCATCGAAGGGGATGCGCAACCTCGTTTGTCATATAGCAAACATGGAAGCAAATACCAGGAAATCAGAACCCCTTCTCAGTTGTCGTCAGCACATTCCTCATCGAAGGGGTCTGTGGTCGTAGGCGCCAGGGCCTAGACCATGGACATACCAAACACCTCGATGGGTGTTTTTCAAGAACAAACGGCACACGTTCAAATACACCTTCAAAAGAAATGCAATGCGACACGTGGCACCAAAGTTGCAAATGTTCACGACTTACACCATAACACACCTTTGAGAATTGTAGTCTGTGGGTAATCTGTAGTCTGTGATTTTTTCCATGTTTTTCCACCACACACAGAACCAACAGAACATTGAACATCACAGACACACACCATGTGTTGCTGACACTCAAAGAGGCAAGGCAGGCTTTTCCACACCATTGCGCATGAGGTTGCGTGGGGGGTGTTTTCCCTACACTATGGATTTCTCTGCATGGTTTTCCAAACTTCCTCAAGAAACACCACGGCAAGACGGAGGACGACAAGACAGAGCACAGGGGTTTTAATGGTCGTCACCAGATCCTGCAATGAACAACAAAGCGCGAGCAGGGCATAGTGCAGCACATTGCAATGAGCCTTCGGGGCTGGGACAGAGGGGCGGTTTAAAACAAGGAAGTCAAATTCGAAAACACTGCAAAGCCCCTTCTCAGATGTACGTTGCTTGGTTTTCAAAATGGTTGCTGGCCATTGGAGGACATGGTGCACATTCTGGTGGACATGGTACACTGACTGCTGGGGGCAGTCCCATTCCTCGGCCGCAAATCCGCAAAGCTCCGTCCGCACAAAACAGGTCCTAAGAAACAGGTCCCTGCGGGGGTCGACACTGAAGACCCACGCGTGACGGAGCAGCACATGTAAATTGTCATGCATCGTCATTGAAGGGGCTCACAGTCAGCAAATTGTAATTGGTTGCAGGAGCAAACATGCCAGAACCCCTTCTCAGTTGTGATCAACGCGTTCATCATTGAAGGGGTCTCTGGTCTAAGGCGCAAAGGCCTAGACCACAAACAATCAAAAACACCTCAAGGGTGTTGTACACAAACAAATTGTCTGCTCAAACAACCAAAATCAGAATCAAATTGAAGTTGTCACATACATTGTCAACAACAGGTGTGCAATTGGTTTCCAAACGAGGGGGTTTGTTTTTTCCGTGGCACCTTTTTTCCTTGAGGGGGGGGGGGGTTGGAAGCACCCGATAGTGGGGGGGGGGGTGGGGGGGTCACGGGGGGGGGGGTTTCCTGCGAAGAGTTTGGTGTGGACAAGGGCGGGGGGGGGGGGTTGATGTAGTGCATAATCAAGGGGTTGGGGGAGGGGGATTCATGGTCTGGTAATGATGGTCCATAAAAGTCTGATGTCTGATGTCTGATAGCCGACTAGGTCGCTATACACATAGCTGAGCCACACCACGGTAGGTGTGCATGGTAGGTGAGCATAGGCGTGGGAGGTTCAAGGGGGTACAACACTGGGCTGGAGTGGTAGTGAAACCTACGGCTTGTATCGGCACCAACAGCGACCAAAAGACGACCACTGGGGACGACGCCCTTGGCTTGACTTTTGATTGATGGGGACGACACTATTGCCAGCAGCGGCCGAGCCGGTTTAGCGAGGAGACAATGGCGGCTAAATTGAGGGACCTTGACAAGGCATTGGGCGTGTGCATATGCAAAATTGATTGCTTTTCGCAAAGCTGAAGGTATTGCCCGTTTACCCATGAAGAAATTGAGTGCTTTGCCACAACAGAAGGCGTTGGGTGTGTGTCCATGCAGAATTTCATTGCTTTTGGCAGAACTACAGGCATTGGGCGTGTGCCCATGGACTACATATTGCTTTGGTAGAACTAAAGGCATTGGGCCTGTGCCCAAGCAAATTTTATTACTTGTGGCAGAACACGAGGCATTGGTCGTGTGCCCATGCAAAATTTATTGCTTTTGGCAAAATTGAAGGCATTGGGCTTTTGCCCTCGAAGAAAATTATTGCCTTGGCAGAATTGGAGGGGTTTGGTTTGTGTCCATGCGAAATGTATTGCTATCAAGAGAATTGAAGGCATTCGGTGTGTGCCCATGCATCTTTTTATTCCTCTCGGAGAATTCGAGGCTTTCAGCGTGTTCCCATGCAAAACTTATTGTTTTTGGCTAGACTTAAGGCATGGGGGGTGTGCGCGTGCGAATTCTTATTGCTTTTGGCTAAACTAAAGGCATTGGGTGCGGGGCCATGGAAAACTTTATTGCTTTTGGCAAACCGAAGGCATAGGGCGTGTACCCATGCAGAATTTTCTAGCATTCGCAAAGCTGAAGGCATTGGATGTTTGCCCATGCTGAATTTTATTAATTTGGCGGAAATGAAGGCCTTGGGGGTAAGCCCATGTAAAATTGATTGCTTTTGGCAGAACTGAAGGATTTGGGTGTGTGCCCATGCAAAATTTTATAGCTTCGAAGGAACAGCAGGCATTGGGCGTGTCCCCATACAGACCTTTTGCTTTTGGCAGAGCTGGAAGCATTGGGTGCATGCCCACGCAAAATTTTAGTCCGAAGGCATTGGGCGTGTGCCCATGCAATATTGATTGCTTTTGGCAGAACCGACGGCAATGGGCGGGTGTTCATGCAAAATCTTATTGCTTTGGAGAAACCGGAGATATTGGGTGTGTGCCAATGCCGAATGTTATTGCTTTGGCAGAGCTGAAGGCATGAGGCGTACGCCCATGCAGAAGGTTGTTGCTTTGCCAGAATTGGAGGCATTGGGAGTTTGCCAACACAAAATTTACCGTACGGTGCTTGGGCCTAATGGCAAGCGCCTTGTGGGGGCTAGCCGGAGGCACCATGAAGCTGTGGCCCAGGGGAGCGCAGTAGGCGTGGCAGGACGAAAGAGGGGTGGGGTGGGGGGGTGGGGGCGTGGGGGAGACAAGAGCGACGCGATGCAGGTTGTGCCCGCCGCACTCTGGCACGGTTGATCACAGCCTGGCGGGGGCACCGGTATCCAATGGTTCCGGTGGAATCGGTTTTGCTCACTCGGACACTACACACCAAACTGGCGGGTACCCATCGTGTTTGAGCGAGGGATATAATCACATGTGGCCTGCAAGTGCGAAGGGTGGCTTCACAACGCGTGACGCTTGGGGGGTTCCCAAAGCTTAAGAGCCTGAAAGAAAACCCATAAGCTGCCAACAAGTGTGGAGGGTCGCTACATATCACGTGCCGCCTAAAAGGTCACAAACACTTCACAGCGACGGGCCAACATCAGTGGTGACCCACAAGTGTACTGGGTTGCTACATAACCATTGCCGGCTACGGGGTCACCTACGCTTGAGAGCGGGGGAGAGAAGAAGGAGTGGCCCACAAGTGGGCAGGGTGGCTGCATAACACCTGCCGCCGAGAGTGTTCCAAACGCTTTAGAGCAGGAGACACAATCAATAGTGACCCACAAGTGGGGTGGGTTGCTACATAACCCCTTCCGTCGGGGGAGTCCACAACGATCAAGAGCGGAGCAGAGAATAAGGAGTGGCCCACAAGTGAGTAGGGTGGCTACACATCTCCTACCCCTTTAGGTGTCCGCAACGCTTAAGAGTGGGGGACAAAAGAAGAAGTGCCCTCAAGGGGCTAGGTGGCTATATAACCCCTGCTACCTGGGGGGGTCCCCAATGCTCGCGAGCGAGGGACACAATCAGCAGTGGCCCACAAGTGGACCAGGCTGCTACATGACCTCTGCCGCCCGAGGGGTCCGAAACACATAAGAGCAGGGGACAAAAGCATACGTGGCCTACAAGGGGGCAAGGTGGCTACATAACATCTGTGGTCTGAGGGATCCACAACGCTTCACAGTGCGGCACAAAATCAGAGGCACCACACAAGTGGGCAACGTGGCTACAAAAAACTTGCCGCCTGCAGGCTGCTAAACGCTTTAGGGCAGGGGACAAAATTAATAGTTTGCCACAATTGGGACGGGTCGCTACATAACCTCTGCCACCTACAAGGTGCCCAAACAAGAAGAGCGAGGACATAATCACATGTGGGGCACAATTGGGTAGGGCAGCTACACAACGCCTGATGGCTAAGCGGTCCCCAACGCTTGAGAGCGGGAAGCCACATCACATGTGGCCCACAAGCGGAGAGGCTGGCTACATAACACCTGCCGCCCACGGGGTCCCAAGCGCTTTAGAGCGGGAGACAGGATCAGTAGCGATCGACAAGCGGGCCGGGTCGCTACATAACCCCTGCGCCTAGGGGGTCCCCAACGATTGAGAATCAGAAGTGGCCCACAACTGGGTAGAGTGCCTACATGACGGCTGTCGTGCCCACCACTTGAGGTCGGGGGACGTAATCGGCGGTTGCCCACAAGTCGGCCAGGTGGGTACTTAAGCCCTGCCCTCCTCGGGGTCCACTTCAAAGAGGGGGACAAACGCACAAGCTGCCCACAAGTGGGCACGTTGGCCACATAACACCCCCCTCCTAGAGGGTCCGCAATGCTTTGGGGTGGGGGACAGAATCAGAAGTGGCCCACAAATGGGCTTAAAAAGTGGCCGATAAATGGGCACGGTTGCTACATAACGCCGTGCCGCTTGGATGGTTCCGAATTGCTTGAAGTGGGGGACACATTCAGTAGTGACCCACAAGTGGGCCGGCTCCATATATAGATCTAGCCGCCTGGAGGGTTCCCAACTACGGAGAGCATGGCACAGAATCACATGTGGCCACACATGGGCGAGGTGGCTACATAACACCTCCCGCTTGGAGGGTCCCCAACGCTTTAGAGTGGAGGACACAATCACTAGTGACCCACAAGTGGGCCACATATCTAAATAACTCCTCCACGCTAAGGGGTCCCCAACCCTTGAGAATGAGGGACAGAATCAGATGTGGCCTGAAATTGGGCAAGGTGGCAACGCAAAACTAGCCGCGTGGGGGGTCCCCAACGCTTATGAGCGGGGTATACAAGCACACACGGCTCACAGGTGCGCGCGCACGCTAAATAGCACCTGCTGCGTAGAGGATCCCCAATGATATGGAGAGGGGGACAGAATGAGAAGTGGCTGCAAATGAGGGCAAGGTGACTACGAAACCCCTACCACCTAGGGGCGACCCAACACGTCAGAGCAATGGACAGAATTAAAAGCGACACACAAGTGGGCGCGTGGCTATATAACCATTGCCGCTTGCGGAGTTCCCAATGCTTTAGAAGGAGGAAAAGAATCACAAGTGGACCACAAGTCGGGCACGTAGCTACATAACCCGTGCCACCTAGGCGGTTCCCAACCATTGAGATCGGGCAGCGGAATTGTAAGTGGCTCACAAGTGAGCCACGTGGCTACATAACACCCAGCCCGCCTCGGGGTCCCTGACACTTCACAGCGGAGGCACACAATCATACATGACCAAGGTGGGCCGTGTGGCTGCATAACGATAGGTTCCCTAGGGGGTACCCAACACTTTAGAGCGGGGGACAGAATCGGAAGTGGCGCACATTCGGGCTATGTGGCCACAAATCTCCTACCGCGTGGGGGGACCCCATCGCTTCCAACCGGGGGACACAGTCAGCTATGGCCCACAAGGGGGCTCGGTGGCTCAATAACGCCGAATGGCCCGCACGTTCAGCAAAGCTTCAAGACGGGGGAAAGAATCAGCACTAGCCCACAAGTGAGCTGGCTGGCTACGCAACCTCTGCAGACTAGAAGGTCCTAAAAGCTCCGGAGCAGGGAACAGTGTCGGTGGTGGCCCACAAGTGAGCCAAATGGCTACATAGCGCGTAGGCGCATGCAAGTCACCAACGCTTCAGAGCATGGGACAGAATTACACGTGGCCCACAAATGAGCCGGGTGGCAACATAACCCGTGCATTCGGAAGCGTCCCCAAGGCTTCACACCGGGGGATCCGATCAGCCTTGGCCCAGAAGCGAACCATGTGCGTTCATACCGCCCGGCCGCGTAGTTGGTCCCCAAACTTGGGAGGGGAGGACACAATCAGCCCTGCCACAAAAGAGGCCCATGTGGCTTCATACTGCCCGGCCGTCTAGGGGTCCCAACGTGTCACAGCGGTGGACGGAATCACAAGTGACCCACAAGGGGCCAAGTGACTACATAACCCCAGCTTCCTAGGCGGTCCCCAACGCTTGAGAGCAGCAAGCAGAATCACAAGTGGGCCACCAACAGGACAAGTGGCTTCATAACGCCAAGCCGCCTGAAAGGTCCCCGACCCTTTAGAGCAGGGGACAAAATCGGAGGCGGCCCCCAAATGGGCCGCGTGGCCACATAAACCCTATGGCCTGGGGGCTCCCCAACTCTTTAGAGTGGTGGACAAAATCCGTACGCACACACAAGTGGGCCACAGAGCTGCGAAACCCCAAACGCCTAGGGGATGGCCAACAGTTAAGAATTTAAGAAGAAGGGGCACAATTAGCCGTGGCCCACAAGTGGGCCTGGCGGCTACATGGCGCGCGGCTATCTAAGAGACCCCAACGGTTGAGAGCGAGGAACAAAATCAGGGGTGGCCAAGAAGTGGGCCGAGTGGCTTCATAATGACCGGCCGCCTAGGGGGTCCCAGATGCTTCAGATGCGGTGTCAAAATCAGCGATGGCCAACAAGTTTGCCAGGTGGCTACATAACCCCTACCGCCTAGGGGGTCCACAACGCCGGAGGGCACGGATTACAATCACAAGGGGCCCACAAGTGGGCCGGGTGGCTATATAACGCCCGGCCACCCGGGGGTTGCCCAACACTTTGGAGCGGGAGACACAATCGGAAGTGGCCAACAAGTGGACTCGGTGGGTACATAACCCTGCCGCCTTGGGGTTCCCCAACGCTTGAGTGCCCGTGACAGAATCAAAGGTGGCCCGAAAGGGGTGGGGTAGCCCCATAATCACTGCCGCCTTGGGGGGCTAGATAACTCGTGCTGGCTTGGGGGTCCCCAACGCTTGCGAGCGGTGAAAAGATTCAGAAGTGGCCCACAAGTGGGCCGCATGGCGACATAACTCTTGCCCCTTAGGGGTGCCCCAACGCGGCAGAGCCGCGGACGGAATCGCGGGTGGCCCACAACGACGCCACGTGGCTACGTACCCCTTGCCGCTTGTCCGGTTGCCAACGCTTAAGAGGAAGGAAAAAATCAGAAGTTGCCCGCAAGTGTGTAGGGTGGCTACATAACTCCTGCCGCCTTGGGGGCCCACAACGCTTTGCGGCGGGGGACAGAATCACTCGTGACCAACAAGTGGGCGAGGTGGCGAGGGGGTCCGCAAAGCTTGAGAGCGGGGACGTCAATAAGACGTGGCCCGCAGCTGGGCAAGGTGGCTACATAGCCGCTGCCGCTTGGCGGTCCAGAACGCTTAAAAGCAGGGGACGGAATCAGTAGTGACCCACAAGTGGGCCGGTTGGCTACACACCACCTGCCACCTCGAGGGTCGACAGAGCTTCAAACCGGGGATAAAATCATTAGTGACGCAAAAATGGGCAACATGGCTGCATACCCCCTGCCGCCTAGGGGGTCCCCAAAGCTTGAGAGCGGGGAGCAGAGTCAAAAGTGGCCCACAAGTTGGGGAAGGTGGCTACATGACCCGTGTCGCCCGGAGAGTCCCCATGGCTTCAAAGCGGGTAATCGAATCAGTGCCCACCTACAAATAGGCCGGGTGGTTGCATAAACCTTGCAGCCTTGGGGCTGCCCAACATTGCGGAGCGGGGGACAGTTTCATTAGTGACCATTGGGTGGGCAGGTAGCTAACTAACCCTTGCCACCTAGGGGGTCCCCAACGCTTGAGACCGGAGGACAAAATCAGAGGTGGCCCAAAAGTGGGCCGGGTGGCGACATAACGCTTGCTGTGTTGAGGGCCAACAACACTTCGGAGCAGAAGACACAAAAAGATGTGGCCCAAAAGTGGGCCGGGTGGCCACATAACCTTTGCCGCTTAGGGGGTCCCCAACGCTTCACAGCGGGGGACCAAGCCAAAACTGACCCACAAGTGGGCCGGTTGCTACATAATCCCTACCTCACGCCGGGTGCCCAACGCTTCAGAGCCGGGTGGCTAACCCAACGCTTAAGAAGGGGGGGTAGAATTAGTAGTGACCCACATGTGGGCCGGTTAGCTACTTGACGTTTGTCGCTTAGGGCACCGCGGGACGAAATCACCTATGGTGTACAAGTGGACAGGGTGGTTACATAACGTGGGGCCGGCTTAGGAGTGCCCAACGCTTCAGGGCGGCGAAAAAAAAGCAGCGGTGGCCCACAAGTAAGCCCGATGGCTACATACCCCCACGCCGCATAGGGGATTCTCGCCGCTTGAGAACGGGGGGCACAATCAAAATTGGCCCAATAGTGGGTCGGGCAGTTAAATAACCCCTAACGCTTGGGGATGCCCAATGGTTGAGAGCGAGGAACAAAATTAGCGGTGGTCCAGCAGTGGGCCGAGTGACAACATAGCAGCGACCGCCTTGGGGGTCACCAACACTTCACCTGGGCGGACAAAATCAGCAGTGGCCCACAGAATGGCCGGCTCGCTAAATTACCACTGCAGCCTTGTGGGTCCCCAATGCTTCACAACGGGGGACAAAATTTACAATGGCCAACAACTGGCGCGGGCTACCCACATACCTCCTGCTACCTAGGGGGTTCCAACGCTTCAAAGCGGCAAACAAAATCAGAATTGGCCCGAAAGCGGGCCTGGTGGCTGCATAATGTACAGCCGCTTGAGGGGCCTTTAGGATGGGGGGGAAAATCAGTGGTGGCCCACAAGTGGGCGGGGTGGCAAAACAACATCCGGCGGCCTAGGGCTTCAACAACGCTTCAGAGCAAGAGACAAAATCGGCCTAAAACTGTGGTGTGTGGCTACATAGCGTCCTGCCTCCTCAGGGGCCCCAACAGTTCAGAGCGGGGGACAGAATCACACGTGGCCCACACGTGGGCAGGGTGGCTTCTTAACACCTACCCGCCTGGGAGGTGCCCAACGCTTTAGAAGGGGGGACAAAAACAGCGGTGGCCAACTAGTGGCCAAGATGGCTACATAACCCCGACCGCCTCGGCGGTTCACAAACGAGGAGAGCAGAGATGAGAATCACAAGGAGCCCACAAGCGGGCCAGGTGGCTACATCATGCTGGGCCGCCTAGGGACAACATCAAAAGCGGCCCACAAGTGGGCCACATCTTGGGTACATAAGTATTGCCGCTTGGGGGTTCTCCAAGGCTTGAGAGCGGGGGACACAATCATAGGTGGCCCGCGAGTGGGCGGGTCTGCTCCAAAACCACCACCACCTCAAGGGGCTACATAACTCTTGCTGGCTTGGGGGTCCCAAACGCTTGAGAGCGGGGAATAGACACAGAAGTGGCCGTCAATCGGGTTGTGTGGCTACATAAACCCTGACCGCTAGGGACTGGCCATAAGCTTCACGGCCGCGGACGGAATTACGAGTGGCCAACAAGTGGGCGAGGTGGCTAAATAACCCTTGCCGCCTAGGCGGTCCGCAATGCTTAAGAGCGAAGGACAAAATCAGACGTGGAACGCAAGTGCGCAGAGTGGCTACATAACCCTAGCCGCCGGCGACGTCCAGAAAGCTTTGCAGCAGGGGACACAATCACTAGTGACCCACGACTAGGCACGGTAGCTACAAAACCCCTGACCCCTAGCACGACCCCAACACTTCAAGGTGTCATGCACAATCATAGCTGGCCCACATGTGAGCCACGTGGCTAGGGGAGAACCAACACTCTAGAGCGGGGAACACAATCACCAGTGGCCCACAAGAGGGCAGGGTGAATACATAGCCCTTGCCGCTTGGGGGGTTCACAACGCTTCAATTGGGAGACCAAATCAGAGGCGGCCCACAAGTGGGCCAGGTGGATCGGGGGTGGCGACAGCTTCCAAAGAGGAAAGGAATCGATAATGAAGCACCAGTGGGCGACGTGGCTACATAATCCCCCGCCGCCTAGGGGGTCCCCGGCATTTGAGAGCGAAGAGCACAATCAAACGTGACGTACAAGTGGGCAAGTTGGCTACATAACCGCTGCCGCTTGGAGGGTCCCCAACATTTTAGAGCGGATGACGAAATCATTAGTGAGCCACAAGTGAACAAGTGGCTTGATAACCCCTACCGCCTAGGGCTCCCCACCGATTCGGAGCAATGGACAAAATCAAAGGTACCCCACAGTTGGGGCGGGTGGCTGCACAACCCTTGCTGCGCTGAGGGTCAACAACACTTCAAGGAGGAAGACCAAGTCAGATTTGGCCCACAAGTAGGCCCAGTGGCAACACAACCGCTGCCAATTGGGGGGTCCCCACCGCTTCACAGCGAGGAACAAAGTCACAAGCAACCAACATGTGGGCCGGGTGGCTACATCGCCCCTGCCACCTGCAAGATCCCAAATGCTTCAAAGCGGGCAACGAAATACATAGTGGCCTACAAACGGGCTGGGAGGCTACATGACCCCTCCCACTTGCCAGGTCCCCAACGCTTCACAACGGATGACACGATCCACGGTGGCTCACACGTAGGCCAGATGGCTACATAACCCAACACATAAGATGGGGGGACACAATCAGTAGTGACCCCCCCCCCCCGGCCCGAAAAAGACCAAGAAGTGACAGGGCAAATGCGAACAGGTTGGGCCAGCAAGAGAAGGACGGGGAGGGCGGGAGAGACAGGGTGACAGAGAAAGGGGGCCCAGTTATCATGCTAATTGCCATGCTCAATGCGTGCACTTTCCGGTGCCACGACGACGCTCGCCACGGGGCACCGCTGCCTCAAGTCACTTGGGTCACTTGGGGCTGGCCTGAGGTGCAAACCCCCTCCCACCCTCCTTGGGCCTTCTCTCCGTAGCTCGCCTAGCCCTGGTAAGCGAGATGTCGCTGTCTCCTATCGCTACCACCCCCGCGGAGCTGCCAGCCCTCTGGCGGCGTGCCTATCGTCTTATGGACACGGTGTCTCACCTCATCACACGGGGGGAGCAGTCATACGCCGTATTTTGGGCACGGGTGGACGCCTATCGTCCAGCCCGGAACAGCGGCTGGGGCCATTTCCTTCACCTGTGCCTGCTACGAGTGCACGTCAACAACCCACAACCGCATCACGCACCGGACGTGCAGGGACTGTTTGCGTTGAACAAGGCACCGTTTGCGGCTGTGATTGTCCAACAGTTGCTCCAC
The DNA here is from genome assembly GCA_964036045.1 of Eutreptiella sp. 'Long Island Sound 2002'. Taxonomy (NCBI): domain Eukaryota; phylum Euglenozoa; class Euglenophyceae; order Eutreptiales; family Eutreptiaceae; genus Eutreptiella; species Eutreptiella sp. 'Long Island Sound 2002'. The sequence continues at coordinate 131,142,018 of OZ038382.1, read as the reverse complement.
CACTTCCGGGTGGACTCCACAACTGGGCCTAGTGGGTGCATGACTTCTATCGCTTGGGGGGTTCCAACACTTCACACACGGAGATAAAAATAGCAGCGGCCAGGTGGGTACTTAAGCCCTGGCCACCTTGGGGTCCACTTCAAAGAGGGGGACAAACGCACAAGCTGCCCACAAGTGGGCACGTTGGCCACATAACACCCGCCACCTAGAGGTTCCCGAATGCTTTGGAGTGGGGGACAGAATCAGAAGTGGCCCACAAATGGGCTTAAAGAGTGGCCGATAAATGGGCACGGTTGCTACATAACCCCTGCCGCCTGGATGGTTCCGAATTCTTTGAAGCGGGGGACACATTCAGTAGTGACCCACAAGTGGGCCGGCTCCATATATAGATCTAGCCGCCTGGAGGGTTCCCAACTACGGAGAGCATGGCACAGAATCACATGTGGCCACACATGGGCGAGGTGGCTACATAGCACCTCCCGCTTGGAGGGTCCCCAACGCTTTAGAGTGGAGGACACAATCACTAGTGACCCACAAGTGGGCCACATATCTAAATAACTCCTCCACGCTAAGGGGTCCCCAACCCCTGAGAATGAGGGACAGAATCAGATGTGGCCTGAAATTGGGCAAGGTGGCAACACAACACCAGCCGTGTGGGGGGTCCCCAACGCTTATGAGCGGGGTATACAAGCACACGCGGCTCACAGGTGCGCGCGCACGCTAAATAGCACCTGCTGCATAGAGGATCCCCAATGCTATAGAGAGGGGGACAGAATGAGAAGTGGCTCCAAATGAGGGCAAGGTGACTACGAAACCCCTACCACCTAGGGGCGACCCAACACGTCAGAGCAATGGACAGAATTAAAAGCGACACACAAGTGGGCGCGGTGGCTATATAACCATTGCCGCTTGCGGAGTTCCAAATGCTTTAGAAGGAGGAAAAGAATCAGAAGTGGACCACAAGTCGGCACGTAGCTACATAACCCATGCCACCTAGGGGTTCCCAACCATTGAGATCGGGCAACGGAATTGTAAGTGGCTCACAAGTGAGCCACGTGGCTACATAACACCCAGCCCGCCTCGGGGTCCCCGATGCTTCACAACGGGGGCACACAATCATGCGTGACCAAGGTGGGCCGTGTGGCTTCATACCGACAGGTCGCCTAGGGGGTAACCAACGCTTTAGAGCGGGGGACAGAATCAGAAGTGGCGCACAAGTGGGCTATATGGCAAAAAATCTCCTACCGCCTAGGGGGATCCCATCGCTTCCAACCGGGGGACACAGTCAGCTATGGCCCACAAAGGGGCTCGGTGGCTAAATAACGCCGAATGGCCCGCACGTTCACCAAAGCTTCAAGACGGGGGAAAGAATCAGCACTAGCCCACAAGTGAACTGGCTGGCTACGCAACCCCTGCGGACTAGAAGGTTCTAAAAGCTCCAGAGCAGGGAACACTCTCAGTGGTGGCCCACAAGTGAGCCAAATGGCTACATAGCGCGTAGGCGTATGCAAGTCACCAACGCTTCAGAGCATGGGACAGAATTACTCGTGGCCCACAAATGAGCCGGGTGGCAACATAACCCCTGCATTCCGAAGCGTCCCCGATGCTTCACACCGGGGGATCCGATCAGTCTTGGCCCATAAGCGAACCATGTGCGTTCATACCGCCCGGCCGTGTAGTTGGTCCCCAAACTTCGGAGGGGAGGACAAAATCAGCCCTGCCATAAAAGAGGCCCATGTGGCTTCATACTGCCCGGCCGTCTAGGGGTCCCAACGCGTCACAGCGGTGGACGGAATTACAAGTGACCCACAAGGGGCCAGGTGACTACATAACCCCGGCTTCCTAGGCGGTCCCCAACGCTTGAGAGCAGCAAGCAGAATCACAAGTGGGCCACCAACAGGACAAGTGGCTTCATAACGCCAAGCCGCCTGGAGGGTCCCCGACCCTTCAGAGCAGGGGACAGAATCGGAGGCGGCCCCCAAATGGGCCGCGTGGCCACATAAACCCTATGGCCTAGGGGCTCCCCAACTCTTTAGAGTGGTGGACAAAATCCGTACGCACACACAAGTGGGCCACAGAGCTGCGAAACCCCAAACGCCTAGGGGGTGGCCAACAGTTAAGAATTTAAGAAGAAGGGGCACAATCAGCCGTGGCCCACAAGTGGGCCTGGCGGCTACATGGCGCGCGGCTATCTAAGAGACCCCAACGGTGGAGAGCGAGGAACAAAATCAGGGGTGGCCAAGAAGTGAGCCGAGTGGCTTCATAACGCCCGGCCGCCTAGGGGGTCCCAAATGCTTCAGATGCGGTGTCAAAATCAGCGATGGCCAACAAGTTTGCCAGGTGGCTACATAACCCCTACCGCCTAGGGGGTCCACAACGCCGGAGGGCACGGATTACAATCACAAAGGGCCCACAAGTGGGCCGGGTGGCTATATAACGCCCGGCCACCCGGGGGTTGGCCAACACTTTGGAGCGGGAGACACAATCGGAAGTGGCCAACAAGTGGACTCGGTGGGTACATAACCCTGCCGCCTTGGGGTTCCCCAACGCTTGAGTGCCCGTGACAGAATCAAAGGTGGCCCGAAAGGGGTGGGGTAGCCCCATAATCACTGCCGCCTTGGGGGGCTAGATAACTCGTGCTGGCTTGGGGATCCCCAACGCTTGCGAGCGGGGAAAAGATTCAGAAGTGGCCCACAAGTGGGCCGCATGGCGACATAACTCTTGCCCCTTAGGGGTGCCCCAACGCGGCAGAGCCGCGGACGGAATCACGGGTGGCCCACAACGAAGCCACGTGGCTACGTACCCCTTGCCGCTTGTCCGGTTGCCAACGCTTAAGAGGAAGGAAAAAATCAGAAGTTGCCCACAAGTGCGTAGGGTGGCTACATAACTCCTGCCGCCTTGGGGGCCCACAACGCTTTGCGGCGGGGGACAAAATCACTAGTGACCAACAAGTGGGCGAGGTGGCGAGGGGGTCCCCAAAGCTTGAGAGCGGGGACGTCAATAAGACGTGGCCCGCAGCTGGGCAAGGTGGCTACATAGCAGTTGCCGCTTGGCGGTCCAGAACGCTTAAAAGCAGGGGACGGAATCGGTAGTGACCCACAAGTGGGCCGGTTGCCTACATACCACCTGCCACCTCGAGGGTCGGTAGAGCTTCAAGCGGGGGACAGAATCATTAGTGACGCAAAAATGGGCAACATGGCTGCATACCCCGTGCCGCCTAGGGGGTCCCCAAAGCTTGCGAGCGGGGAGCAGAGTCAAAAGTGGCCCACAAGTTGGGGAAGGTGGCTACATGACCCGTGCCGCCCGGAGAGTCCCCATGGCTTCAAAGCGGGGACTCGAATCAGTGCCCACCTACAAGTTGGCCAGGTGGTTGCATAAACCTTGCAGCCTTGGGGCTCCCCAACATTGCGGAGCGGGGGACAGTTTCATTAGTGACCATTGGGTGGGCAGGTAGCTAACTAACCCTTGCCACCTAGGGGGTCCCCAACGCTTGAGACCGGAGGACAAAATCACAGGTGGCCCAAAAGTGGGCCGGGTGGCGACATAACGCTTGCTGTGTTGAGGGCCAACAACACTTCGGAGCAGAAGACACAAAAAGATGTGGCCCAAAAGTGGGCCGGGTGGCCACATAACCCTTGCCGCTCAGGGGGTCCCCAACGCTTCAAAGCGGGGGACCAAGTCAAAAGTGACCCACAAGTGGGCCGGTTGGCTACATAACCCCTACCTCACGCCGGGTGCCCAACGCTTCAGGCCCGGGTGGCTAACGCAACGCTTAACAAGGGGGGGTAGAATTAGTAGCGACCCACATGTGGGCCCGTTCGCTACATGACGTCTGTCGCTTGGGAGGTAGCAACGCTTCACACCGCGGGACGAAACCACCTATGGTGTACAAGTGGACTGGGTGGTTACATAACATCGGGCCGGCTTGGGAGTGCCCAACGCTTCAAGGCGGCGAAAAAAAAGCAGCGGTGGCCCACAAGTAAGCCCGATGGCTACATACCCCCACGCCGCATAGGGGGTCCTCGCCGCTTGAGAAAGGGGGGCACAATCAAAATTGGCCCAATAGTGGGTCGGGCGGTGAAATAACCCCTAACGCTTGGGGACCCCAATGGTTGAGAGCGGGGAACAAAATTAGCGGTGGTCCAGCAGTGGGCCGAGTGGCAACATAGCAGCGGCCGCCTTGGGGGTCGCCAACAGTTCACCTGGGCGGACAAAATCAGCAGTGGCCCACAGAATGGCCGGCTCGCTAAATTACCACTGCAGCCTTGTGGGTCCCCAATGCTTCACAACGGGGGACAAAATTTACAATGGCCAACAACTGGCGCGGGCTACCCACATACCTCCTGCTGCCTAGGGGGTTCCAACGCTTCAAAGCGGCAAACAAAATCAGAATTGGCCCGAAAGCGGGCCTGATGGCTGCATAATGTACAGCCGCTTGAGGGGCCTTTACGATGGGGGGGAAAATCAGTGGTGGCCCACAAGTGGGCGGGGTGGCAAAACAACATCCGGCGGCCTAGGGCTTCAACAACGCTTCAAAGCAAGAGACAAAATCGGCCGAGTCCTAAAAGTGTGGTGTGTGGCTACATAGCGGCCACCCACCTTAGGGGTCCCAACACTTCAGAGCGGGGGACAGAATCACACGTGGCCCACACGTGGGCAGGGTGGGTTCTTAACACCTACCCGCCTGGGAGGTGCCCAACGCTTTAGAAGGGGGGACAAAAACAGCGGTGGCCAACTAGTGGCCCAGATGGCTACATAACCCCGACCGCCTCGGCGGTTCACAAATGAGGAGAGCAGAGATGAGAATCACAAGGAGCCCACAAGCGGGCCAGGTGGCTACATCATGCTGGGCCGCCTAGGGACAACATCAAAAGCGGCCCACAAGTGGGCCACATCTTGGGTACATAAGTATTGCCGCTTGGGGATTCTCCAAGGCTTGAGAGCGGGGGACACAATCATAGGTGGCCCGCGAGTGGGCGGGTCTGCTCCAAAACCACCACCACCTCAAGGGGCTACATAACTCTTGCTGGCTTGGGGGTCCCCAACGCTTGAGAGCGGGGAATAGACACAGAAGTGGCCGTCAATTGGGTTGTGTGGCTACATAAACCCTGATTGCTAGGGGCTGGCCATAAGCTTCACGGCCGCGAACGGAATTACGAGTGGCCAACAAGTGGGCGAGGTGGATAAATAACCCTTGCCGCCTAGGCGGTCCGCAATGCTTCAAAGGGAAGAACAAAATCACACGTGGAACACAAGTGCGAAGCGTGGCTACATAACCCTAGCCGCCGGCGACGTCCAGAAAGCTTTGCAGCGGGGGACACAATCACTAGTGACCCACGACTAGGCACGGTAGCTACAAAACCCCTGACCCCTAGCACGACCCCAACACTTCAAGGCGTCATGCACAATCATAGCTGGCCCACATGTGAGCCACGTGGCTAGGGGGGAACCAACACTCTAGAGCGGGGAACACAATCACCAGTGGCCCACAAGTGGGCAGGGTGAATACATAGCCCTTGCCGCTTGGGGGGTCCACAACGCTTCAATTGGGGGACCAAATCAGAGGCGGCCCACAAGTGGGCCAGGTGGATCGGGGGTGGCGAAAACTTCCAAAGAGGAAAGGAATCAATAATGACGCACCAGTGGGCGACGTGGCTACATAACCCCCGCCGCCTAGGGGGTCCCCAGCTTGAGAGCGAAGGGCACAATCAAACGTGGCCTAAAAGCGGGCAAATTGACTGCATAACCGCTGCCGCTTTGAGGGTCCCAGACATTTCAGAGCGGATGACGAAATCATTAGTGAGCCACAAGTGAACCAGTGGCTTGATAACCCCTACCGCCTGGGGCTCCCCACCGCTTCAGAGCAATGGATAAAATCAAAGGTACCCCATGATTGGGCCGGGTGGCTGCACAACCCTTGCTGCGTTGAGGGTCAACAACACTTCAAGGAGGAAAACCAAATCAGATTTGGCCCACAAGTAGGCCCAGTGGCAACACAACCACTGCCCGTTGGGGGGTCCCCAACGCTTCGCAGCGAGGAACAAAGGCACAAGCAACCAACATGTGGGCCGGGTGGCTACATCGCCCCTGCCACCTGCAGGATCCCAAATGCTTCAAAGCGGGGGACGAAATACATAGTGGCCTAAGAACGGGCTGGGAGGCTACATGACCCCTCCCACTTGCCAGGTCCCCAACGCTTCACAACGGATGACACGATCCACGGTGGCTCACACGTAGGCCAGGTGGCTACATAACCCAACACATAAGATGGGGGGACACAATCAGTAGTGACCCCTCCCCGCCCCGAAGTAGACCAAGAAGGGACAGGGCAAATGCGAACAGGATTGGCCAGCAAAAGAAGGACGGGGAGGGCGGGAGAGACAGGGTGACAGAGAAGGGGGGCCCAGTTATCATGCTAATTGCCATGCTCAATGCGTGCACTTTCCGGTGCCACAACGACGCTCGCCACGGGGCACCGCTGCCTCACGTCACTTGGGTCACTTGGGGCTGGCCTGAGGTGCAAACCCCCTCCCACCCTCCTTGGGCCTTCTCTCCGTAGCTCGCCTAGCCCTTGTAAGCAACATGTCGCTGCCTCCTATCGCTACCACCCCCGCGGAGCTGCCAGCCCTTTGGCGGCGTGCCCGTCGTCTTACTGACACGTTGTCTCACCTCATCAAACAGGGGGAGCAGTCATATGCCGCATTTTGGGCACGGGTGGACGCCTATCGTCCGGCGTGGATTAGCGGCCGGGGCCACTTCCTCGACCCATGCCTGCGACGAGTGCACGTCAACAACCCACATACACAACCTCCGGCCGCATAGGGGGGTCCCCAACGATTGAGAACGGTGAGCATAATGAGAAGTGGCCTAGGCTTGGGCCCGGTGGTTGCATAACGCCTAACCTGTGCAGGATCCCCAACAGCTGAGAGGGGGGGGGGGGGGTATTAGCGGTCGCCCACAAGTGGGCCCGGGGGCTACATAGTGCACGGACGCCTTGAGGGTCCGCAACACTCCACAATAGGAGACAAAATTAGTAGTGGCCCACAATTGGGCCGGGTGGCTGCATTGCCATTGCCGCCTAGGCGGTTCCAACGCTTCAGCCCGGGAGACAAAGTCAGCGGTGAACCGGAAAATGGCCGGGTGACTACATAGCACCCAGCCGCCTCGGGGGTCGCCAACACTTCACAACGGCGGAGAGAATCAGCAGTGGCCAACAACTGAGGCCGCCGCCTACATGACCGTTGACACCTTGGGGGTCCCCAACGCTTGAGCGCGAGGAAGAAAATTAGAAGTGGCCAACAAGTGAGCAAATCAGCGACGCACCCTTGCGACCTAGGGGGTTTCAATGCTTCAAAGCAGGGTACGAAATTAGCGGTGGCCTAGAAGTGCGCCGGATGGCTACAATAACACCCGGCCGCATGAGGGGTCCCCAACACCTCACAGGGTGGGGGGAAGTCATAAGTGGCGAAATAGTGGGATATGTGGCTACATAAGTGTTGACGCCCAAGGGGTACCCGGCACTTGAGAGCGCGGAACGGAATCAGGAGTGGCCTACAAGTGGGCTACCATTAGCTAGGTCCCCAACGCTTCACAACGGATGACAAGATCAACGGTGGCCCACACGTAGGCCAGGTGGCTACATAACCCAACGCATAAGATGGGGGCCAGAATCAGTAGTGACCCACAGGTTGGCCTTGTGGCTACATGACGCCCTTCACTGAGGGGTTTCCAACTCTTCACACAGGGAGAAAAAATCAGCAGCGGCCCACAAGTGGGTTGCCTCATTACGTAACACCCGGCCAGCTTGGGAGTCCCCAACACTTGAAAGCAGAGACAAAAATTAGCGGTGGCCCACAACTAGGTCCGTTGACTACATAACGTTTGCCACCTGGGGGTCCCCAAAGCTTTAGGGCGGGGGAGGAAATCAGCAGTGGCCCACACTGGGCAAGGTGGCTACAAAGACCCTGCCAGTTGCAGAGTCCCCAAACCTTCACATCGGGGAACAAAATCAACGGTCGCCCACAAGTGGGCCGGAGGGCTACATAACCTCCGGCTGCATAGGGCGTCCCCAACACTTGAGACCGGGGGTTATAATGAGAAGTGGCCTAGGCTTGGGCCGGGTGGTTACATAGCGCCTAACCTGCGGGGGATCCCCAACGGTTGAGAGGAGGCAAAAAAAAATAGCGGTGGCCCAAAAGTGGGCCCGGGGGCTACATAGCACCAGGACGCCTTGGGGGTGGGCAAAAATCCACTCTACGGGACCAAATCAGCAGTGGCCCACAATTGGGACGGGTGGCTGCACTACCATTACCGCCTAGGCGGTTCCAACGCTTCAGAGCGGGGGACAAAATCAGCGGTGAACCGGAAAATGGGCGGGTGACTAAATAGCAACCGGCCAACTTGGGGGTCGCCAACACTGCACAACACCGGAGAGAATCAGCAGTGGCCAACAACTGGGCCCGCCACCTACATGACCGTGGACGCCTTGGGGGTCCCCAACGCTTAAGCGCGGGAAACAAAATTAGAAGTGGCTAACAAGTGAGCAAACTAGCTACATAACCCTTGTCACCTAACGTTTCAATGCTTCAAAGCGGATGACAAAATTAGCGGTGGTCTGGAAGTGCGGCGGGTGGCTACAATAACACGCAGACGCCTAAGGGGTCCCCAACACCTCAGGGTGTGGGAGAAAGTCATAAGGGGCAAACTAGTGGGCTAGGTGGCTACATAAGTGTTGCCGCCCAAGGGGTACCCAGCAGTTGAGAGCGCGAGACGGATTCACACGTGGCCTACAAGTGGGGTAGGTGGCTAGATGACCCCTAATGCTTACGGGGTCTCCGACGCTTTAGCAAGGGTGACAAAATCAATAGGTGGCCCACAAATGGCCCGGGTCGCTAAAGAACCCTTGCCGACAAGGGGGGTAACAAACGTTTCAAAACGATGGACACAATCAATAGTGGCCCACAATTCAGCCGCGTGGCTGCATAATTCTTGCCACATTGGGGATCCCCAACGCTTTAGAGTGGGGGAGAGAATTAGAAGCGGCCCACGAGCAGGGCGGATGGCTCCAAAACCCTTGAAGCCTCGAGATCCCTTAGACGTCACATTGGTGGAGACAATCTTCAATGGCCAACAAGTGGGCTGCGTGGCTATATGACCCCTAGACAGTGCAGGGTCCGCACCGCTTCAGATTAGGGGACAAAATCAATAGTCGCCCTTGAGTGGGCCAGGCGGCTGCATAACGCCCGGCCGCCTAGGGGCTCCCCAACACTTCAGATCAAGGATCGAATCAGCACTTGGTGCAAAACCTTGCCGGGTCCGGAAGACTTCAAATGGGAGACCAAATCAGCAGTGACAAACCAGTGCGCCGGTGGCTGCATAACGCTCAGACGCTTGGGGGGTCCTCAACGCTTCAGAGTGGGGGACAAAATTGGATGTGGCCCACAAGTGGGCTGGTTGGCAAAATATCACCATTGCCGACCCGTGGGTGCCCAACGCCTTGGAGTGGGGAATGGATCAACATGGGCGCACAACTAGGCCGGTACACTACATAAACCTTGCCGCCTTGGGTGTCCCCAACACGTCATAGCAGGGGATACAGTCGGAAGTGGCCCACCAGTGGGCCGGGTGGCTAAATAACCCCTGCCGCTTGGGGCGGGGGGGGGGGGGGGGGATTTAGACCGAGGCGGAATCAGCAGTGGCCCACAAGTGGACCCAGTGGCTACATAACCCCTGCCTCATGGGGGGTCAATGATGCTTCAGAATAGGGTACAAGCTCATGGGTGGCCAACAAGTGGACCGGGTGCCTACATAACCCCAGCGAGCCTGGGGTCCGAAACACTTTAGAGCAGAGGCCAAAATCACAAGTGGCTAACAAGTGGGCAGGGTGGCTACAAAACCCTTGCTAGCGAGGGGGTCACCAACGCTTCAAAGCGGGGGACACAACCACAGGTGGCGCACAAGTGGGCTGTGTGGCTACATAACCGCTGCCGCCTAGGGCATCCGAAATGCTTTAGAGCGGTCAGCACTGCCCCGCAAGTTGGCACAGTCGCTACATGACCCCTACCACGTGGGGGGGGACGGGGTACCCAACGATTCAAAGCACGGGACCTAATGACGTGGCTACATAACCCATGACGCCTTGGGGGTCTCAACGACATCATATCAAGGAACACAATCAGAAGTGGCCCAAAATTGCAACGGGTGGCTACATGACCCCTACTGTCTAGGGGGTCTATAACGCCAAAGAGCAGTGGACAGGATCACAAAGTGTCCACAAATCCAGTGGGTGGCTATATAACCCGTGCCACCTCGGGGCTTCTCAACGCATCAAAACGGGGGGGAGCACTAGAGGTGGACCATAAGTGGGCCGTTTGGCTACATATCTTTGGTGGATTGGGCGGTCCCCAAGCCCTCAAATCAGGCAATAGAAACCAAAATTTTTTTATCAAATATGCCAACTCAGAGAGTGCCAGGAGCTGCTGTGGGTCAAGTTCAAAGCTAAATACAGATTTGGGCAAAGCCAGGGTGAGCATATGGGCTTCAGCTCATGGCCGGGCCCCCATGTTTTCCCGTTGAGGTTGGTGTTGTCATGTTAGCGGGATTTCCCACTCGTGTGGATCCCATTGCGCCTTTTGTCCTTTTGGTAGTGATTGCAATGGGACTTCCCACAAGGTGGGGTCCCATTGTTCCCTTGGTCGTTTCGGTATGAGGTATATTGTCTGCCGTGCCTGCCTAGACACATCACACTACAGTGTCATTTTCTGTTGGTAGCTGCTTTTGATCTCGTGCATCAAGTTCATGATGCGTTCCTGCTGATGCCACGTGCAATGTGCCTGCTACATGTGGTGGGCCAACAGCACGTCGGATCTGTGCACAGCCTCTCAAACCTCTCGTATGTAAGGAGTGATGTTTTTGTGTCCGCGTACGGTCTAAATGTGTGGTGTTTAGCCTGTTAGTACCATTGTCGGCGTTCCAGGCACATTGCTGTATATGTGTTGTGTAGTCGCTGTGCTTCTATATGCTCCTTGAGGAGGTTTGTTACCAGCAGATTATTCTTTCTTGATTGTTAGTGTGTTGGTGTATATTGTGCGTAGTTCTTGTGGGTGTCGTCATGCTGCCTCTGCGGTGTGTGTGTTGCTGTAGGTGTTGCGGGCGCGTTGTGCGTGCTGCCTAGCCAGCTTGTCGGAGGCCGTTAGGTAGTGCTCCCACCGTGTGGTGTCAGTAGCGAGGCGTCGACGTTTTGGTGTTCGTTCTTCTTGAGTGCACTCGCTTGTCCCATGTATAGTTGCAAACCATGACACTGCCTCGTCGTCATTTGCAGGGTGCGCTGCCTGGAGCCACGTTTCGAGGTCTATGGGCTCAGTTGTCGCCGTTTCAGCCTTCTATTTACAGTTCCGGGCGTAACACCGCATTGGCACTCCGACTTGGTTGCGCACCTTTTGCGCTATTTCCCGTGGGGGCAGTGTTTGCGCAACAAACCTAGTGAGCCATAGGGGTGATGGCGGCTGTTGCGGTGTGGGGTCGGCGAATTTCCGTCTCAGAGTCTGGACAGCCTACATCATGCGGAACTGCAAGAGGCCTACCTCTACTCGTAGTTTGTGTCTTTCTGTTGTGAGAATGGCATCCATAAGAGACACCGGGATGAGCAGTTTGGTGCATAACCGGAGTTAAAGGCTGGTGGCCGTTTTTCCAGTCAGTCCAGCTCCTGCGCCACAGGTCCCAAAATCCACTCCAGGCAGGACAGTGCGCTAGTCTTGACCGCACTGACAGCCCGTGTTGTTGGCCACATTTGGCGCACATGGCGGGTAACCGCTCCCAGGGTGCACCTGTTCCCCACCACCTTACCTGTCCCCAGAGCCAAGGGGTCCACGCATTTCGTCTGTAGTGTTTCATGGGGAGCAAGCTCACCCAGTGTACCTCCGGGGTATGTTGTTGTCTACACACTTGCATAATCCATGTGTTTGTAGGCGTGGGCATGATTTGTCCGATGAGGACAATATTGTGGGGTTGTGGTTGTTGGAAATCCATGGGCAGGTTGTCGCCCATATTTGCAAGGACATCGGAGTTGTTATTTCCTTGTATGTCCTTGTAGTCGCTATACGTGGTTGCCTGTTCAAGGGTGCGGTGCCCATGAGTCCATGGTATGGTGAGATGTTTTGTTGAGGCATTGTGGTAGCGTATGTCGCGGTAATCTTTGTCTTTGACCACCCCTTTGCGCTTCACAGGGGTGGCTTTCACCACGCCTTGGTTGTCGAGTATCATTTCTTCTCCTTCGCTGGCCAGTTCAGTGGCCAGTGCGCAGGCGATTGTCTCAGCCCGGTACACCTGTTGAGGTCCGTGTACGCGGAATGCTGCGCTGTAGTTTCCATTGTATATTCCTCCTCCTGCTCTTCCTTGTCGTTTTGACCCGTCTTTATACCACCTTGTGGTGGTGGGTTCTCCCGTGTAGTCTATGGTGATCCCGTGGAGTTTCCGTTGGTGTGGTAGTGTTGGGGACACTTCTAGGGTTTCCTCTGAGGTTGGTTCGCCGGGCGGATTCATCCAGCTATAGTCTAGGCGGTTTGTGGCCGGTCATGTTTTCCTCGCGTTTATTTCCTGGTCCTCCTGCGAGCTCTCTGAATCATACAGGCCCGCGGACAAGGGGCGGTGCTGCCTAGGTTGGGACATGCGTTGGCCCACTATGCCCCCCAGAGCTCGGATGGCGCCAATATATTTACATTGGGTCGCGGTGAGCTGTTGTGTGGGGCCGTTGTTGTGTAGTCCTTGCTGTCCGAGTGTGATCCAGTGGGTGATGTAAGACCACCACAGTTGCGGTAGGCCTAGTCCCCCGTGGCTTAGGTTTGTTGTGAGTCGGTGTTTGTTCATTTGCTGTTCTATCCTGGGTGTGTCCCTAATGCAGTGTTGGAGTATGTCGTCCCACAGCGCCATCCGGGACCTGTTCCCGAGGAACAGCCTCCTGTGCGTCCACCGGGGAATGCGGACGGCGTAAATGATGGCTACTCGCTCGTGGGTGTTAAGCGGCAGGGTTCTGTGCGCCGCTATGTCATGGTGCAGCTGTGTGGTCACCATGTCTCATGCTGTATCTTCTTGTGTGGGGTGGGCTAGTACGTGGCCCAAGTAAGTTAATATGGGTGGGCGCACGGGGATCGGCTGGTATTGCCAAGAGATGGGCTCCAGGTTATAGTCTTTGTCCCAGTGGTACACTTCGGTTTTGTCTTTGTTGAAACGTAGCCCCGTTGTATGCGCCACTTCGTGAAGTGTATCCAGGGTGTGTAGTAGTGAGCCCCTCAAGGGTGCGCTACCGCGATGTCGTCGACGAACACGTAAAGGTAGGCATCCGGGCATCGCTCCTTTGTTTCCCTAAGTAGTATGTCGTAGTACAGGAGGAACAATGTTGGGGAGAGGGGGCACCCCTCTTTCATTCCCTTGGTGGGGCGTATGGGCAGGTCCCGTCCGTGTAGGGACAGTACGGCTGGCGTATGTTGGTATATATTCCTCAGCATTCTTATGATGTTTTCCGGTGCCCCTGCCTCCTTGACGATCCCGGTCAGCATTGGTCGGGGGACCGAGGGAAATGCCTTGGCTACGTCTAGGAGGGCCACGTACCCGTCTTGGGTCTGTGGGTCGTTCAATAGCTTTGTGGCGAGGGTCGTGGTGTTACGGCCTTGTAGGGCCCCGTGTTGTATGTCTACTATTCCTAGGGTCATGGCCCTAGATATACGCATCAGGAGGAGGCGTGTGAGGATGCTATATATGGCGGTAGAAACGTATATTGGCCTGTAGTTGCGTTGATCATGTGCATCCTTTTTTTTATAAATGAGCACTACCCTCCAACGCAGCCAGGCCACTGGGATGTTCTGTCTGTTTCAAAAGTCCATTATTGCCTAGTATAGTTGTTTCTGTATGTGGTTGGGTAAGCGCCGGAGCACGTGCGGTGGTACCCCGTTGGGTCCGGCTAATTTGTTCTTGGGCGCCCGTAGGCACTTCACGTATTCTTTGTACGTTGGGGTTGAAGTATTCCATGTGTGGTGTCGTACGTGTTTCCGTATTAGTCGGTGACACACGTCCTTGTCGTATGTTGGGTCTCCGGCGAAGTGCTTTAAGACGTGTTGTGTACCTCCAATTGGGGGTTGAGGCGTGTCTTGCACAATGAGTCCGGTGCGCCACCTCTTCACCATTTTGTAGAAAGAACCGGATGTGTGTAGCGCCCGTTTGCGGAGCTTGCCAATCTACTTCCGTATGTGGTGCTCTTGAGCCTCAGAAAACTCATGTAACCGTGACGTGGGGCCTCGGGTTAGCGACAATCTCATTGTGGCTGGCTTCTTGGTGCGTTTATGGTGTCGTGGCCGTGCTGCGTGGGCGATAGCCGACAGGATGCGCCCTGTCGCGTGCAGAGGGGGTGGGGGGGGGGGTCGGTTTCCTTAACGGGTAGGGTGGACATTGAGTTGGTCAAGCGCTGGTAGTGTGTGGTATACCATTTCGAGACAGATGGCTGCGGTTTCCTACAGGGGGGGTTGGGAGTTCCTACCCTGCAACGAATGCCGAGTAACAGCAGGTCGTGGTCCGATATGGGCATTTGTATAGTGTTGTGGTAAGTCCAAGGTATGTGGGTACTTGTTGCCTAATCAATATGGCGTCCAGGCGACGCAGCGTCCATGCCGTGGAATGTGTGTGTAGTGTAGTGTAGCGTTGAGGTTCAGCTGGTTGACTACTCGCGTGTAGCGGGTCGAGGAGCACACCGTTGGCTAGGTCTTGCTGCCAGGGGCGTGCCGCGTCGGAAGACCATATATTGTCCTTGTAGTCCCCAATTATGATGTCGTATGGCTTGAGGGTCTGTAAGAAGAGGTCTACCTCTTGTTTGTCGTATTGACTGAAGTTGGAGTAGACGCAGACTATAGTCCGCCGGGGGCCATCGGGAAGCTGCAGTCTGAGGGCCCCCGCTAGCCCGTTAGGTGAATATACCGTTTCGAGGACATGGGGGACCACAGTGTTGCGGACGAGGAAAGCGACCCGTGGTTCTGTCCCTGGTGCAACGTAGCACTTGTACTCGTTGTTAAGTGCAGTGGTGGCTGCCTCTGGCAGTGGGAATCCCGGGTTGTATTCTTGTATACCGCGGAGTTCGATGCAACATTGGTGGATGAGGTGGAGGACACTAGTCCACCGCTGTAGACTAACGGTGCCCTGCGCGCCCTGTATGTTCCAGGTGGCCACTTTCATGTCTCGGTCTTGTTCGTTAGCCACGTTGTCCAGGCTGTCATATTGTCGGTTGGTGTTCACCACCAGGTGCGGGGCGTATTCCTCTATGTCGAGGAGAGGGACGGGTGACGAGGTACGAGACGACAGTGTCGGCGGAGCTGGTATATCCTCCGGTGTCCCGGGTTGGGATGTACGCCGCCACATTGGAGGACCCTCTTGCTGTTGTAGCGTGTGTTATGTGGGTTGTTGACCGAAATGCTTTGGAGTAGCATGTTGTAGCAGGGAATTCGTACCTCCGCGTTGGGAGCGGTCGGTGTGTAGAAGAAACAGGCAAAGGAGAGCCGTAACAGGCAAGGCCGCCACATACGCTAGTTGTGGGGGGGAGGGTCCTGCTTGTTTTTGCGTCTGTAGCGGGGGGACAGGGTATACCGCCTGCGCATCGTCCGCATCATAGCGAGTAGGTGTACGGGTCCCTCCATATGTGTTGGGGGGGGACAATAGGAGGTGGAGGGCGAATATGGCTATGAAGGGCAAAAGGAAGAGGTACCTCACTTTTTTCATTTGCCCTGTGGGATTTTTGACGGTCACTTCCCTTTTCCTTTGGGTTTGGTGTGTGTTGTGAATGCGGCCGTCCCTTCCATTCCTTGGTTGGGCTGTGGGGATGCCGGTGTCGTTGTGTTCTTTTCGGGTGGCGGTGTCGTCTTTGTGGGCGTTTTTTGTGGTGTTTTATTCTGTGCCTTTGTTTTTTTGTGCGCCTGGTGTGTTGTTCGTGGGTGTGCTGGTGTGGGTTGGCCCGTGTCGTTTTGTTTTTTGTCGAGTCGTCCATCCATGTCCATTGTATCCACTTGCGGTTGGAGCTGTGTTGGTGCCATGTCGTTGTTGGTATGGCCGAGTTCAGTTATGATGGCTTGGTCCCAATCCGCCACGTTGATGGGTTCGGGTTCTGCAAGCAGCTGCTTTTCTTGGTTCATTTCCCGGGTGACACGTCCCGTCATCATGTCTACGCCCAGCTGTTTTCCTGCCCTCATGTGTCTTCTTAATGCCGCGTCGTCGCACGTTTCTTGCTGCATGTTTTGTAGGAGCATGTGGTCGACGCGTTCCGTTACGTGCGCTGTTGTTGTATTGTCCCCTAGTGTCAGGTGTATGTATTCCCCGGGCGCAACCCCTATGTATTGCCCGGCGCTGCATGAGGGCCACGGCTGTGGCGTGTTGGTGTTGGAGCGAGGCATAGGTGCAGCCCGCGCCGCTCCACATGTTGGGTTCGGCAGCTATGTGTATAAAGTCTGATGTCTGATGTCTGATAAGGGATGTTGTGTGTGCGGTCTGTCCAAGAAGGTGTCTGATATTCTTATCTATTGGAGGTGGGACTAGGGGTCTAATGCCCAGAGGAAATTGGGAGAAACTATGCCTAAATCTAAATCAACCCCCCCCCCCCAAATGAAAAAAACAAAAAGGGAGGACACAATTGAAAAATCATTGGCGAACCACCTTGGACAATCAGAAACACGGCAGTACAAAAGTAAAAAAGACTTTGAACACCAAAATGGGAAAATGGGGAAAATGTATGAGCAAGGAAAGTGGCAAACAAAAAGGTGCCCATAGGCCCCCATAGGCCCCCATGGGCCCCCAAAGGTGCCCATAGGTCCCCAAAGGTGCCAATAGGTCCCCATAGGCCCCCATAGGCCCCCATAGGCCCCCAAAGGTGCCCATGGGTCCCCAGAGGTGCCCATAGGTCCCCAAAGGTCCCCCTAGATGCCAATGAGTCCCCATCGGCCCCCAGAGGTCCCCATAGGTCCCCAAAGGTGCCCATAGGTCCGCATAGGTCCCCACAGGCCCCCATAGGCCTCCACAAGCCCCCATAGGTCCCCATAGGTCCCCATAGGCCCCCATAGGCCCCAATAGGCCCCCATAGACCCCCAAAGGTGCCCATAGGCCCCCATAGGCCCCAATGGGTCCCCATAGACCCTCAAAGGTCCCCATAGGCCCCCATAGGCCCCCATAGGCCCCCGTAGGCCCCCATAGACCCCCATAGGCCCCCAAGGGTCCCCATAGGCCCCCATAGGTCCCCATAGGTCCCCACGTGCCCCCATAGGCCCCCATAGGCCCCCAAAGGTCCCCATAGGCCCCCATAGAGCCCCATAGGCCCCCATGAAGCCCCATAGGCCCCTATAGGCCCCCAGAGGTCCCCATAGGCCCCCAAAGGTCCCCATAGGCCCCTATAGGTCCCCATAGGCCCCCAAAGGTCCCCATAGGCCCCCATTGGCCCCCATAGGTCCCCAAAGGTGCCAATAGGCCCCCATAGGTCCCCATAGACCCCCATAGGCCACCATAGGTCCCCATAGACCCCCATAGGCCCCTATAGGTCCCCATAGGCCCCCATAGGTCCCCATAGGTCCCCATAGGTCCCCATAGGTCCCCACGTGCCCCCATAGGCCCCCATAGGCCCCCAAAGGTCCCCATAGGCCCCCATAGAGCCCCATAGGCCCCCATAGGCCCCCATAGGCCCCCATAGGCCCCCAAAGGTCCCCATAGGCCCCTAAAGGTCCCCATAGGCCCCCAAAGGTCCCCATAGGCCCCCATAGGCCCCCAAAGGTCCCCATAGGCCCCCATAGGCCCCCATAGGCCCCCAAAGGTCCCCGTAGGCCCCCCTTGGCCCCCATAGGTCCCCATAGGCGCCAATAGGCCCCCATAGGCCCCGATAGGCCCCCAAAGGTCCCCAAGGTCCCCATAGGCCCCCATAGGCCCCCAAAGGTCCCGATAGGGCCCCATAGGCCCCCAAAGGTCCCCATAGGCCCCCAAAGGTCCCCATAGGCCCCCAAAGGTCCCGATAGGGCCCCATAGGCCCCCAAAGGTCCCCATAGGCCACCATAGGTCCCCATAGACCCCCATAGGCCCCTATAGGTCCCCATAGGCCCCCATAGGTCCCCATAGGTCCCCATAGGTCCCCATAGGTCCCCACGTGCCCCCATAGGCCCCCATAGGCCCCCAAAGGTCCCCATAGGCCCCCATAGAGCCCCATAGGCCCCCATAGGCCCCCATAGGCCCCCATAGGCCCCCAAAGGTCCCCATAGGCCCCTAAAGGTCCCCATAGGCCCCCAAAGGTCCCCATAGGCCCCCATAGGCCCCCAAAGGTCCCCATAGGCCCCCATAGGCCCCCATAGGCCCCCATAGGCCCCCATAGACCCCCCTTGGCCCCCATATGTCCCCATAGGCGCCAATAGGCCCCCATAGGCCCCGATAGGCCCCCAAAGGTCCCCAAGGTCCCCATAAGCCCCCATAGGCCCCCAAAGGTCCCGATAGGGCCCCATAGGCCCCCAAAGGTCCCCATAGGCCCCCAAAGGTCCCCGTAGGCCCCTATAAGTCCCCATAGGCCACCATAGGCCCCCATAGGCCCCCCTTGGCCCCCATAGACCCCCATAGGCCCCTATAGGTCCCCATAGGCCCCCATAGGTCCCCATAGGTCCCCATAGGTCCCCACGTGCCCCCATAGGCCCCCATAGGCCCCCAAAGGTCCCCATAGGCCCCCATAGAGCCCCATAGGCCCCCATAGGCCCCCATAGGCCCCCATAGGCCCCCAAAGGTCCCCAGAGGCCCCTAAAGGTCCCCATAGGCCCCCAAAGGTCCCCATAGGCCCCCATAGGCCCCCAAAGGTCCCCATAGGCCCCCATAGGCCCCCAAAGGTCCCCATAGGCCCCCAAAGGTCCCCGTAGGCCCCTATAAGTCCCCATAGGCCCCCATAGGCCCCCATAGGCCCCCCTTGGCCCCCATAGGTCCCCATAGGCGCCAATAGACCCCCATAGGTAACCATAGGAACCCATAGGTCCCCATTGGCCCCCAAAGGTCCCCATAGGCCCCCATAGGCCCCCAAAGGTCCCCATAGGCCCCCATAGCCCCCCAAAGGTCCCCATAGGCCCCCAAAGGTCCCCATAGGCGCCCATAGGCCCCCATAGGGCCCCATAGACCCCCATAGGCCCCTATAGGTCCCCATATGCCCCCATAGGCCCCCATAGGCCCCCAAATGTCCCCATAGGCCCCCATAGGCCCCCCTTGGCCCCCATAGGTCCCCATAGGCACCCATAGGTCCCCATTGGCCCCCATAGGTCCCCATAGGCCCCCATAGGCCCCCATGGGCCACCATTGGACCCCAAGGTGCCAATAGGCCCCCAAAGGTCCCCATACGTCCCCATAGACCCCCATGGGCCACCATAGGTCCCCATAGGTCCCCATGGACCCCCATAGGTCCCCATAGGCCCCCATAGGGGTTCCGTCAAATATTTGGGGGCTGTAGACCCCCAAAATATTTCACGGATGGGGTTCCGTCAAATATTTTGGGGGTCTACAGCCCCCAAATATTTGACGGAACCACATCCGTCTACGCCCCCAAAATATTTCACGGATGTGGTTCCGTCAAATATTTGGGGGCTGTACACCCCCAAAATATTTCACGGATGGGGTTCCGTCAAATATTTGGGGGGTCTACAACCCCAGAATATTTCACGGATGTGGTTCCGTCAAATATTTGGGGGCTGTAGACCCCCAAAATATTTCACGGATGGGGTTCCGTCAAATATTTGGGGGCTGTACACCCCCAAAATATTTGACGGATGGGTTTCCGTCAAATATTTGGGGGGTGTACAGCCCCCAAATATTTCACGGATGGGGTTCCGTCAAATATTTGGTGAGTGTACAGCCCCCAAATATTTCACGGATGGAGCTCCGTCAAACATTTGGGGGGTCTACAGCCCCCAAATATTTCACGGAACCACATCCGTCAAATATTTTGGGGGTGTATAGCCCCCAAATATTTGACGGATGGCGTTCCGTCAAATATTTGGGGGGTGTACAGCCCCCAAATATTTCACGGAGGGGGTTCCGTCAAATATTTGGGGGGTGTACAGCCCCCAAATATTTGACGGATGGCGTTCCGTCAAATATTTGGGGGGTGTACAGCCCCCAAATATTTGACGGAAGGGGTTCCGTCAAATATTTGGGGGGTGTACAGCCCCAAAATATTTCACGGAAGGGGTTCCGTCAAATATTTGGGGGGTGCACAGCCCCCAAACATTTGACGGATGGCTTCCATCAAATATTTGGGGAGTGTACAGCCCCCAAATATTTGAGGGAAGGGGTTCCGTCAAATATTTGGGGGCTGTACACCCCCCAAATATTTGACGGATGGCGTTCCTTAAAATATTTGGGGGGTGTACAGCCCCCAAAAATTTGACGGATGGGGTTCCGTCAAATATGTGGGGGGTGTACAGCCCCCAAATATTTGACGTAAGGGGTTCCGTCAAATATTTGGGGGCTGTACACCCCCCAAAAATTTGACGGATGGCGTTCCGTCAGATATTTCGGGGGTGTGCAGCCCCCAAATATTTGACGGATGGCGTTCCGTCAAATATTTGGGGGGTGTACAGCCCCCAAAAAATTGACGGATGGGGTTCTGTCAAATATTTGGGGGGTGTACAGCCCCCAAATATTTGACGGAAGGGGTTCCGTCAAAGATTTGGTGGGTGTACAGCCCCCAAATATTTGACGGAAGGGGTACCGTCAAATATTTGGGGGGTGTACAGCCCCAAAATTTTTGACGGGTGGCGTTCCGTCAAATATTTGGGGGGTGTACAGTCCCCAAATATTTGACGGAAGGGGTTCCGTCAAATATTTGGGGGTTGTATAGCACCCAAATACTTGACGGGTGGCGTTCCGTCAAATATTTGGGGGGTGTACAGCCCCCAAATATT
Organism: Eutreptiella sp. 'Long Island Sound 2002'; assembly: GCA_964036045.1. Taxonomy (NCBI): domain Eukaryota; phylum Euglenozoa; class Euglenophyceae; order Eutreptiales; family Eutreptiaceae; genus Eutreptiella; species Eutreptiella sp. 'Long Island Sound 2002'. Next base: position 131,121,082 of record OZ038382.1, on the reverse strand, counting down.
TGACGGAAGGGGTTCCGTCAAATATTTGGGGGGTGTACAGCCCCCAAATATTTGACGGATGGCGTTCCGTCAAATATTTGGGGGGTGTGCAGCCCCCAAATATTTGACAGATGGTGTTCCGTCAAATATTTGGTGGGTGTACAGCCCCCAAATATTTGACGAAAGGGGTCCTGTCAAATATTTGGTGGGTGTACAGCCCCCAAATATTTGACGGAAGGGGTTCCGTCAAATATTTGGTGGGTGTACAGCCCCCAAATATTTGACGGAAGGGGTTCCGTCAAATATTTGGTGGGTCTACAGCCCCCAAATATTTGACGGATGGCGTTCCGTTAAATATTTGGGGGGTGTACAGCCCCCAAATATTTGACGGATGCCGTTCCGTCAAATATTCGGGGGGTGTACAGTCCCCAAATATTTGACGGAAGGGGTTCCGTCAAATATTTGGGGGGTGTACAGCCCCAAAATATTTGACGGACGGCGTTCCGTCAAATATTTGGGGGGTGTACAGCCCCCAAATATTTGACGGATGGCGTTCCGTCAAATATTTGGGGGGTGTACAGCCCCCAAATATTTGACGGAAGGGCTTCCGTCAAATATTTGGGGGGTGTACAGCCCCCAAAATATTTGACGGATGGCGTTCCGTCAAATATTTGGGGGGTGTACAGCCCCCAAATATTTGACGGATGGCGTTCCGTCAAATATTTGGTGGGTCTACAGCCCCCAAATATTTGACGGATGGCGTTCCGTTAAATATTTGGGGGGTGTACAGCCCCCAAATATTTGACGGATGCCGTTCCGTCAAATATTCGGGGGGTGTACAGTCCCCAAATATTTGACGGAAGGGGTTCCGTCAAATATTTGGGGGGTGTACAGCCCCAAAATATTTGACGGACGGCGTTCCGTCAAATATTTGGGGGGTGTACAGCCCCCAAATATTTGACGGAAGGGGTTCCGTCAAATATTTGGGGGTTGTACAGCCCCCAAATATTTGACGGATGGCGTTCCGTCAAATATTTGGGGGGTGTACAGCCCCCAAATATTTGACGGAAGGGCTTCCGTCAAATATTTGGGGGGTGTACAGCCCCCAAAATATTTGACGGATGGCGTTCCGTCAAATATTTGGGGGGTGTACAGCCCCCAAATATTTGACGGATGGCGTTCCGTCAAATATTTGGGGGGTGTACAGCCCCCAAATATTTGACAGAAGGGGTTCCGTCAAATATTTGGTGGGTCTACAGCCCCCAAATATTTGACGGAAGGGGTTCCGTCTAATATTTGGGGGGTGTACAGCCCCAAAATATTTCACGGAAGGGGTTAAGTCAAATATTTGGGGGGTCTACAGCCCCAAAATATTTCACGGAAGGGGTTCCGTCAAATATTTGGGGGGCGTACAGCCCCCAAATATTTGACGCATGGCGTTCCGTCAAATATTTGGGGGGTGTACAGCCCCCAAATATTTGACGGATTGCGTTCCGTCAAATATTTGGTGGGTGTATAGCCCCCAAATATTTGACGGATGGCGTTCCGTCAAATATTTGGTGGGTCTACAGCCCCCAAATATTTGACGGGTGGCGTTCCGTCAAATATTTGGGGGGTGTACAGCCCCCAAATATTTGACGGATGGCGTTCCGTCAAATATTTGGGGGGTGTACAGCCCCCAAATATTTGACGGATGGCGTTCCGTCAAATATTTGGTGGGTGTACAGCCCCCAAATATTTGACGGATGGCGTTCCGTCAAATATTTGGGGGGTGTACAGCCCCCAAATATTTGACGGAAGGGGTTCCGTCAAATATTTCGGGGGTGTACAGCCCCCAAATATTTGACGGATGGCGTTCCGTCAAATATTTGGGGGGTGTGCAGCCCCCAAATATTTGACGGATGGGGTTCCGTCAAATATTTGGGGGGTGTACAGCCCCCAAATATTTCACGGAAGGGGTTCCGTCAAATATTTGGGGGGTGTACAGCCCCCAAAATATTTGACGGATGGCGTTCCGTCAAATATTTGGGGGGTGTACAGCCCCCAAATATTTGACGGAAGGGGTTCCGTCAAATATTTGGGGGGTGTACAGCCCCCAAAATATTTGACGGATGGCGTTCCGTCAAATATTTGGGGGGTGTACAGCCCCCAAATATTTGACGGAAGGGGTTCCGTCAAATATTTGGGGGGTGTACAGCCCCCAAATTTTGACGGATGGGGTTCCGTCAAATATTTGGGGGGTGTACAGCCCCCAAATATTTGACGGATGGCGTTCCGTCAAATATTTGGGGGGTGTACAGCCCCCAAATATTTGACAGAAGGGGTTCCGTCAAATATTTGGGGGGTGTGCAGCCGCCAAGTATTTGACGGAAGGGGTTCCGTCAAATATTTGGGGGGTGTACAGCCCCCAAATATTCGACGGATGGGGTTCCGTCAAATTTTTGGGGGGTGTACAGCCCCCAAATATTTGACGGAAGGGGTTCCGTCAAATATTTAGGGGGTGTACAGCCCCCAAATATTTGACGGATGGCGTTCCGTCAAATATTTGGGGGGTGTACAGCCCCCAAATATTTGACGGAAGGGGTTCCGTCAAATATTTGGTGGGTGTACAGCCCCCAAATATTTGACGGAAGGGGTTCCGTCAAATATTTGGTGGGTCTACAGCCCCCAAGTATTTGACGGATGGGGTTCTATCAAATATTTGGGGGGTGTACAGCCCCAAAATATTTCACGGAAGGGGTTCCGTCAAATATTTGGGGGGTGTACAGCCCCAAAATATTTCACGGAAGGAGTTCCGTCAAATATTTGGGGGGTGTACAGCCCCCAAATATTTGACGGGTGGCGTTCCGTCAAATATTTGGGGGGTGTACAGCCCCCAAATTTTTGACGGATGGCGTTCCGTCAAATATTTGGGGGGTGTACAGCCCCCAAATATTTGACGGATGGCGTTCCGTCAAATATTTGGTGGGTGTACAGCCCCCAAATATTTGACGGATGGCGTTCCGTCAAATATTTGGGGGGTGTACAGCCCCCAAATATTTGACGGAAGGGGTTCCGTCAAATATTTGGGGGGTGTACAGCCCCCAAATATTTGACGGATGGCGTTCCGTCAAATATTTGGGGGGTGTACAGCCCCCAAATATTTGACGGATGTGGTTCCGTCAAATATTTGGGGGGTGTACAGCCCCCAAATATTTCACGGAAGGGGTTCCGTCAAATATTTGGTGGGTGTGCAGCCCCCAAATATTTGACGGAAGGGGTTTCCGTCAAATATTTGGGGGGTGTACAGCCCCCAAATATTTGACGGATGGCGTTCCGTCAAATATTTGGGGGGTGTACAGCCCCCAAATATTTGACGGAAGGGGTTCCGTCAAATATTTGGGGGGTGTACAGCCCCCAAAATATTTGACGGATGGCGTTCCGTCAAATATTTGGGGGGTGTACAGCCCCCAAATATTTGACGGAAGGGGTTCCGTCAAATATTTGGGGGATGTACAGCCCCCAAATTTTGACGGATGGGGTTCCGTCAAATATTTGGGGGGTGTACAGCCCCCAAATATTTGACGGATGGCGTTCCGTCAAATATTTGGGGGGTGTACAGCCCCCAAATATTTGACAGAAGGGGTTCCGTCAAATATTTGGGGGGTGTGCAGCCGCCAAGTATTTGACGGAAGGGGTTCCGTCAAATATTTGGGGGGTGTACAGCCCCCAAATATTTGACGGATGGCTTTCCGTCAAATTTTTGGGGGGTGTACAGCCCCCAAATATTTGACGGAAGGGGTTCCGTCAAATATTTGGGGGGTGTACAGCCCCCAAATATTTGACGGATGGCGTTCCGTCAAATATTTGGGGGGTGTACAGCCCCCAAATATTTGACGGAAGGGGTTCCGTCAAATATTTGGTGGGTCTACAGCCCCCAAATATTTGACGGATGGGGTTCTATCAAATATTTGGGGGGTGTACAGCCCCAAAATATTTCACGGAAGGGGTTCCGTCAAATATTTGGGGGGTGTACAGCCCCAAAATATTTCACGGAAGGAGTTCCGTCAAATATTTGGGGGGTGTACAGCCCCCAAATATTTGACGGATGGCGTTCCGTCAAATATTTGGGGGGTGTACAGCCCCCAAATATTTGACGGATGGCGTTCCGTCAAATATTTGGGGGGTGTACAGCCCCCAAATATTTGACGGATGGCGTTCCGTCAAATATTTGGGGGGTGTACAGCCCCCAAATATTTGACGGATGGCGTTCTGTCAAATATTTGGGGGGTGTACAGCCCCAAAATATTTCACGGAGGGGTTCCGTCAAATATTTGGGGGGTGTACAGCCCCAAAATTTTTAACGGATGGCGTTCCGTCAAATATTTGGGGGGTGTACAGCCCCCAAATATTTGACGGAAGGGGTTCCGTCAAATATTTGGGGGGTGTACAGCCCCCAAATATTTGACGGATGGCGTTCCGTCAAATATTTGGGGGGTGTACACCCCCCAAATATTTGACGGAAGGGGTTCCGTCAAATATTTGGGGGGTGTACAGCCCCCAAATATTTGACGGATGGGGTTCCGTCAAATATTTGGGGGGTGTACAGCCCCCAAATATTTGACGGATGGCGTTCCGTCAAATATTTGGGGGGTGTGCAGCCCCCAAATATTTGACGGATGGCGTTCCGTCAAATATTTGGGGGGTGTGCAGCCCCCAAATATTTGACGGATGGGGTTCCGTCAAATATTTGGGGGGTGTACAGCCCCCAAATATTTGACGGATGGGGTTCCGTCAAATATTTGGGGGGTGTACATCCCCCAAATATTTCACGGAAGCGGTTCCGTCAAATATTTGGGGGGTGTGCAGCCCCCAAATATTTGACGGAAGGGGTTCCGTCAAATATTTGGGGGGTGTACAGCCCCCAAATATTTGACGGAAGGGGTTCCGTCAAATATTTGGGGGGTGTACAGCCCCCAAATATTTGACGGATGGCGTTCCGTCAAATATTTGGGGGGTGTACAGCCCCCGAATATTTGACGGAAGGGGTTCCGTCAAATATTCCGGGGGTGTACAGCCCCCAAATATTTGACGGATGGCGTTCCGTCAAATATTTGGGGGGTGTACAGCCCCCAAATATTTGACGGAAGGGGTTCCGTCAAATATTTGGTGGGTCTACAGCCCCCAAATATTTGACGGAAGCGGTTCAGTCAAATATTTGGGGGGTGCACAGCCCCAAAATATTTCACGGAAGGGGTTCCGTCAAATATTTGGGGGGTGTGCAGCCCCAAAATATTTCACGGAAGGAGTTCCGTCAAATATTTGGGGGGTGTACAGCCCCCAAATATTTGACGGATGGCGTTCCGTCAAATATTTGGGGGGTGTACAGCCCCCAAATATTTGACGGATGGCGTTCCGTCCAATATTTGGGGGGTGTACAGCCCCCAAATATTTGACGGAAGGGGTTCCGTCAAATATTTGGTGGGTGTACAGCCCCCAAAAATTTGACGGAAGGGGTTCCGTCACATATTTGGTGGGTGTACAGCCCCCAAATATTTGACGGAAGGGGTTCCGTCAAATATTTGGGGGGTGTACAGCCCCAAAATATTTCACGGAAGGGGTTCTGTCAAATATTTGGGGGGTGTACAGCCCCAAAATATTTCACGGAAGGGGTTCCGTCAAATATTTGGTGGGTGTACAGCCCCCAAAAATTTGACGGAAGGGGTTCCGTCAAATATTTGGTGGGTGTACAGCCCCCAAATATTTGACGGAAGGGGTTCCGTCAAATATTTGGGGGGTGTACAGCCCCAAAATATTTCACGGAAGGGGTTCTGTCAAATATTTGGGGGGTGTACAGCCCCAAAATATTTCACGGAAGGGGTTCTGTCAAATATTTGGGGGGTGTACAGCCCCCAAATATTTGACGGATGGCGTTCCGTCAAATATTTGGGGGGTGTACAGCCCCCAAATATTTGACGGAAGGGGTTCCGTCAAATATTTCGTGGGTGTACAGCCCCCAAATATTTCACGGAAGGGGTTTCGTCAAATATTTGGTGGGTCTACAGCCCCCAAATATTTGACGGAAGGGGTTCCGTCAAATATTTGGGGGGTGTGCAGCCCCCAAATATTTGACGGAACCACATCCGTCAAACATTTGGGGGGTCTACAGCCCCCAAAATATATGACGGATGGTGTTCCGTCAAATATTTGGGGGGTGTACAGCCCCCAAATATTTCACGGAAGGGGTTCCGTCAAATATTTGGGGGGTGTACAGCCCCCAAATATTTGACGGATGGCGTTCCGTCAAATATTTGGGGGGTGTACAGCCCCAAAATATTTGACGGAAGGGGTTCCGTCAAATATTTGGGGGGTGTACAGCCCCCAAATATTTGACGGATGGCTTTCCGTCAAATATTTGGGGGGTGTAGAGCCCCCAAATATTTGACGGAAGGGGTTCCGTCAAATATTTGGGGGGTGTACAGCCCCAAAATATTTCACGGAAGGGGTTCCATCAAATATTTGGGGGGTGTAGACCCCCTAAATGTTTGACGGACATACATCCGTCAAATATTTGGGATGTCTACACCCCCAAAATATTTGACGGATGCATGTCCGTCAAGTATTCGACGCATGCCCATGCGTCAGTTATCTGGGGGGTGTAGACCCCCAAAATAATTGACGCATGCCCATGCGTCAATTATTTGGGGGGTCTAGACCCCCCAAAATAGACCCCTCTAGGAATCGGAGCGTGCCCACGCGCCAATTCCTAACAGGGGTCTACACCCCTCTGTGAATCAATGGGGGGGGGGCTATGAAGTCAAGGGGGGGGGTATGAAATAGATGGGGGGGGGGGGGGGCTATGAAATTGAATGGGGGGAACCAATGAAATTTATGGGGGTGGCGCTATGAAATTGATGGGGGGGGTGCTATGAAATTGATGGGGGGGGGGCTATGTATTGGATGGGGGGGGGGCTATGAAATTGATAGCGGGGCATATGAAATTGATGGGGGGGCTATGAAATGGATGGGGGCGGGGCTATGAAAATGATGGGGGAGGGGTTATGAAATTGATAAAGGGGGGGTTATAAAGTTGATAGGGCAGGGGGCTATGAAATCGATGGGGGGGGGCTATGAAATTGAATGGGGGGGACCTATGAAATTGATGGGGGTGGGGCTATGAAATTGATGGGGGGTAGGGCTGTGAAATTGATGGGGGATAGGGCTATGAAATTGATGGGGGGGGGCTATGAAATTGATGGGGGGGGGGCTTTGAAATTGATAAGGGGGGGGGGCTATGAAATTGATGGGGGGGGGGCTATGAAATTGATGGGGGGGCATATGAAATTGATGGGGGGGGCTATGAAAATTGATAGGGGGGGGCTATGAAATTGATGGGAGGAGGCTATGAAATTGATGCGAGAGGGGCTATGAAAGGGAGGGGGGGGGCTATGAAATTGATAGGGGGGGGCTATGAAATGGATGGGAGGGGGCTACGAAATTGATAGGGGGGGCTATGAAATGGATGTGGGGGGGGCTATGAAATTGATGGGAGGGGGCTATGAAATTGATGGGGGGGGTTATGAAATGGATGTGGGGGGGGGCTATGAAATGGATGGGGGGGGGGGCTATGAAATTGATAGGGGGGGCATATGAAATTGATGGGGGGGTAAATAAGTGTCAAGGGGGCGCTTGAGGGAGCGGTGCCCCATCCACCCTCCACCGGAACTAACTAAGGAACGGAGTAACATACTTGGTATTTTAATTTTTTTTGGGTTCGGACCTTGGTAAGCTGGTGGGAAAACACTCTACTGGAAAAGAAAACCTGAAAAAGAAAAACAGGCATACCCTCCCTAACCTCAACCACACAAGCAGGGAAACGACAGGGTCGGAGAGAGGGAGGGAGGGGAGGGAGGGAGGGGAAGGAGGGAGGGGAGGGAGGGAGGGAGGGAGGGAGGGAGGGAGGCTCTCTTGGGCGGCCGTAGGGGCTGTGTTGTGCTGTGTTGTGCTGTGCTATGCTGTATGTTGTGCTTTGGTGTGCTGTGATGTGATGTGCTGGGATGTGCCGTGCTGTGCCGTGCTGTGTTGTGCCGTGCTCGAAACCCACTACCCCCCCTCTCCACAGTTCCGGCCCAACCCGATGAACCCACACCCACCCACCCCTCCAGCAAAACTGACCCGATTAGCTGAGGTGAGGTTGCTTGGGCCAGACATCAGGATTCTGTTCCCACTTGTCTTCAGTCACATATGAGCCCCCCGATCGGTTGCAGTCAGAGAGATGGGGTGGGATGGCGTGGGGGGGGGGGGGGCACGTACCATCATTGAAGGGGTTGCAAGCACTGGTTGGGTTTCAAACGCTAGGGTCGAGACCACAACCCACTCCTACACCTCAAGGGTGTGGTGACAATGGGACAAGTCTGATATTGGGGGGGGACACAGGGGGGGGGGGGGGCGGAAGTCTGACACAGGGGGGGGGGGTTAGAAAGGGTGTTGGGGTGGGGGGGGGGGGTGGGGGGTGATGGTCCATAAAAGTCTCATGTCTGATGTCTGATAGCCGACTAGGTCGCTATACACATAGCTGGGGTTCGGTCTTCCACTTGCTGCAGCATTCAAAGTAAGACGCTACGACCTTTGCTGTATCGTCTCCCGCACCCTGAGTCCACCCAAACAACACCGTCGTGGCGTCGTATTTGGTTGGTTTTGGGGGCCGCTTTATGTCCCTGAAACGTCTTGTTGACTGCATCCAGTTGTTTCGGTTGAGTATGACGTTCGTCATCACATGAACCAGTTCATAGCTTTTCATGCCCTTCAGTTTTTGGGCAATCAAGCGTCGGTTTGCGTGAGGATGGAACTGTGTAGTAGGCGGTAGGAGTCAACTGGTCGGAAGCCTTTAAAGAAAGAGGCGATGCCCCGTCCTAGCAGCTGTTCCCTGTCGATGTCATCGAGGATTTCCTGGACTCACGTTATTTTGTCTTCCTTGTGTTCTGTGTATTGTTGTCGTAGGATGTACAAGCTCTCGTAGTCGGTCTCTGTGAGCCAGTAGGGGCCGGGGTTGCCGGCGTTTTCTTCTTCTTGTTTGATTGTTTGTAGTGGCTGTGTTAGTTGGGGTAGTAGCTGGGAGGTGTAGCCTCCACGCGTGTGAGCCGTTTTGTCCTCCGGTGTGTTCAGAGGCACACTTCCACCGGAAGGTGTTGTGTGGGTCTTTGCTATGGTGGAAGCGACATCGGATGGGTGTCCATTGATTCCTTTCATAAACGCGTCCCGTGTTCTAAAACCGGTTTCTGGTGGGCACTTGACCACTACCGTAGTCTTGGCTCGTTCTGGTTGCAATGTATCTGTGCCGTCCTCTAGTCCTACATGTATTGGCGTAGGTTTTGTGTGCGGGTTCTTGGCCCGTCTTGATGGTGTTGTCTAGGTGCAGGACCATGATGTGTTTGGGTTGTATGTGGTCGACTAAGCTGTCTTGCTATGGAGACGACTTGCGTACAGGCAATTTATCAACTTGATAAACTCCTATTATGTAGCGGGCTAGCTTCCGTAGCGGAGCACGATGCAGGCAGCCCATGCGGTAGGTCTCTAGGGCTGTGGTATCCTGTCGGTCTGCTTCATATGCTAGGAGCCGTTCCTTGGCCCCTGGGTCGCTGAGGGTGCGCACGTTTTGGTCGACGCGTTTGTCCTCACTACCGCCCCATTCTATGTGTATGGTTGCGCGTTGCATCCGCTGGTCATGGTTACGTCGGGTTCCTGCTGCTTGTAAGAGGAGTAGGTATGTTTTGTTTCGGATGTCTGGGGTCCCTTGATGGTCGGCTTCTGTGTGGACTGTGTACCGTTGTGCTCCGGCCATTTCCAGTACTGTGTGTATGCCGTCGGAGTCTGCTTCGTGCACTACCGTCATGACGTCGCGTAGTGTCTGCTGCGCCAAGAGGGGCAGCTGGTAGGTATTTCTATCATACCATGTCCCATCTTGTGTCTGCCGTCTGATGTGTTCCGTTGTGACGGCGCGGTTTGGGTTTTTAGTGAGGTGTGCTTTCAGTGTGGTTTGTGTGTCGTATATGACCGATGTCTTTAGTGTTTCTTGTTCTGCCGTGGTCATTGCTTGTTGTGTTGTTCCCGTATTGATTTTCACCAGCAGTTCTAGTAGCTAGTACTCCGTTGGTGTGTGTATGGGGAGCTTATCTAGTGGGTTGTCCTTGTTTTGGTGGAAAGTGTATGCTTGTGTGTCCTCTTGTGGGGGTGGAAGGGAGTAGCTAATCCCCTCCGTGTGGTAGTCTACGGGGTGGCTGTGCTCCTCGTCCTGTAGGGGGTCCTGTGCCGTTTTGCCCTCTGGTTGGGATTGTGGGCTTGTCTTCTAGGTTTCCGGGGGCGTTTCCTCTACATCCCCTAGGTGGTGGTCTTCAGGTGCTGCCCGAACGAATTCTTTCCAAACTTTTCAGTGAGGGTTGGTACCATCCCGTGGGGTGGTGTGTTGTTCTCTGGGCCCCGGTTTGGTTGCGCATCGCCATCTTGTGTGGCATCTGGGACCCATTCACTGTGTTGTGGGTAGGTTTCGTTCGGTATGTTGTGTAGGTCAGTGGTGTGGTGTGTGACGGGTTGTAGGTTGTCTTCGTCCGCACGTGCAAGCACCCAGTCAGTGATGCCGTATGCCACGAGTAGGTCATGTTGTATGGGGTGGGCTAGCACCCGCAGTCAGTACCGTAGTGATATGGCCATATGGTAGCCATCTATTGTGCCCGTCACGGCGTGCACTTTGTGTCGCGCAGCTGCGTAGTAGGGGAGGTCCCTCCTCAGGTGTACTTCCCAGAGTTGTCCTGTTGTGTTGTGGGTTTGCATCCATATGTTATATGCCGTTGGCGGTGGGGGGTTGGGTGATGTACTATAGTTCACGTTCGAGAGTCGTTGGTTGTTGTATATTTGTATGCAAAAGTACTCATACATTGGGTCATCCATGGGTGGGGGGGGGGGGGTATGCGCGCTTCCAGTGTGCGGCGGCACAATGGGCAGCTCAGCAATCGGGGGTCGTTGGCACATGTTAGACACAACTTGTGGCTAGGGTCGCAACTTAGGCTTGTGTCTGCACGTTGTTCCATATGTATGGGGCGATCCTCACGTGGCTGCTCCCTTGTTTCCGTTTTTCTCGTTTGTTTGGCACTATAGTTGGCCGGTACCTGTTGTGGAGGGGATGTCGCATGCGGGGGTAGTGGGGGAGGGGGGGGGGGGTCGTGTGTCTCTCTCCCCAAATCTCCCGGTGGGGTGGGTTGTGTCGCTTGGTCCACTAGTGTGGGTGCAACTGGTCCAGGGTGTGGTTCTGTATGCACATCCTGTGTTGGGTCGTGTAGCGATCTTGCCGGCCTTGGAAAGGGACGGGTACGTAACCGTTGTGCTTTGCGGATCTTTTTGTTTGGTGGTACGGCTATGGCATCCTGCATGGTTGGGTCCTCGTAGGGTCTTTTTTCGCGTGTGGTTTCCTGTGTTTCACGGACATGTTGTTCACTCAAGTGGGACGCGTTGGTTTGTCGTTTTGTTGGAAGTTGGTGGTATAGTAGGTCCTCCGCATTGCGAGGTGTACTTCTGGGCTTGTGTCTGGTGCTCTGGGTATATTGTCTCCACGTCCTCTGTGCGTCAACGTTTGTGTTCCGTCAGTGTTGGGGTGTCCGTCGTACGCTTGTGTAACATCCTGGGTGTGTTGTATGTGGGCGGGCCGTCCCGGTTGTAGCGCATGCGTTTTGGCGAAGGTCTTGCTGGTGAAGTGGGGCGAGGCCTTGGCTCCACATCTCCGTCTTTAGTGACGCCATGACCCAATCTGTTCATGTCGTTTGGTGGTATCGGCTTGGGGGTCGTTGCCTCTGGAGGTGGTGCCGAGCAGGTGTGCGTGGTGGGTGATGGCTCGGCATCAGCCAGGAGGCTTGCCTTGGGTACAGGGTATTTGGGGACTTTATCCCGTACAGGCGGCGCGGTACCATATCTGGGGTGTCGGGCTATTGTACGGCAAAGTATTTACACGTGGTGTAGCAAAAGTAAACAAAATCAGCCATGTGGCATCGAGGGCATACCACGTCAACGGCAGTGGTCATGTGTAACCCCGCTGGTGAGCGATGTTTCTGTGTTTGTATGGTTGTGTCCGTTGTCACAGGGGTGAGTGGGTGCGCTGTGTTACGATATTGTATAACATGTGAGGGGGTGGCCTCTAGTGATGGTATCTCTAAGGTGCCGTATATGGATGCCGATTCCGTGCCTGGTGTATGTGTGGTGTTTTTTTTTGGGGGGTCTATTTTTGAGTGCCTCCGAGAGTGCTGGGATCACATATTTGTATAGTTTAACGGGGTAGTGGGGGTCGGAGGCCGTTTCTATCTCACTTGCCAATCTCGTGACCGTCTCCCTATGGTGGGGTGGATTTCGGTCTCTCCCGTCTGTAGGTCATGGGGGCCTCGGTTTTCCTCGATGTCTCCGTCGTCGGTGTGATCGTGTATCGTCCTACTTTGGCTGGGGTGGATTTGTTGCGTGTTAGGGGGGTAGGGTGCCCTTCCGCAGGGTAGGGGTCCATTCCGGCGTGAGCCCCCCTCCTTGGGGGGGGTTGCTCTGGGGGCATCATGTGGTGCACGGGTCACAGAGAAACAGATCATAGTTGCGCTACAGTTTGGTTCACGTTCGGTGCAGTGTGCGTTGCCCTGCAAACACCAGGGCGTGCGGCCTTAGGGCAAAAGTGGCTGTACCGGCATGTCTAGGCGTGTCGTGCCTCGGCGTGTCGTGGAGTTAAGTGTTGGGGGCCATCGGCCGTTTCCACACCAGCTCGCGTGGGAACCTGTCCCACCTCAGTCCGTATCTCTCGCTGGCATGGCCTCCGTGGTTGGTGGCCCCTCGCGGTGGTACTCGTTGTGAGCAGGTCTGTGGTGTGATAAGTCGATGTGTCCTTAGGACGCTTGCTCACCTCAGGGTGGCCATAGTTATATGAAGCATCAGTATATGATGAGGTGTTCCCTTGGCTTTGTCGTCTCGCTTATCGCCGACCGAGTTGTAATCCACAGCTGTTGGTACAGCACCGTGCTCCACTCCGGCGCCCGGCCTCTCAAGCCAGTATGGGTTCCATGGTTGCGGGTCTCCACGGTGATGTTCATTGTGGAGAAGGGTATGGAGTGGCAGGTGGGGAGGGTCATGGGTTCACGCGTTGTCCTTTTCATGCACACACATGCACATACCTCCCTCAGCATGTCAGAGGACGCGCTCGAGGCGCGCTGGTCCGCGGGTGCGATGGTGGGGATGTTGGGGACGACCGTTCCCAATTCTCCCTTGTGGGTCCTAGGTCGGCGCTTTTTTGTTTTGTACGACCATCGCGGTTGCTATGGTGGTTGTGCGTGTTGATCCTGCTCTGCGGCAAGAACGTCCCAACCGCCTGTGAAATGGAAAACTCTAGTGTGTCCCGAGTTTGACGGTTTTTGTTCTTGTCTAGTTGGGTGTACAGGTCCATAGTCACCATGCTGCTGTGCTCGCTCCCCATGCGGCTGCGGGGAGCTGGGGTGATGGAGGGAGGAGTGGAGTCCTGGTGCGTCACGTGTGTGGTACATCTGAGGCTACTGCGGTTGCAGGTGTTGCAGTGGTTGCGCTATTCCGCACGCAGGGTAACCACCTTGGGGCATATGTTGTTGTTGCTGGTCCCGAGGATATTTTGCCGTTGGCTGGGCCCTGTCACGTGAGAGCCATGTTGACGGGTGGCTGTCCTGTGTGTCTCTGCGGGCCTCAGTGCGGAGGAGCTCCAATGCCGCGGCATTTTGTTGGCTGAACTGTGCCCCTGTACCTCTTCCCAACTCTAGTCCTGGTGCCACGTGTTGGCCGTGCCTGTCCACCACCACTCTGTATTGTGCCTGTGGCCTGTGCTGTGCCTGTGGTGGGGGGGGGAGGGTGCCTCACAGTGGTGAGGCGCCGGCTGTGTCCCCGTCAGGCCTACGTGTGGTCCTGCCTGTCGGGGGGGGGGGGTTGTTGGGATGTGTCCATGTGGCTGTGTTGGAGGGCGGGGATTGCACAGGGGGTTTCTGGACCGGAGGGGTTGTGGTAGAACCGCAGTGGTTCTGCCACTGAGGTTGGTTGGGGGGAGGGGGGTGGGGGTTGATAACCGGGGTCGTGTAGGGGGACCTGCCCGTCACCATGCCTCATGTCGAGGTTGACGCAATGGCGCCGCTGCGCTTGTGGTTGTACAGGCTCGCCTTGTGGCAGCTGGGGTTGGTCGCGGGGTTGGTCTCCGTGCCTGTCCGTGTTGGGTTGTTGCTGTGGAATGCCTCCGGTCGCCCCGGGTTGGGGTTGGGGTTCGGTGTGGAGTGTGCGGCAGATGCCTGCCCCTGAGTCCGCGAGGGACGCCGGGCCTGCGTCAATTCCCCCTTGCATCTCCGCTGCAGAACTTTTTTCGGAGGCTGTGGCTGTCATTGTCACTATCGCTGGTGCTGTCGGGGTCTGTGTCTGTGTGTGACCGTCTGCCACCTAGTTTCGGACCCACCAGGCGCAACGTCATGTGGATGGGTCCGTGTCCGGTTGTCGGGGTCGGGTCGTCGTCTCTGAGCGGCTGCCTTTGGTGGTACAGCCGTTGGAGGTGCGGTTGGGGGAGATGTGGTGTGTGATGATGGAGGGCATTTTTTATGCCCTTGACTCACCCGGTTGCCGGGAGGCTAAACGGATGTCTGGCGCCGCTCAAGATCACCGACCTACAATACCACGCGGGGTGTGTTGGGCAGAGGGGGGGGGGGGGGTACAATGCGATAAAGTCGTGTCATGGCATTTCCTAGGTTGTAAGCAAAGTGATTCTTTGAGCGACACTGAGTGTTGGCCCAGTTGTTGGTATGGCTAATCCATGGGGTCAGGTGTTGTGTTCATGGCGGTGTAGTCCGAGTGTTGCCAAGGACAAGGAGCGGGGCTCCACACCGTCGTCAAGGTCCGTGTTTTTGGCAGGGAGCAGCTCTCCACTCCACCGTTTATCTGTTCGTTGTTTGTTGTGTTGGTTATGTATGTTGCGATTTTTGTGTTGTTAGTTGGCGGGGAGCAAGGCTCCACACCACCGTCGCCGATGTGGTAGGGACATGCAATGATGTTTATCATCAACACTATGGTATGTAGAGGTCGTGTCTTGTATGGGGTTGTTCTCGTGTGTTTTGTGGTTGTGTGTGTGTGGCGGGGAGCTGGGCTCCGCACCGCCGTCGGGTTGTTCTTTGTTGGGTCGCCATGGGCCCTGGGTTGTTGATGTCCTAGCGGGGAGTTGCGCTCCGCACCGCCGTTGCAGGTGTCGGGTGTTGGCGGGTCTTGTTCCACAGGATTACCTTTGGCGGGGAGCAGGGCTCCGCTCCGCTGTTCAGGAGGGTAGCCCATTTCTGTGCATGGTGCAGTTGTGTTGCATACCGTGGGGCAAGCTTAGCGTACTTTATGTTGCGAACATGGTTGGCGTTGGTGCGGATCATAGTTTGCAGCGAGCTGTCGTTCGCCTTGTCTTCCTTGTCCGGGGTGTCTTGGTTGTACCTGAATCCCGCAAACATTGACTCGAAGTCGCTCAGGGGAACGCGATACTCCGTCATCAGGGCCGCTTGTCTGGGGACTTGCTTCAACAATTGGGCGGCGCGGTCTGCGTGCACATAGTTGGTGTCGCCGGAGGTGTCGTGCTTCTCATTCACCAGGGCGTACTTCCCGGTGGCGGTCGAAGCGATGACGGCGTTGTCGTGGGCTGTGCGGTCGGCGGCCTTCGTGCCAGCCTTGCTAGGGTACACGTCGGAGTCGGCGGTTGCAACGGTCATAGCGGCGGTTGCCTGCAAGTCAGCTTTACCCAAGACGGTGTCGTACTTCATGCTGGGGACGGCGTACTCGTTGATGGTAGCGTGATCCTCGGTGTTGGTGGCCTTGCCGTAGTACATGTTGGAGTTGGCGGTTTCGACGGGCGTAAAGAGGGAGGCCTTCATGTCAGCTTTGCCCAAGACGGGGTCATACGTCACCTCGGGAAGGGTGTACTCGGAGGTGTCCGTCACGTTGTTCGGGTCAGCCATAAGTGCCTCCTTGATTGTTGTAGGGGGCGGCCTCTGGTCGGTGCTTGCGTCGTTGTTGATTGCGTCACCGAGTGCGGGGTCTTTTAAGAACGCCTGCCGTAACAAGGCTGGGAGCCAGGCAAAGCGTCTTACTTCACGGTGGCCCATGCTGGGCTTTCCGTGGTCCATTCGTCGACAACGAAAAAAAATAGACACTCAGAATGTGAGGCAATAGAAACCATAACTGCCCACAAGTGAGCAAGGTGGCTACATACACACTGCCGCTTGGAGGGTCCACAACCTTTCAGAGCGAGGTACAGAATCGGAGGCGGCCCAAAGCTATGCCCATGGGCTACATAGCCCTTGCCACTTGGGGGTTGCAGAACCTTTTCGAGCAAGGGACAGAATCAACAATGGTCCGCAAGTGGGCCGGGATGGCTCCTTAACTCCTGCCACCTCGGGGGTCCCCAACACTTGACAACGGCGCACAAGATCGAAGGAGGCCTACAAGTGGGGCGGGTGGCCACCTAAGCCTTGCCACGTATGGATTCCCCAACACTTGAGAACAGCAAAACGGAATTGGAGGTGGCCCACAACTGGACCGGGTGACTACATAATGCCTGCCGCCTTGGGGATCCCGAACCGTTCTAAGTAGGGGACAGACTCAAGAGCGGGCTAAACACGGGCAGGGTGGCTACAGAACGCCTGCCACAGGGGGGGGGGGGGGGGGGCGGGTGCGCAATGCTGCAGAGCAGGGGACAAAATCCCATGGCTACACCAACCCCGCCGCTTGAGGGGTCCCCGGTAGTTTACAGCCAGGGAAAGAATCACAAGTGGCCCACCAACCGGCCGCGTCGCCGGATAACACCTAGCGCCTAGGGGCCCTCATAGCTTCATATCGATGAACAAAATCAGGAGTGTGGCCCACATATGGGCCGGTTGGCTACATAACGTCTACAGCCTTGGGCGTCCACACTGCTTAAGAGCGAGAGACACAATCACAAGGGTCGCACAAATGTACCACGTGGGTACATAACCCGTGCCGTCCAGGGGGTCCCCAACGCTTCACATCGGGGGATACAAATTAGAGGTGGCCAACAAGTGGGCCGGGTGGTTACATGACCTCTGCCGGTTGGGGGTTCACAACGCTTTACCGTGGGAAATAGAATTTGCAATGGCACACAAGTGGGCTAGGTGACTACATGACCCGTGCCGCTTGGCGGGTTCCCAATACATCAAAGCGGAAAACAAAATCAGAAGTGGCCCAAAAGTGGGCCGGGTGGCTACATAACACCACCACCTTGGGGGTCCACACCGCTTAGGGCGGGGTACAAAAACACACAGAGCTCGAAAATTGGCCGCGTGGCTACATAACCCTTGCTGCCTTCGGGGTCCAAAAAAACTTCAAGGCAAAACGTAGCATCACAGGGGGCCTGGAAGTGGGCATGTTTGCAACAGAACCCTTGCCGCGGGAGGGGTTCCCCAACACTTCACAGCGGGGAACCGAATTGGAAGTGGCCCACAAATGGGCCGGGTGGCTACATAGTCCCTGACGTTTGCGGCGTGCACAATGCTTCAAAGCGGAGGATAAAATCAAAAGCAAACCACACCTTGGCCGGGATCGCTACACAAGCCTTGCCACTTGGGGGATCCATGACGCCTCAAAGTGGGGGAAAGAATCAAAGGCGGCCCACAAGTGGGCCGGGATCATTACATAAGCCATGCCGCTTTTGGGGGTCCCCAAAGCTTCACATCGGGGGACGTGATGAGAGGTGGCCCAGAAGTGGGCGGTGTGGCTACATAAGCCGTGCCACCTTGGGGGTCCCAAAAACTTTGGAGCGGGGAATAGAATCATAAATGGCCAGCAAGGTGGCTAGGTGGATACATGACGCCTACCACCTATGCGGTCCAAAACGCTTTAAAGCGGGGGACACAATCATAGGTCGCCCACAAGTGGGCCGGAGGGCTACGGAACCGCTGCCACCTTGGGGTTCCCCGGCGCCTAAGAGCGGCGGACACAATCAGCACTAGCGAACAGGTAGGCGGGGTGCCTACATTACCCCTGCTACCAAGGGGGTGGGGGTCCCAAGGCTTCACAGCAAGACACAAAACCAAGGACATAAACCGTGCCGGCTAGGGGTTCCCGAACGCTTCAGAGCGGGGGAGAAAATCAGAAGCAGCCCACAATTGGGCCACATGGCTACATAATCCTTGCCGCTTGGGGGTCCCCACCGATTGACATCGGGGGACAGAATGAAAGGAGTGGCCCACAAGTGCGCTGGGTGGCTACATAACCCCTACTCTCTCGGGGGAGCCCAACGCCCCACGGCGGGAGACAGAATCATAAGAGGCCCGTAAATGCACCCGGTGGCTACATAACCCTTGCCAACTGGGGGGTCCCCAACAATTTAGAGCGGGGGACGGAATTAGAGGTGGCCGACAAGTGGGCCGGCTAGCTACATAACTCATGCTGATGAGGGGGCTCTCCAACGCTTCAAAGCGGGGAACAAAATCAGTAGTGGCCCACAAGTGTGCCGGGTGGGTTGCATAACCCCTGCTCCCGGGGGGTCCCCAACGCTTCCAAGCGGGGAACAGAATTAGAAGTGCCCCACAAACGGGCGGGATGGCGGCAGAACCAGTGGCGCTTGGCAGGTTGGCAACGCTTGAGGGCGAGATACGGAATCAAAGGTGGTCCAAAAGTGGTCGTGTGAGTACATAACCCTGCCGCCCCAGGGTTCCAGACCACTTTGACCCCGGGACATAATCACAAGTGGCTGAAGAAATGGCAGGGTGGCGACATAACCCCGGCTGCCTTGGGGGACCACAACGGTTCAAGGCGGGGGACAAAATTTGAGCGGGGCCACAAGTGGGGCCTCCAACATGCATATAAAGCCTCGCTAACCGTCGCCATTGTTCTTCACGTAGCAAAGTGACAACGAACAAGATGAAGATGGGATAGACGGACTTTGTAACCCAATTGCAACGTCAACACAATCGTCCTTCCTAGAGGCCGACGAGTTTGTCGGCCGTACGTCCCCAAAGCCACACATTCTTGCAAACCCTTGGGCTGCACCCCAGCCGACACCCTTGTCCCAAGAGGCACAAAATTGGTGGCTGCGGCGAGGTGATGGATCGTGTCCGGCCCTCAGGACGGGACACAAGAAACCCCACAACGCCGTACAATGACGAATAAAACTCGGAAAATTGCAGGAAGGGCAGCTATAGCAAGGCTAACTTGCTTGGCGGGAAGGCGGAAGCTGGGTCGGAAAATGTTGAAGGACATTTATAAGAAAAAGATATCCAATGGTGTTGTTGTAGTAGGGTAGAAGGGGTATGACGGCCTCCGTGTTCTTGGCTTGGCGGGTAGCTTGTGGGGCATCTACGATGGGACGCATCATGTAGTCCGATATAAATCACTGTTGAGGACGCCCAGCCTTGAGTCCCCGGACGTATGCCACACTCAATAGAAGCGGCAAAATCCTCCTTGCGGGGGCAACTAGCAGAGGAGTTGATGGGGATTTTTGAGTATACTAAAAACAATGTAACCCGGACCGCCACACGGCAAACACAACATACACGAAATATAGATTCGTTGACCTCCAAAAGCATGTCCCGAGGAACGTCTAGAATGGAGAAGCTCGTGGAAGCGCACTACATCTTGCAGAGCCATGTGTGGAGGTAGGAAACCCAGAAACAACGCCTTCGTCGTGTTGCTAGGCATGGTGCATCCCATGCAAGCGATGGGGCTTGGGACTTTAAGGGGTTGTTGAACCCCGTACCCAGCGCGATTACTCTCCCAAGCCCAATACTACGACTTGCACAAAAATTGTCCATCCGATGTGGTGGGCTTGATTCAGGCGTCTAGTGCCCATTGGTCTGTAGGATGGTTCATGGGTGGGGCGGCCAGGTGCGACGAAACCCTAGTGTCCCATACAGGCCGAGTAGCTGGCACGCTGAAGATGACATTGTGCGACAGCCGCAGAATAGCGGCATTCGGCGCTAGTGCATAGCCAATGCTACAAACGGGTACATCGTGGACGTTTAAGTTTGCACCGGTTGCCGGGTTGTCCTCCACCGACATGGTTATGGTGCAGACGACGTGGATGTGCGGCACATTATGTGTAGGTGGGCAACGCACCTTCCGTGCCACACAATACTCGTAGAAGACTCATTCGTTGAGGGCCACAATGCCGCACAACGTCTTGCGCACCAAGGCCGCCTTTTCATCATCATGGTGCGCAACGACATGGCCGGCAAGCTACTAGCTAGGGCATCCACACAAGCCAGCCAAACGACGGTGGACACCCTTGATGGGCACTACCCCACCCATCATGTGTACAAGCATCCCAAAACGGGAGGCAAGTCTCCCAAATTGGTGCCCATCTTGTCCCATGTGTGACACGCCAACTGGGAACCCACAAACCAAACAGGGCGCGAGATCTAGCGGCAGGTGACACGTGCGGTGGAATGCCAACTGTATGGTGTTGTAGATGCACCTGCTAGGAGGGCAAATGTCCTAGTCAGAAGCCGTGCAACGATTTTTCTTGATGTACACCGCGGCCAACACGTCATGCACTTACCGTACCCTAGAGCGGAGTCGTGGCACAGACAGCACAATGCTCCCTTGTGTGTCGGCGCTACTTTGTGATGCGTAGTTCATCAAGACGCACATCGCCGTAGGTAGCGCCCAGCGGCGCCCTTGTGCGCACTAGGGCAAAGGCCGTAAGCAATATGTGTGTGCGGGTGCCCGGACACCCCACTGCATGTACAATTCTTTGCACCCGCTACTGGCAATGATGAGACTCACGACAGCGAGCCGCCCCAGTGTCAAGAGACACACGAGGAGGAGGACACGGAGGACAACCGGGAGGCAAACCAGGAAAACGAGGAGGAGTCAAATAGCCAAAGGAGGAGGCAGAGAAGCAAGATGTGAAGGACGTTGGAAGTGTAAAAGAGGACTCTTTGGAGAACTACTCTTTCAACGTGCAGTAGGGGGTGTCGCGGAGGCGGTGAGCGTGGGATCAAGAAGGTGATGGCCGCCATGCCGCTACCGTCCCCACTCAAGGGAACCGCTACGAAACCTGGGGAGGACCAACCGCGTAGGCCGCATACCAAGCTGTGAGGACACCCCCACCCCCAAACAAAGGTATGGTGCGTTGAGCATGTTCTACAAGTGATGCGCATTCTAATTTCCATACTTCCGTCGGTGCTTATGCAGGCATTCCGCTCGTTCCCCGCGGTATCCTCAATCACAATAGTTATCGTTGTTCTACGCCTTCTCGTAGCTTACATGGATAACGTACCACGACAAGTGAGGAGTTGAAGCCCAAAATGACGCTTTTGTACAGGAGGAATATGTCGGGAAAGGAAATCATCACTCCGCATGAATTTTGCCCCACACATATGCATGAATCAGACGAAGATTGCATACAGCAAACAGTGGATTCCCCCAAGACAAGCGGCGGGCAGGGCCAGCTGCATTCATTCATCCTACTGTGAAATATGCACATGAATCGTTGTCCACAAAGTCTACGCACGCCATCCAGCATATATGCCCCATTGTGATGTTGCTCTATTCTTGGCGCTAACAAGCTTCGTAGTGTTCACAGCCGTGCGCACACATCTAAACAACCGCTATTCCAAAGTTGTTAAATTTGGCAAATCACATGGCTTTTCAAAGTGCTTGCACTAGTAATGGCATTTGGTGGCTCTTGCCCTTCTTTATGGTTGAACAAACACTGCTTGCACGAATTGCATAATGGCACCATTTCATTCAACATCATGGTGCAACCAATACAGGTCTCCGCCTTCTTCATAGACTGCCGCATACTTGCCATACTCATATGGTAGTCCCTAATACCAAGCAAATTGTTAATCACTCAATTTGAAAGGCTCCAAATTTGATACCTCCACTTCTTGTAATTCCTGGAATTCCCGTAAACTCATTGCGCCATTCGCCCACAGTGGATTGGAACATGGCTTCTTTTTCCGCATCCCCAACTCATCTAGCCGGTTCTATCTCATGCCGGATCATTTCCATGGCCCTTGATGGACTCGAAGTGATGGTTGCACGCTTGCCGGATGTAGAAGCTCTTGTGCATATGAAGGTCATCTTTGTGGGAGCCCGTGGAGATGTTGAAGCAATGCGTCAAGAACGCCAATGCAAAGAATGGGTAGAGTGAATTTTCACACTGTGTTGTGACCATTTGATCCGGTGACTTCCCGTATTGAACGTGACTCACCCAGACTATACCAACACTGAAATGTTGAAGACTACTCAAAATGAAGTGTTTCAGTTTGCCAATTGTGTTCTTCAGAACATGTCAATACTTGATCATCCGGACGTCACTGCTGCCGAAAAAAAACCAAGTGCAGATATTGCTTGCACAAGAAAGATGTTGGCGACGTGATATTGCATGCCGCTGTGCTATCGGATGCACGTTTCTTGAATCTTGGTGCGAACGATGTTCCACAAGTCATTCAACCTATCAAGGACATGCTAGCCGACCGCCGTAACAGTGTAGTTGAGCGAGGCGAGAGTGGGGTGAACGAGTTTGACGCCGACGTCCACTTACTGACATTGTCCTTTCTCTCCTTGTTTATATTTGGTACCCGTATCAAACGGCCATACGGAGTGTCGGAGGCACACACCGGGTACTTGTTGTTGCAACGAATGAGTCATTCGTTTCAACCATTCTTGTAATGTGATAGCGATTTTGTGCTCGTACATACCGCACGCTCAAGGTTCGGGGGCTTAATTGCACAAATGTAATGAAATACACTCCAAGGAGCACAAGCAACAGGCTGGACAAATTGGAGGGCAAGCCGGATCCAAAAAGGACGAGAAGCGGGTCGGGCAACCGGGCTGCAATATGGACAAGAAACAGGCGGGGCAAGGGGGATCCAAAGAGGACAAGCAGCGGGCCGGGCAAGCCGGATCCAAAGAGTATCAAACAACGGGCCGGGCGAGCGAGTGGTGTTGTCGCTTCCCAAGAGGACAACCAACAGGTGGGGCAAGTGGGCTCCAAAGAGGACAAGCAGCAGTCGGGGTAGGTAGCTGGTGTTGTGGCCTCCATGGAGGACAAGCAACGGGCACGGCAAGCAAGCCCAAAGGAGGACAATCCGCAGGCCGGGCAAGCAAGCTCCACCAACAATGAATGTCCTCGCATACACCCACTTTATGATGCTATTGGTTGGCTAGGGGCACCATGTCCGCAGGCTCGGCGTTCTCATCAATGACACCTTGTAGCAACGCTTGTAAAGATTCACAATTCTTCGGATTGTTTCCAGGTTGGATTGGAAATATGGCCATCCTAGTTTCCTCCCAAACCCCCCTGACAGTGGAAACTAGCAATGCTCCAGCAGAAAATGCATCAACAAGCTGTTATTGTTCCGGGGGGTTTTTCAAAGTGCCCAACGTCGTGGAAGCATCCATTTCGTTCATTTCCACCATTTTCCATGCGACACGTGTTTTGTTCCATTGCCTCTACGATATCTTTCGTGCTTTGTCACCGGCGTGTGTTCCGCGTGCTACACGTTCTAGGCGTAAAGTTCTACATGTGCCTTTGGACCCCAAAATTTCCCGCATCGTGCATTCGTGCACAGCATGCTGCACGTGCCATAAGTATCGAAATTCCAGTTATGGACTTGCCTTTGGATGCTACAAACCACATTTTGCATAAGCTATGCATTCTCTTGTGCCGTAGTGCTCTGTTTATGCCCGCAACCCTCTTCCACGCCAAGCCAAAAGCAGTGGCTTGCGAAAGGGGGGCACTTGGAGAGCTAGGGGAACACGGCCCCGCCGAACCACACCGCGCTGATTGTTTTCCACATCAAACAATACACATGGATGTGATTGTGCAGCGGGAGGGGGTAGGAGTTTGGTGCGTGCTTTGGCGCTTTACGATGCATCTCGTATCGCTTCCATTTTTTCATCGCTTGTGGGGCTTTAACACCTGGTGTCTTTTCACCAGCCGGTGGCACGCTGCCTAGGTGACTCGAAAGAAGGTCGGCAGCAAGGAGCGCCGAGAAAATGAGGTAGAAGTAGAAGTCGGATGAGCGGAGCCCAAGGTGACGCCAAAGAAGGCCAATGTCCAGGTGGCGAAGAAAAAGAATCGCAAGAGCAAGGGGGTGACACCTCGTGGTAACGTGTCCCTCTTGATTTCCGGTGAGGGCTTGCACAAAACCACCCACGCCACACTGACAAGGGGGGAGAGAATCTAGCTCCAATGCGGGCATGCCGCGGTTTGGGCATAATGCAAAAAGTCATGGAGACGGACATGAACATCAACCTGGGGAGATTGGTACTGCATTACAAGGATTGCATGTCCCAGCAACCGAAGTCAAGGTAGGAGATCCACTAGGCAATTCTTTTGCATACCAGCGGTTGAGCCCTATGCATGCACAGCATGTTGAAATGCACAACTAGAAACAGCCAAAGCGCCGTAGCAACCTGAAAGCATTTTGAGAAACGGTATCTGTCCAGTAGCCCCCGGCAAGTGGTACCAGCTTTGTTGAAGGGCATTGAGTTTTGTACGAACACGCCGCAGCGCCGGAGTGGCCGGTCGACTTGAAAAAGCCCGTGCACGGTAGTAGTCTGGCAAAGCTCAAAAAATAGGACATGCAAGGTGAACGGGTAGGTGGGATGCCAAATGTGACCAGCGATATGGGCATAAAAGACATTGCGCACATGGAAACCCATGTCCTGCAGGTGTTGTGTGTGGGCTTTGTTGTGCGTCTCGGTTGTTCCCGTGCGCCCGATGCGCGTTCTCCGCGTCCTCGTTTTACCGCTTTTTGCGTCCGGGCGAGAAAACGTCATTTTGCGCACTTTGCACGACAAGTTGGTCCATTGTGTCCGGAATGCGAGTCTCATGGCCTACAAACTGCAAAAAGCGCAGAGAGAAGATCTCCCAGCAACTGAAGCATGGTCCATGGTACGCATTGAAGAGGCGGTCGCGAAGGGAGCACGGGTATTCGTGTGTTTTCCGTTCCGTGTGTGTCGTGGAGGATTGCCCCCGCTCTGCCTTTGGTGGTGTCTTCTAGGGGTCTTGGACGTATGCTTTCACCAATGCTTCTGGAGGCGGCCACACCGTGCTACCCCTTCTTCATACAAGTGAACGGATTAGCGGCCTGCTCAGTCTACCAGGCATTGCGTACACTACCCCATTCTCCCCCCGCTGCCATTATAATACCCCCTCCAACACGCCTACCCTCCGCACCAGGCCCCACCCCAGCGCGAACCGCAGTGAGGCCCTTATCCGCCGCGTGGTGTGCCGCACCCCCCCCCCCCCCCGGCCTAGCCCTTCCCCAGGCGCAATGCCCGAGAGTTGCCGCCAGACTTCGGATTCACAGTGCGGCTTGCCCCGATTTCTGAAGTAGCGCGGGTGAAGAAGGTGCCTGTGCAGCTCCCGTTCCAACCGGGCCGTACGTCCTCCACTGCCGTTCTCAATGCATGGTTTGTCGGCAGCCATATGTCACACGTATATGGGCTGGCGACCTAGTGTGCCATTGGCAGTCAATTACCACCGCTGCTTTGTCGCTCGCTGCTGCACTGGCATAGGACGCAGAGGAGCCCCCCCAAGAGGCAGCAAAGTCCAAGGACGAAAGG
Organism: Eutreptiella sp. 'Long Island Sound 2002'; assembly: GCA_964036045.1. Taxonomy (NCBI): domain Eukaryota; phylum Euglenozoa; class Euglenophyceae; order Eutreptiales; family Eutreptiaceae; genus Eutreptiella; species Eutreptiella sp. 'Long Island Sound 2002'. The sequence goes on along the minus strand of OZ038382.1, from coordinate 131,095,531 downwards.
CCCCTAGCAGGCACGGAACATAGTGGCCTTGGTGCTGTGGAGCAGATTACTTTGCAAGGTGTTTGATGTACTATGTGTGTTGTCCACGTGTGCTTCTCCCGTGCCTCAACACGTCGAAATGTGGTGTGTTGTGTGTTTTCCGTGTCCTACACGCCTTGCACATCGTGCCGGCGCATTGCCTCTGGAGTCCACTTCCAATGTGTTCCCTGTTTTGACACAGCCGCGTGAAGGAGGCGACCTACAAGTCAGCCCGAACGGCCCCACCAAGGCCGAACATGGCCGGTTGGCTACATGACCCATGCGGCCAGGGGCTCCCCAACACTTCACAACGGGAAACGGAATCAGAAGTGGTCCAAAAGTGGACCAGGTGGCTACATAACCGCTGCCGCTTGGGAGGTCCACAGCGCTTTGGAGCGGGGGACATAGACAGAGGCGGCCCACAAGTTGGCTAGGTGACTACATAACCCATGCCACTTGGGGTGTCCCCAATGCTTTAGAGCAAGGGACGGAATCATAATAGGCCCAAAAGTGTGCTAGGTGGCTACACGACCCCTTCCGCCGGGGGGCTATATAGCGCTTCCAAGAGGGGGACACATTCAGAGGCAGCCCACAAGTGGGCTGGGATGGCTACATAACCCTTGTCGCATGGGTGGTCCACAGCGCCTCACGGCAAGGGACAGGATCAGAGGTTGCCCACAAGTGGGCCGAGTGGCTATATCACCCCCGCCACTTGGGGGGTCCCCAACTCTTTAGAGCTGGGGACAAAATCATAAGTGGCCCACAAATGGGCCGGGGTGGCTGCATAACCCCTGCCGCATGGGGGGTCCAAGACGCTTCACATCGGGGGACAAAAGCAGAGGTGGTGCACAAGTGGGCCGGGTGGCTACATAACCTCTGACGCCTTGGGGATCCCCAAAGCTTCGAGCGAGGGACAGAATCAGCACGGGCCCACAAGTGGGCAGGGTGGCTACAAAACCCCTGCCACCAAGGGGGGGGGGGTCCGCTTCAAACCACGGGATGGAATCATGTGGCTATGTAACCCCTGCCACCTGAGGGGTCTCCACCGCTCTAAAGCGGGGGACAAAATCAGAAGTGGCCCACTAGTGGGCCGCGTGGGTACATAACCCCTGCCGCTTGGGGGGCCCTCACCGGTTCACGTCCACAGACAAAATCACGCGTCTGGCCCACAAGTCCGCCGCTTGGCTACACAACCTGTACTGCCTTGGGGTCCATAATGCTTCAAAGCCGGAGATAGAATCACAAGGGGCCCACAACTACACCTGGTGGCTGCATAACCTCTGTTGCCTACGGGGTCCACAACGCTTCAAAGCGGGGAACAAAATCAGCACTGGCCCACAAGTGGGCAGCGTGGCTACATGACCCCTACCACTTGGGTGTCCCCAACGCGTGAGAGCGGAGGAAGAATCAGAGGTGGCCCACAAGTGAGGTGGCCCACAAGTGGGCCTGGTTGGCTAAATAAGCATTGCCGGCGGGTGGTCCCCAACACTTCACAGCGGGGTGTGAATCAGAGGTGTGGCCTAAAAGCGGGCCGGGTGGCTACATAACCCGTGCTGCCGAGGCGGTCCACAACGGGGAACAAAATCAACAGTGGCCCGCAAGTGGGCCGGATTGCTACATAACCTTTGCCGCCGGGGGGTCCCAAACTCTTCAAGGCAGGGGATTGAATCAAAAACAGCCAACAACTAGGCCCGTTGGCTACATAACTCGTGCGGCACGGCGGGTAAACAACGCTTGACAGCGGGAGGCAGCATCAAAAGTGGCGCACACGTGGGCCGGGTGGCTACATAACACCTTCTGCCTGGGGGGTCCACAACATTTTAGAGCGCACGACAGAATTGGAAGTGGCCCACAAGTGGGCCGGGTGGCTACATAAGCCTTGCCGCCTAGGGTGACCCCAAAGCTTCAGAGCGGGGGACAAAAGGAAAATTTGCCCACAAGTGTGCCGGGTGGCCACATAACCCATGCCGCCGGGCAGGTCCCCACGCTTCAGAGGGGGGACAGAATCAGAAGTGGCCCACAAGTGGGCCGGGTGGCTACAAAACCCCGGCCGCTTGGGGAGTCCCCAACGCTTCAGAGCGGGGCACAGAATCATAAGTGGCCCACAAGTGGGTCGGGTGGCGACATAACCCCCGCCACCTGGGGGGTCCACAACACTTCACAACGGGGGACGGAATCATAAGTGACCCACGAGTGGACGGGGTGGCTACGTAACTGCTGCTGCTTGGGGAGTTCCGGACGCTTTAGAGCGGGAAAAAGAATCAGAAGTAGCCCACAAGTGGGCCGGGTGGCTACTTAACCCCTGCCACCTGGGGGGTCCCCAACGCTTCAGAGCAGGGAACATAATCAGAAGTGGCCCACAAGTAGGCCGGGTGCTTCATAACCCCTACCGCCTAGGGGGTCCCCAACGCTTCAGAGCGTGGCGCAAAATCAGCAGTGGCCCACAGGCAGGCACATTGGCTAAATGCATGCATTTTCAGTAAAATTGGTAATTTCTTCCTTTGTAGTAATGTTGACTTATCTTTTTTGCGGTAAACGCGCAGAAAGAAAAATTGTCACGTCATGTAATTTCTTTCTGCGGTAAATGCATGTTTAAAAAAAGTGTCGTTTTGTGTAACTTTTCTTTTGCGGTAATGGGTTATCGGAGTGTCCCTTGACCCCAAGATCCTCGTTCCCCTTCTGTGCACTCTTGTCGCTCCCGAAGTAATTCGGCTTGCTCAGCCATTGCCTGAGCGTCGCAGTAACATCGGCGACTGCCATTTGGCACACCCAATCTCGCCAGCCCCACACCAACGTGCACGCACGCACCCCGGAGAAGTACATAACTTACCGCAAAAAAAAAAAGCACACAGCGTGACGATTTTTTTGTTACATGCATTTGCCGCAAAAAAAAAAAGTTACAACAACACCAAAAAAAATCCGAGTTGGGTGTGCACGGACTGCAAAACAAATCCGTGAAACTGCCGAAACGTGCACTCAAAGGTTTTAAACGTAATTTCTTTGGGGGGCTGATATTCCCATAGCGTCCATGGGACCTGTAGCATCCCTCTCCTCCCCTTCTACTCTCGTGGTTCCCTTGCTAGCACCCCCGTCCTCCCCTAACCAGCCTCCAGAACAGCATCTTCCTCTTCCCGTAACCAGCACAGCTGTCAGCCCCGCTCTGCCACTCTGGTTGTGTCATGGCAGCTTGGAAGCCCCAATACACTACTTACCTCATCTTCTAAGCGCTGCTGCAGGCTTTGCAACTGCGGGTCTGCTGCACGTTCACCATAATATGGCAGATGGCTGAGCGCTGGCTGCCCTTCCGGATGTACACTTGCCCGCAGGTGCTTGGGATCACCGGGCCCTGCCAGCCCCAACTGCACCGCTGCTGTGCAGCGGGACGGTGGCTGCCGCATGGAGCCTGCAGAATCTGGGGTTGTCTCCGCAGTGTCGCTGCAAAACGAGGTTTCTACATCTGCTCCAGACGTTGTGTAGGTACTGTTGTGCACATCGTGCCCTGAATCCACATGGGAGGCGGACTGGGGCACATGAGCCCTGGAAGGCGTCCCAAGGGTACCATGGGCCGTATGAACCCGGTGAGGCGTTGGTGTACCAAACGTGCCTTGGATTTCACATGGCTCTGGTACAGAGGGAGCAATAGTGCTGAAACCGCGTGCATCAGGACCTGAAGCCCCTGCCCATGCAGGTTGGCCTCGGGGCTGTTGCATTGCCGACATGCCCGAGTTGTGCAGTGCGGTCCCGTTGGGGGGCTGGCTGCCGTGCTCCTGCAGGGGCCGCGGGGAGGGGAAACGGGGCGTGAGGAGCTGAGCAACATGCTGGGCCTTAGCCTCCTCCAGTGCAACAGTAGGAAGAAAGCCTTGACTGGCAACATGATGCTGGTGCTGGTGCAAGAGGATCTGCTGTAGCTGCAGATGTGGCTGTGGCTGTGGCTGCGGCTGTGGCTGCATTTGCATCTGCAGCCGTGGCTGAGGTTGCAGCTGCGATTGTAGGTGTGACTGAGCCAGCGGTTGCAGTAGTTGTGGTTGTGGCTCTGGATGCGGCTGTGGCTGTGACTGTGACTGTGACTGTGGCTGTGCTGTTGGCTTTGCCTCTGGCTGCTGCTGCTGCTGATGCTTGCAAAGGTCCTTTTGCACCTGTTGCAACTCCCGCACCTGCTCTGCTAAAGCCCTTTGCTCATCCTCATGCTGCAGTCGGGTCTCCTGCAGGGCCTCTTCAAGCTGCCTTGCAAACTGCTCCTGAAGGATCTTCTCTCTGCGCTGCAACTCCTCCTGCAAAGGTGGGCCGAGGGTCTGGTGCATTTGGACTGGGGGCACCAACGTCGGGGTGGAAGAATCCAACACCTGCTGGTTGGTCAAGGATTTGCTCTGTTCCCGTGCAGCAGATGCACCCTCCGCCGTTGACACGCCTGTGGCCAACCCAACTAAATCTCTCCCGATGACGCTGGCGGATGGGGGTTGTGATAGGGTGTCTCTGCGTGTAATTGAGTGCCCAGCAGTCTCCAGCACAGCTCGAGGGCTGCTGCTGGTTCTGCTAGCACTTGCCAACTTGCACCCAGCCCCCTCGGGCATCCCAGGTCGGGCCTCTTCTCCGGCAATGGTGGCCTTCTGAACCCCTTCACCTGCTTTAGAGGTGCTCCCACGTCTCGGCTGTGCTCCAGAGTCCACTTGTATGGTGCAGGGCCTGCGAACAGACTCAGTGGGCGTAGAAGTGGGTGCACTATGGGCACCAGCTCGTGCAAGGGCCCCTGGAGCCTCTGCTGGCATGGCCAGAGACGGGCATGTGTGCGCACTTGCTGCTTCAGTTCTGAGATCTGGAGCACTCCCATCAGGCCCAGCACTCGTTGCGGAACCACATTCAACTTTTGGGCCCTGCCACGTTGCTCCCTCGGATCTGGGCTCCGGGGAGGGCATAGTGATGGCTGCAGCTGCCCGACAGTCCTCATCAAGGTCATGAATGCTGCTGGAGCCAACATGCACAGCAGGATCCGCATCAGCACAAGGTGCAGATACCAAAGCACTCGCTGCAGCACCATCACGGACCTCAATAATGTCGGCAGCATCTGAAAGTGTTCCAGGGCCCGAATTTGCATCACCAGACACCCCAGGCACCGGAATTGCATCACTATTTCCACCTAATGCAGCCGCAGCACTTGGCACCTCTGCAGGCATTGGGCCCGCGTCCTCCGACGCTGCAGGAAGCACTGGGGTTGCACTGGACCCTTTTGCGGACGTGGAGGCTGCATCGCCAGACAACGCCGCTGGTGTTGGGGCCGCATCAATAGATGGCTTTGCGGGCACTGGAGGAGGACCAGGCATCGCTGCGACTGCAGCATCAGAATCCGGTGCAACTGCTGGGATTGCATCACGGGCAGGCACCTCCGCAACTGCTGCAGCTGGGGTACTGGAGGCACTCCCAGTTGGTTGGACTCCATCATCGGATGACTGTGCAGGTGCTGCGACATGAACGGAGGCAAGTGCAGGTGCTACCGCATCAGTGGACGCCACTGCGGGTTTCGGGCCTCCATCACCAGAGACCGCGGCAGGTGATGGGGCTGCATCACTCGGCATCTGTTCAGCTACTGTGGTTTTACCACCAGCGGCCCCTGTAGATGCCCCCGAGCCCTCCACCGGCACTGGGGCGCCATCAGCAGAGGCCACGTTGTCCTCATCGTCTTCTCTTGGGGCACCATTGAGCTGAGGCGCCCACTTAATGCACACAGCCAATACCTGAGAGGATTCCATAAGATATCACACAGGAAAAGTCAATCACGAGGAGGCTATGGTGGGGAGCTTGCGTCCCAGTTCCCAATACCTATATCCGTGGCATAGGCCCGAGGATATCCGCGGATATCTGTGGCATATGTCCCGAGATATCGCAGCGGTGATATCCCGGGTCATATACCACAGATATCTACGGATATCCCAGGTCAACTCCCCGAAAATTCAGTCATGTGCCTGTCAGTAGTGTGCTCATTTGCTGGTCCCGCGAATCCCAATTTCCCACGCAACCCCCTGCGTCCCATTTCTTTGCCCCTGCAACTCAATTTCCAGCTCACTGCAGCCTAGCGCATAAAAAAAAAAGGCATTCCGCACACCATTTCTTGCCCCTGCCAAGTCCCAGCCTCCCTCATACACTCAACACCAAGCGGCTCAGTCATCGCATCACAAATTGGAGGGGAGGCAAGTAGCCCCATGCCATCAACGGACCTGGAAGGGTCGGGTACCGGAAGGAGCACCCTGTGCTCCTGTGCCCTATTCCCTCCTGTGTCCTATTGTGTATTGAAGGGAGCTGCTCCGTCACAGTGGTTCCGGCATTCCATTTCCCAACCCCCAGCCCAGGGCGTTGCTTGACCGGAGGGGGGGAGGGGGGGACCCCCCTCCCCCCGGCCAAAATGCAGCATATCCACAAGGAGCGGCAACAATGCACAGTTCAGTCTTCTGGTCTACCCGGTCTTACCGTTTCGCGCAGTTTATCATGACGAAATTCGTGGTTTGCGCCGGTTTACGCAATTTATGCAGATTGAGCAGTTTATGCAGTCTATATTGGAGCACAGAGGACCGGTTGTGTTCGGACTCACTAGCCTGGTCCGATCTCTATACCAACTGCATAAAACCCCCTAAACCGAGCAGTCCGATCTGTTTGCGCTTTATCTCACTTTAGTTGGTTGATGGGTGTATGAGGGTGTGTGTGCGCGTGTTTGTGTGTTTGCACGTGTGTGTTTGTGTGTGCCACATTCCAATGCCTTCCTACCCCGGCCAGAGTCGCCGAGGGATGGCTGCATTCGGGGTCGATAGCTGTGGGTTATGGCGGGAGCTTTGCAATGGGGCACTTTCCCCCATGCCATACGACCGCCCTTCAGCCCTACTGATGGTAAGCAACAAAGCAATCAACATGCAACGTAACGCCCCAAGCTTGGCATTGGTACAGCGATGTGCCCCACCGACAACACACGCACGTACCACGGGCAGCACGGATGGGGAGGTGCTTTGCTTGCACATCAGTATTTGGAACTGGAAAGATGTACCGCACGAGGCACCACTACCAAGTGTGCATGGTTTCACCCGGCACACAAAGTTTCAACCTCTTGCACGAGGTGAATGCATTGGCGGATGCCATGCGCAACACTCCTGTGTGCGGGCCATTTCCGCAATTTTTGGTGACCAAGGGCACAACATGGGCAGCCTTCTGGCCCACCTTTGGGCTCTTAAAAATGCTCAGCGCATAGCCATCCTCCTTGTGAACAACGTTGTTCACCTTCCTAGGCCGCAGCCCCTTGCTCCCCTCCTCAACGAGATCTGCTGATTTGGGTATCAATGCAACGGGGGTGAAGTTGTATTTGCTTTCTGAAGCTCAGGATCGGTACATTAGGCATGTGTACTTGTGTCGTGGTGCAATGCCTTGTGGCAGTGTCCCACACCCAACCACCTGCGCCGGCTATTACACGCTTGTGGAGATTGTGCGATTGTGGCATGATGTGCCACCCAGGGGCCCGGTGTTGGCGGCGGACACCCACTTTGGTTCCCATGGTACAGCTAGGTCTCTAGCGGCACAATCTCGGCCATTCCGAATGCGGGGCTTTCGAGGGATCGGCGGGGTTGGAGCATGGAGACCTAACCGGAAAAGGATGTACCGAGGAAGTAGGAGGACCAAGTTGGCATGGAGGCAAACGTCCATGCACTCCATGATGGGCCGCATCAGGTACACCATGACTGGAGTGCCCGCTGCGGATGTACCCTCCTTTAGGCTAACCCCTCGTCCAACGCCTTGGGGAAAGTTACTCATGGCCTCGTCGAGATGCAATGGACGCCCTTCCCAATCAGTTTGGATGGTGATTTGGCTAGAAAACTGGAAAAAAAGAAACGAAGTGCAGAAACCGCACAAACAAGCCGTATTACAAGGTTCGTTTCACTTTATCTAGAGACCGGTCCGGGCCGGTCTGGACCGGTCCTTGAACAAACTGTCCCAAGTGTTCCAAACAAGCTGGTCCAATCATTTGGAGCAGTTGATGCAATTTAGGTTTCTTTCTTTCTTTCCCCTCTTTCTATTGCACGTGCATTCGGGGAAGGGGGGGAGTTACTCTTTGGTTGACGGTTCCTCTTCATGGCACACTAAACAAGGGATATGCAATGGGTAGTTAAGAAACGGAAACCGTCGAAGAAATAAAAGTTGTCACCGGTCCATCCCTTGTACATGGTACAAATAAAAACCACACAAAAAGGCACAGACCACCATTGCACAACAATGCGGGGGGGGGCATAGGGGGTGGCACATCGGAATTCAGGCCACAATCAACACTAGCCACGTAACTAAGCCCGGGATCATCCTCACCATCGGGCTCATGATTCTTTTTCTCAAAATCCAATCGTGCCCACAGTTGGGCCCCCATTTGCAATTGCTTGGCAAGGAACAGGTGAATGGGCGGCCCAGGTAGATGCAGGCTGCAACTCCAGACCCTAAGTGCTCGGTTTTTCGGCCTGCAGGAAAGTTTATAAAAAAAATGAAACGATCTCCACGAACTGCACGAAATGGCCGGACCGCGCTGTTCGCTGCATTTTACCCAGAGATTGGTCCGGATTGATCGTTGAACAAACTGCACAAATTACTCTAAACTAGCCGGTTCGAGCATTTCCACCAGTTTATATAGTTCACACATGTGGGGGCTCATCGGGGTCCACGTCCACGTTCTCTTCGTCATGACCGTCATCACCTAGTACGGTGCCCTCTTCTTCTCATTCTTTCCCCCATTGCCAGACGGGGGCGGCATCCACTAGGGCATGCACTGTTAGGCAGCATCTTGTACTTAGTGCGTACAAATGCAACAACAACCAAAACAGCAAAACACCAAAGCAGAACTTTCCATTCCGCAAAGCTTGCAACTCTTGTTGCTTAGGCGGCTCTTTACGCACTTGGCCCGGAACGCAAAGAGCGTTCCGGCAAAAGCGTAAAAACCAGGTGTGAAAAACGGAATTTGAAATTCCCCCTGTTTTGCTTTTTGGAAACCATGGTCCAAAAACAGGCTTTCCTTTAATTACACCATTTTTCTCCATGTTCAAGACGGTGCTCAAAATCTGTTTTTTCGTGTGTCTGAATCACCTGCATATTTATCATCACTGAAAACCCACTCCTTCACTCTGTCCTTGACACCACCTGCACAGACAATGGTAGGGATACAGGCATGCACGACACAACTAGGTGACCCAAATTTCACACTGAAGAGTACTCGCTGCGTTGGGGGACTGTCATGGGTGCCTACAAACGCAGTACAACATTACACACAGGTAGGACATGTGACCTCTAGTAGTAAGAATAATACAGTACAACAAGTGCAAGGTGTTGTTCAAGCAAACAAGGGGTGAAATAATGGATTCTTTCACGAATATTCGACTATAGACGGCCCTCAAAGAGGAATCAAGAGCAGCAGAAGCAAACCACTGTACAATACCTGTGTTAAAGAATACAGCTATTGTTGCTTAGAAACGGCAAACTACTTTTTCTTTGTTGCCGCTAGCTTAGCCCCTTTCACCCTTTCCACACGATTCTGAAATGTGATGGTTGGTGTGTTGTCCTTCTTTTTTGCTTTACCATTTGTTGCCTTAACATCCTCCACTTCATCCTCCTCACTGGTGCCCGGGTCTTGAGGCTTCGGACGCTTATTCGGGGACTTCTTGGTGTTGGCGGGCGTTGCAGGGGTCTGTGCGGCCTAGGCACAGTCAGAGTCTCCTTCACCATCATCGTCACATTCCTCCTCACCGCCTCATCTCTTCATCGCCGGGCTTCATGACTGACACAATCATGCGGTGAGCCAATTTGGGAACCCGGTCTTGCCAGCTAATCACGTACATTGCATCCGTGTCCATGTGAGGTGGGTCTCGGTGGATGAGCAAGGGCCCACGCGGACAAACCCCTGCCGGTTGGAGGGGTTCCGGGGGGTATGGCAATGGCAGCTGGAACGGCCAGGGGGGAAGAAGGCAAAGGTGTTCCCCCTTTCCGATAAGGGGGTGCAAATATTTGAAATGGCCCAATTCAACGTCTTCGCCCACGACGTCAGTAAGGGGGGGGGGGGCATTTCCGGTTGCTTTGCCAAAATTCGGAGGGCATGAGGATTGGGGGTATGCAGGCAGTTGGGAAGACGTGGGTGTGGTCGCCGACGTGGTCGGAGTTCATGGGGGTTGGGAACTTCGACCTGTTGGCGGCCGACCGGGGGGCGTATGCTGCATTCGTTGGCGGCCGATCGGGGGGCGTATGCTACATTGGTGCACGGCATTGCCTGCCACACCAAGCCCAAGATCTGCAGCAAGCCCGCAGCGGAAGGATCTCCGTAGCCGCCCCCCCACACCCCCCATGACGCGTTCACCGAGGCCCTGAGGGCAATCGGCCCCACCCTCGACACGCAAAGCACAGTATGCTGAGTGCGCTCTAGCATTGATCTAGGGAAGCCTTGTCGCGTTGATCTACCCGAATTGCCGCCGTCGGCGTTGGAACGTCGCCAAAACGTCGCTAGAACAGTTGCCTAGAACGTCGCTAGAACACCCGTGCCTCTTGTTTCTCTTCTCATAGGTCATCAACGTGCGGTCGTGCGGTGGGGACCCCCGCAGGGGGCGGGTCCAGTCGCGCAATGGAGGGGGCGGCACGCACCTTGTGGGGGTGACTGAGCTGCGCCGCATGTTGGGGGGTGACCCCAACATGGCCCTATTGGTGCTATACAGGTTGGATAGGTGGGAGGGGAAGAGGAGCGGCAGGGGGATGGACCCGCAGCGCATGGGTAGAACGAGGGTGGGAGAGGAGGTGGTCAGCAACAGCAACAGCACCAGGCCTAGGAATAGCAACACCACCACCACCACCACCAACAGCGATGGAAAGACCCCCCCCCAAGGCTCCCAAAAAGAAGCCCCGCCATTTCGACAGTAGCGGGGAAGAAGCCCCCCCCCCCCCCCCCCCTGCACCCCATCTCAAGTTCCAGGCCAAGGCCATGACAAGCCTCCCCGGAAACCATAGCCCACCCTCCCGGAAACTAGGGGCCGCGACCCCTATGGGAATGTGCCCGGTGCGAGGGACACACACTATGTCCCTTGGGCGGAGGGGGGCAACGGGGAGACCGTCCGCTAAGTGATGGTATGGGGGGATGGGGATGAGTTGCTGGACCCAGGGAGTTGGTGGGTGTTGTCGTTGGGGTCCAATGCAGAGGGGGGGAAGAAGGGGAAGGAGGAAAAGAAGGGGAAGAGAGAGAAAGAGGGGCCACCTTCCGGGTGCTAGGGAACCTCCTCCTCCCCACCAGAGAGCACGTGGAGGCCTACCTCCGCGGGGCCTTGGGGGACAACCATGGGGACAACTGCGATGGCGAGGGAGGCGGGAGTGACCGGGGGGGTGACAAGTGGGTCGAGGTGGGTGGTGCGGAGGGGGGTGAGCAAGGGGGTAAGAAAGAAGCGGACACGGGGGTGAGAAGGGGGGTGCCGGGAGCAAGGATTTGCCCCAACAGCCTCCCACCACACAGGACGGGTAGCCTGCGTGTCGCGACTCCTCAAAGGGGGGCAGCGGGGCCACGGGGCTAATGGGGATATACGGGCTAATCGGGCTAGCCCACCACCAAGTGACCCCGTACCGGCCCGCCAAGTGACCTTCCAAGTGACCTAAGGGCTAGGCGGCTAACCGGGCTAGGCCGGGGGGGGGAGGGGGGGGACCCGGCGCTCCGCGAGTCGGGTTGAGCATCGCGACCCTGCCACGGCTGGCCATGGTAGCCGAGGCAAAGTCGCTTTGAGGAGTGGTCGAGCATAAATTTATATCGTTCTAGCGGCGTTCTAACGAAACGCTCTGGCGATGTTCTAGCGAGCGCGGGTAGATCTCGCTAGATCCTGCCTCGAACGCCCCTAGAATGAAATTTTTTTCCACTCTGAATTCAGGTGAAAACAATGAAATTGTGAAAAACAAAGCGTGGGCCCCCGGGTATGGATACGGGGGTCCAGGTTGAAACCCTCAAACTACCCGGCCCTTACCCCCCAGGTGGGGGGGTAACCCCCCTTTTTTGTGTTTGAGCCCTCTAGTGCCATCTCGGCCACACCGGAATTGGGTCTTCTAGCGTGTACCAAGAGAGACACCCAGATGTGTTGTGTCGCCTACACCATTTCCGTAAATCGGCAGTGACGACCACAGATGCTTTCTCCCATGAGCTCTGCCGTTCGCTCACGCGACCTTTTGAGAGATCACTTGTATCCCCGCATCCTCAATCCCATTTGACAAAGCTGCCGAATTTTGTAGGTAATCCGGAGTGGGACTTGGACGCACCGTCTGCACTCTTTGCGCACACCTTCCAAGAGTCTGCTCACATATCCTCCGAACTGCTATCCCCATGTGGCAAGAGTTTCAACAATGCATGAAAGCCCCCAAGAATCAATCAGCCGCCATGGATCACATACCACCGCATCGAGTGGATTCTGCTCGAGCATATCCAACAGGTGTGGCCGCCAGGGTCTCTTTTTATACGAGGGGGGACCGGAGCTATGAGGGGAATGATCGCCCAACTGCGGTCTCGTGCTGCATGTATCAAGTTATGTGCAAGCTTTTGCTCTTGCGCCTGAAGATACCGCTAACGAGTGTGTGTCACCATATCAAGGGGGAGGCGGAAAAGGGTGCACCACCATCACATAGGCTATGGCTCTGTGGTCCAACGTCCTAGAATCTGAGGGCGAGCCATAAGTTGATCTTCTTGACATGGCCAAAGCATACCGCAACACACCCTATCCATTGCTCTGGGAAACCATGCACAAATTGGGGTTCGCTGCCCGCATTATCTCTCTCATTCGCTAGGCATACTCTCAGGCGCGCTGCTTTGTCAAAGCGGGAAGTGTGCAGCACTCATACCACCAGCAGCATGGTGTGAAGGAGGGTTGCCCCCCCTCCCCCATCTTGTTGTTTGTTGTATATGAAATTTTCCACCGTGGTGTGAGCCGCTGGTCCCCGTAGGTGAAAATTTTCATTTATATGGACGGCGTGGCATTCATTGCCCCTGATACTGAAACTAGCAGCACGCATTGACGCGCCGCGCCACTAGGGGGGAGTACATAGAGAAACTTCGAAAACAAGGAAGTCACAAAGCGACTACGTAGGTTTAGGCACTCCGCAGTACGCCTGTCAAGGGACTTCTTCCAAGAGGTGAGTTGATGGCTCCTCCGAGCCTTCGAAAGCTCCCCCCTCTCCCCCACACTCGCGTCCGCCTCATCCAAACTCCCCAATTTTGCCGTTGACGCCCCGTGGGACCCCGAGGGGGCCTCAAAATTTCTCCGCGACACGTACACGGACCACCCCCACATATCCGGTGAACCGCAAACTTGGACGGAGTTTGTTTCTTGCGTTAACACCCCCAAAGGAAAGACGGTAGGATTGGACCATGTACCACCGCATTTGCTAGGTTGGCCCCTGAACATGCGCAATGGACCCTATATCGGCAGGTCTGTGCCATTGGGGCTGCTACCAGCGTCCTAGACCGACACCCGCATCACACCGCTCTACAAAAAGGGTGACCCCCTAGATGCCAGCAACTACAAGCTCATAACCGTCTCCTCCCCCATGTACCGCACACTGTGCAAGGTGATCCTTTGTCGCCTGAATCAGCCACTCACTACCGCTTTGTCCTCCCAACAGGCACGGGGCCGTAAGGGGCACACCACGATTACCCATGCAGGCACTAGCTCTCCACAGCAACGCCTTGCAATTCGAAGGCGATCCATATTTTGTCCTTCTTGACACTGCTAAAGCCTAAAGGAGCACTCCTCACCCACTGCTATAGGAAACTATGTACACGCTGGGGTCGCCCGCACCATAATCTCCATCATGTGCCATGCATATGAACACACCCAGTGCTGCTTCACAGCGAAAGGCCAGCAACAAATGTGCCGCCGAAAACAGGGGGTCAACAAGAGCCGCCCTCTTTGCCCATTCCTTTTTTGCGCCGTGTACGAAGATTTGCACTGTACGTTGTTGCAGCGGTTTCGGACGACAAAGTTTTTAGTGTCCATGGACAACATCAAATTCATCTCCCCGAATGCTGGCAAGACCCGACAATTGCTGTCCAAATTTTTCCGCATCAGGGCCGTCCTCGGCTTCCGCATCAACAAAACAAAAAAAGAAATGTACAATGGGCCTATCCACCACCAATAAAACCATGCTATGGCGGGGAGTGCCCCACAAGGTCCATCCACCCATCCTTTGATACCTGAGGCACCTCATGGCTCATCCCTCCTAGGCGCACAAGGCTACGGGTGGCTACTTGGTCCTTCTGCAGTCAAACTTGGCCCAATACCAATCGGTACCCCTAAACGGCTGCAAATGGGCCCAGCTAGTCAATTTTTCCGCTCCTCCCATGCCGTTTTCATCACCTCGCCAAGTTGCCCTCCGACAAAATACACCAAATAGACACTCTAGTTTCCAACTTTGTACGCGCACCGAAGGGTATGGAGGCAACTGCGAACCATCACCCATTGGGCACACCACCCAAGAAAGGCGGCATCGGGGTGCGGCAGACATACTAGCCTTACATAAGCAAATACGTGACCAGCATGCAGCAAGCAAGGCGTACGCACCCGGAACGGTTCCCCTTTCCCCTGTATGCACTTGCCCCCCGCACCTAGACGCCCATATTTACCTATTTCGCCGTCCTACAATATGTGGGAGTGATGCTGCCGGTCTCCCTTCAACCCATGCGATAATGCCCCGCAGAAGCCCACTTGTACGATAGTGAAGACGCCGAAGACAGCGGTCTGCTTGTCGCCCAACAACCATCGGTAGGCCGTCCCGATGTGGCGAGAAAATATCACTCGTACTCCCCTGCCAGAGGGGTGCCACACTATGGAGACAGGCCAGAGGGTGGACAAAGACTCACCTCTCCGGTTTTGAGGTCTACACCTGGGGCCTGCCACCGTGTGACGGGGAATGGCACGGCGATTGGCACTGAGCTGGTTGTTCAACCGGTGTATGCCGATGCTAAAGCAGGTCCGCGGACCAGCATGGCTATCACATGCGGCAAATTCCATCTCATTGGGCGTGTAGATGGCCCTCAAACCTCCTACCAGGCAAAACTAACGTTCCAGGAATTGTGCGTTGCGGCCGCACTTGCCCCCTCATAATCTACCATCATCGTGGACAACAAAGCCGTGGTGGACGACGGCCCCGATAAGCCCCATCGTGCAGCATCCGACATTGAAGTCCGCGAGATGGCCGCCCAAGTCATACAACGCAAGCGGATCACGGTGCGCTCCATGCCTGGACACCAATAGCTCTGTGCCGCGCGCAATGCGCAACATCTTGCCGGCATCATACGAAACAAGGAAGTCCACCGGTTGGCCCAAGTGGCCACCACCCCACTCCTGCCGCTCTACGCCCTGACCTCCCCCTCCAGCATCTCCCTCGGAGGCACAAAAGCGCCCACACCAGCCAAAAAGTGGATTGCATCACTACGTCGGTACCCGACCCATTCGGGGGTCCACTGGGTCACATGGCTCCCTTTGCAGGCACGCCGCAGCCACGTGTGGCTCTAGTGGCTGTGCGGCAACGTCTGCTGGCAAGCCCCCCCCCCCCCCCCCCCTCGGGGGAAACCAACATCAACTCTGAACTACGCCATGACACGCATTGGCAACCCCGCATGCCCGATTGGTACAGTGTGCCGTCTTGTGCAAGATTTTTCTGCAGGAATGGGTGCGGACATGGGGACCATGGGCGGTCATAGTCTAGCAATCGTTCACTATAAATTCGCCTGACGACATCAACCACGTCTCCAGGCTACGCATCCCACAATACCTGGTGGACAATGCCCCCTGCCCCCAAAAAAGAGAATTGTGGTACATGGTGATCCAGCACGGCCCAACCTCTGACCCCGAAACACCATGCTCGCCCACTCCGGAAGCCGTGGCCCGACACATGCGCCGCGCGTGCGTGACTGATAGCCCGGAGGAACGACAGGAAGCGTTGGCCGGGGCTCCCGAGATCCAGCCCTCCCGGGTCCTCCGACATATGAAGACCGACATCTACCTCGTGGGCACATTGACGGCCCCCTGACAAATGTGCAGACGACCGTGTGGAAAGAGTTGCGGCCCGACGACTCTCCCCAAATGCGGCCATGATGGTGCTCATGGCGAAGGTCCCAAGCAAGCGGTACCCTCTTGCCAGCGTCTACCACCCCACGGCCGAGGTGCACGCGGCATATAATATCCCGATCGTAAGGGAGCACAAGCACATGCAGCGAATATCCTGCCTTGCCCACATCGACGCTCTCTGGGGGCCCTAGGAGCATGACTGGCAGGGCTTGACCCGGTCCTCGCACTCGTGGCAGACCGCGGTCGCCCAGGAATGGGTTCGGCAGCGTGCTCGGGCCAAGGAGGATTTTTGAGAGTCCCAAGCCTATACCCTCCAAGCCCACCACGCGCTCAAAGGGGGTTGCCCTGCCCTGCTCACGTCGGGACCGTACACCCACCATTCGCGGTGCCCTCACCTCATTGGTACGCTGTAGCGGGTGGTGGATGAGGTGTCCTTGCCCATGTGAATACCGGGCCAGTGCTTGGGGACTACCCCCATACCAGTGGGCGGCTCTCGCGGGCCATGAGCGGAGGCTATGGCGGCCGCCGCCCCCACGGTGGAAGTATACCCCATGCAGTAGGGCGACATCACGCAAGTAGTCGCCCACCCGAGCGTCTACGAGACCGTACAGGCTCTAGGGTCCCACCACCTTGGCTACCAACACACGGCGGACCACCACGTCAAAGGGGAACGACCCCTTACGGAGAAGGCTCCTACCCGCAAGGGTATCCCCGGCTTCTGGGAGTGGCTTGCCCGCTAGAGTGCCATCCTCGCGTTGCGTGCGGGCGGCCCCATCACGGCGGCAAGCCGCACCAAAGAACTGGATGGTGAGCGCAATACCCGCGTACCCTGCGGATGCGGTCGACAGGGGCCGGGTGGCCCACATCACCCGGGTGGAGACCGTGTACCACAAGGGATGTGCGGTCAAGGTGACGATTGCCATAAAGGACACCATAGAGTCGAAAGACTGGGCGCCGCAGCTCTGGATATTCCTTTGTCTACAGAGACATCATTTGTGACGAGAGACAAATGAAATGTTCTAGGCGTTCTCGACGAATTTAAAAAAAGGTTCTACGACGCGCACAACGTCCGGAACGCGCAGAACGAATTGAAATGGCTCCAGGGACACATTAAGAGCCACACGTGCAATATGCGCGCAACGCGTACGACGCGCACCACGTGTTGTGGAACAGAGTACCACTGTTAGGGGGGAGGGTCTGGTGGGCCGCGTCCTCACAGTTGGGTATCCAGCCTACGCGGTTGTTCCACCTGGGTTCGCACCGGTCCCACGGGTAGGGATGGCAGAGGCTCCGCCTCCATGACCGTCTCGTTCCACCCCACCACGCCCATGACAGACTACACGTCCTGGGCGTCCCCGAAGCACTTGATGTGCATGTGCTTCCAGCACGCTCCACACGCCCAACGCGTACTCCCGTTGCGGCAATGTGTGCACGAGAGGCGGCTCACAAAGCGCTCCGGTGCATGCACCGTAGGGACCGCAGCGGTTGGCGTTGTGGTGTTGAACTCCGCGCCGCTAAAGTACCGCTGCTTGAGGATGTCCCATTGGAATTCCCACATGGTGGTCTTGTCGTCCACCAATCCCAATGCCGTGGTGGTGGCAAAGGCATTGCCGGCCGCGTACCGCACTATGAACGCACGCACAGTGTGGCTCCAGATCATTTGCCTCCCCAATTGGCGCATTTGCAGCGCCATTTGGTTGGCCCCATCTACGGCACGGGAGAATTCCCGGTAGCACGCTACGACCGGAGGGAGAGGGTTCCCTCTCCGGTCTTTGGGCACCTCCTCCAAATACCCACCATTGGTAAGGAAGGGGACCAAGCGTGGGGGTTCGTGCCCCACCTTCGGTTTCTTGTACACGGCAAGTTCATAGTTCTTGTCGGCCACAATTGCCCGTGCCATGTCGCCCTGCTAGGTAAGGGCGGCTGCCCTTGTAAGGCCGGCATCTCGCTTATCACGCTTTGAAAGCATGAGAAACAGCGGACTTTGGGCCGCGAATTCCTCGGCAAGCCCATGACTTCCGAAGAAGCGGTCCGCGAAAAGGACGGTGGACTGAGGGATCATCCTCACCCATAGATGCATGATACCCTTAGCGTCGTACTTGCCGCAACACGACCCAAAGCGACGGACCTTGCCGCGACGCCCAGTATAGAGATAGACGTCGAAGACGTAGCCCCCCCCATTGTCCGCAAGGACGTATAATTTGATGCCCGTAGAATGGGGCTTACGGGCAATGTATTGCCGTAGCCCCAGGCATCGGCAACCACTATGGGGAACGACAGCCTCGTCCCCACAAACCGCCCCACCAATTTCCCATGCAGCGCTCCATGTTGCGTTGCACTCCTCAATCAAATCCGTCACATCGGTCCGTAATAACCGTTGTAGACGGTAGTAGATTTCCCGGGGGAATAGGGACGCCATATACTTGTTGTACGCAAGGTGGCAATTGTCCCATATCCCGTCTACCTGCATGGGAGGTACCACTCCCAAGCAGATTAGGAAATCATTGTACCTGCACCGGGATGCAGGTGCGAGTACTGTAGCACACGTACAACACATTGGACATGTCGTACGCGTGTACAGTGCTGCCTCTACCATTGCCCCTGGGGCCTAGAGACACGGTCTGCGTGTCAAATGCGTGCTACAACGATCTCAATGGCACTGGCCAACCTAGCGCATCCTACAGCGATTTCACTCTGCAGATACGGCGTGCACGTCGCGCACCACATACTTTTCCACCCATAGGAGCAGGGAGCGGTGGTTGGTTTCCAGTAGGATTGCACGATGCAGGCCGCATATGGGTCGCAACACATACTCCTAGATCTCATCTAGGGAATAGGCCCATAGTTTCGATCTCCCTGGTCAAACACCACGCTCCAGATTTGCGGCACAGTCCGCACCCGGTACGGGTCCTGATTGGAGCTTGTCCAATGCTGGCATGTTGATGAGCTGTGCAGACCGAGAAGGGGGTGTCACGTAGGAGGGCAACATCAGCCGCACAGGATGCAGAACGCGTCTAACGCTAAAACTGTCCCTGGAGCCCTACAGGGAGACTACGCCTGGGACGCTCTGAACGCGTACAACGACCGTACCTGATGCCTGGGACACGGGGGGAGACAGCATGCACAACACGCAGAGCACGAAAAACGCGGGGTCACAACGTTTTTTCCGAGCAACAATCCATGACAGTCATTGGCGGCCAATATATATATATATATATATATATATATATATATATATATATATATATATATATATATATATATATATACATATATATATATATATATATATATATATATATATATATATATATATATATATATATATATATGTATATATATATACATATATATATATATATATATATGTATACATATATATATATATATATATATATACACACATATATATATATACATATATATATATATACATATATATATATATATATAAATATACATATATATATACATATATATATATATATATATATATACATATATATATATATATATATATATATATATATATGTATATATATATATATGTATATATATATATATATATATATATATATATATATATATATATATATATATATATATATATATATATATATATATATATATATATATATATATATATATATATATATATATATATCGGAGTCCCCCCCGGCGAATCCGAGGTTCTTCCTCGAAGGGGCCCACGAGCCCAGGGGACGCCACCGGGTTTACACGGCCAAGCCGGACGGAGCTCCCACCGGCAACCCCCCCCCCCCCCGCATGGGAGGGTGCACTCCATAACCGCCAGCTCCCCCCCCCCCCCCTCAGCCCCCCCGAAAAAAGGGACTCCGGCGCGGAGGGTTGGGGATATAGTTCCATGCCGCGCGGCCATGAATCGACATGGCCCTACACCGGGCGATACACGCCCTCCCCCCCCCTCGCTCAAGAGGGGCCCCCGTCGTCCCCCGGGAAGGGAGCATCCCCCCCCCCCCTACAAGGAACGGCCGCCCTCGGGAGCCCTCGCCCAGCACCCGGGGGCCTCTCGGGGTTCGCCCCCGAGCCCGCCCAGCCCTTCCACGCCCCCCCCCTCACCAGCCGCAGCCCTAGGGCCCGCCCGGTCTCCCCCGCGCCGGTCCACAACCGCCAGGGACCCGGGCCCCGGAGCCCCGGTGCCCAGCCCCGCCCGCCCCCCCGGTATCCATACGGCGGGGCCCGTCCCGGTCCGGTTCGGCCGCGAGGGGACGGCGTGGCGCTCCCCCCGCCTCCACCAGGATTCGCCCCCGTGGATGATGCTCGGCGGGATTCGTCCCCGCCGAGCGGGGTGCGGGCCCCACCGCTGACCGCGGCCCCCCGACTCCGCGAGCGCCCTGGGCTGCCCGGCCAACTTTGGCCAGCCCCGACCGCTCCTCTGCCCCGGTCAGCCGCCCGGTGACGCTCTGCGGCTGAGCTCACCTCACCCCCTCCCCCTCACGCGCGCGCCCGCCCACCAACCCACACCCCCCCCCCCCCACGTGCTCGACGTCCCCCCACCACCCCTGCCCACCGCTCCACCTCTCAGATGGACACCGCCACCATGGTGAGTTGCCGCAGCCGCCGACGGGCGGCCGCCGGGTTGACAAGAGGACCCCCCCATACGCGGTGGGGTTCCAGTCCTTGCCCCCCCTTCCCCCTGCTGCATGCATCATGGCGTGGCGTGAGTCATACCTCCCTCCCTATGCACCATGTGTCATGGCCGCGAGTGGCCTTTGCCTCACCCTCCTCACACTAACCGAAAGGGGGGGGGCGACGGCCCCTGGGTGGGGCCCCCAGAACCCCTGGCGCAGAGACGCCCGACTGGAGGGTGGTGGGGCCCGCCGGTGCGCGGTTCGAGCCCCCGCCACCCTCCTTCCACTGGCCGCGACCCCCTGTCCCCCCCCCGTCCCCCCCCTATCCCCCACCCCGGCTGGGGCGGCGCGGCCCGCGCGTGCGGTTCGAGCCCGCGCCGCCCCTTGTTGCATTATACGGACAGTGCGGGCCGCCAAGAGAGCGGAGGGGCCCCGCACTGCCCCGAGCGCCGCCCCCAACAAAGGCTGGCACTAGAGGCCTAGCAGCGCCTGGCGGGCTGTTGTGCAGGGGGGGCGAGGCGACCGGGCGCTTCATACCCGCCCCCAACTGGGGTCTGTGCCCACGGCACCGGGCACAGTCACCGGTTGGGGGGTACCTCACCGCCACCCACCACCGCACCACGGGCACAAGGGAGCGGTAATAGCCCCGGGCATCAGCCTCCCCCAGGCCGAAGGCAGGTGCCGACCGCCAGGCTCATCCTGGCCCCCCACTTCCTCTTCATAATCATCCCCCTTGGCCGTCCCGGCCCACAGTCCCCGCGGCGAGTAAGTTCCTGGGGTCGAATCCTAAGAACTTCGGTGACGGAAGAACAGGCCGAGGTTTCGCACCCAGCCGACGTGGGAAGCCTCCGCCCCCACGGGGCCCCAGGGCACCCCGGCCATCCCAGCCGGGGATAACCCGCCGCCAGCGCCCCATTCCCCCGCCCCAGGCTCTCCGGCCTCAGTCCCCAAGCAGTCTTCACCCTCATCACTTCCTCGTAGTAGGACACCGGTAGCAGGACGCACCCACCACCACCACACGCCACCTACAACCAGAGCCCAGCTCTGGACCGCCCACCCCGCCCAACCCCCCCCCACCCACGCCCAGCGACGACCACCACCCGCACCTAACCCACCCCCACCCCCCCCCTTTCTACATTTGCGCCACTGCCGGTAGCACTGTTCGCTCTGCATGCCGGAGCCTCCGGGCCCTGAGCGCTTGCCTCGGCTTCTCCCTTCCTCCCGCCCGCCCACCCCGACCAGCCCCTCCCACCCCCACCCCACACCACGACTGACGCCCACAGCCGGCAACGGACCTCCAACCCCCCGGCACGCCGTGTGTCGGAACCTCCCTTGCTCCGCTCCCCACAGGCACCATGGCTCACCCATTCTCAGCTCTGTCCCCCGACCTCCAGCGCGAACAGTTCACGGCGGCCGACGCCTGGCCCCTCCTGTCCATCGCCCTGGACTCCCAGCGACCCCCACGCCTGCTAGCCTCTGCGCGCCACATGCCGGCAAATGTGGACGTCCTCTCCATCCCCCTCGCCGGCTCCCCCATCGAAGCGAGCCCCCTCCTCAGGTGGTTCGCCTTCACCGAGCAGTTCACCGAGAACGAGATCTCCCTCCTCACCACACACCACGACACCTCGTGGCTCCTCTAGGCCTCCTGCATGAGCGCCCTCATCGACTGGGGCGCTCGTGCCTCCACCCTCGACCAGGCCACTCTCGCCTCGGCCGCCCTCGCCCACATTTCCCCCTTCTCCCCCGACCTCCCCCCCTCCATCCCCTTCCGCCGCCTCCTGGACCTCCTCGCCTTCGAGGAGGCCATCAAGCCCAAGGTCGCCCGGGTCGCCCTGCTCCACTGGCTAGCAACCTGGGCGGCCCAGCAGACCGGCTCCCGGCTGGCCTGCCCCCCCCTCAGCTGCGTCTTCGACCCCGCCAGCCCCCACGTCCGTGTCCCCGCTCCATACCCCCTGTCTGCCCAACGGTGGTACACCGAGTTGAACCATCGGAAGGATGATGGTTCAATTCGCACCCCCAACATCTCCACCGCCATCACGGCAGCCGCCCGCCGCGCTAACCCGCAGGCGGAAGACCCCCCTGCGAGGCCCGGAGCCCCCGCCCCCGCCGCCGCCGCCGCGCCCCCCGACGTTTCGCAACCCTTGTCCTTGCTTCCCCCCCGTCCCCAGCCCCCGCAGCCGGCCGCACCACCCCCGTCAAACTGGGAGACACTCTTCCAGGCTGGCCCCACCCCGAGCTCCCAGGACACGCTGACCCTGCTCGACGGCCTCTCCTCCGTCCCCGAGGCCGACGCCCACCACACGGCCATGTGCATTGTGGCTATGGGCAAGAACTGCCACCTGCCCCCCAGGACCGTGCAGCACCTCTCGGTCTCCACGTCCACCGCCAGCCTGGTGCTCGCCGCCAAGGGTGCCTGGCACTCCTGCCCCGACCTCCACAAGCCCTCCCTCCGCCTCCACCTCAACAAGCGCCTCACCCTGGTCTCCCAACGGTACGGAGCCGCCGCCTCCTCCGCGGCCTCCCTGCCTGCCCTCCAGGCCATCCAGCCCCTCATCACAGCTGCTCAGGCCCATGCCGACACTCCCTGGCTGACGGCGGCCTTCACCATCGCCAGCGCCCCCTCCTTCCCCATCGAGGCCTACGAGGACCTCCAACACGTCTCCTCCGCCGACACCCTCCGCGCAGCCATCGCACGGCTGTGTGGCCGTCTCTCCACCCCGGCCCAGTTCCAGGAGCTCATGTCCTACACCAAAAGTGCCCTCCCCCCCCGCTCCACGGCGGACCTGGACTCGTTCCGCCTTGGCTCCTCCGCACCGCCAGGGCACTCCCTGCAAGCCCCTGGCGCCGCCGCCCCGCCCGCGCCACTCTTCGCCCCACCCCTCCTCGGCCAGCCCCCCCTCCCGGGCGCCCCCGCGCCCTCCGCCACCGGCGCCACCCCCGCCTCCTCGGTCCCCACCTTCGCCCCCGTCGGCTCCTCACTAGCCACCACCGGCGTCGTCCGCGTCTCAGGCCTCCGCCTAGGCCCGCACCCCTCCATGGCAGTCACCCTCACCCACAACCTGCAGATCGTCGTGTACGTCACTGACGCCGACGCCCGCCGCGGGCACGCGTTCGCCCACATTGCCCCCGCCCTGCACACCTCCCTCTTCGCCTCGCTGCCCACGCGCGTCATCCAGCACAACGAGGGCTGGTCCCTTACGGTCCAGGGCAGACGGGACGATTGGCAACCTTGGCACGCCCCCACTGCCACTCTCAACACCCCACCCTCCCACCGCCCGCCCGTCCCGGGCGACCCTCAGCCCCGCCCCGCCAAACGCAGCCGCCAGCAGTCACCCCCCCGTTCCTCCCCCCGACGCTCCCCGCGGCACCATGGCCGCACAACACCCTCGGCCCCCTCGTCACGCAGGGCAGTCCGCGGCGCCATGTTCCCCAGTGCCCGCACATACAACTGACTCGCCCTGCCGGACACGCTCCCAGCCTCCAGCGCTCCCGACCTCCCGACCTTCCTCGCCTCCCACTTCCCCCGCCCACTCGACGCCCACCGCGCCGGGGCTGACCTTCTCTCCGCCCCGGAGCCCCGTCCCCAGTCCCACGCCCGTGGGGCCCCCCCCCCGCGCACCCGCTCCACCACCGGCCTCCGCCCCCCGCATATGCCTTCACTGCGGCACGCTGCGGCGCCCTGCCCTCACGCGCTGCCCCGTGTGCGCACACTCTGCTGACCTTCTCCCCCTTGGCCTCACCCCTGCCGCCGACCTCCCCCCGGGCCCCCTCCGAGACCTCCTGCACGCCGCCCAGGTCTCCACGTCGCTACCCCCCTCGCTCCTCGCCTCCGCCCTCCCCACAGTGTGCGGTTGGCTCGCCTCCTTCCCCCGCCAGCGCGGTGACCCCTCCTTCTGGATCACCCCCCCCCTGCACGTGGACGCCAAGTGGACCGGCTTCTGGGACACCGCCCACTTGCCTACAACCCCCCTCCCCCCGTCCCCAGCGTACACTCGCTCGTCAGGCCCGACCTCAGCGTGGGCACTACACCCCGCCCTCCCCGACGCCCCGCTCGTTACCTCCTCCGCTTGCCCCGACTGTGGACGCCCCACGCCTCACACCGCCTTCGTCGACCACCCCACATCGTCGACCGACCACTGGCCTCACTGCTTCTGCACCTCCCCCCACAAGGCCCCGCCTGTGTGCACTCGTGACATCGCCGCCCGCTGTGTGGTCGGCTTCCAAGGCATGCTACTGCCCGGGGCTGTCCCCGTCTCCGCCATCCCCTGGGCCGCCCCTTGCGCCCCCCCTCCCGACCGCCTCCTCCAGCCGACCCCCGCCTTCGTCCTCTCCCTCCCCGACCCCCGTGACCAGGCGTCCACCCCCCTCCGCGACACAACCCTCACCTTTCTCACACACAACTGGGGCGGCATCACCGGCCAAGTCTCCCTCGCCCGCACCTGGCTCGAGGCCCTATCCCCCGACGTGGTCGCCGAGCAGGAACTGTGGGACTTGGCCTCGGCCCGCCCCGCCCTCCCACCGGGGTACGAGGCCCACTACAGCACCGCATCCGGCCAGGGCTCAGGCCTCCGCACGGCCTGGCTCCGGTCCCTCCGCGCCCCCTCCCTACCCGCCGACCTCGTCTACGACGGCCAGCACTGGATTGCCTCCACGGTCCCCCTCTCGCTAGGGGGCCGGGCCCTCCTGTTCAACGCACACCTCCCCCCACGCCTCTCGTACTCCGAGTGGGTTTCCGAAGTCAAGCTCATGAACCACCTCCGCTCCCGCGTACGGCCCGACCTGTGCGTCCTCCTGGGCGACCTCAACAGCACGGGAGCCCCAGGCACCCCCCTGGCCTCCGCACTCGGGGCCCTAGGCCCGCTCTCGGCCTGGCACCGCCTGGTCCCCCCCGCTACTCCCACCAACTTCACCACCCGCCACGGCACCCCCCGTTCCACCGCCATCGACCACATCTTCGCCACCGGTCCCATCGCCTCCCACACTCACCACGTCCTCCCCTGCCACACCTCACACGCCATGGTGCTGGCGCAGGTCACCCTGCACCACCGCTCCTACGATGCCCACTCGTGGCGACTGTTCCGATGGCGCCTGGCGACTGTCGAGGACATGGACTCCCTCTCAGCCGCCCTGGACCTGGCGTGGGGCTGGCTCTCCCTTACCCCCTCCCTCCCCGACCACTACATCGCCGCCCACCACTCCCTCGCGCACCAGCTGCTCCCGCACCCCCCTGACACCCCCACACTACTACGGTCCCTGGCCCGGTTCACCTTTCCCCTCTCCACGCAAGACCTCGCCGCCCAGTCCTTTGCCCTCCAAGAGGCATCAGCAGCCCGCGGCTACGTCTCCCGCGCTGCAGTCCTCTCCTCCCCCTTCATCACTTCCGCCACTCGCACCGTCCTCCGGCTGCCCTCCCCTCCCCTGGAACCGTTCCACGGCATCCTCCCCCATCCAGGGGCCACCCTCACGACCCGCGAGGAACGGCTCGCCGAGGTCACGGCACAGTCCCGGTCCAAGACGGCCAACCGGCACGTCTCCGTGGATCACGCCTTCTTCGCCGCCCGCTGCACCCCGGACCCCTGGCTCCCCCTCCTGCACCCGCCCACCGACCTCACTCTCCCCCTACTCCGCGACGCCCTCCGCGCGAACGCCCGACCAGAATCCCCCGCCTCCCTCCGGGCGTACGCCCTCACCCGCCAGTCCCCCCCCCTCATCACCACCGCCTCCCTCGCCCACCGCCGCATGGGCAAGCGCTCCCTCGCCGTGTCCACTGACAACGTGGCGCGCGCGGCGCTCTTCCGCAGCGGCGGAGGCGTCCACCTCGGATTGCTGCACCTCCTCCTCCAGCTCGAATCCGGCACCCCGGGCGTCTCCAACGAGACCGTCCGCTACGGCCTCTACAAGGGGAAGCCCACCAAGCCACTCCCCCGGCACCTCACACGCTCCTTCCGCCCCGTCGACGTGGAGTCGGGCGTCTCCGGCGCAGCGTCCGGCATCGCCACGACCCGCCTAGCCGCCGATCTCGAGCTCACCTCCGCCTACACCCCCGCCTCCTTCGCCTACCGCCCAGGCCACTCCGCCCTCGGCCTCGCCCTCGTAGCCCGCGCCGCCGCCTACACAGCCCTCTCCACCCACGGCACCTGCGCCATCTGCGACTGGGACTAGTATGACGCGTACCTCAGGGTACTGCGCCAGGACAACTCCCGCCTCTGCGGCCGCCTCCGCGCCACGTGGGACTTTGGCCCCTGGGCAGACGGCTTCTACAGCCGCCTGGTCATCCGCGTGGCCACCCGCGAAGGGTTCGCCCACCCCTTCAGCACCGAGGAGGGGGGCAACCAAGGGAACGGGTTCGCCCAACTCCACTACCAGGCCCCCAGCCCGGTCATCACCAGGGCCATGCGCCCCAACACTTCCATCACCCTCCCCCTCACCGTCCCCGGCCACTCAGCATCCCTCCCCGCCACCCACCTCTCGTACAGCGACGACCGCCGCTTCATCACCCCCTCCCTCACGGACGTGGCAGCCATGGCCACTGACTGCCGCGAGTGCTCTCGCCGCGCCGGCCGCATCATACACCCCGACAAGCAGGAGTTCTCCCTCATCGACTCCCGCCCGGGCCGGCCCACCCTCGTCACAGCCGACGTCCCGCAGCACACCGGCACCACCACCACCGCCCCCCCTGGAAGTCGTCGGCATCCCCATCCTCCCCGAGCTCCCCCTCCTCCGCGTCATCAACAAGACCCGCGCGTCCCTCGACCGGGCGCGCAAGGCCAGCCGCAACCGCGAGGCCTGCCCCATACTCCAGCTCTGCTCCCTGCATGCCTTCGGCCTCTCCCCCCTCGACTACGTCACCTCGGGCGTACTCATCCCCCCCCCCTCCCTCCGCCCCCGTCAGGTCGCCATCAACAATGCATACCGCCACGCCTTCCGTCTGCCCCCCTGGGCTCACTCGGCCTTCCTCCACCTCCCCCTCCAGCAGGGCGGTCCCGGCGCCCCCCTCCTGGCGTACAGGGCCCCCCTCAACCTCCTCCGCACTTACCTCCGCGCCTTTTGGGGCCCCAACACCCTCGCAGTAGCCGCCACGGCGTCCCTCGTCTCCCCACGCCGCCCCACCCCCTGGCTGACCGAAGGCCCCGCCCTGGCGCAGGCACTCGCTCCCCTCGACATCACCGTCCACCTCCTCCCCTCCCCCCACGTACACCCCGTCCCGCAGCACCACACCGGCTCGCTGGCCCCCCTTAGCTCCCTCCCCTATGTCGTAGTCGCATGCGACGGCAGCCAAGAGGGCACCCGCCTCGGCGCCGGCTTCCTCCTCTGGCACCCCCGCCACGGCACTCTCTACCGCGGCTGGCTCGGCCTCCACGCCCTTGCCGGCCACTCCACCGACGCAGAGTGGATCGCCAAAATAGCCGCCATGTTCACCCTCCGCGGCTGGTCCGGCGCAGCCCTCTTCGCCTCAGACTCCACCGCCTCCCAGCTCTGCGACCTCACCCACGGCCCGCCCCCCTCCTCCGCCCTCTCCATCCCATACCGGGCTGCCCTCCTCTCCGCCTCCTTCCGCATGCACGAGGCCTGGCTCCCCGCACAACACGACTCCGGCTCCGCCAGCTACCTCGCCACCCTCAACGCCGAAGCTGAAGGCCTAGCCCGCCGCAAGCTCCGCGCCGCCTCCCCGTGGACCCTCCCCTGGTCCGCACTCTTCCACGGCCGCACCGTGGCGCTCCATGAGGGCGCAATCTTCCTTAACCCCACGCGCGCCGCAGAGGCAGCGTATGCGGCCACCACCGCCCGCACCCACGCGCTGCACCTCCGGCCCCTGCCTCCAGGCTGGTCCTCCCACCTACTCCGCCTCGCGTATGAACGCGCCGAGATCCCGGCGCTGGCCCTCCACCGCATCTTGCACCTCCGGCTACTGCACTCCCAGAACCACCCCCCCGGCTACGGAGGCGTGACATGCCGCTTCTGTCACCGCCCCTACCCGGACTCCGCCGCCCACCTCCAGCACCACTGCCCCCCCCACTACGCCCTGCAGTTACTCCTCGCGTGGCACCTGTTCACGCACCCGCCCATCCTGGCAGCCACTGCCGGCCACTCCCCCCGGCTCGTCACCCCTTTAGAGCTCCGCACGGCCACCACCGCAGTGTACCTCTCCTAGCGCCTCCCAGCCGCCCCGCGACCCGGCCCCCCGACGCAGTTGGGGTTCAGCCTGCTTGGCATGTGGCACTCCTCCTCCCCCCACGGCGCCCCCCCTCTGCTGGACAACGCCGGCCGGGAGGAACTCCTCCGCGAGCTCCTCTCCACCCTCAGCACGACACACACGTCGCTGGCGTCACTCCTCCGCCGTGCCCCCTCCCATGCCACCGCCCCGCCCCCCCCCTCCCGCCGCACGTCCCACGCCGCCCAGCACCCAGCCCCACACACTGCGCCACAGCATCGCCCTAGTCTGGCTCCTCCGCCATTGCGCCACTTGGCGCCTCACAGTCGACCGCCGTCCTGTGGTCCCGCTCCCCCCGGCACCGCTCCCGGGGCCGCACCCGGCCCACGTCGTGTTCACCCCCACGTCGCGGGCCGCAGACATCCTCCCGCTCCTCGCCGCCACCCCCCCCGGGCATCGCATACTGCTTGCCGCCAACCCCTCGGTCCTCAGTGAGGTCCTCATCGGGCACGCCGATGCCCTGCACGTGCGCCCGCTGCTGCACGACCTGCACGCTGCGTACGCCCCCGGCACGCCCGCCGACCCCTCCGTGTGGGACTCCCAGTGAGGCCACCGGCCACCGGCCGGCCCGCACGCACCACCCCGCACTGGCCTCGGGCACTCGACCCCGTGGACGCCGCTACCCACGCGCCCGGCCCCGGCCTCGGCCCCCGGGCAGCGCTCCCTGCCAGCCGCGGGTCCCACGGCCCTCAGGGGGCCCCCGACGGGCACGCCGACACCCTTGCACGTGCGCCCCCCACAGCTTGACCTGCTCAGCGCGCTCGCCCCCGGCACGCCCCCGGACCCCACAGTGTGGGGCCCTTGGAGCCTCTGCCAACCGCCGGCAGGGCCGCCCACGCCTCCCAGCGACCGCAAAGGCCCCCGCACCCACTCGGCCGCCCGCCGCTACCCATGCGCCCAGCCCCGGCCTTAGCCCCCAGGCAACGCAACCAGCTCACCGCAGGTCCCTCGGCCCGCAGAGGGGCCCACACCGGGCACGCCGACGCCCTTGCACGCGCGCCCTCCGCAGCATGGCCTGCAGGACACGCCCTCCCCCGGCACGCCCACCGACCCCACTGTGTGGGACGCTCAGGGCCACTGCCGACCGCCGGCTGGACCGCCCGCGACCCCCCGCGACCGCCACGGGGCCCGCACCCGCATGGCGCCACGTCCTACCCGGCCGCCCGCCGCTACCCATGCGCCCGGCCCGGGCTGCGACCCCCCGCCGGCTGTGCCGCACGGCCTCCCGTACGCACGGCACAGGGACACGCACCAGGGAACAGCACCTGCACCGAACACAGCACGCCAGCGACAGTGAACCCATGTACGTGCTCTTGTGCTCCCGCCCTTGTGCCCTCCCTCCCCCATGACCGACGCGCGCGCGCGCCCGCACTACCGGGGACGAGGCGGCCACAACACAACTCCAGCAAAGGTGACTAGGCGCCGGCAGACCGCAACTCCCAGGCCTCCCCTCGCCCCCGTAGAAGGCTAGAAGCACGGGCCAGCGCCCCTGGCCACGCCACGGCCTCACACGAGGAACGGCCATCTCGGCGGGATGTTCGGGCAAGGCGCGGACTGTCCGTGGACCCGGGCGTGCCTTCCCCACCCCAAGGTCACCGCCCCACCCTCCGCCCCCGCCACAGCCGCTTCGCACAGGACGAGTAACTCTCGCCCCGCGAGACGGGG